>JAPQWV010000012.1:10000000-11250000 GCA_027422505.1 Craterostigma plantagineum | reverse complement strand
TCCATAAGGTCCTTGCATGTTTCTCGTCACTGATATGGTTGAGAACATTATCGTCGACCCACTGTCGAATAAAGCCGCAAACCTGACGATGGATCAACTCCCACTCCTTGTCGCTTTTATCAGTCGGCTTCTCCAGATCGAACACGGGCGCATAAAAATCTTTCACGTATAAAAGATCCTCCATCTTTCCTTTCCAAATATGGTAGTTCGATCCATTCAACATAACCATCCGACTAGTATTGCCCTCCATGACTTCGAACACAACAGCGCGATTCAACCTTGCTCTGATACCACTTTGTTAGGCGTGTTCGGATAATACGAGCAATATTAACGGCAAGCAACCAACGACGAAAGCGAAAATAACACGGCGACTTTTAACGTGGAAAACCCGAAACGGGAAAAACCACGGGATCGCTCTCCCGATCCAAGGAAACGTCCACTATAACCAAGTTCGACCGGTACAACGGACAACGCCTCTCGAGAATGTCTCGAGGTAATAACAACCCAACGACACACCGAAAAACTACGCCAACAAGAGGAGCAACCACAACATCGAGTTACAAACTCGGAATACCAACAACCTCGAGCTACAAGCTCGGAATATACGAAGAGGTAGAAAACGGGTTACCACCCAAACGTGAGAAACCGAACGATCTGAAATGGTGGATGCGAGGAGCACGTCGAGGTGACTCTTCGTCTGAAGTTTCGGCAAAATCCGAGCACCGGATCGTCCGGATCGAAGCTTTTTCTCTTCTCCTTCTTTTCTCTTTTTCTCCCTTTCTTCTCCTCTGTTCGTCGCTGTGTGCGTGTGTGTGTTTGTGTTAGTATTATTATTTTTTTTTTTTTTTTTTACATAATACTAACTATATACATAGTAATGGGCCAACCCAAGTATGGGCCGGACCCAATAGTTTTTTGCTATAAAAGGAAATGTCCAAAACGGTTTGGGACGCCCGATATAGTAAAATGTCCAAAACGGTTTGGGACATATAAATTAATTAAAGACTGCGCTTAGATAATCAAATACTAGTCTCTAAGAACCCGCCAATGGTCAATGGTACAATTTCAAGAAAGTCGATCATATTCTTTTGCTTGGGACACTTGAAATTTATATTTTCTTAAAAGCTTAGTAAAATCACATCACATAATCTGTCCTAATGATTGTTTTTTATTTTTATTTTTTTCACAACCCCCATCGTTACATCTTGTCTGGTTATAAAGTGAAAAAAGCTCATCAAAAAGCTAAAGTTGAATGCAAAAGAAAGGGGATTTCACGAGATCCACACTCCATCTATCTATGTAGGGACGCATTAAATCTCGTTTCTCATTTTATTGAAAATGTACATACATTATGGTATTAATTAATAAGCCTCTGGCTGTCACCATTTTTCCAACCACAATTCGCAAAACGCAATATAAGATTAATATTTGTCTTATAATTAAGAGAAAATAAGAAAGAAAGAAATAAACAAATAAGACATGTTTTTCCTTTTATGCTGATTAATCATAAAACTTATTACTTCCATAAGTAGAAGAAAAACTGAACTATTTCTCATGAGGAGAGCTTTGGAGCTTTTGACATATATGACCCCCGCAGAAAAAGAAAAGGATAAAAAAAAAAAAGAGGGACACATAATAAGTAGTCCCCACAGATACAATTTTAATATTTACATACAGCGAAAATAAAGGAGCAAAATTTAATTCCCTCAATTATTGTTATTTTTCAATTTTCTAATTTCGCCTCAAAAAACAGGTTTTTTCTCTTTGAACAACGAAGCCAATCCCGTCGGTACAGCCACTCTCTCCAAACTCCTACGCCTGACCGCGGGCAGCTGCCACGTCACCACATCGGTCTCGAGCGACGGCGTTTTCTCTTCATCCTCGCCGAAAATCAGATCTAATTCTCCAACCTCACTCTCCAAAACCTCCACGGCGTCCTTTTGCCCCGGCGAGGCACAATTTGGGTCCTCTTTCCCAACGACGTCGTTCTGACCGTCGATTCTTGATGGAGAAGACGGCGCCGATGGCTTTCGAGTGTACGGACCGAGCCACTTCGATTTCATGTATTCCGCCTTGCGCCACGGCGCGACGTGCATGCCTTTCTTCTTCAAGCTGTGCCTCGCCGCGTCGGAGGCGATCGACACGATCTGAAGGAGACGGTCGGATATTCCGACGAAGATGGAGGGCAGTGATTGGAGCATAAGTCTGTAGGAGCTCGTGGACCGCGCGATCTCGAACTCCGATCGGAAGTCGATGTCGACGATCAGACGGTCGCCGTTGACTACAACGTCGATGTACTCGTAATCGCCTGTGATTTGGTATGGACGTATGGTTCTTCATCGGTCAAAATCGGATTCCTTTTTTTTTTCCAGTCAAACAGCGAACAGATGAAAAAACTCAGCTATTGAATCGGAAAATCACGCTTACCAGCTGGAATTGATGGTGATTTTTCCCACTTCGACACACAAACGGATGCGTCGTACCCCATAGCTTTCAGGCTCTCGGCGACTTTCCTCTTACAAGTTTTGCCATTCTCATCCACGATCTTCGAAGTATCTGCCAGTAGATTTCCCTCCACCACGGTTGCACACGGTACCAAACTCTGAAAAAGAAAAAAAGGAAGAAAAATCAGCAGGCGGAGAAAGAAATCAAGCTCATCAACATAATATATCAGCAATAGCCTTTCCATCGTTTCAAATGTTCTAGAACTACCAACCTTTAGAGTATCAGACCAATCGGAGACTGAAGTTTTGACTGAATCGAAGAAGGAATCAAACTCATCTTCGTCATCTGAACTATCATTTCCGTTTCCGTTGAAGCAATTGCATCGATTCTTTCCAGATTTAGCTGCTTTGTCGTTGTTGCTACCACTACCACTCCCAGCGTCTTCAATGAAATTACGTACCATTTTGTCCAAGCAAAGCGAGCTAGGCTCAAACGCAGGAGGAGGCACAGCTTCAGCGTCGTTTTCCCTCTTGAAAGGACGGTCGAAGAGCCGCCTCAGCCTCGATTTCGACGCAGACGGTGGGGGCAGTTTCGAAAGGACGACGTCGTTTTCGGAATCATCGATCGGTAGGATCCTCATCGGGAAAAAGGCGCGTGAGAAGGAAGGTAAAGTTCAGAAACAGAAATTGAAGGGGGGAAAAAGCGAATCTCGAACTCGCTTGGTTTGTGTTGCCTTTCGCCTGCTATTGCAACTGCTTTTCGTGGAAGACGTGACGGTGGTGCAGAGATAGAAGAGTGATGCGAGAGGAAGATCTCGAATCTGAATCGGAGACTTTCGCCGGAAAATTCATATTCCGGCGACGGCGATGGCTAATTCTCGTGTTTCAGTTTCAGCTACTGCTTTTGACTGCTGTTTGGCTTTTTGCGAGCAGACTGATAAGGGTGATTATATAGGAAAACATGTAGGAGCAGAAGACACGTGGCGACTCTAGCTTGGGTGAGGGCAATGATCTGCTACGATGAGCGCAGGGTAAGAATATGAATGGTTTTTCATTTTGTATGTACAATTTTTTGGATGTTCATTGTTCTTTGGCTGATGAAATTTCTTCTCATTTTATCATTGATTATGTATATTTAATTCATTCGTTGTTGATAAGGGGCTTAACATTGGTAATTTATATTTGGATAAGATCGTATGAAGGTTTTGCACATCAATCAAGAAATAAAAATGTATATCTCAAATCACGTATTATTCATCAAACCTTGATGTGAACTTCCGTATTATTATTGATTTAGGTTTTCCACGGTGATTAATAGTATAGTTTTACATTAGGATAAGGGTAACCATGTAACTTAAAGTCATGCAATTTATGAATGTTGCATTACATATTAGCATTCAAGTTCTATTAGGATGGTCCGCATTGCGTTTTTTGTGAATGTAATAATTGTCCTCTTGCTATATGTATGCTTCAAAAATCAAAACCACTGTAATAAATAAAGTCTAATAAGTGCAATTGCTACACCACCCTAATTTATCGATCGATTGTCTTAAAGTTCAATTTTCTATGTTTCTAATGTTCACATTTCCATTGTTTTTTTTTCCAAATTCACATTTCCATTGTAGCTTATGAAAATAATAGGAATGTTAGCGTTTAGAGTAGTTTAATAAATAAATAAAACTCAAGAGTTGAGTCAATTTTCGAAAAGGGTTAAGAATTTCGGTATTGTTAGACATTACTATGACTTTATGGTAATGGAAAAACGACATGCTAGTTAATATATTTTCCCATTAGTTCGTTAATTACGATGCTCTCAATCTTTTGAAGCCCTATTCCGTGTTTCTCTGCATATAAGATTTTATATAATTAGTTTATATTAATTTAAAGAGAACAAAAAACCAACATGGTCCTGTAATTTTCCAAATATTTATGGCATGTTAGATTCGAAGTCATGAAATAATAAATTGATATCTAACAATTTATGGTGAAAATTAAATTAATTGTCACGAGAGGTCCCCTTGTGTTTTGTGAATTTATAATTTATATCATTTCAGTAGGGGACCATGTGTTAGTTTGTGATGTTCGCAAGACCCGAATATAATGTACGCTTTTTTTATTTAGTTTTCCAACTTGATATTTAACTTCTCTTTGTTTTAATGTGGCTTGAGTGTTAGACATACTTGTTAATATATAACTATGTTCAGTTTTAATTAATAAAAAATATAATTTGCATTGTACTCACTACGGAGGTTGTACACATCTATTTATTGCAGTCTTGACTGAACTTATAGATGCAAAATAAATTGTAAGAGAGTCAAAGTTCAACCGAAGTAATTAAATTGACCAAGACTTGGAATTTCCAGACATAATATTAGAAAAAAAGAAGTATATAGAGAAAGTATATTTCAATTGCGTAATAATAATATCTCCTATTCCATTGTCCGTATTCGATTCTTTATACCAACCTTAAATCTAATAAAATGTCGAGCATAATTTAGCTTTTAAAATAAATAAAAATAAGGTCCACAATAACCAAAGTCGTTTTCTATCAAATATTAAATTACAGTTGTAGTATGTCTTAGCAAACAAATGACGTTAACCTATCTTTAAAATATAAATTAAATATGTCAAAATCCAAGTTGAGAGATAATTATGATGGGTGTTATGAACATATTTAATACGGAGCCGCATCCCATCACGATGATCATGACAAGGAACTCAATTATTGGTCACCAATATTATCGATTTACTAAGGAAATGCAACTAATGTCGACATTTTTGTATTTTTGTCATTGCACTATAGTTTGACATTAGGTAAAAGTTGGTTAATTTCATGCATTTTATCCGAACAAATCTTATATAGAATTATTTATAGGTAATCGCATGGGTAGGAATCGATCCGTGCGTGGCGATTGCGTTTTTGATTAGTTATTATTTACATAAATAATTAGCTTAGTTACGGCGGCAGGATAAGTTATCCCATAGAAATTTTCGATTTTTTCTTTTTATAACAAACGATTATTTTATTTGTCATATCACATGTGATGCATACAAACTGCTCCGATAAAAGTCAGGATATCATTTTAATATTCTGATATACCTCGTTTGTCAAACAATCCAAATTTGAGTTAGAATAATAAAATAAAAATATAAAAATTTCCAACAACGGCAGTCGCTTGTAAATATATCTGATATTTGATTCAAAGATAACGTTGTCTATTAAAGACAAAATTGAAGCTTCTGATTTACCAAGTCAAAGGTATATGGGGACATTATGCTATTGACCAATCACAAGGAGGCAAAACTATGGGCTTGGTAGAAGTAATAATGGGCCTCTGTGATACTTTAATTGGGCCCTTTTATTATTGCTGTTGGTAATTGACTTTGCTGAGGTCGGCCCACTTAAGGAGGACTAGTTTGGACTGGGCTTTTGTTAAGGGGAACACGTTACTCCGCTGATCGCTGCCACAGAGAAACGGAACCCAAGGGGGCATAGAGCGAAATTAATGAATTCGCGGAATCCGTGAATATAAATGCTGAAATTCGGAGATTTTGAAATCAATCGCTACATTCTAGTCACGCCTCTTTAAACAAACTCGCTCACGATCAAAATGCTTGCGTTCAAGTACGACTGATATGGACTTTACTTCGTGACGTTTCATGATGTACTGATATTTGTTTAGTGATCTCTGATCGGTTTCCGTTTGTTATTTTGTTTTCGGTTCAATGTCGAGCAACAGAGCTGAAGAGCAGAGCCAGCTGCAGCTCGTCGAAAGGGAAGAAGTTGAAGATGAAGAGGAATTGTTCGAAGCAATCGATAAATGTATGGTTGAAGCTGCCTTATTACATTCCTTTTTTATCGTCCTGTTTTAGGTTCTTTTATGTGCTTCTGATTTTCTAGTATGTGTTTTACCGTTTCGTTTTTTGTTGCTGGCTGAAGAGGTGTTTAAATCCATTTTTATGTGTATCTGTTCTCATTTTTGTAGCATCGAACTAGGCAATGTGGTTGTCCGGTCGTACAAGAGTTAATGCGAATGCTGACACTATTGAGAAACATGTATTGTGATTAGCTTCAAAATTTCGAGTCAGATTGCTGAGTTTATTGTCCATGCTATGGAGTTTGATGCTCGCGTACAGTTGATATGTTTATTGCCTTCAAATTTTATCGTCATGTAGACGAAACTCGTCTGCTGATGTAGTCACTGCACGTCACCTTCAGTATCATTTAGGTTGGAGATCAAATATTCTGTTGTACTTTCCTATACAGTGACATCGCATGGGATTAACGCTGGAGATGTGAAGAAGTTGCAGGATGCTGGAATCTATACGTGTAATGGCCTGATGATGCACACCAAAAAGGTGAGCACCAAGTGACTTCGGTGTTTTTATGTGTTTTTAATGTTATCATGCGTTTGAAATGTAAATTCTGCCATGTCAGAACCTGACTGGAATCAAAGGACTGTCTGAAGCAAAAGTGGAAAAGATATGTGAAGCCGTAGAGAAGATAGTGGTTAGTGCCCCGCAGTCAATAGAATTTCATAGTTCTGGACTGATCTCATGAAATATATTTACTGTTTGTTTTCCTTTTCCATTCTCAGAACTTCGGTTACATCACTGGAAGTGATGCTCTCTTGAAAGTGAGATTTTAGGTTTTTGTTTTGGCTTTCCGCAAATCTTATTTAGAAGCTAATGGGGAACTATAACTGACTACACAGAGAAAATCAGTAGTCCGCATTACCACTGGAAGCCAAGCTCTCGATGAACTTCTAGGGGGTAACTGATTACTATCACTTCTGATTCCAGTAAAATATATCTGAGTGCTTTATGATATAAATACGTACATCAATCTTTGTGTAGGTGGGATTGAAACTCTGGCGATAACAGAAGCTTTTGGAGAATTCAGGTGAGACAGATAATTATTATCAGTGCTTTATCACGTAATAAAGCAACCGATATGCAAGCTTTCTCACTTCTTAAGAATCATTGGAATCTAATCTTCTTCGATGAATTTGACTCAGATCTGGAAAGACTCAGCTGGCTCATACCCTCTGTGTTACCACTCAGGTTAATTATATACATTTATATGAATGATAAACATGTTACGATTAACAACAAAGAGTCCAGGATTCGAGGATCTGTCTTCCAACTATGCAGCTTCCTATTAACATGAGGGGAGGCAATGGAAAGGTTGCTTACGTTGACACTGAAGGGACATTGTATCCTTCTTAACTGCTTCCTCACAACCTTATTTGAATTTCTTTCTTCCTTACCGTGCCTTTAACAGAAATGTATTGCCATGTTCTGTTCCATTTTCCTTGACTTCAAAACTCGTAGCCGACCTGACCGAATCATACCCATAGCTGAAAGATTTGGAATGGATCCGGGAGCTGTACTTGACAATGTAAGCATAAACTTTCAACATATACTAATGACGATGCTATCAATTGAATTGTTTTCCATCTTTTGGCGAAGATCATATACGCTCGTGCCTACACATACGAGCATCAATACAACCTACTTCTCGGTCTAGCTGCAAAAATGGCTGAAGAGCCGTTCAGACTATTGGTAGGCTACTATTCATTCAGCATCTCAATCATTCAGTCCAGTGATCCAGCAATAACGTTACATAACTGATGCGATAAAAAAATCGTGATATACTCTGTCAGATCGTCGACTCTGTGATAGCTCTCTTTCGAGTGGATTTCACTGGAAGAGGAGAACTGGCTGATCGTCAGGTTCGAACTAACTCTTCAAAAGCATTAGCCCTGTTTTTCTTGCACTTTTTGTAGTAACATAATGCTTCTTATAATATTCAGCAAAAGTTGGCTCAGATGCTCTCAAGATTGATTAAGATTGCTGAAGAATTCAATGTGGCTGTCTACATGACCAACCAAGGCATGCCAGCCATTCAACTAATCACCTCTCTTTTACCATCACTCGTTACTATAAGAAAATAGAAAAAATGTGACTTGTTTATTATAACCTCAATTTCATACAGTGATTGCTGATCCTGGAGGTGGAGTCTTCATATCTGATCCGAAGAAGCCAGCAGGCGGTCACGTTTTAGCTCACGCCGCCACCATAAGGCTAATGTTCAGGAAAGGCAAAGGCGAACAACGTGTCTGCAAAGTGTTTGATGCCCCAAATCTTCCCGAGGCCGAAGCCATATCCTTAACTATGTGCTTTTCACTTTGGTTTTCTTAATAACATAGATGCAGGGAAAAAACCAATTTCAATCAGTGCTTTCTAACTTATAAATCAATTGATTGGCTTTTTTCCCTTGACAGAAACACGTTTTCCAGATAACTCCAGGTGGAATTGCGGATGCAAAGGATTAAGTCATCATGCGGAGTTCTTAATTAATGGCGTTTTGTCTCAGTCTTTATGTTGCAAACAAACAAACAATCAATCATCGGATTGGCATTTTGTAAGTTTTATGAGACAAGCATTTTCGTATAGCTAACAAAGGAAGTAAGTACTACACTTCAATGACTTGAACTACGGAAGAATCCTTCATGATCAAAGTGTCCTCCGTCAATATCACCGAATGCTCCCATCTCATCTTCGATCACCAAGTCCTTCCAAAAAAATCCTTCATCCACTGGCGACGCATTAACCATCGACTCTCCCTGGATACTTCTTGCATCAAACGTCGTTGCACTCACGTTATTATGATGGTTGTCAAGCCGGTGAGGGTTCGTATCGATGACTCCATACCCATCGCCGGAGTTGTAAGCACTCGAGCTTCCTAATTCGCCTACCAGCAAGCCCGATGATTCTTGGACGTAAGCTCTCGAGCCAAGATCGATGCTTTTCCTTGCCTTCATATCGATCGACGCAGCCTCCCTTGCATTATCTTTCAGCTGTGTCATCTTCTGCAAGAATGATGGACTTCTCATTGCCCTCCCCAAGAAGCTCATCGTGTTCTTCTGCTTGAGCTCGGTCTCGGTTATCCTTTGCTCCATCGTCGTGAGGTACGATCTCGTGTCTTGCTGCTGCTGTCTTAGCCTCACGAGCTCGGACACTAGGACTTGCTTGTCGCGCCTCAGCGTTTCGATTTCGCCTTCGATCATCGGATTGCATTCTTGGCTGCTGCTCGCCGAAGCCTGATGATATTGGAGATCATCGTAGGTGTTATTAGATTGTACCGTTTTCCTCCTCTTGATGTATTTCAGGAGATGCTTTTTTCCCCTTAAGAACTTCTCATTAGCAAACTCCCATTTGTCTTGATCAACTTTCCTGAATCCCTGCACAAATCCACTACCACGTGTTCGCATAGAACCTTAAAAGTGAAAAAAACTTCACATTTTGTAATCTTTGTGACGTAGCAAAGAGGTCAAATTCGTATCCCAAGTTCTCTCTACATTGCAGAAAGTTGAAGAGGGCTCTAGAGAATTCGGACATCAATTTGTTTGTCTCGATTCATTGAATGTACGACATTATTAAGCCCATCTCCGCTAAATAAAAAACCCTAATATTAAAAAATATTAAAAATAAGGCAACTTGCCATCTCCTTTTTGCCATGGTTTGCCCAACTTCTTAAAATATCTAGAAGAGCAATAAAAATAATAGGCGTTCTAGTTGCTTCAAGAACATGCTGTGTAGATTAGATATTAATCCACCAGTTTATGCAAGCTCACAAAGGAGATGCCATTTATACAAGCAATTGAGTGAACATCTCAAACAAAACATAAAAAGGGTAAACCAATATACTTACATAGGTATTGAGCTGCCTCACAAAGCTAGAAAAATTTCCGTGTTTGAAGTATCTTGGGAGAATACTCGTTGAAAACCTCTGAGGATCCCATACTATGAAGCTGTTATTACCTCTACTCCATGAGACAATGTCATCTGTGGTATGATCTTCCACGAACTCATAAGTCTTCACTAGGAATGGTGGAGGGCCATTTTCGTGCAAACCCTCCATTGGTTGTGGAACATAATTACTATTACCATCCATCAACAGTTCATCGAATAGAAAGCTGTCAACTGATGAACCTGAGATTTCTTCCTTAATGGGTCTTAATGGATTCATACCTCCTCCTCCTTCACAGCAGTGGTCAGTGATTATATGGGTAGGTAATAAAACATCTCCAATATTAAGAATAAAGAGAGTTTAATTTGTCGGTTCATCATTCAGAAGAAATTTGGGGTTTCTAGGGTTCGTTTGAGCCTTTGACTCAAGGAGATGGAGTAGACAAGATCTAGCTGTGGAACTATGAGCATTTCTTTTCTTTATATGTAGAACATAACCTCAAATAGGAAACAAATGCTATTCAAAATTGGGTTTTTTTCTTTTTGCAGGCTTAATAAATATCTATCTGTACAATACTGTTATGATAATGGGAAGTCTTACCATATTGGGACAAGTGTTGAGCTCAAGCGCATAGGTGGTCCACTAATATTAAAGAAGGTCCACACTGAAATGATTTTATAGTGTGCTCCAATATACTAACTACACGTAATTGCTGGAGAACTTTTTTTTTTTGTATTCCACGGGAAAAAGAATATTATCATGTTGTATTGTATATTCAAACTACTATAATCCAATTCGAGCACTATTGACTATTTGATCTAGGTTTTCGGCTGTAAATTGCGAATACTGAAACATGTTATTACATAAACAATTTGGTCTAGATTATTGATAATACTGAAACATGTTATTACATCATATATGAGGTTACTCTTGTCTTATTGATTATTAATTTGGATTTCATGGTCCATTAAACTAGTACTAATGTGAATTCGAATCGACTCAAAAAGATTATTCCTCCGAGTATTTTTGAAGAATCTAGCAGAAAAAGTAAGCTTAATCATATTGATTAAGATCTGATTACTTTACAGCAATAAAAAATTTGAAAATTGCGTGATAGAGGTTCATCCACGTCGACCTAAAGCACATTGTGATATATACATTCATCGTATACCGTAAATTATTAAAATAGTCCTACGTAAGCCATAAGTCGTTACAAACTCTAGGAAGATAAAAAGTCTTTTTAATTCATGTTACCATGCTTGAATTCCGTCTTACCCTTTGGGCTTATTAGGGTTTGGGTAGGAATCTATTCCGAAGAAATTTCAAGATAAAAATGCAAAAAATACAAAGCTGTAGTAACTGGGCTTTGTTTTCTTAACCATTTGAACATAGATGAACTTGCATAAAACGCACAAAACCATCTAACGGCATAACATATCACAAATCACACACACATACAAAATACACCTATAAACATAGAATCAGCTCATCAATTAATGAGCCATGATGTGTCCCAAGTTCTTAACATACTCTTTCCTCGCTGGATGGTCCTCTTGCGGCCTATTAAACGGTGTCCAAATTGGCTCTCCCACGAACAATCTCATCAACTTCACACACATATGAACACGTCAGCATTTTTACTACACAATTTGTTACTTGTGTTTTACGTACGAAGTGCCAACGGTAAAAGTATTACCTTGATGTAGTTATTGGTGTCAAGGGTGAACCGATGATAAATCCCAGCTGGGACGACGATGAGATCTCCGCCCTTGATCAAGATTCTGATCCAACGGTCATCCTTGTCCCTAACGTCGAAGTATCCACTCCCTTCTATGCAGTAACGTATCTCTTCATCTGCGTGTATGTGTTCTGTGTAGAAGTTCTTCAGCTTCTGTTCGTAGTTGTCTACTTTCTCAGGACAAAGCTCAAGCATATCCTTCCGAAAATCGCAAGGAAGAAAATTAATTAATATAAGAACATGTACATACATTAATTATGTAAGATCGAAAAAGAGATACCATGTAAGTGTAACCTCTTTCTTGTCTGATGTTGTTCAGTTCAGGGTCATCCTCGTACTTGTTGGGATCCAAACTCCATTGTAGAACTCCGAGGTTTGCCAGGTATTCCATGGAGACGTACTCGGGCGGGTTTTTGTGGTGTGGAAGACGCTTATCTTCATCGCTTCTTTCTTGCATGAACCATGCCTAGAGAAAGACATTGATGAAGATTATTGTTGTGTAATTAAATGTTTTCTTGATGTACCAATTGTGTAATAGCATGTGTGTTCATTACCTCAAGTGCCATGGCCGCCGTTTTGAGTTTCCTACTAGTCGAATTCTAGGTGCATTCTTGGAGATTTTTAAATTGAGAATGGTTATTACAGCGTTTTGCCACGTGGAAAATTGAGGTCCAATTATTGTTGGTGGTGCTCAAACCTTTAACATCTTGTGAAGAAATGAAAAAATCGGAGATTTTATTTCGACATTGAACTTTCTAGACTCGAACACAAATATATCGAAATGTATATATGCATAATGAAAAAGGTATAGTGTTCTTTCTCTTCACGTGTGCAACAAACGAAGAACACTAGAGTAAGGTCACACACACGTACGATACTCTAATACTAGACTAGCTGCACATTTTATATAAATTAATTTCTAGAAAGCATTTGAAATGATATACAGGAAAAATGCCTTTATTTATATTATGTGCCTCTGGTAAAACTATGAATGTAGAAGACAGTAGTACGTAAGTGAATCAATATTACGAGGGTTAGTTGATTTATGCTTTGTCTAAATCGATGGAGACTAGACAATAATAACGAAAATCTTGGCTATTTCAAATTATGAAAAGAAATGCATTCAAAAACATTTATGAATTAACTTCCCGAGCGTTTACGTATTTTTAGTTACTAAAGAAATATATCTCAACTTCAATGATCCGTAAAGAAATAGTCGAAGCAACGCCAACTCTTGAATACCCCTCCCATTAATAAAAACGACGTAAACTAATAATAATAATGAGAACAACACATTAGCATTGCCTTCTTCTCATTGTCTGGTCAAAATCAGATCCCTATTATAACAAAGTCTCCTCCCAACAGTGTGTGAGCTTACAATGTTTCTCTATTTTCTTACAATATCGCAACATATCTCTTTTGACTTTGACCCACAATGTCGTCAATTATTTCTCATTACCTACTCCTCCTTTCACTTTTTCCCACTCAACACTTCTTCGCAATTACATATATTTTTCTCCTTACAAGAAAACACAACAGCTACATGCCTCGCCGGAGATGCCACGTGGCACTTTCCGTCGCCCCACTGGCGGCGCTTCTCCTACTTTCCTCGGTGTTGTTCTTAAAGATCGGATCCAACCCGACCCGCCCATTTGGTAAGTTTCTTGGATGATGGATTCCCTTTATGCAAACAATATATTTACGCGATCTCTTAGGAAGAGGAGCAAAGGCCAACAACGTAGACGAAGACGCAGGCGAGGGAATAACTACGACGGCGACCACCAGTCGGCGGCTGGGACGGCTGGGTTCATGGCCGCCGTCGTGCTGGTCGAAGTGTGGGCCGTGCTCGCCTTGCTCCGCGGTTCACGTACCGGTTCAGCCCGGTTTGGACACGCCGATGGAGTATTACCCAGAAGCTTGGAGGTGCAAATGTGGTAATAGGCTCTTCGGTCCATAGAAAGTGATCGACGAACGAACGCCGACGATCCTCGGAAATTTGTGTTTTGTAGCTTTTGGTAATAACTAAGCTTTTAATCTGATTATTAGGCATAGATTTCAGTTCCAAGCTGCTTCGTTTTTACTTCTCTGTAAATATTAACGAATCAAAATTAATGCGTGTGTTTCTGTACCATACCATACAGTAACTATTTTTGTACAGTATTAGTTCTTTTCTGATCATAGGAAAAAAAGTTCATCAGTCAGAACATGTTAGGCTGTCTCTCTCAGTTGCTATTTACTCCCTATCTTCCTATTTAAATGTCAGTTTACGATAATTTTTTTTTGTCCCTTACACCATCTTCAATAGTGCTGCAAAATGCAAATGCAAGACGCAAATATGCAGTAAAACCTCCACTACTGCAAACGCAAACGCAAAATGCGTCTTTTGCATCCTCTCTCTTGTTTCGAACGCAAATTTACGTCTGAACGCAAAAATGCGTTTGATGTTTTAAAATTGCAAATAAGCCCCTTACTTGTATTGAATTATTAATTCAAACATATAAAAACTATTTAATAAATAAAATATATTAAAGTGTATACTACGATTATATTGATATCATACATAATTATTTTAACCTTTTTATTTTAGTACTAATAATTTTTCATATCTTATTATTAATTTTTTATATTAATTTATATGTAATATAATTAAATATTTTCTTGACCACAAATATAGATTTAAAATATTTTACATAATATCACAATAGAAACATCAAAATTATCACTTAAAATAACACAAGTACTGAAATAAAATACATCATAAATTATAAAAATAGCGCACAACTACGGAAATTTCGATATTTTTAATAAATATTTTGTTCTATGTTTCTAATATGTTTTTATCTAAATCAAAATTAAAGAATATTGTG
This sequence comes from Craterostigma plantagineum, assembly GCA_027422505.1. Classification (NCBI taxonomy): domain Eukaryota; kingdom Viridiplantae; phylum Streptophyta; class Magnoliopsida; order Lamiales; family Linderniaceae; genus Craterostigma; species Craterostigma plantagineum. The sequence continues at coordinate 11,235,195 of JAPQWV010000012.1, read as the reverse complement.
GTTAGTTTCTAAAGTAGTAAAATATATGGGTGATATTGAAAAGTTATAAAGTTGGTAGGAAAGGGAATATTACAGGAATATTCTTTTGCGTTTGCAGTTGATTGTTGGAGAACAGTTACTTAAAATATGGCTGTTACTGCAAAATGCATTTGCGTTTGACTGTTGGAGATGGTCTTAAGAATGTCGATTTGGGATTTTCAAAAAAGTATTATGTGTAGATTTCCATATTTACCCCCATATTAAATAATAACACAATAATGGAATGATTTGGCTAATGATTAATGAAGGTATAAGGGGCATTTTAACTCCTTTCTTAATATTTGTGAAAATTTCTTAAACGTCGTTTAAATAGCAACGGAGGGAGTATTATTTAATAATTTCTCAAAATTGGAAAAAGAAGAGAATTTTTCTGAACTCCACGCGAATGTAAATTTTTTTTATTACAATGAGGTTAATTTTGTAATATTGTGTACAGCTGAAAATCAATTTGGTGAGAGGTTTCGAAACAACACAGAGTTCGAATTCACCTAAAAATATTGTAATGTGCGTTATTTAGCAGGTTACCCACTAGAATATAGTTTCATTCATGAAATAAGATTTAAATTTGGTTCATATTGAAATTTAATCCAAAAATAAATTTTAGACAAAGTAGTACACGTGACTGGAGCCTTCTGCCTTATCGAGCATAGGGGTGGTTCGGTACGGTATACCGTACCAAAACTGTGATACCGTATATCATACCGAAATTTCGGTATCGCATAAAATCATACCAATACCATACCAAAATTTCGGTATACCTTAAATTTCGATACGGTATCATACCAAAATTTCGGTATGGTATCGGTATCATACCTTTGATACCAATTTGCACGGAGGGTTTTTTACCATGCGTGTCTCGTAACTCGTTTAGTTGTTTTCAAAATTTTAGTCAATTCAAACTCCTTAGACCCCAATAAGATGGATTATTAATACCAATTTTTCCAAAATAAAATATTTTAATTCATATAATAACCTTAAATAATTTACATATTTTAGTCAGTCTCCTTAGTAAGAAAAAAACTTTACATAACCACAAAATATAACTTTATACAGATTAATTAAAACGAAACGGCTATTTAATTTATCTTAGAAAGTTGGGTATAGTTAATAATTTATGGGCTAACTAAATTTATGAAGATCCTTATAATATTCTTATCCATTTATTTTTTTTGAAATAATATAATATATGTAGGTGTGTGTATATATATATATATATAATATTAAAAATTTTAGCATTTCGGTATAATCGGTATACCTAATTTTTAAAATTTTCATACCATTACCATACCGAAAATTTTCGGTACGGTATCATACCTTACCAAAAACTTCGGTATACCAAAATTTTCGATATTTTCGGTACGTTTCGATACGATAAGGACGGTATGTCGGTATTTCGCTATATTTCCCCAGCCCTAGTCGAGCACCCATTTTCTCCTGCAGACACGACGTAAGGGTAGGGATGGCAATGGGGCGGGTCTAGACCCGGACCCACCTAGACCCGCCCCTAATAAATTGGGTTTTTTTCTATTCGGGTAATGGGGTGGGTAACGGGTCCGAAAAATCTCAACCCGGTCGGGTCCCGGGCGGGTCTCGAGTCCTGCAAACCCCGCCCCGATATATATTTTATATTTAAATTTATTTTTATTGTATATATATATATATAAAGTGTTCGAATTATTAAAAAAGCTTCGTAGCCTACTGGATAAGTCTTTAATGAAGTTACTATAGGTCATGGGATCAAATTCTAGTTTTGTTTTATTTTAAAAATATTCGAATTAAAAGACAAAAGAATAGCTTTCTGGGTCTGGCAGATCAGACCCGGTTCGTTCGGGTCCGGCACGGGGCAGGGGGCGGGTCCAGACCCGAGGCGGGGCGGGGCTGGTCTCGGGTCCCCTTAAAAATAACCGGGGCGGGTCCCGGGTCCGAACCCGACCCATACCCGCCCCGTTGCCATCCCTACGTAAGGGTGTCCCATTCTGAGTAAGTACATTCTTGATTGTCTTTTGAAGCAATTAGAAAATTAAAAAAATTTATATCTATTCGTCATAGGATACGACAAAAGTGTAATAAATATCTATGATTTGACAGAAGCTTGTCATAGGGGGACCAAGTTGCTCTAAATTGGACTCCCATTGAAGAAAGATCATCATACTGAAAATGAAGTATTAACTACCCAAACATCAACCCAACTTATAGAGTTGAGAAATAAAGAAAGCCCATTGAAGTGCTGGTTAATGTAAGAATTTAATACTCTCCACGAAAATATCTTCGACGATCAAAGACGCACAATACGATAAAATCAAACTCGAAACTCAACCCTTTGAAGCTCCACAGGTATATTACCATAAAGCCCTTCCCTCAGCCTCACAATATCACGCTCGTCGCCTTCCAAATAAGCCCTCAAGAACGCCACCGTAGCACCGCCGACGAACCTCCTCATCGGCCCTCGACTCTCGCCGTTCTTACACAGACAGTGCGTCGCCCTCCCTCGAATCCCCTTCGTATCATCGTCCAGCATGTCCAAATGCCCGTAATCCTTCGCCACGAAGTAGTACGCCGGCGCCCTACACTCGCCGTAGAAATCCTCGTGATTCACCCCCTTCGGCGCACACGGCGGAAACAGAGGGTTCTTCTTGACTTCTCCCAGCCCCGAACCAATCACCAAGACGCCGACGCCGAGGTCGAAGGAGTTGGGTTCGTAGGTTAGGACCGGCGGCGGCGTTTGCTTCCCCTTATCCATTCCGTCGACTGGGTCGATGCCTATCAAGGCGGAGAATCTGATGTGGGTTAACGGCGGCTTGGCCAGCGATAAGGCGAAGGCTACTTTCCCTCCACGGCTGTGGCCCGATAAGGCGAGCTTTTCAAAATTAGGGTTTATATTAGATGGTATGAACCTCTTTAGCCCTTTTGGGAGCCAATTTGTGATTTCTGCCGTGGATTTGATCTCTTCGTTGGTGTCGGCGCCTGCTATGGTGTACAGCTTTTTTTTTTTTTTTTTTTTGCAGAAAGAAATCAGTATATTATTATTGCAGTAAGATTGAGGAGATGAATGGAGTGGACGATACTAACCTGCGGCGCAATAACGATGAAGCCGTGGGAAGCAATGTGTTGAATGAGCTGAGAGTAGAATGAGTTGTTGAGAAGATAGCCGTGGAGTAAGAGAAGGACTGGGAATTTCCCAGGTTCAGAAGGGATGGATATCAGTAATGGTTTTGGTGGGGAAAAAGGGTCGCTTTTTGGGCATGTTTTGGGTTCGATTAAGATTGTCTTGGGCTTGTATTGTCCTATGCCGAAGATATCTGGCGATGGAGTAGCAGTTTTCGTAGAGGTGGGGATAGTTTTCTGTGGAGAAGAAGAACCCATTGCAAAATAATTGCAGTTTCTTGAATGTTTCTTACTCCTTAATTGGCTATTTTATCTTCATTATCGAACTCCTTTTTTTCTTGCACGAAGGGATAACATAGGAAGATCGGATTTTTATGTGGTCCTAAAAGGTTTCCACTTGCTTGCGCTGTGTATAGTGGGAAAGCAAGAATTTTTTTTCTTCCTTGTGAGATATTTTCGTAAGCCCATTTCAAGCCCATTTATGTAAAATTGACAAGTTCAGTTCACCTACAGACACAACATTATTACAATTTAGCACAAATAGAAAAAAAATAAAGTCCAAGTAGGTTGGCTAATGAATACATATGCAACAACCCCATTCTTTGTTGAATGTATTGTATCGTAGAAAAGAGATTCTTTGTTAACTACATGACAGTTAGCATATTCTTTCCTTACACAATCAAGGATGATGATACTGTATTTTTTTCCTCACTTTCTTGGTAAGTAATGTTTCAGCAAATGGAATTATTGCAATGAATCATGAAGCACTCGCCATCATCATTATCTCATTATTATTCTTAATTTTTTATGGAACAAATACTAAAAGGAAATAGTCCTTAAATTGCTTCTAACAACGTTTGCTGATACTGTAACCTTATCAACTATTTCTAGGGGGTGTAAAAAACTATAATGAATGGATATACTGTCATGGAAATAAACCTGTACCATGATAGTGATAGATTATGCTTCATTAATGGCCCACTTCGTCGTGTTTTAGGAACAATTCTCCCTACTTTACAAGTTTCTTTGTAGAATTCACTATTTTTGCTTTTCGCCTTCGAAATATATAATGTAAATATAAGGTCGTTTCTTGAGCTTATTACATGTATGTTACGGATATCTATGCTGCGTATAGTATTCAATTCTTCATTTTATGTTCTGCAACTTGGAGGAACCTAAAGAATACCCCCCATCACTTCTTCGGGTACTATCAGCATTTTAAGATTTGTTATGTATATATCAGAGAAAATACAGATATATCATGGGCCACTATAGCTATTGAATTTAATTTGACATCAACCAACCCAAGAAAGTGAAGCATCACTTGGGAGGGCACCACACAACACACGCACACACAGAGAGACGCAATACATATATTGATTACACAAAACTTCAATGATCACATATATTCTTCTTAGGGTCCCCAAAAACATGTAATAAATGCATCATCTAGTGGGTGCTTCCATCAATTCTTACGAGTTATTAGTGTGTGTAAAGAGCTTATTAGCCAAATTTAATTCGTCTTAAAAATCTGTTATGGGACCAAATGAAAGCACTTTCGCTGTCGGCTCAATGTAGTAATAAGTACGACTTGTTTCATTATTCCACTATAAAATATGAGTATATCGTACTCATTTAATGATGAATATTACTTGCATGCCAAATAGAAAACCCAATGGATCAATTAAAGAAATTAAAGGAACTAGATATGATTAATGTCTTTCCGCATGGCGCATACATGAGAACTATATAATATATATATGAAATAAATATAAACAAATAAGTTTGAACAGTTATGATATATAGAACAAACCCTAGAAGAATTGGACAATAGCTTGGCGATAGTTACTACAGAGCATTGAAAGTAAAACGTAAGGACCACGAACCCTAATTAATTTAAGACAGCACATTGCTGTCTATAGACAAGTTACCTCATTTCGAGCCTCAAATTATTCCATTACGTACCTCAATAATAATCCTATGTCCATTTCATATCAATAATTGTTACTAGTTATTCAACACGCTATTTCAATATAGTTAACGTGATACTTATCTGTCCAAGTTTTTTTTTCTACGTTTTTACGTGGTATGGGGTTATTATATTTTTTACGTTAACATGCAGGAAATTCAGGTATCCAACTAGCTTTGCAATAAAGATGTGTCACAGAAATAGCTGATATGAAATATTTTCAATCCACTATAAGAACTCCATTATTATTATTGTTTTGTGTGTAATTCTGAATGAGAAATATTGAGTGGATGATTATTGTTATTCACTCATCATTTCAACATATTGCTAGAATTTCCTCTTAAAGCATTTTTTTAAAAAAAAAAAAGAAAGTGAAAAATAAACAAACAAAAGATAATATAAACTGCACTATATCTATCTTTTATAAAAAGGAAAAATTTTAATAAATTAATACTATCCCCATACGGATTATGCTTTATTCTTCAACTTCTTTTAACATTGTTGGCAACGACCAAATGTCATCAAATGAGAAGAAAAGAGAAGACACATATTCTAAATCCAACACGCACACAGAGAGAGAGAGAGAGAGAGAGAGAGAGAGAGAGAGAGAGAGAGAGAGAGTTCATTTCTTTTATACAATTTTTTTGTTAACCAAATCTTGCATAGGCTACTACCTTTTTATTGACCAGAACGGGGCCGGCCTTGGAATTTGGAATCGAAAGTGAAAAAAAGCAAAGGAAAGCAAAGACACACACACACATACCAACTCGGGTGTGTGTGATACCGTGATATCCTTGCCATTGTTGTTGGTACTTGTGTGCGTGGCTTCCTTATTTATACTGTTCAAATTGTACGCTCCTTGTCTTAATTCGAAGACTGGAAAAGAAAAAAAGAAGTAAAGGAGACCCCTTTATATCCGTTTGTTTTTATTTCGTCTCCATTTTTCTGTCTCTGTCTCAGTGCCTGAATATTGCATTGTCTTTGTTCTCTTGTTCATAAAAGCAAGAATTGTCTCATCGTTCGAGCGTCTTCTTTGATTTTGTTTCCCTAAAAACGTACGGCCACTTATTCACAATTTATTGCGTTGCTGTGCGTGATGGGACAGTTTATACGAACTTCGCAGAGGTAATTAAAGAAAAAAAAGGGTGTAAAAAAAGAGGGAAAAGATTGAATCTTGGTTGCATTTGTATAGTGACAGAAGCTGAAAAAATATTGGGATTTCAGCTCATCTGATTTTAGTTCAAGATCGGAGTTTCCTTTACGAGGTTACAGCTTAGTTCTTCGGAGTAGTGATTGCATGAAGAAATCTGCTTGACAATGAAAGATGGAAACTTACTTCACAGCAAGGTATTTCGCAGATTATGTTCTGAAAAAAGTACTTTCTTTTTAGTCTTTGGTTGGAATGCTAAGATGGGTTTTGTTTTGGTGTTATGTGAAGCTGTCATGGCCCAGAAAAATGGTCAGAAAATTGTTCAATATCGGTTACAAAGCCGAGAAGATCGTGTCTGATGAAGATTGTTATGCTTGTAAGTTTTTCAATTATCACCATCTTTTGATCTTTTAGAAACCGATCTACTGATTCTGCTATGGAATTCTTCTGTTTTTTATTAGCTCCTCAAATAATTTTGGGATCCTTGCCATGTTTTGTTCAGAAATTTTAAGTTCTTTTTTTTTTTTTTTTTTCCCCTTAGGTGGTGAGGTAGAATGGAGGAAGAGCTTCTCCGAAAGAGAAGGATCATCCACTATCAAGAAAAGCAGAAATGGTTAACCATACATTCAAGAACCTTTAATTTCACGAAACTATTCTGTGTTTCGATGGTATCGATAGAAATTAGATCTGTTGTTTTTTTTTTGCAGAGAAACCACTGAGGAATTTAGAGCGTTCCTTTTCTCGCTCAAGCTCGCGCTCAAGGCGAAGCAGAGCCTATCTCGACCATCCTCAGATTATAAACATACAAAACTACAAGTTAGTCGAAATTCGAACCATATTTTCTTCCATTGCACATCTTTTTCCCAGTTTTTTAAAGCTGTGTTGATGATTCTTGGCCTTACAGTGTCTTCGTATCAACATGGAACGTTGGAGGCAAATCTCCATCGAACAATTTGAACTTAGACAATTGGCTACACTCTGCACCTCCTTCAGATATATACGTTCTTGGGTACGTTCTGATGCTCACATTTCAATCTGTTAAATTAAATCTAATCGCTTAGTCCCTATTTCAGTTTTGCTTTATTACTTGTTATGAAAGATTTCTCCTTTCTTTTTCGACTCGTATAGATTTCAAGAAATAGTCCCCCTCAACGCTGGCAACATTCTCGGGGCAGAAGACAATGGCCCAGCCAAGAAATGGCTTTCTGTGATCAAAAGAACGCTAAACAATTCGCCCAATGGAATCGCATCCAACGGCTGTTGTGCGCCTTCGCCCGTCCCAAATCCACCGATCGCAGAGTGGAACTCAGATTTCGAAGGCTCTTCGCACCAAAAAGCTTCGTCCTTTTTCCACCGCCCGTCCTTTCAATCCCCTCAGCAGTGGAGGACCGAAAACGACGCGTGGGCCCCACACCAGGCGAGAAACAGCGCCTGCGATCACGCGATATTCGGTCGAAGGTCCAGCGATTGCTCGTCGAGTCGGAGGCCCAGCGATTATTCTTCGAGTCGAAGGCCCAGCGATTTTTCTTGGAGTCAGAGGCCCAGCGACTTTTCTAAAATGGGGTTCGAAGATGATTTCAACTTCAAGGGGGATTCGCCGATTTCTTACAGTGCGTATGCTCCTTCAGAAGATGCGTATTTTACGACGGGAAATTCTGGGTATTCTTTGGTTGCGAGCAAGCAAATGGTTGGCCTTTTTCTTACGGTTTGGGTTCGTAGCGAGCTCGCCGAACATGCGAGGAATATTAAGGTTTCTTGCGTTGGGAGGGGCTTAATGGGATACCTCGGTAATAAGGTATTTACATGAAAAAAAAAGAGTTCGCCTTTTGTAGTAAGCATGGACGCCTTAAAAAGACATTAACTTGAGAAATTCTTCTTTTTGTTGTCATCTTAGGGATCCATTTCGATCAGCATGTTATTGCATCAGACGAGCCTCTGTTTCGTGTGTAGCCACTTATCGTCGGGGAGAAGGAAGGCGACGAATTACGAAGAAACGCTGATTTTATCGAAATACTCAGAAAAACGAGATTCCCTCGAGTTTCTGGGGAAAATGAAGAAAAATCGCCCGAGACCATCCTAGATCATGAGTAACATTCTGACTTCTAACTGGTCGTAATTTCGAGAAAAAGCCCCCTTCTTTCGAAGGACTTAATAATGTTTTTTTTTATTCAGCCGAATTATTTGGCTCGGAGATCTCAACTACCGAATAGCTTTGCCCTACCGTTCTGCTAAAGCGCTCATCGAAATGCAGAATTGGAGAGCTTTGTTAGAGAAAGATCAAGTATGCATTATTGTATAGTGGCTTTGATTCTTAAGGTGATTTTAATGCTTACGCTTTTTTTTCTTACACAGCTGCGAATAGAACAGAGGCGAGGGCGGGTTTTCGATGGCTGGAGAGAAGGCAAAATCTACTTCCCTCCTACGTATAAATACTCGCAAAACTCGGACAGATATTCGGGCGATAACATGCGTCCTAAAGAGAAACGAAGAACGCCCGCCTGGTAAAAATCGAATCTTTTTCGCTCGTTTCTATCATGTCATTACATGTTATGTTTTTAAACTCGATTCGAATTTGTGTGTCATAGGTGCGACAGGATTCTGTGGTATGGAAACGGGCTTCAGCAATTATCTTACGTTCGTGGAGAGTCGAGATTTTCAGACCATAGGCCCGTTTCGAGCGTGTTTTGGGCCGAGATCGAGTCGGGCCCGAGCCCGTCGAGGAAGAGCCTGAGCCGCTCGAGCCCAAGGGTCGAAGTCGAAGAACTGCTTCCTCCGTACTCTCATGGATATACAGAACTATGCTTCTTTTGAGCTCTCTTTTTATCTCTTTTAACCATATGGATAGAATTTCAAACTAACTCCACAGTGTTCTTCCCATATTCTTTCAGTTGTTATGGTTTTCTTTTTTCTTAGGACATATTAGGTTAATTTGCTTGAAGAAAAGCATATGTTTGAATTAGTCTGATAATATTGTTTCTAAATGTGAAGAAAGAAAGCTTCTTTTTGTAGTAACTATAGACAAGCAAGCAAATATCCATTAAACAACACTCTTTTAACAAAACAAACAATACAGCCCAGCAAAAGAAAGAAGAATGAATACTACTCGAATGAATGAATATGTGACACACTGAAAACAAATCAAATCCATCAATCGACCGATCATAGTATATAGTAAGAAAAGAACAACATAGATTACAAACCAAAAAGCATTTCTAATAGTACGTGAATGCAATAAAAGCTCCAACCGCGGCGAAAAAGTACATAGGAGTAACTGTATAAGCAGCTTCAGACGTCGGCGTAACTCCCGCCCTATTGCTCGGCGTCGATGAGCCGCCGGCCCCACCGTTGGTCCCAGTGGTTGGAGCCGGCGGGCTCAGAGCGGTGTTGTCTTGTGGAGCTGTTTTAGGCGCTAATGGCTCGGCTGGAGGAGTCAGCGCTGAACCCAAAAATAAAAAAAAAATACATATTTATGCGTCGATTTATGGTTCGGTTTTATTGCAAGAAAGCTAGTCTTTGTTATGTAATGTCAAATTTACCTCCTTTACTAGGTGAAGGAGCTTCCACAGGTGAAAGTGACATCATCCCTGTCGAAATTACGATTATTTTAAAAGTTGATTTTTTATTTGGCAAATTCTTCGAAAATCGATGTAATAAGTTCATAGCATATACCTGGGGCAGGAGCTGGAGCGGCGCCAGAAACTGTAATAACAAGGAAAATGAGGACGTAGGTGTAATAAGTGATGTTAAGTTTATATGCGTAAAAACGACGAATTTATCAGAAAAAATGTAAGGGCAAAAAAAAAAAACCTTTGCATTGCAGGGGTACGCCGGGCATGTTGCAAGCTTTAGGGAGAGAAGCGATGAGCGTTCGGTTAATGGGGATATTCTGAATGGGAATAATGCTTCCAGTGGAAATTAAGCATATGCAATCTTTTCCATTTCCCATCAATGACTTCAAAGCATTGCAGCAGTCCGAGGTTGGAGAGGGGGCGGTCCCATTTTGGGCGCTGTTAGTTACGAAGTTCATGCACGGCGAGAAAGAAGTGATCATCGCAGACGTGCATGGCATGGCGGGGGGAAATTGTTGTCCTAAGACGACGGTGGAGGAAAGGGATAGATAAATCGATATCGAAATCAAGAATATCGCTGCTTTGGCGAAGATTGATGAGAATCGAAATGCCATTTTTTTTTGCTGTTAGGATTGGAAGGGATGAGGGTTTTTGCTATTGCTGTATTGTGATTGATGGGGTTAATTAATTCGATGAGGCGTTGTTGATGTATTTATAGTTGAAAAAAATAGAGGTTGTGATGTGTAAGCATGCAAGAAAGTGGTTCGTTGTCTGATCAACTACCTTAACTAAAAATTGAATTTTTATTTTACTTCTTTGGTCGGAGAGTGTTTATACGAGTCGACGACCAATTATATATGATTTGGGACAAGTCAGCCAATGATATATAGTATATTTGAAGATATTGAACAGCACATACTGTAGGACCCCGGTCCCTGAAAATTAGGTCGGCCAATAAATTATGTGTATGACTTACGTGATTTTGTGTTAATTACGTATATGTTCTACTTTTATGTGAATTCATGAAATTTCATGCTCGTGATTTTGCGAGTATTACGTGCTAATAATAAAGTGCTTACGACGATCCCTAAATTATGTAAGGGATTTTAGGCACTAATAAGAAAGGAAGAAGACTTAATGACAATTATATAAGAATTGGGCTAGAATTTCCCTTGGACTAGGAAGTAGCAAAGATGGGCTAAGACATTTAAGTTAGGCCCAATATAAGAAAGGCCAAAATAAGGAAACAAAGTTCCTAGATTCAAGGAAAACCCACGCCAACCCATACCTTAATCATCATAAACAAAGGAAAATATCTTATCAAACAAACCCAAAAAACTCCATAAACACACCCAAGAAACCACGAAAGAAGAAGCAACGAAGAAGTCGAAGCAAGGCTCAAAGCAACACCCTTAAAACCGCTTGGGAATTCGAAGTTAGTAAGTGAAAACACCCTTTTCAAGCCTTTAATTTCGTATTTTAGGTGTAGTTGGATACCATTAACGGCATTAAAGGCAAGTAGTTGAAAAGATCTCGAAAACCCTAAATGCGAGCTAGAACTCGTGTTGATGTCCCGATTCGAAGTCGATATTTAGGGTTTGTGAAACTAGGACTTATAAAACCGTGGTATTAGCTCTAAGAAGGCACCATACGGTTTCAGTAGCCAAAAAGGGGATGGAAATCGAAGAAGATGATGAAAATGTCGAAGCATATGATAAATGTCGAAGGCTTGAAATGTCGACATAACATGCATGTCGACATTTCAATAAATGTCGAGACACCATGTAAATATCATGTCGACAATTTCTAATGAAAATGTCGAAACACAAAGTCGATGTGGGTGAAAGTCGAAAAGGATAGATAGAATGTCGAGCTCAAGAAATCAATAAATGTCGGGAATAATCGTGTCGACATTTTCTACAAATATCGAGTCGCAATGTCGAGATCATGTTGAAGAAAATGTCGAATGATACATAAAATGTCGAACTCATGTCGACTTTTCCGTCTCAAATGCCGTAAGATAAAATGTCGAGAGTCAAGTTAGGTCATGTCGACATCTTCCTCAAAATGTCGAAGTGATAACGTACAATGTCGGGTGAAATGTCGAGACATTTCAAGGCAAAATGTCGAATGCTAGATAAAGATGTCGACATCTCATGTCCCAAAATAACAAGGTAAAATGTCGAGTGAAACTGAACATAAAATGTCGAGACTTACTTATAAGATGTATCGAGAGACTAAGGTAAAATGTCGAGTCCTGTTATTGGGAAAGAAATGGCGAGATAGAGGAAACATCGAGAACCAAAGAAAAATGTCGAGACTTAGGTAAATTCCGTGTCGACATTTTATACTATAAGAGGACGAGATGAAATGTCGAATAAAATAGAACATAAAATGTCGAAACCTTACAACGGGATAAAAATGTCGAATGCTAGATCAATGTCGAGTTCATGAACATACACAAAATGTCGAACACAAAGAAACCGATATAAATGTCGAGGCTCATGTTGAGTCATGTCGACATCTTCTCCAAATATCAAAATGCAAATGTCGAGATTAGCTTTCAAGAAGTTATCGAAACCCTATTATATTATCTCGACATTTAGGAAAGAACCCGACATTTATCTTAAACCCATGTCGAGATCTTTCAATACTTCAATGTCGAATTCATGTCGACGTTCTCAGTTCCAATGTCGAAGCTAAGGAAAATACCGAGATCTTCACATACGATACTAAGCAAAATATTTCAACACTTTTCAAAAACATAAATAACCAATATTTAGATAATGTACTGATATAATAATTTTATGATTAAGGTCGAAAAATTAGGAATTCCACAGAACCAGTAGCAGCTAGTCTACGGACTCCAGGTAAGTAGAAATTCAACTACGATACGTAACTTACCTGCGTCTGTTAATGTGAAATTTACGTGCTCGTGTGTTTTACGTGAAACGCGCATGATAGGATAAGATTATTTTATATGCATGATAAGCATGATCTGCATATTTACATGAGCATGGCATGAGCACTCGCACGCATAAGTAGTAAGTATGACACGAGGTAAGAGCGTGCGTAAGATCGCCTGTGTGCGATGTATACTCGCCGATATTGGCGTTTGTGTCGACTCAATGAAGAGTCACGGCTCCCCCTATGCAGCCATGGCAAAAGAAGCCATAAGGCCTGTATAAGAGGCTGGGGGAAATACCCCGTATGCGGGAGATGCAACCTGGAGGATGCGGCCCGGGGCACGCACTGAGAAGGGAAGATTCCTGCGGGTGACCTTCTAGTGCGTAAAGCACTAAATCGGGAGGGAAGATTCCTTCGGGTGACCTCCACGGTTAGTGGCCTCGGTGTTGGCTACCAGTGAGAAGCGTCCGCGTGGAGGCCGCACTGAGTAAGGGAAGATTCCTTCGGGTGACCTTCTAGTGTGAGAACCTCCACACATGAGATCTCTATGATATGGCGCATAGTGGGAAAGAAAGCCGAAGGCCCATATGAAGTAAGAGTATGAGAAAAATGAGTACGAGTCAGAAAAGAACGAGAAAATGAGAAAGAGAGTATGAGCATTAGAAAACGACGACGTGGATTGTCGATCGTTAGGACACGTGCATTCATGCATAATTTCTGCTTACTGAGCCTCGGTGGCTCATTTTTATGTTACGTATTGTAGGTACCGACGATCACGGTACGTGATCCGTCTTTTATGCGAGGCCGACCTTTTGAAGCTTTCCGGCTGCTTTTGAGGTGGGAGTGTGTGTATGGATGACGACCTGTGAAGGCCGGGCGCATAGGGAGCTTTTTGCTGCACACGTACATACGCACACACTTGTATTTTGTCTGGACACGGCTACGAGGAATTGTAGAACGAATATTCTTTTGACATGTATATAAAACTTCCGCATGCACATTTTAAAATGAAAAATTTATTCGCATTTTTACGTATACGCACCATAACAAAGCATTAACACTTAGAATTAGAACGGAATACGAGGGCGGGACGACGGGTCCTGACAGAGTGGTATCAGAGCTTCGGTCACAGGTCCTGTAGACTGTCCATACACACACACTCAAAAGCGCGGAAGCGGCCTTGCTTGTAAGTACCATGTTATGTGAATCTCTTGTATGGTTTGATTTATTGGCCTTAGGAATTTTCAGGATAGGTGAAAATGGTAAGAATTAGGGGTGAAGGAAGTAGGGAACCGGATCATGGTAGGGACTCTAATAACCCTACCGACAGTCGGGATGCTACCATCCTGCAACTCACGGAACTGGTCCGGCAACAATCGGCCCAGATCCAACAGCTGATCCAACAGCAAAACGCTGCTGGACAATCAGCCAACTTACCTCCCCCACCAGAGCGAATCGAGATGATCGGGGAGAGATTCCGAAAGCTTAACCCTCCGATGTTCGAGGATGCAGTAGACCCCACCTCAGCTGAGGACTGGCTCAGGACTCTGGACAATATGTTCCAGCACAGCCGCACACCCGAGGCTGAGAAAGTCATGTGCGCTGCCTACCTGCTGAGGGGGAGCGCAGGGCATTGGTGGGACACCGTCTCAGCCATCGAGAACCCACTAACGATGAGCTGGGATCGGTTTAAGGAGTTATTTCGAGGGAAGTACTACACCGCCCCTGTCAGGGCCCAGCGGATGAATGAATTCATCAACCTCCGCCAAGGGGCAATGACAGTGGCGGAGTACATCAAAAAGTTCGAGCAGCTTTCAAGATTCGCTGCTCATATGGTCAGTACGGACACGCTCAAGATTGAGCGGTTCATGGAAGGGCTGAAACCCGAGCTGTACAGAGACGTGAGTATGGCCGGAATACAAGGAGTCACGTACGCGCAAGTGGCTGAGAGGGCGCTTGTGGCGGAGCAAGCTGAGGCAAGAATTGCTCGCGCCCAGGAAGCAAAGCGCAAGTTCGTGCAAGGGCCACAAGGGAGCGGAAGTAACCCAAAGCGACAGTTCATTCCCAAAGGTGGAAAGCCAAACTTCCAGAGTCGACCCGGACCACCCCCACAGTTCAAGCCCAATCAGGGTAGACCCCAGTTGGATCTACCCGTTTGCCCGAGGTGCGCACGGAGACACCCGGGAGCCTGCAACTCCCAGAATGCCGTCTGCTTCAAATGTGGCAAGACAGGCCATTACTTAAGGGCATGTCCGGAAGGTGGATCCGGAAGCCAAGTTAGGAACCAGATAGAACCACCAAGGGTACCGGCCAGGGTCTACACGATAACCTCCGAGGAAGCGGAAAATAACCCGGCTGTAGTAACAGGTACCCTCCTCGTTTACCAAACCCCCACATGCATTCTAGTCGACTCGGGGGCGACTCATTCATTTGCATCCGTTAAGTATGTTGCAAGGGTAGGAGTCACGCCTCACCGAGCTGAGTGCGAATTTAGGGTAACAGTTCCGAACGGGAATCCCACCCAAACTAATCAAGTTTTACGGGATTGCCCAATAGTAATCGGGGACAAGGAACTGCCCATAGACCTCATAATTATCCCTATGAATGATTATGAGGTGATCCTTGGAATGGATTGGCTATCGAAGTACGGAGCCGTCATAGACTGCCACCGCAAGATAGTCACACTCAACATGGACGGAAATGAATCTCTTAAGTTCGTAGGAACTAGCAAGGGGACTATGATGCCTAGGATATCAGCGTTGAAAGCTCAACGACTGATCAGGTCAGGATGCGAAGCCTACCTGGTATTTGCTATCAAGTCAGAAGAGAACGCCTCCCCGAAACTCGAGGAAGTACCAATAGTTAAGGACTTCCCCGATGTATTTCCCGAGGAGTTACCGGGACTACCACCCGAACGGGAAATAGAGTTTGCTATAGATCTGGTACCTGGAGCGGCATCAGTATCTAAGACGCCCTATCGGCTAGCACCGACGGAGATGAAGGAATTAAAGGATCAACTCGACGAACTCATGCAGAAGGAGTTCATACAGCCGAGTTTCTCTCCTTGGGGAGCGCCGGTGCTATTCGTGAAAAAGAAAGACGGATCCATAAGATTATGCATAGACTACATGGAGTTGAACAAGTTGACGATCAAGAACAAGTACCCACTCCCTAGGATAGACGATCTATTCGATCAACTGCAAGGTGCAACGGTCTTCTCCAAGATCGACTTAAGATCGGGCTATCACCAACTAAGGATCCGGAAGGAAGACATCCCGAAGACGGCCTTTAGTACCCGTTATGGCCACTATGAATTTCTGGTGATGCCATTCGGGCTAACTAATGCGCCCGCAGCGTTTATGGATTTAATGAACCGGGTGTTCAAGCCATACTTAGATAGGTTTGTCATCGTCTTCATTGATGACATCCTAGTCTACTCGAGAACGAAGGAGGAGCACGAAGAACACCTGAAGACAGTTCTAGGAATACTACGGGAGAAGCAACTATACGCCAAGTTCAAGAAGTGCGAATTCTGGCTTGACCAAGTCGCCTTCTTGGGGCATATAGTGTCAGGAGGAGGGATTTCTGTGGACCCGAAGAAGATAGAAGCTATTAGTAATTGGCCCAGGCCGACGAACGTGACGGAAATACGAAGTTTCCTCGGTCTGGCAGGATACTATAGGAAGTTCATAAAGGACTTCTCAAAGATAGCGTCAACACTGACGAGGCTGACAAAGAAGAATACGCCTTTTCAGTGGACCGTGGAATGTGAACGAAGCTTCCAAGAGCTGAAAGAACGGCTGACGACGGCCCCAGTTCTCACAATACCTGCGGGAACTGGAGGATTTACGGTGTATAGTGATGCGTCGAAGAACGGGTTAGGATGCGTACTAATGCAGCACGGGAACGTAGTAGCGTACGCCTCTCGTCAACTGAAAGAGTACGAGAAGAATTACCCGACGCACGATTTAGAACTGGCGGCAGTGGTCTTTGCTCTCAAGATCTGGAGGCATTACCTCTATGGAGAGCGGTGTGAGATATACACTGACCACAAGAGCCTCAAGTACTTTTTCACGCAAAAGGAGCTAAATATGAGGCAAAGAAGGTGGTTAGAGTTAGTCAAGGATTACGACTGCGTAATCAACTACCACCCAGGCAAGGCGAACATAGTAGCCGATGCCTTAAGCCGAAAAGCAGTTAGTGCAGAACTGCAACTGCTGGAAGTAGAAGTCGTACAGTTAGGTGAAGTTGAGGCGCAGCTAGCGGCTTTAACTTTGCAACCAACACTGTTGGAGCAAATTAAGGCAGCATTAGGAGCAGATGAGTTGTATGCGAAAGTTAAGGAGGCACAGCCGGAACAAACGACTGGAGACCTCATAATACGAGAAGATGGACGGTTGTATTTCAAGGATCGGTTGTATGTACCGGACAACGCGGAGCTACGACGGCTAATAATGACGGAAGCACACGCTACGGCGTACTCGGTACATCCAGGAGCGACGAAGATGTACAGAGACCTCAAGGAAAACTACTGGTGGCCAGGCATGAAAAAGGACATCGCGACCTTCGTGAGTCAGTGCCTGACGTGCCAGCAGATCAAGGCCGAGCATCAAAGGCCGGCGGGAACCCTACAACCGTTACCCATTCCGGAATGGAAATAGGATAACATTACCATGGATTTCGTAGTGGGGCTACCGAAGAACGTCAAAGGGCATGACGCGATTTGGGTGATTGTCGACAGACTCACTAAGTCCGCCCACTTCTTACCTATTAGCACGACATTTTCCATGGAACGGTACGCGGAGCTCTATATTCAAGAAATAGTGCGACTGCACGGCGTTCCATCATCGATAGTCTCGGATCGCGACTCCAGATTTCTATCGAAATTCTGGACGAGCTTGCAAAAGGCTATGGGGACGAAGTTATCCTTTAGCACCGCCTACCATCCGCAGACTGACGGTCAGTCCGAACGGACGATACAGACGTTGGAGGACATGCTGCGAGCATGCGTACTCGATTTCAAAGGAAATTGGAGTAAGTACCTCCCACTGATCGAGTTATCGTACAACAACAGCTACCACGTCACCATCGGGATGGCACCGTACGAAGCACTGTATGGGCGTAAGTGCAGGTCCCCAGTACATTGGGACGAGGTCGGAGAACGGGCGATGCTAGGCCCCGATATAGTACGAGAAATGACGGAAGCCATTTCTATGATACGAGAAAGAATGCGAACGGCACAAAGTCGACAGAAGAGTTACGCAGATCGAAGACGTCGACCATTGGAATTTGACGAAGGCGATATGGTGTTCGTGAAAGTATCGCCGATGAAGGGCGTAAAACGGTTCGGAAAGAAAGGAAAGCTAAGTCCTAGGTACATAGGACCATTTAGGATACTGAAAAGAGTAGGCGAGGTAGCATACCAATTGGAGCTGCCTACGTCATTGGCGCAAGTGCATGACGTGTTTCACGTCTCAACCCTACGGAAGTACTTAGCTGATCCGAACCACGTGCTAGGAAATGAGTCCCTACATCAGCAATTGAAGCCGGATCTGAGTTACGAGGAGACTCCGGTGGAAATACTGATGTACGAGACGAAGAAGCTTAGGAATAAAGAAATTCCCTTAGTGAAAGTATTATGGCGAAACCAGTCCACGGAAGAAGCCACATGGGAACGGGAGGACGAAATGAGAATTCGTTATTCCGAGCTGTTTCACACGGGCTGATTTCGGGGGCGAAATCCTCCTTAAGGGGGGGAGGATGTAGGACCCCGGTCCCTGAAAATTAGGTCGGCCAATAAATTATGTGTATGACTTACGTGATTTTGTGTTAATTACGTATATGTTCTACTTTTATGTGAATTCATGAAATTTCATGCTCGTGATTTTGCGAGTATTACGTGCTAATAATAAAGTGCTTACGACGATCCCTAAATTATGTAAGGGATTTTAGGCACTAATAAGGAAGGAAGAAGACTTAATGACAATTATATAAGAATTGGGCTAGAATTTCCCTTGGACTAGGAAGTAGCAAAGATGGGCTAAGACATTTAAGTTAGGCCCAATATAAGAAAGGCCAAAATAAGGAAACAAAGTTCCTAGATTCAAGGAAAACCCACGCCAACCCATACCTTAATCATCATAAACAAAGGAAAATATCTTATCAAACAAACCCAAAAAACTCCATAAACACACCCAAGAAACCACGAAAGAAGAAGCAACGAAGAAGTCGAAGCAAGGCTCAAAGCAACACCCTTAAAACCGCTTGGGAATTCGAAGTTAGTAAGTGAAAACACCCTTTTCAAGCCTTTAATTTCGTATTTTAGGTGTAGTTGGATACCATTAACGGCATTAAAGGCAAGTAGTTGAAAAGATCTCGAAAACCCTAAATGCGAGCTAGAACTCGTGTTGATGTCCCGATTCGAAGTCGATATTTAGGTTTGTGAAACTAGGACTTATAAAACCGTGGTATTAGCTCTAAGAAGGCACCATACGGTTTCAGTAGCCAAAAAGGGATGGAAATCGAAGAAGATGATGAAAATGTCGAAGCATATGATAAATGTCGAAGGCTTGAAATGTCGACATAACATGCATGTCGACATTTCAATAAATGTCGAGACACCATGTAAATATCATGTCGACAATTTCTAATGAAAATGTCGAAACACAAAGTCGATGTGGGTGAAAGTCGAAAAGGATAGATAGAATGTCGAGCTCAAGAAATCAATAAATGTCGGGAATAATCGTGTCGACATTTTCTACAAATATCGAGTCGCAATGTCGAGATCATGTTGAAGAAAATGTCGAATGATACATAAAATGTCGAACTCATGTCGACTTTTCCGTCTCAAATGCCGTAAGATAAAATGTCGAGAGTCAAGTTAGGTCATGTCGACATCTTCCTCAAAATGTCGAAGTGATAACGTACAATGTCGGGTGAAATGTCGAGACATTTCAAGGCAAAATGTCGAATGCTAGATAAAGATGTCGACATCTCATGTCCCAAAATAACAAGGTAAAATGTCGAGTGAAACTGAACATAAAATGTCGAGACTTACTTATAAGATGTATCGAGAGACTAAGGTAAAATGTCGAGTCCTGTTATTGGGAAAGAAATGGCGAGATAGAGGAAACATCGAGAACCAAAGAAAAATGTCGAGACTTAGGTAAATTCCGTGTCGACATTTTATACTATAAGAGGACGAGATGAAATGTCGAATAAAATAGAACATAAAATGTCGAAACCTTACAACGGGATAAAAATGTCGAATGCTAGATCAATGTCGAGTTCATGAACATACACAAAATGTCGAACACAAAGAAACCGATATAAATGTCGAGGCTCATGTTGAGTCATGTCGACATCTTCTCCAAATATCAAAATGCAAATGTCGAGATTAGCTTTCAAGAAGTTATCGAAACCCTATTATATTATCTCGACATTTAGGAAAGAACCCGACATTTATCTTAAACCCATGTCGAGATCTTTCAATACTTCAATGTCGAATTCATGTCGACGTTCTCAGTTCCAATGTCGAAGCTAAGGAAAATACCGAGATCTTCACATACGATACTAAGCAAAATATTTCAACACTTTTCAAAAACATAAATAACCAATATTTAGATAATGTACTGATATAATAATTTTATGATTAAGGTCGAAAAATTAGGAATTCCACAGAACCAGTAGCAGCTAGTCTACGGACTCCAGGTAAGTAGAAATTCAACTACGATACGTAACTTACCTGCGTCTGTTAATGTGAAATTTACGTGCTCGTGTGTTTTACGTGAAACGCGCATGATAGGATAAGATTATTTTATATGCATGATAAGCATGATCTGCATATTTACATGAGCATGGCATGAGCACTCGCACGCATAAGTAGTAAGTATGACACGAGGTAAGAGCGTGCGTAAGATCGCCTGTGTGCGATGTATACTCGCCGATATTGGCGTTTGTGTCGACTCAATGAAGAGTCACGGCTCCCCCTATGCAGCCATGGCAAAAGAAGCCATAAGGCCTGTATAAGAGGCTGGGGGAAATACCCCGTATGCGGGAGATGCAACCTGGAGGATGCGGCCCGGGGCACGCACTGAGAAGGGAAGATTCCTGCGGGTGACCTTCTAGTGCGTAAAGCACTAAATCGGGAGGGAAGATTCCTTTGGGTGACCTCCACGGTTAGTGGCCTCGGTGTTGGCTACCAGTGAGAAGCGTCCGCGTGGAGGCCGCACTGAGTAAGGGAAGATTCCTTCGGGTGACCTTCTAGTGTGAGAACCTCCACACATGAGATCTCTATGATATGGCGCATAGTGGGAAAGAAAGCCGAAGGCCCATATGAAGTAAGAGTATGAGAAAAATGAGTACGAGTCAGAAAAGAACGAGAAAATGAGAAAGAGAGTATGAGCATTAGAAAACGACGACGTGGATTGTCGATCGTTAGGACACGTGCATTCATGCATAATTTCTGCTTACTGAGCCTCGGTGGCTCATTTTTATGTTACGTATTGTAGGTACCGACGATCACGGTACGTGATCCGTCTTTTATGCGAGGCCGACCTTTTGAAGCTTTCCGGCTGCTTTTGAGGTGGGAGTGTGTGTATGGATGACGACCTGTGAAGGCCTGGCGCATAGGGAGCTTTTTGCTGCACACGTACATACGCACACACTTGTATTTTGTCTGGACACGGCTACGAGGAATTGTAGAACGAATATTCTTTTGACATGTATATAAAACTTCCGCATGCACATTTTAAAATGAAAAATTTATTCGCATTTTTACGTATACGCACCATAACAAAGCATTAACACTTAGAATTAGAACGGAATACGAGGGCGGGACGACGGGTCCTGACACATACAATGCAAGAATAATCATTCCCGCGAAAGTAAATTACTTAAGTCTACAGTCAAAGAATTGTGTCCTTGAGTTAGGTAATCAGCATCGTGCTTTCCAATGCTGGCCATCACATATAAAACTCATCAAAACCCTTAGAATAAAAAAAAAGCATTTCATAACCACAAAATTTATGATAGATTAATGATGTAACCTCAATTCTACATTTTTCGATCTCTCTAAATACGGACACGTTATTACATTATTTCTCTAGTCCACTAAACCGCCGCTCTTACCTCGTAAGACACGGTTCTAGTTCACCAAACCCTACATGTAAAAAATCACATAACAAAAACATTCTCTTACTCAAGAAAACTATATAAACCACACACCTAAACGCCACAATTTCGTACTTTTATCTACCCTCATTCTTACACTAAGCAATAAACAATCCTAGCAATCAAAAGAACCTTATAAAGCTCAAGGAAATGGCTCCATTAATTAAAGCCATGACGGCGCTCATTCTTCACACATTCATGGCGATTAACATCATTACAATGGTCGAGGCACAATCGAGCAGTAACTGCTCTAGCGTGATCTTAACCATGGCTTCGTGCCTTAACTATGTGACGGGCGGTTCAGCCACGCCTTCCACGGCTTGCTGCACGTCTCTGGCGAATGTGGTCAAGACTCAGCCCATATGCCTTTGCGCAATAGTCAATAGCAATGGTGGTTCGATAGGTGGAGTCAACATTAACCAAACCCTAGCCCTTGGCTTGCCTAGTGCTTGCAACATTGAGACTCCGCCCGCCACTAAGTGTAGCGGTAATAAGCTGGGGTTTTTTTTCGTGTTAATTATTATATTTCCTTGTTTAATCATTTTTGTTTCAGTGTCAACCCGTGATTTGAATTTTTGATTGGAATCTATGTAGAGGCAATGTCTCCTTTCGGTTCTCCGAAAAGTGCGCCATCGCCTGAATCTTCTTCGGCCTCAGGTAACTAAGTATTAGTTTCATGCATGAAAAGATGAACATATGTAACTGCATTGTTTGTACATTAATGGACAATTTCGTACGTGATAAACGATTTGGATGAACTTGTTTAGTTAAACATATGGTTTTGTTTGTTTGTTTGTCTATTTTGGGTATTTAACGAATTAAATTGGAATTTATTCAGGATCCATAGGTGGCATATTTGCAAGTGGAAAGAAGATGAGCATTGATCTTGAGCTTCTTGCTAATGTGGTTCTTCTCGTCATTACAATTTCATATGCTTGTGTTTACACCATATAGTCTTGTAATAAAATAATACATATAACGTATTGTACGTGTTATATTTGTACTGTGCGTGGTAATTGGTTATTGGGATTGTATTTACTTCTAGTCTACTATGTGTAAGACTCGTGTTATATTATTGGTGGTAGTTTAATGAACGATTGTAACAAAATAACTAAATATAATTATATTAAATGAGGATATATTTACGAGTGTTGAATAAAAATAGTCAGCAAAACAGAACAAGAGTTAGGAGGAAGTTGGTTAACTTCCTAACCCACAACATTATTGATTTATTGTCACACTACTTTGACGATTCTGCGGTGAATTAAATTTTATTCTTGTTTTTTTGTTTTGTTTATTCGTTTCTTTTTACCCTCGGCTGATCCCAATAAATCGTGTGATGAGAACTAACAATATTTATCATAAAACTTGTCAACTACATTGAAAATCGACCAGCTCTTAAGCATGAAAAGGGGCCAGACATTTGAATCCATTGTTCTCATACCAGAAAGTTAATGTTTGGTAAGATCGAACTGATCTTAGTTAACTGCAAGAAAATAAGACGAGCCCAGAATCTCAATCACCTTGAGTAATATAACAATCGTGTTTAAATATATATAAATACGTGTCCCTTGTATATATCAAAATCTCGACAACCAGGGGGAATGTTTGGACCATTTATGATGACAGTTAATTAGGACTAACATTGGAGTTTTTGGTTTGGCTCTACAAAATCTATGTTGAAGTTCCTTAGGCGACAATGTCTTATTCAATTTCATTAACGTTGTCGGACATGATATGTAGTGCTGACGCAACAAGATAGCTATTCTTTAAAAATATGATTCATTTCGATCTGTAATTCTTTATTAACTCACGAGATTCAATA
Source organism: Craterostigma plantagineum (assembly GCA_027422505.1). Classification (NCBI taxonomy): domain Eukaryota; kingdom Viridiplantae; phylum Streptophyta; class Magnoliopsida; order Lamiales; family Linderniaceae; genus Craterostigma; species Craterostigma plantagineum. The sequence continues at coordinate 11,211,460 of JAPQWV010000012.1, read as the reverse complement.
TGATCCACATATATAATCACAGCACAATATCGTTGATTAAAAATGATTTAGACGTTAGATATGAGCTTTAGATGTCGTCGAGAAAAGATCAGGAATAAGTGGTTATGAATGGAGAAAACACTACTACATCATGTGGAAAGCCATGTGAGGGCATTAAATGCAGAAACAATTTGGCCCAATAAATAAAATGCGCTATTTATGTCTATTGATGTCAACACTGGGGATTAAGCAATGAACATTAATTGGATACATACGTGATTGGTGCAAGAAACCTTGATGATTGGATCTATGAATGGTTGATATATTATGCCAATGGAGTAATCCCTTTATCTAACTTCTTTTAAATTGGAAGTTTTGGACCATTCTAAGGATATCCAAAGCTGATTAATTGAACACACGTTTTTTTTTTTTACGTGGGATATAATTGTTTTTTCATGATTGAGAGTAGGCATTTTTAGTAAAAGCATGGTTGTTCCAAAAAAAAAAAGGTATGCTGTCGTTACGTTATGACATAAAATGTCTTAAAAGTTTATAATTGCAACCCATGCATTTGCAAAGTTAGAATGCAACTATGACGCGTTTGGGGTTAACTAACGTTAGCTATAGACATACATATTTAGTCAATGTTGAAAGTATTGACAGAAAAATAATGCAGTTCGACTAACATATAACATGTGCAAGCCTAAATATTTAGGGTTAAATACGTCTCTTACTCTCCTTCAGTATATTGATTATAAAAAAATCATGTTTTTTGTTTGATAAGTTGATAAGTAAATTACAAATATGTTTACCAAAGTAGAAAAAGAGAGAGAAATGGAAAAGCACAAGATATAAAAACTTACTTTTTACCATAATAAAGTATTAAAGCTCTCCATATAACATTCCAAACCCTATAACAGAAACAATTACTGCAAGAAATAAAAGTCTTGAATCCTCAGCAGCCATTAACAAAAAACTTCATTTATTACTAACAGAATGCTGTACTAACGATCTTCGTCTTAACATCTGCACCATACCATCAGCTACGAGCGTCGCAGGATTAGAACTGCAATACTTAACGCAGAACGACATGTGAGCTTTAACAGCTTCGTTCATATCGTTACTGATCTTCATATTATTGCGATTGCTGACGACGCTGTTTTTCTTCTTCTTACCAGCCGATGATCTGTTGAGTTCGTATCTCACAGCTTCTGAACAAAGCCCGCAAAGCCACTTCCCATCGAAGATCGATTTCACTTGACGGATGTAATGATGTGTGCAGTCTTCTTTCAGCCCACAGCACTCGCACTTCACCATCTCTACTATGTCCATTATTGTTGAAAATCTGCTCTAATTGAAGGGAACTGTATGGGGTTATATGCGTAGGGAGTTTGAGTGTGTGTGAGCATCTAACTTAGTTTATATATAAGAAAGAAATAGAGAAGGTGTATGTAATGATTATTTCTATAGGGGAAATTGGGCAGTGGGTAATGGATATATAATATATTAAGCTCTCTCTCTCTCTCCATCTCTTTTTAAAATTAAAGATTTATTATTAGGGTTTGGTTAGTGTTGGTTCATATGTATTATGATCAAGTAATCATCGTATAATCACACCTGGATACGGTTTAATTGGACGGTGAAAAAAATTATTAGAAATCATATTACGTTGTTTGAAATATTTTCACTACTACCATAGAACCAGTTGATCGCATATGATTCAAGAAACTCGAAATTAATTAAGGCATAAGTCGAGGGGAAAATATTTTTAATGTACTAAATTCGTTAAGATATTAATGTCGTGCACATGCCAATCGTGGCCGAACAAGCTAGACGACATAGGATGTTACGTGGTTTCCTGCTTTCATGCATAGAATTAAATGAGTGCTCTCATATGATTTAAATGTTCATGAGAGAAAAAACAAATATCAGAATAGTAAAAGTTTCCTAACATTTAATTTCAAGAATGTTGAATTAATTGCAAATTGCACATTTTATAACGAGTTCACACGCAATAAATTACCAACTTGATTTTTACGTTAGCCATGCGTATCAAAAACCCTATAAAATGCCCCACCCTTCTCATAATCAATCATACTAAGGAGGAAAAAACGAAAAATATATTCTCTGGCAAAATGTCTCGTGTATTATTTCTCGTAGGCTTCTTGGCTCTTACAATGATGTCCCTAACATTAGCCCGCGATATTGAAGATCCAATGTTTCTCGAATTTACGAGCAAAGAAGATTTCGAAATTTTCGAAGAAGGTGAATCGACTTTTTCACCGCCGTCCAACAAGCACCACCACCACCACCATGCTCCGCCGCCCCACGCCGGCCAGCACCACCAACACGGCCACCGTGGTGCTCATGCTCAAGCTCCTAAGCAACACCACCACAAACAACCTCTTTCTCCTGCGCCGGAGTTAGGGTTTTGAAGAAATTTGTGTGATTTAGTTCCAATAGTTACATGTAGTCAAATAATAATAATGATATGAATATTTTATTTTTTTTGCTTACTACTTTCACCATATTCCCAATTGCCACTAGTAAACTAGATATCTTTTCTTCCTTGCAAAAAGGGATTACAAGTCAAACACTCAAGAACATGATTGGAGTCTGGCATCATATGATTAGTTGATAGTATATGATTAGTTAATTATCTATCATTACATAAAGACAAATTATTTTTCTCATTTATGTTTTCTTTTTTATTATTATTGTTTTCTTATCTATGTATACCCAGCCTAATATCACGGGGCGCACGAAGAGTCTGAGACATGCACGAGCGGAACGCAGTCATGAGGTTCAAACTTGATCTGGAAAGCCCTTGAAGCTTCTAGATCTCACTTGAATAATCTAGGAATAAACCTAGAATTATATGGAATTCTCTAGAGATAGAATATTCCTTGGATATGCTTAGAATTCTCTAGAGCTCCTTCAGTAGCCGTTAGATTAAAACGATCTCATCCGTCCATTCCAAAGGGACACTTGTATATATAGGGGTGCTTGGCTCATTTGTAAATCATCAAGTGAAATACAAAGCTATTTCTCTCACTACCTTCTCACCCTACAAATCTTTCGCATACTTTGCTATCTCTCCAACTTAGGCATTTCGAAGAGGCTGACTTAGCTAAAGTCGCACGAGGGCGAACTTGAGGAGCTAAGGCCGCGCGGAGCGTTGTAAGCGAGTTACAAGTCCGTGACACTATGCCTTTATTGCTTGTTCTTTTCCCCCCTCACACCTCTTCATGGTTGCAATAACAGAACACAGAAGCTAATCAATAATACTCTCTCCGATCTTTTGATCCCAAACGGTCCCTATGAAGTTGTTGTCCCAAGAGGAAAAGATATACTAAGCTTGAGAGATTGAATCAATTTATATGATGGAAATTCAATCATCTAAGATTGTAAAAAGGCCAATATGATATGATGATGCCTTGCTCGTCCACCAAGGGGATTATATATAAAGGTCAAATTTTTATGTCAATTTTGAGAAAATGTTAAAACCAAAAGTGATGCGGGTTACGACCCCGATCAACAAGATTTATGGTCCGGGAAATAAGGTGAGGGCCGGTTCGGATGAAATCATGGTGGAATGTATGAAGAACGAGACGGAAAAGTAAAGAGACGATGATTTACGTGGTTCGGATTCGGGTGAATCCTACGTCCACGGGCCGCCGGAGAATATTCACTAATAACGGAAGAAGATTACACACTCAAGCTCACTTTCTCTCTTATTTACAAGTGATTCTCAGCTATGAACAGTAGAAGAAGATAAAGAGAGGGAGAGAGAGTATCTATGTGTGTTCTTGGTGTGTTACTGTGTGGGTGAGTGGAAGAGATGCTGTAAAATGACTAAGAGCTACTATTTATACTTGTGGGCGTACTAGGGTTTGGTACTGCCTTCATTCGTCAGGTCTCCTGGATGCTACCTTAGCTCTTCCGTGCTCTTCTTCTGGCCCTTTCGGATAGCTCCGTAACTTCCTGGGATATCTCCCTCTTCACGTCTACTGTACGCCTCCTTAGCTCTCTTGATTACTTCCTTTGGTCCCTCTGGATAGCTCCGTAACTTCCTGGGACCTCTCTCTAGCTCCTCTGAACCTCACATTCGTACACCGTTCTGGTCGGACCTCGTACCTGGTCCTTACCTCCTTCAGACCCAATCTCCTACTCTGTTCTTTGTAGGTTGTCGGGTCAGGAGGAATGCTGTAAGGTTACCCCTATCATCCAGTCCCCCTACTCTGAGTTGCAATACGCTAAGTATTGCAGTTCGGAGTATTATTAAGAGAGCATTCCTCTTCTCGTGTCCTTGAATTTCTTCCGCCATTTTCTACCGTTGCCCAAAAAGTCCCAAACAGCGTAGGACTTCGCTGCGTGTTGATGGAAAACTGATCTTTGGAATTCTGGTAGAGCAGGTCCCCTTTACTGACAGGAAGCTGCACTTGAGAGTCCTGATCATACAGATCAGGTCTTTATAAGTCGGCGGAGAGCTGACTTCGAACGATCGGACTAGATAACCCAAGTCTCCATCTCTTAGTTAGATCTGGACTTAAAACGTCGTGACGGGGTATATCAGATATTCGCTTGCCAGCTTGGAGCTGGGCTTGGAAACCTCGAACAGATGAGAAGGCCTTTTACACGCCGACATAGAGCCGGCTCAGAAATTCCAAGTAGATGAATTGGATCTTCTCAGGTCAGCATGGAGCTGGGAATCCGGGTAAGGTAGATCAGGTCTCCGTTCACTAGCCGAAGCTGGACTCCTGTTCAGACAGTTCAGGTCTCTTGGACAATGGAGAGCTGATGTAGAACTCCTACTGGTGGATTCGGGTCTCCATACGCTAGCGCGGGAGTTGTGTTACAATGTTGTGGACCTCGCCGATCTCCTTAGGTAAGTGGGATGTCCACACTGCTGGCCAACTCCTGGTCATGGCTCGTCCCCATGGAGCTAGCCTAGTTGCTGAAGCATAGAGATGACACGACTGGGCGGTCGAAGGATGAGTCAGCGAGCTTGCTGCGGAACGGGAACAGCTCATCATGTGCAAGGCTGCAAATCTGTTGGTGAAGGGTCAATACCGGCTGGAGCGTTCGCAATAAGAGTCAGAGATGTGGCATGGAGACTTCGTTGTTGGATCTGAATTTCATCCCGAAAGCCAATGTGGCGTAACTATTCGCCTTCGTTTGAGGGGAGTCCTGACTCAACTTCTAGCTCTCCAGGTCTCCGTGATCCCTTTCTATCAGGGCTAGCCTAGCTTTCTTGCGCCTGCTTTTCTGTGGCCAAACTCCAGCGAACGGGTAAGCCAGTGCTTCCAGAATGTTGGGTCGAGCGTTGCCGGCCAGGTTGGAGCTGAACTTAGGTGTTCCGATGAAGTAGGCCGAGTCTTCGAGTGCCAGCACGGGGTTGGACTTAGACGTCCCAACAGATAGGTTAGGTATTATGCGCCAGCATGGGACTGGACTTAGATATCCCACTCCAGATAGGTTGGGTCTTTGAATGCCAGCGCAGAGATGGACTAAGATAACCCAAACAAATAGCTTGGGCCTTTCCGTGCCAGTGCGGAGCTAGACTTTGATATCCCCATCCAGATGGATTAGGTTTCCTTTGCTAGCATGGAGCTAGACTTATATTCACAACCACGTAGGTTGGGTACTCTGGTGCCAGGGCAAAACTAGACTTAGACATCCTAACAGTCAGGTTGGGTGCGTGCCAGCACGGAGCTGGACTTAGATGTCCCAACGGTTAGGTTGGGTGTTCCTGTGCCAGCATAGAGCTGGACTTAGGTATCCCAACAGTCAGGTTGGGTGTGTGCCAGCACGGAGCTGGACTTAGATATCCCAACAGTTAGGTTGGGTGTTCCTGTGCCAGCATAGAGCTGGACTTAGGTATCCCAACAGTTAGGTTGGCCTTATTCGTGCCAGCCCGGAGCTGGACTTAGATAGATATCCCAACGGTTATGTTGGGTTTCCTGTGCTAGCGCGGAGCTAGACTTAGATATACCAAACACATAGGTTGGGCATTTTGGTGCCAGCATGGAGCTAGGCTTAGATGTCCCAACAGTTAGGTTGGGTCTTCTGGTGTCAGCATGTAGCTGGACTTAGATGTCCCAATCCAGATGGATTGGTTTCCCTATGCCAGTACGGAGCTGGTCTTATATATCCCAACAGTTAAGTTGGGTCTTCTGGTGCCAGCATGGAGCTGGACTTAGATATCCCAACAGTTAGGTTGGGTCTTTGGGCACCGGGCAGCATTAATGGTACTTGCATCGTGCTAGCTACCCTATTCACTACCTGTTCTCCTTTTTGCGCCCTTCTTTCATGGTGCGGGAGCTAGGAGATCTGTGTCGGTTTCTGGCGACCTGCATTGGTCGCCCGGAGGTCCACGCCAGACAGCTGACCGAAAACCTGGAAGGTGTCCACCGAGGCTACACTTGGTGATCCGTTTCCACGAGTTGGTGATCGTCTTCACCAGGTCCGTAGGTTATTGACTACGCTGTCCATCTGGAGTTGGGAGTTCTGCGCTGGCTTCTGCCAAGCTATCTTAAGGACCTAGCCCCTCAAAAGTTGTGCCAGTTGGAAGAGCAGAATGCGGCTATTCTCGCTGCCAAAGGGGGATGACCTCGCAGCTACTCTGACCCGGCTCGTCGAGGGGCAACAGCAACTCTCCAAGCTCAAGGTTTAGGATTTGTTGGTGATTAAGGAGAAGGCTATGAAGGCTATTCTAGAACGAGCCTTCGATGCTGAAGTGGTGAAAGAAGTGCCCAGTGACTCGAGTCCATACGCCGAGAAGGGCATTCTGCATGCATGTAGAGGGAATATGACTCTACAAAAAATATCTCTCAGCCTCTCCTGCGGCACTACTTCTTCTGAGATTTTACTGCTGGATGAGAGCCAGCTTCCACCCTGGATGTAGCGGTGGCGGCTATGAGCGCTCCTGCGGCCTTTAAAGGGGATCCTGAGGCGACTCTTAATCCCAACTCCTGAACGATATCCGCCTAAATCGGACTCGACAGCCATTGCTTTTGTTCCATGTGGGTTGGTTGCCCATCATCACAATTCCCAAGGTCCGCAGCTTGACTGGGGAGGCTCCCACCTGGAGATAGGTTAGGGCTTTCGTGCCTTGTTTCCAGCCTGGGGCTGAGTTAGGTCTTGGAGGCTCCGTGGCATGTTTTCTTTGCATTTTGCTCACGCCCTTGTCTCCTTTTGGAGGAATTTTTCTTCTTAAGTATTCTGGGCGAGCTCTACCAATCTCCACTCACCCTACTTCGAATAGTGCTAATGGTTGTCAGCGCATTCGAATTGAGTGAGGAGTATGCCTCCTTATGTACGACCTCAATCATTTCCTTGCAAGTTGCACCTTGAGTACCCATGCTGATCCGTCTCGCACCTTAGAGACCTTAGAGACATTTTATAGGCCGAACCCAGCGCTCCTTGCTTTCATTTCTATAGATTGGGAGCTCGTCATCGCCAGGTCAGTAGGCTACCAGGTAAGCTTTCCACCTGGGACATGTCTTTATCTCAGAGACGTTTTTGACTTGAGTATATGTGGTCCGCCTTTCTGTCAATGCAGGGACCTGTACCACTACCTCTCTCCACTCCCCCTACTTCGAATTGTGCTAATGTCTATTAGCACATTCGAAGTATACGAGGAGAGTTCCTCCTGACTTACCAACTTCGCCTTTTACATTGTTAAAACTCAGTGGTATGCGTTAGGCTCGCCAAACGATAATATCCCGCATATTTGCTTGTAAGAAGCATCCGCCTCCTATGCGTTCTCTTTCCAACATCCCATCGCAATTTGCATTCGAAATCCTCATTTAAGAGGTTATTGGTAAATAAAAACGTGTACCTGGGGAGCTCCGGGTAAGCTGGGACTGACACCTCTTGTTTTTTGTTTTTGACCAGGTTCGTGGGGCACCAACGAACCTTCTGCCTTTCGCAAGGCCAGCGTTGGCTGGTTCGGTCTTCTGTTTGGGGGTTGAGTCGGAGCTTAGGAGTTTTCATGCACACCTGGAGGCTGGGCATATCTGTATGAGCGCGCCATCTGCGCGGCCCTATCTGGGCTCATTGGTATGCTATCCGCGAGGCCGCATCTGGGCCTATTAATGTGCCATCTGCACGACCACACCTAGGCCAGCCACGTCTGTGCTTAAAGTGCACATCTGCACAGCCACATCTGGGCTTAAAGGTGCGCATCTGCGCGGCCACGTCTGGGCCTTAGCCGCATCTGGGCTTATTAGGGCGCAATATGCGCGGCCACGTCTGGGCTTAAAGGTGCGCATCTGCGCGGCCACGTCGGGGCCTTAGCCGCATCTGGGCTTATTAGTGCGCAATCTGCGCGGCCACGTCTGGGCCAGCCACGTCTGGGCTTAAAGGTGCGCATCTGCGCGGCCACGTCTAGGCCTTAGCCGCATCTGGGCCGCATCTGGGCTTATTAGTGTGCAATCTGCGCGGCCACGTCTGGGCTTAAAGGTGCGCATCTGCGCGGCCACGTCTGGGCCTTAGCCGCATCTGGACTTATTAATGCGCAATCTGCGCGGCCACGTCTGGGCCAGCCACGTCTGGGCTTAAAGGTGCGCATCTGCGCGGCCACGTCTGGGCCTAGCCGCATCTGGGCTTAAAGGTGCGCATCTGCGCAGCCACGTCTGGGCCTTAGCCGCATCTGGGCTTATTAGTGCGCAATCTGCGCGGCCACATCTGGGTCAGCCACGTCTGGGCTTAAAGGTGCGCATCTGCGCGGCCACGTCTGGGCCTTAGCCGCATCTGGGCTTATTAATGATGAAATATGGATATTCCGTCGTGCTCGTCGGTTGCTGAAGTGTCACCTCCACGTTGTTTATCCTTAGGTATATGTATGCTTCCAGTGTGAATATAGAGCTCATTTGTGTGGGCTCTGTGTTTGGGGTAACTAGAAAAACATTCGGGGCCATGTTGATATTTCGAGAAGAAAGAAAGAAAAGCAAAATCAGGGTTTTGATTTTTATCGCCTAAATGAGCCGCAGATGCGAATGAAGATGGCATTGAAGATGAAGGAGAACGTCGATTCCTCGAGGAGCTGCGCGGCACAGATTGGAGGATTTACTCGTTCCAGAAGGATTTGTACTGGCACCCAAACGACGTTGTGGCCCGTTGGATAGAACGATACGATAAAGCAGGGTTGGTTTCGTCTATCGCTTGAATGAGATTTCAGATGTTTACGCTGATATTTTGAGATTCTATTTTTTTTTTCGCTCAGCGATCGAATCCTTGAAGGTCGAGATCTCAGCGGCGGCGTTAAGCACTACAGCCTCAGGGATTTGGAGGGGATCACAAACTCGTTTGGAGAAGGAAATTTCATATGTAAAGGAGCAGTTGGCAGCATGTTTGAGGGCAAAATCGGCAACAAAAGTGTGCTCTGTGAAAATGTGTCCTTTTAGTAATAACGTGGCACAAAGTCTGTGGAGAATCACTGTGCGTGAGACACAATCACTGTGCCTATCCACTAGGTTTTTTCAGCTTACTGTTATGTATAAATACATATATATATATATGTATATTTTATATGATGTTTGGACATACATATAATAAATGCCAGTGCTTTCGGTAAGTTTCCTGCTACATACAGTACATACAATCGGTAAGTTTCCTGATACACAGTACATACAAATGTTCCTGGTAGTGCTGCAAACATTGTCTTTCTTTTCGGTAACCCCGCCTGCAACATTAGTACGTACGGATTTTGAACCTCGGACATTTCAAATTCAACCCCACTTAGGGTTGTTGTGCGCAATTTTACCCCTCTTTGAAATTCTATTTGCCCTAATTCCATCTCCATCTCCATCGCGAAGGTCCATTAACCAACTGTTACAAAACTCTTCCTTATTCTTCTCGTCCAAACTGCTTTGCATCCCATCGAGATCAAGCCTGAAGACAACATTGGGGATGCTCTGCTATTTTTCTTTGGTGGCAATTGAAATGCTCGTAATGCTCTGTTCTATAATAAAATATACCTCTTGCTCTGATTTTCTTTTGTCGCCAATGAAACCACCCGAGCTATTGCGATTCATACAATTTCCTCCGTCTCTAAGAGTTCTCGTCATAATTGAACAGAGGATCTGGCGATAATTCTCGCTGAATTGCTTAACTGGGTACCCTGCGCGCTGTGGGCGGGTACCCTGCGGCCTGTGTGCAGGTACCCTGCGTCCTGTGGGCGGGTACCCTGCGCGGGCGCAGGGTACCCAGCGCGCTGTGGGCGGGTAACCTGCGCGCTGTGCGCTGGGTACCTTGCGCCCTGCGCGCTGGGTACCCTGCGCGCTGTGTGCAGGTACCCTGCGCCCTGTGTGCGGGTACCCTGCGCGTTGTGTGCGTGTACCATGCACATTGAGTGCGGGTCCCCTGCACTTTGTGTGCGGGTACCCTGTGAAAGAAACCAATGGAAAAGCAGCCCTATTTTGTTTCCTTGCTTTTTTCGCATCGTTGCCTCGTTTCATTTGGACCAAAGATTTACTGGAAAAAGGGGCTAGGGTTTGCTCCGCTCGTCATTAGCTCTGTATTTTTTTGTTGTCAAATGGAACTGTTGAAGGCGGTGGATATAAGACCGTAACCACAACTTTATTTTATTCAAAGGGCAAAAATGTCATATGTAATAAATTCTTCACACCAATCAAACGCTATCCCATATCTTTACCCAAATATCAAAACAAACATATCAAACATTTAAGAACAACATATGAGCAAAATCCTTGTATTGGATACATAAATAATATATACACGCCAATTCCACGTACATGGGAATCAAACGAGGCCTTAGGGGTTGTTGTGTGCAACAATTTTTAAAACTTTGCGCACCGCACCGCATTATCAAATAAAGCATCGCAAATGCGATTAATAAAGCATCGAAAATGCGATTTAATTTTAAACTGCACCGCAAAAATATTGCGATTTTGATTTTTTGTATAAACCGCACCGCACCGCATAGTGCTTAATATTTATTTATTTTTACTTATTATATTTAGTTTTGTTTTTATTCTAATCAATATTAATTATACATTATCTTTAGCTGAAAGCTAAATACATAATAATAAGGAATTAAAGTTGAAATCGAAATGACATAAACACTTAGTAATCAACTTAAGAATTTTCTCTCCATGCTACGAGCTCTCTATATTGCGTAGTGCATAACAAGACTTTGTTCTAGATATTTCTTTTTGCCTTCGAACTGTCATTTTTATTTACGACTTTTTGCTCATTTAGAGCTTAATATGATATTAAGACTTTATTAATTCTTTGTTTGAGCCAAGCGTACTAAGTAATAACGGGTTATTTGATATTAACACTTGATGCGGGTTACGACCCCGATCAACAAGATTTCTGGTCCGGGAAATAAGGTGAGGGCCGGTTCGGATGAAATCATGGTGGAATGTATGAAGAACGAGACGGAAAAGTAAAGAGACGATGATTTACGTGGTTCGGATTCGGGTGAATCCTACGTCCACGGGCCGCCGGAGAATATTCACTAATAACGGAAGAAGATTACACACTCAAGCTCACTTTCTCTCTTATTTACAAGTGATTCTCAGCTATGAACAATAGAAGAAGATAAAGAGAGGGAGAGAGAGTATCTATGTGTGTTCTTGGTGTGTTACTGTGTGTGGGTGAGTGGAAGAGATGCTGTAAAATGACTAAGAGCTACTATTTATACTTGTGGGCGTACTAGGGTTTGGTACTGCCTTCATTCGTCAGGTCTCCTGGACGCTACCTTAGCTCTTCCGTGCTCTTCTTCTGGCCCTTTCGGATAGCTCCGTAACTTCCTGGGATATCTCCCTCTTCAGGTCTACCGTACGCCTCCTTAGCTCTCTTGATTACTTCCTTTGGTCCCTCTGGATAGCTCCGTAACTTCCTGGGACCTCTCTCTAGCTCCTCTGAACCTCACATTCGTACACCGTTCTGGTCGGACCTCGTACCTGGTCCTTACCTCCTTCAGACCCAATCTCCTACTCTGTTCTTTGTAGGTTGTCGGGTCAGGAGAAATGCTGTAAGGTTACCCCTATCAAAAAGGCAATCCCATTAGCTTCTTAAGAGGATGTTTTAAGTAGACTAGAAAAGATGGCAATAAGTTATGGACATCATCGTAATTCATATATGATTACCGTCGTGCTCATGCCCTAAATAAATGTTAATTATAATATCGTACGACTTAAGATTTTACTATCATATATTTCTGCAGTATTGTGAAATTCATTGGTTTGAGATTTTCCGCAACTATATAAGAACAAGATCCGAGCAAAATACATTAGATCGTGATCTCAATCGCCCATTTAGCAAAGAATCTGCATGATAACCCCATTTATGTAAGAAAAAAAAAAAAGCTTGTACTTCTTCGATATCCTCTATATAAACGTACGTAGTCTCTCCATTCTTTTTTACAAACAAGCTACGAATCAATTTCAACCTCAGAAAGTTTCTCTTAGCGAAATAATAATAATATATAATGGCTCGTGTGAGTTCTTTGCTTTTCCTTGTCGCCCTATTAGTGCTAACCATCACCCCATCTTTCATCCTATGCCTCGAAAATGAGAACTTAGCACCCAATGGATTAATATTCACTTCGAATGAAGACAATAGTATAATCTCGGAAGAGAGTGATGATGACGTGTCAGATCGACGGCTGTCATTCCACATTCATCCGGGCGCCCGCCACCGCCGCCACCACCACCACATCCCGCCGGTGCTACCGATCCCCATCCCTCCCTTCTTCGATGCTCCGCCGCCAGCTCAATGAATTAATAAGCGATTGATGGCGTACTAGTATATCTTTAATTATATTTAGTTAATGGTATTGTGGTTCCAATAATAATTAAGATGTTTATTCACTAGTTTCTGTTTGTTTCGAGATTCTTGATATTTATGACAACATTGGGGAAATAAAACAAACAGTTTTATTTATTGCCGCGATTGTTCGCATAAATCCTCGTATGTATTCGCTAGTTCACCGCTTAGAGCATCTCCAACACGTAGCGTAAAAATACGTTAGTCTGCACAATATTGCAGCTACTACAGTGTTTTTACTCCAACCCATAAACTCTATTTTCTACACTAATTTTCACTCCAATCCATTAACTCCATTTTCTACTCTAAAAATCAAATTCCTATATTAAACTTTATATTATAGTAATTAAAAAGTCAATAAAATATAATTTATAAACTTCACGTATTATTTAACTAATATAATTTTATTAAATTAAAACGAAAATATAAATAAAAAAGGAAATTAACATTATTTTTACTTTTATTAATATAAGAATATCAAATATTTAAATATAATTAAAATCATTTTATTAAATAAATTATATAAATAGAAAGTACAACACAATTTTTGTGTTGAATATTGTGTGTACTCTACATCTAGAGTATCACTGTTAATCAACACAATATTTATGTTAGATATAGAGTCTCATTGGAGTAAAGACATACTTTATTTTTGTGTTTTACACAAAAATAAAGTATTGGAAATGGTCTTATAATTGAAAGTTAGGGGATGGGGAATATCCTATCCTAAAATTCCTTGTAGTAATAGCCAAATAAATAAAAGTAACGTCAAATCTGCCAATAAACAAACCAAACATGGGATTTTGCCACCCTTAATTTGGAATAATGGGCTTTTAATTAAATGGGTTAGTACAAAGCATGGGCCGGGCCCAATAATGATGAATGGGTTAACTTCTAATTTTATCAGGAAAATTAAAAGAAAAAAAAACCACCATGTCCGAAACACGTATACAAATAAAGGATAAAACCAACAATGTGTAGAAGAATCGATTGCATATATGTTTCCCAATAATCTCAGAAACACTGTGTAAGCTCATCTTGAGAAGATAAAGTAATGGCAGCTGCGAAGGGAGCTTGCCTCAACCATGTCGCTCGTGAATCCACCGATGTCAAACGCCTCGCAAAATTCTACACTGAGGTTTTCGCTTTTTTTTTTCTGCCGCCAAATAATCGATTATCATCGTTTCTGTTGATGGGTAATCGTTTGTTGATACTCGAAAGTTCTATCTTTACCTCGTGGGAATGTTGTTAGATATTTGGATTTGAGCAAGTTGAGAATCCAAAGTTCGGTTTTGAGGTGATATGGCTGAAACTTGGCTCTTTCTACCTTCACCTCATCGAAAGGGACCCAAGTACTATGCTGCCTGAAGGTCCGTGGAGCGCCACGTCATCCGCCGCCGCCGATCCCACACGTCTCTTCAGAGGACATCACGTTTGCTTATCTGTCCCCAACTTCGACGCCTTTGTGCAGAACCTTAAGGTAGACTTGATAGATGATTGTTGATGTCCCTTTCTTTTTGGTCTCTATCTGTTCGACGAAATTCTTATTACAAATGAGAGTTCTACAGAGTAGTGGTTCATTGTATGGCTTGGCTTGTCTCGTAATCGTACTCCTTTGCGAAGATTTGATTTGTCGTCTATGAGCAGGAAAAAGGGATCGATTTGCACGAGAAAACTCAGCCCGATGGAAAAACGAAGCAGGCGTTCTTCTTCGATCCCGACGGTAATAAACCTTCCCTTCTCTTAATCAACTTATGTGTGATGTTAAATCCATGAATTGGTTTTAAGTGATTGGAACAATTTTGGTTTGTTGTATGTTTGAACACTGTAGGGAATGGATTGGAAGTATCGAGCCAGATGCCACAGTTCTAGGCTGTAATAGGTCGAAAATATCTGTCCATAAAATAAACAAACTACCGATGAGTGCAGCAGATCGGTTTTTTGCGTTCGTATGCGATGAAGTTTTCGTCGACAGACAGACATCCTACGAGAGTATGCTATGTATCTTCATGTCTTTTCTGTTCTCTAGTGAAAGATTGCTACTTTAGTATTTCTTGCATGTGACAAATCCCAGAATGAAACAGAGCATCTTATGATGAAATAATTATGTTACCTTCCCCAATGGATTTTGAAGACCCACGAAGAAAAATCAAACCTTTTTACCGAAACAAGCAAGAAGGTTTAAGCCCCATGTCTGAATTCGAAGATCGTCTTTCAACTACAGAGCCACCATAGTCATCCTCTGATTGGCTTGACGAGCTGATAATGGGCGCATTATCTGTGATCACACACTGTTCTTCAGAGCCATCGAACTCATAGGTGAACTCTTCGAACCTTCCATGGAACTCGTGCTTCGAACACTGACGAACATGGCGGGCCCCTTTTCCCTGCGCCTTCTGCAAAGGCGTGATGATGTCCAAAGGAGGCTCGTCTGGGGAACGGTTCTTGCAAGAATCGATCATTTTATGACTAGGGCTTTCTTCGGGGACCAAAGGAGCGATCTCTTCACCGATCAGTTCTGCTATTTTAGCTACGTCTTGATCCGTAATGTCCAGCTCAGACACCATCTCCGCCGCCACGCTCAGAGCAGTATCATTTTCTACGTCGAAGTTGAAGTATATATTGCGTACGCAGCCTAAATTCATAGAACGTGAGGAAAAAATCAGCGCTTCGCATTTTATCAGTTTTCAACTGATGTAAGAACAGACCGTAATCGTCAGAAATTTTGATCCTTAAAAAGACGATCCCATCGTCTCCACGCCTCCCCTTGATCGACATGTCCGCATCTTCGTATTCGCTATCACCACAAAAAACTTCATAATAATCGAGCGAATCGCTTCTATAGAAATCCTTTTCTAGCTTTTGCGGCAAATGGTTAAGACTGACTAAAGGTTGTCTCGAAGTCGAGTCAAGCTCATCGTTGTAATAATCGTCGCCGATTTGGAGAAAAGGGTCGTTGAGAAGCTCCCAAACGGACGAACGATTCGACATCTTAGCCAAACATTTCTCGACGAACGTACGCATCTCAAGATCCTCAACTCTGTACAGAGCATCAGGTTTCTTGCCCTAAGAAAAAACAGAGACATCTCAAAGAAAGTTACATAATTTTAAGGCACACAGAAGATTTCATTTCTCACCGAGACGACTTTCTTGTAAATCTGGGCGGGATTTGCGCACTCGCTGTAAGGATACTCGAAAGTCGCCATCTCCAATACGCACATTCCGAAAGAATAAACGTCGGCCATTTCGTCGTATGCCTCTTCGTAAACCTCAGGCGCCATGAACTCTGGCGTACCTACGCAGGCGTAAGATTTCCCGAGAATCTCAGCGAGGCCTAGATCGCCTATCTTTACTTCACCGAGATTCCCATTTACGAAAATGTTGTCGCATTTCAAATCTCTGTGAATAACGGGCGGGTCGTGGCTGTGTAGATAGAGCAACCCTTGCAAAATTTGCCTGCACCAATTTTTGATGGCTCGAACGTTGACCCTTTTGTGCTTCAGTCTATACCTTAAAGTCAATCAACGAAAGATTATCGAATCAATGCTGGTAATAAATACAGAGCGCTTTCGAAGCTGATTTTTGTTTTTCGAAGACTTACTGTCTGAGAGTGCCTGAGGTGAACATTTCGGTGATGAAATTGATGTTTCGATGGGCGCTATCGATCCAAGAAGCGTGGAACTTGATTATGTTGTCGTGGTTTAACGTTTTCAGGAGATTTATTTCACAGTAGAGCCTCTCGAGATTTTCTGGGCTTTGGAGGAAGTCGTCGAGCTTTACCTTATTCCATGCTACTTCGATCCCTTGATACTCGTCGAATGCTCGATATCTGCAAGAAATTATACGAAGATCGAATGAGCCCATGTGTAAAAATCGAATCTTTCTTGGAGAATCAATGTTTCCCTGGCCCATATATGTTTTCATTACAAGTGGAGAAGTGAAGTGTAAGGATATGTATGTACACTGTCTTTGAAGCCCCTTTGCCAAGAATCTCATTGTACTGCAAACGGAAAGTATGAACACAATATAATCTAAGCTCAGTAATGTCAAGAAATTGAATCTTTTGCAATAATTCAAGAATCGATAGTATGGATAAAAACGTAATATATACATACTCTTATATATCTTCCACTTGGATCAGTTTCTACGAACTCAGAATTATCTGGGCATTTATCAGCCAAACTATTCATTATTCCTCGTACCTAGGAATATGATCATAGAAAAGTAGAAATGATTTTAGATCGATTTATGTGGAAAAAAGATGCATAGCAGAGAGAAAGAGAGAGAGGAGGCTCCATGAACATAGAGAAATATTGTTATTTTATGCACCCAACTCATAGACAACCCTCACAAGTTCAAGTTCTGACAAAAAACTTGCTGTCTGATATTTTCCTATCTCGTGCAAATATATCATTATATCTTCGACAAAACTGTAAGAAGAAAGGCAAATAGAATAAGGTTCAACATTGTTTACACAGCTCTAAATATTTTAATGATCAAGGAGGCCTGGAACAGCCAAACAAGATGGGGAACAAACAAAACAAGCCAATAATTGATTATTTATTTTCTATTTTCTTTTTTTGTTGTTGTATCTATGCGCCATTTGGCAGTTTCACAACTCTCCGGCGGATGTAAGATTAGTACCAAGTTCGGGGCTTAATATTTTTTATTTTCACGGAAGAAGTTAAAAAATAATTTAATAAGTGCAGTTTACGTTAAATAATGTCATGAGTTTGCTGAACTCTCATATATACAACAGAATAAATGGCAAAAGATGAAGAAATCACATGCAGTCTCACATGGGCACATGAAAGGAAAAGATTGCATCATAGTGGCTTTGCATATGAATATTTAATAAAAGCAAGCAGCATTAATATATCATTATAAGAGGAATTTTATGGTATTCACCTTATACAAGCACTTTATGTGGGCATCTGTTGATGTGCACCGACTCGTGCCATTTTCAACATCCAACATAGACATATAATGTTATGTCGTCTTAATTAACACATTCTAGGTGACTTTAATTGACATTTTGGGTGCTGATGTGACATATTGACGCTTTACATAACATTGTGTCAGAAATATATCGCGTTAATTTGTCACATCAGCATCCGAAATATTGATTAATGGCACATAGAAGGTGTTAATTAAGACGACATAACATTAGATGTTGAAAATTGCATGAGTCGGTGCCACATCAACAGATGCCCACATAAGGTGGACACCATAAAATTCCTCTCCTTTTATAGAGCTATTACAGTTATATTATGGCCTTAAGTGGGCCTTAAGATGCAAGGCCTAAGAGAAAGATCGTTTGTTTATTATGGGCTCACATGTATTTTACTTTGGGCCTACGTGAGTAGTTATTGTCGCCGTTTATGTAATCTGTTCTTTTTCTTTTCTGCTTACCTAGAAAACTATAGAAAAAGTGATTATATACGCTTCTTTATTTATTTTTTTCAAATGCATATTTGACTTTTTCTCTCCTAACCGTGGACAAGAATTATACAACATGTTTTAAATTTTAAGATTATGGCCAAACCATGAATAAGCGCCGCGGTTTCACTTAGTCATATATTATATAATATGAAGCTTTAAGAAAATGTGAATCAAGGAAAATAAGTAGGCGTTTGAATTTCAACAAGGATTGTGCTCCACCGTGTGAAGCTGAGCCACATGCAATTATCAGAACTATAGGCATCATGAATTAAATGGTCCATACCATATAACATAATAATTGTTAAAACCATACTTTTCTTTATCGGCATTGTTAATGGTATATATTATCTTTTGTGAAGTTTAATTTATTCGAAGCTATTTGACTTGAAAGTAGGCCTCTTCAAACCCTATTGTCTTACATTAGTTTAAGGTTGACTCATCAAATGTGTTTTAAATTTTGATATAACATCTCTATATATTTAAATCGAATTAAATAACTTAATGCATTTCCTTTTCCCTTTTCGCAACGGTATTAGTTGCGAATATGATTTAGTGGGGCTAACAATAGGCAATGTATGAACTTCATTTCACCTTTTCTTTTTCTCGCTTGTCATGCATGGACTAAATAAAACTAACGAACAATACTAGTATATATGACCTATACATTTTCCCATCATACATGATACAATAATGAATCGGAATATATAATAACACAATATCCCTAACGTAGTATAGACCTATCGATTTCACTGTTCAAAAGTATTGTTCCCCACAAGCCCACAAAGCGAGTTCCATTATGCAATAATTACATCTTAGATATTTTTCTTTCCTTTTTTTTGCATATGAATAATAATTGAAATATGATATGATGAAAGGTTAATAGATCGTGCTATTTGTGGGGGTAAAGAGGATCTGCTGTTCAAAATTTGAAACCATTTAGAGTAGGTGAAGACGACTCAAGCTTTTCATATTTTATTTTCATATGAGATGATTCCAACTTGGCCACGTGACTATGGCTTTTTTAAACGTTATATATATGTTGAATCAAGAAAATAGAGTAGTTATGTATTTTTTATATTGATTTTGATACATTTATAATGCTTAACTACAAAACGTTGTAGCATTAACGGTATAACAAAAAGTATTATGGGATTTTAAATATCGTCCCATTGTTAACATTGCAAAAGCATATTCTAGAAAAAAAAGTAATTATTTACTAAAGAGAATCTGCCACGTACTTCAATCAAGACAAGGAAAAGAAGTGTTCCACTGGAATTAAAGTGAATACTCTCAATTAATAAAAGAACGGCGAGATGCTTCATCTTTAATGGAATCTCGTAACTCATACTTTCCAACTATTGTCTGTTACGATGATATATATATGCGATTACAATTTCTTCGTTAAACAAAAAAGAATCTACTGATTATTTTTTTCAATTTTTAAAGTCACCTATATATTATACAATTAATTTCGACTTAGGGATAAACTATGTCGTTTAAACAACGATTAGTGATAAAAACTATATCATTTGACTTTATTTAATTAGCACCTCACACGTGGGGAATGTCTTAATATTACAACTATATAACGTTAACAATAAGTCAACATATTATATAATAATACGAATATGTTTTCCAGAAAAAAAAATACTAGAAGGACGACACAAGACAGCTTGTCTTCGCCGTAAGAACAACGAAGTCGGACAAAAATAAATTAAGCCATTTGTACGTACCCAAAGTTTTAGGTGTTTGACTTTATATGTCAATACATGATACACTATGAAATACAAATACATACAATAGTAAAAAAAATTCATTTCTTTTACAGAACGAACCAAAAGTCACGAAGATAATCGTTAGTCTCGTCGGGGTAAATTAGGAATGACAGCGATGTAACGACTTCCTGTATTTTAAATCTTTGTAAAGCATTTTAACATAATACCAATATTACCCCTGACATGATTTGGTGGTTAGCAGTATATATATATTGTCTATATATATGCCTTATTTCACAACACTTATCACTTTCATTACTCTTCGATCTAAACACAAAGGTTTGCGTGAAACATAAGAGTGGTATCTCTGTTTTTCTTTCTTGACAACCAAACTAGAGAATCCCTCCTCGTATTTAAATAAAGAACATATATTATTACGAGCGTTTTCTTGATATTTGCTTGATTTATATAGTGCCATAAGATCATTATTCATGGGTAAGAAAACAGATCAACCTCAGAAAGACAAAGAGAGGGTTCAGTCCGTACTTCAGCTACTCAAGAAACATGTTCATCTCACTCTCAAACAGGTATGAAACACCACTATAGTTCTGTGTTTTTTATGCTAACTAGAGTTTGTTATTTTGAATTAATATTTATTTATTTATTGCCAGGAAAAGTTCTGCAACAATGCTTGTGTGGAGAGATTTCTGAAGGCGAGAGGAGATAATGTGAAGAAAGCAGCAAAGCAACTAAGAAGCTGTCTTGCTTGGAGAGATGCTTTTGGCATTGGTAAAAGTTTTTTTTTTTTTAATTTGCTTGTAATAATATTTGATGGATTTTTTAATACTTTTTTTGCCCAGAAACTCTGATGGCTGATGAGTTCTCTGCTGAGTTAGCTGAAGGAGCAGCTTATGTTGCTGGGCATGACGATGAACTGAGGCCTGTCTTGGTACAATCTTTTTTTTATCTTTGTTAATAATAAAGTAATAAATTTCATCACTGTTCATTATTATATTATGATATTTAATTCTCTCAGATATTTCGCATGAAGCAAGATTATCAGAAATTCCATTCCCAGAAAGTGTAAGTACAGTTTCATCTTTCTGTCTCAACACATATGGGCATCGTCTGCTTTTTTTCAAGTACGAAGTGAAAATGATTTTCATTTATGTACATATATATATATAAATATATTTCAAGCAGGTTTAATAGGCTGTTAGTGTTCACACTCGAAGTGGCAATTCAAACCATGGCGAAGAACGTTGAGCAACTCGTCCTCCTATTTGATGCAAGTAAGTAGGTTACATATTTTTCCATAAAACATTTTCATGGCCCCCACTTTAAATATTGGCATTTATATAAATTTCGATTCTTTAACCTGTCCGAAACAGTTGCTTTATCTTCAGACCTCACTTTAAATCCTGTCTGAAAAATACCTTCAAATCTCACCCTTTCTCGTTGAAGTTGATGAAAATCCTCCTTTGATTCCCAATGCCACGCTTAATAACTCAATTAATGAGTCAATTAGTGTATGTAAATCAAGAAAGATTAGATATTACCCTAACTGTAAATGTTGTCTGAACTCTGAAACACAGTGTCAGATAGTTACTGTAAATCACCTTGACATGTCGTGGTCAATCTTGGTTTGTTATATTAAAAGCCAATTCATTCATTCTCTCAGTTGAATTATTGCTATCGAATAAAAAGGAAAAATAACTCTCCTTCTCTGTACATGTCTGACATGTCCCAACATTTTCTTTTCTTTTTGAATTTCCTCGAATTTATACAATTAAGATAAGATAAGAACGCAATTTTCTTGATGAACTATCATCGTTAACGTTTGACCAATAATGAATGCGATATGATTTCACCCGCAGGCTTTTTCAGGTCTGCGCCTGCCTTTATGAACATGTTGATAGCTACAATGAAAATCTTGGGTGATTATTACCCAGGTCGACTTCATAAAGCCTTCATTATTGATCCTCCTTCACTATTTTCCTATCTTTGGAAGGTACTTAAATCGAAGAACTAAATCTTTGTTTTATTTATTTAAAGAATAAATAAATAATCTTGAGAATTTACTGTTAACAAAGGGTATGAAGCCATTCGTTGAGCATTCTTCACTGACCACCGTCGTTTCGTCGCTGGACTTCGAAGAGCAGTCGCCGGAATACGACGACCTGCCGGTGTACCCACGCGCCGCCTCCCTGAGATTCGAACCGGCCGGTTTTCCGGCCAAGATCGGACCGTCGGCGTCGTCGAGGTTCTCCTTCACCGTCTCGCAGCACTTCGACTCCGTCAAGCCGTGGTACCTCTCCCTGACCGACACGTCGTCGGCCAAGGTGGGACCCGCTCAACAACAAGCCTTCTCCTCCTCGTCGTCGTTGGGTCCGGCGATTTCGCCGCTCACGGCGAGGTCTTTCTCCTTCGCAGCGTCGCCGGTCGCCAGGGGAAGAAAAGGGTCGTCGTTCTTTCCCTCGACGCCGATGCCTCAGAAGACGCAGGAATTTGACCCGCCGGCGGCGATGGTGAGACAGGCGAGGACGCCGAAGCCGTCTTACCTTCAGTCGCCGGCGCTGTTCTTTAGGAGGAGAAGGGAGGCGCAGGCGATGAGTCGGGCGGCGGAGAGGTCGCCGGAATATTATTTCTCGGCGTACTTGAAGTTTTATCGCCGACCGTACGATGAGATGATCTATCGGTCCAAGATGAGGCCTCCTTTGGGCGGTTTGATATCGATCGTTTCTCCGCAAATGAGGAGGCGACACGTGTCGGTTTCTCAGAGGTTTTGACGAGGATTACATACTAATTATTCCGATGCTGTTTAGGGTCTTTATTACATTGATTTAATTTTTTGTCTCGACAAACAAAATGTTATCTAAGTAAAGAAATATAGACTGCGTGCGAAGTGGGTTGTGAAATATCGTGCGATTATATATATATAATATATATATAGTCACACATTTAGTGTCTTTAGCTTAGGTTTGTGAAAAGAAACAACGTGGAAATAAGATATCGTGGTCGTGACGGAGGACATCATAATTACACATTGGAATTGATTGTTCAAGTGTCCGAGAAGATTTCACATTAAAAGTTGATATTTGTGCTTTCATTTGTAATTTTGGTTGGTATTCGGGAAACATTTTGATTGTTAGATAGATATATTATCAACTTCACCTCATCTTTAAACATTAGCAAGAGTTTAATATGACCCAAAGTTGAAAAATGCTTGTTTAATATCGTGCATGGCACGAATATCATACTACATTAACAACAATTAGTTCCTATATTTAAAAGTTGGGGTCACATTCTGACGAACGTCATGCTTTTTTACTTACTAGTTTGACTTTCTCAACGAACACTTCGACTTGGACTATGTAAACGCATTAATAATAAAGTGATCCACTCTCGAGATATATGTTAAAATTTTACAAAACCTAGACAAACCACAAGGTTTCTTCTTGTAAGCATATTCTTGTCTTATATTCTTAACCATAGTTCCTTACTTAATTACATGTATTAATTTCAAACACTGGCAGAAGCTTTTGTAATAACAATGCATGTCCTTTTATCTGAATGATGATAACCTATAAAAGTCAATCAAAAGCATAACATATGATCAAAGACCTTACAATACTTTATAGGGAAATGTAAAGTTAGGATTTAATAAAAACGCCTATTGAACTACACCAAGTTAAAAATACTGTCGCTTAATAGCTTGTCTTTGAGCCATCAAGGTTCCGTATTTCATAAAGCTGATCGTTACTACTATTTTATTTACTTACGCGTCGCTTTTTTATTTTTTTTCACTGCCATTACATATCTGGTTTGTATTTTAGTTCATTATGGTGGAGTGGACATAACTCTATTGTGTAGTACTATTTTTTGTTTTTTAGGGTTTTGCTCTTTTTCTTTAGCTTCTGTCAAGAGTGAACTTACCATGAGAAATGTCAGTGATTGTAGACGAAATTTTCACCATCTTTCATGTTGGATTTTGTTTATGATAAATATGGAAAAGGTACCATGAGACAGTTTCAAGTTTGGAGTTATGTAGTTGTTTTATGGGTCAATTCGAAATAAGGCCCCATTAAGGGTTTCGATTTCGAATTCAGACCCTGTTTGAGAATTTTTTAGGCTAAAGGACTTATTTTGTGTGGCGTAAAAAGCGGTATAAAAGATATATGAACTGGTATAGAATGATCGTTTTGTGTTACAAACTTTTAACATACTAGTTTGTCATAGCAATGAAGTGGTACTGCAGAAAATGAACTGGTATCAAATGATCATAAACTGGTACCGGATTATGGTTTTGTGTTATAAAATTTCAACATATGGTATGTCAGAGCAATAAAGTGGTATTACAGAAAATGGGTCCTGAAAATAAATTTTTTGCCAAGAGGGCCTGAATCCTAAATAATACTTATGGAGGGGCCTGAAATGAAAATCCCCCTTGTTTTATAGCACAGTCTAATTAAATATATACTAAATAGTTGCAAGGAGAGAGATTGTTATTCCTTTCAATCTAACCTAACTAAACATCGTTGCAATTTATGGGAGACATAGTGACAAATTAAAGCACCCGATGAAATTTTTATTCTATAATTCAGTTCTTTTAATAATGTTATCAAGTTGTAAGACCCTTGGCTTGTTACAATTATTTATTTTTAGAGGACTTCTATTGTGGGATTGCAAGGTTCAAATAGTGGCATAAATTGGGTATCATTATTCAAGTCTAGTCGAGCTTGACTTAATTAAGGAATCCCCACTAACTATTCAAAAAAATTTCATGAGTTTTTGGGCTGCTTTGCTTTTCCTAGGTTGTTGTCTGGTAATGCGAAGAAGTCATTGATTGTTCACATGGGTTTTCCTTGCCTTTGATATTTTACTTTAATTCTTGTTCACGTGAGATTGTTCTCTCAAATTTGAATATTAATGCATACATCATGATTTTTACTTAGGATGTTTTCCTTGATATATTTCCTATGGAATTTGGCCTAATGAATCTAATATGTAGCTTATTGTGAGATGGGCTTCAGTTTGTGGTGCTCAGAAATATTTAATTCTCTAGAAAAATTTCACAGGATTATAATTATAATAAATCAAAATGACTTCTTTACTATTTTACACAGATAAAGCGGAATCGTTTTAATATGTAAGAACATAAAACAAAACATAATGATTTTTCTACAAATGTATAGAACACGATTTACGGCCAAAAGATCAAAAGAGCGTTGAAAGGGGAAATAGGCTGTAAAGCCTTTGCCAGCATTAGTCGCTTTCTTTGGAGAACTACTTTATTTCTATTATTTATTTTACCTATTTATTTAATCTTTGTCGCGAACGTTTAATGTAAATTTATTGATGATATCATCAAGTAAGGGAATTGGATACTAATGAGAAACTTTGGGTTCTCTCTCACTAGGCATGTTTTGTCTCATTCATGGGCACTCTTTTTTGACCTTGAATACATTCTTGCTATATATAACTTTCTGCAATATGATCATCATCGTCATCATCGCAAGCATGGGAATGTGTTTTTATTGCGAATTTGTGTCTATTGATGGATTTTCTGACACCAAGAATTCTGATTAGATTTCCTTTTAAGTTTAGTTAGGCGTTAAGGTAATGTAAAAATATTGGCTTCATTTAAGGAAGAGAAACAATAAAGATCATATAACGAAAACATGCATTGATGACCATTCATTTTATA
The DNA here is from genome assembly GCA_027422505.1 of Craterostigma plantagineum. Classification (NCBI taxonomy): domain Eukaryota; kingdom Viridiplantae; phylum Streptophyta; class Magnoliopsida; order Lamiales; family Linderniaceae; genus Craterostigma; species Craterostigma plantagineum. Next base: position 11,185,816 of record JAPQWV010000012.1, on the reverse strand, counting down.
ACCGACATTTTTTTAATTGATAAAACCTTAATTGCAACTAATTCCCTTGCTTGGATCCAACTTTTTCCACGAAAGTAATAGTTTTGCAAATGATTTGCCTGCACGCGTTAGCTTCGTTATTAACACGCAACAACTGAAAATGATATGTATTTAATTATTATTTATATTCCATACTGTGTGATATCTGTCATTTTCAATCCAGCATTGCTCAAAGTTAAAACAAATCCCAATCTGATAATTAGCGTCATTGATTAAACAAAGTAGGGTAATTCTGAATTCAATTGAGATTATCATAATATGTACGGTATGACATCATAAATATTGATGCACCAAACGTCTCTGATTAACTTTAGAATAATCCCATAACGCTATTAAAGAAGAAAATCAAAGAAAAGACTTGCACAGAAGTTCGTTGAACACATGAAAACATTTGAAGTATTACAAGATTAGAATATAATTGCATTACCGCCGAAATTGACTTGCATGAATATAAGGAAACCGTCAAACAATAATACAACCACCAAACCATATAAATGACTAACGAAAATGACACCATTATGACATAAAACATATATTCTAATGTAAACGAAATCACCAAAATATTATATTGAAATTGGAATATAAATCCCAAAAGAATCCTTTATACGTACACCACTAAACCAACCAACCATGTAATGAATGAAAGGAAAGCCAATCTCAATGATTCATCAGTTTTACAGGGGAATCTTTTTTCCTTAGTTGTATTGTATGCCTAGCACCATGTAAAGAATAAATAAAAAATATAAGTCATCTTCAATAATGTTTCCTTCTTTCGCATCATAAATCTTTTTAATGATATTCATCTCATCCCATCATGCCAGCCCAGCAAGCTTCTCTTACAGTGCGTGCTTTCGCATGTGAACTATTTACAGTTCTCTCTCTTTCACAGGAAAAAATAAAAAAAAAGTTGATGGTGAAAATTCATTTACTCTGTTATTTTGTTGTGTTGTCTCCTCTCCTCTTCCCTCGGCAAAAGAAGACAATGAAGTCATTAATATACTGACAGAGATTTTACACCCCCGAAGAAAACTTTGCCCCTAATCTATTACACCACCACCTGTTCTTACCTTAAACAGAGTTGATTCCCTTATGCTTTTCAAGACACAAATGGCCTCTTCCCAAATCACAATCATTCCCTACTTAAATTGCTTCCATCGTTGAGAGAGAGAGAGAGAGGGAGAGTTGTTTTATTTTAGGGACATACTACTTCTTGGGACCTTCCTCAACAGCCCTCTGCAAAATCTTGGATTTATGCTGTTATTCTGCTGAAGGGGTGTGGAAAGATTTGATTTTTATTGCATCTGTCGAGGTTCTTACAAGTGAAAAGATTAGATCTTGGGTTTTTATTTACTTGAATATAATAGCAAAAAGAGAATGAGGGATTTCCCATCTTGTTTTGGGGAAAACGGAGTTCAAGTGGCCGATGCTTCGTGCTCGAGCGCCGCCGGCGTAGGGGCCAGCAAAGCCTCTCAAAACTCGGTCAGCTCAGTGTACAAGTGCCGATTGCTGGGCAAATCTTGTTTCATTACCGTCGTATGGTGCAAAACGCTGATGGGCCAATCCCTAACGGTCGAAATAGACGACGCATCTCATCATCAGTCCATCTGCAAAGTCGATGTGAAGACATCTCTGTTCTCAAAGAGAAAAGGGTCCAAATCTTTAGAAGCAACCTCAGCTAAAATCGACGTCTTTTGGGATCTTTCCTTAGCCAAATTCGGCGCCGGGCCCGAGCCCACCGAGGGCTACTTCGTCGCCGTCGTGTCCAAAGGAGAGATGGTTTTAGCCGTCGGAGATCTGAAGAAAGAGGCATTCAAGAAAACTGCAGCAAAACCATCGCTGTCCAATCCTCTGTTCATCTCTAAGAAAGAACACTTACTTGGTAAGAAGTGTTACTTTACAAAGGCACAGTTCTACGATAATGGGCCAATCCACGAACTCAAGATAGAGTACTGCGATGCAAACGACGCCGTCGACGATCCTTACCTTGCGGTTAGAATCGACGCCAAAACCGTCATGCAAGTTAAGCATCTGAAGTGGAAATTTCGTGGTAATAACACCGTTTTGATCGATGGTTTAGCAGTTGAAGTTTTCTGGGATTTGCATAGTTGGCTGTTTGGTTCGAGCCATGGGTGTGCTGTTTTCATGTTTCAGACTAGTTTGTCGGCATGGGCGGGCCCTGGCCCTGGCCCGAGCCCGAGCTCGTTGATTTGTGATGCGTCGTCGCCATCGTCGTCTAAGATGTTTTCTTGGAATTTATCGGAGAGTTCGAAGGAGTCTAAGATTTCGGGCCTGGGATTTACTCTGTTCCTCTATGCTTGGAAGAATGAGTAGTTTTTTTGTTTATTCTTTTTTGAGATTTATTTATGAAAACAACAATCGTTGGAATTGGTGGAACATTGTCTCTGCTTTCTTTCATGTTGATGATGATACTATTGAGTTTTCATGGTTATTACATCATTTGCTTTTGGGCATACTTCATTAATCATCCTCAAACTATTGCCTAATTCATAATTTACTTCTCTGATGTCTGAACTAGGCAGCGAAGTCTTTCTTATAATTCAAAAGTTATACATTACTTTAGCTTCAAAATTCAAAATTGGACAGAATGTTCAAATTTTCCTCGAAATGAAGGAAAAAGGAATATTCGTCATGTGCCCTTCCCAGTTTTCGATTTTCGATAGTGCGGGTTTGGTTGATAGGTTTATTTTTATGAGGGTTTATTTAAGTAAGGGTTTATGTAAAATAAATTAATGGGTATAAATAAAATGCGTGTTTGGTTAGTGGGTTTAAATAAACACATGTGAGGAGGTGTGTTTATTTAAACCCGTCTGGATGAGTTTAGAGTGATTTTATATAAAACAATGGATTAAATAAACTGTCGAACCAAACACACTAACATCTTTTAAACCCACATTTAGAATTACTAAACCCCCCATCCAAACAACTAAGAGGTATTCAATTAGGCACAACAGAGTTGACTGAGAAAGTGCTTACTTTTTTTCTTGAGACGACGAAAGGAAATACGTGGCGGCTATTAATGGTATGATGAAGTTTATTTTCTTATGAATCCCTTATTTTACAAATTTACAAATTAAGATTTATAAACACTCAGAGAGTGTTACAAAGGAAAGGAAACATCAAGTGATATAACATCTTCCACATTATGAAAATTCATTTGGAATCCTTGATTTGTCGTTGGTTCATGTCTACACAATGAGCTTCACATAATAAACCAGTTTGGGCCCAATAGTGGCCCAATTATGGCCCAATGTGTTTAGCTGACGTCCGCCAAAAAGTCATATTCGGCCCATAGACTATGGAGGGAGAGATGCAGGGGTCAAACTAGAATTACTGAAACAATGTGGGTAATTGTGTAATATACAAATTATTTTCGTCCAACACAGTTCAGTTATTGCTAGCTTCAACCCATTTTGAGTAGCGAAAAGCCTAGCTGTTCGATCATCATCAGCTCCAAGGTACAATTGTATCGATACTATTCTTCTTGACGATTGTAACTTCCCGGAAAATGTCATAATGATGCAAGTTTTAGTTGATGCTTTTACGTTTGCTTGAGTATTGGAATAGTCCTGGTGTTTGGTAAATCATTTTTCCTTGGCACTTTATTTGGGTTGAAGCTCCACGAAATTTGTGTATTCTCCGACCTTCGCTTGGCTTAATGTAGCTAAACTAATTATAGGAATGAATGATGACCAGTCTAGATTGCCGTGATCATGAATCTGATTCATGGCTTGGTATAGGATGGGATTCTGATGTGTTCCGTTGAAAACGACCTTGGCTTGGCACTGGAGCTGCGTGCCTTCTTCGAACTGACGACGAACGCTCTGAACCTATGACTCGAAAACCAGAAAACACGTTAGAGGGGGCCGGGGTGGTTGCCGGCGACGCCCCTCCGATGCTTAAGTTAGTTTGCGGTTTTTTAAAGGAGTAAGACAGGTGCTAGGCTTAGTAAAAATGGTTTTGGCTTAAGTGTGCATACCTGGGAATAATCCCCGCGTTACCTTTTATACTGACTCTAAATTTCGTCGCCATGACCTAATCTTCCTCCCACCCGCGTTTCTCGCGGGCGTCGTGTGGGATCGTGGTCATCCCACTCAGCCCACGTTCTTCCTTTTTCGTCTTCTTTCCACGACTCTTTCCTCCTATTCCAGTTTTCTCTGGTCGGACTTGTCACATTGTCGGACTCTGATCCCCTCGAGCTCAACCTGCTCGGGCCAACTATTACTCTTAGGGCTCGGGGCGTGTCGCCCCGACCAATCTTCTTGAGCTTCCGTGGCCGCTCCTACCTCGAGGGAGTTATTCCCATTCTTGGAGGGGTTTATCCCAATCTTATCATCCTTTCCTCTCTTGCCTTTTAAGTATAGATCTGCCGATCGAGCCCCTCTTCCCTTGAGCCACCCGGCCTTTCATAGGATTAAATCATCTGAACTACCTTCCTAGGGTGATCGCGCCTTTTCCGCGGTAAGGGATACCTTGAGCATATCAAGGGAGTTTCCTCGGGCTAACCTACCCTCCTTTCTGTTGCCCTCTCTTTCGCGGGTTCCTCCCGGTCGCGGGTTATTTTACCGTTAGCCGATAATCCCGAGGGTAACAATAGTCCCCCCCAAAAATAGTCCAAAGCGAGTGTAATGAGTTTTGGGCGTGAGCTATCGGTAAAATAACTAGCGTGCCTGCTTTCCATTCTTCTCACTGAAGTTCCTCGGGCTATTATCTATTCTTCTCCCCCTGATCGTTCGAGCCTATTCATCTTTCCCCCTCGCTTTAACATTGGGGTCTGCTCTCACGTGACTTTCCTTGGGCGGGAAACTGGCCGCCCTATCGCCTCAATGTCAAATCGATCCCCACGTGTCCATCATCGCGGCCCTCAACATTTCCCCTTCCTTTCTTTTTCCTCTTTCCCCTTTTCCTTTTTATTTTATTTACCTTCTTCACCGTCTTTTCGTAAAACCCTCACCATCCCTCTCTACCGTCTCCTTTCCCAGAATCCCTGAAGGTGCGGCGGCTCTCTTTCCACTCTGACGTCCTGCCCTCCAAACTTCCTTGCATTCTTCCTTGCTAAGATCGGTAAATCTTCTCTCTCTCTCTCTCTTTCGTTTCGTTAATCGTAACTTTATTTTACTTCGTATTATTTTTTTTTCTTCGTACCTGAGTTTTCCGATTTCTGGCCATGAACGCGGTTCTAATTTCGCCTCTTATTCGTCTTCCTTCTGTTTTCGCCTTTGATTATCTAGGTCTTTTTAGGGTTGATGCGTCCCTTGATTACGGACAGTGTCTCTTCTTATCGCCCCCTTTCTGTTTTGGATCGGACTTTTCCCAGATTCTCCCCCTCTTTCGATTTTCTGGGCTCCTTTTTAGACGCGGTTCAAACCCTAAACGACTTCCCTGACCTGGATATTTTCAATCCCCCCCAGATTATAGGATACTCCAGCGAAAAGGAGCATCTTCAAGCTTTAGCCGTCTGGGCTTCTCAAATGGAAAGGTTTCGCGAGCGTGTCAAACTTCCTTGGCACGAAGTAAACGTATCTACTCTTCGCGCATCCCATATCCCGACCATCATTGATCGGGCTGGCCTAACCCCTGATTTCGAGGTCAGAATCCCTGGTCCTCGGGAGGTAGCCAGTGGGCCTCCCGAGGGCTTCCGCACCTTTTACCTTGACCAGCTAGATATGGGTCTTCGTCTGCCCCTTCCCCAGTTTTTAGCCGATCTCTGTAATCATTTCCAAATATCCCCAAGTCAACTTACTCCCAATTCTTACAGCCTCCTTCTTTCCGTGTCTATCCTCATCGGGTACTTCCGTATCCCGTTCTCCCTCTCTCTTCTTTTGTCTTTTCTCAAGATAAACCAGAAGGAGCCGGGTAAGTTCTTTTTCTCTTCCACCGCCCCCGAGGAGTTCCTCCTCGGGAATCCTTCTTCTCACAAAGGGTGGATGAGTAAATTTTTCTACGTTCGATCTCCCGAGGGTAGCCCCGAAAACGACACCGTTTTCCAATGGCCTAAAGCAGTGTCTATCTCTTCCCCCCTTCCTCCTGTCTCCGAATTAGAGATGGAAGCCTTCCAAAGGGCTCTCGGGTCTCGCAAGTTCAGTGCTCCCGAGCTCGTAAAGGACGATCTACTCTGTCATTTCAACTTTTGCTCAAAAGGGGCAATAATAGAAGACTTAGGTATATTTCCTGAATTCTCTTTTTTGTTCTTTCTCTCACCCTTAACCGTATTTCTCTTTTCCTTGTACCAGATTCACGCATGGACCTTGCTGATTTACTCAAGATCTCGGAGCAGATGAAGAAGGGTGATCCTTCCCAAGCGCCTCCCTCAGCTTCTGTCACTCGGGCCCTGAATAAGGGCAAAGGTAAAGCTACTGCTAGCTCCTCGGGGTCGCCGAAAGTGGCCCCGAAGAGGAAGGCGTCTGCATCGTCTGCCAATCCTTCCAGCAAAAGGACCAAAGCTAGTTCTAAGGTGAGCGCGGACGTTGGCGAGGGTTCTCCTTCTTCCGACGATCCCATCGACCAGCCTGACTACTTTCACCGCCCTCGCGGGGCTCATTGTGTAGAATTCATGCGGGGTTTTCGTTCGGAGGCCAACCGTTCACACCTGTCAGAGTTGCAACCCCGAGAGTTTTTCCCCTTCTTTGCCCAACATATGGGCCAGGTAGGGTTTTTTCCCCCTTTTTCTCTTTTTTCCTTTCTCTTTCCTCTTTTTTCTTTTACTTTTCGATGTCTCTATGTCAGAGCTTTGCCTGCGCCGCTGAGGCCTTGGAGAGGATGCTTTCTATGCATGAGGATTGTATTGAGCTCACGCAGCTTGAGACGAAGTTGAAGGAGGAGGTAGCTCAACTTCAAGAGGAGCTTAAACGGAAAGAGGAGGAATTGAAGAAGGTGTCTAGAGAAGCTCGCACAGGATCAGAGAAGATAAAGAGGGACTTGCTCAAAGAGAAAAAGGCTCGAGAGGAGGCGGAGAACAATTTTCGCGAGTTGGAGGAAAGCCTCTCTCGGGACTACTTGCCCCGAACTTCCTACGGGAAGCAGGTGGTCGAGTATTTCCATCACGGCTTTTGGGGGTGTGTTCACCAGCTTCGGGTGGCGGGTATAGGTCACAAATGGAAGCTCGATTGGCTAGACGTCGATCGGGCTCTTGTTGAGTGCCCCCCAGGAGGGTACCCACCCGACCCCATAGCTCGAGGAACTTCCGCCAACGTCGCCTTGGAGGAGATGATATCCACTCCTTCGAGTGAGGAGAACGAGGACGCTCCCGAACCTTCTGAAAAGATCTCTGAACCCGTTGCCGAGGATCCCCCACCTGCGCCCGAGCAGATGATCCCGAGTGAAGCGGCCGAGGATGTTCCTAAAGCTACCTCACAGGAAGAAGAGCGTCTCGCCTCAGTGGCCGGGCCGGTAGTTGCCGAGATTGAAGCCGGTGCCGGGGAGTTAAATCAGGCCAGTTCGGCCGCTCCCCCATAAAAGTTTCCCTCTGTTTTATTGAATCATTTTCCTTTTGTTTTGTAAGCTTTACTACTATGTCTTTCTTTCTCGAACAATATTGTAATATGTCCTTTCCTCTCTGACTCTATTATCTTAATCGAATGTCTTCACTCGGCTTATTTGTTTCTGTTATCCTTAGATCCTGTACCAAAATTTTTTTTTTTTTTCACGTGCATTTATAAATCTTCTTCGTTTTTTCTTTTTCTCTTCTTCATTTTCTTCCACTCATAAGATGAAAGTGCCATGTAACCCAAAATCTTCCTCGCGGTGATGTCCTGCCGAACATTTTCACAGTCGCGTTGTCATTGTTCTTCTCGGGCACCGTCTTCGGGTATCCCGTTATTTGCTCAAGCATCTTTTAGAACGTTAGCCAACGGTTCTCTTTATCCCCGTATTCCCTGTTCCTTCATTTAAACTTTTGAATTCCTTCGAGACCCAATCCTTATAACTGTCCGCCTTATACGGACTTATCTTCCTTATAAAACCGGTTTTGGTTAGTCCTTCTCTTCTCAAGACTTGTTAAACCCACTTCCTTCAGGTTATCTCATCTATCCAGCTTGTGATTTTACTTTCTTTTTTCTTCACAGCTTACCCCCTCGTTTTTTCCTTACCTTCCGTACTCCGTCTATTTTGCCCAGCTTGCTAACGTCTTCAAGGATGGCACACTCCCAGCTTAGGAGGAACCCCTTTTCAGACCCTCCGCCCCGCCCTCTTTGGGATTTATAGGAAGAGGCGGTGGGTTTTGCTCCAAACGAGAACGCAGATTTTCCGCACCGGGAAGGCCAGGTACTTGCGGTCCCCTCCTTGGAGAAATTTCGTCCCACTCCTCGTTTCCTTTTGGAGACAGATGGTACTTCTTCCCGTCAGTTCATGGAGGGTTTTTTGGAGCCTCACGAGAAGCGACGTCTGGCGAGGTTTTCGGACTCGGATTTTTGGGATTGGTGGGCTTTAAGCGAGAGTCGGGTCAGTCACGCCGACCTTCACCTTTTAGTTCATCTCTTACTTTATCTTTTCCTGACCTCTTTCATTAGTCCTATTCACTCTCTTGCGAGGGGCTTCGGCGCTACACCCGACAACGTGATCTGCTTAAATACTACGAGGATGCTTGCACCCGATTGACAACCTTTTTAAGTGAAAAGGATCGGGAGATTGCTAGGTTGAAAATGTCTTTAGCTAATACCCGAATTGAAATCGAGGAACTTCGTTCGGGATCTGGCTATGAAGGGACCCATGCAAGAGTCTCGAGGCATGTACGACGAGTTCTTTCTCCTTCCCTGGGTGGGGTTTCGGGGGCACGACAGCGAAAAATCCCTGGCGTTCAAAGAGCTTTTACTCCTTCTTGTATGAGGCATTTAGGCACTCCTTATGCTTGGGGGCCGAGGCCGTGAATTTCTTGTATTTTATTTTCATTATATGTCTTTCTTTAGCGGCATTGTGGGTCGAGAGAATTTGTCAGTCTCTGTTATTTTCGTTCTTCAGCATTCCTGGTCGTTTCTTTTTTCTTTGCAATGGATGATGTTAGTTTTGTTTCTTCGTTCAGATTTATCTTTTGTCGTCATTAAAGTCTTAACCTAGCCGCTTCCCTAGCGCCGAAGTTATTTATTCGCACAACCCCTCGACCTGATCAAAGCTTGTTTTCATTTAGATCTCTTCCTAACGGGAATCTTCCGCTAATCTTGTTTTTGTTCATTGCCTTGATCGAGCTCTTTCTCGATGGGGAATTTCGTTAACCTCGTTTTCATACAAGGCCTTGATCGAGATCTTTCTCGATGGAGAATTTTCATTAACCTCGTTTTCATCCAAGGCCTTGATCGAGACATCTTCTCGATGGAGAATTTTCATTAACCTCGTTTTCATACAAGGCCTTGATCGAGACATCTTCTCGATGGAGAATTTTCATTAACCTTGTTTTCATCCAAGGCCTTGATCGAGACATCTTCTCGATGGAGAATTTTCATTAACCTTGTTTTCATCCAAGGCCTTGATCGAGACATCTTCTCGATGGAGAATTTTCATTAACCTCGTTTTCATACAAGGCCTTGATCGAGACATCTTCTCGATGGAGAATTTTCATTAACCTCGTTTTCATACAAGGCCTTGATCGAGACATCTTCTCGATGGAGAATTTTCATTAACCTCGTTTTCATCCAAGGCCTTGATCGAGACATCTTCTCGATGGAGAATTTTCATTAACCTCGTTTTCATACAAGGCCTTGATCGAGACATCTTCTCGATGGAGAATTTTCATTAACCTCGTTTTCATACAAGGCCTTGATCGAGACATCTTCTCGATGGAGAATTTTCATTAACCTCGTTTTCATACAAGGCCTTGATCGAGACATCTTCTCGATGGAGAATTTTCATTAACCTCGTTTTCATACAAGGCCTTGATCGAGACATCTTCTCGATGGAGAATTTTCATTAACCTTGTTTTCATCCAAGGCCTTGATCGAGACATCTTCTCGATGGAGAATTTTCATTAACCTCGTTTTCATACAAGGCCTTGATCGAGACATCTTCTCGATGGAGAATTTTCATTACCTCGTTTCATACAAGGCCTTGATCGAGACATCTTCTCGATGGAGAATTTTCATTAACCTCGTTTTCATACAAGGCCTTGATCGAGACATCTTCTCGATGGAGAATTTTCATTAACCTCGTTTTCATACAAGGCCTTGATCGAGACATCTTCTCGATGGAGAATTTTCGTTCAGCGAAATCAAACTTGCTATGTCCAAGATCTTGACTTATTTTTGCGAAGGAGAATAGATAATCTTCATTTCCATAATATGTTCGAAAGTAAACAACCAAATAGAATTACGTGAATTGAGAAGCAAAGCAAATAACAGAATTATGCGAACTGAAAAGCGAAACAAATATTATGCGGTATAGTAGGATAGGTGCTCGGTCTTTCAAGGATAGTATTTCCTTAAGTGTCGAGCGTTGTGTGGTCTCTCCAACTTCTTCCCCTCCATATCCTCCAGATAGTATGCGGCTTCTCCAATCTTCCTGATTACCTTGTAAGGTCCTTCATACTTCGGGTCGAGCTTTCCCCTCTCCCCTTTGTGTTGTATTTCCTTCATGACGAGGTCACCTTCTTCGAACCTTTTCAAGCACACCTTTCGATTATACGCGCGAGTAATCTTCCTTTGGTACGCCGCCATCTTCAAAGCGGCCTTCTCCCTTTCTTCCTCGATCAGGTCGAGTTCATCTGCTCGGAGTCGGTTGTTTTCTTCTTCTGAGTATCCCATCACCCGAGCACTTCCTTGCCATACTTCAACTGGCAACACTGCTTCACTTCCGTACACTAAGCTGAATGGGGTCTCGCGGGTTCCTACCCGGGGTGTCGTTCTATAGGACCAGAGCACGCTTTGCAATTCGTTATACCAGGCTCTCTTCAACCCATCCAATCGGACTTTTAATGCTTGCACAAGGGTCCGATTCGTTACCTCCACTTGGCCATTGCTCTGAGGATGGGCCACTGAGGTGAATGCTTGTTCGATTCCATAGCCGGCGCACCACTCTTTTAACTTGCGACCACTGAATTGTCTTCCGTTGTCGCTTATCAGCCTTCGCGGGATGCCAAATCGACATAGTATGTTTTTCCAGAGAAAAGAGATGACTGCTGCTTCCGTAATTCGAACCAATGCCTCAGCTTCGACCCATTTGGAGAAATAATCAACAGCTACCAGGAGGAATCTTCTCTGCGTAGCATTTCCTTCGAACGGGCCGACTATATCTAAACCCCATTGATCGAACGGGCACGATGACACGATCGCCTTCATCATCTCTGCGGGGGCCCTTTGTAGATTCGCATGCTTTTGGCATCGATGACAACCTCTCACTGTCCTGATCGAGTCTGCTTTCATAGTCGGCCAGAAGAATCCTGCCAGCGTAGCTTTGCACGCCAGTGCCATTCCTCCGATGTGGCTCCCGCAGGTTCCTTCGTGAATGTCTACCAAAACCTCCTCGGATTCTTCCTTAGATAGGCACCTCAGTAGGGGGCCCGCGTAAGATCTTTTGAATAAGATTCCGTCTACCAGCGTAAAACGGCTTGCTCTCTTATGAGTCACCCGGGCCTGTATGTCGTCCTCTGGAAGTATTTTCTCATCCAAGTACCGATAGATGCCATATCGCCAGTCCTCGGGGTCTATTTTCTCCCTTGTTTCTATTTGATGAATTTGTGGAGCCCGTTCGCTCCTAACTCCTTCCTCGGGTGGGTTCAGCGCGCTAGCCCACTTGGCGAGACGATCCGCCTTCTCATTCTCCCTTCGGTTGATAAGTATTAACTTGAATTCTCGAACTTTTCCTTCAGCTTTTGGAAAGCCTTTGCGTACTCGGCCAACCTTCCCTCCCTGATGGCAAAACTTCCTTCCGTTTGTTGGACCACCAGTTGCGAATCAGAATAAAACGTCACTCGAGTCAATCCCATTCTGCCGGCTGTCCTCATCCCGAGGAGCAACGCTTCATACTCGGCCTCATTGTTAGATGCTCGGAAGTCTAGTCTCACGCCCAAGCTGGTTTCCTCTCCCCAGGGCGATATAATCACAAGTCCCACTCCATTCCCTTGCTGGCAAGAGGACCCGTCCACGTAGATCTTCCACATCTCCGTTGATCCTTCATCCACCATCTCGACGATAAAGTCTGCCAAGGCTTGGGCCTTAATTGCCACTCGAAGTTTGAACTGTATATCGTACTCACCAAGCTCGGTCACCCACTTGATCGACCTTCCAGATACGTCTGGTCGAGTCACGATCGTTCCCAACGGGCTATTCGTTAACACCACTATCGGATGTGAGAGGAAATAAGGCCTTAACTTTCGCGCCGTGATCACCAATGCTAAGAGCAGCCTTTCTTGAGAAGAGTATCGGGCCTCTGCTCCCTTCAAGATGTGACTAACGAAGTAGACCGGTTTCTGTATCTTGTCCTCTTCCCGAACCAGAACCGAGCTGACTGCCCGAGGAGTGGTAGAGAGATATATTGTGAGTTCTTCTGCGGGCTTGGGTTTGTTCAACACTGGCAGCTCCTTCAGATACTCCTTCAACTCTTGAAAGGCTTTCTCACAGTCGGGTGTCCACTCAAAGTCCTTAACCTTCCTTAGTACTTTGAAGAATGGCATGCTCCGCTCGGCCGACCGCGAGATAAATCAAGATAGTGCCGTGATCCTTCCTGTCAATCGTTGAACGTCGTTGAGAGTCTTCGGGGACGTCATGTCTGTAATGGCTTTCACCTTGTCGGGATTGGCTTCGATTCCCGATCTAGTCACCATGTATCCCAGAAACTTTCCCGATCTAACCCCGAACGTGCATTTGGCTGGGTTCAGCTTCAATCCGTATCTTCGGGCTGTGGAGAAGGTTTCGCGAATGTCTGCTAAAAAACTGCTCTGGGTTTTGGACTTTATTAAGATGTCATCTACATAAACCTCCACGTTTCTTCCGATCTGATCTTTAAACACTCGGTCCATCAGCCTTTGGTACGTAGCTCCCGCATTCTTAAGCCCGAATGGCATAACCACATAGCAAAAGGTTCCCTCCGACGTAATGAAACTGACCTTAGGTTGGTCTTCTTCGGCCAACCCAATTTGATGATAACCTTGGAAGGCATCAAGGAAGCATAGCAGCTCATGTTCGGCTGTAGAATCCACCAATTGGTCTATCCGTGGCAGGGGATAGCAGTCTTTCGGGCATGCCTTGTTTAAGTCCCTGAAATCTACGCACATTCGCCACTTCCCGCCCGGCTTGGGAACTAAAACGACATTTGAAAGCCAAGTCGGGAATTGGATTTCTCGAATGTATCCTGCCTTAAGGAGATCTCCTACTTGTTCTTTCACTATCGCGTCCTTCTGGGCGCCTAACTGTCTCTTCTTCTGGAAAACAGGCCGGATAGTGTGGGAGATGTTCAGTCGGTGTTCCATCATTTCTCGGGGTATAACTGTGAGCTTACTCGCGCTCCACGCGAACACATCCTGATTCTTTTTCAGCTGCATGACGAGATCTTCTTTTAACGCGGGAGGTAAGTCCCGGGCTATTTTGACCACGCCCGACGGGGGTCGAACTACGACTTCTTCAATCTCTTCCTCCGGGGGTCAACCCTTGAGTCGTATGTATGACGAAAGAAGTTCCATGGTCGCGAGGACGACTGTTTCGGCGACTCTTGAGGGATTTTAATTCAATCCTCACTTCTTCTACATAGCATTTGCGCGCTACTTTTCTGTCCCCAAGCACTTCCCCCACTTGATCTCCAACCCGGGAATTTCATTTTTTGGTGAAGGGCTGAAGCTACAGCTGCGAACGAGCTCAAGGCCGGCCGGCCTAGTATGGCGTTGTAAGAGGAGGACATATCAACCACCAGGAAAGAGGTGATCCTAGTTTTCTTCAATTTTCCCGACCCGAGGGTCAAGGGTAGTCGTATGAGTCCCACAGCTTCGATGGCGTGTCCAGTGAATCCGAACAAAGCTGTTTCTACTAGATCCATGTGATATTCTCCTAACTCCATTTGATCCATTGTCTCCTTGAATATGATGTTCACCGAGCTCCCATTATCTACGAACACTCTCCCCACATCGTGATTGGCTATTTCGGCCCGAATGACCAAGGCATCTTCATGAGTGTTGTCTCCGCCATGGAAGTCCTCCGGGCCAAACGATATGGTTGGTCCTGACCGCATTTTCCTTGGGGTTATCTCCCAATTTTCCAACTTCCTTGCCTCAGCTTTCCTGGCCCTATTTGAGTCCCCTATCGCAGGTCCACCCGATATCATGTTAATCCGACGAGGTGGCACGTAAGGTTTCTCCGGCATACGATCGCGTTCGTGGACCTGCCTGCGGTCGTCTCGTGTTCGATCTACTTTGGCTTCCTTCCGTGGCTCGGCCTCCCTCCGCTCGGGAGATCGTTGATATCGTCCTGAGGGCCGTTGGTATCTCTCAGGGCGTCTGGCACTCACCCAGGGAGGTACCCTGTCCATCTCCCTCCTAAATTCTCTCCTGGGATGTTTTCGGGATGTGCCTCCTCCCCCTCCTTCTACGAATTCTGCCCGAGCCTCAGGGTTGGTTTCCACCAATTTCTCAAGTTCATCGTTCAGGTGGAGACAACCTTCTGTGGTATGGCCATATTCGCGGTGAAATTCACAATATTCCCCGGATACGGGATTCCTCGGTCCGTCTCGACTCGAAAAAGGCCTTTTCAAGAAATATCGCCCGTCACACATCTCCAACGCCCTTGCTTTGCTTATTTTCCATCGGGTATTGTTGGTGGGGGTACGTCTTGGCGCCTCCCGTTTGGGGTTATCTTCCTTAAGGTTTTGTGGGCGGGTTAACTCGCGGGCGATATCCACCGTCCCAATCGCTCTCTTCTTATCTGCCTTTTTGAAGCCGTGCGCCTCTTCCACCCGCACGTATTTCTCTACTCGGACTATCAGCTCTTCTACGGTGGTCGGATACTTCTTCACTAACGACCTGAAGAGATCTCCCTCTTTCAGCCCGTTATGAAAGGCTCCGATTAGCAGATCGGGAGTGGCTGAAGGTACTTCCATCATGACTTTGTTAAACCTTTTCAAATAGTCTCTTAGGTTCTCTTGATCACCTTGTCGCATGTTTAACAGATTTACGGCGGAACAAGGCCTTCTTCGACTGCTCGAGAACTGTCGGAGGAACGAACGGGTAAAGTCTGCGAAGCTTCGGATCTCTCCTGCGGGTAGCATGGTAAACCATTGCTGGGCTCCCCGGGCTAACGTGGTGGCGAAGACCCGGCATTTGATTTCATCTCCTAACTGATACAGCGCAGCGTTACCCTCGAAGCTGGCTAGGTGGTCCTCGGGCGGGCCTGAGCCGTCGTATTTGCTCATGTCGGGAAAACGGAAATTACTCGGCAAAGGGGCCTGAGAAACTTCACCCGAAAAGGGGGATCCCCTTTGTACTGGAAGGGGTACCTTTGGGACGGCTAGCTCCTTCAGGGTTCGGATTTCGTCCTTCATACGCTCCCACTCGGCCATTTGTTCCGCCGTTCTCTTTCTTTTTTCTGCTCGAAGGGCGTCGATCTCTGCCCTCAGCGTCCTCTCCTCGGCTTCTTTATCTTGCTCTTCAGTGTGTGGAACTCCCTTTTCCCTTCTCAATCGTTCGGCCTCCTCTTCTTCCGTTTCGTTACGTGGTGGTGAATTACAGCGGGTTTTTCGGGTCTTCTCCGCCCTCAACATCTCAACCTCGGCTCTTAACTTTCCGAGTTCCGCATCAAAGGATTCTCTCAGCCTTCTTTCAATCTCCTCCGCCGTGAGTACCTCCTCTGTCGGTGGTGAATTGGGGTCGTTTACAGAATCCATCATGAATTTTTATAGGAATATACGTTCCCACAGACGGCGCCAATGATGTGTTCCGTTGAAAACGACCTTGGCTTGGCACTGGAGCTGCGCGCCTTCTTCGAACTGACGACGAACGCTCTGAACCTATGACTCGAAAACCAGAAAACACGTTAGAGGGGGCCGGGGTGGTTGCCGGCGACGCCCCTCCGATGCTTAAGTTAGTTTGCGGTTTTTTAAAGGAGTAAGACAGGTGCTAGGCTTAGTAAAAATGGTTTTGGCTTAAGTGTGCATACCTGGGAATAATCCCCGCGTTACCTTTTATACTGACTCTAAATTTCGTCGCCATGACCTAATCTTCCTCCCACCCGCGTTTCTCGCGGGCGTCGTGTGGGATCGTGGTCATCCCACTCAGCCCATGTTCTTCCTTTTCGTCTTCTTTCCACGACTCTTTCCTCCTATTCCAGTTTTCTCTGGTCGGACTTGTCACATTGTCGGACTCTGATCCCCTCGAGCTCAACCTGCTCGGGCCAACTATTACTCTTAGGGCTCGGGGCGTGTCGCCCCGACCAATCTTCTTGAGCTTCCGTGGCCGCTCCTACCTCGAGGGAGTTATTCCCATTCTTGGAGGGTTTATCCCAATCTTATCATCCTTTCCTCTCTTGCCTTTTAAGTATAGATCTGCCGATCGAGCCCCTCTTCCCTTGAGCCACCCGGCCTTTCATAGGATTAAATCATCTGAACTACCTTCCTAGGGTGATCGCGCCTTTTCCGCGGTAAGGGATACCTTGAGCATATCAAGGGAGTTTCCTCGGGCTAACCTACCCTCCTTTCTGTTGCCCTCTCTTTCGCGGGTTCCTCCCGGTCGCGGGTTATTTTACCGTTAGCCGATAATCCCGAGGGTAACAGATTCTATAAAAGTTTTCCCTTTGTTTTGGCGGTAAAATCTCTTAATTGAATATGGCTGCAACATTGATGCATTTGATCTCCTTTTGCAGCGTATCTTAATTGAAATATACCCTGTTTCAGCGTCTAACTTTGTGCTGTGCCTACAGATAGATTTTTTCTTTTCTGTTCTTCTAGAGAAGTTTAAATATCATAGCAACATGTTCTTCCTTGGATTTAATCGAACCAATTTGATTCTTTATCTTCACTAATCTGGCATGTTATTCTTCCCCAGAAGCTCGTCATGACCTCAAATCCCGCCAGCGAATCCCAGAATGCTTCTTAAAGAACCGAAGATACACCAAAGGCCCAACTCGAGCCAATACGTTTGCCTACATTGGAAGAAATCCGAGGACCCAGGACATATGGAACAATTGTGCTGTCCGTAGTGTTGTGAGTGGAGTCATGGGTATCTTCCATAGTCTATTATATCTTTTCATCTCACAAACACACACATATTCATGAATTTGCATATACTTATTTTCTTTTCAGGATGGGGTTTGGGATTGTTCATGGGCTTGTTTCTTGGTGTGCTCGACAATCCAATAATGCAAGAAGAAATGAGCGGCAGGCAGCAGGTAGTTTACCAAGCGAAGCAAATGGGCCGAAGGAGTTGGAGTTCTTGCAAGGCTTTTGCTGTTATGGGCTTCATCTTCTCCGCCACCGAATGCGTCATCGAAAAGGTCGTTTGCGTTTATCTCCCCACTGAAAAACAAAATTATACGTATTTTGTGAATTTTTAAGAATTTGGAATCTAATTGAAGGCTCGAGCCAAGCACGATATGACGAATACTGTAGTTGCTGGATGTACACAACGGGCGGTGCTATCTCAGCTAGAGGTATTTCCTGGACATTTTTGACATTGATTGGCTTCTTTAATCTGCTGTTCAAATTACCAATCCTCGTTTCCTTTGTCTGCTCAAATCAAGAACGAGATACATTTTTTCTCATTCTATTTTTCTTTCGAAAAACCTATGAAAATGGTCCTTCTGCCATGTATAAAATGTGTTGTGGACTTGTTCGTCGTGTTATCATGTAATGTAATCTGTTGTATGAATTTATTTATGGTAGGTCTGAAGCACTAAAGTCGCTCTTACCTAACTTAGGTTGGATTATTTGTAATTATGTATCGTCATATCTTCTTTTTTCAGGGGGGCCAAAAGCAGCATGTATGGGTTGCGCTGGTTTTGCTGCATTTTCCGTTGTGATAGAGAAGTTTTTAGAAAGACATAGTTGATTCTTGCAAATTATATGGAGGTACAAGACTATGGTTCATTTACATCCTCCTACGTTTATTTTTGTAGGGTCCATAGTGGCCAAGTTGAGAATGTAATTTTTCTCATGTCGTGATAAATGCTCATCTTAATATAGCATGAGATCCATAGCTTTTATGTCCCGATCTAACATTAATGTATATCCAACAATTTCTCCATGGTTCTATTATATGTTTACATTGTGGTGTTTCACGTTAGATATGTAGCAATGCCATTACGACTGCTAATGAAGTGCTCATTTCTTGCAAGAAAAGATCCGTTGAACTACCAAACGATTTCCAACTGCTAATGACCATCTGTTTCACGTTTGTAATGAATGCGACAAATATCGAAAATGCCGATGAAAAAAAAATTCAGAACTTTTAGCTAAACGAGGCTGACTATTAAATCACTCCCATCTCTCTCTCTCTCTGACCCATTACATGTAGGGATCGGGTTTCTCGGGTATCGGGTTTTTCGGATCGGATACCTGACAAAATCGGGTATTGATTTTAAAACCCGATCCCTACCCGATCAAATTTCGGGTACCCGCCGTTTTTGTTTTTGTTTTTTTTACAATTACATAAGCTTTTCAACAATAAAAATATTCAGACGCTTACTAGTGTAAGGACTGCACTCAGCTCGAAAAGGACAGGGATGGATGCCCGATGATTGTTAACTTGCGCAGCACCAAGACCGATCTGTTCTATTCTATGAGAGGAAGAACTATGGCTTCAAGAAGAGGTAAGAACGAACTGAGATCATTTGGCTTTATGCAGGGTTTTCTTCTTGAAACCTCTATCCAAATGACGGCCCTTATTAATCCTCACCAAACACTCAAGAATTCTTGCATCGAAGGCTCATTTCTCCCTCTTGCTGCAAACATCTAAACGCCAGCTCGCCGACCGAACTCATCATCGTCCTCACCTCTTTACCAGTTTCAGGCCCAGCCTCGAATCGAAGAGCTCATCCATCCTACGGCTTTGCATCTTATAACTCGTGGGCTTTGGGGTTTTTTTTTTCTAATTTATTGTGGCTTTTGTGCGGGTGAAACCCGACCCGACGTAAGTAATCGGGACCCGATACCCGACCGGACGTGTCACCCGATCGGGCAAAACCCGATCGAGTTGGGTCGGGAGCCCGAAACCCGAACCCCGAAAACAGATGGGATCGGGTCGGGTTTCTCGGGTATCGGATTTTTCGTGTATCGGGTTTCAAGACAACAGATGGGAAGGGTAGATACTCATTATTTGGGTTGGGTCAACTCTAAAAGATCTCGACTTTGCCTTCAGCATCATCGTAGTACTTCCACGAGCTCACTAAACACAAACTGAGCCAAGAAACTATCATGTCTTGGATGATTCCAAGTTCCCTTTTTGTACCCCTCTCACTTCTACTCGCCATCGCCGCCGCCGTCTACTCCCAAGCTCACCACCATCCACTAGACAACCTCACCCCACTTGAACTCAGCAATGTCCGAGCAACCATTCACAGCTACTTCACCCAAAACGTAAGCTTTCACTACGTCGGCTTACTCGAGCCAGAAAAATCCACACTCTCTTCGTCGTGGGAATCGTGGAACAGTAAATCCGACGACGATTCGCCGCGCCTAGCATTCGTAATAGCACGAATCAACCGAACAAGCCATGAGATAGTCGTTGACTTGCCAGCAAATTCGATAGTCTCGGCCAAGGTCTACCACGGCCATGGCTACCCTGTCCAAAACTACGAAGAAGAAGTATCGGCGAGCGAACTAGCAATGTCCTACCCTCCCTTCAAAGCTTCCATGGAGAAAAGAGGGCTCAAGTTGGAAGAAGTTCTTTGCCTGAGCTACCCCGGCGGGTGGTTCGGCGAGGAAGAAGAGAAGAGATTCGTTAGAGTCATATGCTACTACTTGGATGGAACTGTGAATCTTTACATGAGGCCAATTGAAGGGATCACCATAGCCGTCGATCTTGATGAGATTAAGATCATAGGTTTTCGCGATAGAGTCGTTGTCCCAGTCCCTAAAGCACAAGGGACAGATTACACAAGAGCCGCCGACAGCAGAGACCATTCATTCCATTCGAATATCAAACTAAGCTCCAAAATTTCCCAGGGAAACGAGCCAGGCTTCGCCATGGACGGCAATGTAGTGAGGTAAAGTAACTACATTTAACATTGGTTTAACCTTTGCCTTATTATTACCGTCCATGTTTATTTCTCAGTTGGGACAATTGGAAGTTCCACTTATCGTTCGATATGAGGGCTGGCTTGGTTATTTCCATGGCTTCGATCTATGATTCCGAGGAAGAAAAGTACCGTAAAGTGATGTACAGAGGATACATATCGGAGCTATTCGTTCCTTACATGGACTTAACCGAAGAATGGTACCATAGGACGTACTTCGACGCCGGCGAATATGGGTTCGGGCTAAGCGCTGTGCCGCTCGAGCCTTTCGAGGATTGCCCCGAAAACGCGCTGTTTGTCGACGGTTACTTTGCCATGGGCGACGGGTCGGCGGGTCGCATAGCCAACGCTTATTGCGTATTCGAGAAATACGCCGGCGGCGTAATGTGGCGCCACACCGAACTGTCGATCCCGGGGAAAAACGTCGGTGGAGATGAAATTTCGATTCGATTTTCGACTTTTTTTTTAAGCGAAGAAGTGATTTTTTTTTTCGGGTTTTTTCTAGATAAGAGAAGTCCGGCGGGAAGTGACCCTCGTCGTGAGAACGGTGTCGACTGTCGGGAACTACGATTACGTCATCGATTGGGAGTTCAAGAAGAACGGAGTCATTAAAGTCAATGTAAGTTTGCCCTTTTTAAGCTTTGATTGCTCCCAGAATTCCTAGTTTGAATTTGTAGGGGTTTTTTCAGACCCAACTACTTCCCATACCCAAGCTCATACAAGCTTGTCGGGTTCATCTCTAAAACCAATTGACAATAAGAGAGTTAGCTTACCAGCTTATATAGATGATCAATTTCTTCGATTTATCCAATGTGGGACTTGGGTTTCACACCCAACAGAATTCTTCTATACTGTCCCCATGGGGTTGGCATAAGTTTTTTTGTTCAAACCCCATGACTGTTGTATTAGGTGAATTTTAGAACATATTCACCTGATCTTGTAGATGGCCTTATCCTCGGAGTGTGTGGTGCAAGCCCATAACCAATTAATGGGGATACTACGGGGCATAGCAAAAAATGCAGTCTATGTTTCTTACATTAACAATGCGAATTTTATTACTTACAATCAACAGGTCGGCATGACTGGGATCCTTGAAGTACGAGGATCCGCGTACACGCACAAGGACCAAATCCGAGAAGAAGTCTACGGCACCATTTTGGCGGAAAACACCTTAGGCACGAACCACGACCATTTCCTGACGTTTCGCCTCGACTTGGACGTCGATGGCGAGTCGAACTCCTTCGTGAAGACCAACCTCGAGACGGTCCACGTGGAAGGGAACGGTTCGCCGAGGAAGAGCTACTGGCGGGCCCGAAGCCAGACGGCCAAGACCGAGTCCGACGCGAGGGTTATGGTCGGCTCGGGGATCGTGGCTCTATCGCTCGTGAACCCTAGCAAGAAGACCAAAGTGGGGAATCAAATAGGGTATCGGCTATACCCAGGAGCCACGACGGGCCCTCTTTTGACCGACGACGACTACGCCCAAATTCGCGGGGCGTTTACGAAGTACAACGTTTGGGTCACGCCGTACAATAAGAGCGAGAAATGGGCCGGAGGGTTGTACATGGATGAGAGTCGGGGGGACGATAATCTTTCTACTTGGAGCCAAAGGTAGCGACGAATTTTTGTTTTTAAAGAAAAACCGCTTCATCCTTTTTGTCGTTCGCGTTCGTTTTACGCCTAGAATGGCTTTTTTTAATTACGCCAGGGATAGGAGCATCGAGGACGAGGATATCGTGCTTTGGTATACGCTAGGGTTCCACCACGTGCCTTGCCAAGAAGATTTCCCGATAATGCCGACGTTGACTGAGTCTTTCGAGCTCCGTCCTTATAATTTCTTCGAGCATAATCCCGTCCTTAATGCAAATTGAACCGTCGAGATTGTACGAATTCTCTATTCGAACACGATGTCAGAAACCATTGCGATCTTTTTTTATTTCTCGGTTTAGGTCGTAGAAATAAGCCCCGCCCGTTATATGGCCAAGCTTTTTAGCATCATCTGTTGGCTTTTGATCAGTGAAATCTGAATAAAATTTTACAACTTCTTCAATCTGTGCAAGAACACACACATGCTTTACAGCAAACAAAACGAACTTCATACGAAAATAGCAAATTTTCACACTTCACAAACTGAAACAAAACGAACTTCTTACAGAAAAAAGCAGATGCAAATCAGCACACTTTACAAACTAAAAAAGAAATCAAATTTAAATGGAGATACTATTCGGTATCCCCCAAACATTGAGTCCACTTTCCTTGCTGGTATCTGAGGTATTAGGATACAAGAACCTGTAGGGAACATCAACAGGCCCATTCCTATTCTTCAGCTCCTTATTACGATTCCTCTCAAGAATCTTGGTCTCAATCTCAATCAAAGAAGCCCCAAACTTCTTAAACGCCTCCACCGCCCTATGATCATCGGTCCAATCCCCGTCGACCCTCTGACCGAGGTAAACCTCGTCGGCCGAATGCCTCGAGAGTATCTCAATCAGTGAAACGCCGAGCAAAGTCTGAAACTGAGCGGTGATGGTCTTCAAGAAGGCCACGTCGGGATTCTCCGCCAGTTCGGCGTACTCCGGCGAGCCCTCTTCGGGCATGAACCGTCGGCTGACCGTCGGGCGGTTGGGCAGGTATCCCGCGTAAGGGTATTGCCCGAAGTTCACGGCTGCGTGGAGGGCCGAGGCGACCCATATTACGATCGTTAAGGTTTCGGTCAGCTCTTCCCTCGTCTCCATTTTGGGCCACCATGGCTTGTCTTTTAGGTCTCCGTGGCCCTCGTTGCGAAGCTCGAGCCACCAAGATTGGAGCTCGGCGTCTTCTTGTATTGCCCTTTCATCTGCGTAGTATAAGCAGACGTATTCTTTGACCCAAGATCGTATCGCCGACCATATTTCTAGCCCGTCCACTGCGTAAGGGTAGTCCTCGATCGTCAGGCGCACGCCGTGCGTTTTCGTAGGGTCTTCGATGGCCATTCCTCTGATTTTTTTTAAGGCATCATGAGTTAGTTGTTAGGACATCATTAAAGAATAGGAACCCCACAAGCTTATATGGGTTTGGGCCTGAAAAAATCTCTATAAGTTTGTTGTAATTAACTACCTTTTGATGAGATCTTTGGGAAGGGCTTGTTCGGTTAAGTCCCAGCTTTTGTAGACGGCGGAGGACATCTCCATGGCGTACCTTCCCGGGTAAACGGTCGTCTCCAAAACGCCGCCGGCGTTGATCAGAATCTGTCGGGCCAGAGCGTTGATGTTCGCCGTGTCCCGAAAGTGGGGCTTCAGAAGCTTGTGGATCGGGTGGATCGCGCTGAGCTGGCGGTTCGTAGCGATCACGAACGGCTCGATCACCGCGTGCGTGTTCAGCCTGTAAATCAAGAAAATTACGCCGTTCGTTTTTTTTCTTTTTTTGAATAATATATCTCAAAAGATTTGAATCATGATCTAAGTTTTTCTTTGTTTTCCTCTCACCAGTGGCTTATGAGCTGGTGATAGCCCGAGTCGTTGATGGCGGCGTAGGCCTTCGCCAGCTGCCAAATGGAGCCTTCAATTCCGTAATCGCATGGTGTGAAAACTTGGCTCACCGCGCCGTGAGAATCTCCGTCCTCGTGCGGCTTGCTTAGCTCTATCGCAAGCGGCTTTAGCGTGCCGTCGTCTTGTAGTAACAGAACGGTTCGGCTTGCGTAGGTTTTCGTCGGGGTATTCGTATTGATTCTTCGTAGGTACGGCGTTAGGGCGTCGTGGTGGTCGAGGATGAACAGCTTGTTTCTCTCGAGCGCCTGTGAAATGATGCGGACATCATTAGCCAAGAGGTAATAAAATCGAGAAAATAAGCGGTGGAATAATCGATCTTTACGTCTTCGACGGTGAGCCCGTTCATGTTCTTCTCAACGTGGGCCTTCGTCAGAGTGCTGTTTTGGTTTCCGTAAAGTTCGGGGTCTAACTTGCTAGTCGGCGGGAATTCCTGAAAATTAGTAAGCAAGTTATCGTCTTTGTTTTCAAATCGATTTTGAAAGCGCGATCGAAAAACGCACGGAAAAAAAGTCGACATTTTTTGTACCTTGAGGAGGCTAATAATAACGGGGTTTACTCCGGCCAACATCTCGCGCCCGAACTCCTCGTCGGTCCTCCAAGCCGTTTTATCGCCTGCGTCGGAGATATAATATATAAAATTAACAAAAAAAGTGATACACTTCCTACGAACGTAAACTTTCAGTCTGTAAATGACGAAGAAAACTCCGATTTAAGTGTTTTTTTACCTTTGATGACGTCGGGGATGGGAAGCTTGAGAAACTTCTCCCCGTCGGAACGTGCGAGCTCTCTGAGTAACTCCCAAGGAATGCATTTTCGGATTTTCTCGAGCGTGTGTTCGTCGGGAAGAGAAGCGCCGCCTTCGTAAAGCTTCATTACGTCCTCGAACGTGTCGAACTCGTTGATCGTCTTGTCGAAGAGCGCTCTAATCTCAGGCGCGAGCACTTGCCCGATTGATTTTGCCGCATAGCCTATGAAATCCGAGAACTTTACCTGCGTGAACCTCTCGTCCCTCGGGACGTATATGTCCAAGCTCAATAGGAAAAGCCTGCTTTCGGTTTTCAAATCTGCAACCGATTTTTTTTCTCGAATTAGGGCTATAAAAAAAAGAGCTTTCGATCGTAGAGCCGAGGAATTGGTTTTAGGGTTACCTTTCTTGTTAGGTTTACGGCCCGTTTTGGTACGACGAGGGTAGGGATATTCCTGGGATCCGCCGAGGACGGGACGTTCCGAATCCTTGCCTTTCTCAGGCATTCCCAAGTCGTTGTAATAAGCGTAGTCGTAAACTCGATCCCACTCCTTCAGCATTCCTTCGCCGACGTGATTTTCGCCTCGAAGATTCCGAAGCTCTTGCTCTCTGTACCACAGTAGAGCTTCCGGCGTTTGCGAACGCAGATACGTCTGAAGAAACGCGACGAGAAAAAAACGGAAAAGGAAAAATCGTAAATATATTACATAAATTCAATCTTCCCATGCAAAACACAAAATAAATTTGTTGAGATTTCTATCCCCCGTTGGATACTTCAACTCCTCCCATTCAAATGTATCAAACAGACAACTTCACATATCATCAATTGGTTTGAAGATAAAACCTTCAATTTATAATATTCGTATAAAAAAGGCTTTGATCTGCGTGTTATCGCGTGCGTTTCACTCACCGTACTCGATTCATATGTTGACGTGTTTGACCTTCAGTCATGCCACACGTGAGGGGTAATAGATTTCTATCTCCCACGTTTGGATAATTCGACCGACCCGACTCATTTAATATATATATATATATATATATATATATATATAAAGGGCAACTTCACCTACCACCGATTGGTTTTAGTCTGATCACTTAATTTTGAATAACGAGGACTACAACAACGGGGCAATAAAGATGACCGCGAAAAAAGATATACCTTATTGGCGAAGAAGATGCGATCGTAGTTGTATCGCTTCGTGGGATAAACCCAAGAATCGCAGACGAAGTGGATCTTTCCGTGCCCGGGAACGTCTTCGATGGTCAGCGTCTTGAGGTAAAACTCGCTGTGGTGATGGTTTTTTACGATGAATGCGCCGGGGCACCCAAAGCCCTCGTCGTCCCATTCGAAATTAACGTCGAAAGTCGCTTCGTCCTCAGAGTTTACTAATGAAGTTATCTTTGTGACCCAATCCTCCAAGAATGCTTCTTTTCCCAGTTTCCCCCTCTTTCCATTCTCTATTATATAAAATCAAGAAACAAAGGCATAAAGACAAGGAGCAAGAAAGCTGTAGTTGCAAGCAATGGTAAGAATCGAGATTCTTGAAAGTTGAAACCAAGACATCATCGTATACAAGCAAAGCATCAGCAGCAAGGCAGTAAAAAAGATGATCACTAACTTGTTTGTTCGACATGGGATGAGCTTATAAGCTGAATGGAAACTCCTTTGCCGAAGATTTCGTGGACACGATCAAGAAACGAAGCTCCGACGTGAGTTGTATCCATGAAGTTCTTCTTCTTCAGCACAACAGTTCCTTTGATCTTCTTGGGATCAGACATCATCAGAGGCTCGTGATGATCGTCTTTGGTTTTCCCACAGACAGTTCCTAGTAACTTGTCCAAGATTTCGATCCCCATGTTTTTAAATCTTAAGTAAATTATAGAACGGGGAAGGAGAAGGGTTTTTGTACGTGTTTTGATTAAAATTTAAAGAACGACCTTGAAAGGGTAAGGTTAAGAATCGAATGTAGTTAGAAAAGGGAGGAAAGAATATGATGTAGGCAATAATTATTCAGTTGTGAAGGGTGTTTATATAGGAAATGGTCAGCGGAATAATTCACGTTTTCGTTGACTATTATTATATTCATTGGAGGTAAGGATCGGAGAAACTGCGCTGGTGCTTTGCTTTGTTGAATGTTGAAGAAGACTTCACTTTGTGTGTGAGTGTGTACGGAAATGGTCAACGTTATTTTAACCGATATAAAATGCTTCACTAATATTTCGGACAATAAAGATTACAATTTACGATTCGAGCTGTCATTTTTTTTTTTATCAACTATTTAAATGAACCAGTTGGTTCTTGTTTGATACTTATTTAATTTGTGAGTGGTATATGGTGAATTACTGCATCACATGCTCTTCTGACTCCCCCATTCAATCATTTTGTTTCTTGATTTTACTTTTCTAGTTTCTGTATTTGAGATTATTAATAAGGGAAATTAACTGTAAAATACTCATCTATAGAAAAAGTTGCTAAGTCAGTAAATTGTCGGTGCTTTCTATATGCATGTACCTATTAGCATAATTTTTTTGCACATTGGTACCCGTCTCGCCGCAAGGCCATATAACACATTTAGGTACCATAGAGAAACGTATCGTGGTACATATACAGTGAGAAATGGTACATCATATAGCACATTAAAGTAGCATACAGAAACGAGATAGATATCATATAAACGCGTGACGTGATACGTAATGCACATATAAAAAGTACATCAAGACTAGAAATATCGACACACAATCAAACATTTATATAAAAAATTTTCTGACATGGTCCCGAGTTGCAAATTTTTTATACAAATGAGTAATTTATGTAGATTCACCTATTAATAATGGACCATTTATATTTTTTTTTCTGTGAAAATCAATTCGACAATGACACTTATCTATAAATGTTTATTAGCGAAAACTAGACCTGTCAAAACGGGCCGGCCCGTAGCCCGCCCACTGGCGGGGCGGGACGGGCTAGCCCGCATAAATTTAAAAAAATAAAAAAAAACCTGAAAATAAAAAAATAAATAAAATAATATATTTAATATATTTTAACTTTAGAAAATATTAATTAATTTATCTTTTAATTTTATAAATTATAAAAAATATAAAAAATGATATAATTTATATAAAAATTATATAATTTATATATATATCATTTAAAATATATTATTTATTATTGGCGGGCCAGCCCGCGGGCCGCACGGGGCGGGCTTTTTAGGCCCGCCTCCTGGCGGGCCTGAAAAATCAGAGCCCGCCCCGCCCTTTTGGCGGGGCGGGGCGGGCAGCGGGCAATATTACCAGCTCTAGCGAAAACATGTGTGTACATGAAATGGGATGATTGGTTTGATTGTTCGTGCCAATCTGGATAATGGATTTTAGAATATTATGATGACATTTCGCCATCATCTAGTATGGACCTAAATCAAAGGATTGTATTTTTTTGAATATTGAAACTATTGTTTTCAATTGTCACTAAGAACAAGTTGGAGTATTCAAGAGAAAAAAGAAAAGGTATTCACGTTAATGGATTAATATCATTCAACTACTCCTATTTAGTTGACATTCTTAAAAACACTACTACAACTACATATTTAATAACTAATATTTATCTAGTTGGAATCTGAAAATGTAATTCATCCATCTTTAGCAGCCACTTAAAACAATCACATAATGACTTCTTTGATTAATTATTTGACTTTTCCCACAATGACCTATTATGGGACATTATCTTCAAGATATTCGATACGAATGAACACGACCAAGAAAGGTAGTAATTAATACGTGTGATTGACATGGTAGAACCAAGGGAAAATCAAGAAATATACATATGGGTCTTCAATCATTTCTCCGCGTCTTATAAAATTCTAATATTAGGTTTTTATTATTAGTACATGCAACTTTACTACGCGCAAGTTGATCAAGAACACGGTTTTTGATCCACGACTTGGTAGCCTATGACTAGTAAGAGTTACATAGATTCCCAATCGATAATCTCAAATTCTTTAATGAAGATTATATATGTATAACAATTAATATTAACCCCCGCTTTGTGTTATTTAATCCACGTGCTATTTAATAGTCAATATTATCTTTTGATATTTGAAGTATACCAACTATCAAAAAGGGACAGACAAGACGTCTCTAATGTACATCTCATTTCAATAAAGGAAACATACATTTATTTAAATTTCAATCCACTACGGCCAACACGTATGTGACAGATAGATCATAAACTATCGCAAATATCTAATATTATATATCTAATTTAATGGTTAGGCATGTTAAACGACGCTGTGAGCTAATGTTGAAGTTGATATATATCAATTCTTTTAAGTTGCGTCGTCATAGCATTAATTAAATTGGGCAGTTGGATGGTCTCAATCATATTGAGAAATTATTTTGATAAATCATGATTCATGTGTTGAAGCATTGACAATGTATGTTGCCGTGACAATCACTTTTCAAGTAGCAATTTAAAATTTTTAATAAACAATTCATGTTAGTCTCCTCCCATGTTCAATTGTTCTCCTATTATTAAATATATTTATTTCATAGTGTACGCAAAAGAACAAAAGACCAAAATACCAAACGTCGTATGGGCCCAACACAAAGTGGGCCTGAGATATGGGCCTGACAATTGGGCCGCTCGGGCTTTCATTTCGCCTATTATATTATATTTACCTATTATATCTCAGCTTCATTTATGGTGGGGACCAAAATTATTCAGTAAATGGAAGAACCCACAAGGCGTTATCTAGTCCTTGATTTTGCTGTCGGAAATTGCGATGCTATATTATATAAAAAAAAAGGTCTTAATTTTCGTATTTAAACTACTAATCAAGCCACCAAATATCGACACTCATTGATTAATGATGATGGTACGATGGCCGTAGATAAACAACAAAAAATAATAATAACAAAAATCCACCATTAAAATCACTGGCTTTTGTTTTGTCGATAAGTGGGCCCCATTTAATAGAAGAAAAGGACATGGACCACTCTAATTTCTACCACTGACTTTTCCACATGAGAGACAGAGTCATGAGCTAGTGTAGGAATATTAACTAAATGCATTGAATGTGTCACAATCTTCCAAAAATAAAAATAAAAAAATCAAGAAAAATGTCACGAATCACGATACAATCCGACTAACTGCACTGTACCTTATCTTCATCTCTATCAAGAGTATTTTAGACAAACTCCCAAGAAAGGAATAGAAGTACTTTTTTACTCCAAATTGAGAACCATAAATATCGCCAACAAGAACCTCCATCCTCGCCGAGACATTCCGGAAAAAAAAAATTGAGCCCATAAAAACAGAAAAATATAGTAATTGAATTAATATAAGATTGCGAAACATAGATATAAATATATATATATATATATATACATATTCATGTACAACCATAAATAAAGCTACTGCCTTTCCCCCAACTCGAAGCATCCAACCTCTTTAACTGTTCTCTTTCTAACCTAAGTTCTAAGTTGAAGCTGTCCAAAAGTGTACATATATATATATATAAATATATATATATATATATAAATATATATATATATATAAATATATATATATATATATGTATAATCATCAGCCTTCATTACTTGCACTCCTTCAAAACTCTGCATCCATGAAAGATTGGACCTTTTCACTTCTTCGGCTGCCACGTATTGAAATTCTCGTTGCTCTTCTGAACTAATGGCCCTTCAAGAATTAAAGCAACAATTTCAGACAAAAACAGAGTTGTATATCTGCAGAAGATGTAAAACTGCAGACAAAAAGTGGTAGGAATGCTGACTCACCACCCGCGGCTTGTTTCTGCTCGGTTGGCTTTGACTGAGCGTAAGGAAAAGCAGCAGAGCCAAATTGTACGGTGGCGTTGAAGACTCCATGCGAAGGCAAAGAACCATTCTTTCCATTACCATCCATAGTAGCACTGTTAGCCGAAGCTAACCTAGGATTCAAAGATAGCAGCATTCCATTCGCAGTCGTCGTGCCCTGCAATAACTGCTGGCTCTTGTCTGAACGCTTTGGCTGCTGCTGATGATCCACGTAATAACCACTCGGGCCAAACGAATTGACCATAGGACTTGAGAAGAAGAGTTGCTGGGCTTGCTGCTGCATATTCTTCGCAGATAATTGAGGCTGAGAATTAAGCTGTTTTTTGCTACTAGGCGATGAATTTACACGTGGGCTTCCAAGAATTGAAGGAGGCTTATGGCTCTGTGATGTCAGCATGTTAGAAGTAGAACAGCCGTGGCTATTCTTCCCATTCGTCGAAGAAGAAAAGCTCCTTCTCGGGCTATTTTTACCTGCCCCTTCTTTTGAGATCGACGAGGTTGTAGGAGAAGAACCAGCCATCATCGTAGGAGAGGATGCGTTTGCTTTATGATTCCCACCGAATGAGATCTGAGCATTCATCTGCGTTTGACTATGAGAAATCTGATGATTGCCTTTAAGAGGAGATTGAACTATGGAGCCTTTCCATGCGTTCAACTGCTCAGAGGATACATTCCCATTGCCTGTAGTAGTTGCTTTACTTTGATTCGCTGAAGCGAATTGTTGCTGCTGTAGTTTGAGATTGAGAATCTGCTGATGTTGTTGCATCTGAGATTGGACATAATAACCATTTTGCTGCGCGTTCATCTTTGTATTACGGTCGCCGGCCATTCCTTTCCTTTCATCATCTTTACCATCGATCGAAGCTCTAGCGTTCTTCTTCTGCTGCGTAGTTGTCTGATTATTGCCACCACCACCAAAAGCAGCAGCTGAAGGAGGTGGCGTAAGGCCAAAGTTCTGAGGATGCAATGGAACCGTGAAATTCTGACCGTAGATACCGACAGCTGGCAAACGAGATTCAAGCCCATCTCCACCGTTCATCTTCTGCTGATCGATTTTCTGCGACTTGTGAGGCATTTGCTGCACATTCGCTTCGTTCGGTTTCTGTTGAAGCTGATGAGGATAGAACGAGCCGTTGAACATAGGGAAGGCATAGCCGTTGTTCTGTAACAAGGCAAAGTACTGCGCATCGCTGGGCCCCACATTCGGATAAATGAAGGTCGGTCCCTAAAAGGGAAAAAAAAAGACGAGAAAAAGGAAAAAACGTTTTCAATACTCGGTAAAAGATCGAAAATTTAGAGGTGGGCTTCGAAAGATATGTACGTACCATTAAACTGCTGGGAGCAACTTGCTGGGCAAGAACTTGCTGTTTTCCCTGGGAAGAATAATCTGAGATGTTTGAAGGCTGAGAAGGGATTTTGCTGCTGGCGTTGGGGTTTTGGGATTCGTCCCTTACATCTCTGTTCGGATTTCGATCGTTGAGGTTGCAATAATAAGGTTTGGGCCCACCGAGCAAAGGCGGGAAATTGTTCGTCTTCTTCATGAGCTGCTGTTGTTGGTCGTAATAAATGTAGTTGGCGATGCTTCTGTGCGTAATGCATCTCTTCGAACGAAGTTGAGAAATGGATTGTCCTAACGCAAATTAAGAAACGAATATCAAGAACTGCAGGGATGCAAGAAAAACATCAGAACCATGCGAAAATGAGATTAAATGAAAAAAAAAAAAACTTACCGTGTTTTTCAGGGGCGTGATCTTCGTTAGCTTTAGCTGGAAATTTTGGCAATTTGCTTACGACATTAGCATCGCTCGAATCTCTCTCGGGCTTTAGATCAAACCTTAAATCGATTTTCGGACCATGGCTGATACTTTTAGCTTCTTCCTTGCTCCATTTTCGTTTCTTTTCTTGATTTTGCTCTTCTTTATCGTCGTCGTCTTCGTTGTTTTTCGATATCACCGTAGGCTTTAGCACCTAAAAAATGCAAGAAACAAGAAAATAATTTCATCTAATATTCTAATTTTTTTCTAGAAGAATCTTCAAAGTTGATTAATAGTCGACTTACAGCATTATTAGCAGATGATAGAATTGGCTTTAGGTCAAGAGGAGGAGCCTAACCAAAATAAAAACAAATAAATAAATAAAAAGTAAATCAAGAATTAAAAAAACTTGCAACCTTTGTAGATAAAATCATGAACTCACCATCAGATCTATCTCAAACCTTTCTTCCACGTCATTTTCCTCTTCCTTGTACATCTTTGAATTTCTGGTAAAAAAAATAAAAAAAAAGGATATAACACCAACTTTAAGGCCAACCAACTTTAGATAATTCTCAAAATTAAAAAAAATAATAATTCAACTTAAAAAAACACTCACGCTGTCGGCAACGACGCTGACACCTCAGTTCTGACCACAGAACAGTCTTTTCCCTTCTGAGATAATAAAGTCTCCTTTTCAACAACTAACAGCTTTCCACCGGCGAGAGATTTTCTCTCCGGCGGCTGAGCCGCCGCCTCTGCTCGTGAAAAGACACAACTACCCCCCACCTCAGAACCGTTCTCCACCGTGGATGGAGACGCTTTGTCCGAATTTAGGGGAGATAAGATCTCACTCTTCGGCGTCTGATCAAAGTCTTTCGTCGTCGTAGTAGTGCTGCTTTCCCTCGTGACGTCATCGTTCTTACACGGAGGAGAAGGGCCGCCCTGAGGCTGAGTCATCATCAGGCCGGACAATACCTCGGCTATCTCAATCTCTATCTCCTCGGCGTTCGACGAGCTAGCCATAGGTGCAGCTTTCGCCGGCTTTAGGTTGGGACCGTCGTCTTTAACAGCAGGTTTCTGCAAATCGAGGAAGCCCATGTAAAAAAGTTTGAATCTTTTTTCAAACGAAATCGGAAAAAAAAAGGTGGAGTTGAAATGGGTTTGATTACTGACGAGCATCTTTCTCATCGCCGGCGAATCCGATGGCCGCCGGAGAATCTGCTCTCCAATGTTACTGCTTGAAATCAATTCATGGGTCCTCTTCGTACAAGCTGCAATTAAAAAAAGAAAAGAACAAAGATCAGAACTCTCAGCAAAAAATCGAACTTCTTTTAACCACAAAAAAAAAGACAAAGAAAGCTCTTTAGATCTTACAAGAGCGGGCTTTTCTGGGGACGGAAACACTGATGACTTCATCGCCGGACCTCCAAACGGGCGGCGGCGCTCTGAAAGCCTTTGAAGAAGTAGCAGATATGTCTTTTGGCGGAGGAAAGACTTTTCTGTGTTCAGGATGGGGAGTATTGCTCCTACCAATGCTTAACGTATTATTCTGACTAATACTACAAACGTTCTGTTGGCGGTGGTGGTGGTGGTGGTGCCGGCGGCGGCTTTCGGTGGTCGGACTGCTGCTATCTTCAACTTCGTCGTCTTCATCATCGGTGACGCTCTCTTCTGACGTCTCATCATACGTTGTCTCACCTCTGTTGTTCTTCAACCTTTCATTTCTTCTCCTTCTGATGATGTTCATATTCCTATTTGGCCTTTCTCTTAGATCTCTCTTCCTTAAATTCCGATTTCTTACATCTCCATCTCTATCTCTGAAGCTCGCTTTTTCATGCAGGCTAAGACCCATATCCTCATCTGCAAGTGAAAATGGAAAAAAAAAAGTGAGATAAATTCAAAAGATTGAGCCTTTGTGAAGAAAAGAAATCAGATCTACGTTTTGACTGAATCTTCAAATCAACCTTGAGAGTCTCTAAAATTGTTCGTTCTGTAATTTCTTCTGTTGAAGCCATTTGAGCCCAGCATCGTAACCCTTTTTGCTTCTCTTCCTCTATCCATGAATTGAAACAAAGAAAATCACGTCGTTTTTTACCCAATTGAATTTGAGCTAAACCCAGATAAAGAACACAAGAACCAATCTTTGTATCTCATCAGACGATAGATAGTTACCAAGTTTACAGCTCAAAAAACAGAACTGAGAAAAGAAGAGTCTCTTCACCAAAGCGTCCTAATGGAACTTGTGCTTAGCATTCAAGATAAAACTCTCTCTCTCTCTCTCTACTGTTTCTTCACAAAGAAAATAGCTTTTTTTTCTTCTGTCGGCTATTATCTCAATCGCATCATCATCGTCTATATTCATTTGCTGTGGGGTGGGGACAAAGCTACTTTGTTCACCACATCTACGAAAGCCCTCCTCGTGTAAAGCTCAGATGCGCTTCATTCGTCGCTAAACTCAATCTCTATCGTCGGTTTTCGATCGCATCGGACGGTAGATACGGATATTGCTGCCTACATGGCTCTATTCTATACCAACTAGACAAAGAACTAACAAGAGAGAGAGAGGGAGAGAGAGATATATGATTTAGACATTGAATATCATTAAATTGACTGAGACGTGTCAGTTTTCCTAAAAATCCGACCTCCTTTGGCATATTTGTAACAAAAATATACAACTATTATTACAATTTTATTAGTTGAATATTGGGTTGAAAATTGGCTAACGTGGAGTGATAAATGATTGATGATGTGAAAATTTTCAAACACAAACTGAAGCGGCGGCGTAATAACAAAAGTGATGGATGATGTCAATTATTCAAAGCCAAGAAAAAGTAGTAAAGGGCATTAATTCCTAACCATTGCCCCACATTTGCCATTAAGTGGGCCATGTCGACCGGCTAAAGCCGGTAACAATGGTGCCAGAAATATCTCTCTTTTTTCTTGGTTCAAATTCCGATTTTTAATGACGGGTACTTGAGATAAATGACTGTATCAATTTTATATTATAAAACAAAATATTCTCAATGGTGCAATTTTATTTATGGTCCCAAAGTGATTATTAACAAGTTGCGTATGATAGAGCACGCAAGTACGTTGGGCACACCAATCAACGCCCGAGATCCGTAGATTGAACTAAAGAGGATAAATATGAACCGTCGGATAAAAAATGTCCGAGCTGGCGCGTTATTTGCCATTGTTAACTTCGATCGGACGGTGAGGCAAAGAAAAGCACCGTTCGTGGGTCCAATTTATTTATTATTTTTCGCGAGCAAAATGTTATTTACGATAAAATAACTTAAATGTTATTTAAGCTCAGCTACTATTGCATTAATATTCGTAAAGGGGGTCCCAATTAAATTTATTAATTTCTTGCTCCGCCGCTTGCATTAAGGTCAAACAAAATTAACCCAAATTTCGAATCACGTGACGCATAATCGCTTTTCTTCCGTAAATGTTGGGGAAAATACTCTCTCCAAAATATGATTATATGTCCTACGTTATTAAATATGCTTGTTTGGATTTCAATTTCAATGTGGTAAACGTAGAAAGAAAAATCCTCGACAGAATAGTTCTAACTTCGTCCATGCAAAAATTACTTTTTCCTATGTATTAATATTTACCAACCTTTCGCTGTCTAATATGAAATGCGAACCGCATTTTATATGTAAGATAAAAATGGGTAGGATGTCTCTGGGTTATTAATGCAATGTAACGCGAATAATTTGTAAGTTGTAAGGTCAACATTGAAATGCTTAATATCATGAAAAAATATGCCATAAAAACTGAGTATTTTACTCATTTTGCTTATCTTCACCGTTGTCACTTGTCTGATTAAAATATTTTAGTGAGAGTGAACCGTGTTATTATCGAAATAGACTCATAAATGGATTTTAATTTTATTGTTGGAGGTAAACAATCTAGAGAGCAGCTGGTGATGCTCCCATTCTGCATGTCTATCTATAATTATCAGTATTTATTTTGCTATATAATATTTATAATAAAGGCATGATCTACAAACTATACGTGTTTATATACAAAAAAAGACATGGTAAAATTGAAGATGAACCATGTTAATGCTTTTTAGCAATTATCTAACACATACACGTTTATAAAGCAGAACAAAAGGATATACATAGTAAAAAGATCAATGAAGTGCGGACAAGCGTGTAATATCAATAATGTTACGTACACATGCTTTAGACCAAAGTTGGATTTAATAACATTTACATTTCAATTTCACACTGCTTTAAATTGAATTTTCATCGCTTTTTAAAATAAAAATATTAACCTCTTTATTGGCCTCGTCTTCCTTATGGGAAGTGCATAAAGAAATATCTTATTTTATTACCACTCAATCAATGCGGTAAATACTTCATAATTATACACATAAGAAAGCTTTGGGGTCGATAGAGGGATTATACATACATTATGTTTCTTTTATACGAGCTTCTTATTGCAATTTGTTATTTACTTACATGTAAACTTCGGTCCATAGATCAAGATATAATACGATGACGTGGCCATAAAGAAGTAATTAAGGTCAAACTAGCTATTAAAGTAATCTAATTAGCTTCCCTAGGAATTAGGATTATGATAAGCAAGGATGAAAGATTACAAGGCAGCTAATAATCAATTTCACGCGGATAATCATTCAACCGATTCTAGTGATCTTCACTGCATTCAATTATAGAGTTTCCGTTTCAGCTTAGTAAAATATTTCACATTGATTTTCGGAATACTGGTATCAAGTCAAATCAACTATTAATTAAATATCTATTAAATGGTAAAAGGTTTTCTCAAATCATAATTGAATTTCGAAATCCGATACGTTGCCAAAGATCGCAATTCTTATCCGTTCATCATTAATCGCCAAAAATTTCGTAACTAATAGAGGATAAAACCCTATCCATTAAGATCCCGTTGTATCGGTCCTTGACTTTCTCACTGTAAGAAGTGGTGTGGCTGCTGGGAAATTGAAGCAAGAAGAGGATGAACTGTTGCGAAAAGAAAGAAAGAACCTTTCCTTCGATAATCTTCCAGTCTCGTGAATTCCACATCATTTCTTATTTTGAGACTTGGGAGAAGAAAGGCTTAGTGGAACGCAGCAGAAATAAGAGAAATATGAAGACGGCGTAATCAAAAGGTTGATCCTGGCGCACTTTAGACAATGACATGAAGACCGACATGACTGCTACTCATATGTGATCCCATTACCACTTCATTACTATCTGAACCCATTTAACCCGAAAAGACCTTCCGATTCATGCTAACTGCTTTAAGTAGTGGACGTGCGATTGACTTGCAAGCATATGGTTTAGACTAGATTATTGAATGAATTGAGTGATTCACCGATTTATTAGCTTATACACTGAGTGATTTGAGTGAATCCCGGCGAGGTGTGGATCTCGATTAATAGTGCTAAGGAAATTCGTGTCGATAAGTGCTGATTATTGTTGTAGTGTCTATAATTGCTTGCTTGATTTCATTTTGTGTTTTCCATCTGCGTTGGTGAACTGTGAATGGTCATGCCATTATCTTGTCACTCTTTCTTGCTTCTAATTCGCTTGAGGACAAGCAAAAGCTTAAGTGTGGGGAGGTTTGATAAACGTATTTTCTTACGTTTATTATTACGTTTAACTGGGTTATAATAGGATATTTTTGGTTATTCCATGCATTTCTTGGCTCTATTTACACTCATTTAAATATTGTAGGACCTTCGAATGATTATTGAGCGAAAAGGAACAAAAACGAGGCAAAAACGGCGCGAAAAGGACCAAGTATGAAGCTGCCAGGCATAGCTCATGGCCGTGAATCACCTCGCAAGAGGCCGTGAACGCGGGCAGTAAGCTTAGGAAGACAAAAGCCTTAAAGTCACGGCCGTGAATCACCATGCAAGACGCCGTGAATCTCGGCAGAGACAAGGGGTAAGTTCACTGGTCCTTGTCACGGCCGTGACTCCTCAAGAAAGAAGCCGTGAACTCCGGCAGAGAGTTATAGGAGTAAAGTCACGGCCGTGACACTCTTATGCAATAAGCCGTGAACCGGGATAGAGAGCGAAGATGGAGAAAGCCTCATGCTTCACGGCCGTGAGTCAAGATGCACGTGACCGTGACTCTATCCAGGAAGTCAATATTTAGGGTCTAAGCCGCCGTCACGGCCGTAAGTCAAGATGCAAGAGGCCGTGACTCATGCTAGAAAGTCAAGAAATAGGGTTTTAAGCCTCTTTCACGGCCGTGAAGGCCCATTAAGAGGCCGTGAACGTGTCAAAATTCAGGGTTTTAGCCCATTTTCGAAGCATAAAAAGGGGATGCTCCTTAGAACTGAAAAAAAACTTCATAGGGACGAAAACTTAGAGCAAAGAAGAGAAGGAAGAACACTAGAAGTAGTCCCGTGATTCGGAGAAGCTCAAGGGACGATCCAACAACGAAGCTACGCTCATACGATCGAGGAACGAGAGCTCCACCTCGGAAACGCCATATTCACTTCTTAGGGAAGTTTTTATGAGTTCTCTATCCTCGTTTCCCTTAAATCTCGTTGTTGTGACGTTCAATATGAGTAGCTAATCCTCTTGTGTGTTTGGGAATAGATGAACGTTGGGTTATGTCGTAGTTAAGGCGTAGGATAATCGTGAACACGTCGACTTTTTATCGTTCTATGATATTGCTTCTTTGTCTCAATATGTCTATGTGGTACGAATGTGCGGTACATCGTTTAGGGCGACAGCTAAATAACGATTAGGCCGTTCATAGACGTTAGGATTCGAGTATAGGGCGACAGCAAATACTCGATCCTCGCCATTTGGTAATTAACGATCTTAGATTCCCACGAACGTTTAGGGAGACAGCAAATCCGTGAGTGGGTAGAAAGTTACCGCGATTTAGTCGATTTTCACTTAGGAACGATATTCCGTAGCTTTAGCCGACAGCGTCTAGCGGGATTCGAACCCCAAACACATATTTGTCATCTTAAATCACTCGTATTATTTTTAGTTGTACTACCTTACTCGTCAAATCCTTAAGTTGCGCTGTCAAATTAGTTCGTAGTATAAACAAATCCTACTATTTTATTTAGGCTAAATATCGATTCGATATGTTAATACTAGTATTCATTTTATTCATCGTGTTCGATACTCGGATATTCACTATAGCTATATTACAAACGATAGGTACACTGCCTATCGCGCGTTATTCTAGTTATAATATATTCGTTTTAATTATTACTTGACGTACTCGCACGATCTTTTATTTAAACATACACGCACGCGATCACGTACAATTTAATCATGTCTGAACGACTAAATTATCAATTAAATTTGTTATTTCCTATCTTAATCATCTTTCATTTTTAATTGAGCTGAAGAATTGGATTTCAGGTCGTTCTCAGGAATGATCTATGTAGGAAGAAAGTGCGGATATGTAAATAAAGGATGAAACATCGCTAACGATAGAAATAATATAAATCAAGGCAAACAAAACGCTGCGCATTTTGCAATGCAAACGATACATAACATGATCAATCGAGTATTCGTCACGATTTTATAACTAACAATGTGTTAGTCAGAATACTTTAGTCATGGCCGATGGTGATATCTTATCATTTTTCAATCAAACCATCATCAGCTTCACTGTCTTAACCGGTGCGGACAGACTTCGTAGACAAGACAAGATGTCAAAACTTTAGCCATTGACGCCTGCAAATGAAATTCGACCTCTTTCATTTAGCATTTTTTCCTCAACTTGCTTCTTCACTTGGGAAAACTCTAATGAGTGACAAATTACCGAGCTCATTTCTACAACTCACGATGCTCAAATTCGTAGTATGGATCATACCTCTGCTCACGAGTTCCATAAGCATAAAGCCATAGGCAGAAACATCTTCACGAATATTGTGTTCACATACTTGATTTTTCATAACGAAGGTCATGATAATGTCTACTTGATCCCTTTGCAGCATGGTCGCACATTTTGACTTTATTGTTCTGCAAATTAAGACGAAGTCAAGACAATTATTAATAACAAAAAAGGGCATGCAATCAATATGTGTATGATACATAACATCTATACACAATTTTGTGTCTTATATGAGCCGAATTTAGACACCTCCGCATGGGAGACGAATAACACGACGTGTGTTGTTACTCATTTTTCTCAACGTGGTGGCTCTAAATAAACCATTTAAACCGTTTTGCAAACAATCCCTAGAACTAAATAAACACGTTGAACCTTACCCTTATCATTGGTGTGGAGTTTCATAACTAACTCGCCAAACATCAATACGTCACTTTCTAGGTGACATTATTAATAAATAAAGTAAAAATTATATTTCAATTAAACAAACTTTCAATCACCAATATAATTATCTACCAGAACTAATATTTTATTCACATCATATTTTTCATAACCAAGGTCTTGATATGACCCTAAAGAAGTACGACTGGGAAAATGTCTACTTGATTATCTCGCAGCAAAATACCACATTTTGATTTTACCGTTCGACAAATTAAAACAAAGTTAGTGAATCATAAACAATAGAAAATTTATGTAATCAAAATTTTTGATGTTGCATTTATGCTATATACCATATATACACGATTTAAATTGAGTTAAACAATTATATTATTCTATCAACTTCACAATTTGAGTACTTCTTTAAATTTACTGGCAAACGTTACGCGCGATTGAACGTGCCTAGGCTGGAGTTTCGAGTCAAAGTTATCATATTGCTTTAGGCACTTCATCGACGTGTGTCAAATCCACAAAACCACAACTAATACTTATTTTCTTGATATCTTCTTAAATGCTAAAAATGAGCATCATTCATCAGTTATCTCCCCCTTGTATCAGCTGCAAGATGAGACGAAACATCACGATCATATTCAAAGTCGAAATATGGCTCATCATTTGATTCATAAATATTTGATATTGTTGTTTTACGTGGCAGATACTGTTCATAGTTTTTGTGCGCTGTATATAATAGTACAAATACATGAGCACCGTAAAGATACTATAAAAGTTGTTAGTTAGATACCCGACGTGGTCTTATTTACGCAACTTTTTTTTCTCTATATTTCAGAAATTCGAGAAATTATCGGTATAGATCGTGCAACATATAAGGCTGTTCTGTCCGAATTACACCTCGTCAATAGATCGCTTAGTGCAGCAGTCTATACCGGCGAGCTGAGCCCGAATAATCCATTCGGTCTTCCTCAAGGCCCCATTGCTATTAAGGATTATTACGTTTTCAGCGATAACTCGGTAGCTGGATATGCCTACCTTGTAAGTAGATACGAAAAAACTTAATTTATTTTAACGTTATTGATGTTTGTTAATATTATTTTATTTTAAACAGTCCGAAGTTATGAGCTTATACGCGCTCCGGCACGACAACGTCGTAGCGCTTCTCGCTCACGGGGAGTCAAATTGTCCCTATTATATACTCTGATTTTAAACGATAAAATTCTCGTTTCAGATTTACATCTTTCTTGGGAGAGTACCATGGACACGCTTATCGATGTAGCATATGCGTTGTTCATGGTACATCTCGATCGCGATTATGTTGACCCGCAAGTGTTTTGTGATTTAATAAATGGTATATTTTCTACCAACAAAACTCCTGATATATTGAAAGAAAAATAATAATAATAATAATAACAACAACAATAATAATAATAATAATAATATCGTTAAAAATTCTGAATTTATATGATAAAGTTATTTCATAACGTTTCAGAATTGAATCTTTCCTGGGAGAGTACCATAGATACGCTTATTCAGGTAGCATATGTCGTTGTT
The DNA here is from genome assembly GCA_027422505.1 of Craterostigma plantagineum. Lineage (NCBI taxonomy): Eukaryota > Viridiplantae > Streptophyta > Magnoliopsida > Lamiales > Linderniaceae > Craterostigma > Craterostigma plantagineum. Next base: position 11,143,978 of record JAPQWV010000012.1, on the reverse strand, counting down.
CATGGTACATTCTAGAGTGCGATTTTGTTGATCCGCAAGTTTATTGCGATTTTAAGCCGGCCAATTTCCTGTGAACATATTTTGCATGCACTTTTGTTATTTATTTTTTAATTAATTACGTCTTATCTTTGTAGAACTGTAAAGTTAAAATGTGCGAGCTTGCTCCGATGAAGTGAAGTGGCGATCATTCTACCAGTACTTGTTCCCCCATATCTGGACCGTCCTCATGACTAAGGAGGTATATTGCAATCATAATATGTCAATATTAGTTGTATTGAATTGTTGTATTGATGCTTTTAATAAGTTTTTATTTTACTATATATGATGCTAGCAGGAAATTGTGGTTAAGTTCGGCATCCTTATGGTAAAAATATATACCAACGAGTCGATAGATAATAATACGTCGAGTGGGAAGGCAGAAGGCCGTTATTTACTTTTGGATGGTGTCATGCGATCAAACGACAACCTAAATGGTTTCGTGAGAGCCGCCTTGTGAGAAGACGTGGTTGACCGCCAAGTCCGCTCGCGTGTGATTAGTCTACCACGCAAGTGAGCCCCGTCAGATAAGATCGCCCACATATTGACCACTTGATTGACGAGCTTATTCGGACCGTGGACTAACGTAGTCGAGAGATATTATTAGCCTATTTTTTCATTGTTGATGGATATTAGTGGATGATTTTGTCAACAACGCATTATTAATTTTCTTGGTTAATGAATGTTTCGACGAAACGATTTATCAAATTAACGATGACAACCACCTACAGATATCATTAATTTTTATATCTCCTTTTAAATAGATATTGTTTTATCTATCTAATAACATGCCACGTCAACACAAAATAAGGTCGGATAAAAGATGTCAATCAATCTGCATCACATATTTGTATTGACGTGTCATGTTTATATGTCACTATAAACATGACACGTCAACAAAAAATAAGGTTGGGTAAAAAATGTCACTATAAACATGACACGTCAACACAAAACAAGATTTGGTAAAAGACGTCAATAAATTTACATCACATTTTTGTGTTGACGTTGCATGTGGCACCAATTAGTGCCACAGAAGCATGACACATCAACACAAAATAAAGTCGGATAAAAGGTGTCAATCAATTTGCATCACATTTTTATGTTGACGTTGCATATGGCACCAATTAGTGCCACATAAACATGACACGTCAACAAAAATAAAATCGGGTAAAAGGTGTTAATCAATTTGCATCACATTTTGTGTTGACGTAGTATGTTTATGTGACAATGATATTGCACTCACCTTATGTGAGCACCATTGTGAACACCTCTATGTGGCACCAATTATTGCCACATAAACACAAAATAAGGTTGGATAAAAGGCGTCAATCAATTTGCATCACATTTTTGTGTTTACGTGGCATGTTTATGTGACACTAATTGTGCCACATAAGATAGCTTACGATGGTGCTTGCATAAGGTAAGCAAATTGAGCCCAACCCATTGAGAGCTAGCAAGTAAATAACAAGTGATTAACGAAAATAAGGAAGTATTCATAAAAGTACACGTAGCATCACAGCTATACATTACACATCCTTACTACCAAACAAGGACAAATGATCATCCTTATTCATACGGCCCAGAGCCTTCTCGAAGTGGGCCCACTTCTGCTCGAGGGTCCCGTTGTACCCGATTGACATCCTCACGAGCCCGGGGGAGATCCCCGCGAGCCTTTTCTCCTCCTCGTTCATCTCGCTGCTCGTGGAACTCCCTGAGCACGACATAAGGGTCTCGTAGTAGCCAAGGCTCACGGCCATGAACCCGAACTGGGCGTGGTTCTGCAGCAAGTTCATGAGCCGGTTGGCCCGGTCCTCGGTCCCCATGTCCACACAGAGGATCCCACCGTAGCCGTATAACAAGAGAGAGAGAGAGATGATTTAGACATTAAATATCATTAATTGACGGAGACGTGTCAGTTTTCCCAAAAATCCGACCTCCTTTGGCATATTTGTAACACTATTACAATTTTATTTATAATTATAATTAGTTGAATATTATGGGTTGAATATTGGCTAACGTGGAGTGATAAATGATTGATGATGTGAAAATCTTCAATCACAAATTGATGCGGCTGCGAAATAATGTGAGTTATTCAAAAGCCAAGTAAAAGTAGTAAGGGCATTTCCTAACCATTGCCCCACATTGGCATTAAGTGGGCCATACCGACCGACTATAGCCGGTAACAACGGTGCCAAAGAATCAATCCACTTGTGAGACAAATATCTCACCTTTTTCTTGGTTCAATTCTGATTTTTAATTACGTGTAAATTAATGGAGAATTTCACTTAACTACCTATCACCAAATATATATCACCCAAGAATTAGTTCCTTTTATCAATTTTATAAAACAACAAAATATTTTGAAAGGTGTAATTATTTATGGTCCTAAGTGATGATTAACAACTTGAGTATGATATACTAGCACGTAAGTACGTTGCGCACACCAATCAACGCCCCGAGATTCGTACGATTGAACTAAAGAGAATAAATATGAATCGTTGGATTAAAAATGTCCTAGCTGGGGCATGTATGTCGTTAGTTTCGATCGGACGGTTGATATTGGGAGGTGAGGCAAGAAAAAGCACGGTCCAAGGAACTACCGTGGGTCCAGTTTATTTATTACTTTTGGCGAGCAAAATGTTATTTAATAAGATAAAATACTAAAATGTTATATAAGCACAGCTACTATTGCATAATATTCGTAAAGGGGGTCCCAGTTAAATTTATTAATTTCATGCTCAACTTTTTCCTATGTATTTATTACCAACATTTGGCTTTCTAATATGAATGCGGACCTCATTTCATATGTAAGATAAAAATGGGTAGGATTGTCTCTGAAATTTTAATGCAATGTAACGCGAATAATTTATAAGTTGTAGGATTGTCTCTTAATATCATGAAATAATGTGCCATAACTGATAATTTAACTCATTTTGCTTATCTTCAACGTTGTCACTTGTCTGATTAAAATATTTTAGTGAGAGTGAACCGTGTTATTATCGTAATAGACTCATAAATGGTTTTCAATCTTATTGTTGGAGGTAAACAATCTAGAGAGCAGCTGGTGATGCTCCCATTCTGCATGTCTATCTACATTTATTAGTATTTATTTTGCTATATAATATTTATAATAAAGGCATTGTCTGCAAACTATACGTGTTTATAATAATAATAAAAAAAAGATATAGTAAAAGATGAGCCATGTTAATGATTTTTAGCAACTATCTAACACATAGTAAAGCAGAACAAAAGGATATACATAGTAAAAAGATCAATGAAGTGCGGACAAGCGTGTAATATCAATAATGTTACGTACACATGCTTTAGACCAAAGTTGGATTTCATAACATTTACATTTAAATTTCACACTGCTTTAAATTGATTTTGCATCGCTTTTCTCTCTCAAAAAAATTTAAAATAAACCTCTTTGTTGGCCTCGTCTTCCTTATGGGAAGTGCATAAAGAACTATCTTATTTTATTACCATTCCATCAATGCGGTAAATATTTTATAATTGTACACGTTAGAAAGCTTTGGTATTGTACATAAATCATGTTTCTTTTATATGAGCTTCTTATTGCAATTTCTTACTTACATGTAACCTTCGGCCAATAGATCAAGATATAATACGATGAGGTGGCCATAAAGAAGTAATTAAGGTCAAACTAGCAATTAAAGTAATTTAATTAATTTCCCTAGGAATTAGGATTATCTATTCTATTTTATTAAGCCACATGGCTTTGGTTAAACTGCCTTCAATTTGGTATGTAAATTGCTTAATTTAAGGAATAAAACCACCAACTACACAATATTTATATATTTTTAACTTTGTCCTTTTATTTTTAGTGTTGTTATTTCATAATTAAATATACATAATATTACAACTACTAGTGATAATTAAGCAAGGATAAAAGTTTACAAGGCAGCTAATCAATTTCACGCGGATAATCATTACAACCGATTCTAATGATCAATCTTCACTGCATTCAATATAGAGTTTTCCGTTTCAACTTACTAGAATATCTTCACATTGATTTTCGGAATATTAGTATCAAGTCAAAATCAAATATTAATTAAATATCTATTAAATGGTAAAAGGTATTCTCAAATCATAATTGAATTTCGAAATCCGGTACGTTGCCAAAGATCGCAGTTCTTATCCGTTCATCATTGATCGCCAAAAATTTCGTAAGTAATAGAGGATAAAACTCTATCCATTAAGATCCCATTGTATCGGTCCTTGACTTTCTCAGTGTAAGTTGAGAAGATTTAGGCTCCAAAGCAAGTATTATATTCAGTATACCACCAATAAAATATAATCAAGACATATATCATAAACCCTTTCGTCTATTATTCCGCATCTTCTTTACTACAGTGCACTAAACACAAAAAGCTTACAGATTCTCGGTGAAGAAGAAGCATGGCTGAAGGAAACCATCCCTACAATTCTAAGACAACCTTCTACGTCTTCGCATGTTGGATTCTCGCCGCCTTCGGCGGCTTTATGTTTGGCTATGACATTGGAATTTCAGGTTTGTTCTTCTTCATCATCTCAAAAACATAAACCCTATAGTGAAAAAAGAATCGATTTTTACTACGACATATGACTTCTAATCGTTCGTAATACCAGGTGGAGTAACGGGCATGGACGATTTCTTGATAAAGTTCTTCCCCAAAGTCCACGAAAGGAAGCTCCGTGCCCACGAAGACAACTACTGCAAGTACGACGATCAACTGCTACAGCTCTTCACTTCTTCTCTCTACATAGCAGCGCTCGTCTCCAGCTTCTTCGCTTCCAAGGCTTGCAGAGTCCTGGGCCGCCGCCCCACCATCGCCATGGCCTCACTCTTCTTCATCGCCGGCGCCGGCCTGAGCGGCGGCGCCAAGAACAAGCTGATGCTCATCGTCGGTCGCATCCTCTTTGGGATCGGCGTAGGGTTTGGCAACGAAGTAATACCCTTTTTCCAACGTTAATTTTCCTTTCATATTCCATGGAATCATTTCCCTCGATACTCATATTCATGTACCAAACGCAGGCCGTCCCAGTTTTCCTGACTGAAATAGCGCCCGTACAGCACAGAGGAGCAGTGAACATACTCTTTCAGCTATTCGTAACGATAGGCATATTCGTGGCAAACCTAGTGAATTATGGCACGTCCTCGCTCCACCCCAATGGTTGGCGCTGGTCCCTGGGGCTGGCTGCGGCCCCAGGCGCTGTTCTCTTAATCGGCTCCTTAATCATCACAGAATCGCCGCCCAGCCTAGTGGAGAGGGGCAAAATCGAGGATGGAAAAGCAGCGCTCAGAAAGATCAGAGGAGTTGAAAACGTTGACGCCGAGTTTGATCAGATTGTGGCCGCCAGCGAACATGCCAAGGCTGTGAAGAGGCCGTTCAGGAAGCTCTTCACTTGGAGCGGAATCCCGCCTCTGATCATATCGAACGCCATACAAGTTTTCCAGCAGTTTACTGGGATTAACGCTATCATGTTTTACGCCCCCGTGCTTTTTCAGACGCTGGGATTTAAGTCGAATGCTTCGCTTCTGTCCTCGGTGATCACTGGATTGGTTAACGTTGCGTCGACGTTCGTGTCGATTTATGCGGTGGATAAGTTTGGGAGGAGGAAGCTTCTTCTCCAGGCTTCAGTTCAGATGTTTATCTCTCAGGTACCAAAGTGTATCATTTCGTTTAAATTGGAAAACCCTAATTGAAAATCAATCTTTACTTGACATTTGGTCTATGTGAATTTATTCTGTCCCATCCGTTTGGCAATACCAATCCAACTCATTAGATTTTCGACTGGTTTTGCATGTTTGGCATGTCTTTTTGTTGCCAAGATCGATCGAGAAAACCCTAAATCTAAATCTTTCTTGGTTTTGATATTTGTGTGTGTTCGTGTTTAGATTGAAAACCCTAATTCGAAATCAACATAGTTTTGCATGTTCGATAAGTATTTTCTTGTTTGCCCATAGCGATCGACGAAACCCTAACATCAAAATCGATCTTGGCTTTGCTTTTTTCACGACCCATATCTGTCTTTTTGTGTGTATGCACTGTTCGATACAGAAAACCCTAATTATTCTTGATTCTAAATCCTACCTATGTATTAGGTTGCAATCGGTGCGATCTTGGAGACGAACCTCAAGCCCACGGGCACGCTACACAAGGGCCTAGCGGCTACGGTGGTGGTCCTTGTTTGCACCTTCGTGATGTCCTTCGCATGGTCGTGGGGCCCAATGGGTTGGCTCATACCGAGCGAAATCTACCCTATCGAAACGAGGACGTCGGGATTTGCCATAGCAGTGAGCACAAACATGACCTTCACCTTCATCATCGCCCAGGCGTTCCTTTCCATGATGTGCCACTTAAAGGCCAGCATTTTCTTCTTCTTCTCCGCGTGGATTCTGATTATGGGTGTATTTGTGATGTACCTCTTGCCCGAGACTAAGGGAATTCCCATCGATTTGATCGAAGAGAGGGTTTGGAGGGCACATCCTTTTTGGAAGAGGTTTTTCACCGATGATAATGGTAAGCATCTGCCTAGCAGGGAGGTTGTTTAAGGAGGGCGGCGCGTGAGAAAGCGATCGAGTTTGGTATTTTTTTTAGAACAAGAATTTATTATTGAGAATTTCAGTGTCTACATTTGCCAGCCAGATGAAATGAAACTAATTTATTAATTTTTCAATTATAATCTGACATTGTGTTCTTTCCTTGTCGACATATCAAGTGCACTTTTGCAACTTGTAAAATTTAGTTGTTTATTTATTTTATTTTGTTGTTTTCTTTCATTTTTGGTCGTTGTCCAAGTGTTTACTTAGGATATGTTTATCCATGACCTTCACAACCGTTCATGAGAATAAAATATTAATTTCTCTTTCCTCCACATTCACAACCTACACCTCAACAATTTTCATACTTTATCAACAATCCAGCACAATCTATAATATTTATGTTTATAATTATTTTTTAGTAGTATTTGAATGTTTGAAAATAGATTACATTGTATGATATAAAATTAGATACTTTGGTTATTGGAGATAGAAAAATAATATGAATTATGATATACTATAGAATGTAATAGAGAAATAGATAATTTGAAATTGTGATTCAAAACGTAGCAATATTAGTCTCTATTTGTAGAGAAAAAAAAAATCATACATTTTGGTAAAAAATTAAATAAAATTTTAATAGGTAATTAAATGTATCATAAAAATCAATAAAAACTCAAAAACAATTTTGAAAACTGTGCACAACCGGTTGGTGCACCAGGTTGGTCCACCAACCGGGTTATGGAAGGTTGTGGGAAATATTTACTTGTTTGATTTATTTTATTTAATTATATTGCACAACCGGTTGTCCGGGTCATTGATAAACATAGTCTTAACATCCTTAAGGTCGTTAAACTAACCAGTAGTCCGAGGGTTTCTTTCAAACACCTACAACCTTCGATTCACCGAACATTATAAAAAAGATTCGCAGGATTCTTGATTAGCTGTGGCTTTATGGGGTACAATCATACGGTGATATTTCATGATGAAGTCTTAACTAGGGGGTTATAAGAGTAATGATCAGATGTATATAATATATATAGGATTTTTGTCCAGTAAATAATTATTCTGGACAATAGGACTGTTTTTCACATGGCATGTAAGAAGGCTCATGTGATCACACATGTCTACGGCTGGCTCATCCACCCATGTTATTATTATTATTATTATTTATGATCTCTCTGTCAAAATAGTATTGTATTATTTATTCTCTCGTCGACTAATTCATGTTTAAGATCAACTGCCACAATTATCTTATTCATATCCAGGATAGTTCTAGTAATTATAAACTAATTCATAATCAAATCACCAGTGCCCAAGTTAGTCACTTCATTGCAAAGAACGTTATATATATGTTTAAACGCAAAGAGACGAAATATTGTTAAAAAAAATGGCAGTAATAGTAGTACTAGTAAATCATCTCACACCCCACAAGCACTCTATAAACTCATGCAGACAACTCTTTATCGCATCAACCAACCAAACCCCATAATCAATAAAGGAAAAGAACACTAAATAGCCCTCCCAAATTTGCTTCCATTGTTTTCTGCTGTAAAAGATCAGAAATGGTTTCCCTCGAAACCCTCCAAGAGACGTCGTCCAAGAACAACGTCGAGTCCAATTCGAGCCCTCGTATTTCATTCTCTGCAGATTTTCTAGACGATAAGAGTTTGGCTTCCGTACGCCCTAAGGTTATAAAAAATGCAGGAAACGAAATATCAAAACTTGCAGATTTCGAATTTTTATCTGGGAGTGTCGCCACGGCCTCAGACACGATGATCACAGCTGACGAGTTGTTCCACGAAGGGAAATTACTACCATTTTGTTGGCAGAAGCACTACGCAGACGACAAACTCAAAGAGGTGGCGCTGAAAAGTGAGATTAGTACGACTGTTATCAATGTTGAAGAACAAGCTGAGGTTATTAAGAGTGAAGAAGAAGCAGCAGGCGAGACTACAAACAGCAATAAAGAAGAGCCGAGGATGAGCTTGTTTCTTGACGATGACCCATCGCCGAGACCACCTAATTGCACTGTTCTGTGGAAAGAACTGCTTAGGTTGAGGAAGAATCCACGTCCTTCGTCGAGTACTCTCTCACCTTCTTCTTCTTCGTCAAGAAGTTCTTCATTAGCTGTCGGTGATATTTCAGACGAGAAAAATGGCGATGGCAAAGAAGATAAGTCTGTGAAAAGGGTTTGCAAGAAAGGGCTTGAGAGAACAAAATCTGCGACTTTTAGGATTAGGCCTGTGATCAATGTGCCCATTTGCACGCAGACAAAGAACAGTGTCGTATTGCCTCCATCGTTTCCTTCGAAGAAAGGAAGAAGAATGAATAGGCGAGATTGAGATATCGATCAATGTAATGTGTAGAAAAAATGTTTGCTCGATATTTCTTTGTATGTTCAAGTTTTAATTTCAGTTAATGTGTGTCTTTCGGTGCAATTAAGAATCATCATAACATAGTTATTTAGATAAAGATGAACATGCATGGACAGAGACATGATCCACCAAATTAGCGAGGGATATCAATTTTTTCGGGTCTACCTAAATTAAAGGTATCGTAAAGATGTTTTTTTTTTTGTTGTTAAATGCATATGTATTAATAATTTATTGTGGCACATTGTCATTTAATACGGCCTCTAGACAATAGGTTTAGTAACTCCCCACCCCACCAAGCTATTACATTTAGTCTTCGATTAATTATAATTAGCCGATTTCTCTTCAAAAGTGATTATATAATTATTTTCCGGGCATATTGATATATATATATACACAAAGTAAGAGTCCATAACCACCAATGTCATTGACATGTCTGTGTCATCACCCATTGGATTCTCGCCTGTGTCCTTTAATCTTAGAGATCAATGGGATATCTTTCCCTGTGAACAGTTGTATAGTAAAAAGCAACAATTATGAGTCAACGATTCACAATATATTCGTATTTCCCTTGCCTTATAATCTCCAACGGTATATCTTAAATTTCGATACGGTATCATACCGAAATTCGGTATGGTATCGGTATCATACCTTCTATACCATTCATACGGAGGGCTTTTTACCATGCATGTCTCGTGACTCGTTAATTCGCTGTTTTGGAATTTGTAATCAATTCAAACTCCTTAGGCCCCAATAAGATAGATTATTAATACCAAAATTTTCAAAATAAAAAGATTTTTAACCTTAAATAATTTACATATTTTAGCTAGTCTCCTTAGTAAGACAAAAAACTTTACATAACCACAAAATACGACTTTATATACAGATTAAGTAGAACGAATCGGCTACATTTAAAAAAAATAGTGAAGATTAACAAAAAGTAATTGCATTGCATCTTCACGCTTTCAAAAATCATGAAAAAAAACATTAAAAAGGCAAAAATTAAACGTTACTTGAGTTACATAAGTAAAATATGGTGAGCCTAATATTAGAAAGTTGTGTATAAGTTAATAATTTATGGGCTAAATAAGTTTATGAAAATCCTTAATTTTTCATTTTATAGTTTTTGAAATAATATAAATATATAGGTGTGTATATATATATAAAATATATAAAAATTTTAGAATTTCGGCATTCGGTATAATCGGTATACCTAATTTTAAAAACTTTCATACCATTACCGTACCGAAAATTTTCGGTACGGTATCATACCTTACCAAAAACTTATACCAAAATTTTCGATATTTTCGATACGATTCGATACGATAAGGACGGTATTTCGGTATTTTTCCCCAGCCCTACTTGTAAGGCTAAGCAGCTACAATTGTTTATGATCCCAATCACAATCGCGTAGTAACAACTGACAGAAAAATGAAAACACAAATTTTTATTTCTTCCCATGTAGGTTCCACTCGCATAATTCATAAGGCAAATACTCTCTATCAAATGCACCACAAAGAAAGCCCGAAAGGGTTTCCACAAGTGCATGGGCAGAGGAGAAGTAACAGCAAATATGACCATAGTTTGCTTCTATACAAAATATAGGACACAGTTGAACAGCAAAGATGAAAACACTACGACAAGGCTTTACTTTTACCATCATGACTGAGCTGAGCAGAGGGAAGGCCTTAATTTTCCTGCTTCAGCATCCTGAGAATGGTAAGGAAAAGGTTGAGAACGTCGAGATAGAGAGTGACCGATGCCCAAATGTACTCATCGTATGTGAAGCGCTTGATAAGGTTGTCTGTGTCGTAGACTATGTAACCCGAGAATATTATGGCGCTGATTGCACTGTAGATGGCTATTGAGGTTGAGCCTAGTGGGAAGAACATCTGCATCATCGACATGGTAAGGTAAGAACAAACGTTCAGAAGAAATACACATACACGAGGGAAAGAGAGACAGACCTGAATAAAGCCAGTCAAGATCAAGACGAAAAGGCTAGTAAACAATACGGGTCCGAGGAAGCTGAAGTCCTTGCCCTTCTTAGAAGCCCAGAAAGTATACCCAGTTAGGGCTGAAACCACAGCTGACGTCAAGATTAACGCCTCAAGCACAATTCTTCCTGTAAAATTGTGATAGGTTCAGTTGAGAGGTAACAAATGATTCCATAATGTTCATTTGATTCAAGAATTTAAAAAAAATCAAACAACCTTCGGTATTGGCACAGCTGACACCAACAGTGAGACTCATGGAGGCAGTAAAGAGCCCGAGGAAAACGAAGTTCAATGGGTGCCTTTGCTGATAGACATGCAAGGGCCACAGCACTGTACAGAACGCAAATTCATTAGCAACATGGATGAATATAGCGGGGAGCAAATAAAGGAAAACAAGGCAAACCAAATTGTCGGAGATCATCAGATAGCTAGCGTTTCATATAAAGTAAAATTACTATGGAATCAGCTCTGGCGTCAACTTGACATGCGCAAAGGGTAAATAAAACATATCCCCCCCTTCAAATGATTTTACCCAGAACGGACCAGCAAAAGGAATCAAATCGACATCGTACAAGGCAGAGAAATCAAAATGATCAAATCTGAAATAAGCATAGATCGGCCTTTAATTCCAGCTCCCAAGCAGAAAATTCAAGCAAATAATAACAAGAACAGAACCGATTCTCTAAAATCAGACAAGTCTGTAGATCGGGCTTCCATTACCCTCTAAAAACTAATTCATCAAAAAACAAAAAAGAAGGAAATAAGAAAAGAAGAATCTCACATATGAAAGGCGTGAAGATGAGAAACAACAGCAACAGGGAGTTTCCGCGGAGGAGATCGTTCACCGGCGCGTAGAGAACCGTCACGGCGGAGACGATGGTGGTGAGGACGATCTGTGCCGCCAATATTCCGTACACCTTGCGTATGAACCCCCAACGCAGCTGGTTCTCGGCATAGCTCAATCCAGGGTACAAAGTTCCTCCAGATTCGAGGTCGATCTCTGCGTCGTGGCCTTTGCCCAAACCGGTGAATCCGTACATGTTTGCAGATATTTTCTTTTGGTCGCCGACGATTACGGTCGACGTTTTCCTTTCTATGTCGTTGTTGCCCTCTCTCTCCCTCTCTCTCCCTCTCTCTCTAGTAGTTGCGAAAAGCAAAGTTATCCACTTGCGAAAGCGCGTGAGTTAGGTCTATAGACGAAAGTAACGAGAGATAATTTAATTAAATAATCCTTTTACTTTCATGAACTATTTTTCTTTAATCAATGACCGTGGAATATATGCTTATCAAAGTCAACTTGTATTTTATTTTTCAACTATATACCTAGTCTATCATTCCTCCATTAATTTTGATATGAATTGAATCTTAACATCATAGTCGATTCGATTATAAGACGTCCTTTGAATACAGTGAAACAAGCAAGCAAGCAGCATTTGACTTGAAAAAAAAAGGGAGTGGGATCTAAATAAACAATGGAAATAGTGGTGCAAATCCCTCGTTTCTTCACGGGCTCGTTCTTGGCCGGCCGGCCGGCAAATTAAACCTTCAAAGACACCTTCTGAGCAGCGAGCGCTTCAGCTTCAAGCGTCGGCTCCCACAACAGAGTCGTCTCCGCCAGCAGCGACGTCACAACGTATGGATCCATGTTAGATGCTGGACGCCTATCTTCCAAATAACCTACATAACGTATTCGTTGATTATTTATGAAAGTTCAATTCGAAAAAAAGGAAGCATTGATTTTTTCACTTGGGTTTTGTTCTTACAGACCTTTGCCGTTCTTCTCCGTGTCTCTTCCCACACGGATCGAGCAGCCACGGTTAGCAACGCCCTATGTAAGAACAGCAAGCCATGGCGGTGTTAATGATAATGTAATAAAGAAAATGGTAATTTGTTTAATTATATATATGGTACCCATGAGAAGGTGTTGATGCTGGCAGTTTCGTGTTTCCCCGTAAGCCTTCGCTCGTTTCCTTCTCCGTAAGCGCTGATGTGCTCCTTGTGTCGAAGGGAAAGGTTTAGGATCGCCTTCTTTATCACCTCGAATCCTCCTTCTTCCCTCATGCTCTTCGTACTGTAAGAATTCGGACATATCTGTATTTCATTTCTATTGCATTGCGATAAATGATACTGATCGTCGCTGACGAGACGAATTCACGTTTTCGTACCTGTAGTTCGTGTGGCACCCCGCTCCGTTCCAGTCGCCCTTGGAATAAACGAAAGACCACATCGAAGATTAGATTTTTCCTCGTACCTTTTTCGACGCATAAGACTAATTTTTCGATTCAAAGTCGAATGGACCGTATTAGTTATAATACCTCGATTGGCTTTGGATCGACGGACAGAACGACCCCGGCTTGTTCGGTGATTCTCTGCTCGTATTCGTAGGTGAATCAGATCAATGACCGTTATTTATATTAATTCGACGTTTTTTTTTCTAAAGATTTGAAAGTACCTCGAGGAGATATCTTCCGCACCATATATGATCGCCGGCTTCGATCCCAACGCTAGGCCCGACTTGGAATTCCCACTGCAACGAACAATTTTTAGACGGAGAGCGCATTTTAAGTACATAATGCAAGGAACCCCACCACAAATGGGGTAAACTTACGCCCACTACGATTGCCTGCAAATCGCAGTGGGACGTAAGCCACCCTAAGCAAGCTCTGAGTGACAGGCTCGTGTTAAATCGGGGTCGGTGTATAAACGTGTTAGCCTTAACAAAACTCATAGAGTGCTCGTGCGCTAAAGTTCGGTAATTCCTATTTCATGGCATAAACACGAAAATAAGAGCACTATTCGTTACTACGTCACCTGCCCGGGCATGACTTCTCCGTTGGTGCCGCTAATGTTGATGCCCGCGTACAAGCAGGCTTTGTAGTGAGCGTCCGATATGTCGCGCCCGAACGACTTGTCCGCTCCCACGCCGCAATAGTAAGGTCCCTACAAATTACGAGATTTTTTTTTTGTCGCCGATTAAATAAAAAAGTAAAGGAAAAAAAATAAAAATTTCATTACCTGAGGGCCGGGGTAGGCTCCGACGGGCCAACCCAGAGGCCAATTGACGTTGGATTGGAGTAAGGTGTACTCTTGCTCTATCCCGAACCTAATTTCGAGTCGAATTAGTTCCTCGGTAACCAATCGTTTTGTCTTTCTGTAATGAGACAAAAGAAGAAAGTGCCTGACCATGGAACTTCGGCGGCGACCTTAGGGTCGCTGAAGATCTGAGCGGCTCGGTGGCGTTTGTTGGTGGGGATCGGTTCGCCCGCGGGAGTGTACGTGTCGCATATGACCAATATGTTGTTTCCGCCTCGGAATGGATCCTTGAAGATCGCTTGCGGGCTAAAAGATTATTCGATCGGATGACTAAAGTTTGAATCTCTTTTTTTTCAAGATAATTGTAATGCAAGTGTTTTTTTTTTATTACATAGACGAGACAATGATCTTACTAGAGTATGACTTCACTGTCTTCGCCGGGGGCTTGTCCCGTGCTCGACCCGTCATAGTTCCACTTTGGAAGCTCGGACGGGTGCTCCACTGGCTTCGATATGGTCTACCCAAATAATAACAAGATCAAGTTGATACGTTTTTGTTGGAATTTTTAAAATATGATATACACTCTCAGAGTTTAAGGTTTTAGGCGAAGTGATCATTCAACACTGGAAATAATATAAATTTAAAATAACATACATTGCTCCCTTAAAGGTTGAGCTTTTAGCTAAAGTGTTCGTTCAGCATTATCAAATTGTAGAAACGAAGAACGAGTAAAAGGACGTACCCGCGACTTACTGCGCAGGTCGATTCCCGAACCTCCAATCCTATTAGAAAAAAAAATAGCATATTAAGACGAACGGGGCCTTATATGTGGCCGTTGTAAGAACACAAAAGCGCGGAACACTTGCCATATGTACTCGGCGATGATCTTATCGGTGTAAGGAGTGACGTCGAGGTTTAGCATCTGTTCGAGGCGGTTGACAGTGCTGTGCTCCGACTTAACGACGAGCACGTTAAATTGTCGGAGACCTTTGACCGACATTTTCTTGTTCTGTCTTAAGCCGACGGTGTTCAGCATCTTCGAACTCAGTCGGCTTGAGTCGATTCTCATCTGCCATTGTGCTGAAGGTGCCAAGATTTGTGCCATTTTTCCTTTTATTTTCCGCGAGCACAGAAAAAAAAATAAAGTTTAAGAATCACACTGATAACAAGGAATCTCAAAAAAAAGTTAACTTTTACACTGTATAACGGCTAATTGTAATGGTCTCATTCAGCTATCATGTAAGAACTTGAAGAAAGAAACTATAATGACGACATATTAAAGTCTCACCTTGGAACTGCAGAAGGAGTAAATTGGAGAACAGCTGAAAATAATGGTATTTGCGATATTATATAAAAAGAGATTCTAGTGGCTTTTGCTTTATTAGTAGATAGGAGTGGGTATGTGTTGAGTGGAGGAAAATTGTTTTTGCTGTATAAGGTCATCATACCAAGTGTACACAAAATTTTGAGCTTTACGGATAAGGCTTCTCTTTCTTACATGTGATGGTTTGAACTACAGACAATAGAACTGAACTGAAGTATAGAAGATGATGATTGCTTTAGCAACGCTAAGTTCCAATATTATTTTTCAATGTCATTTGTCAAATTCCCTTTGTTGGGAAATAGGATCCCCATTAGCCTAAGAAGTATGCACATTAAAACCAATTCGAACCCACATTCTTACGTGCATTGTCTCAATTTATTTATTTATTTAGATTTGCTAGAACACTAAGAGCAGTTAGTTAACTCCTGGGCATTTCTTGTTGAGCCCTTCTTCAATCAATTCGAGGATGCTTGCTTGTTTTGCCCAACCTGCGTGAATTTACGGACAATGTTTACGATCTTTTGTCCGAAAACCAAAAAAAAAAAATCATTACAACGTATAACAAGAACTTACAGCTGCTTTTAAGCTCCCTACCCTCCTAATCGACGGCACACGGGACATTGTCGAAGCTGATTTAACTCGTATCCTATAAATACAGCAACTTTAGCCTCGACGCCATTTCGAACATTCGTAACTATTACAAGAAAATATTTCCGATGATTACCTTTTATGAACATCGATGAACTCATCCGTCTCATCCACAATCTCCTCCTACATCATCGAAGCAAAAAATTCATACATAAAAAGAAGTCGACTTTTTGCATGAAAATAACACATTACCTGCAGTAGCTCTTCGAAGACGTCTTCTAATGTAATGATACCGATGACTTGTTCGCCTTCCCCCGAAGAATCATTACCGTCCTCTAACGAATGCGAAGATCTGTTGATCACGGCGTCCTTATAAGACATGGAAGGCGATTTCTGAAGCCTGTTGATATCGATCACGGCGTTTTCCTCTTTCTTCGAAAGCAAAGGAGTCGTCAGCTCCAATTTCCCGCCCTCGGTTTTTTCTTCGTCGGAAGTTTGAGGCTTTTCGTCTATTGATTGCGGTCGGGATTTTATTACGGCGGCCATGTGGCTTCCCCCCTTTTGAAACTCGTTGAGTATGTCGTATAAGGGCATATCCGCAGGAACTCTGACGATGATAAGGGACCGTTTCTTTAAGACGAAGATAATAATAGTTTGAATCTTTTTAGGGTGTGTTCGGCATGCGGAATTCGATGTAGAAAATAAAAAGGAAATGTGTAATGGTATGACGATACGCGAAGCATAACGTACAATGGTTGAATGCGTATCATTTAACTTTTCTTTATTTTTTTCTGCACCGAATTCTGCATGCCAAACGCACCCTCACGCTCCATACCGTGGAATTTTGCGGATTAAGACTGAACTTAGGGGCGTCTCTGCCTCGGGTCTGACCGAGAGGAGGCTCTTCACCTGGACGACGGCGATCCAACATTTAATCATAGAATAGAAATAAAAATTTCGAAGGTCTATTCTGTCCTACCCAAGTGAGTGATAACCCAACTCCATGGAAATTGTAATGCATAACAAAAAAAAATATTTTTTTTTTATTATGCATCGAACATTGAAGGTAGTTGGGTTGGCGTACCAACATGGGTAGGGTAGTTGTGAACAGTTTCGAAATTGATCGATTTTTGTCGAACTTTTTATTATTACCAGTAGAAGCCCGATGATGTTCTTCGGGTTTCCCGAGTATACGGGGACTCGACTGTGTCCACGGGATAGAATCTTACCCATCGCTTCCCTTAAAAAAAAAAACTCATCAGCAAAGCTACGGCGAACAAAATGCGGCTTAACCAACAAGCAATGTTTTACCAGTCTAATTTCGAGTTCACGTCCAATGAAAATGTCGATTCGATAGGCGTCATTGCCTCCTTAGCCGTCTGTTTATTGCGCAAAAAATATCGCGTTAGGAAAAAAAAGACCTCATTTGTTTAGGCACTTGCACATGTATACCTTCTCCGTCAAGTCTAGCGCTCCGCTGATAATCGTAGTCTCGTCATGCGTTAGTTCGCCGCCTTTCCCCGCCTAAATATATCGAGCGACCGAGCGAAAGAAAAAAAAATCCCGCTTAACTAACCGACGAAAAAAGGAGAACAACGACAAAAAAAAAAAAAGAGATAAACAACCTCTTTGCTGTGAATCGATACGAGCGCCTTCAGCTGAGCCCGCCTGAACATCGCCTCGTCTTGTCCCAGCAAACGGTCTAAAATCTGACAAAAAAAAGGCGCAAACAAATCAAGAAAAAGCGAATACAACGTGGAAGCGATTTCTTTTTTTTCTTTCTCTTTTCGAATCATCGTATACCTTTCCAATGGGATAAGAAACGGGGTAGCAGACGATCATGAGGATTCGAACGAGCCATACGAAATTCGCCCCAACTGCTAGACCATATCTACTGCATATCGACTGAGGAATAACCTGGAGAGAAATTCACAGTTTTGCAAGAAAAATTGCCATTGTAATGAAAAGAAATTCACAGTTTCAACTGCTAAGAAATGCACTTCAGTTTAACCTCGCCGAACAAAAGAACGAAGCTGACCGAGAGTACGATAGCTAAGTATTGATTGAATAGCCTATCCAAGTATAACGGAAGCGCCTGCAAAGATAACAGTTCTTCCTCAGTTTTCTACGACCCCTTTTCTTGGATAATTTTCGGACATTAGCTTTAATACCTCCATTGCGACTGCATTACATAGGAGGAGTGTGACGAGGAGCTGATGCTGCTTCTGAACGACGGGGAGGATTGCAGCTGAGGAAAACAAAAGGAAGACGACGATGAAATCGATCGATCTCCTCAGACAACAACATAGAAACTGCGAGTTTTTTTTTTTTCTGACATAGAGGAAAGAAAGTGACTGACCGGCCTGTTTCTTCTCGGCGTCGGAGCCGCTTTGCTGGAGAACGTCGAGGTCGACGAGGCCAAGCGACATGAGGCCCAAAGTGAGGCCCGACATTAGGCCCGCAAACGCCACGAGCCCGCAAGATACGCCGCAGTAGGCGTACCATTTGGCCGTTCCGAACTCTATCTCGGCCCCAACGAAAGCGGCGGCGGCGGCGGCGCTGTGTATGTGATTTGGGTGCATTTGTGACATCAGTCGTTTTCTAACGTTCGATAAGATTTTGCCTGATTTGATCTGAGCCTGGAGATCTAATGTGTCAGAGAAGAAGGTGTGTGAGTTAAAAGAGTACGAGGAAAGTGATGGCCTAGTGATCGATTAGGGTGCCAAGTGTCGGCGTGAGAACTAACTGAGATATCTTCTTTTTTTTTTCGGAAGGAACTGAGATATCTTCTTTCATGCAAGATATATTGGAAGGTTGTTTCATTTTCAAATGGCCCATTAACAAGGCCCGAAGTTTTTCCAATTTCTTTTTTTATTATATCACATGCCATTCAACTAAATTCAGCTTGAATCGAATTCAGTCATTATAGCCATTTTTTCTTCCTTGAGATAGTTATGGATGTCCAAATAAAGGAAAGCAACGCAAGGAAGAAAGCCCATCATTTCAACCTGGAAGATAGCAAATTTTCGAAGTGCTCCTTTCTGTTGTTTAATATAACCGAAAGTAGGCGTTATGATGATGATCTATGTGGACTTCGACGTTTTGTTTGCTTTATTGACCGTTTCTTCCCACCTTTCCCAAATAAAAATGATGAAATATATGTTACACTTGCACGAATTTTAAGTGTAATGATGAAATATATCTGCATATTGAGCACTTTATATTCTGTGGCTACAGTGTAGCAGCATTCTATGGTGCAATAACTTCTGCTACAACCTCCAAATTAGAGAGAGAGAGAGAGAGAGAGAGAGAGAGAGCAAAAAGTGTGCCATATTAAGGGCATCTCCAACGGGACTGTAAACCTGGCGTTTCACTGGAAGTTTGGTGTTTGGGGATCTCCAACACATCGTCAAACGCCACGCTATAGCTCGCGGGTGCTACAGTACCCCGCTATCTATTGCGGGGCACTGTTCACCCGTTATCCTATTTCTTTTTTTTTTCCATTAACTTTTTATCAATAAGATTATTGGAATAATTAATTGAAGAAAAAAATTCTTGAAAGTAATGGGTTTAGAAGGAGGATCCAATCGATGGGGTTAAAAAATTTCAGTTTGAGTTTGACGAAGAAGACGAGGACGTGGAGGAGAGAGAATTTCTTTTATTATTTTTGTTTTCTTTTTTCTGTATTCTTTACGTTCTTTTTCTATTTTTATTAAATCCGATCATTTTTATTTTCTTCTAATTTTATTGTTTTAATAATTTACAATAATTTATTTAGTTAAATCATTTTAATAACATATCTATATATGATGGTAAGAATAAAATATAATGATAATATAAGTTTAGTGGAAAATATGGGGGAGATGGTTGGAGTTACAAACACTGTTTCAACTGTATATATAGGGGAATTTAACTGTAGCAACGCTAAATATAGAGAAATGGTTGGAGATAGCCTAACATTAACAATGATGAAACCTGAAGCAAAATCATATGGCAGGCACACATCATAATAACGGTGGGCACATATCACCACTTCATTTCTTTCCCATATCGTTAAGTGAAGAACAGTTCTCCCATTGAATTCTTTGCCATCATCCCCCCGATGATGCCTAACTTTTCTTGCTTATTCATCATGAAAATTTAATGGACAAAGGGCCCCCTACGTACCAAATTATCCATTTATTGCCTCCCCCAAGATTTCATCAATATATACTCCTAACACCATTTACCCATCTATATATATACATACATATACATACACATGTGATGTCAAGCTAGAAATAAAGCAAAGCCCTTCAGATTATTATCATGAAGCATCTCAGCCTTATTGTCGAGTTCTTACAATGCTTCAACACATGCAAGGATCGCACAAAAATCTCAGGGCCTGGGACGAGAATATGGAATTTCACCGATAATCCCATAGAACTTCAAGTGAGGGTTGGCTCGATACTGAAGAAAGTTCATAAGCTTAAGCCTGGCTCGTCGAAGAGATTGAAGGGCAAAGATATATACAAAGCTTACATGCCTGGAAAAGTTAAAGGCAATCTTGGAGGTGTGAGGAGTTTGTTGTATTACTATGATGAAACTTGCCAGCCTTATATATGGATTCATGATAATGGATGCGATTTTTCTAGGATGGTTAAGCAGCAGTATATAAGCCTTGAGGATTTGAGGAATTTTTCTGAGATTAGGGTTTTGAGGGATCATTCAAAGGGATGCTTGTTGGTTCGAAAGAGATCAAGGCCTGATTTTTGTTGAGAGTGTTTTACAAGTTATGATGCTTGTTGATTATATATATATATATATTATAATCTAGTGTGTTTCTACGCATGGGACTTCATTTCCAATTTGATTTTGTACTGAAAAATTACTGACCTATGAGAGTGTGTGATCGGTTAATTTAGGGATGTAAACGAAGTCAAGCTCGATCCTTAGGATTTAGTACTATAGTTGGAGCTCGATAAGTTCTATATTTTCGACTTTCAAGATAAATTATTGAGTTCAAGATCGACTGGTGAGCTTCTTTTTACAGAACGAGCAAAATCAAATTTTAACTTTTTACTACAAAAAATTATAAAAAAGCATGAGCTCCTAGATTTCGTAGTATTAACGATGAAACTTGAGATCGTCGAGTTAGTGAGTCGATTTGACTCGTTTTTTGAACCCTATTATGATTGTGTTTAACTAACCATAATCATCTCTATCTATTTGTACAATTAAACCAATTAATTTTTTTATAGATGAACATGTATATATTCAATGAAAATAAATGGCATTCAATGTTTGCTTTTTGGACCAAGTTAGACAATTATCATTACATTGCTTGCGGAGTGGAAAAAGATGGTCTCGGAGTTGTTAAAGAAATGGAAGTTTTGCACATTCTCCGTGGCTTTAAGCAAAGGTGTAGTATAAAAGGAGTTCATGTTCCTTTTTTTTTTCTTTTCCAAAAATAAAAATGTAAAAAAATTAACAAATCGGGATCACTAAGCATTGAACTAATCACAAATCGATACTTTGGAAAAGATGATTAATGCTTTTTTGCCGAAACTGATAACGGAAGAAATAATGTAGAAACATAAACCGTTTCCTGATCTTTATATAAAAATATACTTAGCTCCAATTTGAAGTTTTATTTAATGGCAACATGATATAAATATTTTGCAATCGTAATTTCAATTTTAGAATCGCAAATATTACTTTTCTAATCATATTTATAATTAAATCCATTTACCATAGAAACATCAATTTCATATTTTGTATACAAACCATATCCTTAGTCAAGTACTCGCAATCCACACAAAATAATAATATACTAGTAAGTAAAAAACAAATACTTTTCCCTATAAACGACCCATATTTAATTTTCTTTTTCCAGAATATAAATTGGGAAAAACCACTAACTAACGGTAACCCAAAACAGAGATTTATTAAGTAGACTTTCCAATAAATTATAAACACGCAATTTCCATGTAATTCATAGGATTAGGACAGCCAAGAGAGTTCACATTTTCTTGAAAATAATGGGTAATGGAGTCATGTTCTTGAAGAAGACACCTGTAAGGATTACACAGACTTGACTCCTTTCCCCAACCTCCCAAAAATAAAAAAAAAAAAGGAAATGAAATCAAACTCCACCGCACCACCATCAAGAACCAGCTGAAAATATCCAGAAAATTAAAGAAAAAAAAAGAGATTGGGGAGAAGAAAACCATGGGCATTGCTTTCAGCAGCAGCAGCAGCAACGCAAACGCCAACGCGCCGAGAAGAGCCATCGCCCACCCACCTACCTACCCACCTCCGCCGCCGTACCACCCCATGGATTACTACTCTTATTACACCCCTTCACCTCAGCCGCCGCCACTTTACTACCCTTCTTTCTACGGTTCCAACGGATACAGCGTCTGCAATCATGAGATTGGAGGCGGCGGCGCCGGCGGAGGAGGTGGAGGCGGCGGTGGCGTGGTGGGTCACCCCTGTTTTGGGAATTTAGTCGTAGGCCAGCCGAGGATGACGGCCGATGATCAGATGATGGCTAAGGTTGTCAACAGCGATGTGAATGTTCATAAGGATTCTTTGAGGCTTGAAGCAGATGAGCTGAACCCTGATCGTTACTTGGTGTCCTTTGTCTTCGATGCTTTACTTGATGGAAGGTGAGTGTTCTTTAGCTTATTTAATGTGTTAAAGTTGGGTTCTTTTTTGCTGTTTTGTTCTGTTTGTGTGATTATAGCAGATGTGTTCTTTGATCGGCTAATTTTGGTCTGTTCTTCGATTTGTTGGTTGATTGAACCATTCATCATATGTCAAATTGTTGTTGTTTGCCCCAAGAGCATGTTTTTGGGCTGTCTTAATTCAGACAAGAATGGAACTTTACAGTGATGAAGATGCTCATTTTACCTTCTGCATATACTTCATTGTCTAATTACACCATAAATTTACCTTTTTTTCTTGGCCTCTCTTATCTGCTAACAGCATCACAATATGTTACTTCGCAAAGGAGGATTCAAACCGAAGGGTTGTCCCGTTATTTCCCGACAATTACGTCCCCATAAAAGGGTCTTCGCCAAGAATTCAGACAACCTCCAGGAACTGGGATGGACTTCAGCTACTTCCCTTCTGAGGCACTTTCTAGCTCTTCTTCGAGGGAAGATGTGTTTCCCATAGTAATATCAGCAGACACTTTCTCTCCTTACGTGTACCACCACCATGAGAGTAGAAGCTACCAATTCATGGCACATTCCATTCCTCAGACACAGATTACCCAAGTTGTAATAGCAGTTACAAGCAACAACGAAGAACAGTTACAGTACGCTGCTAAAGCAATGAGGCAACTTCTTTGGGTCGACGATACTTGCTATGAACTTAAGGAGATTTATGGGTTGGGCAAACTGGGCTCGGGGAAAGAATGTGTGATTTGCATGTCTGAACCTAAGGATATAGCTGTGCTGCCATGTAGGCACATGGTAAGCAAGCTTAAGCAAAATCAAGAACTTTTTTCTTTCGTTTTTTGGGTAATTTTGCCTCTAACGGAGCATTTTTGCGCGATACAGTGTATGTGCAGCGAATGTGCGAAGGCATTGAGGGTTCAATCGAACAAGTGCCCAATTTGCAGGGAGATCATCGAAGCATTGCTAGAGATTAAGATCGAAGGAATGGATAAGTGATATCTTTTCAAACTCAAAGTATAGAATCAAATAGACAAATTCTGTTCTGTCTTTGTTTTTCTTGGTTCGATATGTTCTCTGTTTCGTGCAACTGTCGATATACATATAGTTTGCTTCGTGTTTAGGTGTATTTTCTGAAATCTTTCTTGGTTGATTTAGTACACACCACAAAGCTTATTAAGACATGAAACCGTTTGCATCTTAACTCTGTACTATTATTGCGTTTTCTTGTTTATTTATAGCAATGTGTGTGAATAGAAAGATAAAAGACAATTGGGTTCGTACAAGGTTGGGCTTTAGGCCCATTCATATGGTCCATTTAGTAGTCCATATTAACTTTTGGCCCATTATTACTTTGCATTTATATATTGTTACGATTTTCTTTGATACACCACACACTTAAATCAGTCTTAACTCTTAGGCCATCTCCAACCATTCCTCTATATATAAAGTTGCTACAGTACAATTTCTCCAAATATAGAGTTTGAACAGTGTAAATAAACTCCAACCATCTGCTCTATATTTTACACCATATAGAATATTCTCCTTATATTTCATTAACTATCAATTTATATTATACTTCTTCACCATACTTTAGATTATTATTATAGTGAAAAAGTGTTAATAACATTTTCTAAAAACATAATATAAATTAATCCTATAATTAAATAACAATATACTAAATTTACATAACATACTTTGCATGGAAACCATTAAAATAAAACAAAGTTATTCAAATTTGTTTTAGTATGTTCCATGAAATATTATTTCTGTTTATTAGCTTATTTATTTTTATTAAACAATATTTACATTTTTATGTTTTGAGAAATAATTTTAAATTCCTTAGATACCTATTTAGTTATAAAATAAAAAGTAACAGCATTACCTCTTCAATTATTAATATTTCATATTTCAAGTTAAAAAATAATTTAATATTAATTTTTTATTCTAGCCGCATATTCGCCATCTTCTCAAATCCCATCTATATTCTCTCTCTTTTATCATGTTCTCCATGGAGCTCGACATCAACATAGGAAAATGAACAAAAAAAAAACCTAAAATGAACAAAATTACAGAACAAAAGAAATTGGAAAAAAAAATAGAGGGTGAACAGCGCCCGCTACAAATGGCGGAACACTCTTCAGTCCTCCAGTTTTAGCGTGGCTTTTGGGGTGCCTTTGGTGTTCACTTAACTCTATCAATGGCGTCCAACCCTGAGTTTAACGGGCCGTTGGAGATGCTCTTACTCTTGACCAATGTATTTTTGGATATCAAATGAAAATTCTAACTATAAATTCAAAACTCGGTCGTGTGTTTTCTTTTCCTCGATTTCATGCATTTTTATTTTGTTTATATTGGTAGACGATATTTATATATCGTAACTAATTATTCTTTTACGTGTGTGATGTTTCGAATGCATGGAATATTATGTTTTGGCTCTACGATATTTCCAATAATTCAAATATCAACTAGATATGTCTATAGCATGATTTCATCGGCTGCATGGTAAACACAGCGCTTGAACGTGTGCATTCCTTTTTTTTTTTTAATTACAGTAGTAGACAGTAGTTATTCAAAATTAATCATATGTTATAGTAAATATAGACATAAAATAATGTACAAAATCATACAAAATATTATATTTGCGTTATGAAATATTTTACGAAATCTACCAAACCCGCGAGTCAACCTACTCGTTTTTTATCATGGAGATTTTTATTAAATAATCCGCTCGAGATTATTGAAGTGTTGACTCGAAAATTAACAAAGCTACTTTTCAATTAATAACGTAATATATTGTCACAAAGACCTCTATATAAACGCGTATTGTCGCCTTCATTTTCGTCGATTTGAGAACGAAGGCGATAAGAAATACGCAAAAAAAAAAAAACTCAGATTTTCAGTGTTCTTAGAATTGTTTAGGGCAAAAGCGAGATGGAAAGCATCGATTCAAATTGGAGTTGGGCGAATACGAGCAGCGAAACTGCCGAGTAAGCGAAACATTTTAAAGTTATTTTTCCTCATAGACGTATATGAAAGTCTTTTTTTTTTATTTCTATTATAATTTTTGTGTTTTTCATCCAAAATTAGAAGTTACTCTTATAAGTTATGTTTATCTAGAACCAAAATAGCTAATCTCTTGATTAATTTCATTGACGATCCCATTTGGATGTGTATTCTTGGTTAATTTTGTATGTGGTGGGAATATGTTTATGATCTTTGGTTCATACATCTAAAGCTCAATTCAGAGAAAAATGTATACTAAAGTTTTAATAAGTAATTATTTCACTTATCTTTTAAGTCTTATAAGTTACAAAAATATGTTAAACTTTAAACAACATTTAATATTAATATCACTCCAATATTACTACAATGCAAAACCTCATTAATACCTTGTCAATCCCATGAGGTAAATCTTATATTTCTTTCCAACTTTCCTTTTAATGTAAATGGAACTAATAGCTTTTTCATATACAGATCGTACCAAATTGATTTCAACACTCATGTTTCAAATTGTGGTAAACCTCATTCAAAGATTACATCATCAGTATCAAACATAATTACAGTGGCAACAAAAAGTCTTCAAAGTCAAATCAAATTAACATCTCATTCACATAAAAAGATATAAAGATTGCTACAAAATCCGTAATTGTATAATGTCTATATTACAGCAGAGACTATTGTAATAAATGTAGTACTTCGATTTAAACCCTATATAAAGCCACACAAATTAGAGCCTATCACCATCCCAGATCTTACAGAGAAAAGAGAGTTTTGAGAGGTGTGTTCATTGCTTATCTTTATAAATTAATGGTGTAACTTGTAATTATCCTGTCAGCGTCATGCAGTTTGATATAAAAAAAAACATTATTTTAATGTTTTTCTTTTTATAAGTAAGATTTGCTTTCTTTTCTACCTGTCTTCTCTGTGCCACTCTGTTTTCGTTCAACTCTGAAATGGAGGGAAAACGAGACACGAAAACAGAGAAGGTCTTCTTCATCAATGGTGTTCAACGACAAGAATTTTGGTTCATCGTTTTCAAAAGGCTCGTTCTTACACAGTTTGACATTTTGATTTCTTGAAATTTTTCCGTGGCTCAGATCTGTCAACCCTTGTTTGATCGTTGCTGGGACTAGTCTGTTCTTGGGCTTTGAGAACTATCCAATTCCAACCATGAGCAGCGAAGAGTATTTGAAGATCAAGGTTTCTTCTTCCTTTCTCTCTCTCTCTCTCTTTTCATTACCACATTGGTTTCAACTAAATAATAATTGAAAAGACAACGTTTGTCTCTGCAATTTGAAGAACTTTGCCGTTGCTTGTTAACGCAGACTATTGTTCTGAATGTTTCTATCCACTGTGAAGGGTGTAAGCGAAAGGTGAAGAAAATCTTGCAGAAAATCGATGGTAATACATATCGTTCTACTATCTATCTACACTCTCAATGTTTGCTAAAGATTGAATCTTTGATTTGTTTATTTTTCTTTTTTTGCAGGGGTTTACACCTCAGCAATCGACGGTGAACAGAACAAAGTCACAGTTTCAGGCAACGTCGACGCCGACATTCTCATCAAGAAGCTCACCAAGAATGGCAAGCGAGCTAAGCTATGGTGCGAACCGACGCAAAACGACGTCGTTGACAGTGGCCAGAATCAGCTCAGCGAACAGATGAACAATCTGCAAATTGGTGGTAATGGCAACGCTGGTAATGGCAACCGCAAGAAAGTTCCGTCGGCCAATAGAGGCGGCGGCGGAGGAGGTAACAGCAACCAACCCACCCAACCCATAGGTGGTGGTTCGCAGGTCTTCGACGGCGAAAACGGCGGCGGCGGTGGCGGACAGAACCCACAGAGAGTGGCGCCGAACAGAGGCAAGATGCCCATGAACAACGGTAGTAACGTTAACCTGAATCAGAAAGCTGTGAAGTTCAACGTTGCTGAAGATGGTGGCTTGGGCGGCGGCGACGATTATGACGGCGAAGATGAGGAAAATGATGACGGCGATGAGTACGATGATGACGACGAGGGTTCAGACGAGGAGTTTGAGGATGTGTGGAGTAGTTCGAACAAGGCTAAGACTGTAATGAAAGGGAATGGCCATGGCGGCTCTAACAGCGGTTTGAACCTGAAAAAGGGCGGCGGCGCTGGCCCTACTAACGTCCCTCTTCGGGTGAACGGCCATCACGGCGGCGGTGCTAGCGTCGGAGCCGTCTCTGGGAGCAAGAAAGGCGGTCAAGGGAGTGGTGGGAATGTGGCTAATAACCTGCCGATTCAAGGTGGGGGAGTCAGCGGCGGCAGGAAAGGGGCTAAACGCGGTGGTGCTGGGCCGACGCAAAGCAGTGGGATTCAGATCAACGGCGGCGGAGGACCTCGTGGAAACGGCGGAATGCCTCCGAACACGACGATGGTGCCGCCTGTGAGTCAAAATCAAGGCGGTGGTGTGAATTACATGGGTCCGATGGGGTATCCATCGATGGTGCCTGCCCAGATGGGTAATTTCGGGCAGATGACTGGCGGCGCCGGAAGCAGTGGCGGCGCCGGCGGCGGTGTTGGGATCAGCCCAGAGTACTATCAGGCGATGATGATGCAGCATCAGCATCAGCAGCGTGCGAATGGTAATAACGAGAGGTTCCAGCCGGTGATGTTTGGTCCTCCTATGCCGCCGCCGTCGTCGAGCTACGCGCCGCCGACCTATCACCAGCCTTACCCGGCCTACCCTCAGCCTCCGCCGAACGACCGTGACCGTTATTCAATGTTCAGCGATGAGAATGCCAACAGTTGCGGCGTTATGTGAGGGGAAGCTGATGCAATCCCTTCCCCTAATGCATTTTCTTTAGTTTTGATAATATTAATAATAAGAATAATAATAAGAGGAAGGACTTGGACTTCGGTAGTTTCTCAGTATACTTTTTATTTTTGTTATGTTTTTTTTCGTCCTCCTTTTAATCATAAAGATATGATCTGATATAATATATGATGATAATAATAATGTATAGAGGCTATCCTTTAAAGTTTTACTAGGGTATATTATTATTTCGTTATATGAAATATAAGAGAGACAAGTGAAGTAATTCAAATTTATCGCAACGAACCAAAAATTAGAAAAAATCGTTCATAGAAAACGTAATAAAACAAAGTTGTGTGGTTAAATCGCCATGAAAATGCATATGTTTTTTTTTAATTTTATATATAAAAACTATTTTTCATTAATCAGCATATAAGCAACCACCTAAGCAATTTAAAGTTTGGTAATAACAATAATTCAATCTTAACAAGTTAATACATGATATTAGTGGAGCAATTACGGCACCATTAGAAGTCTGTTATTCGGACACAAAACAAACCTTATAATATACGATCTATTTCCGATTATTTTCTACTTGAGATATAGTCTTGATACAAGCTGCTGCTTCATCACCTTCACGGCTAAAGCTTCGCTGAACTTCAAGCGCAAGTTCCTCCACACTCACACGGCACTCCAACCCTATCTATTGTTTAATAACTTACCAAAATTAATGACAACATAATTTCGTGGATATATATGTTATATAAAAGCATCGTTAATTATCAGTTACCTTGACGACAAAGGAATATAGCACGGTGTCTTCCATGCTACTAATATTAAGGCGAAGAATCTCAAACGAAAGCCTCTCCAAAACACCTATAACCTTCACCACTTGACCATTGATGCGCTTGGAAATAGTCCTCAACAGAACGTTCGAACCCGAGATTTTAGCCTCGACGTCTGCTACGGGAGAATTGCAGCAAGCCCCCAATTCTTTGAAGTTATTCGCATTCGCCCCGAATGGACTAATACAGTTACTATCCGTTGTTAACTGCTGATGCCTTGGGCTCGGCTGTAATAATACGGGGCTAGTAGGGCTTAGGCTCTTACCTTCTCTTCTTGGCCTCCAAAGATTGGAGAATGAGCTGTAGTTCCTTCACGAAATCTATTACGCCCCCTATGATCGTTGCTTGATCGCTCTTTATATTATTACAGAAAGAAGACAGCGTTTTAATGATGAAAACAGAAGTGGGAATTAATGTAAGAATCGAAGAGTTGATATTCTTTATCAAATCTAACCCTTTTTATGTAGAAACATGGAGTCATGGAACGAAGGACCTTGAGGTTTTCGTTCATCTGCCTTCTTCTGTTCCTCTCCACGGCTATGTGAGACATGATGATGCTTGTAATAATAACTGTAAGTTGAACTTCGACAAAAGTATTACTTAGGTTTTGTTTTTTCTTGATAGTTCGATCATTCTGTTTATATAGAAGCACCCCAACCCAACAACTGAGAGGAATATCGATTAGGGTTTTTTGGGTCATTAAATGCACTGCGTTGAACTCTCGTGAGGTCAATTACGTAACGCGTTTTTACTCTTTGGTGTGCTTATAGTAGGTCAGTAAGTGTGTGTGTGGTTGGGTATTTTATTGCATGTAAAAAGGTTGTATTGTATGTAATATCCTTCACAATCACGTATATGAAGTTGGAATATTTACACAGTCACCCACGCGTGAGATGAAGTTAATATCAAAGGGGGGTGTAGTAACTCTTTCTTTGTACCCATTTATAGTTACATATATATAATATATTTTCTATTGGTTTTGGTCTATAAAACTATAACTTGATAGGTTATTCAATACTACGTTATCATTTAGATGTGTAAAGATTGTTGCCGTTGTCTTCAATTAGAACAGCTTCGCTTACTAGCCATTTACTGGCCATATTTAGGAGTGTTTGCTTTGAGGTGATCCTCCAAAACAACACCGTGTTCTTCAAATCACCTCTTCATCAATGTGTTTTGATGAATCATCACCGTAATGAAGGATCATGTAGGTGATCAAAATAGGGTTATATTTCAACTTTTGGATCACCCAAAAAAATTAGGTGATCTAACATTACGGTGATGATGTGATATTTGGAATTTTTATTTTGAAAATATTATCATGATATTTTGACATTTATTCCTTATATAACCTTATTCATATTTTAAATTATATAACTAACTATTTTAAATCTTAAAAACATATTTAATAATTAAAAATATAAAATAATATTGATAATAGACTTATAATTAATGCTTAAAAAAATATAAACTCGATATTATTGATCATTATTACGTAAAATATCATTCAACATAAACATATTAATTCACATTACCTATACGTAGGGTTAAATATGTCATTTATGTAATATCACCACACACATCATAGTGATTAATCAAGCATAATATTCCAATAGCACATTGATATGCGAAATGAAATATCACCCCAAAACAAATACAATGATGATATATCTCAAAGAACATGTGTATAACTTGTACTATGAAAAACAGAGTTAATCAATTACATCACTCAAGCCTATTATTTATACAGACTAAGCTGTCTATGACTAAAATAATATGTATCTATGACTAAAATAATACACATCATATCAACAATTAAATGAATCGTATCTTCATGAAAGTTCAAATGCAAGTCATATCTTTTCCATATTTGTCGTTCGTGACTTTGCAATTATCATCACTTTCTTGATTTAAGATGCCCCGCAAGATGAACGATATACATCGATAACGGACATCTTGGACAGAAAATGCTGTAGAACTGGCCCTGTTAACGGTTTGGTGAACGCATCTGCAACTTGGAGATTGGAGCGAATAGGGAGCAACTTAATTGATCCATGACTAAAATGATGTCGGATGAAATGGCAGTCAATGTCAATGTGTTTGTTGCGCTCATGAAACGTGGGATTTGAGGCGAGTCGAACAGCAGATTGGTTATCACAATAGATACTTGGAGTAGGCAGATCATTGATGCCTAATTCACGAAGAAGCTGAGACAACCATAATACTTCACTGGTTAGGGATGCTAATGCACGATACTCGGCTTCGGTAGATGATCGAGACACGGTGTTTTGACGTTTGACCTTCCAAGTGATGAGAGAATTACCTAAAAAGGTGCAGAACCCTGTTGTCGATTTGCGAGTATCAACGCATGAGCCCCAATCCGAGTCGGAAAATCCTTTGAGGTGGAGATCAGAATTAGCAGAAAAGAAAAGCCCTTGTCCAGAAGTGCCTTTAATATATCGTAGTAAATGGTGAACGGCGGCTAAGTGTGGTTGCCGTGGAGTAGCAACAAATTGGCTAAGCTTGTGAACGGCATAGGCTATGTCGGGCCTTGTATACGTGAGATAAACCAGACTCCCAACAAGCTTACGGTAATGAGAGGGAGTCGCCAAAGTCTCACCATCTAACTCTGTGAGCTTGACTGAAGGACTGAGCGGTGTGGTGGCTGGTTTTGATCCAAGATAACCAACATCGACAACTTAAGGGCATATTGCCGCTGAGATAAGTAAATACCAGAGGCATTGCGTGCGATTTCAAGGCCTAGAAAATACCGTACAACGCCCAAGTCCTTGAGCTTAAAATGCTCAGTTAGTAGAGTCTTAGTAGAAGCAATTAATTCCTGTGTGGGAGATGCAATAATAATTTCATCAACATAAACAATTAAAGCAATAAAAGATGTCCCTTTCCCTTTAACGAAAAGAGAGTGGTCATACTCAGCTTGCGAGAATCCATGAGAGATCAACACTTGAGAAAATTTAGTGTTCCACTGACGGGAGGCTTGTTTCAAGCCATAAATTGATCTATTCAGCTTTAAAACGAGTCTACCCGAGTCTTTGGTCTGAAACGTAGATCGAAATCCCTGTGGTAAATCCATGTAAACTTCCTCGACCAAGTCGCCATTTAAAACGCATTACTGATATCAAATTGCGAAAGATGCCAATGCTTGACTGCAGCTAAAGAAAGGAGTACTTTTACCGTATTAGGCTTCACAACTGGTGCAAAAGTATCGATGTAATCAACGCCCTCTTGTTGATTGTATCCCTTGGCAACCAACCGAGCTTTGTACCGTTCAACAAGGCCATCAGAATTATATTTTATTTTGTAAACCCAACGATTGCCGATTATATTCTTACCTTTCGGCAGAGGAACCACAGTCCAAGTGTTATTATCAATCAAGGCTTTGAGCTCGTCGTCCATTGCTGCCTGCCATTGAGGTTGAGTGGCTGCCTCATGATAGAACTTTGGTTCCTTGATTGACGTAATGGAAAATATATAATCTCTGTAGGAGCAAGCCAACCTGTCATAAGAGGTGTAATCTGATATTGGGTAAAGACACTGCGTTGAGTGATGTAAATGATGAACAAAATCCTTTGAATATGAAGGTTGTTTAGAAGGCCTGGTTGACTTTCGTATGGTCTGAGGAACTTTGGGTGACTGAGACGAAGGAATATCAGGATCTCCTTCTACACGAGGCTGATGTTCTTCAGACACAGAATTATCAATCACTTCGTGGAGCAGAGGTGGACCTATTCCCATTGGGTGTTGATCAGATACAACCGTATTATCACTGCTTACCTTAGGCAAGACAATATCAATAAACATATCAACAGCAGAGTCATCTGAGCTCATTTGATGAAAAGGAAATATATCTTCAAAAAAATCGGACATCTCTAGATATAAAAACCTGTCGAGTCTCAAGATCCAGTACCTTATATCCCTTTACTCCCATAGGATAGCCGAGAAACACACACGACTTAGCTCTCATGTCAAACTTCGTCCGATGAGCTATTAAATTCGAGGCATAACATTGGCAACCAAAAACACGTAATGCTGAATATTCATAAGGTTTATGAAATAATAATTCATAAGGTGTCTTGTTATCTAAAGTAGATGTCGGAGTCCGATTAATAAGAAATGCTGCTGTCAAGATGCATTCATTCCAATACCTGAGTGGAACTTTCGATTGAAAAAGTAACGAACGAGCAACATTCAAAAGGTGTTGATGCTTTCGTTCCACAACGGCATTTTGTTGAGGCGTGTAAACACAAGACTGTTGATGTAAGATTCCCCTCTTATGCAATATGTCCTGAAGGTTGAATTCTCTTGCATTATCAGACCTCAAGATTTTTACTTGACAGTTGAATTGCGTCTCAACCAGATTAAAAAAGAACTCTATCACACTTCGCGTATCAGATTTGTGTTTCAGCATAAAAACCCACGTAAATCTGGAAAAATCATCCACGAGTGTTAAGAAAAACCTGTCTCCCGTGTGTGAGAAAACCTTAAAGGGCCCCCAGATGTCAGCATGCAAGAGATCAAACATTCCAGAAGAAATATTATTACTTGAAGAAAAGGGCAGGCATTTTTGTTTAGCAAGTGGACAAATATGACAAGGCTTATCAACATGAGGTTTATTGCAACGTAAAAGATGCCTTAATGAGTGTACAACTTTATTTGAGGGATGGCCTAGCCTACTATGCCAAATAAATGGATCAACTGTAGTAGATAATGAAGCAACAGAAATTAAAGAACTTAGAGGTTGCAGTTCTCGAGGATCCAATAAATATAGTCCTCAACGTTTTTACCCTTGCCAATCTCCGATTGTAGACGAGTATCCTGTATCGAAAAGCCATCAGCCCGAAATAAAATCTGAAGATCAAGATCTGTAGTAGCCATGCTGACAGAGATTAAATCAAAGCTGAAATTCGGCATGAATAAAACATCATTAAGAATGAGATCGTCGTGCAATTTTACGGTGCCTGTAACATTTACTGAAATCATATCTTCATTAGGCAGAATAACAAAAGTTCTGTGCGTCTCTCTCAGACCATATATCATGCTCTTATCACAACATATGTGTCTAGTGGCTCCAGAATCTAATATCCATGCCATTCTTGAAGGAAACCGAGGAAGTTTTGTTATGAAACATGTACCTTGATGTATCTGCTGCCCCGTAGTTTCTACAATGGCTGGGTTAGGTTGAGATAAGAGTAACTTCAACGTAGGATCTGTTGTGGGTTTAATTGTCTGATGAAAGATTCTCCCGCCGAATCACGAGCATCGATTTCTGAAGAGGCACGAGAATTGTTAGGTGAAATTTCAGCTGCGACATGATTGACACGGAATCCTTTAGATCGCTGTCCTTGCTTGAATCCCGGTGGAAAACCATGAATTCTATAACAAGTTTCAATGGTGTGGCCTTGCCTTCCACAATGGGTGCAGATAGGTTTGCTTTGATCTTTCTTTGGACCTGCAAACTTTTTACTAGAATCAAGATTAGAAAAAGAGAAGTTCTTTACTGCCATGGCCATCTGGTTTGAGTTATTTTCATCAAGTGGTCCTGAGAAACTCCTGATCGTTCTTTGTTTTTCTTCTTGGGCAAGTAATGCATAAACTTTGTTAATTGGAGGCAACGGATCCATGAGAAGTATTTGAGAGCGGATTGAAGAATAAGACTCGTTAAGACCCATCAAGAATCCTAGAACATAATCTCTTTCATACTCATTCTTCATCTCGGTTAGGCCTTCGCAGGTGCAAGTACAGCTGCATACTTTGCGGAAATTGGCTAATTCATCCCAAATTGCCTTCAGCTTTGTATAATAAGCTCCCACGGTCAATTGATTTCGTGAGGTTTCAAGGAGTTCCCTTCTCAACTGGTACAACTTTGGTCCATTAGCTTGTCTGAAACGTTCTCCAAGCTCCTTCCACATATCGAAAGCATCTTCAATATAAATGATGCTGCTTGCAATCTCCTTGGTGACAGAATTGATGATCCAAGAAGTAACAATACTGTTATTCTTTAACCATGTTTCATATTCTGCTGCGTCAGTACCATCTTCTTTCTTGGCCGGTTTCTTAATTGATCCATCGATGTAGCCTCTCTTGCTCTTGGCACGAACGGCTATTAACATAGATCTACTCCATGAGTTATAGTTATCTCCCGTCAGAACCTCACTCACAAGGATCTGCCCTTGGATTATCATTCGACATATCCATCTTGTTGGGAACTTACAAGAAAGAAAATTATGCTCTGATACTGTTGGGTGTGCAAACCCAAGCTCCCACACCGATGAAGTCAAAAGAAAATGAGAGGTTTATAAGCTTGTGGGTTCACTCCCTCTATAGCCAATTGGTTTTAGAGAGGAACCCCACAAGCTTATACGGGCTTGGGCTTGGGCTAGAATTGGGCTGATAAAAATCCCTACATGGTGCGGTGAGCGTGGACGAACACGTGAGGTGCCTTCAGATGAAGAAATTCTAGCCCGGATACGGTGTGGGTGGTTTGTCCCCGGCCCTTGTAAGACGATTGGTGAATCTGCGATTGAAAAAAAGTGCTTGGGGCAGATGATTGCGGTGAAGCGCTTGACGCAGATATCGTCGAAAGGGAGGCCCGTTGTGTGGTCTTGAGTTTGAGGGGAGGATTATTGGGTGTGCAAACCCAAGCTTCCACACCGATGAAGTCAAAAGAAAAGGAGAGGTTTATAAGCTTGTGGGTTCACTCCCTCTATTGCCAATTGGTTTTAGAGAGGAACCCCACAAGCTTATACGGGCTTGGGCTTGGGCTAGAACTGGGCTGATAAAAATCCCTACATGGTGCGGTGAGCGTGGACGAACACGTGAGGTGCCTTCAGATGAAGAAATTCTAGCCCGGATACGGTGTGGGTGGTTTCTCCCCGGCCCTTGTAAGACGATTGGTGAATCTGCGATTGAAAAAAAGTGCTTGGGGCAGATGATTGCGGTGAAGCGCTTGACGTAGATAATCGTCGAAAGGGAGGCCCGTTGTGTGGTCTTGAGTTTGAGGGGAGGATTGTTGGGTGTGCAAACCCAAGCTCCCACACCGATGAAGTCAAAAGAAAAGGAGAGGTTTATAAGCTTGTGGGTTCACTCCCTCTATTGCCAATTGGTTTTAGAGAGGAACCCCACAAGCTTATACGAGCTTGGGCTTGGGCTAGAATTGGGCTGATAAAAATCCCTACAGATACCATGAAAGAACATGTGTATAACTTGTACTATGAAAAACAGAGTTAATCGATTACATCTCTCAAGCCTATTATTTATACAGACTAAGCTATCTATGACTAAAATAATATGTATCTATGACTAAAATAATACACATCATATCAACAATTAAATGAATCGTATCTTCATGAAAGTTCAAATGCAAGTCATATCTTTTCCATATTTGTCGTTCGTGACTTTGCAATTATCATCACTTTCTTGATTTAAGAATATCACCTTGATCCAGTGATACTCACATAACGGTGATGTGAGTATCACTTTGATCATGGATCACCGGAAACAAACACTACCTTACTAATTAGCCATCAAATATACGATAAACACTTCATTAAAAGGGGAAAAATATATTGAGAAATTATATTGTAAGTATATAATTCATAAGGTCTGATTCCCTGATACTGATTTTTGAAGCTTACAGTCGGGACTGAACACTCTTTTACACTTTTATTCACGCACACACATATATACACATTATATATTGTTTTTGTATGTGAGAAACTATCCACACACAAGTAGTTCATATTTGACCAAGTTTGAGGCTGAATTTTCCTGTCAGTGACGATTCCCACTTCATCGAGTGGAGTGGAGTGGAGTGGGCGTAGATTCGATTCGTGACTGCCTTCACCTATCTAACACCTTCTATATTTTCTAGCCCATCGATTTTGATGGTTTAATATTTTGTTTTGTCGTTTATTTATATATACCACGTGCCGCTAATAAAAGTAAAATATAATCGAGAAATATAATATTGCTGTGGTGGGAATGTGAGTGCTGTATATTATATAAGCTTTACAATTTATCGAAGAGGCAAGTATATATAATTTTTAATAAAGACTTATAGGTACACACAATTGACTTACCCCAAAAGATGAGATATAAATCTAGTCAGCAAACACTCGAACTCGGCTTTAATCTTATCCATTTATTTATTTTTTTTTTTTTTTTTTCGGTCCCGAGGTATCCCCACACAGCCCGGCTATGGGCTAATCGCCACACACTCCAGAGGTGGGACTAATCCCCGGGGTCAGATGGATACATCCCAAACCCACCCAACAACGATAGTCATGGGCCTAAGTCCATGGGGATTTTTCCAAAGTCATGTGGGAGGTGGGGTTCGAACCCCTGACCTCCTAATCACATGAACTTTGGATGCCTCAGCTTGGCCACTAGAGCCAAGCCTCGTTGGCTAATCTTATCCATTTATTCAATTCCAATTATTGAGCGAGAAAAAGATAATAAAATATAAAAAAAGACTTGGTGCGATGCGAAGATTAAATTAGCCCCTTCTCCACTGCGACACTTCGCCACAGTAAAAGAGCAGATTTCTTCTTCATCAATCAATCAATCAATCAATCAATGGCTTCCTCTGCTAAAATTTTTCTAGTATTCCCACTAATTCTCCTCATCGACGCTTCGATTTCTCACGAACCCATACTACCAAAAGCTGCAATCATCCCAATCACGAAAGATTTCGCCACCCATCAGTACCTCGCCGCCGTTTCGGTGGGTCCGAATCTTGACCGAATCAAGCTCGTCGTCGACCTCAACGGGCCCCACACGTGGCTCGACTGCGGCGACCCTTCGTCCTCGTCCCACCGGCGAGTGGCGGGCTCCTCCCTCACGTGTTCGATGGCGAAATCGACTTCCAATTCCAACCACTGCTTCACCCACCGCGGCGGCGGAGGAACAGAGCGCGGCTCCATCTGCTCCTTGCAGGCGGAGAACTCCGTCTCGAGGACGTCCGCGTCGGCGGAGCTGACCGAGGCCGGAGTGAAGGTGGAGTTTTCCGGCGGCGTCGCCGGACACGAACAGTTTCTGCTTCTTTGCGCCTCAGATCTAATGCTCGATGGGTTGGCTCGTGGGGCGAAAGGGATTTTAGGTTTGGGCAGTTCGAGGATTTCACTCCCATCGCAGTTTCCGACAAAGTTCGGCTTCTTACAGAGGAGATTCTCTTTATGTTTGCCATTATCTTCCTCGGACGGCGTTATAACCATAGGTGGGGATGGCAAACTCCATGAAAGTACGGACATCTCAAACTCAATGAAGTACACTCCTCTCCTTCCGTACACAAACGGCCTGCAAAGGGGTTACTACATCAACGTAAACTCCATCAACATTTCTGGGAAGAAAGTTTCATTAGGAAAAGAGGGCAGCCCTCTTCAGACAAGGTTGAGCACTGTAACCTCTTACACGATTTTGGGCAGCAAAATCTACAGGACATTCGTCGATTCTTACATAAAAGCTGCGACCTTTATGAACTTGACCATGGTGCAACCCATTGCTCCATTTGAAGCCTGCTTTAGCTCCGAAGGCTCGGACACCGTTAACCCTGATGTCCCCATTGTCGAGCTTGTTCTGCAAAGTGAGATGGTGAAGTGGAAGATCCATGGGAGAAACTCAATGGTTCTTGTCGGCGATGGTGTTATGTGTCTTGGATTCTTGAATGGAGGGTTTGAAGGGTCCATGGATTCGATTGTTTTGGGTGGGTATCAGATGGAGGGTTACGTTCTTGATTTTGATTTGGGGAATAATATGCTTGGCTTCTCATCGTCGTTGTCCATGGTAGATCGAAGTTGCTCTGATTTTATGACAGCTTCTCATTCAGCTTTGTAGTTTTTGTGATCGATTTAGCTTGTAATGTAATGTAATTAGAGTGGTTCACTTTCACCTCAATTTTTGGTCTTTTTGTTACATGCAATGTGCCAATTTTGATATGTCCTCCTCCTTGAGTAAACAAAGCTAAGGGGCAGACAT
Source organism: Craterostigma plantagineum (assembly GCA_027422505.1). NCBI lineage: Eukaryota > Viridiplantae > Streptophyta > Magnoliopsida > Lamiales > Linderniaceae > Craterostigma > Craterostigma plantagineum. The sequence goes on along the minus strand of JAPQWV010000012.1, from coordinate 11,104,800 downwards.
GCCCAACCGCCGGTTAACCGTAACCGGCGGTTAGTAACCGGCGGTTGACGGTTAGTCCATGGGACTAACCGTAACCTAACCGGCCGGGGGCGGTTGACGGTTAGCCGTCCCCGGTTGCCGGTTAGTCAACCGCCGGTTAGACGGTTAACCGGCGGTTAAACCGCCGGTTATTATTATTATTATTTTTTTTTTTAAAAAAATTTTATTTTTATTTTGCAATTTACTATAAAGTTAAATGAATTTCCGGTGTATTTTCGTTCCTATTTTACTATTTTGATATAAAATTTTAAATATAATAAATTTTACGAATCATGAAATATATTACGAAATTTTAATGCAATATAAAATACATAGTTTCAATAATTTCTAAATAATTAATATTAATATTAGTAAAGTTACATAGTATAATTAATTAATATTAATATGAGTATATTAAAATAGTATAATTTTATTTTTTATTATTTTTTTATTTAAGGTTATAACCGCCGGTTAACCGCCTAACCGGCGGTTAATAACCGGCGGTTGGCGGTTGGGCAAAAGCCCTAACCGCCCCGAACCCGACCCGATAAAAATCGGGTACCCGACAATCGGGTACCCGAAACCCGATCATCGGGTTCGGGTCGGGTTCGGGTTTTGCTTGTTCTTTTTTTAAAAAAAAATCCTACGATTACACGAAGTCCGGCAATCCCAAACGGCAAATTGACTCGCAAAATCAATCACCCATAATGATTCTAACATATATAATGCTAATAGAACCTTAGATTTCATCGTTGGTTCAAGCAAGTAATTAAACCCAAAATATAAAATTAGGGTTCACAAACCCGACGGAGTGGCCTGAGGCTGATGGGCAGCGACAGAGGTGTGACGGGCGGCTGAGACGTGAAGGCGCGGCTGACGGCTGTGACTTGTGAGGTGAGGGACGAATTGAGCCTTGAGGTGTGGATTGCTGTTACCAGGCACGGCTGAGGTGAGGATGGCGCGGCTGACGGCTGGTCTGTGAGAGCGAGGCGACGACGACGTGGTGTGGCCTAGACATCTGGAGAACGGCGACAAGGAGCTCGGCGACGGCGGGTGCGGGGTGTCTGTGTGTGTATGTGTATTGCAACTGGCTCTGCAAGACAATTCCTCACTGTCACTTTGTCACTGCTGTGCTCGCGTTATTCCATTCATTTAGTTTAGTAATTTTTTTTATTCATATAATAGGATCGGGTACCCGATCGGGTTTTTCGGGTAGCATTTTGCTACCCGAAACCCGACCCGATCTTGATAATCGGGTATCGGGTTTTAAACCCGATAGCCGATTAAACCCGATTTTGCACACCCGATCGGGTAAAACCCGATCGGGTCGGGTCGGGTACCCGAAACCCGAACCCGATTGCACACCCCTAGTTGAACCGCCGGTTACGGTTAAAATTGGGCATGTCTACCAAGGGGTGTAGATTTAACCAAGTAATTTATGTTTATATCCTTTGAGTTTGATCAAGTGATTAAAGAAATTATGCAGAAAGAACTAATTAGCATAACAAAATAAGTGAAGTTACTTCAAGCGATGTTAATCTGCGTCCCCATTTTTCTCCAATGGAAGATGAATGAGTGTGTCAATTTATCAAAAAAAAAAAGAAGAAAGGGATGAGATTAAAGAAATAGAGATCAACGAGACAAACCCCCACGGGCCATGGCTTATTATTACAACAATGGGCTTCAACATCACTTACTTGTCGTAATATTAATTATAGGATCTCTAATAAATTTCGTTTTAACCTTAGTCTTATGTTTGGAGTTTTTTTGGGCTCAAAGCCAGCTATGTTTGTCGAGTTATTTGGGGCTGAACGTTGAAGTAACTTATTTTAGCGTCCCAATTACGCTAAAATGTTTTTAATTTATATTTTCAAACCTCGAGCACTGCTATTAGTTTGACATAATATTTCAACAAAAATAATATTCTCCAATCGGAATAATTTTTATTTTTTTTTTATATCGATCTCTGAAATATAGGGTGATGTGGGTGTTTGTAACAAGAACGTGTGTGACAGATGCAAATTGCATGCAAATGTTTCCTAACAAATCAGCACGATGCAGTACTACTTTCAACAGATTTATGTTTATATAAAATGAAATAATTTACTTAGGTGGGTTGGACGGTGAATAGATGGATATTTTCTACATTTTTATCATCGGATGCATAAAGTAAAGATATTTTATAAATGTAGACTTATGCTTGTGTGTCTAAAGTTTGAGTGCAAATCAATTTTCTGAAGTTAAGACCTTTCTTACAACACAACCAAAAGTACAAGAAAATAACAAGTGGCGCATAACAAACGAAAAAATATATAAATTATATTTGTGTTCACATATAGTTTATTCGATCAAAATGGATAAGCTTTTACGATTGTAGTGGTCGTAAATGAAAACCTACGCATAAACCATAAATATGCCATCAACTTTTATGAATACTACTCTTCTTTCAAAAATTTGTTTTCTTGCTGTGGAATACAATCAAATATGGTAGTGAAAGGAGTTAACAAGTTTTAAATATGCTCCAAAATGTTTATTCTTGAAATAGAAAGGAATGTTCAATTGGCTGGGATATAAGTTATAACTGTTCGAATTAATTTTATTTTTTCTCGTCGCCATTGGGTCACTCCAATGCTTGTCGAGTCATGAGGCACATGTAAAGAAAATTGGTTGAAGGTTTAATTTAATACTCACGAAAGTCAAAATTGGCATGATCATCCATTTTTTGAATTTGATCGATCATGCAAAACTAGTTACTAGTTGTTATATACTTTAATATTCTATAACCAAATTATATTGGCAAGTCAATTTCCTTGTCCCATTTTACGACATCATCATTGAGAATAAGCTTATGTCCCCATATGAAACCCTACAAGATATTGCATGAGATGTTTCTCAAGATCTTGCATGTGATTTCTAAATCATATAATATCTCCTATTCACACATGTAAAACATACAAAAAGGAAAAGATTAGAGAGGGGTCCTAATCAAAATAATTAAATATATTTTACAATATTTCTTTTCAAAGTAACCCTAATCAGTCTATTTTGCCTCATCTTTTATCCTTGGTAGTCCCTAGTCTCGTCGGATGCTATTGCTCATTTATTTTATTTAAATATTTTGTGGTTTCAAATTAATAGTTGAAGAGACAAGGGGGCGGCTATTAACAACTTTTTCTATTTTTTTTTTTTTTTTCGGAGGAACAACTTTTTCTATTACTACGACATTAGAATCATTTATAATCGTTCCTGTCTAAAGAATGTGGAATTCGAAAGACAATTAGACAAATGAGTTGGTCAAAGGTTGCATATGCTGCAAGATTCTTCCTTAATTTAATGGGCCGACTTGAGTTCTCATGCACCATATCATTCAACGATTAAATTATTTGCAAAAATACCATCACATGCATGATTAGTAATCAATCATAGACATTACTCGACGCCCCTCGTATCCATCAATCACATTCTTATTATTTTTTCCTATAAAAGATGAAATTTCGATGAAACATTACAACTTACAAGCTTTGGTTGGCTGATTTGCAATAATTGAGAGGAAGCAAAACCAGTTCCAAAGTCTAAGGATGACGATATTACCAATTTTTTTCTTATACTAGTACGTGTCCAATATTCCAAATATACACAATTAGTGGATCTTGAGATATTAACATCATGATCATTAACGTCTGGTACTGGTAAAATTCATGTTCATCTTAAATTCGCCCTTTTCATCACCCGAGAAAATAATAGAATAATAAATATATGTGAAACACCCAAAACAAAGTGCTGCTCAAACAAGATTATGTTCTCCACATTTCCAATTCCAAATATAATCCCGATATATGGTAAATAAAATAAATTGCAAAACCCTCAGCGATAAGCAAGAGGATAAACAGAAACCCATGGAACAAAAAACTCGAAAATGAAGCTAAAAAAGACCCAGAAATATTTCACATCTTTTACATACATATATATTAAGTACGAATCAAAATTAGGCAACCCAAAGTGCAGGCTTATTCCAATTGCTATCATCACTTGCTCTAATAATAACATTGCCGCCGCCGCCGTGTCCACCTTCTTTGCACCTACCTACCCACTGATACTTCTCGCCGTTAACGCCGCCGTGCTGGGCGCCTTCTTCCACCTCCGACGCCTCATTTCCACCGCCGTCCTCCGCCGTCGGTTTCAGGAATGAAAGCCTCAGCCTTCCGCCGCCCCTCTCCGCCTGCAAAACGCCGTTCCTCAGAGGCCTCTCCACCGCCTCGATAATCAGCCTCCCATCTTCTACGTGCCTCGTCACCTGCAAAGGGCTCGACCCACTCATCGTGGTCAAAGGCGGCGGAAAATTCTTGACCTTTTTGGGGCTCTTTCGCAATTTGACGGCAGAGTTATGTGTGGCCGGCGTCTGTTTTCTCGAAGGTTCTGGAAGAATGTCCGATTCGAACACCGTGTCCGTCGTCCCAGATTCGCTGCCGAGGTTCTCGGTGCACAGTTCAAGGGATTCTTGGCTGAGTCTTGTTGGGAAATAATTGTACGGCGGTGTTCTTGTTGCAGTGTAAGACACCGCCGCCGCCGTCTTGTCGCCGTCGTTTTCTTGATCTTGCGAGCAATGTTCGGTAGGAGGAGGTTGCCGGAGAAAATCCCAGCCGCCGTGGGTTGGCCGGCGATCGGTTTTTTCAGGGGTTGCGGCGAGCACCTTGAGTTTAATAAGGGTTGTCGTCGTTTCTTGGAGATCGGAGCAAGACATGAAGTTTCTGCGGACTAAGGTTGATGACATGGCTTCTTTTCAATGGGGGAAAAGATTTATTAGAGGAGTAATATGAACTGCTCAAGAGAAAGATAAAAGTGCTCTTCTGTCGGTTTTATTTATTCTTGATATATATGTGTGTATATTTGTGATGAAATTGGGATTGAGAGAGTGTTTATTTGGAGAAGAGATTGGGATAATTGAGAAGATTGAATGAAGGATAAGTGACGAGATTGGGCGTGAATTTGTAGTGCACGAAAAGTTCCTTTCCCATTTGAGATCTTGCGATGTTGGTGCTTCGCCTTTTGCACCACTTGATTATTATTATTATTATTTTCTATAATAATTTTCTCATATATTGTTGTGTTTATATGTTCCACAATTAATAAATAAGTATTAAATACTTGGGTATGAGAGAAGAGAATGTCAACGAAGAACCACCGCTTTGGAATTTGAAGCATAAAATGTTCTATGTACTATATATAGAACAAGAATATTTTAGTGATTTTTGTTCTATATATGTTGAAGATTAATATTGTTTTTTTTGGAATTTCCGGATAAGTCTCAAATTTCGTTAGCGTTGATGCAAATTGACTGTTCCATGAAGTTATCTATATTATATTTGATTTTAATTAGTGGAACATAGCTGCTAATTCGTTTATTTCAATCATTACGTAGATGGTCTAATTACTTGTATGATTAGAAGGGAATAATAGATAGGGACATCTAATTTATTACATCATATTTGATCACACACTAACGTGGAAATTTCTTATATATGGAGAAAGTCAAAATGCCTTGAAGTTTCTGAGTTGCCAACTGAGCTAGTTGACAAAGCCCATCTCGTGTTACAGCTTGCACTTATGGTTATACCAATTGAGGGCATTTATGTCATTTGCACGAAAGCGTTTGCATTTGGATAATGATCGGAGTAGCAATTTTTGTGTATGGTCTTTCTTTCTGCGTCGCACTCGCACACTGTATAATTTATTCACCAACCAACATCTCTCAACTGTAAATAATAATTAAAGGTTTCGCGCTGGAAAAATGTATACATATATATACAGCATAATTTGATGGTTTTTAATAACTTTATTTAATCAACGCGTTTCTAGTAATTTAGTAATAGTAATAGGTTGTTCTTAATGACTTTGGGCTTCGTTTTGATATATAAATTCTTGCTTTACGATTTCTACTAATATATATACATAGGAATTTTATGGTGCTCACCTTATGTGAGCACCTTACGTGGGCACCTAGCGTTGTGACACCAATTCTGCCATTTCAACATCCCACATCGACACCAAGGTAATGACGTCTTAATTACACCTTCTAGGTGCCATTAATCGACATGCTGATGTGGCATATTGACGTCTTACATAATATTTTACGTGTCAATGAAATATATCGTGTCAATATGCCACATCAGCATGTCGATTAATGGCACCTAGAAGGTGTAATTAAGACGTCATTACCTTGGTGTCGATGTGGGATGTCGATTAATGGCACCTAGAAGGTGTTAATTAAGACGACATAACCTTAGATGTCGATGTGGGATATTGAAATGGCATGAATCGGTGCACATCGCTAGGTGCCTACGTAAGGTGCTCACATAAGGTGAGCACCATAAATTTCCTATATATATATATACATTAGTTAAACTTTATATTATCAACAAATATATGCTTTGGGGCTCCTAATTCCTAAGGTCTATCTACTGAACAACTCATTCTCAAACGCAAACTTATCCCCAAACTCAAAATGCAGTAATCCTTCTCCGACCACTAATCCCATTTACAAACTCAAATGATATTTTTGCAATATTCTATATCGCATCAACTTTTATAATTTTTAATACGACCCACGTATTTTACAACTTTTCAATATTACCACATAATAAGTAAATAAATGATATTTTCTTATTAATAAATATTTTACATATTTTACTTACAATTTTGAACATTATTCATGTGGTATATTAATAAAAACAATTAAATAAATAATAAAAACCTAATCATAGTAATTTATTTAATAAAAGTTAATTACTAAATTTAGTATGAGTTGCTTTGTGACTTGTGAGAGATACTTATGCGTTAGAGTTAAAAGAAAATGCATGTATGCGTTTATAGGAAAGAATGACATAAACCCATTTTGAGTATGTGTTTGAGTGTTATTGGAATAATTTTTTTTATGGTTGCGTCTATTTTGGAAATGGTCTTAAGTACAGTTCATCTGCATTGTTATTTTTATTCGATAATTACTATTTAGTGGATTTCGTCATCGTACGGACACGATTAATTATTGCCCAAAAGAGTTCCATGAGGTGCTCACGGGGGACAAGTGGTAATGAGATCACACACCACTTTGGTCGGAAAGATGATGTTAATTTTTTAGTGCAAAGTTACATGATGAATAATTAAAATTTAACTTTAAAGGTCGACCACTAATAGATGTGAACCATTTGCATCAGAAATCTTAAGTCTATCTAACTAATGTTATTAGTTTTTTCAGTAAAGGAAGAATCTTTAGTTGGAAAAGGAATAAAATTGTCTATTTGTCACCCTGTCCATCGGCGTCTCAAGAAGTTGGCTATCTTAGAATATTTCTCCAACATATATTTTTTAGGGTCAATTCGAAATGGACTCTCGGCCCATTTGAGTTGGTTTAGTTTGACAATATTAAAATTAAATAATGCCTCAAGGTCGGTTACAGTTGTTAATATTTATTTAAATAGCATAGGCATTGTACGTGCATAAGTTACTAGTACATATTATCATGGGGTCATTGCGTATTGCAGTTGGTAATTGCTAAAATTATTGTTTAAGCTGTACTTAAATATCTCAACCTTTCAACCCATCATTAGCTGAATGATAATACAGAATACAGATGCGACAAGCATTGTAGATATGATTTCCGATTATTATTATTTTTACTATTTTGGATTGTACGTAATAAAGATTAGAAGAAACACAACTTATTTTCACCAGCTGTTCAAAGATATTTTATCTCCAAATGTACCTTGACCGCCTCATGCTGCATTTAATTTATGAAGATACACCCACTTATTTATTTCTTTGATGTAAGAAGATATCCAAATCAAATATGTCTATTGATTTAACTCAATAAACGTGCCCTGCTGACTATGGTAAGAAAAAATCATCTGCATTGCCACCCATATACCAAGGTTCTGAAATCGGGTTTCGAACTGGACCGGAAATTTTAGTGGTTTAAGGTTTAGTGGTTTAACCGGTATAAAACCGAAATCAAACCAGAGTTAAACCGGTATATTTAAATTTTAAAAATATATATTTTATGAATAAAATCAAGCAAATTAAATAGAAAATATACATGGTTTTATGAATTTTTTCGAAATTATAGTTTTATTAAATTAAGGGACAAAATTAATAAAAGTAAATTGTGTTGGGATTTAAAATTAATTATACTAGGGGTGTGAAGTATTAAATTCATAAATTTGGGGACAAAATTAAGTAGAATGAAAATATTAGATTGATAAGTTAATTATAAATCAAGTAAAATGGGCCGGACGAAATTCGAACCCAGAACATCAAGGAAATAAACTGAGAATCTCACCAGTAGACCAACCCATGAATCCGTAATATTGTTCGTTTTACCAATCTTACTAATTTTCGTTTTTTCTTTTTTTTTTAAATTAGAACAAGACCGGACCGGGATCGGACCGGATTTTGACCGGTTCGGTTGGAACCAGACAAAACCGGCCGGTCCGGTCCGGTCTTAAAAACCATGCCATATACTACAAAATAATTAAATAACCGTCAGATAACAGTTCGCCGTTTAAACTCCGTACTTTAATTATGTACGTAATAAGATAAGAAGAAAATGAAATCACCTGCCCTTTTCCACCTGTTGACGCCGTTAATCGACAATTTATAATTTGCTATTACAAATTTCAAAAACCTTACTTTCCCCAACTTGTTCTTTCGCCATCTATATAAGAATATCCATGTTATATAATTCGGACAAGAAACAACATTAACACACAGAAAATAGCAGCTATTAGCATCCCTCCCATTATAGGGGAAGAGGAGTTTTCCTTGTTTAGTAGTAATAAATCCTTGCTTTAATTTCCTAACAACATGGGAACGGAGGTTTTGAGGCCAAGTAATCCTCTCGCCGGCGGCACAGCGCCGGCGCCGGCGCCGTTTCACAGGCGCAGAAATCTTCACAACCTACCAAATCTCACCGTCGACAAGAGACCGTACAACTTGTGGGCCAATGGTCCCAAAAAAACCTCGTTTTCTCCGAAGCCCGACGGCAGAAGGTCGAGGAAATCGTCGCCCACATCGCCGTCTCCGCCGCCGACCCACGACACGACCATCCTGCGGCGGAGAGAACCGTCGGAATTGCTAACTAAAGGCTGTGGTAATTTTGCCAACGGCAGCAGAAATAGTTTTGACAACAATCAGCCCTTGAAATCTCCCAACTGCAGAGGTGTAAACGACGTCGTCCTATCGTCCCCCGGCGAACATAAAAAATGGAAGTGCCGCCGTCAAATGGAAAACCCACGCGGCGGCGATGAAATCCCAGAAACTGACGACGATGTCTACGCTGGGTCGGCTTTTTCGCTGTCTCCTTCGCCTAGATCCGTGCCTTTGCCGTCGTTCTTCGGTGGTGGTAATAAGGCAAAACATTGCGGCGGCGGCGGCTTTGTCGGAGATTCGCCGACAGGGATGCTCGAGGAAACTGCTACGATTGGATTAAGACGCTTGCTTCGCCTTGAATGCTGATCGATGGGTGGTTTTCTTCGCGTGAAATTTAATTTCCGTGACATAATTTTTTTCAGCGTTACGGAATGGGATTTCAATGGGGAAACAATATCTTTACATTTTGGTCGAATTAGTGTAGAATATAAAATCTGTATCATGAAAGAGAGATGTGATGAAAAGATTTGAGCTTATTTTGGAGTTTTTTTTTTTCCTTTCTCACTTAACTTATCTCTTCTTGTGTTTCTATTCCGGGTGCCCTACATAATTGTTCTCATTTTTATTTTTGGTTATTCTAATCATTAAATTAATTACACCATTTATATCAAAAACAAAAGTTTCTTAATTCGTGCGCACTAATAGATTTTCTCTCTCGATGCTTTAAAAGTGTAATAAAATATTAAAAAATGTGATTTCTTAATTTACGTGTCCTACTAATTTTTGGAAATTATTAAGTGGGCCGAGGAAGTAATAAATAACCAATTTACGAATGGGCTTAATTGATTAATCAGGACCTGCACTAAGCTAAACTCAAGGCCCATGTAACTCACTATAGATTGTCTATTTCTTGTATTTTACATAATAATTTAATATTCTTGTCGTATAGAAGTTGACTTTTAAAGTCAGAAAGTTTTGTCACGCGGACCAGCGCATGTCTTTTGTAAGTTGGATTTTATACGTAGGATAATGTTGATTTTCCCATATTGTTACTAGTGCCAATAATGTAATGATTTAAAGTCCACAAGTTATTCAATGTAACAAACTAATATGGATAATGTGGATTACGACATGCATAAGCTTAGACCTGATTTGAAATTATTCTGTCTCAAGTCAGCAATTGATTCCGGGCGGGATCACATTATCTCATTATCCTAGGGTCATAAATTATTATTTCGTTGTAGACCAAAGGAAAATTGGAAGGAAAATAGAACATGCAAAATCAAATCAAGACGTTATTAGAGTAATGTGGATCATACACTCCCACTAACCATTATTTACTCCAACCTCGAAATATTGTCTAGGCGTGCTACATATATAACTTATAAGTAAGTGGGGTGCAAAATTATGTTATTATATCCACACGTCATCCCTCATCACCACGCTTTATTTCTCCTTATTTTCTTAAATATGTGTTTAATATATTTCAAAATAAAGTCAACTCCACAATTTGCCTTCATTATCCAAATGCAATTACACCCATGAATTACAATGCACGTTCATATTTCCTTCTAACAAAATAAAATAAAAATAGAAAAATATTTCCACCTACACCCAAAAAGAGTCCAAAACTATTCTCTCTTCTCTCCCCGCAATCCACCGCCGCCGCCGCCGTAGCACACTTTTCATCAACACAGAGTAAACGTCTGAAAAACAACATCTCCATTCGCCGGAAATTCCTCCCCCACACAACTCCTCAGCCTCATCCCCAACGGCCCAACCACCTCCGCCGCTCCCCTCATCCACAGCTCCTCACCACCTCCAGCGGCGGCGGCCATGCCACTGAGAGACACAGACAAAACCCCCGGCCGGAAAATCTCAAACACCTTCCTCAAAACCTCGCAAAACCCCTCTCCTCCGCCCTCGTAAACCGAGCCCACGCACTCATAGCTAGCGTAGCTGAACCCATCCTCCGGCGTCACGTGCACTGTGGAATAACGGTCGCCGTCGAGCCCATTCATGGAGTACCCACAGGGATCGAAGGCGTAATCGCAGATGAAAGCATTCCTATTAATTTCTTGAATCCCAGTAACCTCCGTCATCACCTTACCAGCGCAGTCCCCATTCCTACCGTCGTTCAAACGCCGGTAAAACATCTCCGCCGAAACCCTATTCAGCTCAGTCATGCAGATCTCAACCGTGTACAAATCATCCGCCACGTGTCCCTCGCCGGCCGACGACGAAGCAGTGAAGACGTGCCACTTGTAATGACTCGAATTCTGCTTCGATGAGGATCTCAAAACCTTCGCCTTCTTCACCGTGAGATTCGCCGGAAGATTCTCCTCCAAGAAAGAAACCTCTTCCTCAAAGCTCGTGTGAGGGTACGGCTGCGCCTTAGGGAATATAAAGCTGCCGCGGGTGTACCTACACCCGCTAAGAGAGAGGCCCATGGTAAGAGCGTGGTCCACCAATGGGCGAACAGATCTGAGAAGCTGAGTGGTCCCACAAGTCTTTATGATGATCTTACGTGGGTAGACGAAGAGGCTCGACTCAGACAATACGTAGGCGTCGAAGTGTCTGTTTCCCACGGCGGAGACGACGGTGCACTGCACCTCGTGGAGAACTCTCTCCAGGGAGGAGAAGTCGAGTCGCCGGAGACCGGCGCCGATCGCCGGATGGTCGCCGGAGAAGCGTAGCTCGAGCCTCTTTTCGAAGCCTTCGAAGCCCGAGACTGACATTTTGACTATTAATACAGTGTTTTTTTTTTGTATGGGTGCTGTTGTGATTGAATATACATGAGAGTGAAATGTGCGTGTATATATATCTATATATGTGTGTGTATGTATATATGTAATAGGGTTGTTGAGGGGGAGAGTGCATGCGAGGGTTAGGAGACAAAAAGATTGGAGGCATAATGAGTGGAAGATGATGGTTGTGTTTGAGATCTTTATCGAACAAAAGAGCACGAATCTATATTTATGGCCACGCGCAATTTATTTGTTTATTTTTATATAATATAGACTTCTCTATTGTTATTTTAATGGAAGGTATTCATGGATTTGAGGGTATGAGAGTTACTTCAACTCAATTTAGAATAATGCTTGCTCTATGCAATTTTCTTTTCTTGATCATATTTTCTTAAATTTAACAGCATGATGTTATTTCTTGAGCCGAAATTTTCATTACCAAACCGGGCGTTACTACTTATCTTAGTTGATTTCAACGTCACTCGCTAGCTTGAGAATCGAAGTGGAGACATGGAATAATAAAGTTAGATAATAATAATAATTAGTATTCTTGAGCAAGGCAGGCATATTTCCTTGTATAGAGTGTTCTCAAGTGCATGCCCACAAACTCGAATTACGAAAATGGTGTGTGTGTGTGCAATATTTTCAATATATCCATTGAAGCCCTTAAATTAAAAAATAGAAACAGATGGTTGAAAGGACAAGAATATAAATTTTACAGGAGTGATGAGCAGGTGTACTTGTAAAGAAGGCTTAGACGTGCTCACAAATAATCGAAAATATATATGTATATATATAGGTAAACAATCTAATAATAAAATAGAGAATCATGCGTAACAGTTAGCAACTAAAGCTTTTGTGTTGATAACGTGACACCTCTTCAAGAATATTCTTTTCCATCAAGACGAGGAAGCCTTAATCTTGCCTCTATCTGTTTTATGATAGGGGGTTTGTAGAGAGAATTTTTATAATTAACGGTCTTAACTTCCTCGTGGTATGTTCGAGAATCAGGAGGTAGAATTTGAACTAAATTGCAGACAGGTGTTAGAGTTTCTTTCCTATTTTTGTCCCTTTCATTTAGTTCTTTGTAGTCAAAGGGGATTTCTGGACCATGTGGACCTTGTCTAATGGATGAATCGAAAGTATTTTCATAAGACGATTCAGTAAAATCTCTAAGAGAGGTTATTCCTAAGCGCATGTGTTTAACATCGTATATTTCTTTCTTTTGTCAAACACACGGGTTAGTGAAACCTATGCCTTCTATAGGATTATAGAACTCTATATCCTTGGGCTTGTTCAAAAATATCGTCTGTTCGGACTGTCCCCTACGCGTAACTATATCGTCCAATTTCTTTACTTTGGCATATAGTTTCTTGCGTTCCTCACCTAGGAGAGCGTAATTATTTTCCACGGTTAGTTTCGCGGCTTGACAGGCATCAAAATCCTTAATAAGCTCACTAATCTTAGCATTCGATGTTTCTAGTTGAGCTTCTAAGTTAGTGATCTTAGAGGTAGCTTCGGTTATCCTACAATTTAAAATGGCTTTCTCGTTGAGATTTCTAACCAAGCAATTGTAATTATTTGCTAGCCTATCTTCTAATTCCTTAATCTTTCTGCTCTGTTGTCCTAGTTGAGGTTGACTAGTCTCTCTAGAATGGAGGTTCCTGGTAAGTTCATCTATTTTTGCACTAGAGCTCCTAAGTTCTTGTTCGAGACTATCTATCGTCTCCTGAGCTCTCTCAAGTTCGTTCTCTACTTCCTTTATACTTTTCTGGTCACGTTTCATGTTAGCATATTGCTTTTGATATGATTCTAACATGGTCAATAATGTGGAAGGAGTGACTACCTCATTTGAAGACGTGGATGCATTGTCGTCGTCCGTACGAGTGGATGTTTCGGCGTCCAATTCGTTGTCGAGACGGGCCATGAGGGCTAAGTTCTCTTCTTCGGAGCTCGACGTGTCCTCGAGCCATTGGTCCTGTTCGGCCATGAGAGCTACTCCAGCCTCTTTCTGTTTTGTCAATTGAAGCTTCCTGGAGTAGTAGTTTGCATCTCTTTTCTTCGGGAGAGTGCACTCTCTGGAGAAGTGACCTGCTTTGCCACAGTTAAAGCATTTGTTAGTCTCTTTGGGATTCTTGACCTCGGAACTCTCCGGAGCACGTTCTTTGTTCTTGGAGCTTGTAGTCCGAAGTCAGTTGGCTGAGGTTGAAGACTTCTTCTTGAAGTACTTCTTGCTCATCATTTGTCCAATGAGAGCTAACTGTTTTCCAAGGGCTTTCATGTTCGGCTCGATGTCGGAGTCCGATTCATCTTCCGACTCTGATGATGAAGGTGGCCTAACGATCTTTTCCTTTCTTGATCTTGTGCTCCTCTTCTCCGAGACTAAGGCAACCGTGTCATCGGTTTGTTTGCCTTTCTGCTCTTTGGTAATCTCGCGGATATCATGTGAAAGTCAGCAACTAAAGCTTTTGTGTTGATAACGTGACACCTCTTCAAGAATATTCTTTCTCCTTGCCTTTTAAGTTACTTTACGATCAACATACTTCAACTAACAGTTAATTGTATCAAAGCAACTATATACGACTTCCATTGAAAAACAGTGGAAACCCTAAAATAATGTTTAAGACACTGCTGATAACCTCAGTTGAGTGCAATACCAAACGGACACGAACATGTATTTATTTATGTATATGTAATGATTAGTTCAAAGGAGAAATGGATAGAATGCGGAGTATGAGTGGCGAGTATGAAGGAGATGGATATAAAATGATTGAAGATGGTCAGTTAGGAATAAAAAATTAATAATTCATGCGCTTCCTTCCTCTTATTTTCCTTTAAATTATACATGAGGGTTATTAGGAAAGTTTCATAATTTTAATGTATGTATGTATAGGGCTGGGGAAATATACCGATGTGGCAGCCCCGCTTTCCACCACTACATTCTACACTAGTCTATGCGACTAATGTTCTACTAATGAAATAGATAGTACGGAATTTCGTATAAAATTTTCCTTTTATATAAAGGAATCGTAGCTGTTCCTACAAAATCATCGTTGGGTCCTATTTACATAGGAAAGTGCGCAAGCGTGTCAAAATAAAACTATTTACTGGGCCTCCACGAGGTCGCATCCATGCACACACTTCCATCTCAAAAGCCCACGGAAGCTTCAAAAGTTGGCCTCGCCGTGAAAATGATCACGTACCGTGATCGCGGGGTCCTACAACACATAAAACGTGGAATGAGCTTATAAAGCTCAGTAAGTGAAAATCATGCATGCAATGCACGTGACCTAAATAGCGAAGGCATCCGTGCCAATGCTATCTACACCTCATATTCTTCCTGACCTTTCTCACCTTCTTCTTGACCTTTCATAACATATTTGGGCCCCTTCGGCTTTCAATCTTACTATGCACCATATAGAGTTCAAACCCTTAAGGGTATAAATGCAGTACACACACTGGGAGGCTAAACCCGAGCACTCAATCTGTGCGTAACCCTATGGTGCCTTTCAATCCCAATGTGATCCACACTGAGAGGCTACTAGTGCCTTTCAATCCCAATGTGATCCACACTGAGAGGCTACTAGTGCCTTTCAATCCTAATGCAGTCCCATTGAGAGGCTAACCCGGGCACACAAATTTCGTTTAACCCTAAGACGCCTTTCCATCCAATGCAGCCTGACACGCGGGCGCTTCCCACTGGTAGCTTACTACGAGGTCGCCAACACTCGAGGTTCCCTCAGTGCCGCTCATACCCTCGAGTCGCATCCTCCAGGTTGCATCTCCCGCTACGGGGTATTTACCTGCCTCTCGTGAATCAGGCAGTCGGCCTCGTGAATCGCCGTAATATATTTATATACCTGCCTCTCGTAAATCAGGCAGTCGGCCTCGTGAATCGCCGTAATATATTTATATACCTGCCTCTCGTGAATCAGGCAGTCGGCCTCGTGAATCGCCGTAATATATTTAGGTAGCATAGAAGAGCCGTGACTCATTGAGTCGACACAAATGCCCATATCGGCAAATATACATATCGCTTTTAAGCGACCTTATACTCATGCACGCTATCTCCCTGACTCTCATACTAGTCGTGCGTGCATATGCTCATGCCATGAATATGCATGTCATGTCATCATATAACGTAATTAAACCACGTAAAAACTCATATAAAATCATAGAAGCACATAGACACGTCACATAAAATGATAAGAGCACATAACACATAATTTCATGCACATAAAAATTATGTGTTGTAGTTGCGATTTCCACGTACGGTAATTTCATCATATAACGTAATTAAACCACGTAAAAACTCATATAAAAACTCATACTTACCTGGTATCCTTAGCTTATCGTACGGTAATTCGCTAACCCTCAAACCCTAAATATAGGAACATATAAAAATTAGACTTTGTTAGTCTAATTTTAATTTCACGAAATTGGCTTAATTTGAAAACCCTAGTTTCGACTTTTATGGGTTTTGAAATAGATCTCGATATGGAACTAAAGTGGGTCTCGACATTGGAACTAATTGGTACACAATGATCTCGAGGTTACGCATCAAAATTATAATACAATGTCGAGATGTATATAGCTATTATTAAGATGTCGAGTTGTATCTTCGGAATAATAAACAAGAATTTCGATGTTCACTATATTGAATACATCTCGACATGTGACATGTAAGGACTTCGAGTTTGGCGGTGGAACAATTCTTAACATAAGATACAATCATGAGTTCGACATTTTCATGATAATCTCAACATAATATATAAAATTTCGAGATCTGCTTTGATATTGTAACCAAGATGTCGATATCTTAAAGTTGGGTTACTCGATATTAGACAAAATGTCGAGATGTGTTTCGACATCTCAAACAAAATGTCGATATTAGTATCAAAGACAAATTTCGTGCTCCTGCACAACTTTCAAAGTCAAGATAAATTTCGATTTAGTCTCGAGTTCAATTGCTAAATCTTATAATTCTAAATCTCGACATTGAACTTACACAAGGCTTCGAGATTTAAGCTGAACCATACACAGATTTCGACATTTATATTGCTTGAATTTTGAAGTTAATTATCAGAATTAAATGTCGTGAGGTATTTTGAATTCCTTCTATCCTCGTTATTGAACTCGACATCATACCTAACAGTGTTTCGAGATCTATCAAACTAAAAATCGCATCATCCGACACTTCATATACTCTGCCACTATTTCAAGCTGTTTACTTCTTCGAAATTCAATTTCTAACTTACTAAATTTCTTAGGTGTCATACATATAATTCTAGGCAACAAGTTCGAATGATCTTAAGCTACAGATAATTAAAACCCTAATATCATTAAATAACGAAAAATAGAAATTCTCCTTACAAGTTATCCTAAACTGGGAAAATCTTACTCCTTATTTCTGTCTCCTACCCATCGATCATGTGAATTAATAAGTATAACCTCAGTACTCAGTACTTAATATTGATTTACAAACTATGCATAGAGCTATACCTTCTTAAAGTAGAATTCGTTCTTTTCTTCTTTGCTTGGCTTTTGTTTTGATTTCTTCCTTGCTTAGGGTTTTCTTGTTTGAATAACCTTTTTCTTATCATGTGGTTTCGATGACTTCCATTTAGCTAGCGTATAATTGATGTGACATAAAGGCAATATAAGTTACCTTATGCTGAAGTAATTTAAGTGTCCATGTTTATCCATTAAGTTAAGGAATACTTTCATGTCAATTATTTAATTTATCTAAATCATGATTGGTCTATTCCTAATGGTATATGCATCGATCAAATTTCTACCCTTCTATGGTAATCGAATCAATCAATTCGATCGAATTCTATTCTCCCCTCAATCGGCCGAATTCTGACTTTATATTTAGGTTGATCGAAATTATTTCTAAGCCTTAGGAACTGATCGATTTAATTTAAATGTATTCAATCATGTTACCCAACAATCGCTCGGTTCTTAGTTCTTAATTTCAATCGACCAAAGCTAGGTCATGTCATATTTAAATACTAGTCATATTCTTCTAAGTTTGAATGTTATCATATAGCACAATTGCGTTCCCAAACTTTATTCTTATTAGTATTTTTCTTTTTTTTATAATCTGAATTCCTCATAATTCCTTTGACCCAAAATTTACAGACCTTATGTGAAGTTATTTCTAAGTTTTTGCTCGAATTTCCTACCTAGTCAATTGTTCTAGTAGCACATAATCAGATAAGTACGTATCATATTGTAAAGCATGTACTATGCAATCACATATGTCATATAACATGCATGCAAATTTATTGCCCGAAAATTGACTTCACATGGCTTAACCGAATTTAGCTATGGTATCAGAAATATTATTAGAGGTAATTCCACCAATTAATTTAAGTGTTATAGCTAATTCTTTTGTAGTCCTAACCACTGTATTTAATTATTCCAAACAAGTTTCCAATTAAACATTTTCACCACTAATTAAATCGTAAATCCCGTAATTGGATTTTACGGGTATTACATCCTCCCCCCCTTAAAAGAATTTCGCCCCCGAAATTCCGTCAGCTGGAATAATTCAGGGTGACAATTGGTAGGAAGTTGATCTGACTTAGTTAGGTGATAGAAATTCACCTTAGGAAGTTATCAAGGAATCTCCAATAATTTCGAGGATCGAAAGGAATAGAATCCTGGTGAAGTAAATACGAAGATTGTTCCAGTTAGTGGAACCTGTACTACCTCGAAGAGCTAACGAGAATAATTATAAACTTAGGCAGAAATCGAAGATCCTAAGTACCCATCACGCTTCCGCTGCGCAACTCTGATATCGAACAAATACGTTTCTTAGGGTGAGCAAAAGATTAGGGCATAGGAATATATCCCGTTATTATTGGTTTCAGGAATTCAGCCAAAGATTTCGGCTTCCTATTTTGAACGCCTATCTATTACGATCACGACTCAGGTCGACACTCGAACTGGTATCAACCAAGTCGGCTAAGAGAATTCCCGAGTCTTACCACATAAGTGGTGGATAGAAAGAAAATGTGGCTCATGAGTCCACTAGAATGCATGTTGAAGTTTAATCAATTAGGAGGGTACCTTCCGTCCCGGATGGGTTGTTTTCAGTTTCTTCCGCCGTAAGCATATATACTCGAGCGGGTGCTGTCGGCGGCTTGGCCCGGTTCGTTCCCTGACTTCCAGATGCATTTTCCGGGCAGGCTACGGAGTAATGGCCCGTCTTGCCACATTTGAAACAGGTAGCATTTTGTGAAAAACAGACGCCCATGTGACGTCGTGCACATTTTGAGCATATGGGTGCATTTGGTTGGGGTCTCCCTTGATTCGGATTAGGTTGTTGAGGTGGTCCAGGGCGGTTCTGGAAATTGGGTTTCACATTCTTAGGAATGAACGGTTTCTTCAGGTTGTTTCTGTCCTCCTTAGGTCTTTGTTCAAACTTCCTTTTTATTTCTTGGGCTCGTACAATTCGGCTTTCAGCTTGTTCAGCCATCAAGGCTCGTTCCGCCATTTGGGCATAAGTAACCCCTTGGAATCCAGCCATGCCAACATCACGGTAGAGTTCTGGCTTCAAGCCTTCCATAAATCGCTCGATTTTTAGCGAGTCGGTACTTACCATGTGGGTTGCAAATCGGGAGAGTTGTTCGAATTTTCTAATATACTCTGCCACCGTCATTGTTCCCTGGCGGAGATTGATGAACTCGTTCATTCTTTGTGCACGAACGGGAGCAGTAAAATACTTATTTCGGAAGAGTTCTTTGAAATGCTCCCAAGTCATTGTTATCGGATCTTCGAGAGTTAGGATCGTGTCCCACCAGTGGCCGGCGCTTCCCCTTAATAGGTACCCAGCGCACAAGGCCTTTTCGGTTTCAGGGGTACGACTATGTTGGAACATAGTTTCTAGGGTTCGGAGCCAATCCTCAGCCGAGGTTGGGTCAACAGCATCTTCAAAGGTTGGGGGGGTTAAGTTTACGAAATCTTTTCCCGACCATTTCGATTCTGTCGGCCGGAGGGGATCCGTTATTTGATTGCCCACCAGCGTTTTGTTGCTGGATCAGTTGCTGGATTTGGGCAGATTGTTGGCGGACTAGTTCCGCGAGTTGGAGGATAGTCTCATCACGACTATCAGTAGAGGCTGCGGGTTCTTTACCTTTATCCGCACCCGCACTATTTCCATTTCTTGTTCTACCCATCGTTCTTCTATCCTAATGTTCCTACGATCAATAAATCATGTAACACCAGAAATTCATAAAAACATAAAACTTACAGGCAAGGCCGCTTCCGTGATTTTGAGTGTGTGTACATGGACAGTCTGCAGAACCTATATCCTAAGCTCTGATACCACCTGTGGCAGCCCCGCTTTCCACCACTACATTCTACACTAGTCTATGCGACTAATGTTCTACTAATGAAATAGATAGTACGGAATTTCGTATAAAATTTTCCTTTTATATAAAGGAATCGTAGCTGTTCCTAAAAAATCATCGTTGGGTCCTATTTACATAGGAAAGTGCGCAAGCGTGTCAAAATAAAACTATTTACTGGGCCTCCACGAGGTCGCATCCATGCACACACTTCCATCTCAAAAGCCCACGGAAGCTTCAAAAGTTGGCCTCGCCGTGAAAATGATCACGTACCGTGATCGCGGGGTCCTACAACACATAAAACGTGGAATGAGCTTATAAAGCTCAGTAAGTGAAAATCATGCATGCAATGCACGTGACCTAAATAGCGAAGGCATCCGTGCCAATGCTATCTACACCTCATATTCTTCCTGACCTTTCTCACCTTCTTCTTGACCTTTCATAACATATTTGGGCCCCTTCGGCTTTCAATCTTACTATGCACCATATAGAGTTCAAACCCTTAAGGGTATAAATGCAGTACACACACTGGGAGGCTAAACCCGAGCACTCAATCTGTGCGTAACCCTATGGTGCCTTTCAATCCCAATGTGATCCACACTGAGAGGCTACTAGTGCCTTTCAATCCCAATGTGATCCACACTGAGAGGCTACTAGTGCCTTTCAATCCCAATGCAGTCCCATTGAGAGGCTAACCCGGGCACACAAATTTCGTTTAACCCTAAGGCGCCTTTCCATCCCAATGCAGCCTGACACGCGGGCGCTTCCCACTGGTAGCTTACTACGAGGTCGCCAACACTCGAGGTTCCCTCAGTGCCGCTCATACCCTCGAGTCGCATCCTCCAGGTTGCATCTCCCGCTACGGGGTATTTACCTGCCTCTCGTGAATCAGGCAGTCGGCCTCGTGAATCGCCGTAATATATTTATATACCTGCCTCTCGTAAATCAGGCAGTCGGCCTCGTGAATCGCCGTAATATATTTATATACCTGCCTCTCGTGAATCAGGCAGTCGGCCTCGTGAATCGCCGTAATATATTTAGGTAGCATAGAAGAGCCGTGACTCATTGAGTCGACACAAATGCCCATATCGGCAAATATACATATCGCTTTTAAGCGACCTTATACTCATGCACGCTATCTCCCTGACTCTCATACTAGTCGTGCGTGCATATGCTCATGCCATGAATATGCATGTCATGTCATCATATAACGTAATTAAACCACGTAAAAACTCATATAAAATCATAGAAGCACATAGACACGTCACATAAAATGATAAGAGCACATAACACATAATTTCATGCACATAAAAATTATGTGTTGTAGTTGCGATTTCCACTTACCTGGTATCCTTAGCTTATCGTACGGTAATTCGCTAACCCTCAAACCCTAAATATAGGAACATATAAAAATTAGACTTTGTTAGTCTAATTTTAATTTCACGAAATTGGCTTAATTTGAAAACCCTAGTTTCGACTTTTATGGGTTTTGAAATAGATCTCGATATGGAACTAAAGTGGGTCTCGACATTGGAACTAATTGGTACACAATGATCTCGAGGTTACGCATCAATATTATAATACAATGTCGAGATGTATATAGCTATTATTAAGATGTCGAGTTGTATCTTCGGAATAATAAACAAGAATTTCGATGTTCACTATATTGAATACATCTCGACATGTGACATGTAAGGACTTCGAGTTTGGCGGTGGAACAATTCTTAACATAAGATACAATCATGAGTTCGACATTTTCATGATAATCTCAACATAATATATAAAATTTCGAGATCTGCTTTGATATTGTAACCAAGATGTCGATATCTTAAAGTTGGGTTACTCGATATTAGACAAAATGTCGAGATGTGTTTCGACATCTCAAACAAAATGTCGATATTAGTATCAAAGACAAATTTCGTGCTCCTGCACAACTTTCAAAGTCAAGATAAATTTCGATTTAGTCTCGAGTTCAATTGCTAAATCTTATAATTCTAAATCTCGACATTGAACTTACACAAGGCTTCGAGATTTAAGCTGAACCATACACAGATTTCGACATTTATATTGCTTGAATTTTGAAGTTAATTATCAGAATTAAATGTCGTGAGGTATTTTGAATTCCTTCTATCCTCGTTATTGAACTCGACATCATACCTAACAGTGTTTCGAGATCTATCAAACTAAAAATCGCATCATCCGACACTTCATATACTCTGCCACTATTTCAAGCTGTTTACTTCTTCGAAATTCAATTTCTAACTTACTAAATTTCTTAGGTGTCATACATATAATTCTAGGCAACAAGTTCGAATGATCTTAAGCTACAGATAATTAAAACCCTAATATCATTAAATAACGAAAAATAGAATTCTCCTTACAAGTTATCCTAAACTGGGAAAATCTTACTCCTTATTTCTGTCTCCTACCCATCGATCATGTGAATTAATAAGTATAACCTCAGTACTCAGTACTTAATATTGATTTACAAACTATGCATAGAGCTATACCTTCTTAAAGTAGAATTCGTTCTTTTCTTCTTTGCTTGGCTTTTGTTTTGATTTCTTCCTTGCTTAGGGTTTTCTTGTTTGAATAACCTTTTTCTTATCATGTGGTTTCGATGACTTCCATTTAGCTAGCGTATAATTGATGTGACATAAAGGCAATATAAGTTACCTTATGCTGAAGTAATTTAAGTGTCCATGTTTATCCATTAAGTTAAGGAATACTTTCATGTCAATTATTTAATTTATCTAAATCATGATTGGTCTATTCCTAATGGTATATGCATCGATCAAATTTCTACCCTTCTATGGTAATCGAATCAATCAATTCGATCGAATTCTATTCTCCCCTCAATCGGCCGAATTCTGACTTTATATTTAGGTTGATCGAAATTATTTCTAAGCCTTAGGAACTGATCGATTTAATTTAAATGTATTCAATCATGTTATCCAACAATCGCTCGGTTCTTAGTTCTTAATTTCAATCGACCAAAGCTAGGTCATGTCATATTTAAATACTAGTCATATTCTTCTAAGTTTGAATGTTATCATATAGCACAATTGCGTTCCCAAACTTTATTCTTATTAGTATTTTTCTTTTTTTTATAATCTGAATTCCTCATAATTCCTTTGACCCAAAATTTACAGACCTTATGTGAAGTTATTTCTAAGTTTTTGCTCGAATTTCCTAACTAGTCAATTGTTCTAGTAGCACATAATCAGATAAGTACGTATCATATTGTAAAGCATGTACTATGCAATCACATATGTCATATAACATGCATGCAAATTTATTGCCCGAAAATTGACTTCACATGGCTTAACCGAATTTAGCTATGGTATCAGAAATATTATTAGAGGTAATTCCACCAATTAATTTAAGTGTTATAGCTAATTCTTTTGTAGTCCTAACCACTGTATTTAATTATTCCAAACAAGTTTCCAATTAAACATTTTCACCACTAATTAAATCGTAAATCCCGTAATTGGATTTTACGGGTATTACAACCGAAATATCGATATACCGTCCTTATCGTATCGTAACGTATCGAAAATGTCGAAAATTTTGGTATACCGAAGTTTTGGTAAGGTATGATACCGTACCGAAAATTTTCGGTACGGTAAAGGTATGAAAATTTTAAAAATAAGGTATACCGATTATACCGAAATACCGAAATACAAAATTTTTTTAATATTTTTTATATATATACACACCTAGATATATTACATTATTTCAAAAAATATAAAATGAATAAAAATATTATAAGGATCTTCATAAATTTGCCCATAAATTATTAACTATACTCAACCCTGTGGTTATGTAAAGTTCTTTGTCTTACTAAGGAGATTGACTAAAATATACAAAGTTTTTTAAGGTTATTTTATGAATTAATAATCTTTTTATTTTGTCAAATTGGGTATTAATAATCCATCTTATTGGGGCCTAAGGAGTTTGAATTGACTAAAACTTCGAAAACAACAAATTAACGAGTTACAAGACACGCTTGGTAAAAAACCCTCCGTGTGAATGGTATAGAAGGCATGATACCGATACCATACCGAAATTTCGGTATGATACCGTATCGAAATTTAAGGTATACCGAAATTTTGGTATGGTATTGGTATGATTTTTTTCGATATCGAAATTTCGGTACGGTATACGGTATCACGGTTTTGGTACGGTATACCGTACCAAACCACCCCTATGTATGTATGTAGGCGTCATGAACAATATTCTTGTGGTGGCTTCAACATTTAATCACTATTAACCACACATCGCTCTCCTCTTCTCTTGCACGCGCACCACCAAACGCAATGCACATTTTATTATATACTATTTGTATATTTATATACAGATGATGGCCTAGCTAGTTGCTGAGTCCTTATATCTCCATATATATGGGGCAAAGGTTTTATTTCACTTACACTTGTTTATTTCATAATATATCATAATTTTGTGTATCAGTGGGACTAATCCCGTTTGAATTTATTAGGGTCGTCACATAGCCGACAATGAAGTTCATGTTTGACTCGATAGATTAAACTTAGTTGGAATGTGAGTTATTTGGGGATTATTGAGAAATATTTCAAAATCGCAATTGAAATTTGGGATAAAATCTTGAGCAAAACTTTGAGATAAAATTGTTAGGAATCGTGAATCGAGAATTCAGATTAAACAGTTTTGGTGATTGTCCAAACTTGATTAAGGATACCAGTTAGAAGAAGATTAAAAGACCGGATGTCAATCAGCAGATTACATATGCGCAGAAGACCGGATATTAGTTAGAAGAACATAAGACTGGTTATTAGAAGCAAGAGTACAAGCGTGCCTAAAACCGAAAGATATATAGATATACCGGACCTGGCATGAGCCAAGACCAGAACTCAAATACCGGACCGATAAAGCGCCAAGACCGGAGTTCTGTCATCAAGCGTGCCACGTGTGCAAGATTCAAATTTACTCAAGGCGGGATAATGAAACCCACTGTTGAAATCTTTAATGCAAGGCTGCCATAGGAAGTCAGGTCGAAGTCAAGCCAAGCTTAACATGGAAAAAGCAAATGAGACAGTATAAACTGCTGCCAAGACCGGACAATATCCATTTTGGGAAAGTGCATTTAATGCACAGTTCAGCACTTGGAGCCATATCACAACAGTCTTCTTCATCAACAAACAAGTATATATATCATAGAAGAAACACTGAAGAAGATAACAACACAACCACGAGAAATCAACTAGACGAAATTGAAGAGCAAAGCGAGAAATTTAGAAAGTGTTGTCCTCACTGTACGATAACCGGTCAGGTTAAGTAAGTGAGTATTGTTTTCCGACGGACTGTAAAAAGCTGTTGAAGTAGGTGGATTGTATTTTACGACTGCCTA
This sequence comes from Craterostigma plantagineum, assembly GCA_027422505.1. Classification (NCBI taxonomy): domain Eukaryota; kingdom Viridiplantae; phylum Streptophyta; class Magnoliopsida; order Lamiales; family Linderniaceae; genus Craterostigma; species Craterostigma plantagineum. The sequence goes on along the minus strand of JAPQWV010000012.1, from coordinate 11,079,151 downwards.
GGGATTCACTAGATAAGGCTGAGGGCAGCCGGGTAGGTTGTACTGTGAGTGTATAACTGAAGTCTAGTGAACCTTCCTTGCGAGGAAGAAGGGGAGACGTAGGAGATTTAACTCCGAACTTCCAGAAACAAACTGGTGTTTGCCTTCACACACACACTAACATTACGCACAGGCTACCGGTTTCTAAGTAATAACTGGTCTACAAGCTTCCGCAAATAACACACAGAGAAAAATCAAGCACCGGTATTAGCCTTAACCGGTTAACTACCAAAAAGGTTTCAAGCGTTTATTCACCCCCCTCTAAACGCGTAAACCGATCCTAACAAGTGGTATCAGAGCGGGTTTGCTTGATATTTCTTTGATACTAACCATGACTTTATCAGATCAGCTTCTTATGTTTAGCAGGGAAAATTTTCTTGAGTGGAAAATAAGGTTGATGACCTACCTTTATGCGCAAGATGATGAAATGATCGATGTACTGGAAAATGGACCGTTCGTGTTCAACAAAATCAACGTAAGACATGCTGTCTACCCTGACGAACCAAGAGAAATTCCGAAGGAAAGACACGAGCTGTCAGCAGAAGAAAGACGAAAGACAAATCTGGATAATATTGCTAAAAATACTATATTCAAAACTCTGGACATAGAAATCTTCAGACAAGTTATGACAGGCAAGACCGCTAAGGAAGTATGGATCAAACTAAGTCAACTTGGGGAAAACCAAGAAATCAACGAGCTCAAGGAAAATCCAGCAGAAGCACTGGAAGATGGAAAATCATCCAGTATGACACAGGTTAAGCAACGTAAGCTAAGCGATAATACTAACATTCAGCTTAAATGTGATAGGACCGGATCCAAAACTGAAAACGACTCCAAAGAGGAGACAAACCAACACCTAAGGTGGAAGAAGGCACAAATCTCCACGACTAATAAAGACAGCCACAGATGGGATGATACCGACTCCGATGAATCAAGCTCTGAGGATGAACCAAGCAACCACAAAGATGAACCAGAACTTATCTGCCTGATGGGAGATCAATCAGATCCAGAAAATAAGTTCACCTATGAAGAAGTTCTAGATGCTCTCCAGAATATGGCTGATGAATACTGGAAACTAAACGAGAAGTTAAAAGTGGCAGAAAAAGGAAAGGCACCAGCGCTAGAAGATACCGGATCTCTTCTTGAAAAGATCATCCATCTAGAGGAAGAAAACCTCAAACTCAAAGAAGCAGCCGAAAAGAATGCATCAGAAAACAAGAAGCTAACCGCCTTGGTCCAGTCATGGACTAAGTCAACAGAGACATTTCAATGTCTTCAAGGTTCCCTGAGGGATGCTGGTGACCGAACCGGACTTGGATACGGCGAAAGAACTGGTGTCAATGAGCCAACGACATCCGCACAACCAACTACCTCAAAGGTGATCAACTTTGTTCGTCCCAAAAACTATAACCCAGTCTCTGTTGCTCCTATGAACAGGTTTAAGGAAACTGGAGTGAAACATAGCTACAATCCCTCAATGCCCTACGCAAGGACAAGACCTCAGGTAGCAAGGGGGAATAACGTAAGAAATACTCCACAGAAAGGATTACCCCAACAATTAAGGGGGAATATCGGAGTAAAATATGATCCACGAGGAAGAAGACCTCAACAACCAAGGGGGAATGGCCACAATACGAAATCAGGAACACAAGGCTACAGAAGACCCAAAGACCGGTCTCAGAACAGGAATAATAAATATAAATACCTTATTGACCCTATTACCGGTAGACACATTAGGATAATCCAAGTATGGATACCTAAGGTACTAATTCCTAATCGGACCCAAAGAGACTTGGGTACCGAGGACTTTATTTGTTCTTGCAGGAATACTTGCAGGAATTCAACCGGCTCTACTAATCTCTAGACAGCAGACGCTGTCGGCACATGCCCAGGGGGAAAGATTCCCACTGAGATTGAACCATGTGCCAAGTTAGCAGTTACTTTTGAGATCGGTATCCAGGTAAAAGTGTAGAGATAATTAGACTGACATACTGAGACTTAGACATAACAATACAAACTGGATAAGGAACCAAATAAATCAACTATCTGAACTGGTACAAGCAAGAACTTACAGTCCAATATAGTTGGTTATTGGTGAATTCATGAGACAAGGAATAATTCATCTAAGACCTCAAATCTTTCTATAATTATTGAAGTCAACCTTGATAATGATCCACTCTCATCACCAGTATTAATAAAAGAAAAGTGGACAGAAACTGTCTTTTCTAAGTCTTGCACTAATGTAATGTTTTGAGGACCATAGCGTGTGCTGTGAGTCATCTATATGCTGGCAAGTTTAGGTAAAAATACAGTAAAGAAAGGGAATCGGATGTCTGGCAAGAGCACAACAGATGATCAGAATAACAAAGTGATAGCAGTCAGACAAGACTTCAGAAAGGAAGCTCCGAACTGGGAAAACCAAGCAATGTAGGAACAAACCAGTTTCAAAAAGCGAGATATTTGTCTAAAGAAACAAGAACAGAGTATCGCAAGCAGTTTGCATCTAAAGGAGCCAACTAAGGGGGAACGCCTCAAGAAGAAGGAAGAAAGCCTCTCAGAAGACCAAAACAGCATTCAAGGGACGATCAAATCAGCCTGGCGACTGATCGGATTAACTGATTGGAAATACAAACTAAGGGAAACTCACCAGAAGGAACTGAATCAGTCTTGAGATCAACTAAGTCCGGAAGTTCCCATCAAAGACCGATAGTCCATACCGGAGAAAGACAACTAAGGGGAAACACTCAAAAGTACAACACAGGGAATGTGTGAAAGATTCACCAAACTCTTGGAATTCAAAAACATAAAGAGAAATTGGTGAGGGAAATTAGTTTCAGAAAAATGGCGTCAGGAATCTCTACATGGAGATTGGTTCTCAGCCGACTGAATGACTGAATGTACTTTCAGACTCTAACAAGTGGTTAAGGAGTAGACAAACATGGGTCAACAAGCAAGTTCTCTTATTGGAGGAAAGTTGCAACTTTAAGAGGCAAAGTAGTAGAAGTACCAAGGCTGTCAAGCCGGTGAAGATAGTCGAAAGTACTGAAATCAGGAAGGAGAGACTAAGTACGGGAATGACAAACCGGTGAACTACGCACAACTGCACCAGACCGGTTCTCAAAAGCAAAGCCTACTCTTTGTCTAAGTATCTGATTTATCTCAAAAGCCTTCTGAAACCGAAACTATCCATGACTGACCAATGGATAAACATATGACTTCTACTGAGCGGATAAAGACCGAGTCTCTTCGATAACTGTGCCTCATCAATGCACATATTATTGGGTTTAGTACAGCTGGCTTTGAAACTTGCAGGATATTTGAGAAGGTGAATAGTCATGTCATCAACGAATCTCTGTCATCGGACAAGACATAAAGTTCCGACGCACTGAAAAGAAGATAAGCATGGCCTGGAATACTGTGCACCCGTGACACAAATCGACAGGAATTCTCTGGCTATTTAAAGACCTCACGATCTTCTTCAAAATCCCAGTCATTCAACAACAACTAAGTTCCAAATGCCTGAGTTACCGAAACATCCACAACCCTCAGTCAGGATAAGCCTCACAACCAGAAAAAGCTTAACAAGTCCAAGCCCAGTTTTCTTATCCAATCGCCTCAAAGCAGTATTTTCAACAAACTGGATGCAGACTCACCCATTAGATCATTCAAAGACCTCGGGACGGTCAAACGAAGCTACAAAGACGCTGCTTTGGACTAGCAGGCTTTTTAAAACAAGTCCGACGGCACAGAAAGATAGCTCTGGGATGCTCTCTGAGGACTGGACGAGTTGGAAAAGATGCACCCAGTCATCAGCTTCTTACCCAGAGCTGAACAAAAGATGCCGCGGACCGGGCGAACCATCAGGGCACTACAAGGACCCAAAGGAGAAGATGGCGCCCCACCAGTCCCTTGTAGACCATCGACCCACAAGAGACGGCGTAGTAGCCGAGCGGTTGAGAAGCCGTGGGCTACCTTACCGCTCCTACCAGCCTCTCGAAGAGACGGGTCGAGAATTCATCAAGGAAAGGGACTGGAAAAAGGGAACCGGTTACCCGGGATTAAATGCCATGCCAGGCGTATACTCGGATACCGGTTCCTATCGGTTTCGTTGCGCTTTCAGTGGTGCCAACAAGCGGATATCCACCATGACGCAACAACCGACTCTCCAAGGAGCTCAACAAAAAGCGTGAGTCCTGGAGACAACCGGAGTTTTGTAAGAGCTGCTAAGACTGGACGGCTCAGAAGAAGATTTCTTCAGACCTTGAAGCGTCCTGTCAAACCTGAGCGCAGCTACAGAGCTACCGGTTTCATTGTGCTTCAGAAGGAGAGAACAACTGTAATGATGACTCTCTTGCACAATGACTACCTTCCCTCATACCGGACAAGTGATTGTCAAAAAGGGGAAAGAAGAGTACTGCCCACTGCCCAATACTAGTTGGGGAGAAAGGAAAGATGGCAGTACTGAACGAAGCTGCAGGCAGACCAGGACGTACCAGAGAGAGCTTGGGATGCCAACAACCGGAAGATCGAAGAAGTATACTAATACCGGTTGTGACAAGCAGTGTGAAGAAGAGTGCTGCTAGCTGAGGAGAAAGGGCAGATGGAACTGCTGCAGCACTAAGGCGAAGCAGAAGGCAGACCGGGACGTACCAGAGAAACCGGACGATGCCATCAACCAGAAGATCGAAGAAGTTTAGCATATCTAAGGAATAGATAGGCCAACAACGGTTGTAATAGATCGGTAGTTTATGTATCAAATTTCCTTTGATATAATAAATACCTTTCTGCTTCGTTGAGTTTTGACAATCACCAAAAAGGGGGAAATTGTTAGGAATCGTGAATCGAGAATTCAGATTAAATAGTTTTGGTGATTGTCCAAACTTGATTAAGAATACCGGTTAGGAGAACATAAGACCGGAGATTAAAAGACCGGATAATCAGTCAGACGGAAATTGTCCAAACCTGATTAAGGATACCAGTTAGAAGAAGATTAAAAGACCGGATGTCAATCAGCAGATTACATATGCGCAGAAGACCGGATATTAGTTAGAAGAACATAAGACTGGTTATTAGAAGCAAGAGTACAAGCGTGCCTGAAACCGAAAGATATATAGATATACCGGACCTGGCATGAGCCAAGACCAGAACTCAAATACCGGACCGATAAAGCGCCAAGACCGGAGTTCTGTCATCAAGCGTGCCACGTGTGCAAGATTCAAATTTACTCAAGGCGGGATAATGAAACCCACTGTTGAAATCTTTAATGCAAGGCTGCCATAGGAAGTCAGGTCGAAGTCAAGCCAAGCTTAAAATGGAAAAAGCAAATGAGACAGTATAAACTGCTGCCAAGACCGGACAGTACCCATTTTGGGAAAGTGCATTTAATGCACAGTTCAGCACTTGGAGCCATATCACAACGGTCTTCTTCATCAACAAACAAGTATATATATCATAGAAGAAACACTGAAGAAGATAACAACACAACCACGAGAAATCAACTAGACGAAATTGAAGAGCAAAGCGAGAAATTTAGAAAGTGTTGTCCTCACTGTACGATAACCGGTCAGGTTAAGTAAGTGAGTTATTGTTTTCCGACGGACTGTAAAAAGCTGTTGAAGTAGGTGGATTGTATTTTACGACTGCCTAGGGATTCACTAGATAAGGCTGAGGGCAGTCGGGTAGGTTGTACTGTGAGTGTATAACTGAATTCTAGTGAACCTTCCTTGCGAGGAAGAAGGGGAGACGTAGGAGATTTAACTCCGAACTTCCAGAAATAAACTGGTGTTTGCCTTCACACACACACTAACATTACGCACATGTTACCGGTTTCTAAGTAATAACTGGTCTACAAGCTTCCGCAAATAACACACAGAGAAAAATCAAGCACCGGTATTAGCCTTAACCGGTTAACTACCAAAAAGGTGTCAAGCGTTTATTCACCCCCCCTCTAAACGCGTAAACCGATCCTAACAAAAATCTTACCTCAGAAGCATAACAAAAAATCCTATCTTTTGTCACATCAAAAAGATGAAAAGCGAAAATCTTCATCTTGAGTTCGATTTTGAAGGTAAAGGAACCATATTATATACATTTGAGTTGGGGCCCACGTGATTCTTTTAATTCGTACCCATCCAACAGATCATGATTATGGAAACCATTCATATAATAATACCAAGAACTAGGTTCAATTAATTATGATTAATCAATTCATTCGGGTATGCTAATACAATTAGCCGTAGGTTAAACACCATAAATTCCACTTCTACCATGTACAATAATAGGGTTTACACAAGATTTCTTAAACTTCAACTGTAATACTAAGACTACCAAGTGATTATTAGTAAGTGCAATATGTGACCCGACAAAAGTCCCATGTAAACACGTCATCCATGATGTGTCATTGTGCCTTAAATCCATGACAACAAAGGCCCATAGCTAATCCAAACACAAAAAAAGCTATTGCAAACATAAAGTCCCCACCATGCGAATGAATACATAGGTCGACAAATACATAATTTTGGGAGTGTTAAAAAGGTGATCTCTAGCCGCCACATATGCTTGCACGCGTACGTATTGTACACTTGCTACAAACATGTAAGAGTCTAATGTTTTTTCATGAAATTTGAGCACTTACAAAGAAGTGGTACCATGCGCACACAAAATATTGCATTGAGGAAGTGCGTGCATGCCCACTACTGCCTTTTTTAACTTCTTAAAGAGCTTTGACACACTAATTAATGGTAATAATAATAATCGATTCACTTTGCATGAGTTCGATACATATCGTTGTCCGACTAATGTCGTCGCACTTGTGCACATGCCTAGAGACTAATGATTATGATTAATTAGAATGTCTTGGTTTGAAGTGAGAGGTTGATGTTAAGTTTGTTGCCAAAGTTTAGATAGAACTCAAGCCGAGAGAGTTCTAAAGAATGGTCAAGATATTAATTATCACTCATTAAAAAGTCATGCATTACTTTTGCATTGTGTTTGGTTTGAGGAAAATATGGTGGAAAAGAAAATGGGAGAAAAAATGGTTTCCATAAATTTTTATTTCCTTTTCGAAATTCGTTTTTCTTTTCCTATTTTCCTTTTCTATTTCTTTGATAAGCAAGACATGAAAACGATTTTTCCTTTCCCTTCCATTTTCCTTTCCTACTAATTTCCACAAACCAAACTTACCCTTAAAGTTTTCAATTTAGATTTCTTGGGGCATGCATAAGCATGTGTAATCCTTGCACTTTTTGTTGGATAATTCCTGCAAAGGTTAGTAGCATCAGAAAACGAGACATTTGTTGTCTAGAGACTTTCGAGAGCTCATAAGATGTAATATTCTTCCATTACGTTGCCCGGACACAGACAAACACTCGACTTTGGGTTATTACTGGGATTATTTTAATAAGTATTACTTAGAAGTATTAATACATAAACTTACGAATTTATACGCGAATGTTTTGTAGAAGAAATCATATTGCAGACACAAGCATGATGTCATATCTGACCTCGTATGGAAATCTTTTTGGGACAATTACGTTTCAGGCCCTAGAAAAGTTTAAACTTAGTGATCAGACCCTGTCAGTAATTTCTTTAGTTTAAAGGACCCGTTTTTTGAAAAATTTAAAGGTAAAGACCCAAACTATGCTTTGACTAAAATACCTTAAGAAATCGTTCAGTAAAGTGGTATTCGTCGCCAGTTGTATGTTACAGATATATGACGCGTTGTTATTGTAAAACTTATAAGTGTTACTTTAAACTAATAATGTGTTATTTATCGATAGTAAAATGTTTTTAACAGATTTATAGTAAAGTGGTATTCGACGCCAGTTGTATGTTACAGATATATGACGCGTTGTTATTGTAAAACTTATAAGTGCTACTTTAAACTGATAATGTGTTATTTATCGATAGTAAAATGTTTTTAACATATTTATATTTAGTTCTCCGGATAATCGAAATCCATTTTTCACAATGAATCGAGCACAATCGACTGCCCATCAACCAATCAATTTCGACGTGTCACGTATGTTTTTTTCTAGTATTGATGAAGAACGATGTAAGAATTGTAATGAATTTTTATATGGGTTGAAATTTGAGAAAAATGTGGCCAAATCGAACTAGATTTTGGCAACAATTGCAGCTAATCTGTGCGTATTCGAGATACCCATAGTTTGGGCGTTTCATAGGCTCTGTGAATTTTGAAACAATCGTTACCTCATCACTTCTAAACTTACGCTGTGTGAAAGCAAGTCGTATTGCAGTCATTGATTCATCAGGAGCACATGTTACTATTTCATGCATTATTGTCACTACGATTTGTCTTAATGTTACAAAACTTTACAAAAACGTTATTTTATTTCTCACATATTATATTTTTATCTCATTATATGGTATTGTACGACTTTATTTTGTTTCTCGGAAGTATATATTTGGTATTTTTTGTCCAACATATGGGTTCATGAACAAAGTGGGTCATGATACGAGGGGTAACTCGTAATCGACTTCTTCGTCGATTAATTGGTATATTATGACCTAATTTTGATTTCCGTAAGTATTGATTGTGTATTATCTGAAATGTTATATTACGAATTAAGTTCTTTTAGAAGGCATGTTTCGATATTTTTTGACATTGAAACTGTTACTACATAAAACCAAAGCGTTACTTGTTGTTATCGGAACTGTTACTAAAAGTACATGATTTGTCACTAAATAATAAATATTATTATATTGCCATGAAGTGGTACTATACTTGCTAAATTTTGGGCGGGATTTGTGGATTGATTGGGTTAATTGGGAGGGATATTAGTTTTGGCTGGATTTGGATGGATTTACTGTACTTGCTAAATTTTGGGCGGAATTTGTGGATTGGTTGGGTTAATTGGGCGGGATTTATGCAACGATTGGAATTTTAGCGGGATTGCTAAATCAGTGCAAATGTGTTACTAATAACTATTTAACTGTTATCCATTTAGTTAAATATGTTACTAAAAGTTGCTTATGTGTTACCAATTGCTGTAGTTGTCGCACCAAGGTTTAGGGTTATGTGTTTATGGAGATTAAGGTTTAATGGTTTAGGGTTACCCTTAAGGTTTGAAGATTTACGACATATAAACTGATATTTGTGGTTTAATTTTGAATTTGATGGCATTCGTGCTGAAATTCATATGTGATGTTTCAATGAACAAAGTAATAGTTTATGTTTTGAATAACTATTGACCTCGAACATCCACTATCATCCATCTCAATCAAACAATGTAGCTTTTATAGGAATTTGGTGTGATAAATGCATCAAATCATACATTTACAAGATGTTAATCTTGTAAATCTCGAACAATGTGCTTTTATGAACGAATTAATCGGATTAGTAATGTGGTACTGGAAACCTGTTATGTGGTATCATTATGTGTAAACACGTTATTCGGTAGGTTCACATTGTTATTTTATAGCAAACATGTAGTATTACGTGCGGGCAATCTGGTACTGGTGACGTTAACGAATCATCCTGCTAATATTCCTTAACAAATAACTTCGAAAATGTATCAAATACAGATTTACGACATATAAAATGATATTTGTGGTTTAATTTTGAACTTTGAACACGTTTGTGTTGGAATTCATAACGATTATGTCTCATTAAATGAGATACTAGTATGTTGTGAAGGAAGAGATATATGTTTGTATGATTTTTTATCTCAACTTTTCACATATTGATACCAACTTTCGCAAAACGTGTCTTTTAATGAAATTTTGTGATTAGCTTCATCATATCATCTATTTTCATGAATGTCAATCTTATACATCCGAACGAAATGAATTTATGAACGAAATTAATCGAAATAGTAATGTGGCATTGATTAGCTATATTGTGGTACTTATAGCTACAAATGTGTTATATGGTTGGTCTATATTGTTATTTTTTATCAGATATGTGGTATTATTTGCAGGCAATGTGTTATTGTACTGTTAATATCTCTGACATTCTAGAAACTCCTAGAATGTTCTTATCGATGTGTTATCCAAATTGCGTGAATTGTTACTCAGAATAAAGAAAATGTTACCAACCAACTTTTTATTGGCAAACGTGTTATTTACGGGTAACGAGTCGTTATTAATTTCTCATTATATGTTACATTTTGCGGATAAATTTGTTATGAATATCTAGACATATGGTATTATTGTTCCACGAATTGTTACCCAGAAAGCATGAAGTGTTATTCAGTGACCATTTTAATAAGCAAACGTTTACCACTTAGATCTCATCAAAATTCTTCATTATTCCATGATTAACATCAATAATTGTCGTCGATAACTGGGGCCCATGATAAAATTGTGTCGACTTTACATTATTCGGTCATTAAGTCGAGATTTCACCATATTAAACGTATGTTTGGAGCATTCGTGCTTTATGAATCTCGAAAATTCTCTTTGATTATGAAGACCCATGAAAATCGAAGTCAATACAACGTTTGTTGTTAGTAACGTCGAGATTGAGTCGAATTTGAAACATGAATTTTTCAGCTTATTAAAGGTATGTTTTTTTCAGCTTAAAACATGAATTCTTGTACTAAATTGTTATTTTTCGTCGCTTTGGCAAGGGTTAAATGTCTTATCGCAACTGGAAAATTTGTCATTCGTTGTGTTGGTTCTGTTATTATAGATGACACACATGTACTAAATATACAAATTTTAGAACTAAGTACAAGACTTTTGTTATTAAACTGAAAGAAAATGTTTCCTTTTAGCTTAAAAGTGTTATTTTTGTTTCGAAACTTGTTATCGCGTCATTCAGCTAGGTTCGCATTGTTATCACGTTATGATCTATTCATCTTTGCATTTACTTGGGTATTACATGTGTTATTTACGGGTGACGGGTCGTTATTATTTTCTACTTATATGTTCGTTTTGCGGAAATATTTGTTATAAGCGTCAAGATATATGGTATTATTTTTCCAGGAATTGTTACCCAGAACGCATGGAGTGTAACCATTTTAATTAGCAAACGTCCTCTTAGATCTCATCAAAATTCTTCGTTATTCCATGATTAACATCAATAATTATTATCGATAACTAAGGCTCATGATGAAATTGTGTCGAATTTACATTATCCGGTCATTAAAGTCGAGATTTCACCGTATTAAACGAAATTTCCGAATTGTGTTTGAAGCTTTCGTGCTTTATGAACTTCGAAAATTCTCTTCGAGTATGAAGACCCATTAAAATTGAAGCCGATACAACTTTGTGCTGTTATTAACGTCGAGATTGGATCGAATTTCGAACGTGAATTTCTTCTTTCGACCGAATGAGTGTAAGGAATGTGTTATTGCAGGAAGCGGTATTGTTTTTGAATGATGTGTTACTTTTGCAACATCATTTGTTATTTACTAAACGAAACGTGGTATTTTCTGCTATACGGGCAATATTTATTTTCTCACAATTAACGTCACTAATATCCGAAACTTATCAACACTTATGATCAAATTAACGATAGTTTCACCTTATATCATCACAATCGTGGAGATCTATTCGGGTCTGAACGTGAAATCTCATTTCGATCGATGCGTCGCTTGTTGGGAGAGATCGATGCGAAACTGTTATTATTTTTTCGAAACTTGTTATCGTATTATTCAAGTATTTTTCGTTGATTTGGCATATGTAGTGTTAAATATGTCTTATCACATCATTTATGTATTTTTCTCTAATTCATTCGTTTTATTAGTATTGGTATTATAATTGATAAAGTCGTTACTAAAATATATGCGATATTGTACTCAATACAGACAATTTGTTATCCAAATGAACGGAAGTGGTTCATTTCAGCCTAAAACTGTTATAATTATTTCGACAACTATAATCGGATCATTTGGGTATTCTGTGGTAAATTTCGCATATGTCAGGGATAATTATGTCTTTTCGCAGTCTTTAGGTAGTTTCCACTGAATTTTTCAAAAAGTATGTCCTTTATCCTAAATCAAACTCAAATGGGGCCTGAACACAAAGTTATACATCTTAGTAGGGCCTGATCTTTAATTTACCCTTTTGGATTACCCTTTTGGATTAGAAAAGGAAAAGGGTTTGCGTATGTGAGAGTTCCAAGAGATTTACGGATATAAAAGAACAGATAGAGCACCTTTTTCTTACTTTAAATAAAGAAAGGTGTAGTAATGAAATGTCAATTGGGTTGGGTTAGGCATGCAAAGATATGTAATCATGTTCCGTCCATTCCAAACTCTGCCGTCTTCGAATCCAAGTTCACAATTTGAAACATATAACCAAAACTAAGATTGAAAATATATGTAGAAGCAATATGATTGGATGCTTGACCATCGCAATATCAGATATCTTGCATGTCTGAATCACACGTGAAACTGACCTTATTTCAATAATATAACAAGCAAAATCCATAGAATCCCAGCAAAGCATAGTACTGAATGTTAAAACTTCACACGAAAACGTGTTTATTGTGTAAGAAGCAAACACTTATTTGAAAAACGATTGTCCGATGATATAAGCCATGAAGAAAACAACAGTGTCTCAGCGTGATTTAACCCTGAAGACCTATGATACCTGCACGCCAAAGACAAGGGCAAAGAGCGGTTAGTTGAAATATCACAATCGTTTAATGTGTTTTCGTTTTCTTTCTATCAGGGTTAGTTTTCTTACCACAGGCAAGTCTGCCACCTGCATTTCCAGTGGATTTACTCAGCTCATGTCCACCTGAAGAAAGAAAGGAGGATAATGAGATTCATCAACGCACCAAACTTAGCACATGAGAAATTTGGGACACGTTACCCTTTCCAAGGTCGTCAGGATCTGCGTGAACAACCACAGCTCTTCCAATGATGGAATTTGGTCCTGTGAGGGGGATCTGCGAAAGCCCCGAAAAGCAGGTTCAGATAAGTCAAACACTAGAATATAAAAAGCATAAGACACGTTTGTACGGAAATAAAGAAGATACCTGCTTGTCTACAATGGTGAAAGAAGCAGTACCTGAAACATTTGGCAAACGACATTGGATATAAGAAGTGAAAAATGAATCACAGAAAGATGGATGTCCAAATCTAAGGAGATGGCTCGAAGTTTTGACTTGAATGAGGATGTCGATCAATGTCAGAGTTCTAATAAAGCATGAGTATATATATGCATTCAGACATCATGGTTCGAACTTACAGAACTATATAATCGACAGATGACTACAACAGATATTAATTTGTTTGCCTTGCCACCAAAAGATAGACAGAGCAGAAATTTCATTGCGATATGATGTGAGAACGTTTACCGTCTTCTCCAACCTTGATGTTACCAAGGTCACCAGCATGACGATTCTCATCTTCAGGAGCACCATGCTCTTTCCCAGCCGGATTGTAGTGGGGCCCTGCAGATACAAGAAAAAACATAAACATCTCAGACATACATTATGAGATATATATATATATATATATATATATATATATATATATATATATATGCTGAAATAGCCGTAAAACGAGATATATTACCAGTTGACATGCAACCGTTAGTGGTGTCACCAAGGGCATGCACATGAAATCCATGGAGCCCTGGCTTAAGGCCAGAGATGGTTCCAGTAACTGCCGTGGAACCTGATCGATGCGAGAATGATAAATTAAGTTTCTAATCAGCGAAATTGGATGATTTAAGTACTAAATCAATCCCCATCAAATAGAAGTCGAGAAGTACCATCTCCTTCGGGAGAAAAGAAGATGGTGCCATTCACTCCTTCACTGCTGCTAAGCACTGCCACAGCCTTCACCATTTTTGCTTGTGATCTATGACACAATAACGATAGCTTGTAAGTACTCTTGAAAAAACATCTTCACCATTCGAACGTACGCTGCACAGAGGACTCAGCTAACTAAACCGAGTTTTGAAGATGTTACAGTACAGCACAAGATTAGAGAAACTAATTGTTCAACAGCTTGGATTAAAGGAAAAAAACTCTGAACGAACTGAAAAAAGAATCGGTTCAGCTACCGTCAGGTAATAAGTTCACAAGCCTCAACACATATATAATCCAGATAGAGGAAGATTGAATCGATATCAACAAGAAACCGATAAATCAGTAACTATCCAATCGAGAAGATCGCGACGCCGCTCAAAAATCAAGCAAGTCAGCTACAGAACATCAGTTTTCGCTCCACACAACATAGATCTAATAGAATCAGCTCAAAAACAGGTATCATATAGATACAGAATGAAACGAAAACATACAGATTTCTTCCAAGATTAATCGTAGCCTACCTCAGAGCACCCCTGATGCGTTTATAGACGAAGACGACAACGAATAGAAGCTTCTCGTTAACCTTGACTGAGCAAATGTGAACTATATAGTGAAAAAAGGTTAGGTGAAGATTGATTGAATCTGTTCTTTACTGTTTTTCCTTTTTTTTTCCGGAAGGATACTGTTTTTCCTTTTCTATTATTAATTTTCATCAGCTGTTAAACATAAGTAGTCCCCACAAACCCACCAATCCAAGGATGCAAAATCAACAGTCAATTCCCAATTGCACCACGGCGTAGCCTTTTGCTGAACTTTGACCAATGATTTGACTCATACGTGTTAATGTACTATTGGCCAGCCATCAAATTAAAGGTTTTTCATTTTGTTTTTTTGAAGGCTCTAAAATGGATTCAACTATTGGATCATTTCTTTTTGGGCTTAAGATATCTATATGGGCTTAGCCCATCGAAAGATATCATTCGCGCTACTAGTCTAGCTTAGGGGTGGTTCGGTACGGTATACAGTACCAAAACTGTGATATCGTATACCGTACCGAAATTTCGGTATCCAAAAAAATCATACCAATACCATACCAAATTTTCGGTATACCTTAAATTTCGATACGGTATCATACCGAAATTTCGGTATGGTATCGGTATCATACCTTCTATACCATTCACACGGAGAGTTTTTTACCATGCATGTCTCGTAACGCGTTAATTCGTTGGAATTTTTAATCAATTCAAACTCCTTAGGCCCCAATAAGATAGATTATTAATACTATTTTCAAAATAAAAAGATTTTTTAACCTTAAATAATTTACATATTTTAGCTAGTCTCCTTAGTAAGACAAAAAACTTTACATAACCACAAAATACAACGTTATATACAGATTAATTAGAACGAATCGGCTATATTTAAAAAATTAGTGAAGATTAACAAAAAGTAATTGCATTGCATCTTCACGCTTTCAAAATCATGAAAAAAAGGCAAAAATCAAACGTTACTTGAGTTACATAAGTAAAATATGGTGGGCCTAATTTTAGAATGTTGTGTATAAGTTAATAATTTATTGGCTAAATAAGTTTGAGAAGATCCTTAATTTTTCATTTTATATTTTTTGAAATAATATAATATATATATAGGTGTATATATATAAAATATAATTAAAAAATTTTAGAATTTCGGTATTCGGTATAATCGGTATACCTAATTTTAAAAACTTTCATATCATTACCGTACCGAAAATTTTCGGTACGGTATCATACCTTACCAAAAACTTCGGTATACCAAAATTTTCGATATTTTCGATACGATTCGATACGATAAGGACGATATTTCGGTATTTCGATATTTTTCCCCAGCCCTAGTCTAGCTAGTCCCTAGTTTAATGTTCTCTGCCGCACTAGATTATTCCCTGAAATCTCGTCGCACGTTTACTTGGATTCTACTTCACTCTCTGTTTTCGGCTTTTTCTAATTTTTTTTTCCCGAGAATATTCACCTTAAAGTGACTTTTCATACACCTTCCTCTCAATTTCTTCTCGATTTAAGTGTTATCTGTTGATCCGAATCGCGTTCTGCTGATCGAACGGTTAAGTTTCTTCTCTACTCTGAGGGCTCAGTGTGTGCTTATGGCGTCCGATCGCCCTTTCGTTTTTTAAATTCGTCATGATTTTTGTTGTATACGCGTTTGGTGCTAATTTGAGGGGCTTATGTGGTTATTTATATTAGTTCTTGTACTGATCGTACAATATGGTGCCGTTGGCGTTGCTGTTTTTGTGACTGGATCGTTTTTAAGCGGAAGTATGTGATATGTTCTTATGCGTGTATACTGTTACTAGGATTTTGGTGGCCTGAATGATACGAGTGAGTGTGTTACTGTTAAGTTCCTTCAGCTTACTTAATTTAGAGAAAGATTTTTCCTTTTGCTATTTTTCAGTTGTTTTTTGTTCGGAATTAAGTCAATTTCTATGTAAGCATACTCGCATATGGAACAGGATTTTCTTTTTATGGTATGTTAATTGAATTTAAATGAATCTTATTGTTATTTTATAATCATAATTCATAATTATGTGTAAATTCGTGATATTAATGAGAAGAAAGAAGTGCACCTATCTTTTTCATACTGATTGTGTCCTTTATTTAGTCTATGTTATATGGCGAATGTCTGAGCATGAATTTTTGTTAAACTCCTGAGGGTGCATGGTCCTGACTCTTGATTGTTGCTTTGAAATGTGGATAGAATCGAGAAGATTGCTTTTGTGGTGGGTTTTTTTACTTTTAGGTGCTTGTTTTCAGGTTTTGGAAGAGCTATGGATACTCAGATAGTTGAAATTCAGCCTCGTGAACTGAAGTTTACATGTAAGTAGTTCAGAAAATTGTGTGGTTGTGGAGCCGACAGTAATGTATGAAGATATTTTATTTTGTTGTAAATTCTTGTTAGATGATTAATTATTGAACTACCTGTTTTACTTTCTGTGATTGTTCTCCCTTTTCTATAGTTGAGTTAAAGAAACAAAGTTCATGTGCCGTTCACCTTGCCAATGTTACCGACCAGTATGTAGCTTTCAAGGTTAGCGGTTCCTAGTACCATTCTGTTCGCCATCGTTCTTTGACTTTGTACTTTTTAGGAAGATTCTGTTTTGGATGCTTACCGCTTAAAGAATGCAAACTTATATCTTTTCGCGAGTGTTATGTGTGAAATTGATGCAAAATAATTTTATTCAGGTGAAAACTACATCACCCAAGAAGTACTGTGTGAGACCCAATATAGGCATTATCAAGCCGAAATCAACTAGTGATTTCACAGGTATTTTATTTGTTTCTTATTTTGTCAGCATAGCTTCCGCATGGTGAAAGTGTCACTTTGTGTGTCTCGTTTCATTTGCTTTATATTTATATCAGTTGAATCCAGCGAAATTTCATCGAAATATAAATTTATATTAATGAAACTACTACTTCAAGTCACAATTTATGCACATGTGCTTCAGTAACCATGCAAGCGCAGAAATCTGCTCCATCCGATATGATTTGCAAGGATAAGTTTCTGATCCAGAGCACCGTCGTAGCTTATGGCACAAATGAAGAAGAAATTACACCCAGCATGGTAAATATGCTGCTAATAATTGAATAGACTCTGAGATTAGGATGTCTTAATCTCGTTTATATTACATCTATATCTTGTCGAAAACACAGATTTCCTTATTGGTTATTTCTTATCTTGCTTTCAACAGTTTACGAAAGATGGTCGCAAGTATATTGAAGAGACCAAGCTGAGGGTCGTCCTGACTAGCGCACCTAACTCTCCTGTAAAAGGTACCTGGTGCTAGTGATGTACCTCTCGAACAAGTCCCGTCTTTCACGAAGCCGTCGCCTAAAGAGGCTGATTTGTCCTCTTACTCCAAGAATGCTACTATCAAGCAAGATCATGCATCTGATGAGGACTCAATAACCAAAGATAAATTACATAATGGAGCTGAAACTATCCTTAAACCTAAAACAGTACGATTTCGTTGAGTACCTTATTGTGTGACTTGCCACTAAGTTGAAAACATGACTTGCCTATAGTGATCCCCTCGGAAGCTTCCCTCTCTGCTCTTACAATTGATATATTCTTATATGGGTTAAATTGTCACTTATTCTTGCAGCTAACCTTTCTCTTTGCTGCAGCTATATGCAACGCCCGAGATGATTGAAGAAACTGCCAACAATACTAAGGAAGAGTCTAGAGACCTTGGGTTGAAGAACAGTACAACTGCAGTTTCTTTAGCAGGGAATGAGGACTTGAACTCAAAAACTGAAGAGGTGACTAGGCAACTTAAAGATGCCGAAGAAACAAAACTAAAGTTGACAAAGGCTCTTGAAGATATGAGGTCAAAGGTTTCCATGTTGAATCACAAGCTAGTTGAGGTTAGTTAGCATTGAAAAGATTGACAACACCGCCCGAAGAACTCAAAGTTCACTTTTTTTTCGTCGTCGTTGCCATGGATGCAAATTCTGAACATGATAATTTCTTTTCTGTCTTTAACAATAACAGGCTGAGTCTACCATTGAGAAGCTGAGACAAGAGAGAAATAGTGCCATTGAAGTGAAGGAAACGTCGAAGCCAGAAATGGTTGGTGTAAGTGACTGCTTTGCTTTTCTCCCTTCTTTCCTATGTGCCAATATCGTAACGACTAAACCATCCAACGACTTTCCCTTCCACGCCAAGGCATATTAAGGGATTTAATTATACACCATTATACATCTCTTACAAAACGGAGAAGTGAAGTCATTGCTTTTTTCCCATGCTATGACAGTCAAGTACAAGGGAGAAGAGCCGTGGTAATGTCAGAATCGTCCGAGATGGTTTCCCGCCTCTATTTGTTTGTATGGTGGCGTTGATCGCTCTGATGCTCGGGTCGTTGTTTCGAGCTTAAGCTTTCTTCAAGTTTATTATGTCCTGTAAAAACAAAGAACTTGTTCCATATTTGGAGAGGAAATAATAAGGATGTGGGTCTTTCTTGTAATTTCCGTTGAATCGCTTTCTTTTTTCTTTTCTTTTTTGTTTCCTCACTTTGGTGCAATTAAACCTAGCTTGTAGAGAGGAAGTGACCATTCTGAAAGTAGGAATTGTCTTCTCTTGTTTTATGCATTGGTATCGAATGAGTTTGGCTTTGTCTGTGTGGATTTTCAACGGTGAAAGTTCAGTAAGGACAGCGTTACTACATTAGTGAAGTATCCTCCGTCTCTTTTTTGATGGGATTACGTCATACGACACCTATTTCCATACTTGATTACTATTATTATTATTGATCAATTGTACTATGTCAAACATTCGTAGTATATATACTCTCTCTCTCTACGGAAAAACGAGAGTTATCTATATTGTAGCTCCTATATCTATGAACTAGAACTAGAGTTATTTGACCTTAGCTTGTTCTTGTTCCGTCGTTGACAAAGCCAAGGCGTAGAAATTTAAATCAAAATAATAAAAGCAACCATAATGCATATACTTCTATCATCTGCAATCCTTTGACATAAGGGTGATCTCCTACTTCACGAAATGTAATAAAAAAAGACCAGGCAAGCTTTTCTATCGTATATATAAGGTTGTCGGTATATAACCTTCTGTTACCTAATCTTAACTTTGTTTCTTGAGCAGTTATTATTGTAAAAACAAGGAATACACTCAAAGATATTTGGAGAAAACTCTTGTCCTTATCGTATACATCATCGACCCTTTTTTTACAAGTGAAAAGACCAAGACAAAGGAAAATATTACAGCATTAATTCCCTACTAAAATATTTACCTTATATAAACTATTCTTCCAATCCTAACTTTGACTAAAATCTTTACCATATAAACAATATTCCTATCCAATCCTAATAGATGCAAATACACACGTTATTAGTTATATATCTTTTGATGTGTAATAAACTTTTCAACAGCCAAACGTATGTTATGTCGAAAACCCTAATCTTCCATAACTCGTAGAGTTCCCTTTCGTTCCGATCGATCTACTGATTCTTTTCCCCGTCTTTGCATGTCTTTAGGTTTTTTTTCGAGGAAAAAACGATGAGCTCTCGGATAATCGATATTCAGCCGAAGCGAACTGGAGTTCATATGTATGTCAACTATCGAGAATTACTTCGATTAATATTATTATTATTTTTCTAACAGACTTCGTACGTACGTTTATATTATGATTCCTTCTTTCTAAAACGCCTTCTTCCAGTCGAGAAAACCAATGGATTTATGCCGACTTCGGTTTTACAACCTCACAGATCAGTATGTGGCTTTTAAGGTTAGTTAGTATTGTTAGGTCCAGCTCATCTTATTTGAATTGTCAAAGTTACCAACCAATTTTTCTTCCTCTTGGACCAGCGGACGTGGGCAATGACCAGCCACATGAGTTAATATGGGATGACGTATGCCATGACGTTTTTGAGCATGAGAATGCCTATAAATAGGCTTGCTTGCTCAATGTACACACAGAGAGAGAGAGAGAGAAAGAGAGAGATAAATAAAAGAAAAAAACGGGTAGATAAGGGTGAGAGCAGGTGTAGTTTTTACTAGGTAATTGAGAGTAGGTACAAAAACATTACCCGGGTGGGTAAGGGATCTCGGATTTGGGTTTAAACACGGGCGTTATTTTGTACGGTGTAATATTCTCAAATGTAGTGAAACTATTGTCTCTCCGTGGAGGTAGGCAGTATTGACCGAACAACGTAAAAATCTCGTGTTCTCTCTATCGGCGTCATTTCGGTTTTATTTGTCCAGACAAAATTGTCGCGGTCCAAAATCAACCTTCCGCTGGGCACGAAAAATTATCGCTCAACCCCAAGAAGTGGTATCAGAGCCAATCCTAATTGATATTCTGAGTATGCTCTGTGGTTGCAGCTTTGTCTGATCTTCCACATCATAAAAGATATCAAGAAGGTTTTCGTAACGGGGGAGCCATTGTCGGGCAAAGTTGTTGAATTTCTGCAAGGATAATGGCTACGGAAAGCAGTTTCAAAGTCCAACAATTTGATGATAGGGGGAGTTTCACTCTGTGGCAAAGAGGGGTGAAGGATATACGTGTTCATAAGGCTTGGCTAAGGCTTTGAAAGGGGACACGGGAAAGCCGGAGAAAATGACGAAAGAAGACTGGGAGGATTTGGGGTCAAGATGTGTCTGCACAATCCGTCTGTACATTGTGGATAACATTATTAATAATGTTGTTAATGAAGATTCTGCACCAGAATTGTGGGCGAAGTTGGAGGAGCTGCATCTCAGGAAAAACTTAACCACAAAGTTAGATCTGAAGCGGGAGCTGTACCGGCTTAAGATCGAGGAATGTGGGAATCCCATGGATCACATTAGCGTGTTCAACGGACTCATGGATCAACTTGTAAAAGTTGATGTAAAGTTAGAGGAAGAAGATAAGGCTCTTTTACTTCTTACATGGCTTCCTGACTCTTGATAATTTGGTCACAACCATCTTAAACGGAAAGACGACAGTGAAGATGGTGGATGTACAATCAACTCTTTTGGCGCATGAAAAGAGGAGATGATCAAATTATGGGGATAGCCAAAATTCGGCATTGGCTATTCATGGGGAGAATCGTAGAGGAAGGTTCCACGCCAGAGAATTTGGAGGTAACAGCAGGTCCAACTCAAGGAATGGTGGGAAGGGCATCATGTGCAACAAGTGTGGTGAGCCGGGACACATCAAGAGGAACTGTCCGACTTGGAGGAAGGACAGGAATGGCGAGAAAAATTCCACAACCATGATAGCACAGGATACGGATGATGTTGTAGACGTTCTCACAGTCTACAATGATGGCGTTTTTCTCAGGATGAATGAATATTTGATTCGGGGTCGAAGTACCATATTTGCTCCGAAAGAAAATATTTTGATACGTTCCAGAAGATACGAAGAGGTTCGGTCTCCATGGCTGATGGATACCGTCATGCAGTTCGTGGTGTTGGAACTATGAAGATCAAAATGGCTGACGTGGGCAATAAACGACCACATGAGTTAATATGGCATGATGTATGCCATGACGTTTTTGAGCATGAGAATGCCTATAAATAGGCTTGATTGTTCAATGTACAAAACCATCCCAAAGTAGAGAGAGAGAGAGAGAGAGAGAGATATAAGGGTGAGAGCGGGTGTAGTTTTTACTAGGTAATTGAGAGTGGGTACAAAAACATTACCCAGGTGGGTAAGGGGTTTCGGATTTCGGTTTAAACACGAGCGTTATTCTGTACGGTGTAATATTCCCAAATATAGTGAAACTATTGTCTCTCTGTGGAGGTAGGCGGTATTGGCCGAACCACGTAAAAATATCGTGTTCTCTCTATCGGCGTCATTTCGGTTTTATATTGTCCAGACAAAATTGTCGCGGTCCAAAATCAACCTTCCGCTGGGCACGAAAAATTATCGCTCAACCCCAACAAGTATTATATACTTTTTCTATCATTAGTTCGTGCATACACATTCCCATATCTATTTTTCGTTTGATTTGGTGCGTATATGTATATATTCGTGATCAGGTGAAAACTACGGCATAATTATGGTACTGCGTGAGACCAAATCAAGGCGTAATCGAGCCAAGATTGACCGTTATGTGACGGTACGCATTTCATCTCATTTACAAGAAAAATATATTGAGATCGTCCGAGAAAAAATTCCATAGGGAAAGAAAAAGAAGAAAAATTGCGCCTTTCTCTCCTTTGCGTTACAAGGCAAAAGCAGGAAGTAGCTCCTGTTGGGGTTGTCGAAATCACGAACAAATATAACAGCAATCAACCAAAGATGAAAGCGAAAAATAACACGGCGACTTTTAACGTGGAAAATCCAAAACGGAAAAAACCACAGGATCGCTCTCTCGATCCAAGGAAACAGTCCACTATAACCAAATTCGACGGGTACAATGGACAACACCTCTCGAGAACGTCTCGAGGTAATAACAACCCAAACACACCAAAATACTACGCCGAAAAGGCGAGCGTACAAAACATCGAGTTACAAACTCGGAACACCAACACTCCCCGAGCTACAAGCTCGGAAAATACGAAGAGATATAAAACGGGTTACCACCCAACATGAGGAATCGAACAATCCGACCCGATAGATTTGTAGAGCACGTCGAGGTGACTCTCCATCTGCAGTTTCGGCCAAATCCGAGCACCGGATCGACGGGATCGAAGCTTTTCTTCTCCCTCTTTTTTCTTTCCTCTTTCTCTCCTTTTTCTTTCTTTCTTCTTCCTCTCGTCTGTTCGTGCATGTGTGTGTTATATGTTTTTTTTACAAAATATTAACTATGTACATGGGCCACCCAAAAGGACCAGACCCAATAAACTCCCCCTCCGGCTCATATGGTGGGCTCCAGTAAGCTCGCTTTCCGCCGACAGGTCTTGAGCTTCTCCTTCGGCAAAATCTTCGTCAACAAATCTGATCTGTTCTCGCTCGTGTGTATCTTTGCCACATACAACTGCTTCGACTCGAGTACGTCTCGAACGCAATGGTATCTTGACGTCGATATGCTTGGATCTCGAATGGAATGACTAAATCTTGGAGAGTTGGATAGCATTCGGACTATCACTGTAGATGACATACTTGTCCTGCCGTAAACCAAGTTCTTCAAGAAACTTCTTCATCTACAGAGCTCCTTTGCAACCCTCCGTGATTGCAATGTACTCGGCTTCTGTGGTGGATAGCGCAACGCACTTCTGTAGCTTCGACTGCCATGACACAGCTCCTCCTGCAAAAATCATCAAAAAACCTGAAATAGATTTTCTGGAGTCAATATCACCTGCCATGTCTGAATACGTATATCCAACTAGCATAGGCTCTCCGCTGCAAAAACACAAACACGTCTTGGAAGTTCCTCTGAGATATCTCAATATCCACTTTACGGCTTTTTTCCCGGATTAGAGAGAAAACGGCTAACAACACCAACGGCATGAGCAATATCGGATCGAGTACAAACTATAGCATACATCAAGCTACCGACCGCAGACTGATAAGAAAATCTGCTCATGTCGGCCTTCTCTTTCTCACTTTTCGGGCATTGCTCAGAAGGGAGCTTGAAGTGACCCGCAAGTGGAGAACAAACCACCTTGGCTTTACTCATATGAAATCCCTCAAGATTCTCAATGTTCTTCTTGAGATAACCACAACTTCCGATTTTTCCTATCACGAGTAATCTTCATGCCGAGAATTTTCTTCGCCGCTCCCAAGTCCTTCATCGCAAAAGACTTGCTCAATTCTCTCTTCAACGCCGCAATCTTGCTAGTATCATGGCTGATGATCAACATGTCATCAACGTACAAGAGAAGAATAATAAAGTCGTCATCGGAGTACCTCTTGACAAATACACAATGATCCGAAGAGGTTCTGGTGTACTCGTGACTGGACATAAAAGAATCGAACTTCTTGTACCATTGACGTGGAGTTTGTTTCAGACCGTACAAACTCTGGCTCAACTTGCAAACAAGATGCTCATTTCCCTTGACTTTGAATCCCTCGGGCTGCTCCATATAAATGTCTTCTTCAAGGTCGCCATGAAGGATTGCAGTCTCCACGTCAAGTTGCTCAATCTCTAAGTTCAAGAATGCCAATCCAAGAGCAACTCTGATCGAGGACATATTCAACACCGGTGAGAATATATCATCAAAGTCAATCCCTTTCTTTTGACCAAAGCCTTTCACAACCAACCGAGCTTTGTACCGTGACTGAGAATTATTTTCTTCAATCTTCAGTCGATAAACCCATCGATTCTTGAGTGTGATTATCATGGAGAGATCGCATCTCTTCCACCATAGTACCATCCACTCATTCTTGTCATCAATAGAAATTGCGTCTTGGAAATCCTCAGGTTCCCCCGCATCTGTTAGCATCACGTACTCATCTGAAGGATACCTCGTGGATGAAACAATACTCCGTAGCAGATCTTCTCAACTGAGGTTCAACCGAAGGTTCTTCGACATCTTCATCAATAGGTTCCGCTGGCTCAACATCAACATCGCCTATAGGATTTTCATCGTTGCCGACACTGCTATATTCTGGAACATCTCCCCCATGATCAGGATATGCTACACGTACAGGAGGTGGATCTAAATCAGGTAGATCACCGCTGGACTTCTTAGTCGACTTCTCTGACTGAACGTCTCGTATACACTGGTCTTCAATAAACACAGCATCGCGGCTTCTGATAAGCTTCTTCTGCGCGGGATCATAGAACCTGTATCCGAACTCATCTACCCCATAGCCGATGAATATACACGGTCTGGTCTTCACATCAAGCTTTGATCGCTCGTCTTTCGGGATGTGAACAAAGGCTTTGCAACCAAACACGTGCAGGTGATCATACGAGACTTCCTTTCCCGACCAAATCTTATTCGGTACCTTAAATCTCATAGGAACACAAGATGTGAGATTTAAAACATGGACAACTGTATTTAACGCCTCGCCCCATAATGAATTCGGCAACGGTGACTGTGAAAGCAAACATCTCACTCTCGCGATCAGTGTTCTGTTCATCCTCTCAGCTAAGCCATTTAACTGAGGTGTCTTCGGAGTCGTCTTTTGATGTCGAATACCGTATCTCTTGCAATACTCATCAAAAGGACCATAATATTCCCCTCCGTTGTCTGTCCGAATACACTTGAGCTTTTTGTTTGTCCGCCTCTCCACCAAAACGTGAAATTGCTTGAAAACATCTAGCACTTGGTTCTTGGACTTCAGCGTATAAGCCCAGATCTTCCTCGAATGGTCATCTACAAATCACAGCACCACCAAGTGTTCTTGTTTTCATAGGACCACAAACATCAGAGTGAATTAGGTCGAGCGTACCTGATTTCGGCGAGTGAGTGATGTTCTTGAACGCGACTCGGGTCTGCTTCCCAGCTAGGGTTGGCAGTGGGGCGGGGATTTCCCGTCCCCGCGGGGATCCGCCCCGAACGGGCGGGGAATCCCCGAGATTTTATCCCCGCGGGGCGGGGACGGGGAATGATTTTTCCCCGTGGGGATCCCCGCCCCGTCCCCCAACCCCCTTTTATATATTATAATATATAATATTAAATTATACTATAAATAATAGTAAAATAATATCAAAATATAGATTAAATAATATTAAATTAATACAAATAATATATTAAATTATAATTTATATAATATTTATAACAAAAATATATTCAAATTTATATATTATATTTAAATCATTTTTTTTTAAAAAAAAATTAAGGGGCGGAAAATCCCCGCGGGGAATCCCCGCCCCGCGTTAATCCCCGTGGGGACGCGGACGGGGGCGATTTCGTCCCCGAATGCATCGCGGGGACGGGGCCGGGGATTAGATCCCCGTCCCCGCCCCGCCCCGTTGCCATCCCTATTCCCAGTCAAGCAATGATCACATCTTCGTAACGAAGGATTCTTCACGCCAGATAGAAGATTCTTCTTGGCTAGTATCATCAGTCTCTTTTCGCTCATGTGGCTGAGTCTATTATGCCAAAGCTCCGTTGCGCCACCATCGTCGATTGCATTCACAGTAGAATCTACAATATTTGCTTGCGTCACATATAGCTGAGATGACGTCTTCTCTCATTTCGCCACTAGCAAGGAGCCTTTTGTGAGCTTCCATTTTCCATCTCCAAAGTGGTTGTGAAAACCTTCATCGTCTAGCTTCCCTGTGGACATCAAACTCATGCGAAGCTCTGGAACATGCTTCACGGACTTCAAAATTAATATATTGCCGTTCTCTGTCTGCAAGCGCATGTAGCTGATACCGATGGCCCTAGCAACGCCATCGTCTCCCATAATAACTCGTCCAAAATCACCAGAGGTATATGAGACAAAGAAATCCCGTCGCGATGTAGCATGTATCGTAGCACCGCTATCGATCACCCAACTAGTCTCATGACTAGTTAGATTAACAGCATCGTTGTCGCGCACAACAAAGAAATCTGTCATGACTGCGGTTACCTTGTCAGCCTTATCAGCATCTTTCGTCTGATGATCTTGACTCTTCGCATTCTTGTTCTCTCTCAGGAACTTTCGACAAACTCTTTTAATGTGCCCCTTCTTGCCACAATAATGACACTCGATGCTAGCACACTTCCCAGACTTGCTTTTACTTCTGTTGTGATCACCTGGTCCTCGACTCTTGCTCCTCCCCCTGTTCTCCGTGACTAGGAAATCGGCCTGCGTAGAAGAACCCTGCGACTTTCGTCGCATCTCTTCATTGAGCACGCTGCTCTTCACCAATTCCATCGAACAGATGCCATTTGGAACCGAATTACAGTGACATCCTAATGTCTCCCATGAGTCTACCAAGAAGCCACAAACCCTGCACTTCATCGACGAACTTGATTCCAATTCAAGCTAGCTGATTAACAATTCCTTGGAATATATTCAAGTGATCTGACATGTTCCTCCCTTCTTGATACTTCAAACTCATCATCTGCTTGATCAGAAAAGTTTGTTGTTCCCAGTCTTTCGAGCGTATAAATGCTCAAGCTTGCTCCATAAGGTCCTCGCATGTTTCTCGTCACTTATGTGGTTGAGAACATTATCGTCGATCCATTGTCGAATAAAGCCGCAAACCTAACGTGGATCAACTCCCACTCCTTGTCGCTTTTATCAGTCGGTTTCTCCAGATCGAACACAGGCGCATAAAAATCTTTTACATATAAAAGATCCTCCATCTTTCCTTTCCAAATATGGTAGTTCGATCCATTCAGCATAACCATCCGACTAGTATTGCCCTCCATGACTTCGAACACAACAGCGCGATTCAACCTCTCTCTGATACCACTTTATTGGGGTTGTCGAAATCACGAACAAATATAACAACAATCAACGAACGACGAAAGCGAAAAATAACACGGCGACTTTTAACGTGGAAAATCCAAAACGGGAAAATTCACGGGATCGCTTTCCCGATCCAAGGAAACAGTCCACTATAACCAAGTTCGACGGGTACAACGGACAACACCTCTCGAGAACGTCTCGAGGTAACAACAACCCAAACACACCAAAAGACTACGCCAACAAGAGGAGCAAGCACAGCATCGAGTTACAAACTCGGAATACCAACAACCTCGAGCTATAAGCTCGGAATACACGAAGGGGTCAAAACGAGTTACCACCAACGAATGAGAAACCGAACGATCTGAAACGGTGGATGCGTAGAGCACGTCGAGGAGACTCTCCGTCTAAAGTTTCGGTCAAATCCGAGCACCGGATCGACGGGATCAAAACTTTTCTTCTCCCTCTTTTTCTTTCCTCTTTCTCTCCTTTTTCTTTCTTTCTTCTTCCTCTCGTCTGGTCGTGCGTGTGTGTTTATATGTTTTTTTTTCATAATATTAACTATTTACGTGGGCCACCCAAATGGGCCGGACCCAATACCTCCCTCGCAATTCAACGATAAGTTTCTGATCCAAAGTCGGAGAGTACCTTTCGGCACAGCCGAGGAGAAGATAACGTCAAGCATGGTGAAGATCGCCTGCTTTTAGTTTTCGTTCGTGCTTATATGTGTGTGTGTATATATATATATATATATATATATATATAACAAATAAGTCACTCCTTAATCTTCAAAAAGTTTTATTTCGACAGTTCATGAAAGATGTTGGCAAGCATATCGAAGAGACGAAGCTCCAAGTGATTCTTAGCGGGGGGCGGGATTTCTCTTACGAGAAGTTGAAACCTGAAGATCTCAGTAGGGACGACGGAGATGTAGTAATAAAGGAACTTTGCGATGCGAAAAGAGCAATAGCAAAGCTGACAACGGATCTCGAGGCTTTGAAGTCAAAGGTTAGTACTGCAGTATTGTTATCTTAACCATCATCAGAAATTGATTTCATAGTCAACAAAGAAAGGATCTTGTTTCTTTTTTCTTAACAGGTTGATCGCACCATTGAGCAGAAGAAAATCGTAAGAGATGGGGCCGTCGAAGGCGATAGAAAAGTTAAGGCTTCGTTTGGATTCTGCGGATGGAAGATTAAGATCAAGAAAAGCTCAGAAATCCTCAGTATCGATGGTTCATCGAAGCAAATAATCTGCGTGTAATAGAAAGTAGCGCAAGGTATCTCATGTTTCGACGTATAGGGCAACATAGTACTCCATGTAATGTAATAAACGACGACGTAAAAAAGCGTAATGTTGAAAGTACGAGCAGAGAACAATGTCGAACAAGGAAGAAGCTCAGATTCAATAGATCTGTTTAGATTCTGGGAAAATCGAAAACCACAAAAATCAAGAAAATACTTGAAGAAATTCGGCGAACAACGAAGAGTATTACGCATCGCTTCGCATCTCCCTATTTGGGAAAGAATCAAAATTACAAGCACACACACCAATCCATAACTATATATGCACAGGAAAAAATATTACACAGATTGCAAGCAGTTCCATCCCTAAGAACCAAAAAGGAAAAAAAAAAAAGAAAACGGAAAAAGAAAAGCAAACCTTTTTACTGTTTGGACTCATCTTCCCAATTAGGCACGCTCCTCTCAGTAGGCGAGCCTGGCACATAAGGCACGAATCCACGTCCACCAAAGACTGGGCGCATAAAAGCGTTGTCGAACTTTCTCCAATAATAATGAACCGTATGGGTAGGCTTAGTCAGCAGCATCCGTAGGCTGCTCGGTCGAACCGCTGGCTCGCCGGCTCTAGACGTCTGACCCTTGGTGCTGAACAGCTCGGCTACAGAGTCCTGACATTCCCCGAGAAGTGGGATGGTTATGGAGTTTGGAGTTAAGGGCTCTGAGGAAAATGAGCTGCTTTGCTTCGGCGAGGGTATTAGTAGGCTTATGAGAGGTTTTGTCATCAAACCAAAGAGCTGCAAATTAGATAAGAGTAAAAACGTTACTAGATCGTACTTTAGACGATTCAGACAATTATACTATGTAGAAAGAATGGATAGGAAATGCATACATACCACAGTGCTGAAGAGAACGATAGTAATCGTGCTTGTGATCAATATGGCATTTTCACGCCCCGACGAGTGACCTTCTCTTGCGAACTGTGAGATAAAGAAAACAATGAAGTGAGGAGAGAGAGAGAGAGAGAGAGAGAGAGAGAGAGAGAGAGGTTATAATATAACCTGCTTGTAAGCGAGGGCCATGGAGACAGCTCCACGCATGAGGCCGGCCCACCATATTATAGTCTGCGAAGATAAATTTTGCGACAGTGTAATAACGAGGATAAATAGAGGTTTTTTATCTACGCTACGGAAAAGGGTAAGGTAGAGTTTTTCTCACGTACTTGCTGCCTAAGACTGATTTTTGCGATTGGTGATTTCTTGGCAAGGTTGGAAAGGAAAGACAAAGGGAATACAAAAGCTGCCCTTGCGAGCAAAACCAATCCTAGCAGAGTTGCGCTGACAGCTGATAATGTTGTCAAGCTGAGGAGATGTGAAGATAAGCATTCCGTAAGAAGTGTTCTCCTTTTCTTTTTCATAGAGAAAAAGAAATATTCTCGAAGGTATATTACATGGCTTGATTGATTCAATTACCTGTCGCTTACAACCCTCCATTTTTCTATGTCCAAAGCATCCATGCCCACGTAAAGGAATATGAATATTTCAGCTACGAAGGACAGCGTTGCGAATGTGTGCCTGAAAGAGCGTTCGTTTTTGCTCATATAATCTTGTATGCAGTTAAATTAATGTCCAAACGAAGGCAAAGGCAAGGAAGGAGAGTATAGTACTTTGTGGTGACTCTTGAGTTTTCGGTGACATTGTGCCATGTATAGTGGGACATCACAATCCCACAGAAGAACACCGTGAGGATACCACTCAAGTCGAACAACTGCAAACAGATTGAAGAGGTGCTTATGTTCGTACTCTACATCGAATATTATTTGGTGGAGATGAGATAAGTGAAGTCCAATAAACAAATCACAGATTTCCCAGAAACTTACTTCAGCTAACATGTACGAAAGATAAGCCATGAGTATCATAATTGCAACCTCACGATCAGTAGAGTGCCTGCAGCAAGCGTAGGAAAGAATAACTCAGCAGAAATTCTAACATTCATAACGACCAAGCGAAATTATGGATAAAACGGTTTATGGATCACCCACCTTCCAAAATAGAGCTTTTTTATAATGTATGCGCTAAGCAATCCAGTCTGGGAAAGAATCAGTATCAGATATCGAGCGTGCGCATAACTATCTCTGTATAAATGTTGAGAGAGTGAGAGAGAGGCGCACCACAACACCAAGGAAAGTGCTAGTAAGGAACAAATAGAGGAAGTTTCCAATGAGCTCGAACGCCTTAGCAGTGGTCATATGAGAGAGGTCGAAGTTCTGCACTGCGTTAAAAAGGACCACTGAAGTCGCGTCGTTTACGACCCCCTCTCCAAACACTAGACTGTACAGCAAAGGCGTTTCGTCCTGGCTTAGAACCTTCAGAGGAAAGGAATACATTATGGTACCAAGACAGGCAAAAAGTACAGAGAAAGAACATGGATGCAAAAATGTACATGTACAGATATGTAATAATTAAACCTGTAATGTGCAAACGGAGTCTGTTGCAGCAAATATAGCGCCAATAGCTGGGAAAAAG
Organism: Craterostigma plantagineum; assembly: GCA_027422505.1. Classification (NCBI taxonomy): domain Eukaryota; kingdom Viridiplantae; phylum Streptophyta; class Magnoliopsida; order Lamiales; family Linderniaceae; genus Craterostigma; species Craterostigma plantagineum. Next base: position 11,047,837 of record JAPQWV010000012.1, on the reverse strand, counting down.
ACAACGAAAGAAATGGAATAGGAAAAGCTTTCTGCTTGTGATATGTGAGTGCACAGAGACACAGAGAGATATTTACCGAGGTAGTCTCCAACTTTAAGGCGCATATTCATCTTCGGGAAGAAGGCAATAGTACCTGCCATGTAATAACGAAGACACTAAGGCGATAGATACTCATAACAAATCGAGTTAATGTGTAAGTTACCTACGAGAAATTGCGTGTTAAGCCAATGTAGTGAAATAACTAAAATAAGAAAGATAGCACATACCAAGTGAAATGATGACGAAGGATATGACAGTGCCAAGTGCTCCAAACATCATTATAGTGGCAAAATTGCGAAAGAACGATTTCTTCTTCACTTGGAACCTGGGGATTATTAACCGTCGCAAAAAGATTAACATCTCCACACAAAGTCAAAACATATATCTGATATCAACTTCAATGTTGGAAAAGATTTTAAAGCGCATTGACTTGCCCTGCGTTAAAAATGATCGGCGGCAGCGCATAGATGAAGAAAAGATCCTCGCTGAAAACCAATAGATGGGATTTTTTTCCTCCACTTATCATAAGGATTATAACGCCTGTGGCTAAACCCTGAAAAGGAGGAAAAACATAGCAAATGAGACGATGAAAAGAGAAAGAAAGAAATCCTAGGCAATTGTTAAACCTACTTACAATTATGAGGGCGGTGATAGACTCATTCATCCAACGGTTTTCCTCCAAAAGATGTCCAATGACTATACATGTGCAGAGAAGAGTGACAAACAAGGTTATGGAGACCACCGAACTGTGATCAGATGTCGATAAATAGTCTGTTGCCATTGACTTAATTCCCGACTCAAATCCCATTACGCTGGTTTTGAGTAACGATTCTTGCTAAATTTATCAGATAATCCCTGCAAAACAAAATGGAGTTTGCGCATGAGAGAATCTAAAAAAGTACAAACTAACATAATCTTGTCAGCATTCTCATGTCCAAAATAAGGACCAGTCGACGCGTAGAAAAGGCGAAAAATTCAGATTGCTCATCTTTATCGACAGGCGCAATGGCGAAAAAACTCTACCAGCCCACAGCATAGGTTGCATTTTCAATTGAAAATTTTTTTATTTCCCGGTCAATTTGGAAAGAAAGGCACCTCTTTCGATTTTGCTGATGTTTGAATTGAGACAAAAACCATTCAGCTGCTCGGAAACAACTCCCATCAACTATCTATAACTCAATAAGACATGCACTACTTTTCTGTAATAATTTCGTCCATATCATAATCAATACAAGAAGACTAAAATAATCGACGGCAAGAAACAACACACGACAAACTGTTAACATATAACACGCAAGCCGCGAGCCTGCCCTGGGCAGCAGATCTCAGCTACTGAATCTGCTGCAGACTTGATACCGAATCAGAACACGAAAAGAAAAAGAAAAAAAGACAAACCTTTTTCGTAAAGCTCGGAAAGAGAATCCGAGGAGAATCGCTTGCAGCTCTAAAACACCAAAGACATACAAGGACCGCCCTTTTTTCCCACCTTCAGACGAGCTCAATGGATAAGAATCCGAGCCCAGTTTCGATATTCAATTCAACGTTATTTTCTCTCAAGGAAAAAGATTCGACAAGCACCACCCTCGGACAGTGATGCCGCGCCTTATAATCTCGCACCCACAAAAGAAACTCACGTTGATCACGCGCGTGAAGAAAGGAAGAAAGATATCAGTTACGCGCGTGGCGTGCGTGTGTCGAAATTGGGTGGAAGTCGACGGAAATCAGCGGGGAAATTGAAAGGTCCACGAAAGGAAATGATATTTACAGACACGGTTGTCTCTCTCCGTCTATTATGAGGAAGGAGAGAATATTATCTGTACAAATTTTGACTTTTTTTCTGAAAAATGACAATTATTATGCACCATTGAGGACACGTGGACAAGTTCCCAGCCGTTGATGTTGCCGACCGGGAGTCAAATCAACGGTTCAATTTGGTCTGGCGCCGCGCGCCAGTTGTTTAATTTTCTTATACTCTCAAAATAGTAATAAAATAATAATAGAGGTGGAAAATGCAAGAAGTTAAAACTATGATATAGGCTAATTTAGTAGTTTAATGTAACGATAATATTAATTCGGTTTGAATGTCAAAATAGGTGAAGGAGAACATACCCCATTAATAAATAGGCATCACAAAGTAATTACTATTTTTTACATAATTTAAGGAAGAAGGTGCACAAAATTTAGAATGTACTTATATCGAAAAGACACTTGATACAATTAGTAATCAATAAGCGAGCGTGCTTTTCTTGTATAATGATAATGTTGATATATTTTTTCTACATGTGTAATAATGACCACATGGCCATGCTTATTGATTATAGGGGCGATTGGGGTTCAAGCCCCTTAGCTAAGAATTTTTAGGGTTAAGGACCACGTCAGAAGAAATTTAATTTTAGCGATCAGTTTTGTAAGTTCACTTAGGATAAAGGTTGTCTGGCGAAATACCCTTATAAAATATTAATGAGAAGTGACATTCAGCGCCATTGTTGTGTTATCAAAACGCAGTATATCGTTAACGCATAACAATCAGTATTACCACGCACAAATGTGTTACTGTATATCCAACAAGTGGTATCAACACAATAAAATGTGGTTTTTTAAGCGTATGCCATTAACATGATTTCTTGACAACACTTCATACTTCTGCGGTAACACTTTATTATTTCTGCGTAACACTTCATGCTTCTCCCGTAACACTTGTTTCTGGCTATTAACATACGCGGTACCACTTCATTATTTCTGCATAACACTTCATGCTTTCCGAGTAACAGTTCATGCTTCCCCCGGTAACACTTCTTTGTAATAGAATGCAGTTAACCCAATGAATTGCAGAATTCATGAAGTGTTACTCTATAGCTAATAAGTGGTTTTCGGTACCACTTCATGCGTTTTTGGTAACACTTCCTTATTTCTGGAAAACACTTTCCAGTAATTCATGAAGTGTTACCACTTCATTCTTTTCTGGTAACACTTCCTTATTTTGGATAACACTTTCCTGTATTCCATGAGGTGTTACCACCTCATGCTTTTCTGATACCGCTTCATTATTTCTCGATAACACTTTCCTGTAATTTTTCCTGTAACTCATGAACTTTACCACTTCATGTTTTTCTTGTACCACTTCCTTATTTCTGAATAACAGTTTCCTGTAATTCATGAATTGTTACCCAAATGCACAAAGTGGTATCCGTCAAGTGTTTGGAAGAGCTGATGGCGAATCTGTGTAATTTCCGCAACAGGCAAGGGCAAATGCGTTCTTTTTCTCGAAGTTGGTCCTTAACTTTAACACCAAACTTCAATATAGGTCCCTAACCCTTTTTTAAACATTATTGAGTCCTAAACCCTAATGAAACTATGTTATATGGGTCTGACATGTAATTAACTCTTGATTATATTAACACCCATTTATCATTTTTTTGTAGGACATGATTTAAGATACAGTTTTAGACATTTTACATTGTTGTAATTAGGAATATTGATAACAATATTTAATGTTCAATCAATGCATCATATTGAAGATTGGGTGCACGACGGTTTAGTGACAGCGATTGATAATTAAATATGCTTCCAATATCTTTATTTAGCTTTGCTTGTAAGCGTTCGTCATAGTTAAGACTAGGGCTGTTCATTCGGTAAAAACCGAACCGAACCGAACCGAAATTTCGGTTAACCGAAATTTCGGTTCGGAAATATTTAAATCGAATACCGAACCGAACTTAATCGGTTCGGTTTCGGTAAAACCGATTTTTTTTTCGGTTTTTTTCGGTTACCGACCGAAAAACCGAAATAATTTAAAAAAAAAAAGAATTTTATTGCCTGCTAAAGCTCCAAAACGGACGACACCAACTGCTCAAGCTAAAATACCCTAGAAATTTGAACAGAAACAAAAATGGAGTTGCATCTTCATGGACGAAGGACGAAGGACGACGGCGGATTTTAATGGACGAAGGACAAAAATGGAGTTACTCTTCACGAATTTGTTATGTTATGTCGCTTCCCTAACAAAGAGTAAGAACAGAGAATAATGGATGCATCTTCATGGAGGAAGGCGACGGCGGATTTTAGATGATGAAGCTGAAATTAGGTATTGAATACGATATGTTATTAATATATTAAGCAACATGGGCTATTCAATTAACTAAAAAGCCCAAACAGTTACATATATGTATATAGTGGGCCTAGCTTGTTAATATATCTATATATATATATATATATGTATATGTATATGTATATAAATTGGTAATTTCGGTAATTCGGTTTTTATTCGGTTAACCGAATTACCGAACCGAAAAAACCGAAATTTTCGGTTTTCTATTTTTAAGAACCGAAAACCGAACCGAAAATCTTTGGTTCGGTTCGGTTCATACCGAATTTTCGGTTTTCGGTTCGGTAATTCGGTTAAACCGACTTTTGAACACCCCTAGTTAAGACATGGGACGACGAAGCGAAGTAATGACAAGTCATATTTTTTAATATAAAAATCCAAATAGACTTATATCTTAATATATACAAGTCTCCTCTACAATGAAAAATGCATAGGTGATTTTCTTTTAATTTAATATTAATATTTTTATTTAAATTAACGGACCAAACTTACGGTTTATATCAGCCCATAACACTAGAAGAATAATATAATTGGTTGCAATATTTCTCCTTATACAAAGAACGATCATCCATATAATTATATTATCCGTCATTGCATCAATTTACTAGTTGTCATATTAGTTGTACAATCGCATCACACTGTTTTTGCTAGTACGTAGTCTATGTTCCATCGTACAATAACATCATTAAATCCCATATGCGTGTATTCATAGAACTGCTATTTTTCATATGGGAGAAATTGACGTATGCAATATTTTAGATTATATTATCCCACAGCCACAAATAAAAAAGAGAAAAAAATTAGGACCATGTGGGATATCATGGCATGTTTTGAGGGGTCTAGTCTACGTATTACCATGTTATCACAACATGGGATAGATAACAATATCATTTAACATGGGCGCCGCCGACAACTTCCATGGACGAGCCACCTTAGCTTCGCCGGAGAATGGGTCGGTGCTGGCAGCTTTTTGCTTCGCCGGAGCTGTCTTAACTATCAATAATGGTAAACAAGGTGGGTCGGGCCGGTGAGTTGGGCCCGAATGACCCGACCCATAAAAAGCTAAATAGTCCATTTGGTCGTCTGACCTGGCCCGTTAAAGATCGAACGGCCCATCAAAAGCAGTCTTAAAGAGGATAGCAACAGTTTTTCCGTTTGGTTGAAACCTTCAACGACCAAATTTTATCGTAATTATTGTAATAAGGCCAAGTCAGTGAGATGTAATAATCTCCTCATGGCCATGGCTGAATAACTTACTAAGCTCTGTATACATCTGTCGAATCCATGGGAAGGGTTTGCTGTGAATCAGACGATAATGGAATAATAGACATCAAAGGTCTTCTTCTTGTACTTTTCTTAGCAGTCGTGGTGATTTCTCTCTGCGCTCCGCCGCCGCCGAGACGCCGCGTCGCCTTCATATATCGCTACCCTTCCTGTTAGCAACTATTCATAATATATCTGGTAAAAAGCTCATCATCGTCACCATTTCATATGTTGTTATATTCATTTTGGCTGTTGATTTCTTTGATTCGCGAGATGCTTCGAAGTGACAAATTCTGGGCTAGCTATGATCAACGAGCTAGTACTACTTTTGTTTTCTTTATTCGTTTATTACAATTCAACTGCAATGTTATCCTGGGATTGATTCCACACATATGCAATGTTGTATATGCCCTTGATCATGTGAAAAGCTTCAATTTAACTGTTTAAGGTTCTGGGCTCGTGATCTTTCTGTGAATTTCTTTATCAGTACCTCGAAAAAAAAAAAAACCCAATGAATGTAACAATAAAAGTATAAAACAGACAACAGTACAGAAAAATCACTGACAAAAAAAATCCTATAGCATACAAACAGATACATTACATGAACAACACACTCACACACACAAGTATAGAATAAATGAAAGCTCTCGACATATTCTACTGCTTTGGTATTCTCTTGGACAGCGAACGAACGGCTATAATAACAAGCAACGCAAGAACCGTCGATGCAAACACGGAGACAGCTAAAGAAGCTCCTACGTGCCTGCAAAAACTCTCATACCTATTGCAGATTTTGTTCCACTGAGTCTTTGAGTTTCCCTTCAATCCTATGTATGCAACTCCTCCCCCCGCGCCAGTTGCTGATGCTACAATTCCCAGCAGTAGCTGCATATGCATCAATATAGTTAAATCGAGATACACCTATATATGTGTGTGTGTGTGTGGGGGGGGGGGTTTGATTTTCGAGAGGTTAATGAATGAATGAATTACCACGTCGAATATGATGAGATGGGAGACTACTTTTCCTCCATATCTCGACTTGGAGAGGCTAAGGAAGGAGACGAGCGTGGTTATGAGTCCGTACAAGCCTGCGACTGAGAGTGCTGCTACAAAGTATCTGCACCATAATATATTACAACCTTAGAGAGAGAGAGAGAGAGAGAGAGAGAGAGAGAGAGAGAAGAGATGGTGTAAGTAAGAGAATAGAACTTTACATGAAAGCAGGTGAATCGGAGAATTTTGCAGGCCTAGAGAGCTGAAAAGGGGGGAAAGGTAGCTGCAAAGTTATGGTTTGCTTGCTTGTCACCATCACCAAGACAGCCACCAAACACGAAGAGAACAGCGAAAATCTCAGCAAGAGATCGGCCAAAGCAAAGCCACGGCCGTTGTAGTTCCTCGACGGCGGTGGCGGCGGCGACATGGTACGTTCGGGCACGTACAGTGGGGCCTCCGGCGTCTTTACGGTGGATGCCATGGGATGGGATAAATGGTATATGTCTTGTTCTTTTGTGTCTGTGTTAGTATAGTGTGTAATAATATGGATATATATATATATATGTTATATATAAAGGAATGAGTTGTGAAATGTCGTTGTGTGTATTAGTTGGAAGTTTGCAGACGCTATTTAACTTTTCTTGCGTTTCATATTCAGTTTGACCAGACGCGTAACGTTAGCCGAAATTAATACAGTTATTGTTTATTATTAATAAACTGATGCTGATTGACGACGGAACGTTGATTTGTTTTTTTGATTATATCAATTGTTTATATTTAAATTGTAAAGATCACAACAGCATGGAGAATCATAGGTAGATATTGCAAATGGGGATATGAATATTCAAATGCGTGGCTACTGACCAGTGTGAACTTGTTAAATTAAATTGAAATTCGTATATATGTGATGACAAATAGTTCCTTTCTTCCTGAGGATAGATCAATGGTCAGCATCATAGACTCGTTTGGTTGACTTTTGAGTTTTGACAACTGTTTCCAGAATGCTGCTAGTTAGTTTCTCGAGAGATCCTTTATTTGTTTTTAATATATGTGGACTATATAATAATTAAATGACGAACAAAATCTCTCTCTTGGAAAGACATATAACGCCTCCAAGGTTTTTTTTTTTCTTAGTGAGGATGCAATCTGTCTAAAAAATCCAATTTAAACCATCTTATCAACTACAATATTAATTTAGTCCCAATCGAATATAAATCTTTAAATTTAGGCCATATAATCATGTCCTGTAATATGACACAAACTCTAAATCACCATTATCGTTAAATTGCGAATGGCAAAAGGATTAACACCATATGTAGTTAGATGGGCCATTTTATCATATAATTCTGATAAAAAAATTAATCTATGTTACCGGATAATTATACGTATCACTTCCTTTGTCCTTTTAATCGATAAATGCTAAACAAAACACGTCGCAACGAAACCTCTTATCCACCTATATAGTTAATGATATCCTAATCCCTTTGAATATTAGTACACACACGTCAATTATGATTATTTGTTAAATGCAGTGAATTCATGTCATGCTTATGATATTTTGACGTCAAGTCTTCAAGCTTATTTAATAATGTGATTCGTTACGTATTCCATTATATATATTAAGAGAAGTTATAGAATATTTATTTTGTGATTAGTTAAAGATTTGATACTACTCTATACTTGATGTCTATGTTAAAATAAGGAAAATTCTAATTTGTTTTTAAGACTTTTCCAGTTGGTGCCCAAAGTTACCCAAATATGTTTCAGTTCCAGTTGGTATACCTTTATTTAAGGCTTTTCAAATTGGTGCCGAGTTACCCAAATATTTTTCAGTTCCAGTTGGTATACCTTTATTTAAGGCTTTTCAAATTGGTCCCGAAAGTATTTTCAAGGTAGATACTCCTAATGTATGACGTTGTGATTTTGACCAAAAAGGAGATTTTCTAGGTGTAAGACTCGCAATTTCTAATGGAATTCTAGTATCGATTAAGAACAATTCTCAAGCCTAAAAATACATTTATAGCTTTTTAAAATCACGACGTTAATCGTTAGGAGTATCTACATTGAAAACACTTTGGACACCAAATTGGAAAAGCCTTAAACACATTGGTATCGACTGAAATTGGAAAATACTTTGGATACCATTCGGAAAAGTCTTAATTACAAGGGTATCTACCGAAATTAAAAATAATTTTGAGCACCAACTGAAAAAACATTAAACACATGGGCACCTACTGCCATGGTTCGCCGTATCGGCGCGACATTGGCCGCGCGGAATGGACTCGGCACCCTCCGCTCTAGAGAGACATGTTAGAACATTGACGGGTTTGTCGCGGCAAGATATCGGCCATTGCGGCGAGATATCGACCGCCGCCGATCAACGCGGGCGAGTTATCATTTGTACCGGCGATAAATCGGCCGTCGTGGCGGATGATTTTCCGTTTTCCCACTTTTTTCCCTTTTTCCTTCTGTGAAAGACGATATATGACGAAGAAGATGATGAGGTGGCCAGGAAAAATTATTTTAATTAGGGTTATGTTGATTTTGGGCTATTTCTGTTGGGCTTGTTTATTGGGTCAAGTATTAATAGGAAATTTAATTTATTTAAAAGTGATTATAAAGCTTAACACTATTTTAATTAATATTAAATACAAAATCTACAATAATATCAAAATTTATACTTTTACAAGGTGAACTTATTCTATATTCCTTAAATATTGGCTAAGAAAACATATTTGACAGTATAATTACTAATAGTTATTTTCTTTTACAAAAACTGCATATCGCCCGCGACCGCGCCGCGATTATGCAACGTATCCGTATCGTTAGTGTCCGCATCGACCTCCGCATCCGCGATGGCGAACCATGCCTACTGCAACAATTATAAAAATCCTCAGGTCGTGAATAAAATATCCGGCCCAAATATAAATTATGAAGTCCAAATATAGTGAATAATGGGCTTATGCATGCCCAATCCAACGTTTAAAAGAGTTTTCCCAGCAAATCAGTACTTGAGTAGAAAGAGAAGAAAGATCCTTCTCCTTCACCTCACTCACTCACTCACTCGCGTACACAGTTGTTAACAGCTTCTGCGTTGCTATTCATGTCAGCAGCGCACATCGTAACAGATACTTGTGTTTGCTCAACCAATCTCTTCATCTATGTATAGCAGAGCATATATTAGGCACGCACGCAGCTGATAATACGTTGGAGAAAGTACGTATACGTTCATCGTTAAGAGGAGAAATTTGCGGCATTCCCTAATAAAGGGCGACGTATGATGAGTCAAGAAACTAATCGTAATGATTGCAGTGGATCGAAAAGGTTAATGTTTCGTGGCGCAGTGGAGGGATACGACAATAGATTAATCCCACCGTTATCTGATTCTTCATCGGTTAAGAGGGCGAGAGTCGATGAGAGTGGGCTAACCTCAAACTCAAGGAAGAAAGGAAAAGACGACGGTAGGGAGCGTAAGAGAAGAGCGAGGATGAGTGAGAGTTACTCTGAACTGAAATCTATGGTGCCAATTCTAGCCGGTGCTTATTATAAGGTCGGATGAAAAGCGATCTGTCTGAAATGAACTTGACGATGAATACTAACGTGCTTCTGAATGAGTAGCTATATATATATATTTTTTTCCGATTGAATCGTGTTTTTGGGTTGGTTGATTCAGCTGACTTACCTGTTCATGGCCGATTTTGATGCTGGGCTGTGCTAATATGATATTGATTGATCTAACGATTGCATTTTGTCTTGCTGCTACTGATAGATCTATTGGTTTCTGATGGTCATAATTGTTTCTCTCCTCGATTCCTTATTAATAACTGCAGCCCACAACAGAGAAGATTGTTGAGGAGACAATCAAGTACGTAAAGGACCTCGAAGAAGAAGCTCGAAGATTGGAGAACCTAAAGAAGTTGAGAATCGAACAATCAGAGGCCGAAGAACAACTTCTATTCAGATGTTCGAATCAGAGCCAGCCCGGGAAATTCACAGCCATCAGCAACGTAACGTTTCTTGCCATTCAGCGATCCTACCAAAATGGCCTGCTTACCAAGATTGTCAAGCTGTTTCAGAGACATCAAGCTCAGATCTTAGAGGCAAGGGTCGACGTAAGCAATCAGTCGACTCTAATGTTTACGACTACGTTGATGCTTGCAAGTGAAGGAGATGGTGTGGTTCAAAAGCTCAAGGAGGAGATATTGGCCTTATAGGTACATTTTCTTGAATCAACAATGAAACTGCTCTGCTTTGTGATTCTCTGGTTCTTCTCTTTTTTTTTCTGTGAGAAGTTATACTATTGTTATCAGTATTACTCGTTACAATCTTTATGAAATTATTGATATGAAACTGCTTATCGATGAAATTTTCGATGCTTCGACTGTGTATCATCTCAGTTCTTACGGCTGTAATGTTCCTCACAAAGCTTCATCAGCTTCTCAGCTACTTCATTTGCAGCACTCTCTTCTTCGCTCTTCATCTTGGAACCAAACTCAGCAGCCATGAGCCTCATCTCCTCTCCCTTCTTCTCAAAAATCACCTCATCGATGGCCTTCGCCACACCTTCTCTATCAAACATTCCATTCTCATCTCTTTCAACCTCCAACCCGACCCCTAACTCGACCAAGAACCGAGCGTTCAAAGGCTGATCATACTTCATAGGCAGGGATATCAAAGGAACGCCAAAGTAAAAGCTCTCAGTCACAGAACTCGCACCACAGTGGCTCAAGAAAGCGCCCGTGCTAGCATGGGCCAGAATCCTAGCCTGAGGGGCCCACTTCTCAAGAACCACTCCTCGGCCAACCACCTTGTCCAAGAATCCCTTGGGCAAAGCCTCTTCGATGCCCATCTTCTCCCCATTAGGAAACCTAACAACCCATATGAAGTTAGCTTCTGTGCTCTCCAGCCCTTTAGCCACCTCAGTCAGCTGATCTTTGGTGAAGTAGTTTTCGCTTCCCATTGATATGAAAACAGTCGAAGACTTGGGCTTTTTGCTCAACCATTCGAAGATCTTCGACTGATCATCTCCTTCTTCACCTTCATCATTGGGTTGAGCCACCAATGCCCCGGCGGGGACCACCTCCTTCATGCACATTTCAGACAGGTAATCTATGTATTTCTCTTCAGTTCCTCGGCAACTCTTCATCAAGATTATGTCCTTAGATAAGTCCAAGTGGCCAAGAGATTCTTGGCTGCCATCGATGTAAGAAACTGTGTGGAGGGTATTCATTGCATGGTCCCTGAGAAGCATCGCCTCGTAAGGGAAAGGGATTTCTCTCCTCTTCGTCATGTGGTAGTAGAAGGAGTAGGCGGCGGCGCCGCTGGTGGCGAAGTGCACGGCGGGGATGCCGAGGGAGGAAGCTTGCTCGGCGGCCCACGGCTGGAAAACGTCGTAGATCACTAGGTTGGGTTTCAGAGAGCTCAAAACGTCGAAGAAATTAGATTTTGAGTTCTGTAGGGCTTCGAAGAGGTTTGGGATGAGGTGCGGCGGCAGGCCTTTGGTCGTGTGGTGGTGGGGAGGGAGGTCGGCGGTGGAAGGGAGGTGAAGCTCGGCGAGGTGGATTGAAGGGTGGTTCTCTCGGCGGAGGGCGGTTTGGACGGCGGTGAGGTTCACGGCGGTGGTGCAGAAGTGGACTTTGAAGCTTTTCTTGGAGAGGTTTTTGGCTAGTTCGAGGAAAGGGAAGACATGGCCGTGGGCTAACCATGGGAACATTAGGATGGTGAAAATGGTTTCCATTAGAAGGAAATTTTGCGGTTTTACCGTAGGGCGATTATTTGAGGACTTTTTATATGGAAGGTAAATGCCCTTAGACTATGATTTAATTATGTACATTAAATTTACCATTCACTAGGAATAATAACTTTATGGCCCTTTACGAGATATAGGTTATATATCTACGAGATATTACTATTATTTTTTTGCTATTTAGCGAATATATGGTAGACCATTGGCTATTAAAATATATTTTGATTATATATGACAATGACATACGATACATAATAAAAATATGGGCCCAAGTTGAGCAAGGTTTTACATGGCCCAAGCCTGTGAGACATGATTGAAATAAACTTCGACCATGCAAAAAAGGAAGTGAAAAAATGAAACTATTATGGATTATATATTTCTTCACTGTTTCCTCCATGGAACATTGGATCAGCAACGACAAGGATTGGTGATCATGCATGATACTTCAATGGGGTTTTCCTAGCTCGAATATGAATAGATAATTTGAGCTATTTATTACACATGATGTTTTATCCTATATACATATGATTTTTTGACATCTTATGAAAGGCAAGCGTGGAATACAGTACAGACAACCATCCGAGGAGATTCTGCTGATGTTCATTGATAGATGTACTGATACTTAACCCAGAAAAATATATATATCCCCATACAAAAAAGGGGGGAAACACCTCCTTATCCATCCCCCCTTAGCACTTCAGTTTGAGGATGTAAGAGGTGGAAAATACAGTTATGGAAGTATTAATCTTCCAAAGAGAGGACATAAATAGACAACAACAAAGAAGACGACGCTCCAAAATGATTTCTCTCTTTATTGACGGCGGAATCGCTAGCTAGCTATCAAAGGGTATAATGCATATCGCTTAATTGGTTAAAAGGAAAATGGCCGGCGACGATATAATACTGTGTGAACCAAGAAGCTAGCTGCACCGAAAATCGAAGAGTTTTCCTCAATTTGATGCTTTGAATCGTCTCCCTTTTAACTAACTTGATCTTCGAACCTCAATCTCATCAGAACTTGACCCCCATTCCTTCCTTTTGAGCATTGCTAGACTGAACAATAACGGCTCCAATCGAAGTGCTCAGCTCCGATAATTGAACAGCAGTTTCTGCACTTTCCCCTGCAGATGATAATAAGAGCTCGGGCCTCAAATCAGACGACGAAGAAGATGGAGCCAAGGTCGCCCGAGTGGACCCCACTTGGTATGGAACGACGGGCAAATCTGTCAAAGAAGACGTAGATGGGCTGTAACTGAAAATCCTCATCGGATGATCGAATCTGCATGAAGGCCCAAATTTGCACATTCCATTTTGCACATAGTGAGAACAAAGAGGTGCACCCTAATAAAGAACAATTCGTATTAGTCCATGAACATGCCACCTATTAAGGTTATATATATATATATATATATATATATATATATATATATATATATATATATATATAGATTTGCTATGGTGCCCACCTACCGTGAGCAACCACCGTGAGCCCCATAAGCAAATCTCTAAATCTTTTGCGTTTCTTCTATTCGCTACGTCAGCAACACCTCCGTAGACCATCTCATATCCATTGCTAACCTAACTCGCCCTCTCAAACACGATAATTTTTAACAAAATTCATTATTTATTGTTCACATGTGGACGACGTACCGATGTGATGATTTTCTTAAAAATTATCGGGTTGGAGAGGGCGATTTAGGTTAGCAATGGATATGAGAGGGTCTACGGTGGTGTTGACGACATAGCGAATCGAAAAAACGCAAAAGATTGAGAAATTTGCTTATGGTGCACACGGTGGTTGCTCACGGTAGGTGGGCACCATAGCAAATCTCTCTCTCTCTCTCTCTCTATATATATATATATATATATATATATAAGTTTACCAGTAAAAAAAATATGAGATTAAAGTACTCACAGGGCGCAGAGGGAGGCCCATGAGACTAAGCACGACGCTCGATTTCGACCCGCGCCACTCGGGTGGGTGATGATACTTACAAGTGGGCCCGAATTTGCAATCCCCAGTCCTCAGATAATGCTGGCATTCGGGCTGCCCGGGCCTCTCGGGGAATTGCGGGTTTTCCCTTTGGATGTTGCCCGTGGGCAGGGAAGGAGATGAAGAAGTCGCCGACAAGTAAGGAGAGAACTGTGCTGTGATTTCATAAACTGGGGAAGAACCAAACATTGTCTGTGTGATTGGAGTAGAACTAAGAGGGGCCTGCTGTACCATGTATTCCTGACATTCGAGCATTTACGACGGGTGTGTGAATAATGACATTCGAAATGATAGATGCATTCAGTTTTCTAACTGGACATAATTAATCTGACTCCATGTTAATAATTATATAAACTATATACGTACTGGATAGGGAGTCCAACCAGGGACGGGAATGGCTCCAGGTGGGACCAGCATGGGCCCGTAACTTCCCGGGACATACGGGCCTGGGACTATCGGTGGCCTAGCCATGGGCCAAGTTCCTTGGACGAGCCCGTATTGTTGTTGTGGAGAAGATGGAACCGAGGGAGATTGCATGGTTGGATAAGCCGCCAAAGGTGTGGGCGTGGGGCCCGGCGGAGGAGGAGGAGGAGGAGCTAGTGCGCCGCCGGGCTGTGGGTGGTGGAACTTACATGTGGGCCCGAACTTGCACTGGCCGGTTTTTGTGTAGTACGAACATTCTTTCTCTCCCTGCAATGATTTGCCTCCACTCATATGGATAATGGGAAGAACTTAAAAAAGAGTTCAAAGGTTGAAGATGAGGAATTTTGAAAAGTAGCAAACCGGGCGAAGAGGATAGCCGTAATAATTGAGCACCACTAGCGATGAAAAACCTGCCCCTTGCTTGGGATGGTGGTACTTACACGAAACGCCAAATTTACACGTCCCTGTGCGCATGTAGTGCTGCAAATTTTGGGAGGGAAAAAGTGGACGATTTCATATGGAAGAATACATTTATGTATGTAGACCAAGGATTATTGGAAAATAGACTACATCAAGGCACAAGAGTATACTATATTGGTTTCCCAGCTCATTTAAACTATGTTCTTCTTAAAGTTAGGCGTGCATTTTGCATACCTGACATATGGGTTGGCCAACACGCTCTGGGTATTCGCTTCCTAAAGATCGTAATGCTCCCATTGCCTATAACGTGGAAAAGCTCAGTGCATTGCTCAGTTTTGAGTGATCCTAGAAAGGAAATATTCTAAATTTACCTATTACTCAATTTACAAAAAATAGGAAAGATTTCGTTGGTAATGGACTGATCATCAAATGGTCACTAAACCGTAATGGTTTCTACTTTAGCTAATGAAAAAGTAACATATCTATGACTCATTTACAACGCAAATGGTATAGCAACAGCACGGAAATATCGCTTCATTTTCACGCTTTCAGCACTAATACGATTGTGCCTAACCAGAATAAGAAAGGTTCACATCTTTAGCAAAATATCCATGCGATTCACGCAGATTGTACAAAAAGTAGATTCTTCCCCAGTTCCAAGCAACTTTGCTATACAAAGCCAAAATAGAAACCAGCAAAAGACATGAAACTTTCCCCAGCTTACGGACAAATACATATCACCACAATTTAACCACGCAAAACGCAAAGACCTTCCACCATGCGTTCACACCACGCCTCATCACAACCACGAGAAAAACCCTGATCGAAGGCGAAACGCCCCAATCTGTTGCTCCACCCCACTCATTAAACCACCAAATAAAAACAATCCCACCATCAAAGCCCATTGATTCCCCAATGATCACATCAACGATGCATCAAAACACCATTAAAGAAACTAAACAAAAAAAAAAAAAACACATAAACAAGGCAAAATTTCCACGTACAGCGCCGCGATCGGGTGGATGATTGAACCGACACGTATCACCATACCCACAAAACCCAGTCCGCAAGAAATAGATGCAATCGGGCTCATCGGGCCTCTCGGGATAAGATTCAGGACCACTCCCTAACCCCAATTGCCACATAGGCTCTGTCGCCGACAAAATCAAACTTCAAATCGATCAACATTGCAACGAAAACCAAAAAAATCAGCAAAATCAAGACAAATTCGAGAACAATGCAAGTGCAAATTCACCTTCGAGCTCATTTTCACCGCCATCTGCTGCCCATTCAGCTACTGCATCAACAGGTGGAGGCTCCATCTGTACAATGAAGTAAACTTATACTACACGCGCGAAAGGGGGAGCCTTTTGTCCACGGATACAAATATGCACGGTTCCGTACGGTTTATGGACGCCAATAAGCGACTGTGCAGTAATACCCTTGGAGCTATTTACAGATGCAGAGAAGAAACATATAGTGATGGCTCGATGGTGTGTGAAAAGGAGGGAGAGAAGAGTGGTTTGGGATCTTAGAGAGAGAAAGAGAGAAGAAGAGGAGAGAAGTTCTACTTTCTTGCCATTGTGTTGTGTTGTGTTGTGTGTGTTAAATATATACGTATATGTTGCAATGTGTGTGTGTGTCTTTGCGTGTGTGGATTGTGATTTTTTGTGCACTTTTCGTGCGTCTCTTATATTATTCTTATATTAATTTTTGGCGGTCCTTTTTGGGGAAATTTACAAAAAAATATTTGGGTAAAAACTTACAAGTCAGTACTGTTTCTTTATGTATAGATACCTACTAGAAAATTTTTCGCATATTGGTACTTGATCGGCCGCAATATACATCATATAACATATTTAGGTACCATATAGCAACATATTGTGGTACATAATACAGTGAGAAAATGATACATCATATAACACATTAAGGTACCACATTAAAACGTATATGAGTATCATGTAAACGGGTGACGTGGTACATAATACACATATAAAAGGGTACGATAAGATTGGGAAAATGGTATGCGCAGTCAAACAGGTACTTATATAAATATTTCCTAATAGAGGTACAGACTTACAAATTTTTTTATACAATGGATATTTTTATGTAGATTCACCTCTTTCTTTTTTTTCCCCCTTTTTTCCCAATTATTTGTAGCTGCTTTCTATTCTGGTTTTTTTTTTTCAATTTGATTTATTTATTGCTTCCGTTTGACAGTTTTATTACGCGCCATATACTGCGTACCTAACAATTAATAGTCCTTTTATGCGTTGGTGAAGCGAAAAGACCACTCTGCCCATGGAATTATTCTTCCTTGGCCTGGCCATATAATAACTCCGATGGATGGACCCCACGTCGAAGCTATATTTAATTAAAATTTTTCCCCATTTTTTTCCTAATATTTGGTCATAAGTTCAAAGCTTCAGCGTTGGAAGTAGAGTAGGCCAAAATATCATTCAGCGAAGTTGGGCCATTAGACCACACAAATCTCTGCCTTAGCCACATGGGCTGAAAGAAGAGGCAAAATATTAATGGGCTATGTTGAAAATTGAGCTCGAATTAATGCATAAAAATATGTTGTTTTACTCAATAGTTTGCAATTGCATAGTCTTAATAGTTACTAGTTGGCTTGTTGTAGTGTAGGTGCCTTAGTGGGATTTAATGAATGACTACGACATACATACTCAACAGTCAACAGCAAAGCATGTTATGCACTTATATGCTTATGCTTCTGATATCGAAAGATCAATCCTTTACGTACGTTAAAGTTTGCCCAGGCCACGACACTTAAGGCAACTAAGTCTTCGACTCTGTCTTGTCAAGCGTTGTAAGGGGCTTTATTTACGCGTGTACTTTTTTGACTATACGTTCAAAACACTTCTCATTCGTTAGGCATATATATAAATATAATATAGTTAGGCCTATTCCCAATAACAATGTGTATAAGTGAACTACTGCCAAGCTCCATGCGTATCGGGGAATAATTCTATGCATGTAGATATGTAAGAAATATTTGTACACCACTTTGTTCCTTTCTTTCATAAGTCAAGTTTAATAAAGCATGGATTCTTTTAAGTTTATATGCCACTAACTCTGTTTTGCCGTGATATCTAGTTATGGTGCGATGGGGGCCGCTCGCCTTGTCTGAGAGTGAGACCCTCTTTTTCTTTTAAATGAGTGGGAAAAAAATGAGAATATTATTGGGAAATCATTCATCACTATGCGTTGTCTCATCAAGTGGAAACATAATGCATAGGACCCCCTCCCCTCCGTAAGATTATTATGCATCAATCAAACTTTATTATTTCTTTTTTATTTTTTTGTTTCTTTTTCTTTCCAAAGGGTAGTATCACGATATGAAGCTTATGGAGTTGAACAAATTTGGGACACTCTCACTGCTGACATCATACATCGCATCGAAGCTTTCTTTTCCACCTATAAATAAGGGGCTCTTTGTCCCAACTGAGTCGTAGCATAGCAACAACTTAGAAATCCAAGTACACTTTACTTTACCAATCTTTTGTTCTACAGAAGTCCTTCAATAAAAACATACATAAGAAAAAGAATGGCTCCAATGCCAGTTTCTAACATCAAAGTAGGCAACATAGACGACGTTCAAGAACTGAGAAACAACAAACCATCGCAAATCCCAGAAAGATTCATCCGCGACGCCAAGGAAAGGCCGAAGCTCGACAAGCCCATTCCTTTCACTGACGGCGATGTTCCCATCATCGACCTATCGAAGCTCTGTAATGGAAGCAGGGACGAGTTCTCCGGCGAGATGCGTAAGCTAGTTGCTTCTTGCGAAGAGTGGGGATTTTTCCAGGTAACAACGAACGAGCTAAGGACGTACTTGCACATCATCTATTCGATGGAATGGAAGAGGTTTCTCTCTGTATTCATCTACTTTTTGTGTTGACTTGGCAGGTAATAAACCATGAAATCGACCTGGGAATCCTCGAAAAGATGGAGAAAGTGGCCATGGAGTTCTTTAATATGCCTTTGGAAGAGAAACAAAAGTACCCAATGAATCCAGGCACTGTTCAAGGCTATGGTCAGGCTTTCGTCTTCTCGGAAGATCAGAAATTGGATTGGTGCAACATGTTTGCCCTCGGCGTTGAACCCAACTACATCAGAAACCCAAAACTATGGCCCGCTAATCCATCTGATTTCAGGTCAGTAACAAACATATCCAGCGTTTTTTTTTTCCATATCACCTTTCTTGGTCAAACCTTTATGACAACCTCGTAATCTTGGCAGCGAAACACTGGAAACATACTCGAGAGAGGTAAGGAAACTGTGCAAGAACCTTCTGAAGTTCATAGCCGCCACGCTCGGCCTTGCCGGCGATGCCTTCGAAGAGATGTTCGGCGAAGCAGTTCAAGCAGTGAGGATGAACTACTACCCACCATGTCCAAGGCCAGACCTTGTTCTTGGCTTGAGCCCACATTCCGATGGAAGCGCACTCACAGTTCTTCAGCAGGGAAAGGGAAGCAGCAGCTCAGTCGTGGGGCTTCAGATACTAAAAGATGGCGCGTGGGTCCCAGTGAAGCCCATCCCTAAAGCTTTAGTCATCAATATTGGGGACACCATAGAGGTATTCACTATCCGTCAAACAAAGCTTTGTTTCTTGATTGAATATTTGTCGTCTTTTTCTTGATTATGGGGGATGGTGTTTTTTTTGGGACAAGGTTCTGACGAATGGGAGGTACAAGAGCGTTGAGCACAGAGCAGTGGCGAACAGAAAAAGGGATAGGCTTTCGATTGTGACGTTTTACGCGCCGAGCTATGACGTGGAGCTCGGGCCAATCCCTGAGCTTGTGGGGGACAAGAATCCATGCAAGTATAGAAGATACAATCATGGTGAGTACAGTAGGCACTACACTACCAATAAGCTTCAGGGGAAGAAGGCGCTGGACTTTGCTAAGATCGAGAACGACTTTTCGTTGAGTTAGGTTGACAAATTTGTATTCATTTATTTTGGCTTAATTTCCCATGTCCAATAATTGACTGCATGTAAATAGGATGATGATGCATTTGTCGTAAGTGCTGCTGTTCTGATGTATATACTTTGGAATAGGTAGATGTTTGTCTAATTGAAGCTTTATTGTGTGTTGTGTACTGATTGATGTAAGGATCTTGAAGCTATGAGTGGTTAGACTCTTCCATCTTTGAAGATCTGCACACACCATGGAAAAATCGAGAATCATTTACCACATGTTTCTTGGCTTTTAGTGAAAACAAAAAAAAAGGCAGAACGGAATAGACCAACGGTTCGAATTGAGTGAAGTGCCCAGAGAGAGGGAGAGAGAGAGAGAGAGAGAGAGAGAGAGAGAGAGAGCTTTATTAATCAGTGGGGATGGTAGAAATAAAAAGAAGAAAAAGACAAGTTGCCATTTGATGATCGTATGAAAGAAGTATCTATAATTGCTGCAAGATTTGATATAAGATCATAGCTAGCTACTAAACGAACTAACAACTGAGTTTCAGAATACTTGCCAGCGAGAAAGAGAGGAGAGAAATCAAGAACCATACTACTAATACTACTCATCCGGGCAAAAATCTGTACACGTCGACGTCGACTTCTTCGAGGTGGTTCGCAACAATTAATTGACGGATACAAGACTTGATGAATTGAGGCTTAGGCTGCAAGAAAGTAATCATATTTAGCAATAATGATGATGATTAAATGGACGGAGTACTAGTTAGTACCCGATAATATGGATGCACACGGCAAGTTGAACGACAAGCTATACGGTCGAAGGTCACGGCTTGCCCCTCCATACTCTTCATTATCTTCATAATGGATAGTTTGAGGTCACAGCGTCTGTCACTCCCAAGTTGGTCAATGACCTTTCCTCTCTCGACCAGGCTAGGGAGAGAAACCTGCCAGCAATTTTCAGATTATTTCTTCTATCCACACTAAACATCAGTGACGATGATGATTGGCTTGGGAGAAGCATAAAAGAAAAAAAACCTTGATCCTTCTCTTTTTATCAGTGAACTTTGAATTATACTCAAACGTATCAGTTGCTAAAACTCTTTTGTTGTTTGGCTCCTTTTTCAGTATCTTATACTTGGCGCACGAGACTGAATATAGCAGACGTTTTGCCTCGTTGTCGTCTATTAGGTTGAGCTGAGACATGATATCGTGATAGCTCAATCGATCTGCCTCGTTGAACAACAGCAGGACAGCGGCCCATTGAACAAGACAAAAAAGATTGAAAATTTATGTCAATTGGAGCATAATAAAATAATCTACACTCACACACCCATATATATATATATATTATATATATATATGGTCTGAATCGTCCATCACCTGAATAGTGGTCACAATCAGCTCAATTGTCTTCTTTTCGAAGTTTCCGTTTAGCCTACAGGTACCCAGAGAATGTATCCACCTAAGACGGATTGGCACTGGTTTCGTCTTGTTGAATTCTTTATAAATATCAACACATTTGGCCTGCAATTGAAACAAAAAACGAGAAAAAACTGATGCTGGATTTGGCAAACAGAGAGGATGGATTCAGCATTATAGTCATACCAACTCAGCTGGAAGATTGAAACCAACAGTTTCGTAACTTGGCCAGAAGCATCTCTCTAGGGCAGTCACCTTCAGATCAATCCCAAGATTTGCACTTGACTTAGTTTTGAGATATTCATCAAAGATGGCTTGATGTTCTCTGGCTCGTGTCCAGTCAGCCACCTTCAGAACAACTGACAAAGACGTAAATATGTATTAAACGCCTACTGGCGTACGATAGTAACTGAATGATCAGACCGTTCGCTCCATTTTTGAAGTAAATTCGACACCACATTTCTTCCTGAACTTGACAATGCTACTCCTTTCACACTCTTCACTGGCGCATTTATCATATAGCAAGCGCCGGGCAAGCTTTTGCCTGTCAACGATGCAAGCAAAAACTTGACTCGTATAATTCACCGATGTGCTATTGAGCGACACCACCAATTTAGTTCACTAACCAGTAGAATAACCAGTAGAATTCAACAAACATATCCCAATCAAATACTACACCAAGCAGCTTTGTCACCTGAAGATTTTGAAACTTCAATGATGGATACAGACATTCATAGACTAACAAACAAGCAAACTACCTTCACCATAGTTGCTTCTATAGCTTCATCACTCAATTTTATACTACCACCTGGTTTGAGAATGTTATCACAAAATGCGGCAAGAAGTTCCTCGCCAAATCTTCCAGCAAAACGCTTGCCGACGAAGATAGGCAGAAAAGCAGATCCAATATCCTAAGATAATGAAAGGGAAGCGAAATGGACATTACGGGCTGAAAGCGAGTTAGCAAGAATTTATCATGATACCAAACTTCTTACATTGTAGAAAAGGCTGTGCTTCTGAAAACAGTCGCGCACGTATCCAAGGACTTTATCAAGGAGCTCAACTAGTTCCCACACGTAGAGCTGATCGAGGATTCAGATGTAGTTCCACGATCATAAAGATAACAAGCAACAACAAACAAAGAACACCCTACCTGTTCCTGCAGTCCGATGAATCCTTTCTTCCCCGCCTGTAAAGAAGTATACATCTCGATATCGACGCAAGTTCAACTACACTTTTAGAAAGAAACTCATTCATTGTAAACTCGTAAACCTTCTCATAAGCTTCTGTTTGTAGCTTAACCAAAGCAGTAGCTTCCACATCAAGATGCTGTGGCAAGAAGACAATATATGTGTGCACATATGATGTGTTAAATGGAAAACAATTTCCCATTAAAAAAGAATGCGCAACTACGAACCTGGCGAAATAAGCAATGAACAAATATTACGCCATCTCCAGGTAATTTGGAGGAGAGTCTATATATTCGGGATAAATCCTCAACCTTATTGTTCCTAAGTAATGCATCGAAACAGGAACGTATGTTCTCTAGAATCTGGCCTCCATACACGTAAAAGAGCTCAAAATCTGCTATCTGCAAGAATCAGATAACATTAGTGACAAAAGATCCTGAGCAATAACTATTTAAGGCAGAAATATCTATTTCTATGGAGTTAACACATATCATATTAACTATGATCAATAACAGCAACCAACCATAAGCATATTGTCCTCACAACTTGAAGGAAGATATTGTAGCGACCCTAGCCATCGCCACCATTTCTAACGTCATCCTAAGTGCCTAATGGCGTATTTAAATGAAGGAACTACAGAAGGCGTATGAAATTTTTCGTTTTTTTCATTTGCATCATGGAACTTTGTTCAATACATACCAAAGGAAATGCTACGGCGACAAAAGCAATTCTTCGAGTTCTAATTATATACTAATTCTAGTTCGTAATTACTCGGAACGGTTGCGATGGCACAGCAAAAGCTCCTATGCGCCCGGCCTCACAGGTCGTCATCCATACACACACGTCCACCCCCAAAAGACACTCGAAAGTTTCAAAAGATAGGCCTTGCCAGCTAGGCGATCACGTACCGTGATCGTAAGTACCTACAACACATAACATAAAGAAATGAGCCACCGAGGCTCAGTAAGCAGAAATCATGCATGTATGCACGTGTCCCTTTCCCACAACGGCAATCCACGCCGAAACTTATAATATTTTGCAAGGGCGATCCGCGCCGATGCTCATAACATCTCGCAAAGGCAATCCGCGCCGATGCTCCTAATACTCATACTAACATCACTCAGGGCCCTCGGCTAATCTCACTATGCACCACAAGAGCTCACGTCCCTCAGGGACAACACGACAGCGGTCCACGCCGGATGGCCGAACCCTAGGATGCACATCGTTCCCCTAGGTCGCCATATAATCCCGGTCGTCCCCGACTGTCCAGCGGTCGCTCACGCTGGTAGCCCACGCTGAGGTAGCCTACACCAGGGTTCCACCCTGTATCACTTACACCCTCAGGTCGCACCCTCCAGGTCGCACCTTACCGCCACGGGCATCGCCCAATCATATCATAAGTGTGTCTATATGGCCACATTGCCAACGGGCATCGCCCTAATATATTTCATTATTTTTACAATAATAGTAGTATATGTATACGGCCCTTTCGCCAACGGGTCTCCGCCCTATTATATTTCATTACTTGTACAATAATAGTAATATATGTATACGGCCCTTTCGCCAACGGGTCTTCGCCCTAATATATTTCATTACAAGTACAATAATAATATATGTATACGGCACTTTCGCCAACGGGCCTTCGCCCTAGTATATTCATTATGTCATAATAATAATATATATATACGGCCCTCGTGAATCGCCATAATATATTTATATACCTGCCTCTCGTAAATCAGGCAGTCGGCCTCGTGAATCGCCGTAATATATATACCTGCCTCTCGTGAATCAGGCAGTCGGCCTCGTGAATCGCCGTAATATATCTATATATACCTGCCTCTCGTGAATCAGGCAGTCGGCCTCGTGAATCGCCGTAATATATTTCATTACGTGTACAATAATAATAATATATGTATACGGCCTTTTCGCCATCGGGACATCTGCCCTAACCATAATCCATATATTTTATATAATAGTTTGACGACGCTAAACGTCGCCCTGGTGGCATAGTGGACAGCCCTTGACTCAACTGAGTCGACAACACATGCCCATATCGGCAATGTATCAATCGCTTTCAAGCGATACACCATATATATGCATACTCGACTCATACAACCCTCCCACATATGATAGTGTATGCACGTGAGTATGAAAATGAACAAATGCCAGACGATATTACCAAGAGACAGAATATACAATTATTCCACGTAATTCATGTAATCATCGAGGCACATAGTCACGTAATATCAAGTAATCACAATTCAGGTAAGCCTCGAAGCACCTTGTCATCCAATTTAAACTTCAGACACGCTCATATAAAAGCATATCAATTAAATCACGTAAACATAAAATCACAGAAGCACGTATTCGCATAAAGCAAGTGCATTCAGACAAGTTATGTGTCGTAGTTGGATTTCTACTTACCTGTCGTCCAAGCGAAATTAGTATTCTCCCCGTTTGCTCCTAACGTACGACCTTTAGACATACATATTATCGTATTAGTATTACGCCTTTATTACACTTAGGTCGAACTAAATTATCGACTACATTTATTTTGTTAAACTCTAAGTCGCTAGCTTCTAGCCTAGGTCGAGTCCCTTGTCTCATAAATTTCTAAGTAAAGTTAGTATCGAATTCGTGACCTAATGAATTCAGCGAGAGTTAGGAAATTGTTAATTTTCAATTTGCCCGATTTAATTCATCTTAGAATCACCCGATTTGTCTGGCATGAGGAATGCCCGATTCGAAAGTCGATAACTCACAATCGCCCGATTTGCATGTGTGAGGAGGGTTTCGCCCGATTTAGTGGGTTAAGCTTATCTTCGGCGATTTGTTCTACTAGCGCCACGTGTGCATTTTCTGTTCATTTCGCCCGATTTCCATGCATGAAGGTTAGCTCCCAATTATCACGGCCTCTTAATCGTTCCATGCAGAAATCGCCCGATTTCAAGTTGTCCAATTTAAACTCGGCGATTTCTCCTTAGCGTGCCACGTGCTCATGTTGCTCAATCGCCCGAAATGTGGCTTTATGGAGCTTGGCGGAATCGCCCGATTTCAGCATCAAATGATTTACTACTCCATTCTATAATCGCCCGATTTCAAGCTTGCATGGAGTCGTCCGATTCCATGCATGCATCTCGTGTTCGATTCGACCATCACAGTTAATGGAAATCGCCCGATTTTAGGGTTTCTATTTCGCACGATTTTGCTAGGTTTCGAAAGGATTTAATATTACCTAAGCTAAATCGCCCGATTTGAAATGTCTCTATATTGAAATCGCCGGGACATACTATGTATGATTTATTTCAAATCGCACGATTTTCACTTGACTAAGATCGCCCGAAATCTCCTATTTTCCCCCAATTCTTTCGTACCTTCAATTATCCATCCGAAATTACCTTCATAACTCAATCTACCCAGACCCTCATGAGCGCTAAAGTTTTCTTCATCCCGAAATGTCTAAAGCGAACGTAAGGTCAGCTTATGCTACAGTTACAAACCCTAAAACACGTTAGATTATCCACTACTTAATTAATCCGAGACTCTTAACTACGAATTTATTACCCTAAATTGGGGTCTTTGCCGTCAACTATATACCCGCATTACTTAGCTTTAAAAGAAAAACCGTGAAGTGTAGGTTTGAGATTTTTCTTACCTCTTCCAAATCACAAAGTCGACCTCAGTTTTCTTCTTCTTGGCTTTAAGCTCACGTTGATTCCCTAACTTTGGAGTTTGGTGGAATCGAAAGTTTTTGGCTGAATTTTGGTTGGTCAAAGGTGTGGTGGATGGGACACCTAGTGACGAAAATATCCCTCAATTAAAGGAAATCTTGTCACCAAATGTTTGTCTTTAATTGATTGGGCCTTTGATGCTAGTTATAAAATCCTTATAGAAATTGGGCCACTTTAAATAATATTTGCCTTTGGGCCAAACTCATAATTCGATCTGGGTATTTACTCACTTGGGCCGTAATATGATTTATCTAGTTCAAATATTATTATTATACTTCGAATATATTAATTTCTTCACATCTAGCTTCAATTGGTAGTTTCTCCTACCAGGATCATATTTCTTATCCGAAAATTATTTCTAAGTCCCAACTCAAATTTCTGCTAAGTTAGCATTCTTAATAACATGAAATAATTAGGATCACATAACCATGAAATTCGTAAAGTCACATACGCACCGGGTTAGTGCACTAAAATTCATATAATTGCACGTAATTCACAAAAGCGTCTAGGCACGGCATTCAACTAATCACTTAAGCACATAATATAACACGCAGGCCTCGTATAGATTATATGAGCACATAATTAATACATAGAATACACATAATTGTTCCCAATATTCATGCAGATCTATCATGTTCTCCCTAACGTAATTACTCGACTATGTCTCTAATTAATTATCTCTGCTCTTAATTATGCCGTAAATCCCGTAATTAAATTTCCGGGTCTTACAGATATTGAGAAATGATGTCCCTTTCTTGTTTGAAACACTCCTCAGCCTGCATTTTTCGCAAATATAAAATAAAACAAAACAACACTTTCGAACTAACTTAAAAGAGCAGTAGCAGAAGAGCCCATAACCACCATTTCTGCATATCTTGATAATTTAATTATATTTGGTGGTTGAATATGGAACCAGAAACAGAAAAATTACTTTTCGCATGTACTCGGGGTCGGGGAACGAATAATCAGATATCCAGTCAGAAGCCTTTTGACGAAAGTAGACAGCATTGTGACGAAACATTTTTGTTTCAAAAACATACTCCCAATCAAGTGGGAACGTTCCCATTTCAACAAAGAACTCCATTACTTTCTTCAGTAAAGATCGGTCTAAATGCTCTCCTTCACGCACTTGATCAATCTGTTCAGTAAGAAAAGGCATTACACCAAACAGAATAAGGATAGTAAGATGATACCGTCTAATAAAATGAAGATGCACACCAATGATAGAGCGGCATTCATAATATCAACATGTAATCTCTCGCAAACCTGAAACAGAATTAGGTCAGTCTCCGTAGTCACAAAGATCCAATGGAAATGATGTCTAATTTATTATAAAAAATGGAAAGTTGGCGAAGGAACAAAGCGATCAAAGAAGCTATCAAGAACCTGAAACGATCAATGTACCATTTCTCGGAAGAATATCAATCCAATCTCTTTAAGTGGAGGAAAACGATTCATTCGAGGGATGAAATACCGATCAAGAAACCCAAAGATTCCTGAAAGCCACCGCGTCATTACTTTGTGATCCGACCACCTTTTGATGAGCTCCCTCAACAAGAACTCGTCATGTTTCTCCGTCAGTGATGGCAATACCTGAATGAATAAAAAGAAGGGATTTAGCAATCAGAGAATGCGAACAGGAAAAGGGCTTATGTTCACCGCTGAGTAATAATGCCGGCGGCCAAACGATCAAGCATTTACCACGGATGAAATGTACTCTTTATACGTGTCCAGATACTCTCGATACAATATCGGAGAAACCTCACATGTATCTGCCGCAGTACACACACTGCGTACCGTCCTACAAAATATCAAATCGTGAATAAATAACTATAGTCAACAAAATCACAACATGTTGAGGGTGAATTCAAAACTATAACCGCATAGCTGAATGTAGTCCGTCACACTGATCCGTGTCTTTGGACGTCCTTCGATGATTCTTTTCATTTTTCTAATTCCATTTCGGATAGTGTCCAATGCATGTGCTAAACCAATTATGCGGTTGTTACTCTGTTTCCTCCTCGCCATCTTCTCTGTTATCAAAAAATCAAACGCAATAGCAACCAACGTAGTTCAGTTCAGAAAACTGCCGTCACAAAAACAAATGGAGCGCAACGATCGTTCGATTTACAAGTACTACAAAGAGAAAAGGTAAAATTACCAATCTCAGATGGCGTTCGACGACTATTTCAAGTAGAAATTCTTCTCTCCGTCACCCGAACATCTACAACCACACACAGGTAAGAATCATGTATCGAATGAAACTAGCAGCATGTCAATCAATAACAAATAAAAACTTAAAAGCATGAAGTCGAAATACGAACGGAAAAGATCACGATAACTCATTCACCAAGCGCGCGCGCGCATTTTCAGCTGAACAGCACTGTTCACTGTACAGAGGGGGAGAGAGTGAGAGAGAGAGAGTACCTGAGCTGAGCGGGAGCGAGAAATTCCTCTTTTTTTCTTTTTTCTTTTTCTTTGTTTTTGGTCACAGCCTGGTTTTATAATTTTCTTGGAACAGTTGGATTTCGTAACCGCGCTTCCTTCCACGCCTTCGCTTGTCAATTCGAATTTTATAACGAACTATTTTATTTGGCCCAATTAAAGCCCAATTATCTGAATATTTTAATTGGCCCAACAAAAGTCCAATATACCCCAATAATTCATTTCCAACCCCAGTGAATGGTGATGATGAAATACGATTTTGATGCTAAATGATGAACTCATTCTGCCATTATCTTGGGATTATTACTTGATGGAATACATCCTTCGTTACAGAGGCTGTAGCTTTATATTCCTGAGAAAGAAATTATATGTAATCGGATCTTTATTCCTTCATTTCTTTATTCCAACGTATAACATAAAATCAGATTTAGTCTCTGCTTAGCCTTTAATCATTTCATCAAAATTCTCCACGTAAGAACAATCCGGCGAGAAGCATCGAAGAACTTAGCACTACGTCGCATGTTAGAAAACCTTTTTAATGTACTAAAAACATAAGTGTTATCATCACATCGATGTATAAAAAGAAGTATTATTCGCCCACACGTAGAAAACGAGTATCTTCGAGCATCAAAATGGGCAATTTTCGAAAGGATATTAAGTAGTTTCATCTATAGATACGTAAGTGAGCCTGCCATTTAATTTAAATCAATATAATGGATTGGTAAAAAAAATTTCGGACCATCGAAAATCTTGGTGATGATGATGACAATGGCCTATCGGACTATTTGCTGTCAGGACCATTAGTTAGAGCTTCACGAGGACATTTCATTTCATGCAGTGGATATATATATATATATATATATATATATATATATATATATATATATATTCCCTAATATAAAATTGCTCATTAAATAAAAGTAGCGAATCTAATAGTTGGAGATGATAACAAAGCCCTCACATAATATGTTTATTATGTAACTCCAATAAAAATGTATAGTGTAAATCCAGATTATCCAAGAACACTTCAACAGATTAAACCTTCGTAATATGTGAATAGTTGGTCTTTGAGGTTTAGTGTTGAGTACGTGAGATTTTAGCAAAATGGAAACTTGCATTAATGAAGTTAGGGTTTAAGCTTAAATACCTTGTGAGGTATTTAAGCCTATTGGGCCCCTAACAAGCCCATTACAACTACAACCCAAATACATAAATAGAACATCTATAAAATACATAGAAAAGAAATTACAAGACTTAGAATTAATATTTTGGACACTTCTAAAATATTCCTAACATTCTCCCCTAAGTGTCCAAATTACAATCGAGCAAATAAACTAAGTCTTCATTTCTTTTTCTTCGAGCGAGGTGGAGGTGGAGGTTCTCTATGAGCTAAGTAGGTCTTCCTGAATCCAAGGGCAGTCTCGAACTGTCTGATGTCGTTCCGAAGAACGATCCGATATCTTATCTTCTCGATGAGTTTCCGTAGGACATCTTTCTCTTCCAGTTCTGTTCCTTCTAGTTTGTCCTCTTCGGAAACTGTCTTCTTCTTGGTTCGAAGTTGGTTGAGGATAATCTTCAATGTTCCATCTGAAAATTTGGAGATCTCTGACAGAAGTAGCACCTGCTTTACTTTCTTCTGAGCTTGTAGATAGGTGACCCCTGGTTGTGGTTCAAGGAAGATAAATCCCTCATCAAACTTTTCGAGATCCTTATATCTGTTGTCTGGACGTGTCAGGTTGACCTTGCTCATATTGCTTTCCAAGGCCATTTGGAAGTCATGAGCAGCGAAGTACTTGACCTGCCTCAGCATGCACTCTTTGATAGCTCTATAACCATCTCGTCTTGTGTGAGTGTCCAGGGGAAACTTATTGCGATAAATATTGTAGAGCTTGTTGAGTTCGCCCAGTGGAAGATAGGGAAGATCTGCTTCTGAATATCTTACAATTTTCCTGTCATATCGATCAATAACAAAGACAGGGCCTACATATCTTCCTACCGCCCATTCGACGTCCACAATATCGCAGATGGCCGATTGATCTCTCATGTACTTCCTGTATTGATCTCTATTCATCCCTTTCTTGGCCGTGACTTCCCAGAGCATAATCTGATGGCTAAGTCCCCTATACGTCCCTCTTAGGTGCTCAAGGCCTCGAAGATTCAGCTCGTTGACTCCCTTTATTTCTTCTTCCTTCCTCCAGATCTTTGGATAAAGATCCTCAAGAAAGGGTGCCTTGATCTTCGCGTTTCTCCAACGAGTTTCTATGAACTCGTAGCCTGGCGTTGTTCCTCGGGCACCTGATGCTGAAGGAGTTCTGGAAGTTCTGGAAGTTCTGCCTCAGGATTCTCTCCTTGCTCCTCTTCCTCTCGCTCGATGAAGCAGAAGTCTGCTGCTGCCGCCTTTAATAAATTACGAACGCTTTCAATCCTTAGGCGGGACTCTTCTGCTGTCTCTGTTCTCGTCATCCATTCCTCGTCTAAGATATATCTGCCGATGTAGTCTTGAGGATCCTTTTGACGAGGAGTTGTAGTTGCTTGGACTGGTTGGGTGGAGATCCTCGAGGGAGCAGACTCGACTCCACCAAGGGAAGTTGTCTGGTTCGGCCCTGGTGTAGCTTGTCTGCCCCTGGAGGACCTTGGTGGTGGATTAGGTGGTCGTGACGAACTGCCTCCACGCGTTTGAACCCCGCGTGTTCTGCCTCTTCCGCCCCGAGCAACAGAAGACGTGGTTCTCGGTCTCTTGCTGCTCTCCCCCTCAGGACGATCCTGGTCGTCTGGATCGTCGTGACGACGTTTCTGACTGGGGCCTTCTTGGCGGCATGTGTCAGTTGGTATGCTCGCATCTTGAGATGGGATGACGCCTCCTGCGACCAGCTTCCTGTAGAGGTCTTCTTCTTCAAAGCTCCGGTTGCTGTCGAGTTCAATTATGCGAGCAATGCCAACATCAAAAAGCTCTAGCAGAGGCACTGTGTACAAGTTGGGTGTCGGCGGGTTGCGTGGTGGCAAGGTGAGAAGTCGGGGAAGTACGGCTGTTGAGGAGGAGGTTGGTCAGATATGGGAGCCTTCCCTTTGTCGGTGGAGGTTGCTTGAACCGCCTCCTTAATAAGACCTTTGACCCTTGGTAGGGTTACGGTCTCGAAGAATTCGAACAGCCGGTTCTCCAAGTAGGCAGTCGTCACCTGTGTTGGAATTGATCCGGCGCCACTAGAGGGAGCCGTTGGCACACGTTCAGAACTAGGTTCTGGACGGTGGCCCTCGTCACCCGAAGTTCGTGGAACTTCAGGATCCTTGGGTCTTCCGACCACTCCTTGCGACGCATCAATTGGAGATGGTGCTCGGGTCGTTGTTGCCACGTCAGTGGGACGGGCTTGGGTGAAACTATCTCCGGGATCGTCAAGGCGTCCCGTTAGCACGCGTCCAGAACTAGGTTCTGTACGGTGGCTCGCGGATGGTGAGCTGCTGAAATCATCAACATCCGAGAGACTTCCGTCCAATCCTTGAAGAGCCTCTATTTGGGGCTCTTCTATGAACGTTGTTGCCTGAGGATCAGGCTGAGGCTCGGTCTGTGTCACGGGAATGGGTATTTCTTGAGTTGATTCAGACACAGGGACCGAGCTGCTGGAGGTTTGGGGTGGTTCACGTTGTGTTGAGACACTTGTCTGTTGGGAGACAAGTGAATGGTCTGGTGGGGTTCGCTCATGCGTCGTTGGGTCGACTACGACGTCTTCTACCCTAGGGAGTGACCCGGCTCTTTCTGACTGAGTTATTGCTGTTGTGATCGTCTCGGGAACATCTATGTGTGGTTGTTCGTCGAGCGATGGTTCGGGTATTGTGTGTTCAGAGGATGGTAGTGGTTGGTCGAGGATTGTTTCTTGAGATGAAGACTGTGGTGCGTGTGGGATAGGGTTGGTTTCTGTGGTTTCTCTCAAGGTCTCACTCTCTCTTTCTCTCTCGCTCATTTCTGCTCTCTCAGTCTCACTAACCCCTAGGTTAGACTCAGGTGGGTTATCCTGTGTCGTGGGGTGAGGAACTTTGTAAACGCTGCAATAGGCATCAATATGGTCGGGGTTTGCAAGAACGAGTAATTCGTGAGGGATTGGCATTGCCTTGCGCGAATATTTGTCATCAGGCTTTCCCTTCTGAAGATAGCGCAGTTTGGGTGGGGTGAAATTTTCTTCTACTGGTCGTGATGGTATTCCCGGTGTTGTGGTCAGGAAATGATTGATGATAAGTGAGAACCACCGGGGATATGGCAAATTCTGTGGCCTTTTGGACTTTGTACGTTGGTGAAGTTGGTCGTCGAGATCCGTGATGATAAGCTTGACAAAATCGTAATTTCTTCGAAACACAATCCCATGGAAGATGCGAAGGATTGTGATATTGCATCTATCCCATCCTGAGTGCTTGGGTGAGAAGCACTTATTGACAAATGTAAAGAGCGTTCGCCAAGGATGCGGGATCATGGAGTTCTGAAAATGGGAGACAAACTTGATAGGCGTGTAATATCCCATCTTCATCATATCATCCACAAGCTCATTCTCAGAAGCCTCAGGTTCGTAGTGAGGTTGACTTGGCAATCTGAGAATACTCCGAATGAGATCGCTTGTGATGCTGACAGTCTCATTTGCTATTTGGGCCTCGTAGTATATACTGTTATCCTGAGCGATTTTTGTCTTCATCGTCCCCCAGAATTGCTGAAGGTAGACTGTAGGGGCTTGGACCGAGGCCGAAAAGGCATACCCAAGATGGTGATTCCTCAGAATGGATAATATGACTTCGTCCTTGCACTTGAATGTATGAAGGTCAAGTTGGAAATTATTGTCCTTGATCGTTATCCATTGTGAGGTTGGGTAAACGATGTCCGTAGGTGTCGTCATTTTTTTTTTGTTGTTTTGTTTTTTTTTTTTTTTTTTAATATATTTCTGACACCGGGAAGTGTTGCTGAGACTGCAAGAAGAAAGAATAATGGAATTAGTGTCATGATATTATAACAATTGAATATCAAGAGAATATTGTTAAAGTATGGGCTTTAAAACAAAAAAATCGTTTAGAAAAGATTTGGCCCATTCCTGTTGGGCCCATTTATGTGACGAAATATTTTGGCCGAAAAATTTTCTAAGTATGGATTGCGGGTTGAGTTGAAAAAGAACTTTGCGAATTGAGCATTTGAAATATCGGATAAACTGTGAGTCGCAAAGTAACAATTCGCGAAGTGAATCGTGCGCATATCTAAATGTGCAAACTTAGAGTTCGCAGAATGAGCTTAGAATTCGCAAAGTAAAGTAGTCTTATAATTCGCAAAGTAGAATTTGCAAAGCAAACTTAGAATTCGCAAAGTAAACTTAGAGTTTGCAAAATAAGTTTAGAATTCGCAAAGTAAAGCAGTCTTATAATTCGCAAAGTAGAATTCGCAGAACAAACTTAGAATTCGCAAAGTAAACTTAGAGTTCGCAGAATAAGCTTAGAATTCGCAAAGTAGAGCAATCTTAGAATTCGCAAAGTAGAATTCGCAAAGCACACTTAGAATATGCAAAGTAAACTTAGAATTCGCAGAATAAGCTTAGAATTCGCAAAGTAGAGCAATCTTAGAATTCGCAAAGTAGAATTCGCAAAGCACACTTAGAATATGCAAAGTAAACTTAGAATTCGCAGAATAAGCTTAGAATTCGCAAAGTAGAGCAATCTTAGAATTCGCAAAATAGAATTCGCAAAGCAAAGCAAAGTTTGCGACTTTGACCGGATTTGCAAAGCACAAGGTTTGCGATTTGTGCAAAACAGTTTTTGAGTTCGCAAAGCTGTACTTCGAACGATTAAACGAAGACATTTAAAATGAAATTAAAAGTTCTAATTAACAAGCAAACCCAGAAACTCAAAAATCGACATTTACCCAGAGATATCCCAATCAGAAACAAAAAAACATTAACAGAAATTCATCGATAATAAAAAAATCCGAGTATGGCCCTGTTCTTCACGATTCAAACCTGCAAAGCTGAAAAAGAAAGACAAAACATTGTAGGAATTATATCGAGTGATTCCTTACCACCGAAAAGTTTCTGAGAACGTGACTGAGATAGAGGAACACACGCGAGGACTGGGATATGCTATTGAGACTGCGATTTGAGGTTCGCAAAATTTTATCTAAACTGACAGAGGTTTGCGATTGAGAGTGTTGCGTGTTTGAGAGAGGTTTGCGAATTGAGAGTGTTGTGTATTTGAGAGAGGTTTGCGAATTGGTATTTAGAAGCAACTTTGCGGGCCTAAAGTGTAAACCCTAGTTTTGAGTTGGGCTGTAAACTTTTGAGATAAGGGCCCACTTTAGATTCGCGAAGTTGTAGTTTGCGAATCGATCAGTTTGCGAATTGAGAGCCGTGAGTTCGCAACTTGATTCATTGACTGGTCAAAATTGAAAATGGTTTGCGAATAACAATTGTTCAAATTAATTTTAGTTTTGCGAATCCAAATTCTAATAATTAATTTGTAATGGAATTTTTGAAATTGACTAGGGAAAGATACCAAAAATCTAGAAAAGACCCAAGTACTACCAATTTAGCGCGATCAATTACAAGGATAACATCAAATCAATGGGTTTTTCAAGATCGATTTTCATGATACGATATCCTTATTGAAAAAAAATCTTCGCCTTAGTCAAAAATTCGTCTTAATGTCGGGACAATAAATGACGTAAGTTTCCTTCGTGTTTATAAATAGATAGGTCTCAAATCTCATTGAAGTACCTTACATCTAAGAACTAACAAATTTCTTATTTTCTCGTTTACAGATGGATTGGCAGAAGCAAGAAGAAGAAAAGAAGCTCAAGGAACAGGCAGAGTTAAGACGCAACTTTGAGCATAATTTGAATATGCTTGTTTTTGAGATTTACCTTCTTTTGAGCTTATTCGTTGTTTTACTTGCTATTCTGCTTTGGATTTTTATAGGGAATACGAGTTTTTGAGAGCTCCCCCTAAATGTTTGGATTTCTTTGAATAAGTATTTGAGTTGTTGTACGAAAACTCCCCCTAAATGTTTGAGTTTCTTGAATAAATATTCGTTGAAAAACTCCCCTTAGTATCTGAAAAATGATTGAACTCACTCCCCTAGATATAATGCCTATCGAGTATCTGAAAAATGATTGAACTCACTCCCCCTCGATGCATGGATATAGCTTTTCTCCCCTCGATGTATGGCCATCAGCATTGGCGATACATCGACTTATTGTAAACAGAAAAAGTTTATTGAAAAATAGAAAGTAACCATAGAGAGAAAAATAACCAGAAGAAAGAAAAAAAAGAAAATAAATCCTAATAAACCAATTAACATAGAAAACACGCACAGAATAAGAGTTTAGTAGCATAGCAAATAGATAAATGGCGATTTGTAGGAGGGCATAGGCAAAATTAAAAGTTGAGGTTCAACATTCCCAACTTTGCTACTAAGAATTGGAAGCGTTTTTCATCCAATGCTTTTGTAAGCAAGTCGGCTAGTTGAATCTCTGTGTTGACAAAGTACATTTCGATTATGCCTCTCTCTACGTGATCCTTTATGAAGTGATAGCGAAGATCTATGTGCTTAGTGCGTGAGTGATGAACAGGGTTACATGTAATTGCAATTGCACTCTGGAGTCACAGTAAATAGGAATTCTATTTAGATCGAACTCGTAGTCCCGTAGTTGAGTTCTGATCCACAAAATTTGTGAGCAGCAACTGGCTGCAGCCACGTATTCTGCTTCCGCCGTGGAAGTTGACACACAATTTTGTTTCTTCGAGGCCCAACATACAAGCTTGTCGCCTAGGAATTGGATGTGTCCAGAAGTGCTTTTTCTGTCTAATCTGCAACCTGCAAAGTCTGCGTCAGAAT
This sequence comes from Craterostigma plantagineum, assembly GCA_027422505.1. NCBI lineage: Eukaryota > Viridiplantae > Streptophyta > Magnoliopsida > Lamiales > Linderniaceae > Craterostigma > Craterostigma plantagineum. Next base: position 11,011,274 of record JAPQWV010000012.1, on the reverse strand, counting down.
ACCCTATTAGTTTCATATTTGAGTTCTTAGTATACCACAGTCCAAGGTCTGGTGTTCCTTTCAGATACTTCAAGATTCTTTTGACAGCATGAAGATGCGACTCCTTGGGGTTAGCTTGAAATCGAGCGCAAAGACATGTAGAGAATAGGATGTCTGGCCGACTGGCTGTGAGGTAGAGTAATGATCCAATGATCCCTCGGTAATGAGTAACATCAACAGGTTCACCTAAATGATCTGCATCGAGTGAGCATGATGTGGACATGGGTGTACTCGATGATTTGCTCTTGTCAATCCCATACTTTTTGAGAATATCGTGAATATACTTTGATTGATTAATAAAGATCCCATCCTGAAGTTGTTTGATTTGTAATCCGAGGAAGAATGACATTTCTCCCATCATACTCATTTCAAACTGTGATTGCATCAGAATGCTAAATTCTTCACAAAGTTTAGGATTTGTAGAGCCAAAAATGATATCATCCACATAGATTTGCACAAGCATGATATCAGAACCATCTTTCTTTACGAACAAGGTAGTGTCAATTTTCCCTTTAGTGAAACCTGAGGAGATAAGAAAGTCGGAAAGCACCTCATACCAGGCTCTTGGAGCTTGTTTAAGGCCGTACAGTGATTTGTCAAGTTTGTAAACAAAGTCGGGATGATCAGCATTGAGAAATCCGTCTGGCTGTGACACATACACTTCTTCTTTCAGAATTCCGTTCAAGAAGGCTGTTTTTACATCCATTTGATAGACAGTGAAATCTTTGTGTGCTGCGTATGCAAGGAATAACCTAATAGCTTCGATTCTAGCTACAGGGGCAAATGTTTCATCGTAATCAATTCCTTCCTGTTGATTATATCCCTTAGCGACAAGCCTAGCCTTGTTCCGAATTACAACACCATCTTCATCCTTTTTGTTTTTAAATACCCACTTTGTTCCAATCACCGTTTTTTCCTTTGGGCGAGGAACTAAGTTCCACACTTGAGGCGTTCGAATTGATTAATCTCCTCTTGCATAGCCACTATCCAGTTAGGATCTCGTAGTGCGTCAACTACTCTTTTAGGTTCTGTTTGACTCAAGAAACAGGTGAACAGACATTCATTTGAAAGTGATCTTCTAGTCGTTACTCCTGTATTTGGATCCCCTATTATTTGATCAGTAGGATGATGTCGAACCCATTTCTTTTCGTGGGGTAGTGTCGTTTCGTCTATTTGTGACTCATCACTTAGTGGATAGTCGATTGCAGACACGATAATGTTGCCAGCTGAAGTTGAGGAGGAGGCCTCTGTCTGCGTTGTGGTCAAAGTTGTTGTTGGGGTCGAGACTTCTGCATCTGAGGGAGGAAGGGTCTGGTTAGGAATAGGTTCTGAATCATGAGTTGACAAACTAGGACTGGATTCAGTATTGGAAATGAATCAGTAGATGGTCTTGTCTGATTTTGAGAGATATAAATATGCTCAAAAAGTAGATCCAAATCCCGTTCTTCTGGAGCTCGTTGAGTGAAGCATGTGTGGGTTGCTTTGTCTAGAGGAATCAGTTGCTTGTTGATCTGAAGAGTTCCATTCAGAGGCATCTCTCGAACATTCTCCTTCTTCATTATGAGAATGAACAAGGTGTGGTGTTCTAGAGACTTGTCCCAAACTGCTACGTCCAGTCAAAAGTTCGAGTCCCTCGTCAAAGGTGACATTTATACTTTCAATGATTATCCTTCTGTCTCTGAGAAAGATCCTGTACGCCTTAGATTGAGCAGAGTAGCCTACGAAGATTCCTTCAGTTGCTTTTGGATCAAGTTTGGACTTGTCTTCCCGGTCGTTGGCGACGAAGCAGTTGCATCCAAAAATTCAGAAATGAGCAATGTTGGGCAGTCTGCCATTTATAAGTTCATATGGCGTCTTTCCAAATCTTAGATGAATGCTTGTGCGATTCTGCGTATAGCAAGCAGTATTCATTGCTTCAGCCCAAAGAAAATGAGGTAGTGATGATTGAATGATCATTGTTCGTGCAGCCTCTACGAGTGTTCGATTTCGCCTTTCAACAACCCCATTTTGTTGAGGTGTGTAGACAGCAGACAACTGTTGGGTAATCCCTATGGATTCGTAGAAGTCGCTGAGCTGTTGATTCTTGAATTCTGTTCCATTGTCTGATCTAACTATTTTAACACTCCTCTGGAGTAGGTTCTGCGTTGTTCTGATTAGGTTTGGAATATGATCGACTGTCTCTGATTTAGTCCGTAAAAAGCGTACCCAAGTATATCGGGAATTGTAATATCCGGGTCCCGTAAGTAAGCCGGCCAATAAATTTGCATGCATATTACGTGATTATATGACTGCATATTTTATATATTATGTGCTTATGTGAAATTTATGAAGTTGGCGAATTACGAAGATTCGTGAATCGTGAAATAAGAATTTTCACGGGCCAATTTAAGTGGCGAACTATGAATATGTGAGGTAGACTTCGCGAGTTAAAAGGTTCGCGAAGTGTTTGAGTATGTGAAGTATACTTTGCGAGTTATAAGGATGCGTGAAGTTGCAAAGTGCAAAGTGCAAACTTTGAACCTTTGAAGTTGGGAAGTGCAAAGTGTGGAAGTGCAAAGTGTGGAAGTGCAAAGTGTGGAAGTGCAAAGTGTAGAAGTTGGGAAATATTATAATAATAAATTAATTATAATTAAGTAGGAAAGACAAGTGGGAGACAATGCTTTTCGGATTAGGTAAATATCAACGTTGGGTTTTGTCTTTTGTTGTCTAAAGCACTAATGGAGAAGTAAGATTAATCATTTATTCAATCATAAGAAAAATAATCTAGAGAGAAGACGGAGAACTCAAACTGTAGAGGTTGAACTTAAGCTTGGAGAGGGTATAAATTTCTACTCTAACTTTTACGTTTTTAATTACGATTTGATATGTTCTAAGTGTGAAAAGTTAGATTTGCTCAGGTTTTATACAGATTTTTAATTTAAATGGTCTAAATATATTTTGAAGTTTTTATGATGTTCATCGCGTTCTTGAAAGAAATGGATTTTAATCGAAGGTTTTAAGTTTTTGGGTATTAACAGTGTTTGTTGAGTTCGCGAATTTTTAATAGTTTGCGAATTAATTTGCGAATTGAGAGTTTTGCGGGTTGAATGAATTTTGCGAACTGTGTGTGTGATATTAACTTTGCGAATTGTGAGAAGATTGGCGAATTGTAAGTGTGAAAATGAGGTTTGCGAATTGAGGGTGCGAAGTGAGTTTCGCGGGTGAACAGTGATTTCGCTTTGCGGGTGAACAGTGAATTCGTAAAGTGAACAGTGACTTCGCAAAGTGAAGTGAACTTTGCGGGTGAACAGTGACTTCGCAAAGTGAACATTAACTTCGCGGATGAACAGTGAATTCGCAAAGTGAACAGTAACTTTGCGAATGAACAGTAACACTTTGCGAATGAACAGTAACACTTTGCGAATGAACAGTACTTTTCGAATGAACAGTAACTTTTCGAATGAACAGTAACTTTTCGAATGAACAGTAACATTTGCGAATGAACAGTAACTTTTGCGAATGAACAGTAGTTTTTGCGAATTATAACAATTTTGCGAATTCCATTTCACGGGTTGTGTTTTGCGAATTGAAAGGTTTTGAGGAAAATTATTTTTACACTATTTAATCAGAAAAATATTCTGAGTCTAATGGGCATGGTCTTTCGTAACGCCCGATCATAATTTGTCTCTCGGTGTCTTCAGGGTCAATTTACGGTATAGGCAAACGTCCTTTTTGATGGAATTTTTGAACGAAAATTTACGTAGTCAACTAATATAATATATAAACTGATTTTATGGTCTTTTCGTGGTTAAAGGACGATATTTTAGGAAACTCAACAGACCGGTTAGCGATTAGCTTAAGGACGTCAGGTAAGTGGGAATCTCACCTACAACACATAATTTGTGTTATATGTATTTGTTATACGTGACTATGTGCTTTGATGTGAATATGTGGTGATGACTGATGAAGCGAAATGTTTCGATATGCTTTTGCATAGTAAACATTTATTGCATTATTATGTGACATGAGCATGTGCATACACGAATGATGTGAGGATTAGAATTATGAGTATGCACAGTATATGATCGTCTTGAAAACAAAATATGTTTGACGATATTGGTAATTGATGTCAAGATGTAAAGGAATGATAGCTACTTCTACAAAGGCACCATGACGGGGGTAAAACCGTCGAATGTATGTACCTAATTATTTAGGTAGCGGACGAGGGTCACCTGGACGAAACACATGGCGTAAGCCAGAGTGCCAGGAAAGGCAACCGCAATGAAAAAGGACGATGGCCAGATAGAGGGGCGACCTGGTGAATGGAAAAACTGGAGATAAATCCTAGTTTTGTCCTAGCCAGAGTGGGCCGACTATCGTATTTTTATCCGTATAGGATTTGAGCTCATGTTATGATGGTGCGAGTAGTAAGTTAGCTATGGGCCAGGTATAAATGAAAAAGAAACGAGGAAGAAATAAGAATGTTATGAGTATGTGAGTATTATAAAGCACTGGCGTGGATGCCTTTGCTAGTTGACACGTGCATACATGCATATTTCCACTTACTGAGCTTTATAGCTCATCCCATGTTTTTATGTGTTGTAGACGCAGTGAACACGGTACGTGAGCCTGTGAAAGGCGAGGCTGGTCCTTCTGGAACTTCCGGTGACTTTTGAGGGTGGTGTGTACATGGATGCGACCTGTGTGGCGGGTGATATGTTAATTGCGCTGTGTTTGTAAAATATGTTTGTATTATATGTAAAATATTCGAATAATGTTTGTATTGTAAAATAGCAGTGTATGGTTTGCTATGTAAAAAGAAAAATTATATCAGTATTTCGTATGTAATATATTTATATTTCTATTTAGTCACGTAAATTAGTGTAAGAAAATAGTAGTAGATGGCGGGGCGCCACAGGTTGGTATCAGAGCTTCGGTTTGCAGTTTCTGTAGACTGTCCATGTACACACACTCAAAAGTGCGGAAGACAGCCTTGCTCGTAAGTTATATAATATTGTGAATTTCTTGCATCGCATGATTTATTGGCCTTAGGGACTGTTAGGGTAAGAGAAACAACATGGTTAGAACCAGAGGAGAAGGCAGTGGGGTAAACAGTCATGATGGGGAAAATGCAACCCAGACTGATAATCGAGACTCGACTATTCTTCAGCTCACCGAGTTAGTTCGTCAGCAGTCTCAACAGATTCAAGAGTTGATTCAGCAGCGAAACTCTGAGGGGGCAAGAAACAATGGAGTCTCTCAGGCTAATCAAGTTGAAGTTGTGGGTGAAAGATTTCGCAGACTGAACCCTCCTATTTTTGAAGATGCCATTGACCCAACATCTGCTGAGGATTGGATTAGAACTTTAGAGAGCATGTTCCAATATAGCAGAATTCCTGAAAATGAGAAGGTTTTAAGTGCTGCATTCTTACTACGAGGAAGTGCAGGTCACTGGTGGGACACCATACAAGTTATTGAAGATCCTGTCACAATGAACTGGGAACGTTTCAAGGAGCTGTTCAGAAACAAATATTTTACTGCACCTATGCGAGCTCAGCGCATGAATGAGTTCATCAATCTCAAGCAAGGGATGATGACTGTGGCTGAGTATATTAGAAAGTTTGAACAACTGTCAAGGTTCGCGACTCATATGGTGAGCACTGATGCTTTGAAGGTCGAACGATTCCTTGAGGGTTTGAAGCCAGAGTTGTACCGTGATGTTAATATGGCTGGAATACAAGGAGCTTCATATGCTCAAGTGGCGGAGCGAGCGATGGTGGCAGAAACAGGCTGAGACACGAATTATTCGTGCTCAGGAGGCAAAGCGAAAATTCGTACAAGGAGCAAACTGGAGGGGTGGAAATCAGAAACGGCAATTCATTCCTAAAGGCGGGAAGCAAAATTTTCAGAACAGACCTGGACCACCACAACAACAAAATCTTAACCAGGGGAGACCCCCAGCACCAATACCAATTTGCGCGAGATGTGGACGACGTCATTTGGGAATATGTTTTTCACAGAATGCTACTTGTTACAAGTGTGGGAAGACGGGACATTTTGCGAGAGCATGTCCAGAGAATGCACCAGGAGGTCAAGTTATGAATCAAGTGAGACCACCAGCTGTACCGGCTAGAGTGTACACGCTGACTTCAGAGGAAGCGGAGGCTAATCCATCTGTGGTTGCAGGTATTCTACTTATACACCAAGTACCAACATGCATATTAGTAGATTCAGGAGCTACGCATTCATTTGCATCCAATAAATATATGGCGAGACTCGGGATTACACCTACCCTATCTAATTGCGAGTATAATGTGACCGTTCCACGTGGAGTTGCAATGTGAACCAATCTAGTATTACGGAATTGTCCTGTGTTAGTGGACGGAAGAGAATTGTTCGTTGATTTAATAGTTATTCCAATGAATGACTATGAGGTAATTCTTGGAATGGATTGGCTATCAAAATATGGAGCTGTCATTGATTGTAATCGCAAGACAGTTACGTTCAATATTGAAGAGAACGAGCCTTTCAGTTTCGTGGGAACAATCAAGGAAAGGAATATTTCTAGAATTTCAGTGACAAAGGCGCAACGTTTGATTAAGGTGGGATGCGAAGCGTATCTAGTTTTTGCGATAAAATCAGAGGATAGTTCAATGCCAAAATTAGAAGAGGTGACTGTGGTACGAGATTTTCCTGATGTTTTTCCAGAAGATTTACCAGGATTACCACCAGATCGAGAGATTGAATTTACGATCGATTAATACCAGGATCTGCTCCAATCTCAAAGACTCCATATCGGTTAGCGCCAGCTGAATTAAAGGAGTTAAAAGAGCAGTTGGATGATTTATTACAGAAGGGATTTGTCCAACCTAGTTTTTCTCCTTGGGGAGCGCCAGTTTTGTTTGTGCGATGGGTCGATGCGACTATGTATCGACTACAGAGAGTTGAATAAGATAACAATAAAAAATAAATATCCCCTACCAAGAATAGATGATTTGTTTGATCAACTTCAAGGCGCCACGGTGTTTTCAAAAATAGATCTACGATCGGGGTATCATCAATTGAAGGTTCGAAAAGAAGATATTTCAAAGACGGCGTTCAGGACCAGATATGGACACTATGAATTTTTAGTCATGCCTTTCGGGGTGACTAATGCGCCAGCGGCATTTATGGATCTAATGAATCGGGTGTTCAAACAATTTTTGGACAAGTTTGTCATTGTATTCATCGATGACATCCTTATATATTCGAAGACGAAGGAGGAACACGAAATGCATCTGAAGACAGTTCTTGAAATATTACGAGAAAATCAATTATATGCCAAGTTCAAGAAATGTGAATTTTGGTTGAGTCAAGTCGCATTTCTAGGTCACATCATTTCTGGAGAGGGAATTTCTGTGGATCCTAGCAAAATTGAAGCTATCAACAGTTGGCCACAACCAACCAATGTCACTGAAGTACGGAGTTTTCTTGGCTTAGCTGGATACTACAGAAAGTTCATTAAAGATTTCTCAAAGATTGCATCAACATTGACGAAGCTAACAAGAAAGAATGTTCCATTTTATTGGAGTGAGGAGTGTGAGCAAAGTTTTCAAGAATTGAAGAAACGACTCACATCAGCTCCAGTTCTTACCATACCATCTGGGACTGGAGGATTTTCGGTTTACAGCGATGCATCAAGGAATGGTCTGGGATGTGTACTAATGCAACATGGAAATGTGATAGCTTATGCCTCTCGGCAATTGAAGGAGTATGAAAAGAATTATCCGACTCATGACTTGGAGTTAGCCGCAGTGGTGTTCGCTCTAAAAATTTGGAGGCATTATTTATATGGGGAGCGGTGTGAAATTTACACGGATCACAAGAGTCTGAAATATTTCTTTACTCAGAAGGAATTAAATATGAGGCAAAGAAGGTGGCTAGAACTGGTCAAAGACTACGATTGTGTGATCAGTTATCACCCAGGTAAAGCAAATGTGGTGGCCGATGCGTTAAGTCGAAAAGCTGTAAGTGCGGAGTTACATCTACTGGAACTGGAGGTAGTACAATTGGGAGAAGTCGAAGCACGACTGGCTGCATTAACTTTACAACCGACAATACTGGAACAAATTAAAAAGGCACAAGAAGAAGATGAACTTTATTTGAAAATCAAAGACACTCAAATGGAACAACCTGCATCGGATTTCAAGATACAAGATGATGGAAGTTTATGTTACAGAGACCGTTTATATGTACCCGATAATGCGGAAATTCGAAGAACTATAATGAAGGAAGCACATACCACAATCTATTCGGTACATCCAGGGGCTACAAAAATGTATCGAGATTTACGAATAAATTATTGGTGGCCGGGAATGAAAAGAGACATTGCGAAATTTGTAAGTCAATGTCTGACTTGTCAACAAATAAAAGCGGAGCATCAACGACCGGCGGGGACATTACAACCTTTGCCGATACCTGAATGGAAATGGGATCATATTACGATGGATTTCATCGTTGGCTTACCAAAGACTGTAAAAGGTTATGATGCTATTTGGGTTGTAGTCGATCGATTAACCAAGTCAGCTCATTTTCTACCCATAAGTTCGATATTTTCCATGGAGCGCTATGCAGAACTGTATATTCAAGAAATAGTTCGACTCCACGGAATTCCGTTATCGATAATTTCAGATCGAGATTCGCGGTTCTTATCTAAATTTTGGATGAGTTTACAGAAGGCGATGGGGACTAAGTTGTCTTTCAGTACGGCTTATCATCCTCAGACTGACGGTCAATCTGAACGAACTATCCAAACATTGGAAGACATGTTACGAGCATGTGTTTTGGATTTCAAGGGGAATTGGAGTAAATATCTGCCATTGATTGAATTCTCCTACAACAATAGTTATCATGCAACTATTAGGATGGCACCGTATGAAGCTTTGTATGGACGCAAGTGTCGATCTCCTATACATTGGGATGAAGTTGGCGAACGTGCGATGTTAGGGCCTGATATGGTTCAAGAGATGACCGAGGCAATAGCAAAAATACGAGAGAGAATGCGAACGGCTCAAAGTCGACAGAAGAGTTACGCAGACCAAAGGCGAAGGTCATTGGAATTTGAAATTGATGACTGGGTATTTTTAAAAGTATCTCCAATGAAAGGTGTAAAACGGTTTGGGCGAAAGGGCAAGTTAAGCCCAAGATACATTGGACCTTTCAAGATAATCAAAAGAGTTGGCGAGGTAGCTTATCAACTGGAGTTACCAGCTTCGTTGGCACAAGTTCATGATGTCTTTCATGTGTCAACGCTGAGAAAATATGTTGCTGATCCGAACCATGTATTAAGTAACGAATTTGTGCATCAACAACTTCAGCCAGATTTGAGTTATGAAGAGAAGCCAGTGGAAATTTTGATGTATGAAGTAAAGAGATTACGAAATAAAGAGATTCCATTAGTGAAAGTATTATGGCAGAATCAGTTAGTGGAAGAAGCTACATGGGAACGTGAAGATGATATGAGAAGTCGCTACCCAGAATTGTTTCAACTAACCTGATTTCGGGGGCGAAATCCTCTTTAAGGGGGGGAGAATGTAATATCCGGGTCCCGTAAGTAAGCCGGCCAATAAATTTGCATGCATATTACGTGATTATATGACTGCATATTTTATATATTATGTGCTTATGTGAAATTTATGAAGTTGGCGAATTACGAAGATTCGTGAATCGTGAAATAAGAATTTTCACGGGCCAATTTAAGTGGCGAACTATGAATATGTGAGGTAGACTTCGCGAGTTAAAAGGTTCGCGAAGTGTTTGAGTATGTGAAGTATACTTTGCGAGTTATAAGGATGCGTGAAGTTGCAAAGTGCAAAGTGCAAACTTTGAACCTTTGAAGTTGGGAAGTGCAAAGTGTGGAAGTGCAAAGTGTGGAAGTGCAAAGTGTGGAAGTGCAAAGTGTAGAAGTTGGGAAATATTATAATAATAAATTAATTATAATTAAGTAGGAAAGACAAGTGGGAGACAATGCTTTTCGGATTAGGTAAATATCAACGTTGGGTTTTGTCTTTTGTTGTCTAAAGCACTAATGGAGAAGTAAGATTAATCATTTATTCAATCATAAGAAAAATAATCTAGAGAGAAGACGGAGAACTCAAACTGTAGAGGTTGAACTTAAGCTTGGAGAGGGTATAAATTTCTACTCTAACTTTTACGTTTTTAATTACGATTTGATATGTTCTAAGTGTGAAAAGTTAGATTTGCTCAGGTTTTATACAGATTTTTAATTTAAATGGTCTAAAAATATTTTGAAGTTTTTATGATGTTCATCGCGTTCTTGAAAGAAATGGATTTTAATCGAAGGTTTTAAGTTTTTGGGTATTAACAGTGTTTGTTGAGTTCGCGAATTTTTAATAGTTTGCGAATTAATTTGCGAATTGAGAGTTTTGCGGGTTGAATGAATTTTGCGAACTGTGTGTGTGATATTAACTTTGCGAATTGTGAGAAGATTGGCGAATTGTAAGTGTGAAAATGAGGTTTGCGAATTGAGGGTGCGAAGTGAGTTTCGCGGGTGAACAGTGATTTCGCTTTGCGGGTGAACAGTGAATTCGCAAAGTGAACAGTGACTTCGCAAAGTGAAGTGAACTTTGCGGGTGAACAGTGACTTCGCAAAGTGAACATTAACTTCGCGGATGAACAGTGAATTCGCAAAGTGAACAGTAACTTTGCGAATGAACAGTAACACTTTGCGAATGAACAGTAACACTTTGCGAATGAACAGTACTTTTCGAATGAACAGTAACTTTTCGAATGAACAGTAACTTTTCGAATGAACAGTAACATTTGCGAATGAACAGTAACTTTTGCGAATGAACAGTAGTTTTTGCGAATTATAACAATTTTGCGAATTCCATTTCACGGGTTGTGTTTTGCGAATTGAAAGGTTTTGAGGAAAATTATTTTTACACTATTTAATCAGAAAAATATTCTGAGTCTAATGGGCATGGTCTTTCGTAACGCCCGATCATAATTTGTCTCTCGGTGTCTTCAGGGTCAATTTACGGTATAGGCAAACGTCCTTTTTGATGGAATTTTTGAACGAAAATTTACGTAGTCAACTAATATAATATATAAACTGATTTTATGGTCTTTTCGTGGTTAAAGGACGATATTTTAGGAAACTCAACAGACCGGTTAGCGATTAGCTTAAGGACGTCAGGTAAGTGGGAATCTCACCTACAACACATAATTTGTGTTATATGTATTTGTTATACGTGACTATGTGCTTTGATGTGAATATGTGGTGATGACTGATGAAGCGAAATGTTTCGATATGCTTTTGCATAGTAAACATTTATTGCATTATTATGTGACATGAGCATGTGCATACACGAATGATGTGAGGATTAGAATTATGAGTATGCACAGTATATGATCGTCTTGAAAACAAAATATGTTTGACGATATTGGTAATTGATGTCAAGATGTAAAGGAATGATAGCTACTTCTACAAAGGCACCATGACGGGGGTAAAACCGTCGAATGTATGTACCTAATTATTTAGGTAGCGGACGAGGGTCACCTGGACGAAACACATGGCGTAAGCCAGAGTGCCAGGAAAGGCAACCGCAATGAAAAAGGACGATGGCCAGATAGAGGGGCGACCTGGTGAATGGAAAAACTGGAGATAAATCCTAGTTTTGTCCTAGCCAGAGTGGGCCGACTATCGTATTTTATCCGTATAGGATTTGAGCTCATGTTATGATGGTGCGAGTAGTAAGTTAGCTATGGGCCAGGTATAAATGAAAAAGAAACGAGGAAGAAATAAGAATGTTATGAGTATGTGAGTATTATAAAGCACTGGCGTGGATGCCTTTGCTAGTTGACACGTGCATACATGCATATTTCCACTTACTGAGCTTTATAGCTCATCCCATGTTTTTATGTGTTGTAGACGCAGTGAACACGGTACGTGAGCCTGTGAAAGGCGAGGCTGGTCCTTCTGGAACTTCCGGTGACTTTTGAGGGTGGTGTGTACATGGATGCGACCTGTGTGGCGGGTGATATGTTAATTGCGCTGTGTTTGTAAAATATGTTTGTATTATATGTAAAATATTCGAATAATGTTTGTATTGTAAAATAGCAGTGTATGGTTTGCTATGTAAAAAGAAAAATTATATCAGTATTTCGTATGTAATATATTTATATTTCTATTTAGTCACGTAAATTAGTGTAAGAAAATAGTAGTAGATGGCGGGGCGCCACAGGAATAGTCATCAACGATAACCAGCATATATCGCTTTCCACTTATGCTTTCAGTTCGCATTGGACCACACAGATCCATGTGTAAAAGCTCTAGAGGATGTTGAGTGGAAGCTGTGTGTTTTGTAGGATGTGAGGCTTTCTTCATTTTTCCTTTCTCACAAGCAGAGCATATATGCTCTTTTTGATACTTCAGTGGTGGTAGTCCAATTGCCAATTTGTTGGTTGACAGCTTGTTGAGGGTCTTGAAGTTAAGATGAGATAACCGTTGGTGCCATAAGTCATTCTGAGTTGAAGTTGCTTTGGAGATTAGGCAGATATCAGTCTTTGGTTTGACAGTTCTAATATCAATGGTGTAAAGATTTGTCTTGCGAGTTCCAGTAAGGAGTTCTTCACCATTGGCATTGAGAATTTTGCAAGTTTTCTTTAGAAACACAACTTGGAGTCCAAAATCACTGAACTGTCCTATTGATAAGAGGTTGTGTGTCAGTCCTTCCACATACGAGACTTGTTTAATTGTGAGTCGATTGCATATGAGATCGCCACGACCAAGGATTCTGGCTCCATTGCTATTACCAAAGCGAACCAGTCCTCCAGGTCTATCAATGTAGTTGCTCAACAGTTCCTTTGTCCCAGTCATGTGTGTGGAGCAACCAGAATCTAAGTACCACACATGAAGGGCCTGCAAATATAAAACTAGAGGGTTTTAGGTACCCATTGAAATATGGGTCCACCTCTGTCAATTTTGTTAGTCCGTTTAGACTCCCTAGATTTTCCTTTGTTAAGGGATGACACAGAGTCACTACCTATTTCTAGGATAGGGATTTGTGTTCCTGCAGTTTGAAGCTTTGGAATCCATTTGTGCTCTAGTGAGAGTCTTTTTATCTTAGGTTTGGACTCGAGTTTTTTGGTTTTTGTAAGTTTGGCAGGTTCTTTGATAGCTTTTGATTTGGATTCTTGTTTAGTTTTGTTTTTAGGAACTGTTTTGTGAGTTTGTTTGGTGACGTGATCACGCACGGAAAGCTTTGTTTTTGTTGAAGAAGATAAATTTTTCGATACATGACTAAATAAAGATGGTACAAAGGTTTTGGAAGGAAAATACTCAATGACAAAAGGTACATTAAGATCACGATTCTCCTTCAAGATATCTTCCTTTTTAACCCAAACTTGACTCTTCAATGGCTCTTTTGTGGGTCCTGAAAATTTTAATGAATTAGTGCAGGAAATTTTGTCATTTGAAATTAAGGTGTATGAAATCATGTGTAATCTTAATTTTTCTTTAAGTGAAGATATTTCATGAAGAAGTTTTTGCCTTTCTTCATCAAATAACTTTCTCTCGCTTTCGAGAGTGGAGTGAAGATCACTGATTTTCTTTATGCACTCAGGCATATATCCAGTTGCATATGTAGTCATCGGTGTCTTATTTTCCGAAGTGCCTGAGGTTTCTCCTTCATTTGGATGAAAAATATCTGTCTCAAATTCAGTTATTGCTGGACAATTTCTGTCTTTATAACTATCATTTAATTCTGTGTAGTTAAAAGTTTTTTGAGTTTCACTGTGTGTCGCTGTCTCATTCTCACTGACAAAAGACATTAGATTCGCAAGGCAACCTGTCTGCATAAATTTGAAATCGTATAGGTAGGGCGAATTTGATATGGCTTCTTTTAACTTACCTGGGTTTTCAAAACCTAGTCCCTTATAAGGATTGTAAAAATCAACGTTAGCTGGTTTGTTTAAGAAGATTGTTTGTTCCGATTGATCTCGTCGGGTTAAAAGATCCTCCAATTTTTTTATTTTGGAGTACAGTTTTTCCCGTTCTTTACTTAGTAAGTCATATTTAATTGTTGCGTCCATTGCCTGATCTCTATGAGATTTCATTTCTTTTTCTAAATTCTTGGCTTTAGCTTCGGTTTTTTGCACTTGTATTTCTAGCTTAGCAATTTTTTCATTTGCAACAATTACGCGATTCTTCTCACAGGCATAATCATATCTAAACTTATCTAATACTGCTAAATTTTTTTCTAAGTTAGCTTCTAGTTCCTTGATTTTTCTTTTACCTAATTTGTTAGATTTATATAGGGATAAAAATTCATTTTTCATCTTAAGTAAAGAATCATAATCTGTTTCACTTACCTCCACCATTTCTGAATTGTTAGAGGTTTCCCTGTCTGGTTCGCCTTCTTCATCTCCAGCTCCGTCTTCTTCGTCATCCAGCTTGGCCATCAGTGCCGTGTTCTCATTCTCGCTGTCTGAGGTATCTTCAAGCCAATGGTCCTCTTCTGCCATTAAGACCAGTCCCTTCTCCTTTTGTTCGGCCAATTGAACTTTTCGACGGTAATAGTTAACATCCTTTTTCTTGGGCATTCTGCACTCTCTAGCAAAGTGTCCAATCTTTCCGCAGTTGAAGCATTTTCCGCCTTGATGAGGGGTTTCAGAGTTGTTTTCCTCATCCTGAGTCTTTCCTCTAGAGTTGGAGGAAGTCCTTTGACGATTTGAGGAGGATCCAGTCTTCTTATAAAATTTCTTCTGCACAAAATTTGAGACCAGAGCGAGTTGCTTAGCAAGATCCTTGAGAGTAATCTCCTGGTCTCCAATTTTTGAAAGATCCTTGGATTCGTCATCAGAATCAGAGTCTCCTCTTTCCTTAACTTGTGATGACTGCAAAATTTCTTTGTCCTTGGTTGGTTTTCTTGATGATCGTTCAGTCATAAGAGCAAGTGAGTCGCTTCCTAATGATTTGATTTCCTCCCTTCGTTTCTCCACATGATTGGAATGTTGATTGAGGTAGTCGAATAGTGTATGAATGCTAACTTTGGTTAGGTCGTTCATTTGTCTTATCATAATTGCAGTAGCCTCCCATTCTGAATGAAGTGATCCTAAGAATTTGATATTGATCTCCATTACGCTTTTTGTGACTCCATTCATCTTTAGCTCGTTTAGAAGGACAAGAAATCGATGGAAGGTTTCTTGAAGAGTTTCCCCTTTGTTAGCATGAAAGCGGTCATAAGAGATGAGTGTGTTCGCCATTCTTGCCATTGTATTGACTTCTGTTCCTTGCATCATGATTCGAAGAGCGTCCCACATTTCTTTTGCGCTATCACCACATTCGAGTTGCATCAAAATGTCATTGGGAATGGCCTGCATCATGTATGATTTTGCCACTTTGTCCGCCTTTAGTCGCAGTTTTTCTTCATCACTGCATTGGTCAGCAGTTTTCAAGATTCTCTGTTCCTCTCTTGCAGGAGCGGTGTCGGTAGTGGCGGGGATTATAGTCCAGTACTGTGTGGGTCCATTGTAAATAGATTCCAAAAGGTTCTCAGAATTGTCCTTACTTTCTATGAAGTTGATGAATCTTCTCTTCCAAACTGCGTATTCTCCATGTCGGATGATGGGAGGTCTAACATCATTTCCCATGCTGAAGAGTCCATTGCTAGTGTTTTGGATATGATCGTTAACGTGTAATGTGAGGAAAAATTGAAATTGAATGGAGAATTTTGATCAAAATCAAATTTGGAATTGATTTTGAAATATATGGGTATGTATCGCAAGAGTGGATAGGACAAAGTGTTTGCGAATTAAGGTATTTTGCTCGTTTGCGAATTGAGAGAGTGAGTTCGCAAGGTTATCGCTTTGCGAAGTGATCGTGAGTTCGCAAAGTTATCGCTTTTCGAATTTATCGTGAGTTCGCAAAGTTATCGCTTCACGGGTTAATGAGAAGATTCGCAAACTAGCTTAATTCGCAAAGTGTGCAGAGTTCGCAAAGTGCTATTTGAGTTCGCAACTTGTCCTGAGTTCGCGAAGTAATCTTGAGTTCGCAAAGAGCTATTTGAGTTCGCAACTTGTCCTGAGTTCGCGAAGTAATCTTGAGTTCGCAAAGAGCTATTTGAGTTCGCAACTTGTCCTGAGTTCGCGAAGTAATCTTGAGTTCGCAAAGAGCTATGAATTCGCAAAATAAACTAGAGTTCGCAAAGTGAGCAAAGTTCGCACAGTGATTAAATGAAATCGCAAACTGTCCTGGGTTCGCAAAGCCGTTGTGAGTTCGCAAAGAGTCAAAGAGGTCGCAAAGTGTTTCCAATTCGCAAAGTGGACCGGAGAACGCAAAGTGAAGAATAATCCTGAGACGTTGATCTTCGAGAATCTGACGGCTTGGTGACCTTGAACTCGCAAAGTAGAGCTTTGCGAAGTGCCGATGCGCAAACTTGAAAAACAGCAAACCAAGTGTGGTAATTTGAAATCGCAAAGTAGCCTTGTGAGATGAATGAACCGTGAAACAACAGAAATCCTTGAGTCCGCAATCCAAGTTCCCCAAAATAGTTCCGTTCGTAAGCTCAAGAACACACTGAAGAGCAGGACTTAACAAACAGAGTATCTCCGAGAATGGCTAATAAACGAGAGTTTAAGCTTTGAAACAGAGAATAGCAACCACGCAAGAGTTCAAACTGCTTAATCCCTAAAAGCTTGAAATGAAGTTTCCTCACCTACACGCTTGGCTCTGATACCACTTGTAAATCCAGATTATCCAAGAACACTTCAACAGATTAAACCTTCGTAATATGTGAATAGTTTACTTTTGAGGTTTAGTGTTGAGTACGTGAGATTTTAGCAAAATGGAAACTTGCATTAATGAAGTTAGGGTTTAAGCTTAAATACCTTGTGAGGTATTTAAGCCCATTGGGCCCCTAACAAGCCCATTACAACTACAACCCAAATACATAAATAGAACATCTATAAAATACATAGAAAAGAAATTACAAGACTTAGAATTAATATTTTGGACACTTCTAAAATATTCCTAACATATAGCATAGCAATTATGAACAAAGTTACAAAACCCCAAAACTCGTGTTCCATTGACGGATTGTAATAGCAGTTTGAGATTTAATTAAGAAAGGGTTTGCAGAACAAGAATCAAGAATATAAAATCCTTTTTTGTTATGCCTTGTTCTTCGAACATGACATATTAATTAGCATATGCACACACCATGGAAAAATCATGAATCATTACAACATGTTTCTTGGCTTTTAGTGTAACACAAAAGGGCAGAACAGAATAGATCAACAGTTCGAACTGAGTGAAGTGCCCGCACACACACACACACACAGAGAGAGAGAGAGAGAGAGAGAGAGAGAGAGAGAGAGAGAGAGAGCTTTAATTAGCGGGGAGGGGATGGTAGAAATAAAAGTGAAAGCATAAGCAAAAAGAGGAAAGGAAAAAAAAAGGACAAGTTGCCATTTCACGATCGTATGAAAGAATTATCTATAATTTCTGCAAGATTTGATACAAGATCATAGCTAGCTACTAAAAGAACTAACAGCTGAGTTTAAGAATACTTGCCAGAGGAAAGAGAGGAGAGAAATCAAGAGCCATAGTACTTACTACTCATCCGGGCAAAAATCTGTACACGTCGACGCCGACTTCTTCGAGGTGGTTCGCAACAATTAATTGACGGATACAACGCTTCATGAATTGAGGCTCAGGCTGCAAGAAAGCAATCACATTTAGCAATAACGATGATGATTAAATGAACGGAGTACTTGGTAGTACCCGATGTGGATGCAGACGGTAGGTGAACGACACAGCCAAGATATACGGTCGAAGGTCACGGCTTGCCCCTCCATACTCTTCATTACCTTCATAATGGATACTTTGAGGCCACAACGTCTGTCCCTCCCAAGTTGGTCAATGACTTTTCCTCTCTCGACCAGGCTAGGGAGAGAAACCTGCCAGCAATTTTCAGATTATTTCTTCTATCCACACAAAAACATCAATGTCGATGATGATTAGCTCAGGATATGAATACAAAAAAAAAAACCTTGATCCTTCTCTTTTTATCAGTGAACTCTGAATTATACTCAAACATGTCAGTTGCTAAAACTCTTTTGACGTTTGGCTCCTTTTTCAGTATCTTATACTTGGCACACGAGAGTGAATATAGCAGACGCTTTGCCTCGTTGTCGTCTTTTAGGTTGAGCTGAGACATGATATCGTGATAGCTCAATCGATTTGCCTCGTTGAACAACAGCAGGACAGCGGCCTCAAAATGGAACAAGATAAAAAGATGGCAAATTTATGTCAATTGGAGCATAATAATATAACTGCACAGACACACACACACACATATATATATAGATGATCTGAATCGTCCATCTCACCTGAATAGTGGTCACAATCAGCTCAATTGTCTTCTTTTCGAAGTTTCCGTTGAGCGTACAGGTACCCAGAGAATGCATCCATCTAAGACGGAGCGGCACTGGTTTCGTCTTGTTGAATTCTTTATACATATCAACACATTTGGCCTGCAAAATGATAAGTAAAAATTTTGAACAAAAACTGATGGTGCTGGGTTTGGCAACAAAGAGGATGGATTCAGCATAATTATAGTTATACCAACTCAGCTGGAAGATTGAAATCAACAGACTCGTAACTTGGCCAGAAGCAAGTCGCAAGGGCAGTCACCGTCAGATCAATCCCAGGATTTGCACTTGACTTAGTTTTGAGATATTCATCAAAGATGGCTTGATGTTCTCTGGCTCGTGTCCAGTCAGTTACCTGGAACAATTGACAAAGATGTAAGTATGTATTAAACACCTCTGGCGTACAATAGTATATAGTAACTGTATGATCAGACCGTTCCCTTCATTTTTGAAGTAAATTCGACACCACATTTCTCCCTGAACCTGACAATGCTACTCCTTTCACACTCTTCACTGGCGCTTTTATCATATAGCAAGCGCAGGGCCAGCTTTTGCCTGTCAACGATGCAAGCAAAAAACTTGACTCGTATGGTTCGCCGTGGTGTTATTGAGTGACACCACCAATTTAGTTCACTAACCAGTAGAATTCAGCAAAAATATCCCAATCAAATACTACAGCAAGCAGCTTTGTCACCTGAAGGAGTTTGAAACTTCAATGATGGATACAAACATTCATAGACTAACAAACAAGCAAACTACCTTCACCATAGTTGCTTCTATAGCTTCATCACTCAATTTTATACTACCACCTTGTTTGAGAATGTTATCACAAAATGCGGCAAGAAGTTCCTCGCCAAATCTTCCAGCAAAACACTTGCCGACGAAGATAGGCAGAAAAGTATATCCAATATCCTAAGATAATGAAAGGGTAGCGAAATGGACATTACGGGATGAAAGCGAGTTAGCAAGAATTTATCATGATACCAAACTTCTTACATTGTAGAAAAGGCTGTGCTTCTGAAAACAGTCGCGCACGTATCCAAGGACTTTATCAAGGAGCTCAACTAGTTCCCACACGCAGAGCTGATCGAGGATTCAGATGTAGTTCCACGATCATAAAGATAACAAGCAACAACAAACAAAGAACACCCTACCTGTTCCTGCAGTCCGATGACTCCTTTCTTCCCCGCCTGTAAAGAAGTATACATCTCGATATCGACGCAAGTTCAACTACACTATAGAAAGAAACTCATTCATTGTAAACTCGTAAACCTTCTCATAAGCTTTCGTTTGTAGCTTAACCAAAGCAGTAGCTTCCACATCAACATGCTGTGGCAGGAAGACAATATATGTGTGCACATATGATGTGTTGAATGGAAAACAATTTCCCATTAAAAAAGAATACGCAACTACGAACCTGGCGAAATAAGCAATGAACAAATATTACGCCATCTCCAGGCAATTTGGAGGAGAGTCTATATATTCGGGATAAATCCTCAACCTTATTGTTCCTAAGTAATGCATCGAAACAGGAACGTATGTTCTCTAGAATCTGGCCTCCATGCACGTAAAAGAGCTCAAAATCTGCTATCTGCAAGAATCAGATAACATTAGTACCAAAAGATCCTGAGCAATAACTATTTAAGGCAGAAATATCTATTTCTATGGAGTTAAGACATATCATATTAACTATGATCAATAACAGCAACCAACCATAAGCATATTGTCCTCACAACTTGAAGGAATATATTGAGAAATGATGTCCCTTTCTTGTTTGAAACACTCCTCAGCCTGCATTTTTCGCAAATATAAAATAAAACAAAACAACACTTTCGAACTAACTTAAAAGAGCAGTAGCAGAAGAGACCATAACCACCATTTCTGCATATCTTGATAATTTAATGATATTATTACATGTGTCATTGGTGGTTGAATATGGAACCAGAAATAGAAAATTTACTTTTCGCATGTACTCGGGGTCGGGGAACGAATAATCAGATATCCAGTTAGAAGCCTTTTGACGAAAGTAGACAGCATTGTGACGAAACATTTTTGTTTCAAAAACATACTCCCAATCAAGTGGGAACGTTCCCATTTCAACAAAGAACTCCATTACTTTGTTCAGTAAAGATCGGTCTAAATGCTCTCCTTCACGCACTTGATCAATCTGTTCCAGTAAGGAAAGACATCACACCATACAGAATAAGGATAGAAAGATGACACCGTCTAATAAAAATGAAGATGCACACCAATGATAGAGCGGCATTCATAATATCAACATGTAATCTCTCGCAAACCTGAAACAGAATTAGGTCAGTCTCCTAATGACAAAGATCCAATGGAAATGATGTCTAACTTATTATAAAAAATGGAAAGTTGGCGAAGGAACAAAGCGATCAAAGAAGCTATCAAGAACCTGGAACGATCAACGTACCATTTCTCGGAAGAATATCAATCCAATCTCTTTAAGTGGAGGAAAACGAATCATTCGAGGGATGAAATACCGATCAAGAAATCCAAAGATTCCTGAAAGCCACCGCGTCATTAGTTTGTGATCTGACCACCTTCTTATGAGCTCCCTCAACAAGAACTCATCATGTTTCTCCGTCAGTGATGGCAATACCTGAATGAACAAAAAGAAGGGATTTAGCAATCAGAGAATGTGAACAAGAAAAGGGCTTATGTTCACCGCAGAGTAATAATGCTGGCGGCCAGACGATCAAGCATTTACCAATCAAAATACATTGTAATATGTCATTTGCACCAAAATTACCACGGATGAAATGTACTCTTTATACGTGTCCAGATACTCTCGATACAATATCGGAGAAACCTCACACGTATCTGCCGCAGTACACACACTGCGTACCGTCCTACAAAATATCAGTGAATAAATAACTACATTTCAACACAATCACAACATGCTGAGGGTGAGTTCAAAACTATACCCGCATAGCTGAATGTAGTCCGTCACACTGATCCGTGTCTTTGGACGTCCTTCGATGATCCTTTTCATTTTTCTAATTCCCTTTCGGATAGTGTCCAATGCATGTGGTAAACCAATAATGCCGTTGTTACTCTGTTTCCTCTTCGCCATCTTCTCTGTTATCCAAAAATCAAACGCAATAGCAACCAACGTAGTTCAGTTCAGAAAACTTCTGCCGTCACAAAAACAAATGGAGCGCAACGATCGTTTGATTTACAAGCACTACAAAGAGAACAAGTAAAATTTACCAACCTCAGATGGCGTTCGACGATTAATCCAAGTGGAAATTCTTCTCCCCGTCACCTGAACACCTATACTATAACCACACACAGGTAAAGAATCATGTATCGAATGAAACTAGCAGCATGTCAATCAATAACAGATAAAAACTTAAAAGCATAAGTCGAAATACGAACGGAAAACGATGCACGATAACTCATTCACCAAGCGCGCGCACGCATTTTCAGCTTAGCAGCACTGTTCACTGTACAGAGAGAGAGAGAGAGAGTACCTGAGCTGAGCGGGAGAGAGAAATTCCTCTTTTTTCCCTTTTTCTTTTTTTTTTTATTTGTTTTTTGGTCACAGCCTGGTTTTATAATTTTCTTGGAACAGTTGGATTTCGTAACCGCGTTTCCTTCCACGCCTTCGTTTGTCAATTCGAATTTTATAACGAACTATTTTACTTGGCCCAATTAAAGCCCAATAATCCGAGTATTTCAATCGGCTCAATAAAAGCCCAATATACCCAATAATTCATTTCCAAACCCAGTGAATGGTGATGATGAAATACGATTTGATGCTAAATGCTGAACTCATTCTGCCATTATCTTGGGATTATTACTTGCTGGAATAAATCCTTCGTTACAGAGGCTGTAGCTTTATTCCAGAGAAAGAAATTATATGTAATCGGATCTTGATCCCTTCATTTCTTTATTCCAAAGTATAATAACATAAATCAGATTTAGTCTCTGCTTAGCCTTCAATCATTTCATCAAAATTCTCCACGTAAGAACAATCGGCGAGAAGCATCGAAGAACTTAGCATTACGTGGCATGTTAAAAAAACCTTTTAAAGTTCCAATAACATAAGTGTTATCATCACATCAATGTATAAAATAAGTATTATGCGCCCACACGTAAAAAACGAGTATCTTCGAGCATCAAAATGGGCAATTTTTGAAAGGATATTGCATAAAAATATGCAAGTAGTTGTATCTATAGATACGTAAGTGGGCCCTGCCATTCAATTATAATGGAGATTCCGATAAAGACAATAATAATAGATTGGTAAATTATTTTCCGGACCATCGAAAAATCTTGGTGATGATGATGACAATGGCCTCTCGGGCTATTTGCTGTCAGAGGACCATTAGAGCTTCACGGGGGCATGCAAGAAAATTTTGGAGGATAGAATATATGTATAGGCAAAATTATAAAAATGGGTCACTAGTATACCATTTTCTGATTTTGGGTCATTATGTTTGTTAGTTACAAAACTAAGTCACTAAATACGTATATAAAATCGGATCACTACTTACAAAACTAGGTCACTAAGTATGTATATAGTAACAAAATTAGTTCACTAAGTATGTATATAGTTACAAATTTGGGTCACTAAGTATGTATATAATAAGAAAAAAAAAGGCCAGTGACCCAATTTTGTTACTATATACATACTTAGTGGCCTAGTTTTGTAACTGGCAAACATAGTGATCCAAAATCGAAATTTCGCATACTTAGTGACCAATTTTTATAATTTTCCCTATATATTTTATATATATAAGGGGTCTTTACACATAAGTACCTACTTGGATAAAAACTTGTAATTTAGTACCCTGTCAGGATTTTTTTATATGTAGGTACCTAACAGAATAAATTTTTTGCACATAGGTACCCGATCCCCGAAAGTACACCATACAATACATTTGGGTACCTTATATCAACACATTTGGGTACCTTATATAACAGAAAATGGTAAGACGTACGCTATATTTAGGTACGCCCTATGTACCACACTGGTATGCCGTAGGTACGACGTATGCTATATTTAGGTACTCTATATCAACGTGTTATGGTAAGCAATATACACACAGAAAGGCACCACATGCTAAAGAAACTGGTAAAAATTAAATCGGGTACCTATCTATAAAATTTTCTGACATGGGTACCTATGTGTAAAAATTTATCCAATTGGGTATTTTTCTATAGATTCACCTATATATAATTACCCAGTAAATAAAAGTAGCGAATCTAATAGTTGGAGATGATAACTGAGCACTCACATAATATGTTTATTTTTATAACTCCAATAAATATGTATAGCAAGTATGAACATAACGCCAATATTCGGCGCGTTTTGTTCCATTAACGGATTGTAATAACAGCTTTGATATTTAATTAACAAAGGTTTTGCAGAAAACGAATCAAGAATATAAATATTTTTTTTATTCCTTGTTCTTCGAACATGACATATTAATTAGCATATTCTTCATTAAATTAGTTTTCTATTTTTACCTTTATTCATTTTATTTTCCTGCAATACTATATTTGCACTTTCCATCGACCTATCTTTATTTTAAGAAAAGGTTGAGTGGGGATTTCATTTCAAATAGCATATAATAAGATTCCCGCAAACATGGGGGTGGGGTAATCTAATGAAGAATATCGGATAACAAAGTTAAATTCTCCTCACTCGGAGAACCCCTATATTAATCGTTACGCATAAAATAATATATATATATATATGATGAGTGTGTGTGTGTGTGTGTGTGCGTGTATAAACCAATGTGAATGCCCACTAAATCTAGAACCCGGCAAGTTTAAGTCCATTGTAAGATATAATAGTGATCAAGAATTGAAACGAGTTCAAAGTCAAGGACATGGCGTAGATGTTAATTTTTTTTAAATAGTTACTAAGAAGGATTAAACCCATTTCGCAAGCTTAGACACAGTTATTACAGATTAATTATCAAAACAACTAAAAAAGGTTTATATACTCATTCAGATGAGCAACGAGAGATTCAAAAGATCTTTGCCATAAGTTCAATATAATTGAATACATGCATGTCTTCCTTTCCTACTAATGCACAAAATAGGACAGAAAGAATGTGGCTTGGGGTGACGAAAAGTGCGACGCACACACACACACGCAAACATAATAAGTTTGTTTCAATTATCCAAAAAAAATCCTGGTTTTAATTATATTGTTGATTAATTTAATTGAGAAAGCTGCAGAAGAGAGCTTCCAATATTTCTTGAATCATCTCACGAGGAAAGGAAACCATCAATGGCCATGCCATTGACTTACGAAGATAAGCCGCTTTTCAACACATGTCCAAAGCCCACTCTTCCATTAAATGTTCCAAGTTATTACGAAAAAAGAAATAGAAAAAATTGGAAATTTCTACAGCTGGATATATATGTTCATTTTCACCATATGGTAGAGTTCTTTGCTTTCTCTTTCTTATCCTATCCATTAAGCATGGAGGGATAGATAGTTCAGTTTTTCCATTTGTCTCTAACGGGTTTGATCTCGACTGCTCCTAAGCTATTGTCACAGTCATCCAATGCACGAAATATTATTCACTCGTTTTTATATATTAAAATGATTGATGTCCAATCTGTATGAATTATTACCTTTTTTTATGGCTTCAGTTATCTTAATATACATGTTAGGAATAAGTATCCACTGTGTAGTCATGCTGTAAAGTAACTGCTAGTATATAATGCATGATAGAGAAAAGGTTCTCGAGAACCCATTAAGACAAATTATCATGCAATATAAAATTAGGGTTAGGCTTTATTCAATACAATAATAACGTACCAAAAGGCCACGTAAGAAATTCTTGATGCCCGATAACAAAAAGCAGCCTTTCTTTTATAAGTATAAAAAAAGGAAAGCGTTCTCAATTACAAAGAAACCCCAATTTAGTTGCCCTACTTCGATAGCTTTGCTTCCTAGTTCCTTCGCCTTCTCACATACATCCATCACTAGCCCATCTCTCATGCACTGACATATATCTATTTAATAATATATACATAGATATGCATTGAAATTAAACAAAAAAAAAAAAAAACAAGAAAGAAAATCAAATTCTACAACACATCATCCCAGCCAGCACTATAAATATATCTCCCATTTGATCACCACTTGAAACTCAAGAATATATATCCAATAACATATCATTTCTTATACACTCACACAACAATGTCTGGCGTTTGGGTTTTCAAGAACGGCGTCGTTAGGCTAGTGGAGAACGCTGGAGATTGCCATGGTAAGAAAACCCTAGTTCATCTCCCTTCTAACGAGGTGATCACATCGTACTCTGTGTTAGAGACTAAACTGAGGTTGCTCGGCTGGGAAAGGTACTACGATGATCCATCGCTGCTTCAGTTCCATAAGAGATCGACCGTGCACCTTATTTCTCTTCCCAAGGACTTCAACAAGTTCAAGCCCATGCACATGTACGATATTGTTGTCAAGAATAGGAATGAATTCGAAGTGAGGGATAATTAATCAATATGGGGTTTTTGATGTAAGGTGTTTTGTTTGTTATATATTGGTGATTTGCTAGCGTTTGCGTCTGAGCTTGTTAGATGTGTAATGAAATCTTGTGAAAGTGTGTGCATGCAGTGTAAAGAGATGCTTGTTCATCGTGTGTGTGTGTGTGTGTGTGTGTGTGCGTGTGTGATTCTTCATTCCTTGTGTATAAGAAATATGGCTTGAGTGATATTACATGAATTTGGGATATTTTCATGAGCACTTACACCGACGTTTTAATAGATTTTCTTCTCATGATCATAAACAAGGGACGTAGGTTTATATGCCTTATCATACAATTGGAGAACAAAATGAATTTGATATTATATTTTGTAATTGAATGATGACAATCTTTACGGACAAAAGCACCCCAAATGCACCCTCTGATGACATTCAATCGTCGAGAAGGGAAAAAGCTCTCGACAAGAGAGAAACAAACACGCACAAAAATGAAAGCAGACAAACAAGCCTAAACAAGCCCAAAAGAAAATCAAATACTAAGATCAGGCAAAAGAACTAACCAACCTACTACATATTAACCTAATACTCCAAAAGATGGCGATCCACGGTACTCTTCGTTTTCGTCTATCTTCAACTTCGATATTTTTTCTTCTTCGAGAAGGGCACTCCCACAAAGGGAGAGGAAAACTCCTTTAACGAGGAAAACGAGCACTCCCACACGGGGAAACTGAAAAAAAAATTAAGAAAAATGAAAATCATGCAATAATAAAGTTAAAGTATTTAGATATGGTGGGAGCTATTATGGATGACCTCCTCCCCAACCTCCATCAATGGAGGAAGGGGAGCAAACTAGATCCAATGAATGCGGCGCTGGAGAAAAAAGAGACGGGGATAGGGTTTTTACTTTTTAGACAGGGTGGCTTTTAGTGTTAATAAAACAATTCAATTTTTAGTATTTAGAATAATTTATTGAATCATTTGGGCAGATTCTGACTTCTGTAACATCACTTTTCGGAAGAGAAAACTTCAACAGGGTTGTTCTTTCAATTTCCAACCTCAGCTACTAAATTACTATATCAGTTTAGAATTTTGGTATCTTTTAGTATATAACATTTTAAAATACACCTATTGCAGAGATTCTTATGACCCGTGTTTTATCTTTACTACAAATGTGAAAGTTCTGCGCCCACCATTACTTTTTGAAAACTGAACTACAAGTCGTACATTTGAAGCTGTATGCCCAAGTTAGGCAAACAGTGACTTTCGTGCTTTTATTTATTAATCATTTTCTCGTAGAAAATGGTAACTATTGAAATAAACATAACTGAAAAGGAATAAGAAGCAACGGAAGTAACGTTAAACGAATCACGTCTTAAATTAAAGGTAGGCTGCAACGAATGAGTGAATCATTACATTACATGTAAGAAGCACAAGAAATACTAAAAACAATTCAAATATTTGTATAAAGCTTCTTTTACTGATCACATTCACCGACATCATTTGTCGGCACCATCTCCAACGTTATAAAAGACTTTTGTAACTCCTTTCTTTGTCCGAATCTGAGAAACCTAAACATGGGATTAGGAAAAAAAAAGATGAGCATGCTGAAGAAATACAGAAGAATCTGCAATTGATAGGGACTAAAACAGCGAATGATGAAAAGAAGTAAAGGTTGCTGCAAGATATAGTTTGAGAATTAGCAAATGTCATTATTTTTCATACAGCATATGATATAGCAGAAATAGAAGATTGGAAAGAGAACATATGCACCTTAAGACTCAAAATGTCATAGATGTCATTGACATGAGTACCACCACAAGGGCACCCTGGGTTGTCGCCTAGCTTCACTATCCGAGGATTGCTGTCCTAGAAACTCAAACAAAGGGTCAAAGAAGATGAAGTCTCAGCCACTTTTATTCCTATTGTCTCTTATCAAATAAATATACCGTAACTTCACATTTACATAAGTAAAGAAAATTCCAACCTTGGGTATATAATCTGGAAGAGATCCACCACACAGTTCGCAGGCTTCGTCATAAGGTGTGATAGATACAGAAACCTAGTGTTATGTGACGAATTATTAGTTCGCAATTTTATGTACAGGAGAAAAAGAGAAATGTAGTTGAATATGATACTAATTTGGAAATGCTTGCCTTTCCTCCTCGTGAGATCAACTTATTAGCTTCTGATTCTATCATCTTTAGCTTACTCTCCAATTCATTCTGCGGAATGGAACCATTGTACTCCACGTATGGCCTTAAGATTGTATGAAATGATACACGAAAGTCATGTGAGGATTAACCATCAAAGATATATAAACTCTTCTAATAGAATGCAAGTCACCCGACGCCTTACGAAGGCAGCTGTATAGAGTAAATTGATGTGAACAAATAGAAACAACAAAATAGAAGATATACGACGCGCAATTTAGCATTTATTCTCTCTTTATTAGATGATCAAACACCGAGAGAACATACCCACTAGGAAAGTGGTACCCTTTGGTAGGCTCCAAGTGATCCCATCCGACATTTCTCACACATATATCCAGCAAATGCCCAGCTGAGTGTAGCCTGTAAATATGCCAGACACCGCAAGTACATTCTTTGTTTCCGAATAGGGAACATACACGTATTTTTCTGGACGGAAGATTTCATGGCCAAAGATAGAAATATGATAGTTACCTAGAATTGAGCCTGCGCCTAGCTTCATCAACATTCAACACGACTTGAGCACCTCTTTCGATATTCTTTTCCAGCGACCCATCTTCAGAATTCTCCTCGAAAAACCCATAGTGATACACCTGCCACAAAAAAACAAAAACGAAATGAATCACAATTCACACCACTTGGTAAATCCTATTGGGGCGTGTAGGATTTCGTTTAAAATATGATAACAGAGTAGCGTAATTGATTTAGCAGTTATTAGCATCGCCAACAAAGCTATATAAGATTATACTGAATTACTGAGAGTCATCGCATGTCAACGCTCTGAACCAACGAAGAAGACAAAGGAACAGTAGCAAAATTACAATTTTGTCCCTCAGCCGAACATCCTGCACATTGAATCTGAACCGTTGATTAGATATGGAACCAGTATCCGACGGCTGACCGCCACCCTGAGGATGGAAGACGGTGGAGTCCAAAACTACCACGTGGCGGCCATCTTCGCTCTATTTCAATGAAATCCATCAACAATTATCAATTCGTACGCTAGCTGCTACGACGCGGGCGGCGGCGCTAAGTAATTACAGTAGTACTGACCTTAAATTGAGCTTGAAACGCTGCAGTCGATTCGAACCTGAACATGTCATCGTAGTACTCGAGCTTCGTCGGGCTTAGATAGTCTTCCATCCTCAATCGTGTGTCAGAAGCTTCTGATCAGCCAAATAATAGCCGCGCAACAGTGTGAATTTTGATCGATCAATACGATACCAGCAGCGCTTCAATTCAACATGATTCATACATGGCTTGACTTCTCCATTTCCGTGACTTGATTGAAGTGTGAGTGGACCAAGTCAAAGATTGTTTCATTGGGAGACCAAAAAGTGAATAATCTTGACATGGGCCGTAAACACTTTTTTACCGACCCATGCATTAAATGGGCGGGTCTACATTGAAACCCAAATTCGGGTCGGGTTCTACTGTAAATACGCACACAGACACAAACTTCTGGTAATGAAATGTTTAACTACAATATCATAAACATGGAAGCAATGGGCACAGTAGAAAAGATCAATCCCATGTTGAACAAAAAAAAAAACAGAAACAAGCAAAATCACACTTCGGGCGTGGTTGGTCCATCTGCTACTGCCTTTGGTGGAGCAATGGGAGAAGGCGAAGAACATTCTTGGCCCATCTCTGTCCTAAGATCGTTAATGCTCTGCTCTAGCTCGTCGATTCGATTCCCCATCTCATCGAGTACGATGAAGTTAAGGAAAAGAACGTTCACGAATCCAACAAGTAGTAAAAGAACGAAAGAAAGGAGAAACTATTTGCCAGTCACAACAGAGAGCATCTGAATATGACAAGAACAACATACAAACGTTACTATGGATTCACAAAACCTAAGAAGAAGAAGAGAACCAATATCTAATCATATGATGTAGTAAAGATACAGTTTTAAAAAGGATATTTTTCGAAATGATGGATTCGGACATGGTCTGGAACCTATTTTGCTGCGCACAACAGAACGAGCAAAAATTACAGAGGAAGCCAAGATTTAAATGCAGAGGGAATCGAGGGACAAGCTTAGATCTTTCTTACCATTTGTAGAAGCAGATTTTGCACCTAAGTGATTTAAAAAAG
Source organism: Craterostigma plantagineum (assembly GCA_027422505.1). NCBI lineage: Eukaryota > Viridiplantae > Streptophyta > Magnoliopsida > Lamiales > Linderniaceae > Craterostigma > Craterostigma plantagineum. The sequence continues at coordinate 10,981,031 of JAPQWV010000012.1, read as the reverse complement.
AGATGTTAGAATAACAATCATTGGCTTGGATATATTTCAACAAGGTACAGATAGTCAAGAATTAACGTACAAATGCAGTCATATCAGAGGTACTCTGCTTGATATTATCCCCATCCTGCCCGTCCTGTTAGAACAATTAGTGAGAACTCAAATCCAAAAGAACAAACAGATCTACAAAAAAATGTGAACTTTCCAATCTTCAGAATATAACAGCACAATCTCAACAATGGCCTTACACCTTCTCACTCGTCTCGAATTTATAGAAAAATAGCTTTTACAAAATCAGCAGGCGAAGAATTATGATAACAAAAACAAAACATCGATAAATTACACCTTGAAAAACAAAAGTAGAACAATGGATAATACGAAAAGGACGAGCTGAGATCATAAATCGGATCCGACGAGCTACTGAAGAAAAAAACGAGACCCAGCTTACCATATTTTGCTATCTTTTGCAACGAAACTTCCGATCCGAGAATGCGTAACCTAGCTGGTGTGAAGAAATTGAAAAGTTGATGCTTTCTGATTTTGAAAATTGAAGAGCTCTGAAGAAAGTAGTTATGGGGCCTGTGGTTTGCTGGGCCTGGTTTTTGGATTTGGACCAAAATTTCACTATATACAAAAAAAAAATTGAGGGAGTTGTCTTTCATGGGAAAATGGCGGCTTTTCCGCACGGCGCCACTACCTCTTTCCTCCGCGACACGCCGCCGTTGAATCCCAGAAAATCCATGTTTTCAGTCTCTTGCGCTTCCGCTTCGTACCTCGGAAGGCCTACTGCAAGAAAAAACCACCTCAGGCAGAAAATCCTCAGAACGCTAACAAAAACCACCCGCCCGAAACTTCCCCAAGAAAATCCGGCGAACCCTTCTGATTCTTCGCCATTGGAGGAAGTTCATGAAGTAGAAGAACCTCTGAATTCCGAAGTTGCGACTGAAAATTCTGTGTATGGCGAAGAATCGAGGGAGGTTGAGGCTTCAGTGTCTGATGGGATTGGAATTGATAGCAGTGCTGGGACTTGGGCTACTAAAGAATCGGTATTTAAATACGGATTTTGGTTGGTTGGTGCTTTTGTATTTCAGACTGTTTGTGCTGTCTTGTTTTTCAGTAAAAACGAGGGATTGAATGGGTATGACGATGATAAGAGCTCAGTCATTGAATTTGGAGGCGATGAGGAAGGTAATAATAAGCCTAGGGTTAAGGTTTTCTTGAATGGCGGCGGTGGCGAATTCGTTTATGTGGATGAATTGGAAATGGAGAGGAAAATCGAGGAGATTCGTGCTTTAGCAAGGGAGGCCAGAGAAAAGGAAAGACTAGAGTCGGGGAAGGATTTCAATGGTGATAAGAGCTTCGAAGATGATGGGGAGAAGCATTCGAAGAGTGTGATCGAGGAAGAGGTTGATGATAAGTTGATCAAACTGAGGAAGAAGTTGGAAAAGTCACGTGCTAGTTCACCTGAGAACTCGAGGAAGGAGAGCAAAGCAAGAAAGGAAGCTTCAAACGGTGAATTAGATGGAGGAGAGGCTAATGGTGCGTTGTTGTTCAAGAAAAAGTATAAATACAAAGGCTTGGATGGTAATCCAATGGGGAAACCGAACGGTTTCAGTGGTTCAGTTGATGAGAATATCACTGAAGTTGTAAGGAGTGAAGATTTGGTAAAGGGAGATATAGTTGATATAAGGGATGAAGAAAAGCAGCTTGAATTTTCTTCTAGTGATTCAGGGAGGAAAGAGCCAATTCACGCAGTCGAAGAGGAAAAACAGAAAGCTATCGCTGAGGCCAAAGAGTCCCCGAAGAATTCTAACAAGATGGTATCGAAAGAAAGAGGTGTAAGAAAGCAAAGAAAGAGAAAGGACACAGCTAAATCTAAGGTGACTAATGGTAGCCCCCCTGCTCTTGTGCTGTTTAATTCTTGATCATTTCATACTTAGGTGTTCAAAGTGTCGGCAGATTTCCATTCTGCACTTTCCAGTCGATATATATATGTGTATATCATTTGGATTTCTAATCGAATTACAATCGTATAGTCACAGAGGAAGTAAGTGGGACACATGGCACTGCTGCACTGAAATCCATGGAACTAAGTGTGGAAGCCAAAGGTGAAATCACACTTGATGAGATTCCTAGGAAAAATGATGCCAAATCAGCTGTAAAACATGGAAGCAAAGCTGATGAGTGGTGGTTGAATCTTCCGTATGTTCTTGTATGTTGCTATTCTCATACACATTTGCCTATGAATCACTTTTCGGAGCCTTTCTCCATTGCTTTTTTTCTCATTTTATTACAATTCAGGCTATTCTTATGCGAAGAGGCGAAAATGGCGAGGAGGGCGAAGGCCTTTACACGCTGAAAAGTTTGCCCACTGCTGAGGATCAACAATTGCCTCATATAGTTGCATTAGGACCGCTCTGATGCTAACAATTTCTGTTACCTTCTGCTATCTTTTTTCGAGGATCTTGAAGACTTCAGTGCCCAAGTTGTTCCTTTAAAAGCTGAAGTAAGTAGCCTCTCTTCGATCTATTTGTGCTTAAAGCTACGATCTTTTTATGTATTTGAATTCGTTTTTTGAACATTGTCGAAATTAATCCCAGGAACTACAGTCAGCAGCAGAAACATATGCTTCGAGGGCAGTTGTCGTGAGGAGAGGGCAGCTTCGTCTTTTCGCCGGGCAACCCCTTTCTGAAGCAGAGATGGCTGTGCGTGGGATTATCAATGGAGACTGAGAATCATAAACCATATCTCTGTTTCTTTTATTACTGTCTTATTGAGGCCATTTTTGTTTGAGATGCTAGAAAAAAGGAAGGTTATCGTTAAGAGTGAAGTGATATAGGGATAAAACCTAAAATGGTCACCGATGTTTACCCTGTAAACCAATTTAGTCCCCGATGCTCCGCGTGAACCAATTTAGTTCCTGATGTTATCGAAAATGAACCAAATTGGTCCCTCCGTCAATCCGACCGTCAATTTAGACGGCGATGGTATTTGCGACCGAATTAGCGACGGAATGGAAAAGTTAAAAAATTATAAATTAAATATTAAAAATGAGGAAAAAATAATAATATAAAATAAAAAATAATAAAAGTAAAATAAAAAACTAAAATTAAATAAAAAACTAAAATTAAAATAAAAAACGATAAATTAAATATTAAAATCAGAAAAAAATCCAAAACAAGGAAAAAAATTCAAAATAGAGTAAAAATTCAAAAAAGAGAATAAACTAATAAATTAAATAAAAGAATAAATAATAATAAAAATAAAATAAAAAACAAAAATTAAATAAAAAATGACAAATATAAATTTAAGATTAAAAAAGTAACAAAATAAAATATATTTATTTATTAAAAATTACATAAAAAGGAAAAATAAAATTAAGGACTAGGATTTATCGTCAATTAATTGGGACAATGACGAGATCGAATAAAATAAAATATAATGCCGTCGCTAATGCCGTCGCAAATGCCATCGCCGTCTATATTGACGCTCGGATTGACGGATGGACCAATTTGGTTCAGTTTCGATAACATCAGGGACTAAATTGGTTCACGCGAAACATCGGGGACTAAATTGGTTCACAGGGTAAACATCGGAGACCATTTTAGGTTTTATCCCGAATCATATCATATGTAACGTTTTTTCCTTTAATTTTTATTAGCAAAACAAAACGGAGACTTGTTGGCTCTGTATTGTTCTTTGTAGTTGACTAATTTAATGCTTTCTTTCCAAAGTCCTTCGACTATGATAAGGTTGGGTGGTACAGTGTAATTCCTAACAAGTCAACTATATATGCAATCTCCTTTTGATGGCAAACCATATCTATATAAAAAAGAGTAAAAACCGAAAAAGAGAGTTTTTATCATCGTCGTCGACAAAGACGAATAATTAACAGACAACGAAAAATGTGTAGTTTTTACTACGCAAACACGTCTCCTTTCGTGATGTAAATATACAGATCCAAGAAAATATCTCTATATATACATATATTATGTGAACGGTAGAATCCTTCCATTATAATCTCTTTAACTATAAATATTGTTTTACTTAATACCCTAACCCTAAAACATAGAATAGAGCTTCCACGCCCCACAGTTTTAGCACCCAAAATTTCCAAAAACCAAATCTCTACTTTGTCAACTTTAACGATACTAATTACTAATACTCGTAGAGTTACCAAACCCTCGTACTAAACATTAAAGAAAAATCAATGAAACAACAAAAGAAGTCCAATATTAGAACCCAAACGACGTTATACACATTCGTTATTGCAATAAAACCTTCTATAAATAGCCCCACTTCGTTCCCTCTTCAAAACACCACAACTCACACAAAACCCAAATCAGCACACACACTCACACACAAATCCTAAAAATGGCATCAAACAACAACTTTCTTCAACAAATTGCCTCAGCAATTCTGCTCATATCCCTCATATTACTCATCTCCCACAACCCACTGCAAGCCAAAGCTCAGATCACAATCAATGGCGTGAGAGCCATAGGCAGAATCTGCTGCACGCCGACTGGGACTTGCGTGCCCGGCGCTGCTGGCCTAGTTGGGGTAAACGTCACCCTTAACTGCACAAACCTAAGTGGAACGTTCAGCATTAGCACTGCTTTAACAGATGTTAATGGAAATTTTAACATCACTGCGCCTGTGACATTAGTAACAAACGTTTTGGGTATACTCGCACCTATTCCGTGCAGTGTTACTAGCCTTTTGCCCCTTAACAATACTGTCTGTCCTATACTTAGCACTACCACTGGGATTCTCTCGGGCACGCTCACTTACGTGGGGACTACGCTTGGTTCGATTCTTGGGTTGCTTGGGATAGTTTTGAACGTTGTGGTGACTGTGTTTAATATCCTTCCATTTCCATGATGATGTGTGGTGATGATGATCTGTGTCTTCTCCAGGATTTGTGTGTATGTGTAATAGCAATATAATAAGTATGTAATGAATAATAAGCAAGAAAGAATGTGCGTAGGTTTTGCTTGCATGCATGCGTGCGTACTTTTTGTCTTGTGGGTTGTGTTACTAATATGTAATGGTATAATGATATGATGTAATTAGTGATGCGTAATGGAGAAGACTAGTAATTTCTGTTTCTAATTCTGGTATTTTGCAAACGAATGTAAAAAGCAAAAAAAAAAAGGGTTTGATGGAGAAGGATTTAAGTAAGGTAAATGTAATAACACAGCTACATGTACTCAATCTCCCGAGGTTATCTCTCGTTAGACTACCATATAAACATTGGTAATAACCTTTTTACTTTGGATCGATCCTATTTTCATACCCCTTTACACACCCCTTGGTGAGAAATACATTAAATTTGTAAAATTAATTTAATTAACCATATCTATTTTATAAATTTAATTCATAGTATTCAACAACATTAGTTATTTTATTAAATGTCACACCTATATTAATTTCTTTTCGATTGTATGTCTTATATTAATTGTTGAACTTAACCTTAAAAATATAAATATTATCGATCTCAATATGTAATGTATTTTAATAAAAATATGATATAAAATAAATATTCTTATTTTAATAATTCTCGAATGAATTGCTGACAATCCTAACATTACCTATGATTAAATAATGAAATAGGAAATAATTAACTTATAGATAGTGATATAGCTTATTAAAAACAATTCTGACACTATATTTGAATTAGAAAACAAAATTGTATCATGGTCGATAAAAAAATTAATTTTATTTTTGAGAAACAAAGCTTTCATCGTTTTTATCAACTTTATACATTTTCTTAATATATATAGCACATTATCTTAAAAAATCAAATTAAAAAAATGGATTTGACCTCGTCACTAAATTCAAGCCTTGGTCTCGTCCATCTTAGGAAATACAATCATGTCACCACACATATGATGCAAGTCAAGCATGGCTGAACTATATTTTTGTTACAGTATTTAGTGGTTGATTTTATTTCCTTAATAATTCAATTTACCTTATTTATTGTAGAATTTAATAAGGGGTGCATATATATGTGCTATATCTGGCACCATATATATGGCTATATTTGGGCTATGACTTTTTTTGTTGTTGTTGAAGATTCATAGCTTTAAATACCTCCATCATTTTCTTCTCTTAGAGTGCAACTTGAGACGACGAAAAAGGTAGTTCACTCCCACACAAGTAAATCCATTGGATTTCAAAACCAATCGGAACGTAATATATATATATAGAGAGAGAGAGCGCTGCTATCGTGCCCACATAAGCGTGAGCAACGCCACGTATATGCCGACGGAGCGCCACATCAGTTTATTAAAAGATACAATTTAATCTAAATTACTAATTATACCCTAATTAGATCATCTCCAACCGAGAAACGCATTCTCAAACTCAAACGCATACTCAAACTCAAAATGCAGTAATTCTTCTCCAATCGTTCAACTCATTCTCAAACTCAAAAGATTATTCTGTAATATTCACTTTCACACCAATTATTATAAATTTCAATACTACCCACATATTTTATAACTTTACTAATTAGACCACAAATATTATTTTAAATTTAATCACAAAAAATTAATAAAATTAATAATAAAAGCAGGGCCTGAGGAAGTACGACCTAACATTTTGAACAACTACATGACAGAGCCATACAGTTAATTGAAGCAGGGCCATCTTCAATCATTCTCTCTATATATAAAGTTGTTACAGTTAAATTCCTCTATACATAAAGTTTAAACAGTATTGACAACTCCAACCATCTCCTCTATATTTTCCTCTAAACCTAATACAATCATTATTTTATTATTTTATGTTATATTTAATATTTAGTTAATTGTTTAAAAATATAAATGATACTTCATCCGCTTAATTATCATAATAATTACCATCATTAAAGTTCACAAAAATTTATAATATTGACTTATTTAGTTAATTAAATTCTTGATATTGAAATCATAATAATATTATAAAAGGACTGAAATTTTAAAGAAATAAAACCTAAAATAAATAATGAGGAATAATAGTAAGTACAAATCGAATTATTTGAATAAAATAATTAATTCATTATTAGTCCATGGCAGTTTTGCACTTTTTATTAAGTGTATGCGTATCAAGATTATTGCCAGTCATCCCCAATCATCGATCGTCTTCTTCGTCGAGCTATTTCTCCATTTGAACAGTATGCGTCATCATCATCTTTCCCCACCATCGGTCCCCAATCATCGATCGTCTTCTTCGTCGAGTTATTTTCCTTTTCTGCAACGTTTAAAAAACCCGACCCGGGAATCGAAGGCGAAGGAGAATCGGCGCCGCCGTCCAAACCCCCTTTCGAAGAATGTTAGGTCGAGGCGGTGAGTAATTGACCTCTTGACTTCCAAGAAGAAGGGCGTACTGCCGTCTACGTTGTAAAACCCAAACAAATAAATGGCCTTATGCAAGGAGAATATCACTGAAGTTGTAAGGAGTGAAGATTTGGTAAAGGGAGATATAGTTGATATAAGGGATGAAGAAAAGCAGCTTGAATTTTCTTCTAGTGATTCAGAGAGGAAAGAGCCAATTCACGCAGTCGAAGAGGACAAACAGAAAGCTATTGCTGAGGCCAAATATTCCCGGAAGAATTCTGACAAGGTGGTCTCGGAAGAAAGAGGCGTAAGAAAGCAAAGAAAGAGAAAGGACACAGCTAAATCAAAGGTGACTAATGGTAGCCCCCCTGCTCTTGTGCTGTTTAATTCTTGATCATTTCATACTTAGGTGTTCAAAGTGTCGGCAGATTTCCATTCTGCACTTTCCAGTCGATATATATATGTGTATATCATTTGGATTTCTAATCGAATTACAACCGTATAGTCACAGAGGAAGTAAGTGGGACACATGGCACTGCTGCACTGAAATCCATGGAACTAAGTGTGGAAGCCAAAGGTGAAATCACACTTGATGAGATTCCTAGGAAAAATGATGCCAAATCAGCTGTAAAACATGGAAGCAAAGCTGATGAGTGGTGGTTGAATCTTCCATATGTTCTTGTATGTTGCTATTCTCATATACATTCGCCTATGAATCACTTTTCGGAGCCTTTCTCCATTGCTTTGGGTGGGATTGGGTGATTGGATTGCTTCTCATTTTATTACAATTCAGGCTATTCTTATGCGAAGAGGCGAAAATGGCGAGGAGGGCGAAGGCCTTTACACGCTGAAAAGCTTGCCCACTGCTGAGGATCAACAATTGCCTCATATAGTTTCATTCGAGGACCGTTCTGATGCTAACAATTTCTGTTACCTTCTGCTATCTTTTTTCGAGGACCTTGAGGACTTCAGTGCCCAAGTTGTTCCTTTAAAAGCTGAAGTAAGTAACCTCTCTTCGATCTATTTGTGCTTAAAGCTACGATCTTTTTATGTATTTGAATTCGTTTTTGAACATTGTCGAAATTAATCCCAGGAACTACAGTCAGCAGCAGAAACATATGCTTCGAGGGCAGTTGTCGTGAGGAGAGGGCAGCTTCGTCTTTTCGCCGGGCAACCCCTTTCTGAAGCAGAGATGGCTGTGCGTGGAATTATCAATGGAGACTGAGAATCATAAAAGATATCTCCGTTTCTTTGTTACTGTCTTATTGAGGCCATTTGTTGTTTGAGATGCTAGAAAAAAGGAAGGTTATTGTTAAGAGTGAAGTGAATCATATCATATGTAACGTTTTTCCTTTAATTTTTATTAGTAAAACAAAACGGAGACTTGTTGGCTCTGTATTTTCTTTGTAGTTAAGTAATTAATGCTTCTTTCCAAAGTCCTTCGACTATGATATATAAGGTTGGGTGGTACAGTGTAATTCCTAACAAGTCAACTATATATGCAATCTCCTTTCGATGCCAAACCATATCTATATAAAAAAGATTATAAACCGAAAAAGAGAGATTTTATCATCGTTGTCGACAAAGAAAAGCATAATTAACAGACAACGAAAAATGTGTAGTTTTTACTACGCAAACACGTCTCCTTTCGTGATGTAAATATACAGATCCAGAAGATATCTCTAATATACATATATTATGTGAACGGTAGAATCCTTACATTATAATCTCTTTTATTTGTTTTACTTAATGCCCTAAAACATAGAATAGAGCTTCCACGCCCCACACTTTTAGCACCCAAATTTTCCAAAAACCAAATCTCTCTACTTTGTCAACTTTAACTAATTACTAAAACTCGTAGTCGTAGAGTTACCAAACCCTTGTGCAACACATTAAAAAAAAATCAATGAAACAACAAAAAAGTCCAAAATTAGAACCAAACGACGTTATACACACATTCGTTCATGCAAGAAGCCCTTCTATAAATAGCCCCTCTTCGTTCCCTCTTCAAAACACCACAACTCACATAAAACCCAAAGCAGCACACACACATACAAACAAACCCTAAAAATGGCTTCCACAAACAACTTTCTTCAACAAATTGCCTCAGCAATTCTGCTCATATCCCTCATATTACTCACCTCCCACAACCCGCTACAAGCCAGAGCTCAGATCACAATCAATGGCGTGAGAGCCATAGGCAGAATCTGTTGCACGCCGACTGGGACTTGCGTGCCCGGCGCTGCTGGCCTAGTTGGGGTTAACGTCACCCTTAACTGCACAAACCCTATAAGTGGAACTAGGGTTGCAAACGAATCGAATCGAATCGAATAGCGTGATATTCTATTCGTATTCAGTTAATATGTCGAATATTCGTATTCGTATTCGTTTAATATTCGAATCTTTTTTTCGATTCGAATTCGATTCGAATGTGATAATCGAATATATTCGAAAATATTCGAATATTCGGATTCGAATATAATTTTTTCTCTTTACAAATTCTAGATATTTTAATAAAAATTGGCCATCATATAATTAATTCCATTATCATTATACCTTACAAAACGCATTCAATCCAAAACGATTGATTAAGGAGAAGAGGGTTATTATTAAAAGAGTTCGAAAATTAAAGCACCACCTAATCTTGATCATCGTCTTCCCAGCTGCATCGTTTGTTGCTCTTACACTGATGCTTCTCACCATTTACCTTGTAAGGAAGAAACTAAAAGCACCAGCAGCAACAACTAGTTCTCCATCCTCAAGATCTTTAAACTTTTTCCCCAAGATTTCTTACCAGATCTCGCAACTGCTACTGGTGGATTTTCTTCGGAGAACTTGATTGGCTCGGGAAATTTTGAGACCGCCTACAAGGGCGTTCTTACTCCAACCGGTGAAATAATTGCAGTTGAAGTCCTCAAGCTCGAAATGAGAGGAGCCTCAAGCTCGAAGGGAGAGGAGCCTCTACCTCTGAAGTGATTTGAGAGTGACATGAGTTGAGGTCTGAGGGTTTTCTAATTTTGATGGGCTTGTTAATTTCTTAATTTGCGCTATAATATTTATTTTTGGCATAATATTCTAAATACTGTTAATGGGCCTATTAAATTTGATATTTATAATATATTAAAATTTATAAATATATATTAAATTATTCGAATCGAATAATTCGATTAATATTCGAATCGAATACTGTGATTTCATATTCGTATTCGGATATCTCTCGAATCAAAAAATATATTCTTATTCGGATTCGTATTCTAAATATTCGAATTCGAATCTTGAATTTTCGAATCGAATCGCGAATCGAACCAAAAAAATTCGATTCGTTTGCAACCCTAAGTGGAACGGTCAGTGTTCGCACTGCTTTAACAGATGCTAATGGAAATTTTACCATCACTGCGCCAATTGTAACGACCCTTTTGGGTGCCCTCGGACTCGCACCTATTCCGTGTACGGTTACTACCCTTTTGCCCCTTACCAATACTGTTTGCCCTATACTTAGCACTACCACTGGGATTCTCAACGGCACGCTCACTTTCTTGGGGACTACGGTTGGTTCGATTCTTGGGTTGCTTGGGATTATTTTGAACGTTGTGGTGACTGCGTTTAATATCATATGATGATGCGTGGTGATGATGATCCGTGTCTTCTCCAAGATGTGTGTGTGTGTGTGTGTAATAGTAATATAATAAGTATATGTAATGAATAATAAGCAAGAAAGAAAGTGCGTAGGTTTGGCTTGCATGCATGCGTGCGTACTTTTTTGTCTTGTGGGTTGTGTTTACCAATATGTAATGGTAATGATATGATGTAATGTGTGATGCGTAATGGAGAAGGACTACTTTGAGTTTCTAATTCTGTTATCTTTTTTAAACGAATGTAAAAAACAAAAAAGTTTGATGGAAGATAGATGATGTACTAACACAGCTACATAATGTTGAAATCGCAGATCAAAATCGTCCGATTCAAGATAGTTGGAAGAACAGCTCTGAGGAACAAAAGAGATTGGCGGGAAAATCTGTTGTATTCAATCAACAACTCACTACAGTGTATCTACTTTATATATTTAACGAAAAGAAAATTACAACATAACTTATAAAAGCGTAAAATGAGAGAAGCAACTTAAGCAACTCATCTAACTATAACAATCGACTTCGAACTCATCTAACTATAACTTCAATCGACTTCTATTAGCTGAAATAGCTAAGGCGGGTGAAACTCATATTTCTTCAGCCCCTCCTCAAGATGAGCATGGTCTGACCACAAGCTCATCTTGGACAGAAAATTGCCAAACACTTGTGATGAAAGTGGCTTGGTAAAAAAATCCGCAAGATTATGAGCTGAGGGGACTTTGCGAGGGAGAATGAAACCTTTCTTGAACTGATCCCGAACGATGTGGCAATTTATTTCGATATGTTTGGTGCGCTCGTGGAAGACGGGATTGGATGTAATGTGGATTGCTGCTTGGTTGTCACACCTCAGGATGATGGGGGCAGATACATGTACTTGGAGAGCTGCAAGAATGTAAGATAACCAAAGTAATTCTCTAACTGTTGAAGCCATGGACCTATACTCGGATTCTGCAGTTGAACAAGATATAGTGGTCTGTTTCTTGGTCTTCCAAGATATTAGGCAGCTTCCTAGAAATATGCAGTAGCCGGTTAAAGAATGTCTGGTGGTTTTGCAAGCTCCCCAATCAGCATCACTATAAGCACTAAGCACCAAAGAAGATTGACTAGAGTAAAACAGACCAATCGATTTTGTAGCATTTAAGTACCGTAGTAGGTGATGAGCTGCTTGCCAATGAGAAGTGTGTGGTCGATGAACAAACTGACTTAGTTGTTGTATTGCATGCGTAAGGTCTGGCCTTGAAAAATTCAGATACAACAGTCTTCCTATTAAGCGACGAAACTGAGAAGGATCATGATGAAGAGGAGAGGTGTCCTTGTCTTCTGATGGGAAAATATGCCCACCAGGCAGAGGAGTTGCACAAGGAGAACTCTCTAGCATTTGAGTATCCTGAAGAATGTCAGTGATATACTTCCGTTGGGTGACAGAAATTCCCATCTCTGATCTGGTAATTTCCATTCCAAGGAAAAACCTGGCAGGGCCGAGATCCTTAATAGTAAAAGTATTGTGAAGAAAATCCTTCACCATCTGAATTTGTGCCTCATCAGAACCGGTAAGCAACACATCATCAACATATACCAGAAGAAAAAGCTGAAAATTAGGCTTGATCAAGGTAAAAAGGCAGTGATCATGAGAGGATTGACTGAAACCATAGTTCTGCAACTGAGTGGTAAACTCAACATTCCATTGCCGGGAGGCTTGTTTCAAGCCATAGAGGGATCTTTTTAGTTTGCATACCTGATGTGGTTCTGCCTTGGTGTAGCCCGGGGGTGGATTCATATATACATCTTCATCCAGAAAGCCATGCAAGAAGGCATTATTAACATCAAGTTGTTGCAAAGACCATCCTCTCACTGCTGCAAGAACAAAGATTACCCGAACTGTGACAACCTTTGCTACTGGGGAAAACACCTCACAGTAGTCCTCCCCTGCAACCTGTGTAAAACCTCTGGCCACGAGCCTCGCTTTATACTTGTTTATTGAACCATCAGCATTATATTTGATCCTGTATACCCACCTGCAACCAACAAGTTTCTTACCCTCAGGTAGATAGGTTAGTTCCCATGTATCATTATCCTCTAGAGCCTTCAGTTCATGCTGCATAGCATCTATCCATTTCTCATTGTTTCTAGCCTGATTATAAGAATGAGGCTCTTGGTGAGCAGACACGTTTGCCACATGGTCCTCATGTTCCTGATTAGAAGAAGAAATGGGTAGAGAGGAGTTCTGTTGTGAGCAATGATTGGCTCTGACATAGTCTTTCATCCATGTAGGTTCATGTCTGGTTCTGGTGCTCTGTCTTTTTGGTACAGGGGGTAAGGGTGTATGAGTCATGTGGTTGCCTGATGGTTGCTGTGAGGTAAACTCAGGGATTGAAGCAGAAGAAAATTCATGGTTGAGATCAGCTGATTCACCTGGACTGATTAAGGGATTTGGGGAAGTATCTGAGGTGGTAATGACATCAAAAGGGTCTCCAAGAATGACAGATGGAAGAACCACAGAGTCATCAATGAATGAAACAGAAGGAAAACTGTGATCAAAGAACTTGACATCTCTAGACACAATGATTTTGTGTAATGAAGGACAGTACACTTTATAACCCTTTTGACCCACAGGGTAGCCTACAAAACAGCCTTGTAATGACCTTGGATCAAACTTATCTTTAGAGGGTGCAGAATTGATTGCAAAGGCAAGACATCCAAAAGTTTTGAAATGGGAATAGTTTGGCTGTGTATTTGTGAGCAGCTCAAAAGGGGACTTCCAGCCTAGGAGTTTGGAAGGTAATCTGTTAACAATGTGGACAGATGTAAGTACAGATTCCCCCCAGAAACATTTAGATAACTTAGACTGGAAGAGTAAGGCTCGAGCAACTTGGATTATGTGTTTATGTTTTCTCTCAACCACCCCATTTTGTTGTGGGGTGTAAGGGCATGTCTTTTGATGGACAATGCCTTGGGACAGAAGAATATTTTGAGTGGCTGAACAAAGAAACTCACTGCCATTATCAGTCCGAATGATCTTGACATGGCTTTCATACTGATTTCTGATGTAGGTGAGGTATTGGTTGATTGTGTCTGGTATTTGGGTTTTATATTTGAGCAGAAAAATCCAGGTGAATCTGCTGTAATCATCAACAATGGTTAGAAAATAGTGACATTTATTCAAAGTAGGGTATTTGTATGGACCCCAAAGATCCATATGCAGCATGGAAAAACAGGAACTGCTTTGAATATGACTGTTTGGAAACTTGGTTTTGTGCTGCTTTGCAAGTGGGCAAATTCCACATTCAGTAACATCAGTGTCTATGATATTGCTCACAACAGAACAAGGTAAATGTTTCATAACACGAAGAGAGGGATGTCCCAATCTTGAATGCCATATACTAGAAGATATAGCAGAAAAACAATTTTTGACAGAATGAACAGAGGTTCTGTTTCTGGGATGTATAAAACGAGAAGCATATAGGTGTTGGGTACTTTGAATGACTTTATCGGTGAAGGAACTTCTATCAAGAACATAGAGCTCCTTCCTTACTTTACCAGCTGCTATCACTTGATTAGTCTGCAACTCAATTAGCAAACAAAAATCAGTGAAAAACTTGAAGAAAACTGGTTGATCTTTGGTAAGTTTTCTGACTGAGAGAAGGTTAAATTTGAAAGAGGGAAGATGCAAGACATCATTCAGCATCACATTTCTGGGCAGGGTGATTTTTCCAGTGTGGGAAACTGACTTAACAGTGCCATCAGGGAGACACACAGGGGTAAATACTGTCACTGGTTTGGGATTGAGAAAAAGGTTCAGATTTCGACACATGTGACCTGTGGCCCCTGTATCTACAAACCATGATTCATCACCAAATAATTCAGGACTAGAATTAACAAGAGGGAGAACAGAGCTACCTGCAAAGTCTTCAAAGTGTGCAAAATTTGCCAGATTCTGGTTTTCTGCCACTCCCTTTCCTTTCATCAGCTTGGCTACCTCTGTTTGAACCATTTGCATCATCATTGATTGTAGTGACTGCATATTGACGTCTTCAGGTTTGTTAGGAGCTTGATCATCTCCAATCACCTCAGTGACTGCATTGGCCTTGAAGTTCTGTGAGTTCCATCTCTGCTCTCCATCATGTGAAGTCCTTTTCTTTGTTGCATTTGGATGCCAATCTGGAAAACCTATCAGTTTGAAGCACTCTTCTTTTGTGTGTCCGTTTCTTTTGCAGTGGCTACACACCAAATGGCTTTTATCCACTCTCACACTGCCTCGCCCATTTGCAGTTATCCTACCCACATTCTTGACAGGATTGAACTTTCCCAAATTCTGATTCTGCACCATCATGGCTGCTGTGTCACCAGGAAAGTTCATGCTGACTGTGACCTCTTTGTTCTTCTCAGCTTTCGCAATCATCGCATACACCTTATTCACTGATGGCAATCTTTCTTGAAACAACAGCTGACTGCGTTCAGATTCAAATGCATCACCAAGCCCCATCAAGAATTGCATTGATCTGTCTTCCATCTCTCGCTCATCAATCTTGATTTTGGTTGCCCCTTCGGCTTCAATTACAGGACGCAGTTGCTCCAATTGATCCCACAGATTCCTCATTTTGTTGTAGTAGTCAACCACAGTCATAGACCCCTGTTTGAGCAGCGCAATCTCACGCTTGATCTCAAAAACCAATGACAGATTGGACGTTCCATATCGTTCTCCGATTTCGTTCCACAATTCCTCAGCATCATGTATAAACATGAAGCTATTTACAATGTCCTTAGAGATCGAGCTCTTGATCCATCCTGTGACCATGCTATTTACTTTTCGCCATTTCCTATAGTTCGGCGAATCAATCGCAGGCTTTTTGTACGTTCCATCGACAAAGCCTAACTTCATTTTGGCTTCAAGTGCATCCATCATGGAGCACTTCCAAATCAGAAAATTACTCGCAGTTAGAGGAGTCGAGACAATCATCATACCTGGATTGTCTGATCCATGGAGCTGGTAATCTTCTTCGATCTCAGCTGCAATGCGATTGTTTTCTCCAACGCTTGCTTGTTGAGAATCCATCGCAATCAGTGCGTCTCTAAATCAATTTCTTGACTGAGAATGAAAGGATTGTTATCTGATCGATTAATCCTGCTCTGATACCATGTTGAAATCGCAGATCAAAATCGTCCGATTCAAGATAGTTGGAAGAACAACTCTGAGGAACAAAAGAGATTGGCGGGAAAATCTGTTGTATTCAATCAACAACTCACTACAGTGTATCTACTTTATATATTTAACGAAAAGAAAATTACAACATAACTTATAAAAGCGTAAAATGAGAGAAGCAACTTAAGCAACTCATCTAACTATAACAATCGACTTCGAACTCATCTAACTATAACTTCAATCGACTTCTATTAGCTGAAATAGCTAAGGCGGGTGAAACTCATATTTCTTCACATAACCACAATCTCCCGAGGTTCAGGCTACCCCATAAACACTTGTAATAAACCTTTTTACCATTAGTGAAAAAGCTAGTTATTACCAATGTTTAAAGACTTCCATCATTTTCAATTATCTTGGTGTGCGATTTGAGAATAAAAAAGGTAGTTCAGTACTATACAAAGGAAATCGGTTGGAATAAAAAACGAACTGGAACTTAATCTAGAACCCAATCAAACTTGGGGTACGCCAATGCAAAGATTTACATCTGCTACAAGTCTTATGCAGAATCTCATCTTGTGTGTTTGCTTTTTTACGACACGCTTGTTTTGTGTTCATCAAATCCATCTTTCAATACTGATTATTAACTAAATATATATTAAGCGCATTAGTGGTGATTCATTAGGCACACCATGGCTATATCTGGCTTGATTTTTTTTTGTTGTTGTTGAAGATTCATAGACTTAGAAACATTCATCATTTTCTTCTCTCGTGCAACTTGAGACGATGAAAAAGGTAGTACACTCATATACAAGGAAATCCATTGGATTTCAAAACGAATTGGAACGTAATATATATATATATATATGTATATGTATATATACATACTAGTTTTGTACCCGTGCAATGCACGGTGTTTAACTATCTCAATACTAGAAAAAGGCATATTATACACGAAAAAATTGGTGTCTAAAATAAAAATTCCATATCCGTTAAGTGATTAGACACGGAATTATCTTTGTCTGAAGTGTAGGCGTTGTTCTCGTCGTAAATTCGGACACGGATATACATCGTTTCTAAAATGAATTATGTCACATTTCGTTTTTATTTCCGTATCTATCCGTGTCTAAATAAAAACATTACTTTATTTTGAAAAAAATAAAAACGTATCCATTCCGTATCTATTTTCCAGGTCCGATACTATATTTTCTTGTTGTGTCTATAATTATTTTATATTAATGAATAACTATTCATAGTGCGTAGTTTTTCATATTTTATTATTTTTAATTCATTACAACTAATTATTATGGAACACGTTGCAGAAGTCACTAGTCATAATATACTGTCGCCCATAATAGAGGCGGTTGTCTTTTAGTAATTTTGTTGAAGTTTCAGCAACTTTAGGCGACGGTCTATGATATTGACAAATTTTGGACGACGGTTTTTTCACAAGAACCCGTCGCCCACCTTAATTTAAAAAGTTAATTTTCTCAGTTTGGGCGACGGTTTCTAGCGGAACCAAAATTAGGCTTGAGTTATATTCGTTTGAGGTTGATTTGGAGCTTGATTAATGCGAAAAAAGTGGCGGAATTTGAGATTTTTGAAAATTAGGTATTTCGATTTTCAGCGATTTTGGAGCTTAATTTCTGCGATTTGAGGTTAGGTTTAGGTTTAGGCTTGTCACTTGTCATTTGCGAAATTTGGGATGATGTAACTTTATTTTACGAGCCTCCTTGTAGGTTAGATTTTTGCGTAAATATATGTTTGTGTTATGTTATGAGATATTTGTTGGATGTTGTAACTCTTGATCGTATTGATTATTATTAGTTAGGAGGATTGATTGTTGAGATTGATCTTTTGGGTTGATTTGGTTGTTTGGGATTTGATTGTCAGACATATGTAAAAATAAAAAAAAAAAAAAAATATGAACATAGTCGACGGTTCCTAGCTAAGAAACCGTTGCCTATGATAAAATAAAAAAAATGTCTTTGGGCGACGGTTTCTAAACTACGATCGTCGCCCATTCACTCATAACAGCACCCTACATGATACTTTGGGCGACGGCTGCACAACCGTCGTCCAAAATCGCGAACATGGGCGACGGGTAGGGCTGAGCAAATTTAAATATCCGGAATTTCGGATATTCGAATTCCGGATATTCGAATTTTCGGATACCTCAAGCTATAAACCGCATCAGCTCCGATTCAATTCTAAGATATCCGAATCCGATTTAGGTGAATATTTTTTTAAAATAATCAATAAAGTACTTCCGTTGAGATTCCTATTTTTAATCTTTTTTTGGTGAGTGGATTTTTCAGGGCCCAATTAGTGTAGTACAAACGTTTAGAGAAAAGGGACTACAATTTGAACAATAACTGAAAAAATGGACTAAAATTTCAACAATAACAAACGTTTGGGCTTAAAAGGGATTATTTGGCCCTTGGCTCATTTCCTTTTTGTGTTTGTTGGGCTATACTTAATTTATAATTTTCTGAAAAAAATTAAAATCGGATACCGGAGATCTGAATTGTACCCTTGGCCATATCCATTCCGATCCGGTTCACTTAAAAGAAAACAGGATCGGATATCCGATCCGATTTTTTAACGGCCATCCGGTTTTTCGGATTTCGAAAACCGGATATCGGATCGGAATCTGGTTTTCGGATATTTTTGTTCACCCCTAGTGACGGGGCTCTGGCGACCATGGCCGGTCCTAACAATTTGTAGGCCCCGGGGTGAAATACAACAGCAAGGCCCCTATAGCGTGATTTTTTCATTCTAGTTGCAGTAAACGAACAAATAGTATGAAGCTGAAAATCGACAATATTTACGTCAATACAATAACGCAAATAATCACATAAAAATATTACGACGAACATTTCTAGAAGCAAAATCATGGATAAATGTATCAATATCAATAGTATCCAACAGATTCCTCTCGATACATAAGAGAGCAAGTCCATTCAATCTCTGTTGTGACATGGACGATCTCAAGTATGTTTTCAGCAATTTCAACTTGGAAAAACTCCTTTCCGCTGATGCTACGGTCACTATTCTCAGAATTAAATGATTCACAACAATATGTCATGATCTACATGCATATTAGATTGTTCAACTCTTTTGGCAACAAATTTATCAACTGCTCCTTTTGCGATTCTATATATTTTTCTTGCTGATGTTTCTTTTTTCTCTTTTGACTACCGGACAAATGCTTATTAGACGACATAGCTCAGTTAATTAAAAATCACACACAAACAAGAAAGGAGTCGACAGACTCGACACTGTCACAAATCGCAAATTAATAGAAAAAGTAACACCTGATTATTTAAAATCCCAGTGGATCGGTCTAGATTTGCTGCTTTTGTATTTCCCAATCCCCAAAGATGCAAACTGTAAGGGAAAACGAAATCACAAAATCGAAAAACATAGGGTTAATGTGTAACATCCCGTCCCATACCAGGTGTCACTATAGCATCCGTCCCTACCGGGACCTGTGTGGTTGGGCCCACCACACTCCGACTGTTAGTCTGACCCCACTGTACCACCATTCAACCTTTCAGCGTGCTTCGCTCACACGCACCCTGGGCAAACTTCCCAGGGAGTCATCCATCCTAAGATTGCTTCAAGTCAAGCACGTTTAACTTCGAAGTTCTTTCGGATGGACTCCCGAAAATGTAGGTCGACCTTGGTGATATGAGTAGTACTATCAATTCTTTTATACGATTCACAGCCTGACATTCATGTGACGCCCGGGGCCGATGAGGGCGGGGAGTGATAGCCGGTGCCAGAGAGGTGCACAGACAAGGAGCGGCTCCTGGCAGACTTCTAGGCGAAGGGGTACATGAACGTGTTGGGGATGTGCCTTAATACGTGTATACATGCGTGTTTTTCTTTATACCGAGTTTGGTCTTGTTGCGGGAACAAGGAAATTTTTGAAATTCACTCGTTCCAACGGGGAACCTGGGAGACCATTTCAATACTTCCGCTGTGTCCGGGGAGAGACCTCGTGTCACCCGGGGTTTCCCAACAGAACGAACCGATCCGACACCCGAATGAGAGGGGATCCTGAGACTGACAATGTATGGGCATGTCAAGCTAAGATCGTATAAAAGAATTGATAGTACTACTCATATCACCAAGGTCGACCTACCTGTTCGGGAGTCCATCCGAAAGAACTTCAAAGTTAAGCGTGCTTGACTTGAAGCAATCTTAAAATGGGTGACCCCTTGGGAAGTTTGCCCAGGGTGCGTGTGAGCGAGGACGAAGCACGCTGAAAGGTTAAATGGTGGTACAGTGGGGTCAGACTAACAGTCGGAGTGTGGTGGGCCCAACCCCACAGGTCCCGGCAGGGACGGATACTATAGTGACACCCGGTATGGGACGGGATGTTACAGGTGGTATCAGAGCACAACCTCTCGCAGTAAGGTAGTAGTTCGGGGACGAACCAGGCGGAAGCTGGTGGGCATGTGACACCCGGGGCCGATGAGGGCGGGGAGTGATCGCCGGTGCAAGAGAAGTGCACGGACAAGGAGCGACTCCTGGCAGGCTTCTAGGCGAAGGGGTACATGAACGAACAGATCCGACACCCGAATGAGAGGGGATCCTGAGACTGACAATGTATGGGCATGTCATGCTAAGAATCGTATAAAAGAATTGATAGTACTAGTCATATCACCAAGGTCGACCTACCTTTTCGGGAGTCCATCCGAAAGAACTTCAAAGTTAAGCGTGCTTGACTTGAAGCAATCTTAGGATGGGTAACCCCTTGGGAAGTTCGCCCAGGTTGCGTGTGAGCGAGGACGAAGCACGCTGAAAGGTTAAATAGTGGTACGGTGGGGTCAGACTAACAGGCGGAGTGTGGTGGGCCCAACCCAAACCCATAGTTCCCGGTAGAGACGGATGCTATAGTGTTACCCGGTATGGGACGAGATGTTACATAATGAGAAAGAAATCTTATTTAAATAAAAAAAGGGGATACCTGATATCTTTGCCACAAGATTGAACTCGAGATTTTATATTTTCGAAGATCTTATTTGTGAAAAAAATTGCATTCAGTAATGGTGTTGCTCACGAAGAAGAACGGTGGAGTGGAAGAGAGCTTGTGTTTCTCGCTGGAAAGATAGTATATACTCGTTGAATCTCTTCTTGTATAATAATATCATTATTTGGGCTTACAAATTTAACTGGGCATGATCAATGTTTGAGTATTGTGGGCTATATTAATATTATGGCCCAATCTATTTGAATAGTTTTGGGTTGGTTGCTGGGAAGTTATTTATGGGCTTTCTTTTTCTAAAAATCATTGACAATTTAGCTAGCATAGTACTAATAGAAATACTATAAACATGGGGCCCCTTTACGACTGGACCCGGGGCGATCGCCCCTTTCGCCCGCCTTCAGGGTCGGGTCTGTGGGCGATGCACAGAAACCGTTGCCCATGGCCAATAAGAACCGTCGCCCATGAGGACACGTACATTTTCATAATACTATATATATACTATAAGATAGATATATCTATATATATATATATATATATGTAAAATATCCCTTCCATGTGTTCGCTTTTATGGCACGAATGGGTTCATCAGATCTATCCTTGTGATGAGGGAGAGATAAAGAGGAGTACAATTATGTATCCCTTTTGTAATAATAATGCCATTTGAATAATGAGGCAGCAGCAATAATATAGGGTTGGTGGTGCTACAGTTCATTGGCTACTTTCCTTACAAACTTGCAAGAAGTCAACTAATCATCTTTCGGTACCAATATACTCATGTTGGAAAGCATACTATAAAAAGGTTAAAATGAAATTTGAGGCTTCATCCATGGTCGTCCACCCAAAAAGTTTATTACAGAATACTACAATATATTGCAGTTTATGCGAACACATCTCCATTCATGATCATGTAACTACGAAAAACATGTCCAGAAATAAGGGGAAAAACCATAAACTTTCAGAATATCTTTTCATTAAAATATATCCTTTAATATGTGAGTTTAATTACTTAATACCCTAACCCTAAAATATAGAATATAGAGCTTCCACGGACCACGCTATAGATAGAGAATCAAATCTTCAAATCCATATTTTTTAGCACCTAACTACCAACGATTTAAAAAAACTTCCATAATAACAGAGCATATTATACTCGTAGAGTTAAATTCCTTTTTATAAATAAAAGAAAACGGAACACTTGCTCTGTATTTTTTTTTTTTTGTAGTTTATTAATAAATAATACATAACTTAATGTTTTCTTTCCCTGGGTAGTTTCTAACAAGCCAACAGATACATGCCTAAGCATACTAGTATATAAAGAAGCAAATAAAAAGAGATATTTTATCATCGTTCACAAAGAAGCATATATATAATTAATTACACACAAGAAAAAACTGCAGTTTACGCAAACACAACCTTTCATGATGTATACAGACATATCTTATTAAATATTGATTACTTAATGCCCTAACCCTAAAAAACATAGAATAGAGTTTCCACGCCCCACACTTTAGCACCCAAATTTTTCCAAATTATCTCTACTTGTCAACTTTAACGATACTAATTACTAATACTCGTAGAGTTACCAAACTCTCGTAACAAATGAAACAACAAAAAAAGTCCAAAATTAGAACCAAACGACGTTATACACACATTCGTTCATGCAAGAAGCCCTTCTATAAATAGCCCCTCTTCGTTCCCTCTTCAAACCACCACAACTCACATAAAACCCAAAGCAGCACACACACATACAAACAAACCCTAAAAATGGCTTCCACAAACAACTTTCTTCAACAAATTGCCTCAGCAATTCTGCTCATATCCCTCATATTACTCACCACCTACAACCCGCTGCAAGCCAGAGCTCAGATCACAATCAATGGCGTGAGAGCCATAGGCAGAATCTGCTGCACGCCGACTGGGACTTGCGTGCCCGGCGCTGCTGGCCTAGTTGGGGTTAACGTCACCCTTAACTGCACAAACCCTATAAGTGGAACGGTCAGTGTTCGCACTGCTTTAACAGATGCTAATGGAAATTTTACCATCACTGCGCCAATTGTAACGACCCTTTTGGGTGCCCTCGGACTCGCACCTATTCCGTGTACGGTTACTACCCTTTTGCCCCTTACCAATACTGTTTGCCCTATACTTAGCACTACCACTGGGATTCTCAACGGCACGCTCACTTTCTTGGGGACTACGGTTGGTTCGATTCTTGGGTTGCTTGGGATTATTTTGAACGTTGTGGTGACTGCGTTTAATATCATATGATGATGCGTGGTGATGATGATCCGTGTCTTCTCCAAGATGTGTGTGTGTGTGTGTGTAATAGTAATATAATAAGTATATGTAATGAATAATAAGCAAGAAAGAAAGTGCGTAGGTTTGGCTTGCATGCATGCGTGCGTACTTTTTTGTCTTGTGGGTTGTGTTTACTAATATGTAATGGTAATGACATGATGTAATGTGTGATGCGTAATGGAGGAGGACAAATTTGAGTTTCTAATTCTGTTATCTTTTTTAAACGAATGTGAAAAACAAAGTTTTATGACAGATAATGTAATAACTAATAGCACAGCTACATATCCTCAATATCCTGAGGTTCAGGCTACACCATAAACATTGGTAATAAACCTTTTTACCATTACTGAAAAAGCTAGTTATTACCAATGTTTAAAAACTTTCATCATTTATCTTGGTGTGTGTAATCTTGAGAATGAAAAGGTAGTTCAGATCACTCGTATACAAAGGAAATCGGTTGGATTTAAAAACGAATTGGAACTTAATCTATAACCCAATCAAACTTGGGATATACATCTGCTACAAGTATTATGCAGAATCCCATCTTGTGTGTTTGCTTTTTTATGAAACGCTTGTTTTGGGTTCATAAAATCTATCTTGAATCTTATGGTTTGACGGAGAGAGACAAGCACGTTGCCACAACTTGCTTTAAGAGCATCTCCAATCGAACTGCAAAACCCAAAAAATATCTGAAATTTACTCTAACCGAACCCTAAAACCAAACTCAAAATAGAATTTTATCAATTCTCTCTCCTAATTAATCGCATATATGCGATTCATAACAGCTTTGCGTTTCAGCTTTTTAAAATAACATAAAAGTCCTTTCTAGTTTGCTAGCAATTAAAACCGGAAAAAGAAAAATAATGTAGCTTTCACGGTAATGTTCAAAGCTGAATCTCTGAGCGAAAGAGAAAATAATTGAGATGGAGACTGTGAACTTGCTTATGACGGTGGTGATCGGTGGATTCTTGATTTTCAGGCAAGGCCAGTTGTTTGCTCCGCCGATGACTGATTCTTTGAGGTTTTTGGAGAGTGTTATAAATGGATTTTCGTACAGTTTCCAGGCTGGGCATGTCGGTGAAGTTACCATGTTGGGAGATTTATTGTGATTTCTATGATGAGTGTAGCTCTCATTGTTCGTCATCGCCATCATCTCTTCCATGGCGGTGTTTGTAGTCTTTTGCTCTCTGTCTATCAAATACCTGAGGTTTATCACTTTCCCTTTTATGCTTTTGCGTTGTATGAGGGAGTACACAAATACCTGAGGTTTGAAAATTATCTAGCTATTTAATTCTACGAATATTTTTTATATACATGTCGAATTATTTTTTGTTTGCCGTGTTATGTAATTGTCGTATTTTTAAATAAACATTTTTCAATGTTTTTATATTTATAAGTTATAGTTTTATTAATTATTTTGATCATACAAAATAATATTTGTTGTCTAATTTGCAAAGTTAATATGTGGGTAGTATTGAAATTTTGTAGTAATTGTGGAGTGGAATACTGCATGAATAATCCTTTGAGTTTGAGAACGAGTATTTCGGTTGGAGAAGAATTGCTGCATTTTGAGTTTGGAATGAGTTTGAATTTGAAAATGCGTTTCTCGGGTTGGAGATGGTCTAAAGAAGAAACGCACGATTATGTAACCATTTTGTAGTAATAATTAATGCCGGTTTGAATAATGAGGTTTAGCAGCAATAAGGGCTGACGGGATCCTCTATTCCACATCTATATTCCGCTACATATTCCACCCATTAATAATGAATATTAATCATAGTCATCACAATCTCTCTCCTTCAAATACTTCCCAACGTCACATTCCTTCTCTCTCATATCAATTTGTTTTTCTCTCTCGTACAAATCTTATTTTATCTCCCTACTTTTGAATTTCGAAAACTTTAAATTAAATATAAAATAGAATAAAATTGAAGCATATTATGTCAATCAATACTATTGGTAATAGAAATATAATTTCACAAATTAATGATCGAGTTCAACATAAAATTTGTGTAATTAAGAAACATGTATATCGATAAAATAAAATATAGTAGAACCAAATATTTCAAAATAAAAATTATCGAGATGATAAAAGAAAATAAAGTTGAAAGCGTGTCAACCAGTTGTAACAAACTTCGTTTCATCGACCATCTGTTTGATCCTTTTTCTTCTGCAATTGGTTTGCCTGCGCTTCATCTGTAAATATTTCTCGCGATTTATTGGTGAAAGACAACTCATAGCTAGGTCGATTTTCCGGTATTGGTTGGCTTTTTTGACTTCTTTATGGCCATCTCTAGTCCACTTTTGATTCTCTTTTCAGATTTGACCCGCGAAGGTTTCTATTTCCATCCTTTTATCGCATCAACTAAGTCATCGTCACCCATGTTTTTCGTCAAATCTTCATCCATGTTCAGCGCTAGAATTTTTGCTTCCGGTATCGAAGAATGTCGTTCGTTAATCCCATTCATTGTATCGTTCAACTCGCCGAATTCATTACTTTTATCTGGTCTGTCATCAACCGTTTCGAAATCAAGCTTGCAACGCGAGGAGAATAATTAAACATGAGAACACAAATATTACAGATATACAACGGATAATCAAACTTAAAAAAAAAAATCAGAAACAATTTACCAATAACAATAAAGAAATATATATTATCCTATGATCTTCACACGAAGTATTATGAATATGATCGCTCATAATGGATTTTCATAAAGATATATTAATTCCCAGTCAAAGGAATTAGAAATTAAAGGTGTAAATAGTAATGTAAAAGATGAATAGAAGAAGAACAGGGTTTGATGTGAGATAATATGATAATTTACGTGGAGGTTGGGAAGAGGAGAGAAGAAAGGATTATTAATCATTATTTAATATTAATATTAATGGGTGGAATATGTAGTGGAATATAGATATGGAATAGAGGATCCGTCCGGTCTAACACTAGCATTAGCAACAAATCACAAGGTGTACACATTCATGCATGCATGAAAAACCCCTCTAGTATTAGCTCCTCCTTTGTTCACCCTTTTAAACACCCAAATTAGTACGAACTTCTAAAAATACCCTCACCTTATGGCATCGTCGAAAAACAGCATTCATCAACAAATTTCCTCATATCTTTCATATTACTCACCGTCGATAACAATGGCACAAGAGCCATCGGCAGAAATTTGAACATCCAAGGGGAAGAAACAAGAAAAGAATATTCAAAAAGTCTAAAATTGCCATAACTCAAAATTTATTGTAATTTTTGCAACCGTGGAGTTGAAATAGGTCGTTCACTCATATACAACCAAATCCATTCAATTGGAATTGTTATTCTGTATGGGACAGTTTAAAAGGCGATAAAATTGCTTTCATGATACATTTATCGTCCTCGGTCACTTTTTTACCCCCTTTCTTTTTATGGTGCTCTCGTCTTAATTTGCTCAGTTTCGTTTTTTTTTTTTTTTTTTTTTTTTTTTTTTTTTTTTTTTTTTTTTTTGGAAACCCGGGGAACCCCGGCGGGCCAGGTAAACCCCGAGGGCCGACCCACTACCTGCTAAACAGGCCGACCGGTTCAAACGCACATGTGTGGGTCCATGTGGGACAGGCCTGAGGAAATGTTGATGGGAGGGTTCGAACCCACGACCTCTCCCTCATTATCTCCAAGCACCTCAGCGTTGACTGCCGTACTAATTTCGTTCGATGTATTTTTGGGGAAGTTAATTTCTTAATAACTAAACAAACCGTCATATTTCTTGAATATTATTCATCTACGTGGCAATAGCTAACTACAATTGCTGTGGGCTTCACCCTTTAGCAGCACATGCAACAACGTGAAAGGCATTCAATTTTGTTGCAGGCTATGAATTATGTCTTGATAATTTAAGGGTGCATTTAAAATAGTCTTTCCTTTTGTACTAGTTGGCATTGGACTACTATATATATATGTATATATTCACTTCCTAATATTTTCAAGAAGAAAAAGGATACGTCTGAAATTCTGAGGCCCCTCAGGCATAAAATATCTAAAGTGATCCGTTGGGAGCAACAATCTTTATACATAGATATAAAATATATATATGTACATATCATTCATCTCTATCATGGAGTTGTAGAAGTGACATTTCTTGCTTGTCCCCTTGTGTTCTCATGAGTCCCTATCAATGCTCTGTGTTGTACTTATATGATCTACTTTCGCTTTTGCTTTATTCATCTTAATATTATTAGTAAAAGAATGCCTTGATCAAATACTAAAACATGCTTAGATTCCAATCAATGTCCTAATTAGACCATTCAAAGGTGTCTCATTTGCCAATCATGTGCAATTAGTCTTTGACTCTCAATGATTAGACAAAATGAATGGTTGTCATTTCACATGCCCTCATTAACTGTGACATGTGACTCTTCACAGATTCTAAACGCTTTGGTGGGAACAAATAATCAAGAAATACACCTTTCTGGAGACACCAAGTGGGACCCTTGCAATAATCCCATCTCAAATCTTCTCTTTTTCTTGCATGTAGAAAAAAGTCTCAGATGCAAAATCTCAATGTGCCATAAAAGTGAGCAATCATATCACAAAGAAAGCTTTCCAAGATACCTTCTTTGTTTGTTATGCATAGTGAAAAATGGTTGTAAGCACTTCCAAGAATTGCTTGGTAATAGTAATAATAATCCTAAAAGCACACCATATGCAGTTTTCAACTCCTTCTCAACATACAGAAAAACCACACCGAAAAACAACAGTTCAAACCCATGAACATCACAGATTAAGAGCAACATTATCAAATATAAATCAAGAAATATATAAACTTGTATCACAGTATCAACTAGTAGTACTCAAAACAAAACCTAAGCCCTTCTTCTGCTGCTGCTGCTAGTCTGCACTGTTTCTCAGCCACTTACAGTCAACAGTGAAGGAATTGCAGCTAAATTTGGAGTCACATTCTTATTAGAAGAAGCAGAATCTCTTTTCACCGTAGAGGAAGAAGGCCTACTAAAAGCCCTCATAGGACTCGCAAGTGCCCAGCCCCAGCTTCTACTTCTTCCATGGGAGATATGTGATCTCACAGTTGAAGGAGCTGAAGACATAGCTGTTTCTGGCCTTCCATTCAATGTGTTGCTGACTTCCTCAGTTAAAGTTGAAGCCCAATGGGAAGACAGTGAGGAAGATGATGAAGAAGATGTGATCATAAATCCTCTGAAAATCCCACCACACCTAACTCTTTCATGCCCATTATTACTCCTTTGAAGTGATGATGAGTGAGCCTTACGATGCTTGCCTTCTCTCTGAGACTCGACCCTCCTCAGCGTGCAATCTCCCAAACCATTTGAAATCCGTTCGAAGAAATCGCCTGAGAAGCTTCTGCTACCGCAGCCAACAGATCTAGATCTTGATACCTTTCTATCAAACGAAGCTTGCTCAGGGCTGCCACCATTCTCATCCACGACGACAAAGTTTTCTCTTTTCTGATTATTGCACGAATTAATCATGGCAGAAGAGGTTGATGCAACCGTACTACTGCAACGGCTAGTCACAGTTCTAGGCCTAGTTGGCCTAAAGTTCGAATCTTTGGAGCTCTTATCGCTTCTTTTAACGGCAGAGTAATGCTTAGAAGACAAGTAAAGAAATGACCTGAAGAACCCTCTTCTCTGAGGGCTGTAATCTTCGCCGCCGTCCAAGAAGTGCATACCTGTCCGAGGAGCTGTGGTGGACTTGCTCCGCTTGAACGTAACGCCGGCGGAATCTGACGGCGCGGCGGCGCCGTCTTTCTTCTTCTTTCTCTTGTTCGTCGTTAGGATAAAAGGCAACCTAGATCTCCTCGTATGGCAGTAGCCATTGCTACCCACGGCAGCAGCAGAAGACGAAGAAGAAGAGCCAAGAACGAACGTACTTCTCTGTGCATCGCAAAAACCGCTGGCAGTTTCAGATCTGAAAGAAGGCGAAGAAGAAGAAGATGAAGTTGGGAAGACGTGGACTGGGAAGGAGGAAGAAACAAGCTTTCCGAGCTTTTCTTGGAGGCAAAACGCACAGATTCCGCCCGGCGGCGAGCTGTTTCTGTATGGGTGGTTTGCGCATTGGACGTTGCCTTCGCCCATGTCTTCATGCACCACCTCCATGACCATTTTTGTCCTTTGTCTTCTGGTTAGAACAACAGCCCAGTGCAAAAGATTTCAACTTTCCACAGAGTAAAGTGAGCCCAGATGAAAATGGAGAGAGAGAGAGAGAGAGAGAGAGAGATCAGTTGGTATGGTGAAATGCTCGAGGAAAAATGAAGGGGCATTGAAGTAAGCGAAAGAATGCTGACAGATGGGCAATTCTCAGATGCACGTGGAGATCGGAGCAGTTTATGCAATAAATTAACATGGTTATTACATGGATAAATGAACAAATCATAGCTGTTTTTTACTGGTAAAAGGCATTCAATGACCGTTTGAGCATGAATCATCATATTGATTACTACATAACTGCATGTTAAAAACATCCCCTTTTAACCTTCATTATTCTCATTTCTCACCCACAAGAATGTCAAAAGAGTCCATCTTGGATATCGAGGGAATTGAAGGGGAGAAGAAAACATTGTTTACAGAAAACATGAATAGTCAATCGATACTTCGCTTGTCCTTTTGGTGCTTTCTCTGATTAGCCTCACTGGTTTTTGCAGAGTCAATTAAATTCACTTTCGTGCACGAGTGGGCAACATAATGGATTCCATTCATGTCAAAAGCCTACGGAGTAATAAAAATAAAAGATCTTCATTATTTCTTGATGAAACCAAGGTTCTGAAACCGGGTTTTCGAACCGGACCGGAAATTTTAGTGGTTTAAGGTTTAGTGGTTCAACCGGTATAGAACCGGAATCAAACCGGAGTAAAACCGGTATCTTAAATATAATAAATATATATTTTATCTATGAATTAATCAATTATATGAAAACTTACATGTTTTTATGAACTTTTTTCAAATTATAGTTATTTAAATTAAGGGATAAAATCAAATAAATGTAAATTGTGTGGGTTGTTATAAATTAATCGTATGACAAGTATTAAAATTTATGAGTTGGTGTCAAATTTAAATAAAAATAAAATAGTGAACTAATAGGTTAATTATAAAATATAAAAATAGGGTGTTGGGTGGATTCGAACCCCAAATCATAAAGTAAAATATTCACAACTTAACCACTAGACCAAACTAATTTATTAGTTTTTCTATTTTGTGTAATTTATTTAAGCAAAAAAAATTTATTTATTTTTAAATTAAAAAAAAAAAGACCGGACCGGAACCGGACCGGATTTTTGACCGGTCCGGTCAGAACCGGCCGGAACCGGCCGGTCCAGTCCGGTCATGACAACCATGGATGAAACACGGAGCAACCCGCCATTTCTATCTCATAATAAGCAATTAAACCTCATAAAAACAACCCCATTTTTATTGTCTTTTTGTTGATTCGAGTGTGATAGAACAACAGTGTACTGTAACTGTGGCATTATAATGAAGCTCATGCAAGCTACGCTTCGTAATAAATCTTGCTTATTATGCGTCTGCTGTCTGTGGTCCTAACACATAGTCCTGCCATTCTTATAATGTACTCCCAAATCGTTTTGGACATTTGGTAGTTGGCAACGGAATTAAGAAACTGAATACTTTAATAATATAGTACAATAAAAGGTAAAAAGTATATCTTTTGACACGTCTTTTAAGAATATTTAATATTATTATATAGATTGTTTGTGATAGTTTTTTTTGCTAAATAAGGAAATGTCCAAAAGATGTGGGACGCCCGATTTAGTAAAATGTATAAAATGGTTTGGGACGGAGGGAGTAGTTTTTTTTGGGCTTTTACAATTCAGCATCCTCATAAGTTTCATTTAGGTTTCAGCCCCTAGCAGAAAATTCATAGTTTTAATGAGCCGTTTTCTGCAGAACCACTTCATTGTTCTGCAGTACTACTCATTGGCAGTACCACTTCATTGTTCTGCAGTACCACTTCATTGTTCTAGAGTACCTCTTCATTATTTTTCAGTACCACTTTATTGTTCTAAAATAACACAATACGATCATCTGATATCAGTTCAGTTCATATACACTTTATAATAATTGCGTACATTTAGTTCCTTATCTCTAAATTTATAAAAATTTGGTCCTTTAAATAATGATTTTTTCTGATAGGATCTGAAACCTATCTTAAGACCTTTTTTGGGGTTAAAACGTAATTTACACTTTTTTTGGGTAGTTATAATGTTTTGGGGTTAATAATAAAAAAAAATGATTTATGTTCAATTAGGCCGGTGAATGATCGGTCAAATGGGCCGTTACCTAATTGGGCCTTTACAGGATGATGGGTTAAATGGGCCTGTATGATTGTTACTCATAATTCTCCAGAAATAAATTAAGATTAAGATAAAAGGCATTCAAATGATTGCGAGAAAGATTCTCATCATTCCCGGGGCAATCATCATCACATCTTAATGAATTTGCAGTTTATAAAATAATATAGAAATATAACGAAAAATAATACTTCCTCCGTCCCGGCTATTTCTTCCCAAAGATTAGCGGGCACGGAGATTAAGAAATCACATTATTTTAATATTATAGTACACCTTTTGAGGTATAGAGAGAGAAAAGTTATTAGTAGACACGCAAATCAAGAAGACTTTTTTAATATTAATGGTGTAATTAGTTTAATTAGTGGGATAATTTTTTACCAAAAATAGAAATGGGAAGAATTATGTGGGACGCCCGAAATAGAAAGATGGAAGAAATAAGTGGGACCGAGTTAGTAACTAATTTCACATGTCAAGAAAATGCTACTAAACTAAAATAGATCGATTTACAAGCAGTTTCGAAATTATATAAATCTGAGCCCTTAAGCTTAGCACTGTGAAAGCAAAAAAGCTCCCGGCTTTACCTTTACAAATCAGTAACAGCATAAGCCCAGAATTCCATCTTCAACGCTTTCTTTTGAAGCGAAATATATCAAACTTTGTGTCTTAGTTTCAGGTGGGTTCTTGGGAAGATTCGGCTTGAAAGGGAAGCAAGATGAGTGAGGATTTAAAGAGGAGCGGCGGCGGAGCACCGAAACCCTCCGCCGTCGACGATCGATCAAATTCCGGCAAGAAAGCCACTATTAAGAGTGCAGACATGAAGGATGATATGCAGAAAGAAGCTATAGACGTCGCCATTGATGTACTCTCTCTCTCTCTCTCTCTCTCTCTCTCTCTCTCTCTCTCTCTCTCTCTCTCCCCCCCCCCCCCCCAACAAAAAAAGATCAAATCTTTTAATTTTTTTGGGATTTCGAAAGCTGCCCTGCTGTTGTTACTTGTCAAATTTGGTGAGTATTAAGTGTTGATGCTATTTTATGACACGTGCAGCCAATGAAGAACATGAAATTGGAGCTCATGTGTAACCTTTAGGGATCTTTAAGCTGAGTTTACTACTATGAATTGTGAATGATGATATATATCGAATTAGTTTATCTTTAAGATGTTGGTCTGTCTGAGAAATAAAAGGAGAGGCTTCTACTTATGAAGTTTTTAAGTCACCCCATGTGTAGATTTTCGCGTTAAAATGTTGTTGTAGGCATTCGAGAAGTGTAATGTGGAGAAGGATGTAGCCGAGCACATAAAGAAGGTTTTCGACAAGAAATATGGCCCCACTTGGCATTGCATTGTGGGCAAGAATTTCGGTAAACTAACTCCATTTGATGTTTCTACGTAGCTTTAAGGTTTCAATCTCAGTTGAAATTTGATAATTTTGCTGTTGCTTTCTTAGAAGTTCTTCATTTGAAGTTAACAAATGAATCAAGAAATGTCTTTTCTTGTTGTGTTATTGACCTTTTACAGTACAATTTGGATTGGACTATGATTCAAGTTTAAGCTATTCCTAAGCTCAGCAATCTTCTGCTTCTGTCTTGTCTAATTAAAAATGATCAATTTCTTGATCGCCTTTATTTCTTTCGTATATACAGGTTCCTACGTAACTCATGAGACGAACCACTTCGTCTATTTCTATTTGGACTCCAAAGCAATTCTCCTCTTCAAATCGGGTTGAGGTTTGTTCGACGACATAAATCTCTTCTCTGTATGTGAAGGAAATAAGATTAATATGTGCCATTGTGCATCTGTACTTTGTATATTTGTGTTTTGGTACATTCCCTTCAATGCTTGGTTATTGTTTCTTTACCAGTTGCTACTAATCACTCAGCAAAAAAAAAAAAACTTAAGTTGGAAGAAAGAAATCATCGGCTCATCACAGTTTGTAGAATTGTGTCGCAGAGCTTCAAAGCAAGCAACAGTATAGTTAATCAACACAAAGCATCTTCTGTTATTACATCAGACTCTCATGCTCTGTTTATTACAAACCAGAAATGACAGGGAAACATGGCTTTTACACACTCAGCATATGAAAACATCTCTTAAAACTTCTTCAGAAATTCGAAGATGTGCTCGTTAATCTCCTCTGGCCTTTCTTGATTGATAAAGTGAGCACCACCTTCAACGACTACAACATCCTCGAGCAATGGCACGAACTTCTTGAACCCTCCATTGTGTATGTAATCCTTAGTTCCTGGGATATGATAAGTAAGGTCGAATTCGCCCACTACAAACTTTGATGGAACTTTCACTTGAGCTCCAGTCCATGGGGCGGTCAGTTCCCAGTTCCTTGTAATAAGAAAGGGGAAACCACGAAGTTAGATAGATATTTCGATCGTTATATGAGACAGAGAGAAGACAAGAAGTGTTACAGTTTGAAAGCTCGGTAGTAATTGATTCCTCCAGTGAACCCAGTTCGTTCGAAGTTTCTGACGTAATAGTCTAGGTCATTTTCTGTCAGCCATGAAGGCTTATCAGCTGAATAGCCGAACCCTTTGCCCTTAGGGAAGTAAAAAGGGCCTGGAGTACGGAAGGCGAGGATGTTCTTGACAACTTCCTTGACACCAATTTTCGCAAACTCGTCTTCTATCTCGCCAGGTTCCTGCAATGATTGATAATCGAAATCCAAGAATTCTTAAATTGTTCGGTCTGAAGATTCTTGGTATGCATTTATGAGGTATGAATCTTTTGTATTTTTGTTCTTTCTATCACTCCAAGAATTCATGGATGGGCAGCACAAGACCACAAAAAAAGCAAGAATCTTGACATAGATAGGCTACTTCAATTCTCTTTTTCAGACACCAAATGCACAAAAAGTGTGAGTAATCGTTGTCCTTTTCCTCCCAAAATCGTGGACTAGGAATCAATACATTGAATTTCTCATACCGTGGTTTGTTAAAGATCAATCAAAATTGCATAAACCCTAAAAAATTCCCCAAATACCTGGAACCTGCATATATAGTGATCGTCTCCATAGACTCCTCTGAACATCTCCACAGGGTTAATCTTCGGATTCCTCGGAGAAAAAGGAACACTCAGAGCCACGTAAGCCTTCACCTTGTCGGGGCGGAACAAGCACAAGCACCAAGACACGTAAGCACCCCAGTCGTGCCCAACGACGAACACCTTCTGTTCATCGGTAATCGCATCGATTAACATCACTAGGTCTCCGACCAAGTGGAAGATGGTGAACTTCGAAGGGTCGTCGAGGTTGGCGCCGGTGGTTTCGCCGTAGCCTCTCATGTCCGGCGCCACCGCGCGGAACCCACGCTCGGCGGCCGCCACCATCTGGTGGCGCCACATGTACCAAAGCTCCGGGAAGCCATGGACGAAGAGGATCGTCGGGCCTTCGCCGACGGTGGCCACGTGCATGTTCAGACCGTTGATGGGTATCGTCTTGTGCTCGATTTTCTCCATTGTTGTTTGTGCTTACAAAAGAAGTTCTTGGTATCTTCGCACAGCTATACAATAGTGGGTGGATGAAGATGAAGGGATGAAAATAAATAAATAATTTAGATAATATTAACATCTTTGACTCGCAAACTTCACTTTTATCGGTTTCATAGAAAATGTCAATAAGTCTGATGTATAAGCTAAAAACTTCGGACTAGCATTGTATCTTTGTTTATGGCATCTTCTTTTTTTTTACAAAAATTATGGCATTCATATCATAATATGTAGTATTATTGCAAATTTGCAATCCCTTGTTGAAATGTATTTTATTATACACCAAGTTTAAAAGGTGCGTTCCAAATTAGGGGTGGTAAACAGGTCGGGTTGGGTCACCTTCGGGTTCAACCCGTTTAATAAACAGGTTGAAAACTTCAACCCTGACCCGACCTGTTTACTTAAAAAGGTTGAAAAATCAAACCCAAACTCAACCTGCTTTAACCCTAACCCAACCCGTCAACCCGCCAACCCATTTAAGATTAAAAAAGAAAAAAGAAAATAACAAAATTAACAGAATTATAAATCCAACTTAAACAATAAAAAGGAGAACTAATGCAATTTTTTTTCTAAAAATCATGTGTGAGCGTGAGAGTGGATAGAGATTTAGGTGTAATCCTTTTATTTTATTTATAATAGTAATATTTTAATAATATATATTATTCGGGTTAAATGGGTTGATTTCGGGTTAATTTCAGGTTGATTTCGGGTTGAAAATCTGAACCCTAACCTGATCCACTTAATAATTGGGTTCGGTTCGGGTTTATCCATTTACGTAAACATGTCAAAAATGCTAACCCGAACCTGCTATTTTCGGGTGCGGTTCGTGTCGGGTTGGTGGGTCGATTTTTAACAGCCCTATTCCAAATGGAGCTAGGAATATGTGACAAAAATGTATATTTCCATCTTGACGTTAATTCAACATGTGGACCTAAGTTACGTTATCTAAAAACTGTGCAGTCCCCATTCTAACACAACGGTTAGAAAAGAGAATAGTTATCCCTTGAAATGCAATAAAATCGAGAAAGAAAAGAATGATCTCTACTCTAACACCATAGCGTATGATAACGAGCTCAAAGTTCTAAAAATCACATCTTTGACCACTTGGAAGGACTTCTCTGTTTTCAAGGAAAGAAAAAAGAAAAAAGCTAACAGCTAATTCATCACAACCAAATACAGTCTCCATTTCTTTAATGGAGATTTTTTAGCAATGAGAAGCTACATTGCGTCACTTGACCAAATATATGGGCATACCCGACCCGCAAGAATTCCTATAAAACCCTTGACCCGCCCCATTCATCTCTCTGAAGTTCACATAAGGAATGCCCAAGTCGCCGCCCTTCTCTAGCCGGCCGGAGCTACTACTATCGGTGGCGTAAACCGGGCCGGAGGTGAATCCGACGCGGCGGTGTCCGGCGACTTCTTCAGGCGGCGGCGGCGACCCATTGCTGAACTTGAAGAAGCGAGTAAGCGCGTTTCTCCACCAGCGCTTTCTGCTGCTGCTGCTGCTGTTCCTCTTCTTGATTTTCTTGGAAGATTCGTCTCTTGAGAATGGTTTTTGGAGCTTGAAGTGCTTCAAATCTATGGCGGACTTCGACGACGACCCTCTCATCCTCGACTTTCGGGCTTCTTCCAAAACCTTTTAAAATCCCCATAAAACTCAAACTTTGATAAAAAAAAAAAAAAGTTGATTTTTGAGGTAAAATACATACCATGAAGTAGTCGATTTGAGGGTCAAAGCCATAGTCGCTGAAGTGCTGATGAGGTTCATTGATAGAGAAGAAGGGAGATACATTTGACATTGTTAGAGACTTCGTCTTAGTTCTTGAAAACTGCTGTGGTCTGAAAAGGGGTATATATATGAACAGAGCAAAGTGTTGTAAGAGGCTTGAGATGAGATGAGATTGTGTTGTATGTAATTAATGACCGTTGGATCATAGGAGCTCCAGTACATAAATGCACCTCATGTAAGTACGTACATACATTTATTGGACGCATATCAATCTACTCTTCACATTGTAGCATTAATATGTGTTCACGCATGGCATAATGACTTATATTAGGACAACAGAGATATTTAAATAAATTGGGCAAAAGTTGAAAGACAAAAAAAAAATCAAGAATCACGTGACTTGTCGCACTACAAGCACTGTCACATGTTATTATTATAGATTATTGTAAGCTCGAATCTTGTTGCAATTAGAAGACTAGGAAAGACATGAAATATATATATTATATAGCAGCTGCAGTGCAGCGTTTGAAGGTTCAGACACAAGACGATGATATATATATATATATATGTAAAAGACAAATAGTACAACAATATATTGTGTACTCTGTGTAGTGTAGTAGTCATAACTCGTAACTCGGTAAAAATTTACTGCAAACAAGGAAACTGATTTGACGATAATCAGCGATATTACCATCCCCCACTAACGTTACCGAGTATGGGCTATAAATATATGTGGGCCTGCAAAGATTGAGCCCAATAACACATGAAAAGATTGGGCCGAAAAATAAGATAGGTTGAGCCCATCAACTTTCGGCCCGAGATATACGTTTAAGTACTGACTAGCCCAACAAGTTTTCATTTTTATTTTTAATTCTATATACTCCATCAAATCATAAAATTATTTTATACGATAAGAACGAATAATAATTTATTTTTTGTTTTGTAATGATCAAATTGATATACATATCTTATATTTTTCTGATAATCATAAAATTATTTTTTATCTAAATTGTAAAAGTGGGACACCAATTGGGACATGGATTGTGGACTGATGATTTCACATGGAAATAGTAGGTTTCTTCATAATGAAACAGATGGCAATATGGTAGCTACCGCAGCAGAACAGCTGAAGATCTTTAATACCGAATGCTCTCAACAAGTAACTGCAAAACGTCATTTAATGTTGATAAAGTTAACAAAAAATGAAAGGATAATTTATTCCCAGAAAATAATCGGATAAATACAAAAAGAATTTCTTGAAAAAGAAAGAGAAGAAAGGAAGGAAAAAGAAAACTCCAACTAGCTCAAGCAGAAACTCTGTTTATCTTACAGTATATCCCCATTGAAGTAATGACGATCCAAGTTTAACAACCTAGCTTGACTGTTGTTTTGTCTTCATAGTTCTTACTAAAGAATTAATAAAGTGGTATATTCGATTTACTAATGAAACACTTTGAAATTAGAACCGAACGTGGGCATTAGCTGGAAAGCACAACATCGAGTAGTTAAATAGCTTTTAATATTTCCTCCTTTGTGAAGCTCAAAAGCTTCTTTTCTTGCATTATGGGGATTGAAAGACTACCTTAACTTTTGCTGCTCTACGATGACGTATATCGGATCGGGCCTCAAACTATAACTTTGGGCCCGTATTGCAATTTACAGAAAGCAATCAATTTATATACTTCTGTTACGTACGTAAATGTGGGTAGTTTGCTGCCCCTATTAATAATCGAACGAACACGAAATTTTGAAATCTTTGCCAGAAAAGAGAAAAACATGAAGTGGGATTTTCAAATCTGTGTCAGTATCCACTAAGAGCAACTACGTATGGATGCAAAACAGATAAGTACTACAAAGAAAGTAATTAGCCCAAATATAAATAATTTCATGGTTCACTTTTAAGCCCAAAACAAATCTCATTAGTGCTTTATCTAGGGGTGAAAGATGAGCCGAGCCGGCTCGTGAGCTCGACGAGCCGGCTCGATAAAAGCTCGGCTCAAGCTCGACAAAAATGAGCTCGAGCTCATTTATGTTGAGCTCGAGCTCGAGCTCATTTAAGTCGAGCTCGAGCTTGAGCCCAAACATAGTGGCTCGCGAGCTCGTGAACAGGCTCGCGAGCTTTTCTTTTTTTTTTTAATTTTTTATATTTTTATATTTTAATAACAATTTATATATTATTCTTTATTTTTTAAAAAATTCGATTTTTTTAAAAATTTATATTAATGTATATTATTTTTACAAATTTTTTTATTAAAAATCTCGATTTTTTAAAAAAAAATATATTTTTTTTGTATTTTTATATTAATTTATATTATTTTAATTAATTTAATAATTTTTTTTTATTAATGATCAAGCTCGATGAGCTTTGTGAGCTCGAGCTCGAGTTCGAGCTCATCTGGCAGTAAACGAGCCGAGCTCGAGCCGTGAGCTGAAAAGCTCGACGAGCTCGAGCTCGAGCTCAGCTGTAAGGGCTCGAGCTCGAGCTCGAGCCCAGAAAATGAGCCGAGCTCGGCTCGAGCTCGGCTCGTTTACACCCCTAGCTTTACCATTCTGGCACATACAATACAATACAATGGAAAAGGCTACCAAAGATTAGAAGAAGAAGAAAAGCACATAGGATGGGAAGGAAAAGAAAACGAAAAAAAATCAAGAAACACAAAACAGTGCATGCAACAACTACTGCACCAAGTACAAGCCCAAGCACAACAAAATTAAGCATAAACAGAGCCATAAGATAAGGACATCAAAAGAAAAGCCGCTTGTTCTTCCTCCTTGAGCTTCCTCCTTCGGTTGGTGTTTGACCTCGGCCGTTGAAGAGCCACGTCACCGCCGAGAGCAGACCACAAGGCTTTCTTCTTGCCGTTGACCGCCGCCGACGTGGTGGTGGTACTACCACCACTGCTTGTGGTACTACTGTTGTTGCTCCAGCTGTTGCTTTGGGAAGCGTGATGGCGCTGTTTGGTTACAGCTGTGGCCTTTTTTGTTGTCTTCTTTTCGTCCTTTGCAACTCCCATTAAAGCCCTTCTCTTTTTTCGGCTCCTTATGCCACATGCGTTGCACAGCGACTTCACAGCACAAGAAAACAAAGAAAGAAAAAGGAAATTATTACCAGAAGAAAGAACACAGATGAAGTCCTCAAGCAAGACTACTATTTTTTTTCCACACAACACAGCCTCTTGCTAAGATGTTTGGTAATATAATATTCAGCAAACATTAATTAATGCAAACACGAGATGTGTCACGTGAGGGGAGGGATGGCATCAATGTTTTATTATATATTAATTAATGAAGACGTGTGCAAGATTCGTACACAAGAAACACAGAATGCGACTTGTGAAGATCATCCATGATCCATCACCAGCAAAGAAAGAACAACTAACTACCAAATGAAGGCCATTTAAGCACATTTAAGCCTTTGCATACATATCAAGTAAGAATGTCGTGAATAGTTTTACCTTTGGCCCGGCTGGACCACCTCGCCATAAAGGTGTTTTAGAAGTACCACAATCGACGCAAGTCTTGACGTTCGAGGCGTCGGAAGAGACTCTCTCTAGTGTTGGTGCTTGGCTGCTCACTTCATCGCACTCAGAACCCTGCAAAAAGAAGCGAGCTCAGCTGATGAGTGATGAATAACACGAGAGCACCTTTGATCATCGAATAATCACTCGACGGAGCTCGATATGAACTTAAAAGATGCGTGATCCCTTACTTTATCACTAAGATCCATCGCCAGGAAGTTCTTGATCGGAGATCTAACAGTAAACCTTAGTCTGAAAGTCGGATCAGACCGCTTGAGATCGGACCTCTGAGGCCAAATAGACACTTGATCGACGAAGAAAAACAGAGCAAACACTACGATCACACCTCGCGAGAACCCACTCGATGAATGGATCAAAAAACTGACATCAAACAGTAGAAAGAAGCAAAATCGAAGATCACAAACAGAAAAACCAAGCTTGAACTTAGGTGGAAACACGATCAAGCTTATGCTGAAAGAAGATCGCGGCGGCAGAACACGGAAAAGGGACTGTGCTGCCAAAAAAATGACTGAAAGGTAGAGAGAGAGAGGTGTTTTTTGTAGAGAGAGAAAATGATATTTGAAGCGAAGAGAGGCGATTGCTAGAAACCGCGATCGGTGGGGCGGATATATTATGATTTGAGAAAACCCTAAAACCCGCTATAAAGTGAAATGACGAGAATGGGCTTGACTGCGAAACGCTATCGTTACCGTTTACTGTAAGGGTGTTTTGGGGAATGCAGCGGAAGTATTTTAGCTGT
Source organism: Craterostigma plantagineum (assembly GCA_027422505.1). NCBI lineage: Eukaryota > Viridiplantae > Streptophyta > Magnoliopsida > Lamiales > Linderniaceae > Craterostigma > Craterostigma plantagineum. The sequence goes on along the minus strand of JAPQWV010000012.1, from coordinate 10,939,841 downwards.
TTTGCCGCCAGTGAGAATGGAGATTCTAGGGTTTCATCAGATTGCGCAGTTGCACGCTTCAGTGTGTGTGTGGACTGAGGTGTTTTTTAAATAATAATATTGGAGAAATAAACATATTATTTTACTCTATTATCGAGATGGAAAATAAGAGGCTGGATATGGATCCTTTCGCGTCATTTATTTGATTGAATTTCCCCATAAGAACTGTATTTATTTGTTAAAATGTAGCCTCACAGCAATATGATCATATATGAACGACTATAGTTTATTCTTTATTATATATCGTGTTGACTTTGTTGACCACGTGATTACGTAATTAAATCTTGTGATGTCACACTGTTGCATGGGAGAATAATCAAAAAGTGGCAAAGTGAGGAGTTGGCTTTTTACACCAAATATCCCAATTTGGCTAAATCCCAACCGTACGATGATTTCGTGAAATAATGTAGCTGATGTGCATTATTGTGGTAAAAAAACACAGCAATAGCTCATTTAAACTTTAGATAATTGTATGAAAAATTTTGGAGGTATTGTCGGACTTATTCATATGGCAGTCAACTATGTGACGCCTTAGCAATGGCAACTGATCAAGATAAATCCATATTGCAATAAATCTTTTATTATTCTTGTTTTAGATCATCCCCAAATTTGAAACTATAGACATCGATGGAGATATTAGCATATCTCTTACAAGTGGCGACAGTTGAGATTGTGTTTTGGTCTTTAATTGAGATAACATTAAGCAAAGGACAAACCGTGCTTTATATCTTTGATTTGTCAAAAGCCATATCCTTAATCCACTTCGCGAGTGGCATTCCTTAAACCAAGTAGATTCATTATAAGCCACAATGAGTTGATTGAACTACGAGTTTTAATATTACAAAATAAATCAAGAAAGAAAACCTTCGAAGATGAAAGCTTGTCCATCTTGCATAATTGAGACAAATCGCATGTGCCTACGGAATTAGAACACGTCATGGCTTGTGATTGATATTAACTAGCTAAGGCATTGACGTACCTAGGGATTCAATAATCGATCTATAGATATATATACATATATTTGCTTGAGCAGAACATTAGCCTTAGTCTTATCTTGTATTGTATGATTCCACAATCAGTTTCCATCTTTAAAAAAAATGGAATATAACCTTAAAATCTTCATATATTGATACATCAATGGACTTCGCAATATAAATTACAAGCAACAGCGTCTGCCCAAAAACTCTTCTTTGTAGATATAGGCATAACGATAGCTTTTTAAAAACAACACAGGGGAATGAACAAAAGGTGCAGAATATAAGTCTATAATAATTATTATTTGATTATGTTATGGTGACAATAACTGAAAAGGAAGTGCCAGGAGGCGAATTTTGTTCGTTACTGAGACCAGACAAAATATGTACAGAGGACCACCTTTTTCATATCTCAAACACATATCTCATAAACTAATACTCGCTCCATCCGAAACCATTTTATACATTTTATTAAATCGAGCATCCCACATCTTTTGTACATTTACTTATTTAGCAAAAAACTATCACAAGCAATCAATATACTAATATTAAATATTCTTAAAAGACGTGTCAAAATATATTTTTCTACCTTTTAATTGTACTGTATTATTAAAATATTCAATTTCTTAATTCCCGTGATAATTCCCAAATGTTTATGAACATTTGGGGACCGGGGAGTAAAAAGTAAAGATTTCACATTTTCAACTAGGAATGGACTCAAGGCCACGTAAATATCATCTTAAAGCCACCCAGCCCATAATTCTAATTATGCTTCATCCAAGAAAACCTATAATTAAGCTCCTCCATTGATTCCCAACTAGGTTTAGAGAAAAATAAGGTTGTCCTCTTTCCAATCTCACTTGCTCCCTCGGCGTCCCATCGAACTTTATATAATCCATCGTCGTAAATATACAAAAAAAAAAATAAATTGAAAAACATTCGTAATTTTCATTCAACCGCGCGACATTTTCTTTTACGTCGTTCGTCATCTGCGAAAATACAAATATGAGAGGGATCGAAGGGTCGGCCACCTATTGGCTGTACACTCACGATCAACGGTTCGAGCCCGCATCAAATAAGTCCCAACAATATAACGAAAACCAAAAGTTCGATAATATTCTAATAGGCGATCGTCTCCCCCGTGAAAACAGGCTCGTCCCTTCGAACAATTCTTACGCATTGACGCATGGCCATTCAGACTCGAAGAGAAAACAGAGGATTATGTCCTACAAGGCGTACACATTCGAAAGCAAAATTAAGGCCTCGTTACGCCGTTGGCTTCAACGGGTGATGAACAAATGAGACGCAAGCTAGGGGCTTTTTTTGGCTTTCTATAATAAATATCCCTTATAAAGGTCCCCTTTTTACCTTCATTCGTTTTCGACTAATAAGATGTATGGATAATGCTATGCTTAATACAATTGGATGTTACACATTTTGTTGCCATTGTGATGATGTAAATATCGTACTGAGGTTACGAAATATAAGTTTGTTTGGGACATAAAGGTTTGTAATAATTTGCCAAGAAAGATGAAGAAGGATCAGAAAAAAGAAAAGAAAAGAAATACCTGGCACTCGTCATCTGAGATCCACCACGTCGAATGTAGATTTGGTGTTCATGTAAACGTGGGAACAGTGTTCGTAAATAGGGCTTCCATCTTCGGGTTCTTCGTGAGGATGAAAACCGTGTTGTTGACAGTTTCGAATAACAGATACGCCGCCGGGATCGGATAGGTGAAATATGCCATGAGGACTGCAAATATAGGGAGAAAGATTTCTGTTAATTAAATGGAAAATAATAACGGACGAGATGTATGTATAACAAGTTTTGGGATAAAATGGGCATTAAAAAATTTAGTTACAAATAACAGCTCCACCTTGATGTGTCCGTAGGTGCCATTACAATTGCAATTGCTTCGGGTAGCATGACCTAGAAATTAGAAGGTGAGGTTCTAAGAATGTGGCGAAATATGAACTCGAGAAGGAAACGACGATAAACTACATAAGAAATGGAAGAATGGGAGAGCATTATTAGAGTGAGCTAATTATTGAAATGATTTATAAGTTGTGATAGACCATAAGGAGTTAAAAAGAAAAAAAAACGTGATACAGTACCTGGTATGAGTAATGGGTATGCAGGTCAACAGAAGACATAAAACATGTCTGCGTAGGATGTGTCTGTAATTAAGAACAAAATAGTCAAATGAAAAATATAGTACACTTTACACAAGAAGCTTTTCAGTTGTATGTTCTCAAGTTGGCCTTAGTGTTTTTCTTCTAATGAATCTTCCCTCCCACAAATCTAGAGAACATGTGAAGTTAGTTGACTTACATGAATCCATCCGAGAGGGAAAAGAGACCGTTTGTCCTGAACGTCAAATATTTCTTCTTCATTCAATGTTTGACACTAAAACAGGTAAAATATCAGTAAGATAAAAGTAGGCAATGAGCAGATGTCCTTAACACAAGATCATAACTACAAGCAATATCAACGCATGGCAAGTCACTTACGACTTGGCCATAACAATGTCACATCTAAATCGTCTTTGTTCCGAAATGTTTCATTGCATCGATCATTTGCAGCCAAAATGCTAACAACTATAGTATTACAGAATTGCTAGGTAAGAACATGGCCATACAAGACCGGATAGACTGTTGTCTGTTGCTGCTTCTTAGCCATTGAAAAACTACTAATCATAACTTAAGAGTCAGTACCGAGTCTGAAGTGGACTCCTGTTTAGGAATAATGAGTGTCGTAATATGGAATACTCTGTTCCGCTGCAAACCAATACAAGATAAACCTTTAGTTGATATAGAGTACGGCGTCACGTCATGAAGAAATAATATCAACACATAAGTCTTACAAGTGAGCCAGCTAGAACACCGCATGTCTCCAAATTTTTCGCTGTATTTTCACGTGCCAGTCTCAAAAAACTCTCCATAATCTTCACTGGCTACAAAATAACAAGCAATACAACAAGCCGTCACATGGACAGTAGTCAATAAATCAATGCAAAAACAGAGGATTCCAAGCCGTTTTACATAATATGTCGAATAAGGTTGTATAAATCTGAATATTGTCAGGTTGAGAATCTGAGATCATGATACTCACAATATGAAGATCCTGGTATGAATTGGATCCAGACTGCCCATCCTGAGAGAGTCTCGGTGGGCCCGGCCTTGGATCAGCAACTCTTGAGGGAGATAAAGGAAGCACTTCGGGCTGCACTTGTGCCAGAACGGGAGGAGGCGAAGGTTGTCTGATAATTCTCAAATCATTGTTCTCCCATTCATTCCCTTGAGGAGGACAAAGATCCTCTGCAAGCCATATACCATCATCCAACGACAGAACGGACTCCATGGTGGAGTTCTCCAACTTCAGATCACCGCCTGTCGTTGCCACATGATCTTGTTGGTCAGCCTGATTGAGGCTTTAGAATAAAAGATTCAAAGGTTACTCCCAACTACGATAGGGTAGATAAAATGTCAAAAGGAAAAAGATAGCTTACAAATTCACCCAATACCTTAAAACTTCAAGTGAATCCACAGAAACATTTGTTGGGTAGTTAACCTGGGCAGATGCAACATAAGCAAGTGAAAAAGAAAATCCAAGAAAAGTTTATAAAGATTCTTGCTTATGTTGGGTAGCAAATCGACATAAGGTAAGGGTATTGTAGCTGAACCTCACCTTAAACCCAGCACTGGGCCCGACCCACTGACCATGAAGTCCATTTGGTCCAAAAAATGAATGCCTGGACAGTGTTTCCTGCTTTGGAAGAGGTATGCTAAGAGATCTGCCAAATTTCAATATTAAATCAGCTCCATAAAATTGGTCAAAGTGATAACCAATGGGAGTTACAAAAGCCGGCTTTAGTAAGAAACTACGATGAAGCAACAAGGAATTGCCACTACTGCTACCCCCACAACGACTGTTGCTTTTATCATCAGTATATCCTTACGCTAGTTGCTTTAACTAGTAACGTTAACAAAATAATCATATTTTTTATTTTTTATCAATTAATCAATATTTGTCATACCATACAGTCAATACGCTAGTGTAAGTTTGTTCGACATTGGGGAGCCAAATTCGTAACTCCCAACACAAAAAAGAAGACCTTATTTACCATTCCTTAAGTAATAACTTTCCAGGGAAGGAAAAGGCAAACAAATGGTAAATAGATTGTTAACATCAAGAGTGTACGGACTGGCAAGCCAACTAGAGAAAGAGTTTACTATCCTACTAACACATTGGACTCACAGCTTTTGGAATTGGGTGTCAATAGAATTTGATGGAGAAACTAGAGTAGATTCGCTCTTTTGTTTAGATGCAGCGCGTGAACGTGCTGAAAATGGTGGAATCTGAACCAAAGAAACGGTGATGACTAACGGTATTTTTCAGAACATAAAAAAATACAATATAAAAAACTTGTACTGCACATTACCAAAATGATTTAACCTCTAGTTCTATACCTGGCTACTGCTCTTAATTAATGAAGCTCTATCATTCAACGAGGTGGCATATGAAATCATATTTGGGCAATCAGCCTTGTGCATTTGAGACGTGTTGTCGACTCTATTAAGCTCATCTAGCTGATGCCGCACTTTTGGCTTCAGTTTCTCCAACTCATCTAGCACAGGAAGCAACCTCTGCGAGAACATTTGATAAATTGAAGGAAACATACCGTCATTTAAAAAAAAAAGACCATGTCAATTGATTGTTATGTTGAACATACCTTCTTATAGAAAGTTCTTTCTTTCGGACATAATGTCTGGTAATCGCGATGGCATGGTATGGTTTCCGACACCAAACTGCTTTTGCACACAGTGCAAACAGACTATTAATATCCAAGCGATATATCCACCGAATGATTGATATTATTCAAGCCATTACCTCGAATATCTGAGCAGTATGACATACAAGTCTATAATATTCTTCTCCTCCCTGTATATATTTGCCTGAATATAGACAAATCAACACTCCATTGGAAAATCAGAGGTCATCATACGCAATTGCTTACTTAACATTGGAAAACCAAATTGTGATTAATCAAAGATAATCGCTTAAGGCATGAAAGAAGGGATGCTAAAAGCTCAAATTTGCTGTAGAAACATTCATAAAGATACCAACAAATCATCAAAACCCGAGGTCATCATACGCAATTGCTTACTTAACATTGGAAAACCAAATTTGATTAATCAAAGATAATCGCTTAACGCATGAAAGAAGGGATGCTAAAAGCTCAAATTTACTGTAGAAACAGTCATAAAGATACCAACAAATCATCAAAACCCGCATAGCTCAATGAGCTAAAGATGAAAAGGCTAAACACAATGTCGCGGCCCAAAATATCCATCTACGAAGCCGATCATAGCGACTCCGTACCTGTTTGAGCAGATTATCAGCTATGCGGTAGTAGTTGCGTATAGAGATCCGATGATCAACGTCGATCTTACGAGTCACAGCGTTAAAATTGATCGGCGACGAAGACTGATACGACGGCCGCCTCATCCTCCTAAAACAGAACTTCTAATCTCCAGTGGCAAGCAGCGAAACACCTCCTAATCTCCCGGCGAAAATCGTTCTAACGCGTGAATTTTGTAAGCAAAGATTTATCGGGTTTGCGTAATTGCTAAATGAACAGTACAGTCCTGATGTGGGAATAGAGCTTCTCGTCTTGATAATGCAACTCCTCAACACGAAAAGACATAAATACCCCTCCACAATATAAGACAAACAACGCTTTGCATGAGGGGCTATTCCGCCCATTCAACTTACACAAATAAGAAAAACAACTCTCAAACATGGATCAAAACAACAATCTCCAGCCAATAAAAACCACCCCGAGCGCCACGAACCCAGCCACGAGGGACCCACCGCTCGAGCCGACACCGTTGACTTGCTCAAGCACGTCGAAGTGGCCTGTAAGAGAACTCGACCCGGTCAGAAAATCTCTCACGCAATAACACCGCGTATATTACAGACACGAACCTCTCAAAGGTCCATAGCCACATCCCGAGCCCAGCGCATGCCTTACGTTATTCAACGTTGCGCCATTATAGAACACAAATTTCTCGAAAATTCCGGCGATACAATCAAGAACTTGGTGGGTCTCAGCCACGCATGGCCCACCGCAGTAGTCGTCGGCGTGCTGAGGTGGCACGCGGAGTTCTCCGCTTTCTGTTAGCCTGTAAGGCTCTGAACAGCTGCTGTAGATCTGAAGATTGCGCAGCAACCGTAGTAAGTATAATGCGTGTCGAAATATCGATAGGATTTAAATCGACTAAGAATCTTACGTTATCGTTGCTGAGGCAGTGAAGGGCTTTGCTGAAAATGAGAGGGCTCGCCGGCCCGATTATCCCAGCTCGAGGGAAAAACTGAGTCGCTGTTCCACCAGCTTCAGCTTGAGGCACGTAGCCATTTGCGATTGCGCTCGCAGCTCCTAGGTTGGGGTCATCGAACGTGTTAGGAAATATTATTGTGTTCAATTATTTATTTTATCTTAGCTTGGTAATTCGTATTAATCTAGGACCTAATTGTAAATATACCCGACTTGTGGGTATATTAGTTATATTGGGCCCAATAAGCCCATTAGGGCTTATGTATAAATACCCTAAACGATACATCGTTTAGGGTTGCTGATTCATTAATAGAGTTGACGACTTTTCTGAAGAACTCGCGCGCTCTCGTTCCAACTCTACAATTCGTCTATCGGTATTACTTCTTTATTGCTTCCGTAATTCATCGTATCAGGTAATACTAATCCTTTGAATCAGTACAAGGTTGGATCAAATCGGCCTAACAAGTGGTATCAGAGCAGAAATCGTGGATCAAATTCATCAGATTTATCTCGGTTTGATGTTCGAATTTTTCGCTTTTTAATTCAAAAATCATCAATTCCTCTTCGTCCAAATTCCCAGATTCTTCTCGGCTCATGGAGAACGCATAGGTGTATATTCGCTGCTCGTGATTCTTGATCGAAATTTTCGAATTCTTTTTCAGCCGAAGAACAGCGTGACGACGAAATCTCGTGAATTAAATTGCTCATCTCGACTTTTGTTTCGACATTTTATCTCGACATCTGCCTCGAAATTTTACTTAGGGACCCGACATTTTGCATTCCATTCGATATTCATTTCGACATTTTATCTCGTATAAGGATCTCGATATCATGTTCATTCGACATCTACTAAATAGCCATCTCGACTTTTTAAACTTCTCGACATTTGAAAGCTAACTATCGAAATCTTCGTTTATTGAAATCATATCTCGACATCTTCATTCGATATCTACTATTCCTTGGAAATCCTTATCCTATTCTTGGAATATTATATTCATTTAACTGTCGAAATCCGTGCGTTAGGTGGATTTCGTTTCCTGTTCTGGAGACTTCACTAACTCCTTTTCTCATTATATATATATATATGTTAGGTTATATATACATATATTTATATATATAGAAATAAAAAAAAAAGGAAGGAAAAAGAATATATTTAAGCTTTCTCGACATTTAACACCTCAAACCCCTTCAAGAATTTAAGGCTTTCGACATGATAGAATTACAAAATTAATTTGGACTTCACCCTCTCGAGAAGCTGCATTTCGAAAAGTCAAAATTTAATTCTAATTTTCACCGTTATTCGAAAATTACATCTTTTAATTAATTAAACTTTCATTAAATAATAATAATTAAATTCAGTGATTATTTTATCTTCATCTATCTTTCTAACATTATTTGATTTTTCTGAGTTAGAGGTCTATTTAGCTGATCAACACGATTAAGATCCACATCCAACCTACCACAAGAACGGACCAACAAGTCTCTACAAAAAATTTGCGACGGTCAAATTGTTTCGACACTTCACGGTATCTCTCAACAAAATCAAAATTTTTCCAGAATTGAACTTTCAATATCCACTTTCAATATGTCGTATATGCCGTATCAGTGGGAACAGAAAGAGAACAAACAAGCTAAAGAAATAGAGGAATTAAAAGCTCGCTTAGAGAATAATCATAAATGTCTTCTTGCCAGCTTAAGTGAAAAAGCGCATCTCAATTGCAAGCTTGAAGCAACGCAAATGAGAGTCGATGATCGTGATAAAGAAATAGAAAGAATGAAAGCGAAAATTAGTGAGTTAACTACTACTTTGAAAAAGAGCGAAGACGAGAGACTCACTAAGACTTGTCAATATAACGTCATGTATAGCGAGCGTAGCGAGTTATACGTTAAAATTAGGAGTTTAGAGGACATTCTAACAAAAAGAGGGCAAGCGGATCAAAATTCCTCTAAGAACCTAGCGTCAAACGGGGAAAGTAATTTACATTCTAACAAACCTGCTTCTTGTTTGGAAATTCCAGAGATTGCTAATAAAATTTCCAAATTAAACGCAACTTTGGAATCAGAAAGAGTAGGTTTTCAAGCAGAAAAACAAAAACAGTCGGGTGTCGTACTCATGGCAGAACAGGAACCATGGCTCAAGGATACCTCTGAGAGTGAGGAAGAAAATCTGGCACCCATGGCAAATGTCGAAGCTGACTCTGAAGATGAAGCACATATCACTGCAGCTACTCTCCCAACTGACTCATCTTCAGAAACTGAGGTACACGATTCTTACTCTGATCTACATTTAGAGATTTCAATTCTTCAAGATAGACTAACATCTATGTCTAGTGAAAACCAATCATTAAGAAAACTAGAAACTAGGTTAGCGAACAATGAAAAGGTCTTGCGAACCGAACTAGTAGAAAAGGCTAAGTTAAACTCGTTTCTAGAACAAGCACATGATACATCCCTCAGACATGAGACTAGGATAAGATATCTAGAAGAAAAACTTTCCGAGAAGGAAAATGATTTCAAGAAGAGTGAGGAAGAGCGTAATTCCATATCCCAAAAATATGAATTCTTATCCAAGGAACGAAATCGTCTATATTCCAAAATAAAGAAACTTGATGATCTCCTAACAAAAAGAGGACAGACAGATAGAACGATTTTTCTAAACAAGCCTAGAGACATAGAATTTTATGATCCCCGTGAAGGATTAGGCTTTGTTCCAGGTTCCGTACAAACAGTCAAGAAACCCCTCCCTCTTTATGATATTAGCTTCCTAGGCTTAAATATACCTAGTCTACTCCCTTTCACTAGTTCATCTACAATTGACATCCTAGAAAAGAAAAGAGAAATAGAGAGGACAGGGTAGAAATCCCATTTGACTACGAAGAACTGAATAAACGTGACAGAACCACGGACACATCCTTGTCTGAAGACGACTACTTACCTCTATATCCACCCTCTTTAGAAGATGTAAGTGGCCAAAATTCAAATCCCCCTACCACATATATCCCAGCATCTCTCAAGGAAATCTGTGATTTGCGCTCGACTCTTGAGTCCGAAAAGATTGCCTTCCAAGTGGAAAAAGACGTACTTCTGACAATCATCTCCTCACTCGAAAACAAGTCAACAACTCCATAGGTTTATCCCCACCATTGCATTCAGCTAAGTCTAAGATAGAAGCATCACTGCACAAGGAAATTAAAGGGAAAGAAAAAGCCAAAAGACATGATCTACTATTTGAAAACTACGCGTCTCCTTCAAATCATTACTATTACTACGATGATGCACTTGCCTTAAATTCCCGTTTTCGTTTAGCAACCGCAACCTCAAACAAGAACGACTCACGCTTCTTTACCAAGTCAAGCTCGCAAACCCAAATGGAGAGGAAACAAACCAAAGACAAGACAGACTTCCTAACTGAACTATCACGCCTGCAAGACATCAACACGTCACAAGCCAAGGAACACCAAAATCAAATTGAAATCTTCAAGTTCGAAAAAGAGAAACTACTAAATGAAATTTTCCTCCTAAGAAATCTCAACGATCATTCATCTGAAGTTGGTTCCTCTTCGACTTATGATTTAACTCCTAACAAAGTGTCAAATTCAGCTACAGGCAAGAAACTAACCAAGAAGACGAAAACGATGGACTGGGTCAGGAAATCAAAATCTAAACCCTCTCGTACCAAGGCTTTCTACTCTACAAACTATGCTTCTGATGAACATAACTTCATTTCATCGAAGACTATTAAGTATTGTGATGTTTCCCGTTTTAATAAATCTAATATTTGTAAGATGCATCATTCATCTACTCGACAGGCATCATCTCATGCAAGCCACGTCTCGAACTCTCCCGTATTCAATCGATTGATGCATAAGAACTCAACAGGGCATAATCCTAATGTTAAACAAATTTGGGTGCCCAAGCAAAAACATCACTCCATATCCCCTCAACACTCAAAACAAGGATTGAAGCTATGGATTCCTAAATCACAAATCAAATTGAATAGGACTTCAAATGATGACTTAGGATCAATATCTGAACCAAATGTGCTTAACTTGTTTTCTGCTAACAAGGGAGGACCCATCCAAAAATGGGTACCAAAGGCTCGATAATATTTTGCAGATATCCCAGCATGAGTAGGTACTAAGAGAGCTGCTCCACACTCATGACTGGTATGCGACGAGGGCAGCCAAACATCCCAGCATGAGTAGGTACTAAGAGAGCTGCTCCACACTCATGACTGGTATGCGACGAGGGCAGCCAAACATCCCAGCGCGTATGGCATCTCGGGTTGCTCCACAGACGCGACTGGTTAGCGATGCGAGCAACCAAACGTAGGTAAATTCTATATATGCATTCCATAGTTAAACTTTTGACATGCATATCGAAATGAAAAGATTATATACCTACTTTGAAACTAAAGGGTACATTAGAAACATGCTTGATTCAAAAGAATTTTAAACTTTTAATTTTAGCATGCATATGAGCTGAAATGACTAAATACCCTCCTATAGGTACATTTTCATTATGCATGCATCTTAAAGAATTTTCGAGCTTAAATTTTTCTGTATGCATATGACCTGACGCACAAAATACCTATTTCAGCTTAGATAGATAAAAAAAAAAACGTACATTCTAATGCATTTTAAAGAACAATAATTCTTTAGTTGCATCTGCTTTGAAAATAAATTAATACGTTCACGCTTATTTAATTGGGAGAGAATTTACATGTTTAAATGTGCATGCATTGAGGGGGAGCTACTCTTTTTTAAAGAGAAGCAAATCTTATATTTGTCTTAAGGGGAGCAATAAATAAATTTTGAGGGGGAGCGAACTTAATGTGTGAACTTAGGGAAAAAGACTTTCGAACGATAATCCGAATATGCATCTTTTGAGGGGGAGTAATTCAGTTTTAAGAAGCATGATTTGAAAGGGAGGAATAATATATCTATATATATCTATATATCCATATATAAATATAATATATAGTTACTATTATATTATTAATAAGACAATACATGTATATAAAAAAAAAAAGAAAAGGAAAGGCCAAAAAAAAAAAAAAAAAAAAAGGCCTCATACTCTCGTAATCCTGCTTCAAAAGAGTTCCCCTGTCTTCCAAAGATATATTTGAAGGACGAGTCTCAAGCCTACAAGAGTTCAAGAATTCCAAAAGGCGTGACAACCGTACACTATCACGAAGATGATCTCAACCGACCTGCTCCAACTCGCTGATCAAGCAGCACTCAAATAGACGGACGCATGGATTTTCAGTTCCCACGGTTCAGTCAGAACAAACTGAACCTAACCCCGGAACGTAGCCGAGTGTTAGTGACGATTCAAGTTCATAGAGCTACCCCTATTTGGAAATTCTTGACAAGACGAAGAGCGGAAGATACAAAATTCCCTTAGTCACAAATTACTAGGACCAACCCCCATAGGTACAGGTGCTAATTGTATTAGCACCCGGTAGAAGTCGCCGCATTAGGTCCAACGGCGCATGCACAACCGAGCCTTACCCACTCATCGATCTCCCAACAGACCGATGTTTCACTAAATCACGGGGAGCCGCATAATCTATCACTGCTTCACTTGGAAGCAGGAGATATTGAACTAAGTGGTAGTCAGCCCCACACCACTGAATTTTATTGAACACATCGAGTCTAGTGTGTCCTCACCATCCAAATATTTTTATATCTTTTTAGGACACATACACTTTTTTTCTTATCTGGACTTTGTGACCAGATCAGAACTTTCGTAGACATGTCCTACTACGACATGCTTCGATGATCGGAAGGAAGTCCTACCGTTGCAACATCAAAACAACAACGGTTTCAGGCCATCGTCTATGAGCTATGCTCCTAGATTGATGTTAACGGGACGCCTATGTGGCCCGGTTTATAAAGCCCTGTCCTCATAGGCCACGTCTCAGTTAACTCTGAGTCGTGTCGACGGACTGCCTTTGTGGCTCCGTCAGGTTATTACCCAACCTGAGCACCCACCATTTCCGCCGCGCGTACCACTCTTAAGACGGGCTCTCATGTAATTAATGGAAAATCTGAAGGAGCCCAAGCACATTTTGGAAAAGGAACTCCATCATCTTGTCCCGAAGACGCGATCTTCTTGCCAAAGACGATGCCCCATTTTGACCCATAGCATGACGATCTCCCTAGCTCGATCTTCATGAGGGGGAGGAGCACTAAAGCAAAATGGGAGCAAAACCACGACGAAAGTGCAATATAGATCAGAAAATGCCAAATCTCAAGCGTCGTCAAAGAATCAAGCGAAGACCACAGAGTCCAACGATTGAAGTTGTCGCCTCATGTACGACTCTCCGATTTTAAAGAAACACCCCAATCACAACACAAGGTTGAACAAACGTAGGGGGAGCTAAGCTACAATTGAACGGAGAGATCGGATTCAAATGACAAGATACGACCAACAACTTTAGCATGGACTTCAAGAATCAAAGTTGCCGACTCGTGTACAACTCTTCAAGTTTAAAGAAAACTCCCAATCCCAACACAAGGTTGAACAAATGTAGGGGGAGTTGCGACTATCGAAGGGAGAGCTGAAACACAAGAAGAGAAGATCAGAACACGGTGAGCTTGGAACTCGTAAAGAAGAGGTCACAAGGCTAGATAAAGGAGGAGGTGAACGAAGAAGAACATGCATGCAAATGCTTTCGCGTACACAACTCCGATACGTGTTCTTTGAGGACTCCGTACGATCACAAGACGAAGATAACCAGCGCTGAATTGCAAATTGAACACAAAGGGGGAGATTGTTAGGAAATATTATTGTGTTCAATTATTTATTTTATCTTAGCTTGGTAATTCGTATTAATCTAGGACCTAATTGTAAATATACCCGACTTGTGGGTATATTAGTTATATTGGGCCCAATAAGCCCATTAGGGCTTATGTATAAATACCCTAAACGATACATCGTTTAGGGTTGCTGATTCATTAATAGAGTTGACGACTTTTCTGAAGAACTCGCGCGCTCTCGTTCCAACTCTACAATTCGTCTATCGGTATTACTTCTTTATTGCTTTCGTAATTCATCGTATCAGGTAATACTAATCCTTTGAATCAGTACAAGGTTGATCAAATCGGCCTAACAGAACGCTTTTCCTGTAAAGAAATGTTTAGAGAAAGGATTAATTTTTTCCTTTTTTTGCAGCAGATATTGAGAAGTTTGATACATGCATACCAATATTCCAACAAAAGGTGGTGACGAAAAGTGAAGCTAAAAGTCGGTAGTTGGCTGATGCTATAGATGCCATTTTTGGTCAAGAAAACGACGGTGATAAGGTGGGATATTGAGAATAGTAAGTAACAATCACAGTGATGGTTTTTCACATGCCATTCATTATATATCTTATAGTGGGAAGTGAGGTGGAGTGTCACCGAAGAAATTGTATTTGGAAAGACCAAATAGCCAATAAGGTGAAGTAAAGGCCTGTAAAAGTGGTAGCTACCAACCCCAAGTATGACATATGTTTCTTGGAAGAGTATTCAGTCATGTTTGTCTTGACTATTGACATGAGAGAGCATTTCCCAACTACAAAGTTACATTCTTAGAAATTCTAAACAACGCAGTTGAACAAAAATATTCAGAAAATTGGAAAAAAAATAATGAACTCATTATAAACAAATGTACCTATTGTAAGTCCAAATGGGGCTCGCTAGGCAGGGGTTTAAGTGCCAATCCCTTCTTATTGCATTTCGACCAAATCTCTTGAGCCTCTTGATATCTTGCAAACTTGACTAAAGCCTCGATGAAAGAATCGCACGTGTAAGAATCTAGGGCACAATGATTCACTTCCATCGAATAAAACAGCTCTTTAGCCTCACAAAACCTTCCACATTCACACAGTGCACTAATGAACGCTGCATAGGTGAAGTTATCGGGGACTAAGTTCAGCATCGACATGCTTGAGAGAAGCCTTTGTGCTTTATCGATTTTGTTATCTATACAGAACTTCTGTATCAGGGCATTAAAGGTATACATATCAGGCATTATTCCATCGATTTCCATCTTTTTCAATAGCCTCATTGCTTTTCCCACATCTCCAAAAAGGCACAAGGAATGAATCAAGCTGTTATATGTAACAGTGTCAGAAGAAATTCCCCACTCCTCCATCTCAGACAAGCAGGCAAAAGCATCGTCGGTCTGATTAGTCTGCCCAAGAACTTCGATTAATGAGCTGAAGGTGAAAGCATCAGGTTTATAACCATGGCCAAGGAGCATCAACAGCATTTTGCGTGCTCGAGCTACATTTCTTTCCCTGCTATAACCTGCAATAATGGTGTTGAAGGTAACGAGTGTTGGGAAAGTGCCTCTTTTGAACATCAATCCCAGGATTACAAATGCTTTGTCCGTCATCTTAGCTTTGCAAAAGCAATCCATAACCATATTGAACGAATAGGCATCATTGATAGTTCCTTCCTTGAACATCTGACTTAGATATTGATTGGCCTTTGAGTCTCGTTTTGATTTGTATAAGGCCTGACAAAGCGCCAGACAAGTACTCAAGTCCACCTTCACATTTAGTTTGATTAAACAATCGAATATATGAACAGCTGCCTCAAGATTTGATCCTTTAATCAAACAAGTCATCAAAATGTTGGATACCGAACTGTTAGGGACATACCGCCGTTCTTCAGCTGTTTTGAAAAATGCAGCTGCAAGTTTTGGTAATGAATTGTCACAAAGAGAAGTGAGTATACTATCAAAAACCACTTTAAGGACTTTTGCCTCCCTTTTCACCCATTGGGACAGTGATTCAAAAGCATCGTCTGGACTCATAGCACGAAAAACTCCATTTATTAATGATCTATACGTAGCCTCGTTAGGCCTAACGGTTACTGTTTTCATTTTCTCAAGAACCCTAAATGCAGCATCCACTCTTTTAGCATTACAAAACCCATCTATCAAAATAGTGTACGTAAACACATTGGGGAAATATCCCAATCCCCTCATCTGTTTCATAAGCCGAAGTGCCTCATCCACCACGCCAGATTTACAAACACCATGAATAAGAATATTGTAAGTAAACCTATCCCTGACACAGTTATCCACCTCCATTTGCTGAAACTTGAGGTAAGCCAAATCAAGTGAATTGGCCTTAATTAGTCCATCGATGACTGCATTATACAACCTCGTAGTTGGACTAATGCCCAAGTAAGAAACCTGCTCGAAAACCTCCAAGCAATACTTTGCCAAACCCAACCTACCCCAACTGCCAATTAAAACACAGAGCAAACCCTCACTCACATTACAACCATAGCTTTTCATCTCCCCCACCAGCTCAGCAGATAACAAGACAGGCCCTTTTCTATAAAAGGAATTACTCAAAGCCCTTAAAACCCATTGGTTTTTAGCAAGAGTTGCATCGATATCCGAAACCCAAACATAAAATCGCAACGAGCACAAAGGGTTTTCTTGGTTCTGCAATATACTAACCACAGAATGAACATTCAGCCTACTCTTGTCAGCTTTAAATTCATGGTTCAGCAGTAAAAACCAGTCCTTCCTCGATAAGATATCAGAAAGGTAACGATGGTCGATGGGTTTTGAGTTCAAGCGCTGCTCACCAATTGGAATGCCAGGCTTATGAGCTGAAACGGAACTGATAATTGAGCCTTTGATCTTCAACTTACCTGATGAAGAACGTATTGGGTTTTCACCTTTATTTTTCGCAGAAGCGAGCTTCGATGCAACCGAAATATTGGGATTTTCTTGATAATTGATCCTCTGCGATACGGTTTGCAATTCATATGAAGCCCTAACAGCCAAAGACGAGAACTTTCTCATCGAGCAAGGTTTGCTCTTGCGAGGGTTGTGTCATGGAGGAGGCTATGCTACTACGATTCTAATTAAATTAGTACTGTTATAAAAGAGGTTTTTTTCATGAATGAGCACATTTTTTTGTTAAATAGGATTACTTTTGTGTGAAATTTAAAAAAAGGGATTCTAGGTTTTCTAATTAAAAAAAAAAAAAGGATTGGGTGTTTGAAAAAAAATCGAAGTGTTTGATTATCATTTTGATCCGCTCGACTGAAATTTCATGTCGAAATGAGATTTTAATCGATGGGTTCGTGATTCTTACATGTATTAACACCAAATCTGGGTGAATTTTCGTGTTTTTGAGCTTGAAATCGACGTTTTCGAGTAAAAAACGATTTATTCGAATATTTTATTCGAACTATTCGAGTGCATTCGAATAGAAAAATAGCACTTATTCGAGTAAAAAAAATTCGAATTAAAAATTCGAATTAATATTTTTCAATTCGAGTTTTTTGTTACTCGAATTGATTAATTCGAATAAATTCGAATTAAAAAAAAATTATTCGAATTAATTCGAATTTTTTAATTACTCGAATAAATGCTACTTAAGTTGGGGTATTTCGGTAACTTTCGATCCGTCCCTTTTGTTTAATAAAAATAGGAAACGTTCCCTTTTGTTAAAATAGCCCATGCACAATTTCTACTTTTACACAACACAAATAGGAAAACCATATTTAATCATCAAATTTTGAAGTGTTTCGTTAAAGAAGCGCAACATCGTATAGATGACATATATTTATTTGTTTACTTATTTTTAAACAGATATCTCGCGACCGTTGTCCTCCGGCTCGATATATTATTGGAATTGCTTCTTTTTTCTCTTAACGCAAAACATAAATGTTATACTCCCACCCAGCAACTTTATCACATAAATTGCTGGATACGCAAATTAAGGTGGTATTATTATAATAATATAGTACAATAAAAAGGTAAAAAAATTATATTTTGACACGTCATTTAAGAATATTTAATATTATTATATTGATTGTTTGTGATAATTTTTTGCTAAATAAGTAAATGTGATAAAATTAGCGGGACGTATGGAGTAACACTTTTACGATGAAAATAGAAGATTTCGATTAGTCGCACAATGTCCAAATAGTTTGATATAATTATAAAACGAATAATAGTCTTTATATTAAACATTCATTCAAATTGCTTGCAATGATCAAGATGTACACGCAGGCCTTCGAGGTGGTAGTTGCTGATGAGGCGTTCTCTAGAAAAAAAAAACCACAATATTTATTTTTTCTGTAATTTAATTTATGTAAGGAAATTAATTATGGAAATAAGATGCTAGCTAATATTTTGAATACCTGCAATTTTGGTTGTAAAGTCTCTATAGCCACCGTTGATTGTTGATCGAGTCCTGCACCTTGCTGACGTTTCAATTTATAATAAGAAAATTATCAGTAAGCTAATTTGATAGAAAATTAAATTATACTTTTAAAGTAATACCTTGCATAAAGCCCAGTCTGCAGAGTCAAAGAAGGCCCTTTCATGGTCCTAAAATTAGAAGGTTTCTATATCAGTCATAAAACTAATATGACAAAATTATAAAATTATAAAGAAAGTAATAAGACAAAATTATAAATATGGATAACTATTTTATGGTAATAAAGAAGTAGATTTCGTGCCTTAGATATCAAGGGCTTCTTCTTCGGCACGAGCCCTCCATACTTCTTATCACTAGGAGCAGCCTATGAAAGCGAAATTGAACCAATACATATAACTAGTAATAATTGGTGACCAAGACTTTTTTTAAAAAAAATATCATTGTCACATCTTTGCCTTTTCAAATTATATAATATGTGACATTGCTTGTGGAACGAAAATATTACTAAATCAAGATTTTATTAATAGGGAACGATGGAAGTTCAC
This sequence comes from Craterostigma plantagineum, assembly GCA_027422505.1. Lineage (NCBI taxonomy): Eukaryota > Viridiplantae > Streptophyta > Magnoliopsida > Lamiales > Linderniaceae > Craterostigma > Craterostigma plantagineum. The sequence continues at coordinate 10,920,760 of JAPQWV010000012.1, read as the reverse complement.
ATGAGTGAAATTCAACTTCGGGCTGCCTAACTCAAATTGACTCAAAAAAAATAGAAGAAAGGTTTATTACACACATTACACGCACATATAATACATGGAAAATGTCATTGATCATATAAACTACAATTAACTGTGTGCCGACAATTTTAAGATATAATAGAACTACATTTTTGTTGATTAAAATTGAGTGGCCGACACATACTACAATATATCTTGTGACAATCAAATATAACCATATAATCTTTAACCCAGGACCACTATGATCATGTTGCATGTGAATATCCAATTAGTGAAAAAAATATATACATTATTGAATAATTTCAACTAATCGATTACACATAGTTTGATTACCTAGACACGAAATTCTCGTATAATCAATGGCTTCCTCGTTTATTACAATACACGTATGTTGTTGTCAAAAACATATTCTTGTAGCGTTGAGCAACTCAGGAAATGACTTCATAATAAATTAAAAAGAAAAATAAAATACCTCAGTTGAAGCACTGTGATCCTCATTGCTCTTTCCTTTAATATAGTCCTCCATGGCTAAAGCTTCAAATTGATATAAAAAATCAAGAAACAGAGAAAGACCGATGTTTTTTAATGGCTTTTTAGATAACAACTATATAAAAGCTCCATCTTATTACATAGAATAATTGAGAAACATACAATATTAAGAATAGAATCCCATTATTACCTTGGAGTGGAGGAAACTAAGAGAAGCAAGCAAAGGTAGAAAGCAATGGAAACGTCAGGCAATTTGGATAAAAGGAGAGTGATTGCATATATATACTTACACACTTAAAAATGTGTGTGTTTATGTGTTTATTATATTATTACTAATAAATAAATAATTAGGTACGTTGGAGGTTACTAGTCGACCTTAGGTTTGACTGTAGTTAATTGCTGTTAAGACATCAACATCGTAAGGAGCCTTTGCCTTAAATCACACCGTACGATCTTGGCACGAACGAACTAATACAATGTTGTCTTTTCTTTTGGTATATGTATTCGATATCGACACACGAAATTGATCATCGGATTTAGGAATTACATTGATATAAAATAAAAGGCCACATGATAAACGACACGAAGACGTAATAATGCATTCTCATAATTCAAATTTATTTAAATACAAATTGTTTTGAGGGCTATGTTATTTAATATTGTCGATCGATGGACACCATACCTAACGGTCATCTCTAGCCTTTCTCATTAATTTTTTAGAAAAAAAAATTATTAGTGGTTGTGACAACGTTATTATTTCGTCATTTGATTTGTATTTTGACTTTAGTTGCAATAATTATCCATACAAATTATACGTCCGTTTGCCTAACGGGTAACGGCTAACGAAACCGCTTGGAAGGTGACATTTTTTTCGTAGTGGGCCTATTATTAAGAGTCATAGGCCCAATAAATAGATAATGGACCAATTACGGCCCATTTTAGTTTGAGTTGGCCCATTATTTATGTGGTGGTGGTATTAAAGAAACGCGGGGATGTCCAACGACGTCGTACCTACGAGCTTTTCTTCCAATAACGAATTTTTCGACGTCGTTCGTCGTAATCCTTTCCCGGCAAATCCCAGAAAAAGAGGTTGCGTTGTATGTGATGGGATCTCCTGTGATTACCCCAGAGGACGTTCTTGAAACCCTAATGAACGATGGGACAATCGACTCCTTGCGATTGAAGATCATAAATCAGCTGAAAGCCAATGTACGTGAGTGCGACTACCGTTCACTGGTGTTATCTGTTATACTATGTTTTTTTCCAGTGATTTTTTTATGTTGACGAGCTGCTTTTATTGTGAATTTAGGATTTTTCGATCGTTTAACCCCTGAATATATATGATGCTCTGTTTGTTAATCTGTGGATTCTAACCAATGTGATTCTTACGGTCTGCTGCTACATTTTAGTTATACTGAGTGGAGCTAGTGAGTTCTTCTCTCTCGATTCGTTTTTGGGCTCTGTAAATAACATCACCATCAACTGCTTCTACTTTGCTGCATATGTTTAGCGTGATTCTCCTGAAATATTGCCTAAAAGTCATTACCCCAAGATTTCTCATTGAAGCCAAGAAATGTAAACATTAATGTCTTCGCAGGAGGAGCTTAGAAGCAATACAATTAAAATGGTGGAGCAGAGCAAGGTTCTCAACACTCCTGGCGCCGAGAAACAGACAAAGAGAGAATTGTTTGATGCACTTAGACAGGAGCTAGAGTAAGAACATATTACTCTGCTCATCTTCCTCGGTGTTTAGCTTATGCGTGGAGTAATGACCAAGTTATAGGTTCCCTAAGATCTTTAATAGACACGGTGCATTCTTACCACTTCATTAGCTAATTTCTCACTTCTTCAATGTTTGGTTTTTTCCTTACCATTTTACATATGTGCAGGGCACCTGTGCTTGAGAAGGCCTCTAAATCGGTCTGGGAGTTAATCTTAGATCAAAATGGTTTGGGGAAGGAGATCAATGAAACCGTAGAGAGAGTATTCTGCCAATTAAGTGGGCTTGAACCTCCATTGTTTCCTTCAACAAGCGATCGAACCACTCAGACAGAGAAAGACAAAGAAGCTGTCCCTTCATCATCGTCCAAGAAAAGGAGTTATGGCGACATGAATAGGGAAACTGTTGACAAGGTCACTGAAGAATTGTCCAATGGATCATATATTGACTTGCACAAGTAGGTAAGAGTTCTTTGTTCATCTGAGTTTTTCTTGATTCTACTGTTTAACTCAATATTCTCAGGCAGTAACTTTATGCTAAGACAGTTAGTTCTCTTGGCAATTTGCACTGTGTCATGATTAGGATTATAAGATATCGATCATCAATGTAATGGAAGCATATTCTCTCACGAAAATATCTTAGTAGTTATTATGAGCCACCTATCTACGTATTTAAAGTAGAATAATAGATGGTTGACGTACCCAATTTGGTGATTTCTCTCTTAATGGAAAACGCAGTTACGTAGTTAAGATGATGATTATTATTTTATGGGTGTTGAATTCTTGATTTTCCCTGATTACGACTGCAAAAAATAATAGGATCAGGCAGCCTTTGAGATAAAATAACCAAAGAAATTGAATTATCCAACTATTAGCTAGCTTGATTCAAGAGATATCGATATCCTTTTCTTCTCTGTTTTTAACACAATGCCACCTTTCAAATTCTTACTAAGTTCAATCTAAGTTCAGTGACACTCAAGACAACAATCTTAAGGGGCAAAAGCTGAACCCTTGACCTTTTTATGTTATCGATATCACCTTCTTGAATTCAAATCAATTATTACTAAAGTCGTAAGCTTTGTAACTACAATAGCGTTTAGATGAAGAGTGGATAAGTTTATTACGATTCAAATGCTTTTCAATATATGCGGCTGGCTGCTAATTGCTATATGTATATCTATACATATATATATATATATAATTTATTACATGTTGTGTCAACTGTCGAGCCCTTCTCATTCTTTCTCGTGTTGATCACTACTATTCAAAACAATTCTTTTTATTTTAAAGATTTTAGTAATAGTTGTTGGAGCATGAATGGTAGTCGTAAACCTTGGGAGGGAGAGAATCGACATCTAGAACATTAATGATGCGATCCTTTGCCGTTCGAATTTATTTATTACAACCTTATCCACAGCAATGGAAAACAAAGGCAAAGGAAAGTACATGTTTCTGTGCTGTGCCTATCGTTATCCACCATTTTCTTACCAAATGTACGCTTCTCCGTAGCTTCTTTTTCAACCTTCTTTTTTCGTGCACCACAAACTCCCTATATATACTCCATGGATAGCCATGAATGAAAACCCCTCCACCATTTCTCTTTACATTTCCAATTTCAAGACCCACCTTTCTCTCTGCATTCGTCGTAATTTCAAGATTCTGAAAGAACCCTTGAATGCTTTCATCATCATAGCCATGTTGCTCCTCTGTTCTTTTTGCCATTTGTGATATGAGTCGACGTCTCCTCACAGCTCACCTCCATAGAATTAGGCTTGTCCAATCTTTCTCAGTCGTCTTCTTGTATTGGTTTTATGTCATCTCTTGATCAATTGCTTTACACTTTCCCCTGAAAAAAGGTTGTCAGAAACAAGAAATGTCTTCAAAGCAGCCAAGGAGCGACGGCGGCGCAGATAACTATGCAATGATCACAGACGAAAAGAAAAGGAAGCGGATGATATCCAACCGTGAATCTGCTAGGCGTTCGAGGATGAAAAGGGAACAGCACATTAAAGATCTGAACGAACAGATAACTTACTTCACTAAAAACATGAGCGAAGTTTCTCGAAGCATCAATGAGATCGGCGGGCGCTACGCCGCCGTTGAATCTGAGAATATGGTTCTGAGAAAGCATGCACATGAGCTCAAAGGGAGGCTCGAATCGCTGGAGAAAATGTTGCTGCAATTTTCTTGTTATAATAATAACAACGGTGGTAAAGATTCGAAACCTCAGGCGAGTTCTAACGACGAGTTTTCTGTTATGGGCAGAGCCTTTGAAGATCATTTGCTGAAGCCATGGATGAATAATGGTTTTCAATCTCAGGCCGTTGATGGGATTTATCAGTTCTGAATGTTGAAGGAAGATATTTACTTTGTTTCAATGCAAATGGCTTGCGCTTCTCTTTCTTTCTTGTACGCTGATGTATGTTAGCTCTCTGTCCTTTTTGTTCAACTTAAAGCTTCCCTGTGATGTAATGAATGAATGTTGCTGTGATATCTTATCTTATGTCATAAAATGCCGTTACTGTGTTGTCTTGTTTTCTGTCTTCTTTTGGTTTGGTTTGTTCATGCTCCGTGTGAGTATTTATTGTCTTCCGAATTGATATTACCGGATAGACCCCCCGGGCTATTTAGTCCTTGTATGTTTGTTAATGATATTGAAGCGATCGTTTCGAAAAAAAAAAAAATAGCAGATTGAAAAAAAAAATAGCAGATTGTCGTGCTCTTCTCTTACCAAAGGAATAAAAAAAAAAAGATAAAGGGAGATTCTCAAACAGTCGGCTCATTCTCTATTTTCTTGGGTTGGTTTCATTAAAAATCTGATTTCGTCGACGTTTGTATTAGATGCACTCAAAGTGTTCGACAATTTGCCTACCTCAACAATTTACCATCTCTTGGTGTTGCTGAGAAAGGTAACAGACGCTTCGATCTGCTCTAACCATTCTTCTACATAACTTCCTCTACTGCTCATTCTTCCGTAAAATAGTCCTACCATTTTTCCTAGTTTTTTTTCCCCTGAAGAAACTCAAATTCGAGAGAATCGAAGAATATGCTGTTTGGAACTGACCCCTGGGCTCAGATTTGAAGCCATCAACAGCCTTGATCCCTGATACTTCTGCGTCAGTGCTACGCAAACCTGCAAAACACAGTCATCTCATCACCTTCAGACTCCATAAATGAAAGCCGATAGAGTACAGTTATGTGAATGCTTCACCACAGACTTGTTCTTTATGCAAAGCAAGCATAATTCCTACACTGAATAAATTCGGAAAATGCAAACGGTGATTGATTTTTGTTTCGCAAGTATACCTGAAGAGATTTGCAAGCATAACTTGTTCTCCCCATAGCAAAAATCTTAATCTCATGCCATCATTGTCAACAATAAGTAATTTGTTTCCTCTGAAGTGTACCATTTTCGCCAAGAATCTCCAATGGACCTATATGTTCAAATCATGCGACAAAAATGACACAAACATGAAAAATCAAATACAATTATTTTAGTGGAAAAGTTAGTTAATCTACAACTTAATCGAACATGCTTGAGAGAAGCCTTTGTGCTTAATCAATTTTGTTATCTATACAGAATTTCTTTATCAGGGCATGAAGGTATACATACCAGGCATTATTCCATCGATTTCCATCTTTTTAAATAGCCTCATTGCTTTTCCCGCCTCCAAAAAGGCACAGGGAATGAATCAAGCTGTTATATGTAAAAGTATCAGGAGAAATTCCCCACTCCTCCATCTCAGACAAGCAGGCAAAAGCATCGTCGGTCTGATTAGTCTGCCCAAGAACTTCGATTAATGAGCTGAAGGTGAAAGCATCAGGTTTATAACCATGGCCAAGGAGCATCAACAGCATTTTGCGTGCTCGAGCTACATTTCTTTCCCTGCTATAACCTGCAATAATGGTGTTGAAGGTAACGAGTGTAGGGAAAGTGTCTCTTTTGAACATCAATCCCAGAATTTCAAATGCACTGTCCGTCATCTTAGCTATCCATAACCATATTGAACGAATAGGCATCATTGACAGTTCCTTCCTTGAACATCTGACTTAGATATTGATTCGCCTTTGAGTCTCTTTTGACTTGTACAGGGCCTGACAAAGCGCCAGACAAGTACTCAAGTCCACCTTCACATTTAGTTTGATTAAACAATCGAATATATGAACAGCTGCCTCAAGATTTGATCCTTTAATCAAACAAGTCAGCAAAATGTTAGATACCGAACTGTTAGGGACATACCGCCGTTCTTCAGCTGTTTTGAAAAATGCAGCTGCAAGTTTTGGTAATGAATTGTCACAAAGAGAAGTGAGCATACTATCATAAACCACTCTAGGGACTTTTGCCTCCCTTTTCACCCATTGGGACAGTGATTCAAAAGCATTGTCTGGACTCATAGCACGAAAGACTCCATTTATTAATGATCTATACGTAGCCTCGTTAGGCCTAACGGTTACTGCTTTCATTTTCTCAAGAGCCCTAAATGCATCATCCACTCTTTTAGCATTACAAAACCCATCTATCAAAATAGTGTACGTAAACACATTGGGGAAATATCCCAATCCCCTCATCTGTTTCATAAGCCGAAGTGCCTCATCCACCACGCCAGATTTACAAACACCATGAATGAGAATATTGTAAGTAAACCTATCCCTGACACAGTTATCCACCTCCATTTGCTGAAACTTGAGGTAAGCCAAATCAAGTGAATTGGGCTTAATTAGTCTATCGATGACTGCATTATACAACCTCGTACTTGGACTAATGCCCAAGTAAGAAACCTGCTCGAAAACCTCCGAGCAATACTTTGCCAAACCCAACCTACCCCAACTGCCAATTAAAACACAGAGCAAATCCTCACTCACATTACAACCATAGCTTTTCATCTCCCCTACCAGCTCAGCAGATAACAAGACAGGCCCTTTTCTATAAAAGGAATTACTCAAAGCCCTTAAAACCCATTGGTTTTTAGCAAGAGTTGCATCGATATTCGAAACCCAAACATAAAATCGCAACGAGCACCAAGGGTTTTCTTGGTTCTGCAATATACTAACCACAGAATGAACATTCAGCCTACTCTTGTCAGCTTTGAATTCATGGTTCAGCAGTAAAAACCAGTCCTTCCTCGATAAGATATCAGAAAGATAACGATGGTCGATGGGTTTTGAGTTCAAGCGCTGCTCAGCAATTGGAATACCAGGCTTATAAGCTGAAACGGAACTGATAATTGAGCCTTTGATCTTCAACTTACCTGATGAAGAACGTATTGGGTTTTCGCCTTGATTTTTCACAGAAGCGAGCTTCGATGCAATCGAAATCTTGGGATTTTCTTGATAATTGGTCCTCTGCGATACGGTCTGCAATTCATATGAAGCCCTAACAGCCAAAGACGAGAACTTTCTCATCGAGCAAGGTTTGCTCCGACGGAGCTCGATATGAACTAAATAGAAGCGTGATCCCTTACTTTATAAGATCCATCGCTAGGAAGCATGAGCGAAGTTTCTCGAAGCATCAATGAGATCGGCGGGCGCTACGCCGCCGTTGAATCTGATAATAGGGTTCTGGGAAATCATGCCCATGAGCTCAAAGGGAGACTCGAATCGCTGGAGAAAATGTTGCTGCAACTTTCTTGCAATGAAAACGAAGATATGAAACCGCCGGCGGGTTTTAAGGACAAGTTTTCTGTTATGGGCAGAGCATTTGGAGATCATTTGCTGAAGCCATGGATGAATAATGGTTTTCAATTTCAGGCCGTTGATGGGATTTATCAGCTCTTAATGTTGAAAGGAAGATATTTTCGTTGTTTCAATGTAAATGGCTTGCGCTTCTTTTTCTTTCTTGTACGCTGATGTATGTTGCTCTCAGTCCTTTTTGTTAAAACTTAAAGCTTTTCCGCGTGATGTAATGTAAGAATGTTGCTGTGATACTTATATTAACGAATTCTCAAACAGTTGGCTCATTCTCTATTTTCTTGGGTTGGTTCATTCCATTAAATCTGATTTCGTCAACGCTTGCATTAGATGCACTCAAAGTGTTCGACAATTTGCCTACCTCAACAATTTACCATCTCTTGTGTTGCTGAGAAAGGTAACAGACGCTTCGATCTGCTCTAACCATTCTTCCGTAAAATCGTCCTACCATTTCCTTGGTTTTTTTTTTTTTTCGCGAAGAAGCTCAAATTCGAGAGAATCGAAGAATATGCTGTTCGCCACGAACCCAACCCATACATTCAACCGAGCCAGTCGCCTGAACCAACGGCTAGCCTCCATCTTAACCCGTCTCCACTCTACACAAACAAATCCAAACCTCGAAAGGCTCGTGAAAATCATCAACGACCACCCATTCCCCGACCAACCGCTCCACCCAACCCTCCACCGCGAAATCCCTCCCCCTCTCATGTCTTCCCCTTTCGTCGAGCGCCTCCTCGGCAAACTATTCGCCTCCCATTCGAACGGCCTCAAAGCCCACCAACTATTCAAACACTGCCTCTCGAACAAAGCCTACGTCCCAACCTCGGACGCCTTCGAAAAAACCCTTCACATCCTCGCAAGGATGCGCTACTTTTCCCAAGCATGGGAGCTAATGGAGAGCGTCAAGAAAACCCACCCGTCCCTCCTCACCCTAAAGTCGATGAGCATCATGCTCTCGAGAATCTCAAAGTTCCAATCCTACGAAGAAACCCTCGAAGCATTCCGCAAGATGGAGGACGAAATATTCGTCGGGAAAAAATTCGGGACGGAAGAGTTCAACGTCCTCCTTCGGGCCTTGTGCACGCAGAGGCAGATGAAGGAGGCCCGCTCGGTATTCAACAAGATGCACGCTCGCTTCTCCCCCAACGCAAAGACGATGAACATCTTATTGCTGGGGTTTAAGGAGACGGGCGACGTAACCTCCGTCGAGCTCTTCTACCACGAGATGGTGAGAAGGGGCTTCAAGCCGAACAGAATCACCTACGGCGTGAGAATCGACGCCTACTGTAAGAAGGGCCACTTCATCGACGCCCTGAGACTGCTCGGAGAGATGGAAAGTAAGAACCTTTCGCCCACTTTAGAGACGATAACAACTCTGATCCACGGGGCAGGCCTGGCCCGCAATGCCACGCGGGCCAGGGAGTTGTTTGAAAGCATAGAAGAGAGGAATCTACGCCCCGATTGTGGGGCCTACAACGCCCTGCTGAGCGCATTCGTCAGGTCGAGGGATCTGACGTCTGCGGCGAAGTTGATGGAGGAAATGGAGAGGAGAAAAATAGAGCACGACGACGTAACGTACCACACTATGTTCTTAGGGTTGATAAGGCAAAAGCGAATGGGTGAGGTGACTAACCTTTATGAGAAGATGGTGGAGAAGAACTTCGTGCCAAAGGCGCGCACGGCTGTTATGCTGATGAAGTGCTTCTGTGGGAATGGAGAGGTTGACTTAGGGCTTCGGCTGTGGAATTACCTTGTGGAGAAAGGGCACTGTCCTCATGGGCATGCCTTGGATTTGTTGGTGACTGGGCTTTGTGCACGCCGAAGAGTGGGCGAAGCTTTGGCTTGCTCTAAGCAGATGGTTGAAAGAGGCAGGAATGTGAGCGAGCTTGTGCTTAGGATGCTTGAGAGGTTTGTAGTGGACGATGATGGACGGCGGAGATTGAAGGAGATTGGAGTCATGGTGGAGAAGTTGAAGCTGTCTTTGCCTCCTCGGATGGAGCGTCGAATTTCCGTTTGATTCACTAAGAATCAGTGTGTATGTAGTGTGCTGAACAGTTTTTTAAATAGGGCCATCTTTTGATAATGAGTTTCATAGACATTCTGTGGTTTTTTCTGTCGGGCTGCACAGATTTGAAGTCACCCAACTAAGAACCTTGAAGACGAATAAATTAAAAAGTATTTACCAACTACCAAGTCGATTTGAGACGACATCATAGACACTTGATTGCACGAGTGATTTGCCAATCACATCTGCTGTTTTGTTCAAGGTCGTCCCTCTTACCGTTCACGATAGCTATGAGGAATTTCTCTCGCTCGAGCGAAGCAGGATACATGAACTGTTCTTCCTGCAGATATTGCAAGGAAACGAGCGAGTGTAACAAACATTTTTAAACTCTTAAACAATGAAAAATGGTTTCCAAGTATTACCTCGTCTAGTTCGAAAAATTCATCAGCAGAAATCTGAAGCAACTCTGCAGCAGTCTGGCCAAAGCAACGAGCAAAGATCTTTGCCGTGTCATCAGCGAGGGTGATTCTTAGATGGAAAGTGCGCTCTACCACATCGTCGGCACATAAGCCACATAGTTTGCATTCAAGGTCTCTTCCTCCGCCTGGCGATGGAGTGCCAATAAGATGGCCGCACAAGGTATGCATCAAGTTTGTTTTGACGTGGCATTGTTCAACTCGGTCCAACCATACGCGGCATACCTGCAATGCATGCTCGAATATGGCGATTTCATGACCAGAAAATATGTTCGTGGTTCTATTAGAAGACTAAATCTTTGTTAGGACAAGCGAGCAACTTCAGTTATTTTTTGAGTCATACTATAATAGGTTAAAGACGGGAAAATAAGTTCTGCTCTTCGTCCGGAAAAGGAAAAATAGAACTTACCTTTGTACCTTTGGGACTGGTGGATAGATCACAAAGAGAGATTACACTGTGGAGACAGGGGGAATTGAGAAAAGCTGGCAAGCAGCTTACATTGAAGAATGATGCTCCTCTGTCGTTCTCATTCCATGATAACTCGAGACTGAAATAAAATAAAAAAGAAAAATGATAAGCTATAAGATTATGTGCAAGAATGGAGACTGTATGTATGCATATAGTACAATACAGATACATAGTTGAAAGTGATACCTCTTCTGCGGAGTCAGTGAGCAGCTTAAACCAGATATATAGACGGTGTGTCCAACTCCTAATCCTCCCAACGACCTAGAGGGATATATTTTATGCGTAAAATATGTCAGATGGTAAATGGTTATTCTTTCAGCTGCATGACTAAGTTCCTTCAAGCCAAAGTAATCAAGAAATGAGAGAGCTTTACCAGGACTTGTTAAAATACAGCCTCAGCCATATGGCTCCACTGCTGTCTTCAATCCGCAATGAAAACGTGCCCTTTGATGCTCTTATGTCCGTTACGATACCATAGAAGCTGATTCCAGTCATCTTGTCACGTAGATCAACAACGTATGACTGCAAGACTTCACATGGAAAAGGTTAACAAAACATCACGTTCAAATAGCATGTAGATACAGGGATTTGACCAATGACTACACATAGAATTGGGAAGTGATCAAGCGCCAGCTTTGGCATCAAAGGGTATATAAACATGATGTATCAACAATCAGATCAGAGTGAGGGAAAACAACCAACATGAGCTTCTGGCACTTCTCTCTTGATTATTGACATTTGGAAGTTACATAATATAGTTTAATATCTAAACTTAGTATGTTCTAGAGATATTCAGGGAAAGCTTACTTGAAAAGGGTAATTGCTAAAGTCAATTGACCCCTGAGAATCACACGGTAATGATACTTGTGAAATTGTAGAACCTGGACTCAGATTTGAAGCCATCAACAGCCTTGATCCCTGATAATTCTGTGTCAGTGCTACGCAAACCTGCAAAACACAGTCATCTCATCACCTTCAGACTCCATAAATGAAATCCGATAGAGTACAGTTATGTGAATGCTTCACCACAGACTTGTTCTTTATGCAGGACATGGGGCACCAAGTACAACTGGGTTGCACTACCGTATTCCAGACAAGTCTCATCACATGTTTCAAGAGAACTATCAACGAAACTTGCGATGAATGGTCTATCCAAAGCAAGCATAATTCCAACACTGAATAAACAATGTGAAACTTGGGTGTTTGAGAGAGAATAAATTCGAAAATTGCAAACTGTGATTGATTTTTATTTCGCAAGTGTACAAGCTGCTTTGAAAATGAGTATACCTGAAGAGATTTGCAAGCATAACTTGTTCTCCCCATAGCAAAAATCTTAATCTCATGCCATCATTGTCAACAAGAGTAATTTGTTTCCTTCGAGGTGTACCATTTTCGCCAAGAATCTCCAATGGACCTATATGTTCAATCCTGTGACAAATGGTAAAGTTAGTTAATCTACAATCTTAATCATGAAACTGAAGATTGAGAATCAACCAGATTTGTTTACAAAAATTAGACATGTTAAGTATCTAAGGTAGGTTAGACGAAACATATAACAACATTTATTCTTAAAGGAAAAACACTAAAGAAAAATAAATACCTGGCGTACAATGAATACGACGCGCCTTTTGCAAAGGTGTCAAAAGAGATCGAGGAAAAGGTATCAGAACAAAACTGAGCTCCAAGAAGCATGGCATCATCGTCTTCATCCTGCTTAAGAAGAACATAGTAAATTTAGGAGTTTGTGTTTTAACATTGTCTTTCCGCATTGTTATCAAACAATGAATGCAAAAATAGAGAGTATTAATATACCGCATCTAAAAGTACAACAAAGTATTCAGTTGGTAAAATGCATGCGCTCCCGGGATTTTTACTGGAAACTCTTAGGTGGCACCCGGTTAAGAGAACTTCGCGTCCTTTTCTCAGGATCCCATTATTGGGATCAGCAATGTTGTAGAACCTGTTGAAGAATGCCACCATTTTCAACCGACACAATCTCGAATAGCATGTGCATTAAAGATATGTAAAATCATGATAACATTAGCTTTGCTTTGCTGATAGTGATAAGCCGTAAAAATGAAAGATCTCTTGAAATCAGAGCAGGGCAGCGAAAAAACATGGCCCAATCTTAATAGATAAACATAAATAGTGCACTCATCTAACTCGTTGTTGAGAATTGGAATCATGGTGAAGGGGAAGATTGGTAGTTGGTTTCACCTTCGGTGAAGATACAAATCAATGGTATTGGAGCTCCAAATATCGCCTAATGTAAGAATATATATGCCCGTCCCTGAAAAATATATGACAATTTCAAGTCAGTCCACCTTTAGCAAGCTGACTCAAATATATAAATCATAAAAATTGCGAAACCAATATCTTGTTGAGCAGGTAAGAGGCCCACCAGGGAGGGTAAAAGAGTTTATTATCACAGCCTCGATGACGCTATCAAATGACAGAAACTTCTTCTCATATACTGAATCAATTGTTACGTTGTTGGGGAGTTTTACCCTCCTGCGTTTCTTCTTTAACTTAACTATACAATCTGACTGCTTTTTTGCAGCTCCACTTCTATTATGCTCATTCCAAGCCTGGATACAACGTGTAATCAAGTGATATGTGGAAAAAATCGAAGTTTGACAATAATGCACATAAAATCTATCAAAAAAAAAGTTAAAATCCAAAGGCGATGCCATAGCTGGCTATTTCTTCTGCAAAAGTAGTTCCCCCCAACTAAACATATACACTCTTGAGCCATTTTATAACCCAGCAAAACTCTAACTTCTGCTAAATAAATTCACATTTCAAATACTATACCTGAGAAAGCTCCGAGAGGAGAATCGCAGGAGTCACGCCGCTCGAATACGCGACACACGTTTTAAGCATGCGATTCGCAACCCAACTCCAACTGGGCACTTGAGCAGCATCGTCCTCCAATTTTCCCGCGCTCTCCTTCAGAATTGACTGTGCATATTCAATAAATTTGATAAACGGATCCTTTGCTGCTTCGTCTTCTTCTTGCTCGACGTCGCAATAACGCTCGATGTCCATAGGAGCGACGTCAGTGCCTGTGAGTATGTCGTATAGCACCACGTCGTCGGGAGAATCCATCTATTACCCTCAGACCGCCGAGGTCGGAAAGAAACACAATAGAAGGAAAATTCTATCTGATTAAAAAACGTAAAATGCTCTGAAGTGATACGATGATAAAGCATTTTAGAGCGCGAAAAATTGGCGGCGTTTCTGAAAATGGAATCATGGGTGGGTATCACTTGGATCTATATGTGGGCTTATATATGGTCCCTTATAGTATCTCATTGGATTAAGGCCCAATAAACACCTAATATAATCATCTTGTCTGTGTTACGTGTCAAATACGCACTTAATATTGTTGCATTCCATTACCAAAGGTCAAATTAAATTCAGAATAGTAATTCTTACAAAATGAAAGAACGTGGATCCCTCCTCGTAGATTTGATTGTTTGGTTCCACTTTTGAATCATAAGTGCTTCTGGTAAATGAACTTATTTGAGATGCAGCTTTTCTAAACGTACATTTATTTTTTGATAGTGTTTGGTGAAAATGAACTTTTGAAAAGTGAACAGAAAGTAATTCCAAGAAGTGATTAAAAGTTGCTTATCTGAAATGGACTTTTAGAGAAGTTACTTATTTCAAATGCCCATATCATATTTTTTACCAACGCATATTAATTTTCAAAATGGACTTTTGGATTAGAAGTCCATTTCAAATGTGTTTCCAAACACCCTTATGAAAAATATTGACTCAACAATCTGAATTATTACAGTACACAAGAGTAAAAAAGCACTCAAGTTTTTTGTTCTCTTACATACTTGTCCCCCGATGACCGAACAGGCTTGCTGCTCGAAAAACCCATCAAGACATCAAGCTTCGAAGGATCCAACGATAGCTTCTCTCTTATGAACTTGTCCAAGTTGAACTCACCCGCCGCCGAAGCATCATCGCCGGAATATGACATCATCATCTCCTCGCCGGAATATGCTGAAGTGGAGCCTTCAGCCTTCTCCCTGTTCAGCAACCTCTTTATGCTGTCCAACGCCGGATCTATGATGTCCAAGAATCCCATAATCCACGATGCATCGTCGACGATCTCAGTACGCTGTAATGAGCAGACGATCAGTTCATGCTGTACTGTAAGGGATATCAAACTCAATCTCACATCGTTTAAGTAAGAAGTGAATGGAGCAACAATTTTTTGATATTAGGGTTATCAAGCGAATATTCTGCATGGACGCTTAGCGGGCTACTCCATCTGCGGTCAATTGAACACCGCTTTTCTAATACCTGCTGAAAGTAGAGGTCTCGTATTTCCTCGGCGCGCACGCTGTTTCCCTGATCTTCTTCGAGCGACGCCCACGTCATCCAAGTGACGAAGCTCTGCGAGTTTATGTTGAGCGACGACCTGAACAGCCTCCGAGCCGCCGACAAATTCCCGACCCTCTGTTCCAAACGCCCCACGCCTGCAAATGATTCAGAAAGGGACCATAAACAGGTATGGAAGCTTTACCGAAGACACTGTAATAATACAACATTAGAGAATCTTGCCTGAAGGCAACGGGCGGCGCTCTCGGTCGTCGAATCGATCGACAGCGCTTTTCCGTAGAGCTGTCGAGCCGTCGACAGGTTTCCTTCCTTCCACTCCATCCAACCCCAAGCCTAAGACACAACAACCTCATTTCAAGGCATATATGATATAGCATAGAATGCGAAGATTCGAAGAGAAGAAAAAAAAGAAAAGAGAAAAGCGTTCGTACGATCCAAACGGGCTGGTGCCTTGGGTCGATCTCCGAAGCGCGTCTGAAGATTCCCCTCGCTAGGTTGGCCGTCGAGTGCTTGTACTCCAATAGGGCCAACGACTGAAGAAGCACTGGGTCCCGCGGGTTCACGGCGTGGCCCACCTTGAGAAGCTTCCTAGCTAGGTCGACGTAGCCAAGATTAGCCTCGAAGACGCCCCACACGTGCCACGCGAACCTGTTCTTCGGACTCGCCTCCACGGCTCTCTGCGAAATTCGGAACTTTTAGTTCGAAATCAAGAACAGAAAGATGGTTTCTTTGTATCGTCATGGTTCGAACCCCACAACTAATTTGGGACGTATTCAACTGCCATTATGAGAT
Source organism: Craterostigma plantagineum (assembly GCA_027422505.1). Classification (NCBI taxonomy): domain Eukaryota; kingdom Viridiplantae; phylum Streptophyta; class Magnoliopsida; order Lamiales; family Linderniaceae; genus Craterostigma; species Craterostigma plantagineum. Next base: position 10,904,745 of record JAPQWV010000012.1, on the reverse strand, counting down.
TAGTCGCACTCTTGCAGTGTGCGGCGTAATTCCACCACAGTGACCCATTAAAGAAGAAAAGAAGACGGTTTCTTTGCGAAAACGGACCTGAAAGAGCATCCTAGCAGCACGGTTGTTCTCCTGCTGAGCCTCGAGCTGAGCCCAAGCCTATAAAACGGGGCAAAAGAGGGCCGTCGGTCAAGAACTTTGAAATCCCGTGAAAAAGGGGAAGGAATCGAAACTTACTAGCCAGCTTGCGCAGCTTTTTGGGTTGGACTTAGTGGCCTGTCTGAACAAGTACCTAGCCTGTTCGAACCGCTTTGCCCTGACTTCGAGGAGTGCTAAGGTTTGGTATATGTACTCATTTCCTCCGCAGTATTTGAGGCCCTTGGCTAAAAGATTCCTCGCCTTTCGAATGTTTCCATGCCTCATTTCTAGCACGGCCCATCCATGCCAGGCGGCGATGTGCCTCTTGTCGGCGACGGTGGCTGCGTCGAACAGCTCCCTCGATCTTCTTGTGTTGCCCATTTTGCTCTCAAGAACTGCCCAACACTGTATCCAAAGAGGAAATGGCTTGAGTTATATCATTTGATAGATAAATTGATCCAAGGATGAGTATTTTGAGGAATAGCAACCTGCCAAATGTAAGAATTCTCGCCTTGAGTCGCCTGGCAGCCCTTTTCGTAGATGGATCGTGCTTCGTTCATCTTCGACTGTTTGCTCAGAGTTTTGCCTAACGCAACGTAGGGCCTTCCATCTTCTGGCCAGTATTCCATACACTTACAGCACCAAAAAACGCGGAAATGCCATAGTATCAGTATAGAATATGGGAATGAATCGATTAGGGACAAACGTTAGTTGAAAACGCTGGCTAAGATCAACATAGATTCTTACCTTCCTGAGAATCTCCTCTGCTTCTTGGAATCGATAGTTCCTTGCCAAGACTTTTGCTTTGTACAGAGCTAAATCCAAATTCACGGTAAGCGGCTTTTCGCCAGGGCTCGATTCGACTCTCCGAGGCTCGAACATGGGCATCTTCTTGGCGAACTTGGAGAGGCCTTCGTCGATGCGCGAGGATTGTTCTCTGCCACGAGCCTTCGAATCGCTGGAAATTGCACTGTTTTCTTCATCTTCATCTTCATCTTCATTTTCAGAAGAGAAATCCTTATATGGGCGGCGAACTACGAGCAGCTCCTCTAAGGACTTTTTGGCTTTGATGATCTCTTCGTCGAGATCATCGATGCCCTCCTCATTCTGAGATTCTGAGCTTCGACGGTTTTCGCGGAAAACCGGCGACGTCGACGGTTCGTGCGAGTGCGTGGGACTTGAGACGCGGTGCGGCGGCGCGTGGGAGGTGCTGATGGTTTTGAACTGTACGACGAAGTGGAGCTTCGACGACGAGCTATGGCTTTTGGAAGGCGACGAAAAGATGTTGAGCTTCTTCGAGCTTGAGGAATGAGAAGATGAACAAGGAGAAGAAGATACAACGTTCATAGTTCCCCCTTACTAGTCTTCTTCCCTGTTTTTCCCTTGTCTAACGGATAATAAAATTGTGTGATGAGCTTTCGATCGGTGGCGGTAATGGAATATAGGGAATTACCATTACAACCTTAGGCTGCGATGACCTCCTCTCTTGGGGCAAGGAACAATAACTCCGACGAGTAAGGGTAATATCGTCACTGGAGAGCGAGAAGCAAGCAACTGGTCAGAAATCGTCCAACTCGACCTCACTTGAGTGGCTAATATGCTATCCGAGTAGGAGATTTTTTTGCCACGTGGGAGCTCTTTGTTGGCTGGTCTAGGTATTTGGAACTCATCTTTCCACGTATTCAATTGGCGGCAAGTTTGTGATATCTATTAATCATCCCTTAATTTTCCAAATAATATTTTGTGGGTCGTGAAGATGAAAATCAAATATCATCCATCACCTTTGTTTCATGGTGCAATAGCTGTCATCATAACTGAAGATCTTAACAAAAAAGCCGTAAGATCCCTTGGAAACCAAGGCCACACAAATGCCTGAAGATCGATCTTCACACGGCCATCAAGAGTGAAAAAGTTCGGTCAGCAGCTAAAATTTTAGGCCTGAGCCCATGGCCCAGCCCGGCACTTAAAAAACCTTACGAATTTGTAGAGCACAAAGAAAGGCGTACGTTTTCCTAGCATTGGTCACAGGTAACAATATTTCTGAGACTATAATTATCCATGACCCGGACAACCGGTCATCAGAATAAAATATTAATTTCTCTCTCCTCCACATACACAACCTACACCTCAACCCAACCTCAATAATTTTCAACTTTATCAACAACCCAACACAACTCATGATATTTATATTTTAGAATTATTTAAAGTAGTATTTGAATGTTTAAAAAATAGATTACATTATATGATATAAAATTTAGATACTTTAGTCATTGTAGAAAAAAATAGTATGAATGTATGATAGATTACAGAATGTGATAGTGAAATAAATAATTTAAAATTGTGATTCAAAATGTATCAATATTAGCATCTATTTGTAGAGAAAAAAATCATATATTTTAATAAAAAAATAAAATTAAATTTTAACGGATAGTTAAATGTATCATAAAATTACAAAAACCAGTAAAACAGTTTATCGAGAACAGTGCACAACCGGTTGTGACCCGGGTTGGTCCACCAACCGGTCGTGGGTTGGGTCACAACCGGTTGTGGGAGTAATTTAATTTTTTGATTTATTTTGATTAATTTTATTGCACAACCGGTCTTGCAATCCACCGATAAAGGTAGTCTCATCAGCTTCTAATAACAACAAAATGTTCTCATTCGATTGGACTTTTCTCGCTTTCCCTGTCCTCGTTCGACCAAAATAGAGACTGACGCAGCGATTGTATTGCAAACCGTGGGTAGGTAGACTTCACAACACCCAGCAAGTTTATTCGGGTTCAAAAAAACATCCAATTATTAGAACCCGACCCGAATCAGTGGGTTCTCCAACAGCTCGTTTCCCTTTTCTCTCTTCAGTTCTTTTCCTTTCATATATTTGACAAGGTTATTCCATGGGATGGTCATTGTTTTAGTTTGTACAAACTACAGTTACGGGTCTTGAAGATCTGCGGTTGTCATGTAACATACCATTGTGAAGTCACATTTCAAACCCAGACAATTGTTCTTCTGTGGGTGTAGGGGAAGCCATTCAATTCCTTTTGATAAAAATCAATTGACAAGAAGATCAGATATAGCTTTCTAGGCTGCAATGTCCATCAAACTCGCAGTCCAAGAGGAACTGCTCAGAGCCCAGTGCGATCATCATTTCATCTCAACAATCACTGATCGACTCAAAAGATAAACAAGCAAAGGACGTTCCAAACAATTGCTAATTTGCTGTGATGTATCCTCAGCGAAAAGTGCTTACGCTTTTCATCAAATTAAAGAAATCAGGTCTCAAAGATTCCATGCCATCATCGGAAACATCAACCGTCACAAATTAACTCTGAATTTCGCTCAGATTATTCCATAATAATGAATAATCGAAAGAGAAAGAAAGCAAAAAACAAAAAACAAACCGCAGTAGGTAAGGATTCGATGAACATTAGATCTACCAGATTCTAATTCACTGCGCCCGGTTTTCAAATCTGAGGCGAAGCGACTCAACTTCGTCTGAGCAACAATTTCCGCCTCTCCAACAAGAAATTGAGAAACAACAATCAATAATATTCGATCAAGCTTCCCATTCGAGAGGCAATTTTGAGCTTAAATCTGACTAAAAAAAAAGAGAGATAACCACACTCCCAAGAAGAAAACGTTCTGAGCTTGACGACTGATGGAAAGAAGCGTTGGAACCGTTTAAATAGCTGATGACTTTGGGCACTAGGGTTTCCAAATGGGCCTATATTTGTGGACTAGCTTTATTAGCGGGCCGGGCTTCAACTATTTCGCAAGGCCCAAGGACATCTCAGTGGGCACACCGATATCCGAAGGGAAAATAACCTTAAAAATAAAACATTAAATGAAGTCGGAAACTCGTTGACTGACACTTCTAGAAGTCAACCAAAACCATTTTTTTATAAATACTCAAGAACGCCTTTCACCCACCGCCAAAGGTAAAGGGAAGAGAAAAATGTGTCCGAATGGGATGAACGATGCAAAGGATACACCAAAGCCGAGCCTACGATCGGCGTTTGAGGTAATAGACGCCGACGGCGACGGAAGAATCAGCTACGACGATCTCAAGGCGTTCTGCGGCGGAGCTTGCTGGGGGTCCGACGAGGATGCGATAGGGTCCATGATGAGCGTCGCCGATCAAAACAAGGATGGGTATGTCGAGTACGATGAGTTTCAGAAGGTTTTGAACGGCGTCGGCGGCGGCAGCCGTCGTAGGCTGATGGAGGAGGCTTTTCGCGTCATGGACGGAGACGGCGATGGGAAGGTTGGGCTCGAGGATTTGAGGGGTTACATGAAATTGGCTGGGTTTGAGTCCATTGACGACGATGATATGAAAGCCATGGTTAGGTTGGCTGGCGAAGAGGAAGGAGTCACCTTCCAAGGGTTTCTCAAGATTTTGTCGTTGTGAAAGACTGTAATAAATGGATGATTTATCAGTTTATTAGGAGCATTTCTAGTTCATTTTCTTGGCCATTTTTTCGTGTGATGAAAACGAACAAATGAATAGAAATAACAACGATTGTTATAAGCTCAAGTAGGCGTAAGTTGGGATTTGTAGCAATTTCGTCTTATGGACGACCGAATCGAATTCGTGTACGCCAGCTTATTATTAGAATTCCACCAGATTACAAATAAAAACCGTAATCTCGTTTCGGACATATCATTGTGCCCAGGGCGGACCCACGTAGGGGCTCGGGGGGTCCGTTGACCCCCGGCCGGCCGACAATAAGAGAATTAGAATGGTCTGAACATAAAAAGAACAATATGAGACATAAAATTATTCATTTTGTTATGAACTGTCTCTTGGCCTAGTGGTAACTAGCGAAATAAGTAGATTTCTTCCTTCTTGTTGGTTTTTGGGTTCGAATCTTGCTTCCTCTTTTTTAATTTACTACATTGTACATTTATTCCTTTTATTTCAATTCTATGCATAAATTTAAATAGATATAAAAGGCTACATTATACATTATTTTTTCCTTAAAATTTAGACCAAATTTAAGTATAAATGTTTCATGTAAATTATATCTATACTCGTTTATCTATCTCTTTTTTTAGTCTTAATTGATATAATAGATTAAATTATAAGTTTATTTTTTATTTCTATTTTAGACATGGATTTAAACAGATATAAATATAAATTAAACATTATTCTTTTATTTAAAATTAGGACTATATTTAGGTATTCATCTAAATTATATCTATATTCTTTTAAAAAGAGTGTATGGTGGATACAAATGGTTCGTCAATTGATTAACCATATTTTTTTCTACATTAGTTACTAATAAAAAATAAAAAAACTTATTAAACCAAGTAGCATTGTACTCATAATTATTAACGCATTCTATATTTAGTATATCACACTTATTGAAGAATCCAAAAATAATTAGTTCTATTTATTGCAAAAACACAACTAAAAATAATACTACATATAAATTTCTACGGAAAGCCCGAGCCCCTCCAGTCATAGAATCCTGGGTCCGCCCCTGATTATTGTGCCTACAAATGAAATCATAATGTCGAGGAAATAAAAAAAGGTATATAAAAAATGTAACTACGAGGACTTCGTAGTGTATTGTTTACTATGTTGATGGGCTTTATTTGGATTTGAAAAGGCCAGTGCGATGGACCGAGAAATGTAAATATCTTATTGTCGGAAATTAGGATGTATTTCAAGACTATCAAATTATAATAACTGGACAGAAAAAAGAAAACCTTTTTCTTCTAGACTCAGAAGAATGGGAGGACATGCTTCTGATCCAAAATCCCATGAATGGAAGGACATGTTGTGTTGCTCTTACAATAACTTTATGTTGGGGAATGCGAGCCTGGACCTCGCCGGAGCCGCCGGGAATCGCCGGAGAAGAAGGCCGTTCGGACTGAAGCTGGAAATAGTGAAGAATAGCTGGAGATGGTGTCGACCTACAGGAGCCGTCCGATTCAGTGCGCGCGTGCGTGATCTAAAGGCTAAGATTCAAAGTTGGCGATTTGAACGTGGGTCGTCGGATGGCGTGCGAAGGAGATCGATGGCCGAGATTAGACGAGATTCGATCTGAGTGATGACGAATCTCAACCGCTTGATCAAGATCTGACGGTAGATAGAGAAGGCGCCAAATCACTTAAAGAATCGCCATGCGATTCTTGTGAAATCACGAGCAACACATGATGCGACGTGGCTGCATCTGGGACGTCCGATCAAGATGGAATCAACGGTCTACAGCGTTCGACACTTAGTTATTTCAGCTATTTAAAGTTCTGTAAATCAGTTCGCCGATTGATCTTGGTGAGCTCGTAGCGTCTTGTAGAGTGAGTATCTCTGAGAGGTGAAAACAGGAAAACTGTAGAGGGCCGTGAGAGTTGTACTTTTCGTGTTGAGAGTAATACTAGGCGAAGCTCGGTTGATCCGTGGAGTAGGCTAGAACAGAGCCGAACCACGTTAAACAATCTGTCAAGTGTGTGTGTGTTAATTGCTTGTTTTGAGCTACGATTGAGCTTGCGATTGCTCATATCGATCCAAGGCATTAGCATACATTAAAGGACCATTGAATTAGTGTGGCAGCCCCGCCTTCCACCACTACTTTCTACACTAGTCTACACGACTAATGTCCTAATAACAAAATAGATCTTGTAAAATCTGGTATAAAATTTTTCGTTTTATAAAAATGAATCGTAACGGTTTCTACAAAATCATCCTGGGTCCTATTTACATAGGAAAGCGCGCATGCGGGTCAAAATAAATCTATCTACTGGGCCTCCACGAGGTCGCATCCATGCACACACTTCCATCTCAAAAGCCCCCAGAAGCTTCAAAAGTTGGCCTCGCCGTGAAAATGATCACGTACCGTGATCGCGGGGTCCTACAACACATAAAAACGTGGAATGAGCTTATAAAGCTCAGTAAGTGAAAACCATGCATGCAATGCACGTGACCTAAATAGCGAAGGCATCCGCGCCAATGCTATCTACTTTTCACATTATTCCTGATCTTTCTCACATTCTTCTTGACCTTTCATAACATGGGCCCCTTCGGCTTTCAATCTTACTATGCACCATATAGAGCTCAAACCCCTAAGGGTATAAGTGGCAGTACACACACTGGGAGGCTAAACCCGAGTACTTCATCTGTGCGTAACCCTATGGTGCCTTTCAATCCCAATGCGGTACACACTGAGAGGTTACTAGTGCCTTTCAATCCCAGTGTGATCCACACTGAGAGGCTACTAGTGCCTTTCAATCCCAATGCAGTCCCATTGAGAGGCTAACCCGGGGCACACAATTTCGTTTAACCCTAAGGCGCCTTTCCATCCCAATGCGGTCTGACACGCGGGCGCTTCCCACTGGTAGCTTACTACGAGGTCGCCAACACTCGAGGTTCCCTCGGTGCCGTTCATACCCTCGAGTCGCATCCTCCAGGTTGCATCTCCCGCTACGGGGTATTCCCCCTACCTTTCGTGAATCAGGTAATTCGGCTTCGTGAATCGCCTTGGTAGCATAGAAGAGCCGAGACTCGTCATTGAGTCGACACAAATGCCAATATCGGCAGATATACATCGCTCTCAAGCGATCTTATGCTCATGCACGCTATTTCCTTGACTCTCATACTAGTCGTGCGTGCAGATGCTCATGCCATGTCATGTAAACATGCGTACAATATTCATAGAATAATTTACGTCACATAAAAATCACGTAAATTACGTCACATAGAAATCATAGAAATCACATAATAATCACATAAGTCATATAGGCAAGTAGTCACACAAAATCATAAAATCACATAACACATAATTTCATGCACATAAAAATTATGTGTTGTAGTTGCGATTTCCACTTACCTGGTATCCTTAGCTTATCGTACAGTTAAATTGCTAACCTTCGAATCCTAATTATAGAAACATATAAAATTAGGGTTTGTTAGTCTATTTACAATCTCACTAAAGTGGCTTAATTTGAAAACCCTAGTTTCGACTTCTATAATTTTGAACCCAAATTTTGAATTAACCTCGACATGACTTAGACATTTTCATGGTAATTCTCGATATTACCCATACTAAGCAATATAAAATCTTAATATATGATATAAGGTAAATCTCGACACTGAAATGATGCTAGATCTCGAGATAAATGTCGACATTAAATGTCGAGAGGTATGTTAACTAAATAATGTTCAAGGATTTTGAAATGTACGTGTCGACATTATAAGTCATGTCGAGATGTTATAACAAATGTCGAGACAATATTAAGTCGAGGTATGTATTAGGCTTTTATACGGAATGTCGAGAGGTGTGTCGATATTATAATAAATGTCGAGATGTGTGATTAGAATAAAAATGTCGATACGATATATAAGGACTCGACATTTATTCATTTTGAGATTCTTCAGCTCGACATCCTTTCACATTCTTGGATATTGATACTAAAAATGTCGGGCTTCAAAGGTTTTGAGAAAGATCTCGACTTTCCAATAATTCGAGATCTAAAGATCTGTTATTTTAACTCGACATTTCCAAGGCACTTGTCGATATAGCATATGATATAACACATGAGATAAACCTCGATATCATCAAACTTTATCTCGACATCATTCTTATTACCCCAATGTTTATAAATTCTATAATTTCTTCCACCTTAAAGTTGTTAATTCTACCCAAAATCAAAGTCATAATTCCTATAACAGATCTATACCATGCTACCCGAATCATAACCCGGTCTAGAAAATGCATAAACATGGTTTCATTCTTTAAATTAGGGTTTTGCCGTCCATAATACATGCTAGTCCTATGGGATTTATGGACCTATGTCATATTCGTATTACATGCAACCAACCTAAATAAAATATGAATTTAGAGTAAAGATACTATACCTACTTCCAAGCTCAGTCTGATTTGTTGCGGTTTGGATTCTCTTCTTTATTTAGGGTTTTCAGGAGCTTCTTGAGAATTGTTTCGTTCTCCTCTTGGTTTCGTTTCTTAGTTATCAAAATTTTCTTGTTTTAATGGCCTTCGATGTATAGGATAAATATTAGGCTTTGAAGTTCGTGATTGAATTGACACTTAGATGACTAAGCAAATGACTTTACTTCACATGCTAAGAAATCTTATATTTATCCCTTATTGTCCTTTTGTTTCTATCAGAATTTTCGTTACTCTTTAAAGTTTGAAGATATATGTTAATGTTTCATTTTTTTGCAAGTTAACATGACTAGGGAATGACGTGTTTTTCCCTAAGGTTTAAGTAATGTCATTATTCAAGCTTATCTTTTGAGAATTTGGGCCAAGATAACGTTTTAATCATAGCAAGTCCAACATCCTAAGTTCCTTTATTATTATTATTATTATTATTATTATTTTATCTCACATAAACCAACATTTAAGTAGTTCATATATCTCATATCATATTTATCATGTAGTCATATAAACACATAAGTCACTTAAAGAACATAAAAGCATGAAAGCATCATATCATTGAAAATACTAATTAATCCAATAAAGTTCTTAATTAACCATTTTCATCGCTAATTAAATCGTAAATCCCGTAATTATATTTTACGGGTATTACAATTAGGTTCTCAACGGCAGCTAATTCACAACACTTTATTTTACCGTGTGATAATTTTGAGCTTTGTCCCACATCAAAATTCTCAACAATTTCTTCGGTTGTAAGGACAAAGTAGTGGTAAAAATACAGGAGGTAGAGATCATTTATCTCTAATGATCTTTATACGTTAATAATTGAAAAAATGCATTATTTGAGTCACAATTATGCATACCGTAAACAACCATACATCATACTTAGACGTGAAGAAACATGTATTTGATCACATAGTGACCATCTTTAACCAAACATATTAATTTAGTTCGGGTGATTATTAAATATACGATGATTACTTTAAGCGACCCTCTCCTACCACAAACTAAAGGAAGAAAACAATTGCAGACACAAACTAAAGGCAGAGAACGACATATGTTGTACATTATAACAAATCAACGGTGGGAAAAAACCACCTTAAACTCTCTGTCAACTTCGATTAAAGCACTCTCCTTTGAACCACAAAAGCCGTTAGATAACATAAACTAGTGACAAGAATACAGATAATGGAATTCCTAATAGCACTAGCTAGCGATAGGAATCAAACATAATAAAATCAATAATATAAAGAACACACTTCCATCGTAGATTCATCGTGTTTCTTGTAGTACTCTAAAATACACTTGTCCACATTTAGGTCCGAGCCGACCATGATTGCTTCGTGTTCTTGCAACATATTTTTCTTGGTCCTCCACTATATAATTGTATATGCTTTTTTATTCCCATTTTCCAAAAGACCAGGATTATAGAATTCAAAAAACATATAAGTCTGTTTGAGTGGAACAATGGCTGTCACTTACTTTCAATTAACTATAGTTAGCTCGCCCAACACATTGCATTTGTTTAATCCGAACAAACTCATATAAAATGACTTGGGGTAGAAAAAAAAAAGCACCTTAATTAAATACATACCCACCCATGATTCACGAAAATAGATTATAATCAATCACAACCTCCACTATATATAGGTTGCCCACCAATAAGTAACTCAATCCTGGGTGAAGTTTATAACAAATCCAATTGAGTTCACAGGTAATAAGTATTCATTTTTGTTCTTTTCTAAATCACAAAACCCTAACTATATCTTCCTTCAAATATTGTTTAGGCGTAATAAAACAATGAAGACAACTACTTGGCTAGCCCTAATTTTCATCGCTTTGCTCGTTAATGGACCGACAAAAGAGGCTCGAGCCTTGCGAGTTCTTAGCCAGCCAAGAAATGGTGAAGTGAATCGGTCGGTTCCTGGCGGGCCAAATGGCTGCTTTCACTGCGATGATAAGCTCTTTAGGGTTCCGCCGGCCCAGCCAAAAACCCATGCCCATGGCTTTCGAGCAAAACCCTAATCGATGCGTTGCCTTAATGACTATAATTGTCTACGTAACTTTTCCATTTGAATCATTGCGTGCTTTTTAAATGGTATTAAATAATGTCTTGTGTGCTGTGTGTGTTTGAATATTAGGGTTTGTATTGCCTTTGCATAATATGTGTTTCGTTCTACAGTAGAGAAAGAATAATTGAAATCGGTGGTTTCGTGATTGTAATCAAGCTCCCCTATTTTCGCGAACGAAACTTATAAAAGCTTTTATTAAAATTGACATTTATAGATGTCCGAAGCCTTAAACGCGTAGTTTTGTGAGTTACATAATTGAGCAGAATAATCGAAGGTGCCTGATATACAATCCACATGCATTTATCTCTGATCTCTCATTATTGCAATTCTGCTCCAATTGACAGAATCATATATCTATATTTCTTACTACATTCGTTACAGCATCTATATATATATATATATATATATATATATATATATATTCTTTATTGGAAATTCTTTGTATACATCAAGAGCGAAATATGGCTTGAAAATCAGCCAGCATTATTACAGTGTGTCCCATGAAGAAAGAAATCGACGGCACGTCTTGTTGAAATGAAATGACATGACCTATAAATCACTGTTTTCATAATTATTTAGAATCCATCTTAGATTCGAGCATATAATTTCAAATAAAATAGGCTGAATGACATCAACTATGCCTCTACGGAGAGTACATTATCAACAAAACAATCTCTCATCATTTCGTCGAAATGAGAATGTGAAGAAAGCAAATAATAAAGTTCAACCCAAGGCGATCCGCCGACGACACTGATAATAATCCCTCGGCGATGATAATCCAATGGAAAACCCAATCCCAACACCACCTCCACTCCGCCGAGCTCCTCCGCGCTCTTCTCCGTGCCCAGCCGCTCAGCACCACCACCGAGCCGTCGAGGCTCTCTAAATCACCAGGTGGAGCCCATCAATACTCACGGGGGAGGGGGGGGGGGGGGGGGGCAAGCTCTAGCCTCCGCTGGCTAAAACTCAAGTTCGTTTTAAAGGGGAACAAAAACGCGGCCAAACAAGTAACAACAGCCAAGGAAGGCGACGACTGGAAATAAACGGTTGCAGGGGCTGAGGACTGATGATATTTACCGATGAAGAGGGTGGCTAAAGCCTTGCGCCGGTTGGTCCCAGGCTGCCGGAAACTGCCCTTATCGGACGTTTTTGACGCAATTAATTAAGCCAACTACATATGTTGGGTCAAACCCAAGTGCCACGTCGGATAAATCGAGGAAGTTCGTCAAGTATATAAGCTTGTGGTTTAACTCCCTGATTACCAATTGGTTTTTAGAGAGGAACCCCACAAGCTTATATGGGCTTGGGCTGAAATTGAGCATGAAAATCCCTACATTAGTGCGGGGAGCGTGGACGAACACGTGAGGTGACCTTGAGATAAAAATGAAATCTAGCCCATAAATGATGCGGGTGGTGTGTCCCCGGCCTTGTAAGACGATTACTGAACTGAGATGAAAAAGCGCTTGGTGCAGATGATTGCGGTGGAAGAGCTTGGTGCAGATAATGGTCGAAAGGGATGTCCGTTGGTCTTGAGTTTGAGGGGAGGATTGTTGGGTATCAAACCCAAGTCCCACATCGGATAAATCGAGGAAGTTTGTCAAAGTATATAAGCTTGTGGGCTAACTCCCTCTATTACCAATTGGTTTATAGAGAGGAACCACACAAGCTTATATGGGCTTGGGGTTATAGTGGAATTGGGTTTGAAAAATCTCTATCAGGTACATTTATATTTAACACGCACTTAACTATAAATAATGCAAAATCTTATTAAGACCATTAATTGCAACTGCAGGTACGAGCATGAGTGCCTTAATTTGTAGAGCTGCTTTTTCCTAAATCTAGCTATAGATATTCTTTGGCTGCATTTTTTCTTATGGTACTATTATTCACACCCCCTACACCCTCCTATACCCTTCTTTTCACCCCCAAACACTTGATTTTTGTAATAATAATTTTAATAATCACATGATTCAACAAATATTAACTTATTTTCCATTAAATCAATAATATTAATTGCATGGACTATTCAAAAATTATTAATTAAGTCATTTTAACCAATGACACATTTAGAACTAGAAAAAATGCTCGTGGCCCGCGGGCCGGCCCGCCCCACTCTGGTACTGTCAAATGATCTCGCGGGCTGTGGGCCCGCCAAAGTGACGGGGCGGGCCTATGCGGGTAAGCCCGAGCGGGCCGCGGGCAGGCCCGCCAAATATCAAAATTAGTTTTTTTTAAAAAAAAAAAATATATAAATGAATTTGTTGAGATCCAGATTTTCATTTAATCAAATTTTATAACATAAATAAATTTTTATTAAAGAATTTAAATTGATTAGGAGTAATTCAACTTCATTAGTTATTGTAATGTTTTTTATTTTTTTATATATTATTTCATTTTTTAGACGGGTGTGGCCCACCAGGCCCGCTACCCGACAGTAGGGAGGGGGCGGACTGCAATTTCTCAGGCCCGCCTAATATCATAAAATATATATTTTTAAAATTAATATATAAATGAATTTTATAGGTTTTTATATTTTGAGATCCAATTTTTAATATCATCAAACTTAATAACTAAATAAATTTTTATTAAAGAATTTAAATTTGGTTAGGAGTAATTCAACTCCATTCGTTTATTTTAATGTTTTTTCTTTTTTTTTATAATTTTTCTCGTTTTTTTTAGGACGGGCCGGGCCCACCAGGTCCGCTACCCGCCAGTAGGACGGGGCGGCCTTCATTTACTATGCCTGCCAGATGAAAAAAATAGTCTTTCTTAATCGGCAAGTATTTATTAAATATTACTTTACATATTACATAAATTATTAACATTAAACTCCTTTTTTTTCCTTTTGTATGGGGTATGTAATTGGTAAATAATTAATGTTTAATCTACATATTAATGAGGGGGTGCAAATAGAAAAAAGGTGGATGCCAATAGAATTACCCTTTTTCTTATTCTCGGACCTTAGGTATATAGTTTGTTTCTTTTTTCATGCTTACGAAGCAATCATTAAGCATAGTTAATATTAATTTAGTTAAGCCTTAAATCACTAATTACGTGGGATTTATTTAGGTAAGGCTAACTAACAGTCACATGACTACATGAGAAGGTCTAACCTAATAAGCTGAGTATGGCTCTCTTAATTGGGCCTTTTGGGCTGTGTATTATTAAGTATGAAAAGCCCAGCCCAATAGCGCTTTTAGTTCTCCAGCCATCGCTCAAAGAAAGACCACACCTATTAACGTTCTCTAGTAACTAACTTGGGTAGGCTTGAGAGTAGTGAATGGCTACAAATTCTTTTTGGCTATTAAAAAATTAAAGTGTATTGAGAGTTGAGCTTGCGATGCGCCCACACTAATGAGAAAAAGAAGAAATAAAATATTTTTAGAGAGGCGTACACGCAAGACGAGGCTGACTTGCCGAGACCTCCCTTTGTCTTGTTTTGTCTTTGACGCGTTAAGCATTCAACGTTCATATATTTATATTAGTATACTTAGGACACATAAAAATTAACTAGCTATAATTTTTAAATGAGCAAAAAGCTCTTGACTTTTTGACTCAACTGTGGTGACACCTTTGACGAGGGATGAGGGCCGCAATCAACGGTGTGTGTTCAAACTTAGTCGTCTTAACTTGCTTGTTCAACATATGGTCTATTGGTTTCTCTTCTTTTTCTAATTCGATGTATTGATTTATAAAAAAAAATGATATAAGAAGTATGCATAGTTAAGATTAAGGGACATTGATTTAATCCAACTTTCGATAAACGTGTTTTGGCTCTTTACAAAAAGAAAACTAGTACAAGGATGTGATTTTAGAATTTGGACAAAATGTTTTTGCACATATACGTAAGACTGATATCGAATGCAACAGAGAGAACAATATGAATCTGTGTGCCAATGAATCAAAAGTCAACACGACTTTATTCAGACTTTTGGCATCATGTTTGCATATTATATTAATTATCATCATGAGGACAGAAAATTATCGATGTTTGTGACCAAATATGCCAACTTGTGTTGTGTGTATAATATATATATATATATATATATATATATATATATAATGTATAGTATAAACTCCATGCATGCATATAGAAAGTGTTGTGATGACTTTTTTCCTAAGGCGATGAGCTTTTATGTTTTGCGTGCTCAAGTGTTCATGCATGTTGAAATCATTAAAAAATAATAACATAAAACAAGAAAATAAGTTAAGGGTTCAATATGGTAGTTATATATGTTAACTTTGGATCAATTTCGCAACAATAAAGACCTATTTGTAACGACAGTTGATTGTGGAATAATTTATTATCACAATAGTTGTTGAGGTCACCCTTTTCTTGATGATTAAGTTCTTTTTTTTTTTCTTCCTCGAGGAGAAAATTCTTAAAATATATTATCATTTAGTTCTCGATAACAAATACGGTTTTGATTATCCTCCCTGATTGGAATGAATTCCCTCTAAGATTGGAAATCAGTGGCTCATTGCCAAGCCCAAATATATATGTTATCATTATCAATAATAACGAAGTAGTTATAGGTTATGTGTAGGCTACCATGTGAAGCTTGGTACATCATTCATTATTATTCACGTCGCATGTGTATAGTTTGTTTGCTTAACACACATATGAACCATACAAAGCAGATTATAAAGGACCGCACTACCCTTTTAGGGCAAAACCCTAAAACCACCCTAAGGCATAAATGCACAAGATAACATTGTAATGTGCTTCTTATTTATTTTATTATATTAAACCCCGAAGCTACGAGCATGTATATAAATATACTTATTATTCTATTGCTTATTGATCACAAGAACGGCGGGCGAAGACCTCTGTCGTAACAAAAATGTTCGGATTTAAGTACTTTGAAGAGATCAAGGTTTCACAATATATCTCCATAATTTTACTTGGTCAAGATCAGTGCGATAGTAATTGATAGACAATAATATTTGACTCTCTAGGCCACGTATATATGTATAGAATGTGTATATTTAACAAGAAAGCATATAAAATATGGACATGGAAAAAAGTATCTTTATAAAAGACTATTACGAATATCTAGAAACATTCCAGTCCTATGTGCACACCCAAGAAGGAAAAATACGTACTTGCGTTCACATAATAGTATAAAATAACTAAATATATGTCTGTAACAAAGAATGAGTTTATATATACATATATTAATTACTACGACCACTCGCGCCAACCTCATTCACAAGTCAATTAGCATCCGCCGGTCGTCCTAAATAACTCGCCTGAAGTCGTCGATTAGATCCGTATATATTCATATAATATCGAATATCGAAGTTTACGTCGTATATTAAGTTAAATTGGAAATTATTGATGGGTACTTACTTAGGTCCTTATCGCATTTAATGGCAACTGTATTTTTCTATGTTTCCGTACCAACTGTACTCCACCGGCATTTCCCGGTCAACTTTAGTTTCGGTTGCTTCCTTCCATTGAAAGAATCGCAATCAAGATTTTATCTTGCGATGGATTTTATATTTAATGTAGACATAGTAATATACTCTATTTATTCAAATAAGTAAAAACCTTTGTTGTGTACCCCCAGAAAGAATATACTTCGTCCATCCCAATTATTTCTTACCATCTTTTCCTATTTCGGGCGTCCCACATAATTCTTCTCATTTCTACTTTTGGTAAAAAGTTATTCCAATAATTAAACTAATTACACCATTTATATTTAAAAAAAGGTTTCTTAATTTGCGTACCCACTAATTAGTTTTCTCTCAATTCCTTAAAATATACTATAATATTAAAAAAAAAGTGGTTTCTTAATTTACAGTGTCCACTAATTTTTTGGAAGTATTAAGTGGTTCAGAGGTAGTAAAACAAAAAGAAAAAATCAATAAGAAAAGTATATCATGCATTCATAACAGCAGCGCGTAATGTAATGAAACAAAAAAAGTCTCATTTTTTTTTTTTTGGTTTGAAAGGTCACTGTAATATATATATAAAAGAGTACAATCGCACATATGGTGCATCAACCGCAGCTATAATTTTGCCACATGCGACAAAGCTATAGCAAAAAACACAACAAACCAACCAACACAAAGAAGAAAACGCAACACATCAACCGAACAAAAAACCAACAAAAAAGTCTCATTTCACACTACAAAACTAAACCCCTCTAAAATATTAAGCACCTTCTCTCTCTCTCTCTCTCTCTCTCTCAGAAAGATCAAATGAAGAAGAATTTATGCCTATATGACCTTTAATCTCTCAATGGAAGGGGAACGAAAAGAGTTGAAAACAGCAAAGAAATAACTCTACCAAAAAAAAACAACGATAATCAGATAACAGCAATGACGACGAATATTACAGAAAGAGGAAGCTTTTGCACAACCGCCGCCCAGGGCTCGATTTTTGACCTTCCACCGTGTGAACACCGCCGGCCATTATTAGGAGGAGGAGGAGGAGAAGAAGCTGACGATGGTTATTATGAGGGATCTTATGGCTCTTTAGGAGGATTCATGGATGACGACTTGCTTCAGACGGCCGGCGAGTATTACAGCTTCTTGGCTGATCCACCGATAAGTGATGATCAGTTACTTCGAGCCATGCCACGTGTACCGCCGGCGTCGGCTTTCCTTCCTGAGAGTAAATCCGAGGTGGTCAACACGCCGGCGACGCCAAACTCGTTTTCAATGTCTTCGTCCTCGACTGAGGCTGCAGCAGCTGCGAATGATGATCTCACGAAATCTAAGAACGAAGATAGAGAAGGAGATTATGATGATGGTGATGATGATGAAGACGACGATGGAAGCAAGGAGAAGAGTTTTAAGCAAAAGTAAGCTTTTTTTTTTTCCTTTCTGTAGTATTATTTTCTATTCAACTTGAGTATCTGCGGTGCCATCTGGTTTTCCAATCGTGATTAAAACCTTGGATCGTTGTAAGAAAATCATTTTTTTGTATATTTAAATTGATCCTTGGTGTTGATCTGTTGGGGTATATATATGATTAAGATATGAGGGTAAAGGTGGCGTGGAGTTATCTTTTTGTCCCTTTCTTTCATCTCTAACTGTGTGCGGAAATTATTTAGGTTGAAACCTAAGAAGAATAAGAAGAATCAGACAAAGGAAAGAGAGCCCCGATTTGCTTTCATGACAAAGAGTGAGATCGATCATTTAGACGATGGTTACAGATGGAGAAAGTACGGTCAGAAAGCTGTTAAAAATAGCCCTTTTCCCAGGTTTTCATCTCTCTTCATCGTATTCAACCTCTGCTTCTTGCTTGCATATATAGCCATTGAATCGATAACTTGAAGATCATGGAGAACATATATACACACACACTATATAATTGCCAATCGTTAATTATATTGACTATCTAACATGAATTTTGCAGGAGTTATTACCGATGTACAAGCACAGCATGTGGCGTGAAAAAGAGAGTAGAAAGATCTTTCGAGGATTCCTCCATTGTTATGACCACCTACGAAGGTACACACAAGCATCCCTGTCCCATCGGACCACGTGGCAGCTTTGGGTATTTATTCCCTGCAGTCGAGTCCACCACCACTTATTCATCGTTGTACGGCGGTGGATCATCATCAATCGGTGGCGCCGCCGCCTTTTCATCCCATTATATTCCCACGCATGTTCCCAAGAACAACTATCATGATCATCGTCAGAAGCTCATACGTACTTCACAAGCCACTCCATTATTAATTCAGAAACCCTATTTCAAGAACTCAAAGTCACCACCATTGATGATCAGATCTTCTTTAGAGAGAGATCAAGGGCTTCTTCAAGATATTTTGCCATCTCAGATGTTGTTGAAAGAGCCAAAGAACGAGCGCCATTAGTCTATAATAAAGGGTTTTCCCTTTCATCACTCGATTGCCCGCCCCGTACATATATTAAATATTGTAATAATATAATAGTAGCACCTTTTTCTTCACTGTATTTTGAACCCATTTCGCCACACTGTCGATCAAACTAGTTTGCTATATTTGCTTATTGTTGTAAGATCCATTCGTGTGGTAGCTTTAGTTGATATTAAGCATTTTTTGGTTTGAATGCATGTAATGATGGTTATATGCAACGAATGTGGTATTCCGTTATATCAGTTAAATCAAAATGTAACAAAAAATGTAAACCATCATATAAGTTAGTACAAGCTTATTAGATATACGATTTCAACTTTCATAACTTGCTGCGGCCATTACCTATCGTTTAATATTGTACAAAGCTAATGGAACGCTAGCTATTAATTCATTATCTTTAAATTCCATGAACAATAAGAACGACGGAAGTCTCCTGAATTTTGTTCAAGTGGTGCTTTTATTTGCTTGTCTAAAGCAGGTCCCTTTTTGTCGTGGTTTACAGAAATAAGACATTATTACTAAATATTCCTAAATCCTCAAATAGTGGCAAATATTCCCTTTTCATGCAATTTTTTCTTGCATTCGCCAGCGTAAAGGCAAGGAAAAGGGGAGGCAAATCTAGCACCAAAACCCACATGAATAAGCATGAAATCTAAAGTAACATATATTTTCGACATTATTTTCCAAAACTAGTCTATGCAAAGTTCAGATTTTTATGGTAGGGTAGGACAATTCTGAAGCAAACCATACATTGCTTGTCCAAGTAACAGTAGATATCGAATACAGTGGGAGAATAAACAAGAAAGGAGAAATGCATGTCATGTAGAATGAAAAGTGTTGGTCCGAGATTACACCAACAATACGACTTCGGACGGATTAAACACGCCTAAAGATCGAGATTTAGGTTCGGGCCGTGTGGGGCTTGGTGGTGTTCTTGAGGAGACTCTCTCACTCTAAAATTGTTTATTTGATCTTCACACACAAGCACCCCTAACTATGTGTTAGGGTTTTCCTATTTATACCACAAGTTGGTATATAATAGGTGGGCCTCTTGTGAAGGCCCATTACATGAATAACTAAGAACTAACCCAATTAAGAGCTAGCCCAAAGTTTAATAAAGCAAATCAACAAAGATAATACAATGAAATTGAACACTACAAAATATTTCCTAACAAAAAGGAAATAACATTTAGCCTAATGAACTTGGCCAGTTCAGACATAAGGGGAGTCACAGAAAAGGAAATAAAACAAAGGAAATAGAATTCAAACTATTCCTCCGACTATTTCGATAACTAATAGAAACGGATCAATGACTCAAACGGATTAGTTTACTAACGCCTTAGCCCTAAAACAACTCCATGCCCGTCAAGCGTTTTCTCTAATCATCTTCGTCTTCGTGCGATAAAAATCTTCAGAAAATATGCACTATGTCGTAGGCAAATCTTTTACTACGTCAAGGAAAACACAATTCGATATATATACACATATGATATATGTATAGATATTAGGTATTAGATAGCTTAGAAAAGGATACGTCCAGAACAGCACAAACGACTGCAAGAAAGAAAGACAAATGTTATCTCAATCACGAAAACTATCATGGAATTTGAGATGCATAAACAAACGAGTCGAAGTTTTCAAGAAAATGGGGCACAATTGATGGTTAAGAAGCCAAGAACGAGTCGTTTACCAAGAGCCCGCCGAGGATGCCATCGAATACAATCCGATTCCAGCTGTCAAAATATGATTGGACTGAAAAACCGGCCTTAGCTGCTAGCCCTATGGTGGTGATCACCATGATAAGGAAATAGAAGATAAATCCCATCAAGCCTGTAAATCCCAATATCCCAGCAATGACTCCACCAATTATAGACATGAATGTGCGGCTGATGATACAAAGGAGATAACATCATCATCAATCATCTCAAGTTAATGCTCAAACTGCTGTTAAAGGAGATAATAAGAGGGAAGCTGAGGAAACCTATAATTGATGATTCTGGCATTATTTTGCATATGTTCGCCGTTGAACATCGGCATCTCATCCAAGCCATCACCATCCGATTTCTTCTTGTTAGCACTGGAATCTCCATGAACTGACATGGTTATCTCTCTTTCTACAGAATTCTGCTGAGAGTAATCCACCGCCAAGTATTAATACAAAACTCACAAATTGAAAAAGATCAAGGCTCTACAGCGAGATTTGAAGCTCGATTCAACATCGATTTCAGAACTTCAAAAAAATTAGCTCATTGAATTCCACATAAGGCCGTCAAGAAATAATCAAAACTGAAGTTCATTGCAAATTACGCGTAAAATTCGCATCGATATGCACTAAAAGAAATCGCAATTACCTCAGCGTTCGGCGACGATTGACGAATCTCGGTGAAAGAAAGCCGTGATTTTTTTTCAGCTTTTGTAAAATAACTCGCACTACGATCCAAATTCTAACCTAATTCGGGCCTACGTTTCTTGGCCCACCCCGAACGAACCCAATAAGGGGCAATTTTAAAAAATATTAAATTTTAATAATCACAATAAATGCGTGCTATACAGAAACAGAGAGATACTATCGAATGCAAGAAAGCTATATTGAGTTCAATATCAACGGCCAATATATACAGAATGATTCTTTCATACGGTTAAGAAGGAACAACTGACAAATGAGGGACGAATATATGTAACGATGGAAAAAAGAAAAAAAAAAATTGAACAACGCTGCTGCCTAAAAGCCTAAAGACACAGTGAGTTCAAGTGATCAATCAATGAGCTGAATAGATTTTACGTTATAAGCCCCGCCAAGAAAAGTTTCTGAGCAATGTAATAGAACAAAATGTCACTCATTTCTTGGCCTTTGCAAACCTTAGGCATCGGTACTTCTCGCCGCTCACGGTTATTTCGAGTGCCCCGTCTTGGTTGTCTTGATTCGAAGCAGTTCCCATTAGGACGCTCTTCTCTTTCTCGAGATTTTCCCTTTCCATCTTCAGCCTCGCTTCTTGTCGGGCAATCTCAGCCTGAAACCATCCGTTATGTTACATACATATCGATAACTTTTAGGTCACATTGCAGAAGAAATACAGAAAAAAGAAGTTGAGGAAGATGGGCCAAAAGACACTCAATCGATAGTTGTTTGAGGAAATTACAGTCCGAATGAGTGAGTAGCTCATCACATACATCACCTCGAATTTGTCTAAGATCAAAGAAAGGAACTAACATAGTTATGGGCAAGAGCACAAACAAACACACACACAGAATACAGAGTGTTAAAAGAGCATCTTAATGGGCAAGAACGAGGTAAGAAGCGTTAGAAAGATGTAGGCAGTATGATGATGCCTCACCTCACGGCGAGACAGCTCAGCTTTCCAGGCGGCTTCTCTCTCGGCGACCTCGCGCTCACGCTCCTCTATGTAACTCTGCATCTCCCTTTCCTTCATAATCCTATCTTGTATGTCGGCGTCGAGGGCCTCCTTGAGCTCCTGGACAAACTTATCTACGACTGCTTTTATCCTCAGAGACATTAAATCAAACACCTGGCGGATCAATCCCTTTATTTCAGTCCACTAGCAATCTCCAATAGCCCCCTTCGCAAAGAAAACAGTTTTCCCAATTTCCTCGCACCGCAAAGATGGAAACTCTTCTGGGAAATTGGTTCCCGACAACGGACGATACAATACAACACACCACAACACGACGAACCAAAATTTGCGTCCTATGCCTTGAGCTTCTGCGTCAGAATTTTTGCGGTCCAAATCGATTTGGGTTAAAAAAAAACAAAGCACAAATGGAAAGAAAAAAAAAAAAAATTCAGCTCGATTTGCCTTGTTGGTCAGTAACCTACCCCAAGTCAAGTCGCAAACTGAAGAGTGGGTCGGGTCAACACGACCCATCACAAGTTAATGGGCTGAAGCCCTATTTTTCTTCTAAACGACCCTTCGTATTGCAAGAGCGTTATTGTAATTATTCTACTCGAGGTAATATTAATAAACACCTTTTTAATGGCCGAAAAAACATATTTTATAATTAATTGTTGCTAAGAGTGGAATGTCATACTTTGCATTGTAATACAATGTAACCCAGTTCTATATATATAAATATATGTAACCCAGTTCTATATATATAAATTATATAATATATTATATCTATACTCTTATATTAATGGTGAGGGTGAGTTAAAAACTGCTTTTTGGATGTATCTATTAACCAATCAGAAATTGACAAGTGTTATGTGTTTTTATATATTAAAAAATTAATAATAAAATTACTAATTTAAACTAAAAACCACTCACCAACATTTGTCCTTCTATATTTAGTATTCTTATTTCATAATTAAAAATAGATAATATTATATACGGGTGTGCAAATCTACTAGTATATCTATTTTATTTTATTAATGGAGAGGATCTTGCTTAAACTGCCATTTTCTATTCTAATTTGGTCTGTCAAATCAACCAATCATATTTTATTACAACAAATAGTTGCTAAAAATAAAAGGGACAACAACGTTCCCCTGCGTTAATTTTTGTTAGGTTTCAGGCCCTATTCATATAAAACATAGTTTTAAGGACCCACTTTTCATGAAATTCAAAGTAAAAGGACATAAACAGTGATTTGACGAAAATGCCCTTGTATGTGTTATATAAATAGGTATTATCTTTTGGTATTCATTTTAGACGATTTGGTACGAAAAGGAGTAAAGTAGTATAATTATCATTGAATCGTTAACCAAACTGGTACTAGAAAGGCGTAAAGTGGTATAATTACCATATGAATTGTTAATCAACTGGTACGAGATATTGATAATTCTCATGTGGTATTTATTTCAAATGATCCGGTACCAGACATGCGTAAAGTGGTATAATTATCATATGAATTGTTAATCAAACAGGTACGAGATATTAATTATTCTCATGTGGTATTTATTTCAAATGATCCGGTACCAGAAAAGCGTAAAGTGGTATCAGAAAGCCGTAAAGTGGTATAGTAACTGGTATGAGATATTACTTATTCTCATGTGGTATTTATTTCAAATGATTCGGTATCAGAAAGGCGTAAAGTGGTATAATTACCCTAATCAACTGGTACGAGATATTACTTATTCTCATGTGGTATTTATTTTAGATGATTTGGTACCATAAAGGCGTAAAGTGGTATAATTACCATAATAAGCGTTACCAAAAACTGGTACGAGATATTACTTATTCCCATTTGGTATTAGGTTTAGAAGATGTGGTACTAGAATGAAGTAAAGTGGTACATTTTATATTTAATATTAGCAGATGCGGTACTAGAACGGAATAAAGTGGTATAATTATCATAAGAAACGTTAACCAAATTGGAATAATAAAATATACCAAAATAATGTGGTACCAGTTTGCGATGAATTGGTACCGAATAAACATGTCAGTGTTTTGAATAATGTGGTACCAGTTTGCGATGAAGTGGTACCGAATAAACATGTCAGTGTTTTGAATAATGTGGTACCAGTTTGCGATGAAGTGGTACCGAATAAACATGGCAATGTTTTGGGCGGAAAAGCTGAATAAACAAGGGTAAAAAAGTCTTTTAGCAGCATTTGGGGCCTGAACTCTAACGAAAACTTACATTGGGTCCTTCATTTTACTCAAACATTAATGGGGCCTGAATTCTAACTAAAATTGCTAATGGGGCCTGAAATTTAAATAGCCCAAAATAAAAACCAAATTTAGTAAACCACCCCGACCAAAACCTGTCGCGTGAAGTAAAACTGCCCCAAATTGATTTATTCAAAATAAATAAATTATTAAAAACCACCCACTTACTTCATCATACGCGTCTCTGAGTGTGCTTCTTTGCTAGTATATTATATTAAGGATGAAGGGTGGCTATTAACGGCCAATTTGGTCTGTAAAATATTTATAATTTAACCTCTCTATTTCTAATTTCATTAATTAAATAATTATCACATTTGACCCCTTAATTTTTTGTTATTATACTTAGACCCCTAATCATTATTTTCCTTATATATATATAAATTATATTCATCTATTAAACATAAATTATAATTTTCAAAAGTAAAATTAAAACAATTATATTTTAAGCATGCTCATGAAGTGTGCAAATAATACTAGTATATATTTTTTGAAGATAATACTAGTAGATATTAAGGCCGTGATCCTTTCGTATTGGGAAGCAAATCCTCGTCCAACCGTCCAAATTTAATGTGTCTAAAGATTAAATGCTAAGAAGAAGGAAGATGCAAATCAAGGTGGAAAAAGAATTTGCATCACAAATTAAGACAAGGCATTCACGCAAAGAAATCGTGTATGTAGAATGGTATGAAATACATTTGGTCTATATCTCGAGTTTAAAGCAATAGTTACCAAATCATTTTCATGTTCGTGTTCGCATTTATAGTCACGTTGATTGGCGTAGAAGCTTATAAGTTGTTTCCGATAATATTTACTTTCCAACAATAATTGAAATCTTTCCCCGAAAATTCCACAAACTTTTAGGTTTGAATAACAAGCAACAAGGACATATAAATTAAATACTCAAGTGCGTTGCGCTGCGCCCCCATAGAATTCGACGTATTCATACGACGATTGCATATATTGATATATATTCCGTCAACTCTTGATAATTACCAAAACAAGGAAATTTCAACGAAACATATAATTTTCCCCTTCTTTCCAATGATTACTTGGTAGAAAGAAAATTACAATATGGCTATCGCATTCATTAACCAAAATAATTAATTCATGATAACTGGTAAGAAAATATAAAAAAGAACGTCGTCACCACCCAACCCTATGAACACTTGCACAGTCGATAGGCGTAACGTAGCGTCTGCAATATCTTTACTAGGCCGTCATTTTAGTAGTTATTAATAAATAATTATCTTTTTCCCATATCCTAAGCTAAAAAATCGCAGCCGAACTGGTGCTGTAAGAACCACACGTCATCAGCGTCACCATCCCAAATAAAACTCTGATCCGCCGCCGACGTCGAACGATCGATCTCCGCCGTCCATACCCCACCGGCGGCGATCATCAAGAATCAAATCCGTCCCTTGACCGACAGATGCTGACGTCACCATCTGATCATACTGACGATTAAGATCCAACGGCGACTGCTCAGCGACTTCACCGAAAACAGGCGTGCCAAAGGTGGAGGAAGCCATAACTCCGGCGGTCGACGGCGGAGCTCCGGCGGCTTGGATCCTCTCGGCCAGCCTGGGGATCCATAGATACTTCATGGCGTCCTTAAACTGCTTGCTATCCACGTGGCACTTTAGCTGCTTCGCATGCTTTTGAACCCTCGTTCTCCAATAGTTCTTTATCTCATTGTCCGTCCTTCCCGGCAAATGCTTGGCGATCTTCGACCACCTATTTTAAATTGATTATTTAAAATATAATCGATTTGTATATAATATATATATATATATATATATAAGTTTACCGATTGCCCCAGCGAGAATGGAGCTCGAGGATCAATAGTTGTTCTTCGAGGGATATGTTTCCCCGGCGAACGTCGGGGCGGAGGTAGTTCAACCATCTCAGCCGACAGCTTTTTCCAGTCCGTTTAAGGCCCGCAGAGCGGGCCAAGGAATTCCATCGGCCGTCGCCGTGAGTGGCTATGTAGTCGATGAGGATGAAGTCTTCGTCGACGGTCCACGGGCCTCTCCTGAGGTCAAATCCATCATCGTCGAATTCGTTTACTGCGCTGTTTTTTCTTGGATTATTGCTCTTGCAAACAATAATGTTGGTGCTGTCAGCGTTTTGTTGCTGACCCGTGTTCATTTTATGACTATATATGGGATTGGATTGGTGAGATATCTCTCTTTTTTTTATGCTTATGATGGTTTACAAAGAATGTGGAGGCTTTATATAGAAGATGGGATTCTCTGATGTAAGTCGTCACAAAAGCCGCAATTTCGATAATAATCGTTTTCTCATGCCCTACATATTAGCCTAGTGATTGATAGGGGTAATAATAATAAATCTTCTTAGTTATGGGTTGAAACTCATGACTAACTTTGTGGGGTTTATGGCAGGTGAGTCGATAGTAAGTTTAACATCATTTCAGACTTAACTGAGTTGCGTTGTGAGAAACAACTAGGGGTGTTCAAAATAACCGAAAAACCGAAAAAACCGACCGAACCGTAAAGAACCGAACCGAAAAGACCGGAACCGAAGAAAACCGAACCGAATAGTAAAAAACCGAACCAAACCAAATTAAAATGGTTCGGATATCGGATTAAGCATACGTAAAACCGAAAAAACCGAAAAACCGAACTGAAATTATCATACTACATTAAAAATAGAAAAATATAAAAAATCATTTGTTTTTCTCCCATAACGTAAACAACACAATAAATATAATTTCATTGGTATACTTTTTTCCATTTTTAGGTGATGTTTTCCTCACCAATCAAATATTATTTTTCTCCCAAATAATTTGTAGTATCTTCAAATGAATGTTTTATATTTTGGTTTGATTTTGTTCCATTTTCATGTTGTTTTTTTCGTACCTTATTTTGCTACATGTCACGTTCCATAAATCTTCTTTGTTTTTTAGTAACCATAAATTGTTTTATGTATTTTCAGCTCATAATATTTTTTTTGTGATATTAAATTCCTAACCGAAAAGCCGAACCGAAAAAACCGAACCGAATTATAAAAAACCGAACCGAACCAAATTAAAACGGTTCGGATATCGGATTAAGCATACGTAAAACCGAAACCGAAAAACCGAACCGAAATTTGAGAAAACCGAACCGAACCGACCGATGAACACCCCTAGAAACAACCATGATAGGAAGGAATAAAGAAATGGGCAATTTTGAAATCAGGCCCCTCCATAAGTTTCAATTCGGATTCAGGCCCTTCTTGCAAAAAATTAGTTTTAAGGACCCATTTTATGCGGTACCACTTCATTGCTCTTACATACCAGTATGTTGAAATTCTGTACCACAAAACCATAATCCGGTACCAGTTTATGACCATCTGATACCAGTTTATTTTCTGCAATACCACTTCATTGTTTTAACATATCAGTATGTTGAAAGTTTGTAACACAAAACAATCATTTTATACCAGTTCATACATCTTTCATACCACTTTTTTTACACCACACAAAATGGGTCCTTTAACCTAAAAAATTCTTAAACAGGGCCTGAATTCGAAATCAAAACCTTAATGGGGTCTGATTTCGAATTGACCCTAAAAAATTAATCATAGTGTTCTTATGGTATCAAGGGTTGGCCTTTGCTTGGACTCCTAAGCAACAACTGAATGATACACACAGTACAGATAATTATTAGTTTTCCGAGAAATAGTTCAAATAAGACTAAATTTAGTCGGAGTTGAGACTTGAGACTGTCGAATTTTGTGATGAAATAAATACCTACGATAAAGTATAACATTCTTTTCAGCAAAAGCCCGCGCACAGTAGCGCTCTACCGAGTGAAGTTTGACGGCTTTGACTTTCTTTGTTATCCATGCCGTGTGAGTAGACGTGTTGAGACGGTTCAAAAAACCATAATCGAACCGTAACTGAACCGGCGGTCAACGGTTCGGTTAACCGTAGTCAACAGTTACGGTTCAAACCGTAATCGGACCGTGATTTGATACGGTTCGGTTACGGTTATAGAATTCTCTAACCGTGAACCGCCGGTTATAACCGGCGGTACCGACGGTTCAATTATATTGGGCTGAACTTAAGTTTTGGATGATTAATTATTTTTCAGACGGTTGGGCGTTACCTTATTTCTCTTATTTATTCTCACCATCGGTCATCAAGTTATTCTCACTCACATTTTTTCTTTATTTTCAGTTTTTCCTTTCTTCTAATTGACTCTCAACTGTCATGTTACCGTTATCATTTTTATTAGTGCTTTCTTTATTTTTTTCATGCTATAGTTCTATAAATATGTTGAGAATTTGTATAGATTTTACACAAAATTTTTTTGCTCTCAATTCTCAAGTTAAAAGCAAACACATTATCGAATTTCTGTAAGCAATTCCCATTTTTCTCAAAATATCAGTAAATGTTGCTAATATTATTATTAAACGAAGACTGAGCGATTGTATTTTTTCTTACAATATCTAAGGTGTAATTGTGTTTTCTTTTAAGATGGATTGAAATTTTCGACATTATTAAATAAAATTAATTTTCTTAGTTTACTTAAGTGATTATTCTTTGTTTTTTAAATAAATAAAAAAAATTTAATTAAAACCGTAAACCAGCTGTTCAAACCGTAACCGTAACCGGCGATTACGGTTACAAACCGTAACCGTAACCGTGGTTACCGCGGTTCAGTTACTGTTTGAGATTTTCACTAACCGTAAACCGGCGGTTATAACCGTGAACCGTTTGAACACGTCAACGTGTGAGGAAATGTATTTTACTGTTTAATTTTATTATTCGTAAATTGTACCATTTTACTCACTATATAATAAACTACTTATAAAGAATTTAGATGGTGAGGGTTAAAATACATTAATGCCCCGTTTGGATTCCGGATTTCGATTTGAAATCTGGATTTCGCCCAAATCTTTCGTTTGGCAATAATCGATTTGGATTTCGATTTCGTCCAAATTCGAGGGAAAATCCAAACTCTTATAATTCATCGGATTTGAAATTCCGTGTCAAATTATCCGTTTTCGAAATCCAAAGCTGAGCACGTGTGACGAGTTTTTCGTGACTGATAATACAATAATACTAATAGTATAACAATAATAGTGTAATAATAATAATGAAAAATATAATAACAATAATAATAATAATAATAATAATAATAATAATAATAATAATAAAAGGGGGTGGGCGATGTGTCGAGCCGATTTGCAAGCTCGATGAGCCGACTCGAGCTCGTCATGGATTCGCGAATGAGCCGACTCGAGCTCGACGAGCTCTTGTCGAGATCGAGCTCGTCACGGGTTCTCACTCGTGGGCACTAGAAAGCTCGCAAGCCGGCTCACGAGCTTGTTTTCTTTTTTATATTATTCATGATTTTTATTTATAAATTATATTAGAAAAAGTTAGAAATCGAGTTCGACGAGCTTCACGAGCTCGAGGCGAGCTCTGTTTTGAAATCCGAATTTGAAATCCTAATGTTTGCCAAACGGTGAATTTGGATTTGAAATTACGATTTTGAAATTCATAATTTAAAATCAAGCGATTTCGTTTAAATACGCGAATCCAAACGCACTCTAACTGAAATTCTTGACTTTGTCACTTGAAAATTCGGACAGTACTTTGGTTGCAAATATTCCACCATGGAGAATGTAGCGCTTCAAATAGTTAATCATCGCATTCGCAGGGTAGATGGGATAACGACACTAGGGGTAGTTTAAGTATTTATTCTTAGGTCAAAATATAATTTTAGGTCACTAAATTTTTCGTTTTTTGGGTCACTATGTTTGATAATGCAAAAATATGTCACTAACTATGTTGTTAAAACAAATTCGGGTCACTAAGTGTATGTTATTATGACCTTGATAGAACATCATTGTTGACCATTCAAAGAGACACATGGGTATTGAAGATGAGAATTCTTACTTTCCTTCTGTATCGGCGCCGAGGGAATTGTTCAAGGAAATGGGCTACCAAATAAAGTATTGCAGCCTTATTATTTCTTACTTTCACATGGGAAAGCAGTGTCGATGCATGCTTATAAATAGAGGTGCTCGTCGAAGGAATTAACACACCACAGACCACAACCACACAGATCTTCGTTCTACTCCTCTGATTATTTTCTGTAGCCTACTCCTTATATTGTTGTAGTGCTTTTGTACCACGTCAGTGTACGTGTTTGTAATATCTCCACATAATAAAGAAGTTCTACCCTCCGGCCCGTGGACGTAGGTCATTCTGACCGAACCACGTAAATCTCGTGTCATTGTCCAAATTTATTTTTCGTCTATTCTATTTATTATCGTCATTTTTCGGGCAAATAATTATCGGGATTTCCGCATATCCTAACAAATTGGTATCAGAGCCAACCCGATATATTTTTTAGCCACCATGACGATAACAAAAATGTCAATCGAAAAGTTTGACAGAAATGTCAACTTTGCGATGTGGAGTCTCAAGATGGAGGCCATACTTATTCAAGACGGTTGCGAGGTGGCGCTTGAAGGCGCAAAGAAGAAACCAACCGAAATGAAGGATGATCAATTTAATGAATTGGACAAGAAAGCCAGATCGGCTATTATCTTAAATCTCTCTTACGAGGTCTTACAAGAAGTTGCCACGGAGACGACGGCCATGGGTATGTGGGATGCATTAAAAGCTATCTACATGAAGAAGACTAAGGAGAATCGGCTTTATTTAAAGCAGAAGCTTTACAGTATGAAAATGACGGAAGGTACTTCTATTCTTTCGCATCTCGATAAATTCGATTCTATCATTATTGATTTGGCGAACGTAGAAGTCAAAGTAACGGACGAAGATCAGGCCATAATATTGTTGTGTTCCCTTCTCTCGTCTTTAAAGCATTTTCGTGACACCATAATCTATGGGAAAGATACGATATCGTATGCTAGTGTCAAATCTGCTTTACAATCGAAAGAACAGATAGACAGGGATATTACGGGAGAAACAAGTGGTAGCCAGGCAGAAGGCCTGTTTGCACGGGAAGACCAGAACGTAGAGACGCTGAAAGCAGCAGATCTAAAGAAAGGTCGAAATCCAGGTACAGAAATAAAATCTGTAATTTTTGCAAGAAAAAGGGACACATTAAAGCTGATTGTTTTAAATTAAAAAATAAGGAGAAAAATAATCAGCAATTTAATAAACCCGCCGAAGCTAGTTTAGCTGCTGATGAGAGCGACGGAACTATTTTTGTAGCAACTGCAAATATTGTTAGGTCTGATAATGAGTGGATCTTAGATTCGGGTTGTTCCTATCATATAAGTCGGAGTCAAGATTGTTTTTCCACATATGAAAAATTCGATGGTGGATACGTTTTAATGGGAAATGATGCTCCGTGTAAAGTTGTTGGTAAAGGCACAGTGAGGATCAAGATGTTCGACGGAATCATCCAAACGCTCACAGAAGTCAGACATGTTCCAGATATGAAGAGAAATCTTATCTCTTTAGGCACACTTGAATCTCAAGGGTGCAGGTTCTCAGGTGAAGGTGGAGTTTTAAAGATTGCCAGAGGTGCCCTTGTCGTGATGAAAGCTTGCAGGTCTGGAAATTTATATATTTTGCAGGGAACTACTGTTACAGGTTCCGCTGCTGTTTCGACATCCCCGGAGGTTGATACCACGAGATTATGGCATATGCGACTTGGACACATGGGAGAAAAAGGCTTGACGATTTTAAGCAAGCGGGGCCTACTTTGCGGTCAAAGTACTGGTAAGATGGACTTTTGCGAACACTGTATTTTTGGGAAGCAGAAACGAGTCAGCTTCAATTCGCCAGCAGTCCATAGGACGAAAGGTACTTTGGACTATATTCATTCTGATGTATGGGGTCCTTCTCGTGTTCCGTCCAAAGGTGGTGCAAGATACATGTTGACTTTCATTGATGATTTCTCAAGGAAAGTTTGGGTCTATTTTCTTAAACAGAAAAGTGATGTTTCCTAACATTTAAACAATGGAAAGCTTCGATTGAAAAGCAGACAGAAAAACAGATCAAGCGGTTGCGGACAGATAATGGCTTAGAATTTTGTGGAAGCGAGTTCAACGAATTTTGCAAGAATGAAGGTATTGCTCGACATCATACTGTTCGAATGACGCCTCAACAAAATGGTGTTGCCGAGCGCATGAACCGGACGCTTTTAGAGAGAGCTCGATGTATGATCTCCAATGCTGGGTTGACAAATGATTTTTGGGCTGAAGCTATTGCTGCAGCATGTTATATTGTCAACCGTTCACCGTGTTCACCGATCAACTTCAAGACTCCTGAGGAAGTATGGTCAGGTACTCCTGCTGATTACTCCAACTTACGAATATTTGGGTGCCCAGCTTATATGCACGTAAACGAGGGAAAGTTAGAGCCTAGAGCTAAGAAGTGTATTTTCCTCGGTTACGCTTCAGGGGTGAAAGGATATAGACTATATAATCCTGATCCCAAGTCACCCAAATTCATAATTAGCAGAGATGTTACATTTGACGAGTCTTCTATGTTACATCCTTCAAAAGAGTCTACTAATTCTTCTAATGAAGAAAAGAAGGATAGTGTACACAGCGAGGTGGAGCTCGAGATCAACAAAGATCTTTCAGATAACCCTGCTACGAGTTCAACAGATCAAGAGGAGCCAGATCCTGATTCAGATCCCGTTGAACACGAAAGTACCGAGCAGGAATATTCTATAGCCAGAGATAGGGAGAGACGGGAGATTCGACTACCACAACGGTACGTAAATTTAGTTTCGTACGCTTTATCAGTGGCGCAAGAAACAGGTGGAGGCGGCGAACCTTCTACCTATTCGGAGGCAATAAGCGATGTTAATTCTGATAAGTGGCTGGTAGCGATGAATGAAGAAATGGAGTCTCTGCACAAGAATGGTACTTGGATTCTTGTGCCGCCGCCGAAGAAAAAGAAAATAGTCGGATGTAAGTGGGTCTTTAAGAAGAAAGAAGGTTTATCTGGTTCTGACAATGCAAGGTATAAGGCATGATTAGTCGCGAAAGGCTATAGTCAGGTACAAGGTGTTGATTTTAATGATGTTTTCTCACCTGTTGTTAGGCATAGCTCTATTCGTGTATTACTTGCATTCGTTGCCATGTATGATTTGGAGTTAGAACAGCTTGACGTCAAGACGGCATTCTTACATGGCGATTTAGATGAACAGATTTATATGAAGCAACCTGAAGGCTTCATAGTTGAAGGCAAGGAAGACCAAGTTTGTTTACTGAAGAAATCCTTATACGGATTAAAGCAGTCTCCAAGACAGTGGTATAAACGGTTTGATTCTTTCATGTTGGGTCATGGTTTCTCCAAGAGCAAGTATGATAGTTGTGTTTACTTCCGGAAGTTAAATGACAGTTCGTTCATTTATCTGTTGTTATATGTGGATGATATGCTCATTGCGGCTAAGAATCTTGCAGAAATTCACCAGTTGAAGGCCTTATTGAATGGTGAATTTGAGATGAAAGATTTGGGAGCAGCTAAGAAGATTCTTGGTATGGAGATTAGACGTGATAGAGGAGCTGGTAAGTTGCACCTGACCCAGGAAAGTTACCTCAGAAAGGTTTTGGAGAGATTTGGCATGAGCGATGCCAAACCAGTCAGCACTCCTCTTGCTAGTCATTTTAGGCTAAGCGCTGCTCAGTCACCATCATCAGATGAGGAAGAAGCCTACATGACACGAGTTCCTTACTCAAGTGCAGTCGGCAGTATTATGTATGCAATGGTATGTACACGTTCTGATATTTCACAGGCTTTAGTGTTGTTAGCAGGTATATGGCTAATCCAGGGAAAGAGCACTGGCAAGCAGTGAAGTGGATTCTCAGATACTTGAAGGGTACTCTAAGCTTTTGTTTGGAGTTTGGCAGAAACAGTGATACTCTCGTTGGCTTCGTCGATTCAGACTACGCAGGTGATCTCGATAAACGACGATCTCTTACTGGTTATGTATTTTGTATTGGAGGTTGTACAGTTAGCTGGAAAGCAACTCTACAGCATGTAGTGGCGTTATCTACTACTGAAGCAGAATACATGGCGGTTACTGATGCAATCAAAGAAGCTTTGTGGTTGAAAGGGTTATTCAGCGAATTAACTCAGAGTCAGGGAGTTATTACTATTTTCTGTGATAGTCAAAGTGCGATTCATTTGACTAAGGATCAGATGTATCACGAAAGGACTAAACATATTGATGTCAAGTATCATTTTATTCGTGAGATCATTGCAGATAAGAAGGTGTTTATCAAGAAGATCAACACGAAGGATAATCCTGCAGATTTGTTTACGAAGGCTCTTCCAGTTTCCAAGTTCAAGCATTGCTTGGACTTGATTGGTGTTTTAAAGTTGGTGAACTAGCCCGTCACGGGCTGAGGTCGGAGGGAGATAAAGGTGTTACTAATTAAGGTGGAGTTATTTACGGAATCAAGGTCAAGGTGGAGATTTGTTATTATGACCTTGATAGAACATCATTGTTGACCATTCAAAGAGACACATGGGTATTGAAGATGAGAATTCTTACTTTCCTTCTGTATCGGCGCCGAGGGAATTGTTCAAGGAAATGGGCTACCAAATAAAGTATTGCAGCCTTATTATTTCTTACTTTCACATGGGAAAGCAGTGTCGATGCATGCTTATAAATAGAGGTGCTCGTCGAAGGAATTAACACACCACAGACCACAACCACACAGATCTTCGTTCTACTCCTCTGATTATTTTCTGTAGCCTACTCCTTATATTGTTGTAGTGCTTTTGTACCACGTCAGTGTACGTTTGTAATATCTCCACATAATAAAGAAGTTCTACCCTCCGGCCCGTGGACGTAGGTCATTCTGATCGAACCACGTAAATCTCGTGTCATTGTCCAAATTTATTTTTCGTCTATTCTATTTATTATCGTCATTTTTCGGGCAAATAATTATCGGGGATTTCCGCATATCCTAACAGTATACGTGTTTTCGACTTTAGGTCACTAAGTATACGTGTTTTAATGATCGCTATATTAAATCCATTTTCGCATTCATAAAAATATAGTGACCCAAAATCGAAAACATGTATACTTAGTGACCCAAAAAATGAGAGGGCGACCCAAATTTGTTTTGACATATATAGTTAGTAACCTACTTTTGCAATTATCAAACAAAGTGACCCCAAAACGAAAACATGTATACTTAGTGACCTAGAATAACAATTTGGCTTTATTCTTAATATCAATAAACGATATATTTATATATGTGCAGCCTATTTATTAAGTTTAGGCAACCGCTAAGCTCATAGGAGATGCAATGTACAAGATTTGCTCTAAAGCTACTACTAGCATTTAAATTCTTTTCATGCTCTAATTAATTACCAACATAAATAGCCGTTGCCCTCAATTCCTTGGCAAGTCTTACATACATTGTACCTCGTCATCCCTATGCATTTCTTCGGGTCGGGTTATGACGGATATCTCGGGTCCCAACAATGGGTTCATCATATTCTTATTATCTAAATTCATATTGACGCAATTAATATATATCCCTTGTTATTTAAATGCTCCCCTAAGTTCAAACTGGTTTCACTATACGAAACAATGAAGCATCTTACTCCCTCAACGGGGACTGTAAGGCGTATAAAGCAAAGCAAGACTTGCATATATAAATATAAATGACTTAGGTATATAATATAATATAGCACATGTTCCATCATAAACGAGGGGTTTCTTGCAAGACTGAACTCTCAGAAGGCTGCGTTTTGCGCCATTTGACGATTGCTTTCATACATAAGTTCTTTATTATTGGCTCGTTTGCACGATAGGGACAACACACATAGGTAGCATTAAGACTTCTAAACACCTACCCCTTCTTTTACTTTCGTGCCTATATGATTAATCAGAGAGAATTAAAATAATGTGATCGTGTAATAATTGGTTAACATGTAACGACTTTTCGCTCCGTTTCGGTCGAATCAATGGCCATTTTAGTCTTAATCTCTATTCTCTTCGTGCTTAGTTTTTCAATGGGTTGGTAGGTTGGCTCACTAATAATCAAACAATGGGTTAACGTTGCGTTTATTAAAATGGAATATAGCTCAACTTACAAGTAATTGAAAACAAAAGTTTTTTCTTAGGAGTGAGAACGACAAGAAAAACATCGTTGTTGATCGTTATAAATAATCGTTATTAAAAAAAAGATCGAATACCATAATCTTGATTTTCCTATATATGGAATGTGGACGGTGGGTTAATTGACTGCAACTTATCTTTCATTTGGAATTTCGATTATAAAATAAGATAATTGTAGTTGAACGATGAGGTCGATTAATCAATCAAGCAGTCAACTCTTTTTTGTTGAGGGCGTTTGTGGCGTATTTGACAAAGACATTGACTCTCTTTTTAAAAATTTATCAAAGAAAGAAAAAGACCAACCTTTGGAAAATAGTATGTCTATATACGTAATTAGGTATGTAATGTAGCAAGTGTGTTGTGTTAGCAAGAGCATCTCCAACCCGCAGCATGAAAATGCAGTTAACACAATATTACAGCTGCTACAGTGCTTTTACTCCGACCCATAAACTCTATTTTCTACACTAATTTTCACTATAACCCATTAACTCTATTTTCTACTCTAAAAATCAAATTCATATATTAAACTTTATATTATAAAATTAAAAAGTCAATAAATTATAATAATTAATATTTAAAAATAACTAAATTATAAACTTAGCATATTATTTAACTATAATTAAAACAAAAATATAGATAAATAATAGGAAATTAATATTATTTTTACTTTTATTATTATAAGAATGCCAAATACTTAAATATAATTACAATATTTTTATAAAATAAATTATAAATAAATAGAAAGTACAACACATTTTTGTGTTAAAAATTGTGTGTACTCTACATCTAGAGTATGTCTGCTAATCAACACATCATTAGTGTTAGATATAAAGTCACATTGGAGTAAAGATGTACTTTACTTTTGTGTTTTACACAAAAATGAAGTACCCGTCGGAGATGCTCTAAAGCCGAACATGAACCTTGTTTGTTTCCACCAACTTGGCTTCATGTGATTATGTACCAAATTCTAATAAAAGAAAAATACAATAAAATGCCAATAACAGATAACTAAATTCAACGCAAATACTGTTGTTGCACATGGTGATGTCTGATGTGATTTATATCATATTACTACATATATAGCTCTAGTTGATGACTTAAAATTTTAGCGAAACTATTAGATAATGTAATGTGATACATGTTGTAATATAATTAAGCACATCTCGAATATTGTATGTTGGACCGCCACCTATATTCTAAGGCACAGGTCTGAAATTTCCACATCTTAAATAGACTTCGGAACCCATTAATTAGTAAATATCATATAGTTATAACCTCTTATAAGAAACTCACCGACTAGTTTAAATTTGGGGAATTCTGGTTGATTCCCATGTACTTTAGGGTATCTTTTTTTAATCGTGATCTAACTTGTTTTGTAATCCTTTCCAAGTTGAGCAATACCATTTTTTCATCAATAGTAACCGTTCCCCTAAAGAATCGTTCCATCACAAAAAAAAGAGAGGTGTTTGAAAATTTCGGGTCATGAAATGTGCTTGCATGTTATGAAAAGATGTAAATTTTTTTCGCTAAATAATTTTTCTAAATTTAAGGTATTTTAGTACTTTGGATGTAACATTTTTTTAAGGGACAATGTTTTTTTTTTTTCAGAAAGTAAAAAGGTAAATAAAGAAAACCACCCTAATGGCCCCACACTGGAGGCCTGGGAAAGTAATAAGCATATAAACTTAAAGCCCAATTAAGCCCATTTCTATGACGATTTAATAAGGAGTAGTAGTTCAAATATAAAGATAACAACGATGGTGAAGTGAATGTTAATAAAAAAGGGGCATTTTCATTTCAGGCCCCCCTATAGTTATTATTTAGGATTCAGGTCCTCTTTGCAAAAAATTTAGTTTTAAAGACCCATTTTCTGCCAGTATCACTTCATTGCTCTTACATACCAGTATGTTGAAATTTTGTACCACAAAACCATAATTCGGTACCAGTGTATGATCATCTGATACCAGTTTATTGTCTGCAGTACCACTTCATTGCTCTGACATATCAGTATGTTGAAAGTTTGTAACACAAAACGATCATTCTATACCAGTTCATATATCTTTCATATCACTTTTTTACACCACACAAAATAGGTTTTTTAACCTAAAAAGTTCTCAAAGGGCCTGAATTCGAAATCAAACTCTTAATGAGGCCTAATTTCGAATTGACCCACAACGACGAAAATGTAAATATTGCTTGCTTTGCCAAATGACACCTAATTACGTCGCTTTTGCAAAACGGTGAAACTCCAAACTCCAACCCTTTCTATATAAATAAACTCCTAAATTAAATCCTCTACTGTGCTAGAGCTTCACGCTTTGTATTGTCCGCCGTAATTATCCTAATTATCTAGGATGGTAAGAGCTCATGATTTTCTGAGCTTCGCTTGTTCGATCGATCTTGTTTTTGTTGCTTGGAATTGATGAAATGGTAATTGGGTGTGTTGTGTCGTCAGGTACTGGAAATTTCAGATGACGAGGATTTCTTCGATGATCCCCTTTTCAAACAGCCAAAGGACGAGAATTTGGACTGTGATATTCTCCCAGCAAACATTCACTTGAGGGCTGAAGTAAGTGTGTGGTGTGTTCTGTCGTTGCTGGCGTGGAGGTTTCAATTTCATTCCTTTCATGTATTTGTAGGAAAATGTAGCGAGCTCGTCAGGAACTAATTTGAGATCATCATTCATAGGGATGGGATTCGCACCTTCTCTCATAGACAGAGCAATTGAGGAAAAAGGTTGTCTTTTTTGCTCTTGTTTAACTTCTTTATTTTTCATAAAAACTCGGACTCTTTGGTCGGTTTTAATGTTGTAGTAGACTATCCTGTGTTAGATTCAATGAAGCACTTCTATTGTACATGCATTGTGCTATACTTCGTCTGTCCGCTGATGATGCTCAATAATGGATGCCGTACAATTGACGTTACCCTTTTCTTGACAGGTGAAGATAATGCCGAGCTGTTGTTGGAGACTTTATTTGCGTACTCGGTAAGTGCTACTACGTTGAGTAGCTGGTGGTATATGTTCCATGTAAATATCATCTGGGAATGAGCTGATTTGCTTCGCCGTGTGTGCTTGCATTAGTGAACAGAATTTTTCTTTGTTCTTCTTCAATGCGCAATACCCACGGATTCGCTGTTTGCTTACCGGCTTCATATAATTCAGAAAACGGACCTTTTTTTAATAGCATAAAATCTTGGATTGATGCAAAAAAAACGATCTTTTTGTACAACCTGTGAAGCAGGGTCAGGAACGACGAATCTCTTTATGATAAACAGATCCTTTTTGCAAGTTCGTTATTATGGGTAGTTCCTACAAAGGATCGGACTAATGACGTATACAGTACTTGAATTCTTGATGTAGATGCTACATAGTTGGTTCTTTGCTAATCTTTTTTGAACATCTGATGAGGAAATGAAAGGGAGGTCGTGACCATATCCTTTGAGTTTTGTCGAAATCCAACTATTTTAACCAAGTTTGGTTAGAGAAAACTGTTTCTTTTACTGCTGCCTAACAGTCACGTTGTCATTTACCATTTCTTCGTATATTTTTCGTTTCCCTGTTATATCTATATTTCAGACAGAACATTTATTGAAGTTAGAAAGTTTACATTTTTTACTTCAGGAGTTGGCTTCAGCAGAGTCTCTTGACAGACCTTCTTGTCTTGGTACGAAGAAGATATTAGATGGTGATGGATATTTGCAGCCAAAGGAGGTAGCTTTTTATTTCTTTAATTGATGAATTTGATCATCAATTAAGAAAACCATTGCGCTGTTTGTTTACTGTAATAGCCCATGTATTCTTATCAAGGTTCTACGTGCTAGCGCGAATTTCTTTTGAAATGCTTGTTGGGCCATGTTAGTAAAAACAGTAGTTACAGCGTGTGCCCATCCAAATTGTTCAAACTATGTCTTCTTTCTTAGTGCAATGTTTGAAACTTAAGGAATTCTAATTTATGGCTTGCTGGTATGTTTTATCCATTATGGTTTCTCTTATGTTCTATTTTGTTGAGCAACAAATTGATTTTTCAGGAACCAGACGTTTGCAGTTTAGTCGACGACAATAAAACGAACACATTGTTGAAAATGAATTTCACATCGGAGGAGGTCCAGTTTGCTTTAAATAAACTGGGTTCGTGCTCTCCCTGAATTTCATTCTCTATCAGATATGCGGATATTGTTAATGCATGGCGAACAATGCATATTCATTTACAGATTTTCAGACACCTGCTTAAAACTGCTACGTGTTTCTTGCTGTCTGTATTGATATTGTATGTTCAACATGACTTTCTTGCATGTTATTCAATAATATCCTCATGTAGCTGAGTACGGTGTTGTGCTCATGTGCTTGAACAGCTGATTCTCTTTTTTCTCTTATAGGCAATTCTGCCTCTATCCATAAGCTGATGGACTATATATTTGCTTCACGGATGGCCAATAAGTATGGAAAAGATGCAAATAATCCGTTCCCTGTAGATGAAGATATGAAAGAGGTCTTCAATATGACCCCTTGGGGGATCTCTGCCTTCGATTTTATTTTTTTTAACTTCTATGGGAATAAAGTTTGGAAGTTTGGAATGGAACTTTTTCAATCATATCCTGCCTTAACTTGCTTCTGAATGTGTTTGCGATAGTAATGACAAATAGTGATTCCGAAAGCTGTTCTTGGAGACTGATTATATTTTCGTTGAGGTTGATTTAATACTATCCTATTTATGTATCTTAACTACTACATCTTATGCCTTCAGGACTGCAACGCTGAGGACCTTTTTGGTATTATGGATAAGACGCTCCAACTCCTTGAAATGGGCTTTAGTGAAAATGATATTTCAGTAGCTTTTGAAAGATGTGGTAAGTTAGATTATTTGGAATACTTGGATATTTGCTAAAGAATGACATTGATGTTCCAGCTTTCTTCTCTTGTACGACAGGTTCAGAAGCGCCTCTTCAAGAGCTTGCTGAATCAATTGTCTTGGGTGATAAGGTTTCAAAGTTTCTTCTACATATTATCTCTCTCTTTTAGTTCATGTTTATGTCCTTTTGTGGAGAAATGGTTATCTACATAAATAAATGTTGGATTTTCTCAGTACGTCAAGGCTCCAAACACTTCAAGCACCTTAAAGAGAAAGATTGGAGACAACTTCGATACTCATACTTCAGATTCATTTCGTGTAAAAACTGAAGGATACAGTTTTTTCGACGCTCCTCAAGCTAACGTTTCTGAGCTGTTAAAAAAATCTAAAGCCAAGATGCCAAAAGAAGAACCAATCGTCGTCGAATCTAGCAACTTGAAGACTCCAAAGATGGAATTCGACCAAGGCCCAAGCAATTCTCTTGGCCGCACGAGGCAGATTGGCCGTGTGGAAACTGTAGAGAGAGATTGGAAGCCGTCGACAACATTGTCGTCGAATAAAAGCAGAGTTCTCCCAAGCTTGGTTTCCAAGCCTCCTTATTTCTTCTATGGGGACGTCACAAACTTGTCTCAGAGTTCATGGGTCAAGATATCCCAGTTCTTATACTCTGTTCAACCTGAAATTGTGAATACTCAAGCTTTCTCAGCCTTGAACAGAAGCGAGGGATACATACATAACCTCCCTTGTGAAGACAGACTTCCCATATCTCCCAAGAGCCCAACGACCATTCAAGAGGCTCTACCACGCAGTGCAAGTAAGTGGTGGCCTGAATGGGACAAAAGAAAGCATCTTTCCTACGTAAATTGCGACATTAGTGGGGCTGCACAGATGAGTGAGAGGCTTTGCCGAGCGCTGATACGATGCAATGGGCGTTTAGCCACCAATCAAGAAAGGGACTTTGTCGATAAATGCGAGGCGAAGAGTCTTGTATGGGTAGGTAATCAAAAGGTGGGCCCTATTGAACCCGAAATTCTTGAGCCCATCATGGGTTATCCGGCGAACCACACCCGAGTAGGTGGGTCAACGCCGGCGGAGAGACTCAGATTGCTCAAGAACTCTTTTCAGACAGACACGTTGGCGTACCACCTCTCTGTTTTGGGACACCTCTTCCCAGGTGGGCTGACACTGCTGTCGTTCTTCAGTGGCATCGGCGGAGCTGAAGTTGCAATTCACCGACTGGGAATTCCTTTGAAGGGCGTTGTCTCGGTGGAGCCTTGCGAAACCAAACGAAGGGTTTTGAAGCAATGGTGGGCTAATACAGGGCAGAATGGGAAGCTGATTCAGATAGAGAACGTCCACTCTCTGTCGGGAAACAAGCTTCAAGATTTGATGAAGCAGTTCGGCGCATTTGATGTTGTCATGTGCCAGAATCCAAGCTCAGATGGACACAGAGAAGAAGATGGGCCGACAGTCGTTGATTTTACTACGTTCGCTGAGTTTGTTCGAGTGATGCAGCGTGTAAGATCGAGCTATGGATAGAAAGAATTGATGTCGTGTGTTCGTAGCAGAAACTCATGGAAATAAGATGAACTTGTAGATGTTCGTAGGGCTGAAGTTGATGGAAGTTTATCATTTTCGAAGTATTTCGAAGTCAGCTTTTGACTCGGTCGTTTTGATTCTTTATATCATCATTTTGTTTGCTTGACAAACGCCTAACCTATTATTAGTATTACCCAATGTTTTAAAAAGCGTGTAGCTTAGTGTGTCGCGTTTTAGTGCCGGTAGCGCGTAGCGTAAATA
The DNA here is from genome assembly GCA_027422505.1 of Craterostigma plantagineum. Taxonomy (NCBI): domain Eukaryota; kingdom Viridiplantae; phylum Streptophyta; class Magnoliopsida; order Lamiales; family Linderniaceae; genus Craterostigma; species Craterostigma plantagineum. The sequence continues at coordinate 10,861,434 of JAPQWV010000012.1, read as the reverse complement.
GCGTAGCGCATTGCGTGAGTATTTCGGGTAATCTATATATAATGTAATAAATTATATATAATATATAATAAATATAAATATGCTACGTTAGGTTATTTTTTATGTCATTATTGTAGTTATGAGATTAAATAACCAATATTTTTTCAAAGAATTTAATGAAATAAAAAACATGGTACAATTAATTGATTAAAAAAAAAAATCGATATATATGAATAATATATTTTAAAGTTTATATAAGCCCACAACAAAAAAAATAACATAAAATAGTGTAACACGCTATATGCGCAATTTGGCACGCTATATGCGCAATTTGGCACGCTATTTACGCTATTTCTCAAAATATTCGCGCTTTTCAGGACAAACACGCTATATTTTTTACGCTTTAACGCGTTTTTCTGCAAAATTGCGCTATTTCGCGCTACGAAACGCGCTGCACTACGCTATTTAAAACACTGGTATTACCAACTCCATTTTACTACAGAGGTTTTACATAGAAGAACGTGTATGTTTAAGAGGCATGGCATGCAATAGTACTTACGTGGCATTAAAATAGGGCATAGGGTTTCGCATGAACCATTGGATTGCGCCACCATAGCAGCCACGTTAACGGTTTATATTTCTTCACCCATCTCACTCACCACCTGTCCCATTCATTAATTAAACGAGGAAGTTGATCGCTAAGTGTTGTGTCTGTGTTTTTCTTCACTATATATATAGATGACCAAATAGTCTGTAATAAGCATCAGAAACTAGACAACATGCCTGGCCTTACAATAGGAGATACGCTGCCAAATCTTGAAGTGGAAACAACCCATGGAAAGATCAAACTCCATGACTACGTCGGCGACTCTTTCACCGTCATCTTTTCTCACCCTGGTATTAAATCTATCTCATATTGCACACGAATATATACGTAGTGCTATCGACGACTGACGAGATTGGCAGGCGATTTCACGCCGGTGTGCACCACCGAGCTCGGAATGATGGCTTCCTACGCCGACAAGTTCGCCGAGAGGGGAGTGAAGCTGCTTGGCTTCTCCTGCGAGGACGTCGACTCACATAGAGAGTGGATCAAGGACATAGAAGCCCACAACAAGGACGGGTCGAAGGTCGTCTACCCCATCGTCGCCGATCCGACCCGAGAAGTAATCCGTCAGCTCAACATGGTGGAGCCCGCCGTCGAAGGGAAGGCGGCGGCGGCGACTCCTTCGCGGGCGCTACACATCGTGGGTCCAGACAAGAAGATCAAGCTCAGCTTCCTCTACCCCGCGAGCACTGGGCGGAACATGGACGAGGTTGTTAGGGTTATTGATTCGCTGCTGCTGGCGTCCAAGCACAGGATCGCCACGCCGGCGAACTGGAAACCGGGAGAGCAGGTAGTCATCTCGCCGGACGTCTCCGACGAGGACGCCCGGCGCATGTTCCCTCACGGCTTCAGCACTGAGAAGTTGCCGTCTGATAAGAAATACCTTCGCTACACACAGTTGTAGACCAACTACGCTGCTGCTATCTATCAACTTTCTCTCTCTCATGTATATATATATATATATATATATATATATATATATATATTACAGTGTCTATTTATGCTTGTGTTTGTCGGGACATATGAGTTCAGGCCATCCTCGGATGCTTTTGTAGTTAGGGTAATATGGTTTTGCAGTATTGTATGAGCGGTTGTGAAGGTCTTTTGGAACGAAGAACTAAACGATATTAGTATGTACAATATAGACATCGAAATACATATATATTATGTATATATAACGCTTTCCGCCGCCGGAAATTACAGAGCATCTGAAACCACGCCGTGGACAGTAACCTCAGCTTCGACAATACATACGTTCTTCGCCAGCAAACCCATCGCCGGCGTATTAAAATAGCCATGAGACACAAACCTCGGCCAACCACACGTCGTATTTGATGCACTGAACCAATACTTAGCTGCAAGAAAACCCATCCGAAATCGATACATATATTATGCTATAGATGCATATCAATAAAAGCCCGCGCCTGAAAAGTAACTAAATTAATACCAGTTCCATAGTAGTTGTTCGAGTTAAGCTGGTCAAGAATGCGCAGTGTAAACTCTACATAAATCCTCGCCGGAGGAGGCAAACTCGCCGGCGGGTCAGCCAGAGTCAGATAAAGGGACACGTGGCTACCAACGCCGCTCCCTTTTCCCTTGGGATACATCTGCACCTTCCATTTGTGGCCGGCGGCGGCAAACGTATGAGAGTCCACGCAGTAGCTTTCGTCGCCGTCGTTCTCAGCCTTGTTAGTAGAGCTCAGGCCGGCGAACTTTTCTATCCTCCACACTGTCTTGTAGGCGACGGCGTCCTTCACCATGGAGAGGCTCTCTCCTTTTCCGGCGTGCTTATTCTCCGAGCAAACGTAGACTTCTGCGCCGAAGACGCACGTGTCGTTGACTAGGTAGCCGTTGACTGCGTCGTTGAAGGAAGAGTGAGGGAGAAACTTGTCGAAACCCCATTCGTTCTTCAGTGAGTGGAACCTTTTTCCATCCTTCTCTGCTAATAATGATGAAGAATCTCAATTCGTTTATTAAATCATCATTCACCAATCACCTGGTTACGTTGCTACTCTACTATACTACGCTGATCATGATTAATAATGTATATATGGTTAAGGGAGTAAAATGTAGAGTTAATTGTACAGGCCCACTTACAATATTTTCATTAGATTTTAGGACCCATTAACCTTTGAAAAAGAAATAAGGATCTATTTGAAGTTTGATTTTAGAGTTAAGGACCAATTTTGCAAAAAATGACGCATTTGCCCCTGCCTGTGTGCGGAAATTACACAGAATTGCCATCGCCTTCTTCAACCATGAATAAGTGGTATACACTATACATGAAGTGGTACTGTAGACCCATGAAGTGGTACGAGTGAACAGTGAAGTGGTACTGTAGACCCATGAAGTGGTACGGGTGAACAGTGAAGTGGTACTGTAGCCCCATGAAGTGGTACTGATGAACAGTGAAATGGTACAAATATTGTAGGCCCATGAAGTAGTATTGTTGACCAGAGAAGAACTGGTACGGGAGACCCATGAAGTGGTACTGTTGACACAGAGAAATGGTACAGCATTTTGTAGGCACATGAAGTGGTATTGTTGAACGGAGAAGTGGTACAACAGAATTCTTTAGTGATTTTGCACAAGAAACACGTAAGAGTTCTTCTGTACCACTTCTCCGTTCAACAATACCACTTCATGGGCCTACAAAATGTTGTACCACTTCTCTGTGTCAACAGTACCACTTCATGGGTCTCCCGTACCACTTCTTCGCTAGTCAACAGTACCACTTCATGGGTCTACAATGTTTGTACCACTTCACTGTTCACCAGTACCACTTCATGGGTCTACAGTACCACTTCACTGTTCACTCGTACCACTTCATGGGTCTACAGTAACACTTCACTGTTCACCCGTACCACTTCATGGGTCTACAGTACCACTTCATGGATCTACAGTACCACTTCCTGTTATGTTGCGCTGGATACCACTTCATGCACGCTGGATACCACTTCATAACTATTCTTTTATGAGGGTATTTTCGTCCAACAACCTTAATTCTAACTAAAATTCTGAAATGGGTCCTTCAAATTAATTTTTTTCTGACATGGTCCTTAATTCTATGTAAAATTTCAAATGGGGTCTGACAAGCAATCGCCCCCTAAAATGTATGGTTAAATGGCGTATACAAAAATGGCCTTTCATCTTTACATTATTATCATGGCCTCTTTGTGATTCTTGTTACCATTTATCATATATAGTACTCTTAAATTAATTCAAATATTTATGGAAGCCTATTCAAACACGAACTTCGAAGTCAGAAGATAGAGAAAGTTACATGACTAATTAAAAAATTTAGTTACTCCTAACAATAACTTGACAATTTGAAAGCTAATACTAAACTAACCTTGTATGGTGAGATAGGCGTCTTTGTTTTGATCGAGCAAAAACAGCCGAAAAACAGCTCGAATTTCCCAGCCGGGAAGTAGCGAATTGCCTTCGGCGGGGAGGGTTAGGTACACAGATACGTGATCGCTGATTCCTTTCGATTTGTTTCCTTTAGGGTAAATAACTAACTTCCTGCGATAACAAATGGAGTATGATCATTATCTTCTCAGCCATGAAGAAATAAGCAAAGCCAAGAGGAAAAAGAATACAATGGGAAATTAACTTACCACTTGTAACCTCCAGCTTGGAATTCATTTGAGACGTATTTGTCTATCTTGTTCTTCTCTAGAAGGGAAAAAGATTCGATTTTTACGAGGTAATGATTGGGTGGTGATGCTGAGATCGATCTTGAAAACCCTGTTAATAAAACCCCCAACCTACGTGATTAGTTGCAGCAATAAGCAGTTGAATTATAATGCAAGGAAAAGAGAGGGAGAAATAGGGTAACCGTCTTGGTCGGATAATACTCCCATTTGAGTACTCATCGTCGTCAATCAATAAAAATATTTATATATGCGAATGAAAATGGAAAAGTTGTAGATATATCTAACTCGTGGATTATTAGGCTTATTTATATAGACATACATGCGTGGGGGAAACACATAATACATCCTTTGCTTTGCTTGTGTGACGTTGGGCATAGGGAGCAAGCATGCATTTGGTATCGCATTCGAGTTTCTTTGAGGACAGGCAATCACAAGTCGACGTAAAATGTAATAATCTAAGATATTTACTTGGCATGCATTCTCTTAGCGCTCGTTTGATTGATAGGTTTATATTTATGAGGGTTTATTTAAGTAAGGGTTTATATAAAACAAATTAATGGGTATAAATAAAATGCGTGTTTGGTTAGTGGGTTTAAATAAACACATGTGAGGAGGTGTGTTTATTTAAACCCGTCTACATGGGTTTAAAATGGTTTTATATAAACTAATGGTTTAGATAAACCAACGAACCAAACGCACTAACATGTTTTAAACCCACCTTTAAAATTACTAAACCCCCAACCAAACAAGCACTTATTAGACACATTTTTCTTTTTCTTTTTTCCTTTTTTACCCAATCATATTAAGTTCTCGAATAATCATCGTCGGAAACAACAGAGCCATGGAATTACTCGATTTATGGATCTACACTATGTTGCATTCTGTTACGTTAGATATCTTCTGTTCATAGTAAAAGAAACTATTCTTACACTTCCTTCCCATAGCGTTGAATATTACGTTTGAGCTGAGGACATCACAATAGATCAGTCTATGATTGAACCCTAAACCCTTAATACCAGAGAATTATCTCATCTACAAGAAACAAAGAAGGTTGAAAAACATCGAGGACCAATTCAAATTGTACACGTCCCAAAGTTGTAATTTTGGAACCATTCCCGTCGTTTTCTTGCGGCAATCCAAACATTACAGCATTCATATCAATTGTCCGAAGTCAGATTTGTCTTAGTGAGAGCTTTTTTGCCCAAGAACTCCTTTGGTTTCCCCCAAAAATCACCATAACATACATTACGAAATGGAAAAGAAAAGGAGAGAGAATATAATTGAAGTGCAAAACGCAGATCTTATAATTCAAAATGTCGAATTGATACAAAAACAATCAATCAAATAAGAAAGAAACCCACAGGGTAAAAATTGGAAAACTACCACCCATGAGCAATTATCTAACACAAAATTGTTTTTCAATCGAAGAATTGGACACTCGACACATTATCTCACCTGTGAGCAGTGACCAATGTCTCGATATGAAGAAATCTTGTGATCAAATTTGATGAAGAAGAAAGATAAAAAAAATCAATTCTATTCAAATCTCTGTTTTCATTATCGAGTTCGCGCGATTAGAAAATTAGGTTTACAGTTATAAATCAACGCCCTTCAGAGCTAATAGGATAGGTATTCTATTTGATATAAGGGGGCTACCCTAAGGTGGGATAGTGTGTCAGTAAACACGCAGTGGTTAAGGGCATAGACCTCTAGACAGGACAGATTCAATTGTGGGTTCCACCCGCTTCCAGTCGAGTTTTATAGATTCCGATAGAGTCACCGCTCGCTTTTGCTTTTTACAAGATGCCCTAGTCCTTTTGGTAAGCGTAAGCATTTTGTAAGCAGAAAAAACTATATATTCAACTCCCGGTATCAGTTACAATGCTCACTATTACGGAATACTAATGACAATGGGCTAATTTAACAAATGGGCCATAGAATAAACCAGCCCGTGACTGTATGTGCATGACAGCGTGACTCTCGGCAGTGAGTATTGATCTTCAGAGTTGGTTCTGTGTCACGGCCGTGAGTATGGGTGTATGTGACCGTGACTTCGGGCAGTAGCTCTTATCTTCAGACTTGATATCTTCACGGCCGTGAACAGGCAAGCACGAGGCCGTGAAGTTGGATTCTGTTCCTTGCTTTCTGAAGTTTCCTGAGCAGAGTTCGTCTGAGTATTTCCCTCAGTTGAGTATTTCAATACCCCCTCTCAAGCATGGTGTACATATAAATTACTTACACCATACTTGCCCAGAAGATATTCAAACTGGTCTTTGGACAGTGGTTTCGTCAGCATATCTGCTGGTTGATCTGCTGTGGGAAGATAGGCAGTTTTGATTGTTCCATCTTCGAGCTTGTCTCTAATGAAATGGCAATCCACTTCGATGTGTTTGCTTCTCTCATGGAATACTGGGTTGGCAGCGAGTTGGATGGCAGATTTGCTGTCTGACCATAGCTGTACAGGGCACAAATTATCAATCCTGAGATCCTTTAACAGTCCAAGCAGCCATACGATTTCAGAGGTGACTAATGCCATTGATCTATACTCTGCTTCAGCTGAGCTCCTTGCCACGATGGTCTGTTTCTTTGATCTCCAAGCTAAAGAGGACTCTCCAAGCTTCACCAGATATCCTGTTAAAGATCTCCTGGTATTGGGACAGGCTGCCCAATCCGCATCACAGAACACACTAAGACATAATTGACTGTTAGCTGACATTAATAATCCAAGGCCTGGTTTCTGCTTTAAATACCTCAAGATTCTATATGCAGCATCTAGATGAATTTGCCTAGGTTTGTGCATATACTGACTAAGTACTTGGACTGCATATGTAATATCTGGTCGAGTAATGCATAAATACAGCAATTTACCAATTAACCTTTGAAAACCAGGGACATTGTCAAGGACGGGATCATCAGGCTTAGTCTTTTCTCTGACTACCTTGCTGTTCTGCTCCATAGGTGTGCTGATTGGTTTGCAGCCCATCATCCCTGTTTCACTTAAAAGATCAATAACATACTTTCTTTGATTCAAGTGAATTCCTTCCTTTGATCTGGTTACCTCAACACCAAGAAAGAATTTCATTTCTCCCAAGTCCCTTAAGTGAAACCTATCTTTAAGGTAACATTTACATTCATCAATCATCATTAAATCGTTCCCAGTAATAAGTATATCATCCACATATACTAACAGAATCATGAATTTATCATCCTTCTGTTTTGTAAATAGGGAATAATCATGCTTCGATTGTATGAAGCCAAACTTACTGATCACTTGAACAAATTTTTGGTTCCATTGTCTTGAAGCTTGCTTCAAGCCATATAGAGCTTTTTCCAGCTTGCACACTTTGTGTTTCCTACTTTCTGAAATATGAAAGCCTTGAGGAATTATCATATACACTTCCTCATTCAAATCACCTTGCAAAAAAGCGTTAGTCACATCCATTTGAAATAAAGGCCAATTGTAAATTGCAACAAGGGAAAGAACTGTTCTTATAGTCACATGCTTAACTACGGGTGAAAAATGTTTCATTATAATCTATTCCCTCCTTTTGTGTATATCCTTTTGCAACTAATCTAGCCTTGTATCTCTCTATATCACCATTCGACTTATACTTTATAGTATACACCCATTTACAGCCTATAACTGTTTTTCCTTTTGGAAGATCAACCAATCTCCAAGTCTTATTTGACTCTAAGGCCTTAATCTCTGTATTCATTGCTTCTAACCATCTTTTGTCTACCTTTGCTTCATCATATGACCTAGGAATATGTTCCTTTGAGATAGCAGCTAGGTATGCCCTATGATCAGAATTTATCCCATCATATTGAATTACCTTAGAGAGAGGATGACTAGCAGAACATGCCATATTTGCATCTGATGCATAAGGTGAAACAAAATCAGCATGCCAATAAGGTGGTTTAGTAATTCTACCTGACCTCCTTACCATTGTGGTTGGTTGCTGACTTGTTGTCACTTCTGTATTAATCTGCTCAGTTTCTATATTCTCCTCCTCCATAGCCTGCTGTGTATTATCCTCAGGTTCAGCAAGCTGAGGCTGTTCTCCTTCCTGGTTGGTGTTTGGCAGCTGATAGGGTGCAACTAAGTCATCATAATATCTATGCATATCTTGTGTTGTGAACACCTGCCTTTCAAGATCAGTAGCATTGATTGTATAGGGAAAAATATTTTCAAAGAACATCACATCCCGAGATATAATAAAATTTTCAGAGTCAAGATCTAGCAACCTATAACCCTTTTGTGTGACTGAATATCCCATAAAAATACATGGTCTTGATTTGTGTTGAAACTTGTCTCTTTGTGTCAAAATCTTGGCAAAACAAAGACAGCCGAATACTTTAAAATGAGAATATAAGAAGGTTTCTTACCAAAGAGTACCTCAAATGGTGTTTTTCCACCAAGTAACGGAGTAGGAGTTCTATTTATGATGTATACTGCAGTTTTAACACATTCTCCCCAAAATCTGATTGGGACATTGGAATGGAACTTCAAAGCTCTTGCCACATCAAGGATATGCCTATGTTTTCTTTCCACAACACCATTTTGTTGTGGTGTGTATGCACAAGAGCTTTGATGAACAACTCCCTTTGAGTTTAAAAAAGAATGACATTCTCTCGAGAAAAATTCACTTCCATTATCACTTCTAAGGACCTTGACTCTAGTGCTAAACTGATTTTCAACATATTGAAAGAAAGTCTTCAATGTCTCAAGTGATTCTGACTTATCTTTCAGCAAGAAAATCCAACAAGCTCTTGAGCTATCATCAACAATGGTTAGAAAGTATTTCTCATTGTTATAAGTCATCTCTCTATAAGGACCCCAAATATCAATATGAATAAGATCAAACATAGAATTCTCAGTCATCTCTCTAGTAGGAAACTTAGATCTAGCATGCTTTGCCAATGGACACAAGGTACAGTATTTAACAGAATTATCAATATCAAGCTGTAAATCATTCATATATTTGAATCTTCCAAATGACATATGACCAAGTCTATAGTGCCACATTGATACATCATCATTTTTATTAGGTCTAAAAACAGATTCTTTATTGATATGACTAGAAAAACCACTAGCAACCACACTATCTCTCACTGGCAGAATATCAGGGCTTGGTCTGAGTATATATAACCCATTCTCTTGCCTACCAATCCCCTTTATCTTGCCAGTCGAGATTTCCTGTATAATGCAATGATCATGAAAGAAATTTAGGTGCATATTCTCATCCTTTAACAGTTTAGAGACTGATAACAGATTGTGTCTAAAATCAGGTACATATAAGACATTCCTCAACCTCAGATTTACATCAACTGTGACAGTACCAGATTTAGATACTTTGCTGCATGAATCATTAGGCATTTTCACACTACAAATGCTACTAGCACCCATATCAACAGCATCAAATAATTTATCATTGCATGTGATATGGTGGTTTGCGCCAGTATCTATTATCCAGATATTACCATGGTTAGGCTCTACAACAGAGTTAGTGATACAGATACCTGATGCATTTGCAGTAGCTGATGTCCCAACACCTTTAGCATCCTCAAGTTTGGCATTCTTTTCGAGCAGCTTCAGGATCTGAGAACACTGATCATTTGTGAACCCTTGCTGGTTGGTCAGGCTTTCTTCCTTGATCCTGTCTGTTCCAGTCTCTTGAAATATGGCATTGTTGATCCTGCCTCTACCACTTCCAAATCTGCCTTGAGTTCCTCTTCTTCCTCCAAATCCTCTTCTTCCTCCTCGTGTGAAATTGGGAGGATATCCATGGATCTTGAAACAATTTTCCTAGAATGTCCACTGATGTTACAGTTGTCACAGAACAACCCTGCTTTTCCTGCTTGGCTGTTAGTGTTATTGAGTGCTCTGGTCTGAAAATTGGACATCAGTGCAATGGATGAATCACTATTTATTGTCTGCAGATTAATCCCACGCTGTGCCTCCTCATTGATCACCATTGAATACACCTGACTATGTGATGGCAGTGGTGTCATCAAGAGGATCTGAGACCTAACATTCTGATAACAATCATTAAGACCTATGAGGAACTGCATCATCTTTTGCCAATTGCAGAATTCTTTGTATTCCTTAGATACTTCACTTGCATGTGATGGGATCATTGAGTCATATTCATCCCAAAGTGGCTTCAATCTGTTGTAATACTCTGAGACAGTAGATGCACCTTGTGTGCTCGAGTAAATGTCCCTAAATAATCCATACAGCCTCGCCCCGTTGATCTTGTCAAATCTTTGTTTTAAATCGTTCCAGATTTCAAATGCATTCTGATGGTAGACGATTCCTGAGATTAGATCTTCTGAGATTGAGCGATGAATCCAAGTTTTCACCAGTGCATCGCAGCGTTTCCATTGAGACAATAGAGGCGAATCCTTCTCTGGACATTTACAAGAACCATCGATAAATCCTATCTTGTTCTTGGCTTCAAGAGCAATCATCATCCTCATACTCCAGACTTTATAATTCTCTGATCCTTTCAGAATTCCCGTTGTCAGATCGAGGTTTGGTGTATCCGATGGATGAATATACATCGGACTGTTGAAGTCTATAGGATCTGAGTTTACGGCAGAGTTCCTTCCAAGCCTGGTGACAGTAGTTTCTCCGTCTGCAATTACTGTGTTCTTCAATCGACGATTACCCTAGGGCTCTGATACCATGAAGAAATCTTGTGATCAAATTTGATGAAGAAGAAAGATAAAAAAAATCAATTCTATTCAAATCTCTGTTTTCATTATCGAGTTCGCGCGATTAGAAAATTAGGTTTACAGTTATAAATCAACGCCCCTACTTATACTAATGACAATGGGCTAATTTAACAAATGGGCCATAGAATAAACCAGCCCGTGACTGTATGTGCATGACAGCGTGACTCTCGGCAGTGAGTATTGATCTTCAGAGTTGGTTCTGTGTCACGGCCGTGAGTATGGGTGTATGTGACCGTGACTTCGGGCAGTAGCTCTTATCTTCAGACTTGATATCTTCACGGCCGTGAACAGGCAAGCACGAGGCCGTGAAGTTGGATTCTGTTCCTTGCTTTCTGAAGTTTCCTGAGCAGAGTTCGTCTGAGTATTTCCCTCAGTTGAGTATTTCAATACGATAAACCTCAACCCATCGAACCTCGGCGAGTACTTCTTCTCCACCTCCGTCGAGATCCAAACTGAATTTCCCGATTTACCCTTCGGCACACGACAAAAAAAGACAAGCTTAGCTTAACTTGCGTCGACAGCAAAAAAAGGCAGGAAAGACACGAGCGAGGGTTAGAACGGTAATAATACCTTGTCGCCGCGCGGATTGATGAAGGTCACGGCAGCAGAAGACGCGGCGACCACAGACGCAACGACGGCGCAGGCTGCCTTCATTTCCCACCGTCGGATCGGCTTGAGCTCCGGCGAAATCCAACGAACCACAGCCGCAGGATCACGATCCGTTCGGCTGTGGGTTTCTTTTTCTCCGCTCTGCGTCTTCTAATTGGATTTATTACAAAGCCATTTCTTTATTATTATTCGGTCACGAGGTAAAAGAAACGCGGTTTTCACAACTGGACTATGACTTTATTACATGAAACCCCCAAAACTAACAAAATTTTGTTATTTGCCCCTGAAATACTGTTTTGCGCTATTTAAGGATAGTTTTTATCAAAATTAAGCTACTCGACATTAGATTCAACCTTCCCCACGTATGCGGCCGAAATCATTTGGCACACAATCCTTGTCTCACTTCATGTTTCACTTTGTACAATTTTCTTAAAAATAATTTAGAAAAATATAAGATATGAATATCAAATTGATCATCATAAAATAACAAATAAATTGACTTGTTTATTTATATGTATCATGGAAATCACATGCAATAACGATGATATTTTGATTTGGTGGAATATATAATAAAAGAATTAAAAAAAAGAAAGTTTGAACCGCATGATTTAAAATTCAACGGATCTAATGATTTGGCAGATAGAGGGGGACAGAGATTGTGGGACAGATGATTTCGCGCACCACGTATACGACCAGAAAGAAAAATATTAGGAGAATATGGACTGGAAACAAAACCTATAGGACCTGTTCTGTAATTAAGCAAAGACATGAAAATCAAAATAATAATAAAAAAGAAACAATTATATTATATTACTCTGTTTTATGACGTAACACAGTCTAGTAGAAGAAGCATTCGGTGAAGGAGCTTTCACACTTTGCTTGAGTTTTCATCAACGCTCGACGAACAAGGCGGGTAATCAGATCGTAATACATTCCTTTACTGTAATACTACGATTGTCATTGTATAAAAGGGAAGGAGTAGTTTAGAGGGCATCGCCGTAGGAAGAGCTGGAGTCCTCATCGGAGACACACCCGCTAAATTCCGCCGGCGGAGGAGGAGGAGGAGCTGGAAACGGCCACATACGTTACCGATCTCCATCGTCGTCGGAGCTCCAGCAAGCTAGCATGGACAAGTCTTCGAAGCGAAGCAGACAGCCTTCGGCATTGCAAGAGTCTTTGTCCAGTAAGATCCAGAGATGGCGCGGCACGATTCTATTGGTTCTGGCGCCTCTTGTGTTGATATCGTTCGTCCTATTTCTTATGCCCTCGAGTGGTGGATCTTCGCCGGAGTCCTTCTCCCGCAGGTTTCGCCTGATTTTTCGCCGAGTGGGAAGAAGTATGCGGTGATTTTCGATGCGGGGAGCTCGGGGAGTAGGGTTCATGTGTTTTCTTTTGATCAGAAGCTTGACCGTTCCCATGGGTCAGGAGCTCGAGCTTTTTATTCAGGTAGTTAATGGGTTTGATGCGATGAAATGCCACACTTTGATTGCTTTGTCTTACATTGGGATTATTAGCAATTGTGTGATTTGTCGATTCGTTCCAGAAAATTTTCGTGGTCCCTTTTCCGTGTTGTGCTTGTGATGTACATTACTTTCTCCATCCTTTTTGAATTGAGTCAATCCGTTGATTCGATTGGCTGGCTCTAGATTAACAACGAGAAATCGATTGATCTTTCTGTAAGGACCTGATATAACAGTGTGAGTGACACAGCATTCCATCTGATAGATCTGTCGGTTACTGGGGCAATTCAATTTTCGATTGGTTGTGAAGAATTTGGAGTTCTTGTTTCTGTTGTAAACCTCCATTGGGCTTCTTGATGAGGGAAAGTCTGAAAACAAATTACAGAAACAAGGTCCTAAATGACAGTTTTCAGTTTTGGATAGTGAATGATGGTTGATAGTTGGTACGTTTGTCTTGCTTCTATGACAATGGTATATGGTGTATTGTTGTAGAAAAAACCAGGCTTGAGTGCGTTTGCCGCGGACCCAGAGGCTGCTGCAAATTCGCTTTCGGACCTTCTTGAGAAAGCAGAAGCAGCAGTTCCCAAAGAGTTGAGGGCCAGCACACCAGTCCGAGTTGGGGTAGGGAATTTTTCTGGACGATCGGCAAATTTTTGTTACTTCTATTTAGATATTAGTATATGCTTGATCTCTTGTATCTGGTGATGCTTATTGCTTGCACAGGCTACTGCTGGCCTTAGGCAATTGGAAGGAGATGCACCCGACAAAATATTAAATGCAGTAAACTACCGTTTCCATTTTATTTTGTTTGCTAATATCTATACTGTTCCCATGCTCTTTCTCTTAGTACATATTGAAGTAGTTACTCCTCTAAACTCTTGCTTAGGTGAGGGACTTTCTAAAGAAGAGCTCTCTCAAGTCCCAGGACGATTGGGTCACTGTATTGGATGGGAATCAGGAAGGTGCTTATCAATGGGTAAGTTTTATTATCTTCCTTATTTTACTGTCTCCATTGAGTGGATTATCACCAAGGTTCTTAGTGATGGCATTCTTTTACATGCACTTCATATCAACATTTATTGCTCGCTTTGCAGGTAACCATAAACTATTTATTGGGAAATTTGGGCAAGGACTACCCGAGTACTGTTGGAGTGGTTGATCTTGGTGGTGGTTCTGTACAAATGGCCTATGCAATCTCAGATTCAGAGGCAGAAAAAGCTCCACACCTATCAGATGGAGAGGAAACTTACGTGCAGAAAATGTACTTAAAGGGACAAAACTATAATCTCTATGTTCACAGGTTTGTCGTTTGTCAGGAATGACATCGTTTCACATCAGATTCCTTGCATTTTAAGAATCTGCAGAATAATAATTTTGCATTTTCCTAATTCTTGATTGTGCTTAGCCCATCATGATTTTGAATTTTATATTCAGTTACTTGCATTATGGTCTACTTGCCGCTCGAGCTGAAATTTTGAAGGCCGGCGAAGAATCTGGAAATCCTTGTGTGCTTTCCGGTTTTGATGGTACATCCCTTTTAAATCCAAGTTGTTTGAAAGGGACAACTGTGGCATTTTATTTAACCGTACTTTCTTTTGGTTCTTTTGAACGAAATTGTATTGCCAATTCTTCATTGCAGGTTCTTACAAATATGGCCCATCAGTTTTCCCAGCATCGTCCCCGTCGTCTGGCTCCAGCCTCTCTAAATGCAGAGAAATCGCAATTAAGTCCCTCAAAGTCAAGGAATCGACGTGCACGCACATGAAATGTACCTTCGGCGGTGTGTGGAATGGGGGCGGAGGAGACGGTCAGAAGAACTTATTCGTCGCTTCCTTCTTCTTCGACAGAGCAGCCGAGGTATGAAATTGTCCGAAACAATATGAATTTGGTAGCTCAGTACAAATTGTGGATTCGATTGAAAGTTTTCTGCCAAAATGTCAGGCGGGCTTTATCGACCCAAGCTTGCCAGTAGCAAAAGTTCATCCAAACGACTTTCTTCAAGCAGCAGAACGCGCCTGCAAAATTAATGTAGCAGACGCAAAATCTGCGTATCCCAGCGTCGAAAAAGATAACGTCCCATACTTGTGCATGGACCTTGTGTACCAATTCACATTGCTCGTCGATGGGTTTGGTATAAGAAAATTGTCTTTCTTTTTCTTTACCATTATAATACTCCACAGCATCTTTTCGTAGAAGATATGAAGCAAGTTCTTGACGAATAGAGTTCAATTTCTGCTTCTTTTTTTTTTCAGGGCTCGATCCATGGCAAGGGATCACATTGGTGAAGAAGGTGAAGTATCGAAATTCTCTAGTGGAAGCTGCTTGGCCGCTGGGCAGCGCAATTGAAGCTGTGTCATAAAATCGTACGGTCAGCGGCGAATTTACTTCTCTATCTCGGCCGGCGGCTGAAAATTTTGATTTTCGACGGAAGAATCAAATTTTCAATTGAATCGTTGGAAAGTTGTTTTTGGTAGATTCAAATTTGTTTTATTTGTTCACAATTGTTGGCCATGTTAGTAGAAATATAGATTGATCTTCAATGGAGCTGAGTTTTTGAAGTACATTAGGTACCTTCAGGAATGAGGACAGTGTTTGGTTGATGATCTTACCGTTCATTGGGTAAATAATAATGTGAAAGACTATACATTGCAAAAATAATAAAAGAACATTATCTTTTGGCGGCTGTCTCGAATTATTACATACCACGTTGCATGCAGATTAGGATAAAAACCCACCGGTCTATTTAAAAAATATTATATTTGTCTCTTTTGGTCTACATTCTTCTCTCTATTGTGTGTAAAATATATGAAAAAAAGAGGAACATGACAGGTGTTACTATTAATTAAATAAATATGTACGTTAGAGGGACCACATAAGAAAAAAATCAAGCCCACCGAAATCCATGAGTATGACAAACCCACTGGCTATTTCTATTTTCTCGATTCATGATTCTTAATTTGAGAGCAAGTCTATTAAAGCCATAGCAAAGCTCACTGTCTTTTGACCTCCCTACCCTTATCTCCGTATAAAAAATTGCTATATTTTAAAAATAAATAAAACCTCAGCCACACCATAAACAGTTTACGCACCAATCAAATTGCCCAAAACCTCAGCTACTACACCAAGTTTCATAGCATAGTAGTCCCTGTTTTCTCTCTCTCTCTCTCTCTCTCTCTCGCTACAATTATTATTTATATACGTGTATAAAGAAGTAACCTTGTATGTAGCAACACTCACAAGTCCACATAAGAAGGTAGGTAGTAAGCAGTTTCTACACAAAGTTAATCAATCAGCAAGCACTGGAATTCTAGTTACTGCAAATCTAAGAGTAAAGGAAGAGAGGATAAAAGATGATACTTGTGGCAATAATGGCAGAATTGCTGGAGGAGTACACGGTGGTGGTGGCGCGTGTGTTGGAGCACGTGTTGCAGGACGCGCCGCTGCCTGTCTCTAGAAGGGTTCGGTTCTTGATACTTCGGAATATTCCCTACGCTTCTCCTCCTACTAATTAGTTCACATACACAGCCCAGCCACCAACTAAGTATGTGTATTGTATTAGGATAATTTATATATTTTTTGTATGTATCTTTTAACTTCGTTTTGTGGGCTATGCTTATATGATGGCTTGTTTCTCTGGTGATTTATCTTTAATATTCGATTTTTTTTTCGTGTGTTTCGGTGGAATGCAATGATGGATATATGAAGAGCAATCAATCAATGTTTTTATTTCTTATTTTCCATTGATAGAAACAATATAAGAAATCACTGCAGCACTTTCCCTAACCCGACTTTCTGTGCTAATTGAATCTACTGGTAAATTGATAGGGACGAACGTGTACTGACACAATGATCGTTTCATTGTAACTAGTAATTTCTTGCACAGTCAATCAATGTATTGCTCGCTTATAATTATATTGAAATTATTTTAAATTTTGAAATAATAATTTATAGTGTTTAAAATATAATTTTTAAATATATAAAAGAAACTTCGTTGTAGAGGCATAAAAAAAAATAAAAAAATTAGAAGCGATACGAAAATTACTTAAATAATTAAGTTATAAATGAGAGAGTAAATTGCAAATAATTTACAGAACAAACCAATCATATACTAGATATAAAAATAAAGACATCTCATTTCAGCAACTTTGAACCCTTGTATTGTATCATATGCTTATCCATAAAATATCGGCTTGTCTTATATATTAAAGTGTTCTTGTTTGCTTCTTTTCTTGGCATTTTGTAATAATATAGTAAGAAGGGTTTTGTTTGCAACTTTGTCGCTTAGTAAAAACAACTTATATTCATGTATATCGTCAAGCTACAAAATATTTGACACGTTTCAACTTTCAAGTAGCTCAATACAATCAATTTTGCTAAAGCAATAATAGATGGCAGGGCAAATATCAAACGGATTGTGCAATGCCAATATAGTGAAATCTCTCGACATTAGGAAAAGATAAAGATGTTGAGCAGTACTTTCATTCAGTCCATTTTGCTACTTCCTTAAGCTCTCCAATATGTACTCAGCATAAAGATCCCTGATAGTTAATTTATTCAAAATTTGAAGATCTAATAAGAACTATTTACCTAATGCTATGCAAATGCAAAACTATATAAGATTGGAAGCTTTCTTACATTGAGCGTTGAATGGCGTCCTTGGCCGTGGAAGAGGGCAAAAAATCGTCCACTGCAACCTCTTTGTTTTCGTTTTTCTTGTCTATGATTGTAGTTCAGGAAACTCAATTTCTCCAATTTTTTTCCCTCCTCACTGCGCAGGACTAGGACAAAGTAATTTGGGGGGATCTAAGCCTTGAAATTTTAAGGTAAAAGACAAAAAGGATACAGTCTTCGAAGAAGCGACGGATTTCAGCTAGACGATGAGGTGGCAGTTGGCTGATATCCGTGTAATGGCGATATTCGGGATCATCCGCACAAACTGCTATTATTTTGTCGTCTTTCTCTCCCTAACATGCAATTTTAATCGTTACATATTATATACGTACACAGTATGTATGCATATTTGAGAAAAAAGAAACAACATAAGGCTCAATCAAGATGGAGCATTAGTGAAATACCTGATCAATCATGGGCATCAACCCTATGGCCCGAGCTCGAAGAAAGCAACCAGGAACTACGGGTTCCTGGAAAAGATATCCAATACACTAAGATAATATATACATACATATGGGCGTGCCTACATCTATGCACCAACGCATCAGCATGTGGTTATGTTCAAATAACCTCTGCATACCTGCATGATGACTAGAACATCCATTGGGTCGTTATCTTCACAAAGAGTACGAGGTATGAATCCATAGTTGTGAGGATACACCGTCGAGGAATATAACACGCGATCAACCTGTTCAATGGAGGGTACATTTTTACGTCGATTTCACTCTACGTGCAGTTCCATACATAGACTGAAGCAACAAAAGATGTTGGCAGTGAAACCAGACCTTGATCAGACCAGTTTTCTTGTCAAGTTCATATTTCACTTTACTTCCTTTAGGTATTTCGATTACCTGAAAGTATATTATAACAAAACTTTCATTTCCATCCAACTAAAAGATCACGTTTTAAGGATGTTAACGAATTGCATATTGCATTAGGAGAGCAAAATTGAGCTGAGATTAGAAGGATAACATACGACGTTAACAATCTCTGGTGCACCAGGTCCTACCAAAAGACGTGAGAGATATCAAGAATAGCACAATCAACTGGAAATAAACGCAAGATTATAACCTGAATTATTAATCTTACCAATTTCAAGGTCATGCCAAGGATGTGCTGCAACTGATCTTCTAGACAAAGACGATAGAATCCTCTCATTTAAACGTGGAGCACGGTTTTGAGTTGAAGATCCGTTGTTGCTCATTTTGCCGAGGCAAATAAGGTGAACAAGTTACGATGATATGCTGACAACGAGGAACACAATCACAGTCAGAACTCAGAATGAATAGGTATACCATAAGCACCATCAAGTAATTTACAATCGAAATTTGAACGAACCAGCTCCTACGGGATTTTTAGGAAACTTTTTTGGAAAATGGATTCACCCGATATGAACTCATTGAATTGGTCATGCACTCAATAGATGTACAAAGAAGGAGATATTACAAAACAGGATAAAACTACATCAACAGTCAATCTTCAAATACTGATAGATCTTATTCATAGGAACACATCTAATCGATGCAGGCCTCTCAGCTGTCTGTGATCGGAAAATCAAATTCCCCAAAACCAGCTACAAACTAATTCGCTCACTATGCACCAAAAACATCTAACGATTTCTTATGCGAATGGTGAATCTAGAATGAGCTGAGTATTTACCTCCGAAAAATCAGAACGAAACGATACGATTTACATAGCAGAAACGGATCTCTGACTGCACACAGACCAAGGAACACAGTCGCCGAGATTCAAATCAAACACGATAGAACAAAGAGGAAAGGCTTGCACACGAAGGAATGTATAACATATACACATCTTTTACATGTATAAAAACGAAAGGAAGAAAATACCTGATGCAGATGGAGGTGTTGAGAAATGAATCCAATGCCGCGTTTAAAGACCTTTCCTCGCAAGCTTATATATATAGACGTAGCGTCGATAGAGCGCGTCAATCACAACGCCATTGTAATACTACCCAGATATAATTTTATTAAGCAGTTTGGTCCCTATTCATTCTTAAAAATATCGTTTTCTTTTTCTTCTATTTTGTTTGATGGTTAAGAGAATATAAAACATTTGTTCCAATCAGGGAGCAGTGTTCGAGTGCATCCACATTCATAAGGAAATTTTGCAGTTTTCGCACTTTAGAGGGACTAAAATTGCATTTTACTCAGAGAAAGGTATAGGTATTCAACGCCTTGTAACGCGGGATCGAAATAAAGTTTGCACCCCACTCGATAATACGCCATCGGCCTTCATTAATGGCTAAAATCCTAACAAAACGAATAAGACTATGTTTATCAATGACCCGGACAACCGGTCGTGCAATATAATTAAATAAAATAAATCAAACAAGTAAATATTTCCCACAACCTCCCACAACCCGGTTGGTGGACCAACCTGGTTCACCAACCGGTTGTGCACAGTTTTTAAAACTGTTCATGTGATTTTATTGATTTTTATGATACATTTAATTATCTATTAAAATTTCATTTTAATTTTTTTACCAAAATGTATGATTTTTTTCTCTACAAATAGAGACTAATATTGCTAAATTTTGAGTCACAATTTCAAATTATCTATTTTTCTATTACATTCTATAATCTATCATAATTCATAGTATTATTTTTCTATCTCCAATTACCAAAGTATCTAAATTTTATATCATATAATATAATCTATTTTAAACATTCAAATACTACTACAAATAATTATAAAATATAAATATGATAGGTTGTGTTGGGTTGTTGATAAAGTACGAAAATTGTTGAAGTGTAGGTTGTGAATGTGAGGAGAGAGAAATTAATGTTTTATTCTTGTGAAGGTCATGGATAAACATAGTCTAAAACATGCACATATAAAGTTTTTGAATGGTATTTTATTCATGTTAATTATTACATCATCAAACAAATGACGACGTTACACACACCAAAAAACAGGTATAAAAAAACTCATTTAAACATTAATAAATTTATGCATATGGGTGCGGCTTAGGCAGCCCGGCGACGATACCGCACAGCACCTGCGTGTCGGGGATATTGTACTCATCCCTCAGAGAATTCTCCGGCGACAATACGCTGAAGTAAAGCTCCTGCCCCAAGTAAGACCTCTCCCTCATCTCCGACCTAAGGTTCCAAAGCCCGGCGTTGTCCAACGTGGTCATCACCGCCGCCCACGAATTGGGGTAAACCTGAATCGTGTGCCTGCTCACCGCGTCAAGCAAATTGTAGTTCTTCCTCTTGTCGGCGCTCCACCGCCCTGGCTCCACCGCCACCGCGAAGAAGGAGTAGCCGTCCAAGTGGTACGTCTGAATGCTCTTCTCGTGGTTCTCGAAGACGATCTCCACGAAATTCCTGAAAGTTGCGTTAACGACGCTGGGCGCCACCACCGCCGGCGCTCCCTTCGGCGGCTCGTCCTTGACGAGGTTGTAGGCGAACACCTTGTCGCCCAGGCCGAAGTACTGGGCCAGCTTCAATGGCGTCTCTGGGTTCACGTGGGAGACGCCGTTCAACCCATACCTGTTGGAAATTGGAATTAAAGTAAATTACATAAACATAGTTGAAAAAGGATTAATTATTTTTTCACTCATGTAATCTAATCTAGAGGGTGATGTTATAACTATAAGGATAACGAATTTGGGAATTAACATTATAAGGACAATAAAAATTTTCAAAATATAACGAGTTTAAGACATTTTGCTTATGAATCCTAGATTTTGTCCCAAACTTGCTTTATGTTGAAAGTTATTTTCGGTATAATTCACCCCATAAACTTTCAGAACCCTAAAATTGTATGCATGAACAATAGAATTTTAGGCAAAATGAAGGATTATATTCCTTTAAACTTTGAAAGTTATTGTTCATATAATACCAACCCTACATTCCTTGTCTTTATAGTGCTAACCTTAAATTACGAGTTAGAAAAATATTTGACCCAAGAAAAATAATGCCCTTCCCTTTAAATTATACCTGGTATTTCCGTTGACCACGAACTGGCTACCAACGATCTTGATGGTTCTAGTGATTTCAATTTTTCCATAGTGGTACGAGCCCTGTGGGTTCGGCCGTGCCGCACTGGCGGTCAAGTTCCACCTGAACGACCTGAACTGATTCATGGACCACCCAATGCCCCTCGTCCCCTCGGCCGGCGGGGCCGGCACCACCGTCGAGGCTGGGACATTGCTCCCGGCGTACTGAACCACCGCCACGGCAGTGAGCCCGCCCCTCAAGAACCTGCTCGAAGCCACCAGGTAGTAGTCCTTGGGCGCCTTGTCGGCCTTGACCAGCACCGAAAGGCACTGGCCCACGTGGAGATCGAGGGAGTCGTACTCGTTCTGCACGACGTGGGACCCCTCGACCTCCACGAGCTTCATGGAGTGCCCCTGAAACCTAAAGTTGATCGAGGTCTTCAGGCCCACATTGCACACCCTGTACCTGTAGGTCTTTCCCGCCTCCATGGCGAACATGGGCTTGGCAGAGGCGTCGCCTGCCTTGTGGGACACGCCGTTGATCTGTATGCCGTCGGGGCGGGCGACGACCCGCCCGGCGTCGAGGGCGGCCTTAAGGGCCTTGTGGCCCTTGTTGTACCAGTCTCCGAGGAGGACGGGGAACTCGTTGGCGGGGCGGTCGAAGGGGACGGGAATTAGGTCTCGGCTGTGGATTTGTAGCATGCCGAAGCCGCCGGCGGCGCGGTGGAGGGCGGTGGTCGGGTAGTAGAAGTAGGAGCCGATTTGGTCCTTGACTTGGAACTTGTAGGTGTAGTTTTGCCCGGGTAGGATGGGGCACATGGTGGCGGGTGTGCCGTCCATCCACGAGTTCTTGCGTTGCTGGACGCCGGCCCACGTTAGGATTAGGGGCTCGTCGAGGTTGTTGAAGACGTTGACGACGATGTTGTTGTTGGACGTGCAGTTGATGGTGGGGCCCGGGAACTGGTTGTTGATGAGGATTCCCTGTTGGGGGACGCCGAGCGGGGAGATGGTGCCGTAGTTTACGTTCCACGTGTAGAAGAGGTAGGGATCCTCGGCCAGGGCAAGGCTTAGGAGGCACGCCGACACGAGGGCGGCGGCCAAGGATGTTTTGGTGAACCCCATTATTATTATTATTATTATTATTATTATTTTTTTGCAGTTATTTTTTCTTCCTTTTCCTTGCCGAGGAGGAGGAGAAGAAAAAAAGCGGTGGTGATTGGTGGTGGTGTTGATGTGCGCCGCCGTGCCCCCTTCTTAAGGCAAGAGGGGCTTTCTTGTCTTGTTTTGATGTGTGTTGCTTCTTTGTAAGAAATTGGCTTTTGCTTAAATAGAAGGAAGAGATGGTTGTGGGCGTTGATGGTTCTCCGCTTCATCATGGGAGTCATCCGTTATTGAAAGCTGCTCCTCTCTTCGCGCTTCTTTGTATGGTGGATCTTTTCCTTTTCTTTTTTCCTTTTTCCTTATGGGATAATTGCATCATATGTTCAATGTCTACTATGTGCATATAGAACAAAATGTCTCAAACAATCAATCTGCAATAAACACAACTGTATGTATGGCACGACACATAAATACACAATTCCATCAAAATGAAGCTAATCAACCCCACCACAAACTGATTTTTATGACTGAACAATATAAGAAATCCCAAACCAATAAGATTAACTAACGACTTTTCAGAAGAAATAAAGCAGGCAAACCACTCTTAGTAGGCACACTAAAGGGTCCCACTCCCAAATCAGGCCAACAATATATGAGAGTGAGAAGAAGCATAGTGTAGCATCATCACCTCTGAGGAGGAGGAGGATCGACTGTTCGCACGCTCGCTCCAGTCGAACCCTCGATTCGATCCTTGGTGATATCCACGAAATGACCTAACATTTCGTAGAACTGATTCAAGCCTGATAGAGGGAGGATGATCGAGGAACGGTCTGAGCCCGTAACCTATGTAATCAAAGAGGGAAAGATTCATGAAATTGAGTCTCAAAAGAGGATAGACCAAGTTCGTAAGAATTTTAATGAACGCAGACCTCAGATATCTTCAAGAAGTGCCCCCTGTTATTGCTCCCAAGATCGAAGAAAAACCTCTTCTGATCGGCTCTGATCATCTTGGAGACACCTAAATCCTCATTATTAGGTGGAAGATCAGATGAGCGGACGGCGTTGACTTCAGTTGGTAGGGTGGCGGATTGAGAACTATGGCTCGATATAAAGCCAGCCCCAACATCGTCCGAGAGCCCAGCAACACCTTCTCGGGATTCGGGGTTTTGCTGGAGAATAAAATATTAACACTAATTAAAATGAAGGTTTGTTAGTAGCTTAGCTACCAAACCTAAGTAAATGAGGTGCAAGAGATAATTAAGGGTTAAGTAATGGACATGCCTGATTTGGCAAGACGAAGAGCCCAGATGCTTCATTGATTTCAACCAAGATATCGCGAAATGCAACCCACCCTTCATCACGGGCGCTTCCTGCGGGAACAATGATGGTACTTCGGTTTCGGCTGATGGAGGCTTCAGATATCTGTTGTGCAGGTGTGGACTTTATGATATAAAGATTCAGATATGCTTTAATTTAATAGCTTGATTTGACATGAATAATTCTGTTGTTATGTTTAAAAGCTTCGAAATCCACCGTATCCTATTCAAAGAATCTACAAGTGTAAATTCTCTGACGATCCAGTGAACCCTAGATCATGCAACCGTTCCCCAATTTAACTAAATCCTAATTCAGCTTCATCATATTTGGGATCCCAAGTCTTAACTAAAATTCTTCAGTTGCAAGATAAATTTGGCCATCGATATATCTTCCTTAACCTTACCGCCCGATCCCTTCTAAGTTCTAAATAAGCTAATATCGAGGTGGATGACTCATTTTAAGTCGTCACATCTCCATTACTGAACCTTATCTCTCAAAGCTTACACAAACTACAGGTTTCAACTGTACACGAGATTGCTCCAGCTTGCACCATGACAATTCAGATGACTGACTGAAAATTAGAGGATCTCCGCAGTTTAAGGGTGTATCGGAGAAATTTCAGCTCATACGGCTAGAGCTGATACTCTGCTATTGGACCCAATAAGTAAAATGAACTCGCTAAAAGGCTTATAAGAGATTTTGTATATGAAAGTAGAACATCAGTATGGACTCATCTTCTTGCTTATACAGTTTCCATAACATATACAATTCCAATCCCAACCCTCTGAATCAACCACAACAATGTTAAGCGTCTAGTCAACTAGCCTTGAACTAACCCAAAATTTGTTGTATGGATAAATCCAAATTTGATGGATAGAATAGAATATCTTATTGTTATCAAACGGAACAGACAAGAAAACTAACCAACCTTGAGAAAACGCCCCTTTCTGTTTTCTCCCACATCAAAATAGAACACCTGCACAACAAATGAATAGGTTGGCTGGCAATACAGGACAAACTACAGAAGCAAAAAGGAGCACAGAAGGCAGTAAATGCATTCAATACCATCAGCATACGATCGTATATCTAGCGTCTAATCCAAAAAAATAAATGTACCTTCGTGTCCAGCTGCAATTCTTTGCTAAACACGTCTTGTTCATGCGAATTGACATAGTAATTGAATAGATCGAGGAACCACGTGATCCCATCCGACGGAACTATGATCGTTGACCTCGTCGACGAGGTTTTCTCCGAGATCTTCAGATACCTTCCGCGCGGATTCTCCTTCAGATCAAAGTAGAAGAGCTTGTGCTCCACTTGAAGAGTCTTGCACGCCAATTCAACGTCGCTGTTCATGTTCGTTCCACCGCCCGACGAATTACCCTCCATTAGCTTGATGCCGCTTCGACTGATATCGAATTTCTAGCTGTTCATAAAACATCCGACACGCAAGACGACCAGAAGGAACCGATTCAATTCAGCAGAAACAAAAGAAAAAAAGAACAACAAAAAAGAGGAGAAGGAAGATTACGAACTGTGGCGGCTGCGTGCTCGTGATGGCGTCGCAGTGGACTGACAACACTGACGTGTCTCGGCCTTTTGGATGAGGATTCCTAATAAAAGTATTATTTTTATTTTATTTTTCTATTTATTTCCGAACCTGCTGATAAATAATAGCAAAACATTTTTTGCCATATTCAAGACGTGGTGTGTTTGTGGTGTATATGAATTTAATTCGTTTATTTTCATTTAATAAATTAAAAAAATATATATATAGGATAATACAGCTATTTATATCATATACATCACGTTGCTAAAAACAACTTCAACCAAGTAATAGGTCTTTATACTTTGTCTTAATGCTGAGGCCCTTAATATTTCATCAAAAAATAGCATGATTGAATTAATTTTCCATACTTTGACTTTGAGCAAGTCTGAAGCACATGAAAATCTTTCGTTGAGGATTACGTTGTTTCGTTAGCATATTGTTGCAGCTGAATTCATGGACACCAAGAGAGAACAGGGCAAAGGAACGTAATAGGAAGATTTGTTTTATTTAATAAAATTTTGTCAAACATTTCGTAATGGAAAATCCAATGTACTAATTTCAAATATTACTTTTGATTTTAGTAATGACTCCTTGTGGTCTAAGTACGAGGTTATTTGTGAGGTATAATATACATGTATGTACTCAAGACCAAGAGACTAAATAACTGGGCAAACTCCTGTACTAATTTCCAGGTTATGCAAAGATCGTTTTTGTAATTAGGACGGAAAATATTATTTAGACATATTAACTCGATTATTACCCACGGAAAATACATTATTGCATCTTATATGTTCCTGGAAAAAACAAAGCGTTTACTGGTTCACACGGCAACGCCGAGCTCGGAGATCTTCAAAACCCTTCTACACATCGCCAATCTATGCTGCTGTAGATTCGATTTCATAGAAGCGACCTAATAATAAACCAACAACAGTTAACATTTTCATCGCCCGTCAAGAACTTTTAATGGGCGAAGATTTGAACGAGGGAAGTGTGGACTTACATCAGCTCGTAGCTTCAAAGCCTCCCTGCCGGGAATCTCTCTTAGCATGTCCATCAAATCTGAGTGGGGCACAAGAAATTTACGTTGAGACGAGATAAATGTTAACATTGGACCATATAATGGAAACTATGACAATACTTCATTTTTCCAGAGTGAAAAGGATAAAAAGACAACATTAAATGACTCGATCAAGTCTCTAAAATACCAGCTGCTTCAGACTCTGCTTTATGAACCGATTTTGAAAGTTTCTGAATCTGAGTTCCAGCATCCCTGTATGAATATCAAACGTAAGGCATGGAGTATTATAAGCACATGGAGAAGTACAAAAAATACATAATCATATCGCTTCAAGTTGATAATCTACCTGAGGTCAAAATGGCCGCGTTTCATGTCTTTTTCAGCTAGTGCGGATCTTTCGAGCAGTTTTTGGCTCTCTTTCTTCATCAAGCCGACAGAAATGCTCAATTCCTTCACATTCTTTTCGGCTCTATTAAAGTGAGCCTGAGTCAAAAAAAAAAAGTGATGTTGTCATATTTGTCGAAATAATATCACAAGTGAACTTGGAGAATTGAAAGGAGTAGGCATTACATTGTCGCCCTCATGATAAAAAGAGTGTACGATCAAGATAAATGTACCTCCTCACTCTGAAGCCGACCCAGTGTTTGACGATATAAAAATCTTCTAGGTCCTACATACGATGGAGTCAGACAGAAACATATCAGCTTTTACAAAACAGAAAGGGAGATAACATTCAACATACAGACGGAGAAGATTCTCCCACGGAACCGAAGAGCAGCACATCTCCTAGCCCCTAGGGGCAAGTTGGTTCAAGACAAGCCCAAGACAAATTATTGTCGTGTGTCAAATTCAACAATTACTATTTAAAATGTTCCTTATAACCATTATCATCATCAAATTGTTTGCTGTATCGTACTCCATTGCTCAATTGGAACCAAATATTCCAGGTAAACATGAGAATTCTAGTGTCATCTCATCGGTATAAATATGAATGCAGCACCGTTACCTCGCATAAGGAAGAGAGCAGTAACACAAACACCCGCAGCAGCAGCTGGATGCTCTTTTACATTCAACAACCCCTCTACATATTTCCAGTTAAGGGAAAACAAGAACAAAGTCAACATTCTAATGAATATAACGGAAATTTGTCTAGAACTGAACTGAAAGAATAGACAAAGTGACAGCCAAATCACATCAACAAGAAACCCTATTGGGACTAATTAGGGAAAGAGCCCTTAAAAAACCGATATAAAAACCGTGCAGCTGCCCGCACAATTGTTTTCTACCCACAATAACAAGAAAACTCACCTTTGATTCCATGAAAGAAGGCCTCTTCGTGATGTTTGTAACGCTCTCCCAATTGAGGAATGAAATCCTATAAAAAGAAAACCCTTCTCTCAAACAACCAATTCAACGTAGAACGACGCGGAAAAATCACATCGAATTGATAAGCATTCTCACCTGAATCGAGCGGAGATGATCGGCCGACGAGTGTTGCAGATTCCGAGCCGATTGAATCGCCGAATCAGCTGACTGCTGCACGCTTCGAGGCAAATCTTCGGTGATGAAATTCCTCCATCCGACTTCTGATTCCGCGGAGGCGGGAGCCGAATCCGAAGCTGAGCCACTCACATTAGCATCTGATTCGCCCGTCGTACTCATTATACCGCCGATTATTCTCTTCAATCTCTTCACCCTTTTGCTCAGTTGTCAGAGTTCTTGCCGCGTTGATTACGAGTTAAATGTTCTATTTTACCCTTTATTAGCTGATATTGATAACCCTTCACTCACTTCCAATATTAAAAGAGAAATAAATAATTAACTGAAAAAAAAATAGAAAAAAGAAATATTAGCGTTCGAAAATCAAATCTGTGAAAGGGAAGGAGGAGGAATCGTTTATACGCACTGATTCGTCTTTCCTTATCGAAATTGTGTATGGATCGGATACGGCTCACATACTCCCTTCTGAGAGGAGCGATTTGTTTGAGCTGATTAAAATGGAATGGTGCAGCAGTTGATTATGAAAAGAAGACGAC
The DNA here is from genome assembly GCA_027422505.1 of Craterostigma plantagineum. Taxonomy (NCBI): domain Eukaryota; kingdom Viridiplantae; phylum Streptophyta; class Magnoliopsida; order Lamiales; family Linderniaceae; genus Craterostigma; species Craterostigma plantagineum. The sequence goes on along the minus strand of JAPQWV010000012.1, from coordinate 10,832,723 downwards.
GAGTGATCGCTAGTTGAAGCGTTCTGCTGTCGAATCGAGTTTTTTTTTTCAATAGAATTTGATAGATAGGTAGCATTTTAGCATACGATGCGTTGTGGATTGAGATGGAGGGAAGTAGAGTCGTGGATTCGTGATTACGACAATATACAGTGGCTAGCCGTTCGATTGATCTACGCACAGATTGGTTGCTCGCTGGTTGGATCCTTAGGAGCGTTTTACAGCGGCGTGTTGGTGGTCGGTTTGGGTATTTCATTGTTTGGTCTTGTCGCAATTGAGAGCAGTAGCCAGAATCTTGCTAGGACGTATGCTGTCCTTCTCTTTTGTGCCATTTGCATCGACGTTTTGTGGTTCATTCTCTTCTCCAATAGCATCTGGTAAGAGTGAAATTCGTTTATCTTTTTCCTTTTTTGCTGCTGTTGTGAATTTCATACTTCTGCACACTTTTCTGCTTGTAATTTCTAGGTGCGTGGAAAATGTGCAATATGTTACTTACGGTTTCGAAGTATTAAGAATTTTTAGGATTGTTTTTGGGACTGGTCTGATAAGCTGCTGAAGGCATGAACCCGACATAGAAAATCATCCTGAAAATAAGATAGATATGTTTCTTGACCATCTTCGTTCTTCATTATCTGTATGATAGCTGCAAGATCTACTTTGTCTTACTAGAATGTACTAAACACTTGACATAAACAAACCGATTTTGCACTGTCTTAGTCGGGTGTGTAATCTTTCTTCCTAATAATAATGTTTCGCCTATGCAGGAAACTTCCATCTGAATTTTCTGGGAGCTTTGTTGGGTTTTCTTTGAAGCTAACCTTCGCCATGCAGATTATTGGATTTTCAGTTAGGCTATCGTCTTCTCTGCTATGGATTCAGATGTACAGATTGGGTGCGTCTTGCACAGAAAATTCATGTGCTAGAGAGACAGATGCTGATTTGAGAAACAGTTTTCTCAGTCCTGCAACCCAATCTTTGGCTAGACGGACTTCTGCATCAGATGATGTTGTTGGGGGTTCGATATATGATCCTGCATATTACTCGTCTCTATTCGGATATTGCAAGGAGAACAATCATAAATTTGGGGTATGCTTCATTATCTTCATTTTTGTTGCACTTCATTTATCTTCATTTTTTAGGTGCATCATTCTTTTTTCTTCTCGCAGGTTGATCAAAATCATGGAATTTCTACATTCGACTCCTTACCTGCTACTGAAGTTTCTCGCGTGGAACCATCTGCAGACATGTCTTCTTGTGCCAAAGAAGTATGTATTCATAACTTGTCTTGATAAACCTCATGGTGCAAATTTCCTGCATAAAAAGTGTTCTTTTTATTGACTGCAAAGTATGGCGAAATGATAAGATTCTTCGTCCTGTCGTGATTCCGGAACCTCATGGCTGAGGAAGTTCAATGTTTAGGATTGAACAAAAACATGTACAAATCAAACTCGGTTCCCTTAGTTCTAACATCACTCACTGGCCAAAAAAAATGTTTCAGGATGTGGTGAGAAAGGTTCAGACCGTTTGAAGTGGATCAGTGATTGATTTTCTGAGGCTGAAGCTAGATGGATAGATCGTTCCAAGAGTTTCGTAAAGTTATTTATGTTGTGGCTGCAAAATTCATGATGATTATTCTGTGATGATAAAATATACCAAAGAGGGTAGAAGTTGAAGGAGAATGTAAATGTCAAGGAGGAGTATACGTAATTGCATGCAGATTTTTGAATTGTCCTTCATGTAGTAGTAGTAGTACTCAATGTCCATAATTATGAGATTCAAGTTCGTAACAACGTCTGAGGAACACATTATTAGGACTCACAACACACAAACAAAAACGCCTGCACGGGCAACTCTAAGCACAAGGCATGCAGCATAGTTATTAGATCGCAAGCAAAGCCATCCAATTAACAATAACCATAGTTTCCACTATCCTCCCCACACAAGACCAAAACGTACGATAATAAATACCTCAAAAAAAAAAAAACACAGGCATACCAACAAACAAGCCGAAACTGACCTCACTTCACAGTCACAATCTTGATGATCGAAGCCGTCCCAATTCTATGCAGAGCCACCACGGCATCTCCCCCCTTACAAAGCCCCTTCCCCTTCGCGTGCTGAAGCGCAAACTCCAGCGCCTCCTCCGTCGACTCCTCGTGCGAAGCCCTAGCCGAGCCCGCGCACAGAATAGGCACCAATCCCCTAAATATAAGGCTGTGCCTCGCCGGCGACTCGTCGCTGCACGACCAGTCGAAAGAATCCGTCTTAATCTCGGGCACGACCACAGACAAAATAGGCATGCCAGGCCTGTACTTTGCAACCAGCCTCGCCGTGCTCCCGCCACGTGTCAGCACCAGGATCAGCGAGGCCCTCGCTGAGTTGGCGGTTCGAACCGCCGAGGAAGCAAGGCTCTCGAGCGGGCTCATGGGGACGGGCGCGTTGGCGGTTATTCGCTTGAACACGTCGGGATAGTCTATGGTGCCCTCGGCCTCCATGCATATCTTGGCCATGGTTCGAACCGCAAGGTCGGGGTAGGCCCCCGCGGCGGTCTCACCGCTGAGCATTACGCAGTCCGTCCCGTCGAGGACGGCATTGGCCACGTCGGTGGCCTCGGCCCTCGTGGGCCGAGGGGATTTGATCATCGACTCGAGCATTTGGGTCGCGGTGACCACGGGCTTGCCCTGGATGTTGCACTTGTAGATCATCACCTTCTGGGCGAGGAAGATCTTCTCGATTGGGATTTCCATCCCTAGATCGCCTCGGGCCACCATGAACGCGTCCGAGTTGGCGAGGATCTCGTCGAAGTTCGCCACCCCTTCTTGGTTCTCAACCTGGTATAAAACGCATTGTACGGTGTAATGATCATGTAAAGGATAGAGGAGAAATCTTATGTGGCATTAAACGTGCCATTTTAATGTGAAGAGGTGATGTAGCATTGAGTAATACCTTCCACTTGGAACATATTGAGAAATTTTATGTTGAAATGGCACGTTTATGTGGGCATCGAAGAGGTGCCCATAAAAGAGTGTGAGCACCATAAGATTTCTCAAGGATAGAGATTTTGTGGAGAAGAAACTGCATATACTTGGATGAGAGATGTAACTAGCATGATACTGATGGAAGTTAGAGAGTGGAAATATATTTGTTTTGCTAGATTTCATTATTTTTTTTCCAGGTCGAGTCGAAATTAAATGGAATTGAGCAAGCTGCGATTGAGTAGGAAGTTACTACACGAAAGAAACTGCGTCGCCTCATTAATTGGATAGAGGCTCGTCTCTCGTGGCTATATCAATAAAAGGGGGAAAGGAAGGGGAACAATACCTTAGACATGAGAAGGATCGACTTTGCGTGTTCGCCGAGCAATTTACGAACCTCGACCAAGTCGGATCCTTTGCGGACGAAAGATAGGGCAATCATGTCGATTTGATTTGGGATTCCCCAGTTCAAGATGTCTTCTTTGTCCTTGTCGGTCAGAGTTGGGAGGTCAACGATGACTCCCGGGAGATTGACGTTCTTTCTCTCGCCGAGGACTGCGGTGTTTTCGCAGCGGCATTGGACGAGGCCATTCTCTTTGTCGCAAGACAGGACGGTGAAGGAGATTGTGCCGTCGGCGCAGAGTATGACCATTCCCGGCTTGACGTCCTCGGGTAACTTTTTGTAGCTCATGGAGATGGTCTTCTCGTCGCCCTTGATGGTGTAGTCGGTAGTTATTGTGATTTCTTGGCCTTGTCTCAGTTGAATGGGCTTTGCATCTTTCAAGAACCCTGTACGAATTTCTGGGCCCTGCACAAGTTAGGGATGGATTGATACAAACCATCATGGTACCACTCTAAAGCGTATGACACGAGCTATTGAAGGCAAATAATGAAGTGAAAACAGAAGAAAATCGCAGACAAGGTAAGGGCAAAGGGCTTGTTAAGATAACGCCCAATTCTGCTCCAGGAAATTTGGGATCAATCAAAAACCACACAGTGATATGCACAATTAGCTGCATCCATACATACTCGTACGAAATCAATCGAATCGAATATAATCGGTAAAAGTGAAGAGGAGAGAACATGAAAAAAAAATCACCAATCCCTCCAAATTGGGTGGAAATCATCCACTAACCTTGGTATCGAGCATGACGGCGCACAGAATTCCCGTGTTCTCCATGCCCTTGCGCAGATTATCGAGTGTCTCCTGATGATACTCGTGCGATCCGTGCGAGAAATTGAAGCGAGCCACGTTCATCCCAGCCCTGAGCAGTTTTTCCACCATAGGCACCGACCTCGAAGCTGGTCCCAAGGTGCAGACGATCTTCGTCTTCGGTCGCTGCTGCGGCTGTCCATCGCCGCCGCCGACGTCGTCGTTGTTGTAGTAATTATTATTGCTGATGTTTTCCTTCATATTTCCACAGCCAAAATCAAACTCTCTCTCTCTCTCTCTCTCTCTCTCTCTCTCTCTATCTCTATGTTTGTGAGTGTGTGTGTGTGTGTTGGACCTTTATATCATGTAAAATCGTTCGACGTGGAATAATTACATCTTTTCTTTTTTAGTAGTAAATATACGTTTGTTTCGTGGTCGCGACTCGCGAAGCACAAGACAACGGAACCCAAAGCCTACATAATTCCTTCAATTATTTATTTAAATAAATTTTTTAATTAATTATTTTTATATAGACGCATTTCGTTTCCTTTCCTTGCTCTCCTTTGATATGTGTGTCGTCAAATCTTTGACTCTTCCTGCGTAATAAATCAGACTGAAGAATATTCTTTTATCCCAACTCCATTCGTTCTTCTACACTTACACCTTTTTTGAATACAAAAAGAACGCTTGATAAGAAGTCATTGGTACAAAGGCAAGCATTTATTCGTCATAAGACATGCTTTGTACTAGTGGTTTTCTTTTAAACAAGTAATATCAACCTTCCGCACGTCCCTTTCGAGGGGAAGTTCAAAAAATTTCCATCTAAGCCGAAAGTAAGCGACGCGATTCATACATTGAAAAGAGGAAAAAAGGAGAGATCTTGAGAGAGAGAGAGAGAGAGAGAGAGAGAGAGAGAGAGAGAGAAAGAGAGAGTTAATATAGCTCATCATGGCCTTGAGGTCGATCCCTGTTCATGGCCTCAATATAGCTCGCTTCAAGAATCAATTTTTTAGTTGATTAATGCATATGAATAGTATTACGTAGATGATAATTAATTTACTACTCCTTCCAAACATAAATTGAAAAGCTCAACTTTATTGCTTACCAAACTCTTAAAACCAAAACCCTTCTAAACACAAAGAAGAAAAAAAAAAACAAGATTAAGAAACTCAGATAGATTAATACCCATCAAGAGTGAACATGGGTTCCTCCATTGCTTCTTCAACGATGATCAGAAATTTCCAACTTACTTTCCACATTTCCTCATAAAGGGCAGACGCATCCTCGTTTCGTTAGCCATAATCACTATCTAGCTTTAGATTTTCTCGAACCTTTCAAGTTAATAATATTCATCGGCCAGCAAACTGCCCTTTAGCAGAGACCAATCACCAATCAACCATTCGCGACGGCATTTACTACTATCTCAGACTCGAGGGCACTGATCTCAGAGGCCTTGACATCACCATTGCTATGACTGTCGACGGAGACTTCACCATTTGGGATTTCCTCGTTCTTCTCTTTCTCAGATTTGCCTTGCCAAGACTGGCGCTGTATACAAAGAACGAATGAAGTGAGTTAAACCTTGACTTGACATAACATTCAAAATGTAGCCAACCCTCCATATTAGAGAATTGGATAAAAAGAGGCTACCTGTTTCAGATATTGCTGCTGCTTGGCTTTTTTCTCCTGGATTCTCTTCTGTCTATCTTCGTAAAAGACAAAATCGTCCAAGATGCACTGTTTGCTAGTGTGTTCCTTGAAGATTTTGAGCACCTCAAGGCCCTGATCGAGTTTAACCTGCGAAAACGACACCTCAGCATATTGAGGTTCTAAGTTCTAACAGACTGAGAGGAATGAATCATATGCAACACGGGCCTGCAAAAAGGAGTACCTCTTGGGTGTCCCTACTGTTGGTTACTGGTTTGTTCTCGTTATTCTCGAGGATGATGTGCTTCAACATACTGTTCGGTACATCCTTCACAATGTGCCACTTTACGGGGAAACAACCAACCCACTTGTCCTGCTGCCAATACTCAACATTCTTGTTAAAGTCAACTGGGCCAACCATCTCTGCAACGCCCACAAACTGGCCACTAGCATTAACCTGATAGCAGAAGAAGGGAATTGTCAATACATGTTACAACAAATACAGAACCAGGAAAGACAGAACAAGAACTAAACACCACTTACAGAGAAGAAAAGGAAAACAGGGCAGTCTTCAGATTTTTGCTGAGCTTCACCATAAGCAGCATCGAGCTTTTTGTTACCGTTCGGTGTGCTGGCCCAAACATTATATTTGACGCTCTTATGGACATCATCTTCACTGTAAGATTTGATGATAAAGAACTTTGCATCAGCATATGATTCGGGAAAATCTTGTCGGTTGTATTGCTCACGGTCAGGACTGACAATTGACTTCTCTTCATCATCAACAGTAGCAGTCAAAGGCATGTTTTGCCCTTTGACGGCTAAAGCCACAGGAGTGAATCCCTTTACGTTCTTTGAACTTTTCGCCCTTGGACCTCTGTTCAATTCATTCAGACCATCTAAACTCTCACCTCCATAACCGTATAAGGTCGTTCCTCGTCCTCGAGGCTTGTATTTGTTATCAATAGACATCCAATTGCGTCCATTACCTCGACTGTCATAACCTGTGAAACCATAACCCATACCAGATCTGTAGTCATTTCCATACTGGCCATACAAATTATTTGTGTACATATTGTTATAGTATCCGTTGGTCACTCCCATGCCAGACATGGTCCTTGTATTGTGTGAAGCCTGAAAAATGGAACATGAACGTAACATTAGCTGGGGAAACTGTAATATCCACATATTCAAGAGGTTTGATTGCCAGCTAAATTTTGTTGTCAATTTCTTATAGTAAAACTACATATTCACAACAAGAGAACAAGGTAAGAGCGAAGATGGAAATTTGATCACGTATTACAGCAGTACAGAAACATAATCATAACAGGACATACCATCAGTTGAGGATGGTAATTCTGGTTTGATGAAACATTATTCCCATTTGCAACAGAGGAAGTCGTTAACTGCCTTTGTTGCCCATCAGAAAAATGAGGGCTTTCTAACCATGAAACTGGTGAAAGCCACCCATCATATGCAAATCTCGGATCCTGATAACCATTAGGAAGACCTCCAGGTAATGAGCCCCCGCCATAGGTGCCATTCAAATTAAACGATGAATTTGGATAAATTGCTTTCGGTGCTAAAGCACCATTATTTCCCTTGGTACCACGATTATTAGCAATTCCATTCGACTTTGACTTTGCCTCCACTTCTGCCAAAGGTGCTTGGGTATCAGCTTTTGCAGGGGTACCTGTTGCGGTGTATGGGCCATTGTTAGGGGCCTGGAAATAGGGAGACGGATACTGATAATGATGAGCTCCATATATCTGGCCATCCTGTCCAATTGTCGGGACAGGGGAAGTAGCAGGTGAATAAGGTGCAAATGGAGTATAACCATACCCAGGATGGTACATAATCGATCCATTATCCCCATAAGCTCCCTGCATATTTAATGAAAACATCAATTATGTTAGGATGAGGTGCGCGTATTTGAATGTGTAAGAGAACATACAGGAGGCATCTCCACTCCATCTGGATTCACAGATCTTGCGAAATCTTCCCATTCTCTACCACTCCCCTCATAACCTATGTGTTGCAAAACAAAAGACAAAGAGATGGTTGAAAAATCATAGTCACAGATACATAGTTAAATTGGGTGCGAACGAGGGAATTGAAAACAAGACGTGACTTTTGAAGTTAGACGTACCACCGTAATAGTAAGGATATCCGTTCGGAACGTAATACATTGTTGGATCGATATAATCCGGCAGTATAGGAGTGACGGATCGATCTGTCTGAAGCCCGCTTTCCACATTAACGGAAGCAGCTAATGGCTACATTGCAAGCCACCAAGTTAAAACATGCCAAACTGCTGATTACAGTGCACATATTGAAACGTATTCAGCTACAATATATTTCAAAAGGAAATACCTTCTTCACAACATCCTTGACTTCAACAGTTTTAGCTTGAGAGTCCAAGGACAGGTTCTGCAACAAATCTGCAGCTTCTGTAGAACAACCAATTAAGGAGCACAATTGTTTTCACCAAAAAGGTCCAAAAACAAAATCTAAAGTGGATGAAAACAAAAAATCCAAATCGCTTCAATCTAGCCGAGAAAAAAAAAATTTCCACACATCAGTAACAAAAGGATAAAGAAACCTTAGATGCATATTGTAACTCAGCTCAAAACTCACGAAAAATAATTACTAAAAAATAAAAAGCAAAATCAACAGAAAGTTAGCATAAAATAACACCAGCAGGGAGAAAATTAAATTAAAGCACCAAACATTCGAATCACAACGTCCGTAAAATCAAAGAAAGCTAACTCGGATTCCACAACCTCAATCAGATCTACAACGACACATACATAAAGGAAGCTCGATTCCACTGAACCAGAAAGCAACCAAATCAAAGATTCCAGAAATCAAACAGGACAACACGCGAGACAAAAAAAAAAAACAAAGGATACGATCTGCTTGATTAGCAACGGCGGCCATTCCACTCAGATACCGAAGTACGGCAAAATCTCTCGACTGTAACCGTATAGGAGAGCTAGAGACAGAAAACCTCAATTTAAATAGAGAGATCGACGCAAGTGAGACTTTTGACCAGCCGCCAAGAACAGAGAGCGAGGGGGGAGTGTTTGAGCTTCGGGGGAAAACCAAAGGGGAAGAGAAAGAATTCTACCGCTAGGGCTTCCATCCCTTTTTAAATTGGTGATTCATACATTTCAGCCCCCTGTTTATCTGTATTTGCAGATCGACCCTTCTTTAATTGACTCGTAGTTGACTCTGCGTTAATTGACTATCCTTCCTTAGCCTGTAAGCAAATATAACGTGGGTCATTAATGGGCCTATCATTGTTAGGAAGCCCAATACATCGGCCCAATAAGAAGTTTGCTTAGGGTTCGTTAAAACGGGCTTTATAACTCCATGGAAAACCCTACTAGCTATTTCCCTCAGAAACTCGGCGATCCGAAATTCTCTCCAATCATGGTGATAAACCCTACTCGCTCCTAAACGATCTTCCTTTTTATAGTTTCCGTGCTTTATACTTCTTCAGATTTTGATCGTTGTTTCTGTTTCTATACGATGCTTGCAGACGGAAGTAGCTGTCAATCCCAAAGCGTACCCGCTGGCCGACGCGCAGCTCACCATAACTATTCTCGACTTGGTTCAGCAAGCTGCCAATCACAAGCAGCTGAAAAAGGGCGCTAACGAAGGTGCGTTTGGTGTTTTAAGCTGTTTTGGTTGAAAGGCTTTACTTTTTTTTTGGGGGGGTGTTTGTTTTCGATGTTTAATTTGGCTATATGGAGTTATAATCTTGCAGCTACGAAGACTTTAAACAGAGGGATTTCGGAGTTCGTTGTGATGGCGGCTGATACCGAGCCTCTTGAGATTCTTCTTCACCTTCCACTTCTTGCTGAAGATAAGGTATATTGCTTGTTGAACTCTTTTACTTGTTTGTATCTATATTTCGATGCTTTCAGCTTTTATGAAATTGGTACTGGTAATCTTAGCATGTCACTAAATGAAGTTGTAAAGTATGTAATTATATCTACGGAAAGCCCTGGACAAAACTTAACGTGTCACCTTCCATGAGAGAACTCGTCCAACTCTCTTTCATGTAGTGTTACTCAGACAAAAAGTCTTGGACAAAACTTAACGTGTCACTTAATGAAGTTGTAAAGTATGTGATTATATCTACGAAAATTGGATTTATCGGGACAGTGGTAATCGTTTTTCGCCCAAATGTGATCAAATGGTTTTTCAAGGTTGGTTCGAACACTATAACATTCAACAGTGGTTTCCAAACTCTTGTTTTTTTACCATGATTATAAAGGGTTGTGTAGTCCGATTGATTAAAGCTGGATCAAATGACATATTACAGAATGTGCCCTACGTTTTCGTGCCATCAAAGCAAGCTCTTGGCAGAGCATGTGGAGTGACGAGGCCAGTGATCGCCTGCTCTGTGACAAGCAACGAGGGAAGTCAGATGAGATCTCAAATACAGCAACTGAAGGTAATAACAGCAAAATCTTGAACAATTCAGTCTCTGTAATAGTTTCAACATGTAATGGTTTTCTGTTCCGTGCAGGATGCTATTGAGAAGCTCTTGATCTAAAATCTGTAAAGCATCTCACAGCATGATTGGCCTCTGAGACTAGCCGGGGCTTTGACTGAGAAACTACTCTTTCCTTTACGGTGGATTTGTTCTTCAGTTTGCATCTTTGTTTTCAATTTTTGCTTGTATCCTCCTACCTCATGAAACCTTTGTTTGTTCTAATCTATCGCTACTTAGCTGACCTTGAGAAACCTTTTTCGCTTGTTTGGAGTAAAATTTCTGCTTCTCACATGCATGGCGCACGAGTTAGAACTGAAAATTTGTCATATAGTACAGAAAAATTAAAGCTAATGTATACATAGTTTGTGTTTGAAATTTACATTATTCCTCGCTATTCGCCGAAATACCAAGATGATACACAATGTATTGTTCCCCACACCTGAGCCGACTCTCACAGAAGAAGAAAACTACTACACATCTCAAAACACAGTGAAAGTAGAAAATTAGACGAGAGCTTATGTGGCAAGGAAATTCAATTCCTTCCCATTTTCGTACGAAGTATCGGTTCGCCACGATAGAGGTGGGCACAGGCTAGTTTACAAGTCCTTTGACGAAAATGCCCTCGACGAGGATGCCCCGCCCAGCGAGACGGAGGCCAGAGACGAAGCCCAAGCACGAGCATTACTCGCCCTTCTCGTCTTACAGATCTTCAGCTTGCTCCAAATTTTCTTGACGTCGACCATGTGTAGAACGTGCCCTAAGAGCTGTTTCGATTCCCCGAAAATTCTAGGATATAGATGTGGGATGTAAGATGTCCATAGGGCGATGACCTGGGACGCAATCTTTGGGTAGAAGTACAGAATTGCCCTCAGAAGGATAAACAACACGGAAAGAATGAGGTAAGGTTCCCTAGAGAATGTTTCCTTAAAGGAGGATGTGGTCCATAGCTGATAGATAGTGTCTTGGCTGTTTGAACTACTTGGCATTACTTCAACAATGTCGACCATGGGACCAAAACCTAAGAAGATATGAGAGAGTCAGAGTTTAATAAGTAAAAGGAAATTTAGTTTAATCAGTTGAAGGCTGCTGCACATACAACAATCGAGTGCTTATCTAGTTTTGTCATCCATCATATATCAGGGGTTGGGACAATTCCATAGATCGAAATCTATTGAAATGCAAGATAGAGATACGGAAAAAAACTTTAAACAAAAAATAAGGTCCTGATACGGTTGGGCAATTACTTACTATTTACTAGTATTTAAGAAAGTTGACGGAGAACTTTGTTCAAATAAGGTCAACTATTTTACCTGGAACATATGGCCCGACTAACTCGGAGAAAGGAGGTATATTTCAAGTTTGAGCCATTAAAGTATCAATGCAGTGAGGGGAATGGAACCAATATCATGGTTTTTACAATCCAATAACCAAAGCAGGGATCTCAGTTGCCACAAAACAATTGAATGACAAAAATACGGAATGAAGAAGTGAATAAGTACTCTACCTGTTGCTCTTTTGTAGAAAGTGGTAAGCGAGGGTATATCTTGGCGCCCGTGATATTTCATTATCATTGACTGGTTCACTATCAATAGAGATGGCACGGTGTGGACTCCATATCTAGAGAAAAGACTGAAAATGTGACAAAAGAAGATTAATAACAAAATCATCGCACACAAAAACCGAGATGAAAAATCTGCCAGATCAAATAGTCCCAAAGGAGATGATGAACTTCATCTTTCACATATTGGCTAATATTCTTCCAATGTGCACAAATGTAGTAGTTAGGAATTAGGATAGAATCAAATTTGAAATGTTTGCCGATTAAATATGGTGTACCGATGTGTACATAAAGATCATGTCAAATAAACGGGGTCCACCCATAGACGTGGAAAGAAATGAACAACACACAAGGTACCTGGGCATGGCAGAGGATTGTTCTATCGCCATATGTATCATTTGTGGGTACATGGAACTGAGAGTAGAAAACTTGGACAGAAAGATGCTCGAGAATGGACACCAGGACGCATAAAAGAGGACTACAATGTACTCATTTTTCTGACTAGAGCTTACAGCTTTTTCGAACGAGTCTCCATCCACCTTAAAAGCAATTATAATAATGAATATAAGAAAACCAACAATAGCGTAAGTATAAATAGCAGAGGGAAAAAAGGCAAGTATACTACTGATTTTTGTCTAACAAAAAAATATTCACAAACTAAAACACAATCCTAGTCATGGGTTTGAGTGTAAAATCCGTGAGATGAAAGAGCTATTACACACGTCTATTTTGTAGCATAAACATTTTTCTGGTCCGGTCAGATCAAATCAACTACTTCTATGGAATTATGATCTAATGAAGTAAACAAAAGTTGCCTAGTATTTCAGTTAAGTGTGTCCTTGTAGTTAGCATTTATTTTCAGCTAATATTAGACATACGATTATATGAGGGGGAACGTCAGAAATACCTATACAGCCTTCCTAAATTACCATTGGGCAAGCGTCCTCATAAAGCTATTATGTCAGACATTTGCAGTCTTGCATAAGGTTATAGATATTTGGAGCTCATAACTCATTGCCACTCATCTTCTCAGTCCTCATAATCTCCAATAAACGAAAAACGCAATATCAGTCGGCTTACATTACTATATATACCTAACAGGCCCTTCTCGGCAGACTCCTACGTCATTAAGGTTTTTGGATATATTTGGAGGTTCTTAAATCTCTGTGGCCTACGCCATATATTAAGACAACATGCTCAAGCTGGTGCTTGAATGCAATCAGACGTCATGTACACCTTAACTGACATACGTTATACTAGTTTAACTTCATCAAAGAGTAGACCTGGTTTAAAGATATTCCCAGGAATCAAGAATTTTACAAACACCACGGCACATTTTGATTCAAACATAGATGAGAAAATCGCATGCCGAGTTTCCAGTTGAAGCAATCATTTTTCTCCTACAAGCTAATATAGGTATTCATGTACAGCATGTTAATCAGGCTAATGGAAAAGGAACACCACAATCATAACAAATTAGTATCCATATCCATACCACTAACAACTAAAAAGAAGAAGCAGATCAGGTAAAGTAAATCAATAGCAGCACAGTAAGAAATCACGCGTTGGGGAAACAAAAAAATAATAACAAAAATAATAAAAGAAAAAAGAAACAGACATAAAATCACCTGGATTGGGAAATTAGAAAAGCGAGCCGACGAAGGGCACTGAGAATTGAGATCGTAAATAAAGCCTCTGAAATCAGCTTCGCAAAACGACGCCGCAGACGAGACCAACACGCACATCACAGAAACGCACAACAATTTCTTCATGCTCGAAACCTCCATACGCAACGACGGTATCTCGATTCTGATCAATACGATGGTACAGAATTGACGGATACAAAGGAAAAAAGGGGAACAAAACCCTATCGATCAAATTGTACAACAAATTTTGGAATCTGATGATTCGTAAATTCCTCTCTTTTTTTCTTTTTCTTTTTCTTTTTTAAACAATTATTATTTTATATAATAGGATATTTCTTTCTGGCATCCAACTTCGCTTTCCTACGTTTATCTCTGTCCGTCCTTTCGTTCAGTTCAACTTCAACTCAACCCCCAATGTTTTCCATGTATATTTTCTCAATTTATTGTATTACATACCTAAATTATCGCAATATAATTCAACCAATACTTTTTTTAGTACGTATCAATTATGTCCTATTAATTTTAACAATATCGAGTATTCATGATTTGCTTGGGTATAATTCTTTCTTTTTTTCCCGTTAGAAAGTCCCAACTTTAATTTTTATTGTACCAACCAAGAATGGCTCAATTTCTTATATACGAGAATAGAGCCCAATTTGCTCACACGTTCGAAGTCCAATTAATGTTGGTCTTGGGCCTTAACCATTCATGGCCCAAAACCCAATTTGCTTGGACGAAAAATTGCTGCATCTAAATTATTATTGGTTAAAGTTGAATTTGAAATCAACACATTTCGGATAGTCATTCATTAATCATTATCATCAAATCTTAGCCAGACATTCTTGAATGCACAAATGATACATAAATGGAGTAAATAAGAATATAAAAAAGCATCTGAAGTGCCGACTCAGAATGCCAAAGAGCCATCTTCATAATTGCGGCAAAACTAACTCTAACGTTCTTTCACATGGATTATATTATTAAATGATCATTATTTAATTACATGTTGCAATTTATGAGCCCAACCTGAATTATATTAATATATATAATATATATATATGGCAAGTTGCAGAAAACTTTGAGGTATCTGCTACTTGTCTTCTCTTCTCTTTCGGACGACGATGCGGAATTGCGGATTCTCCAAGGTTTCTTTATATCGTAGCAAGTTTTCCTTTTATTTATTATATGACATGGATATAGAAAAATATTCATTTGTATAAAAACTTGCAAGTCAGTCTCTGTCAGTGCTCAGGTCATATAGACGAGTGACGTGATACATAATACACATATAAAAAGGTATGTCAAGACTGGAAAAATGGTACGCATAGTCAAACCGGTACTTATATAAAAAAATTTCTGACAGGGGTACTGACTTGTAAATTTTTTGTGCAATTGATTACTCCCTCCGTCCCAAACCATTTTATACATCTAATTAAATCGGGCGTCCCACATCTTTTGTACATTTGTTAGTTAGCAAAAAACTATCACAAACAATCAATATAATAATATGAAATATTCTTAAAGACGTGTCAAAATATATACTTTTTTACCTTTTTAATTGTACTATATTATTAAAATATTTAGTTTCTTAATTCCCGTGCCAACTCCCAAAAATATCCATAAACATTTGGGACACTGTTTTTTTTAGATTTACCTTATCTTGCAATAGTGGGGCAAAAGAATTAAATTTAAGATTTTCCATTTCACACGGGACAACTCGGTCGGGTCAATTCGTGTCCCGACTCTGACCAATATATTACTATCCTCACGTAACTCAAGTTTTGATTCTCTAATTATATCCAAATTAAATTGAATATGAATCTCATTTTGATTTCATGAGACTAAAATCTAAAAGCCGAACCGAATTTCAATGCCGCTTATCTATCTTTGGAGGATCACAAATGTCTTCATTTTCTTGCCATTATATTTCCAACCAAGTTACCTTTTTTTACATGAGAACAAGTTTATATGTCGAAGGAAGTAATAGTTGAATCCAATACCATAATCGAGGGCATTTTGAGTAGGTCGTAAATTTACCGTCGGTTGTGTACATAAGTCAACTCATAGATGACGAATAAGTGGGCCACGTATGAGGTGGCAGGACCATTAATGAAAATCTTTTTTTTTTTTAATTTTTGTATTATTGTTTTTCTATTATTTCCCGTCAACACAGTCACACATTAGCTATTATTAGCTGTCTAAGAGGAGAGAGATAGTTTGATATTAGAGGGAAGAGAAAGATCGAAAGCTCACATCAATCAATCAATCTGCACCAACAAAGAGCTCCATACCTAGAGAGAGAAAGGGAGGAGAGGTTTGAGCGTTTGTTATCCCATTCGTTTAAGATCTGAAGGAATAATTGTTGGTGAAGGAAAAAGGATGAGAGAAATAATAAGCATTCACATAGGTCAGGCCGGCATTCAAGTTGGGAATTCGTGCTGGGAGCTCTATTGTCTCGAACATGGCATCCAGCCCGATGGAATGATGCCGAGGTACTTTCGATTATTTCGTGTTCGCTTATCCGATTCATGTTTTCTATGTAATTTTTTTGGTAATTTGATATCGAATTAGCAGATCTCTTGTGCTGGGGGATGAATTTTGACCTCAATTTTGCGTAAACTTTTTTTTGCAGCGACACTTCTGTGGGCGTGGCGAATGATGCATTCAACACATTCTTCAGCGAGACTGGATCGGGCAAACACGTTCCAAGAGCTATCTTTGTTGATCTTGAACCTACTGTGATCGACGAGGTCAGGTCTGGCGGTTATCGCCAGCTTTTCCACCCTGAGCAACTAATCTCTGGAAAGGAAGATGCTGCCAATAACTTCGCCAGGGGCCACTACACTGGTATATGGGATATAATGTTTTGAATAAAGCTGAATTTTGTCAAAAATCCGGCCCATCATTTTTTGAACAATGCAAGCATTCAAGAGAGAAATTGCCTATGATCCATTCGTTGGTTTAAGTCTCATCTTCTGTTGCTTGATTGCAGTTGGGAAAGAGATTGTCGATCTGTGCTTGGACAGAGTGCGGAAGTTGGCTGATAATTGCACGGGTTTGCAGGGTTTCTTGGTTTTCAGTGCAGTCGGCGGTGGTACTGGCTCTGGCTTAGGTTCCTTGCTTCTTGAACGATTGTCCGTTGATTATGGGAAAAAGTCAAAGCTCGGATTCACAATCTATCCTTCTCCCCAGGTATTTTCTCCGAAAATCTTACTCACGAAATCTTGGGAGTGCGCTATGAACATGATTGAATGTTCCAATTTTATCTCTTGTGGGTTAGACTAATACAAGGTTTGTTAAATGCAGGTGTCTACTGCAGTTGTTGAGCCTTATAACAGTGTTCTTTCCACTCACTCTCTCCTCGAGCACACCGACGTCGCAGTGCTCCTCGACAACGAAGCAATCTACGACATCTGCAGAAGGTCTTTGGACATCGAGAGGCCTACGTACACCAACTTGAACCGCCTGATTTCCCAAATCATCTCATCCCTAACCACTTCACTACGGTTCGACGGAGCCATCAACGTAGACATCACAGAGTTCCAGACAAACCTCGTACCATACCCTCGCATCCATTTCATGCTCTCTTCTTACGCCCCAGTGATCTCCGCCGCTAAAGCATACCACGAACAGCTATCGGTCCCCGAAATTACCAACGCAGTATTCGAGCCCTCGAGTATGATGGCCAAATGCGACCCTAGACACGGGAAGTACATGGCATGTTGCTTAATGTACCGTGGAAACGTAGTCCCTAAGGACGTCAATGCTGCGGTGGCCACCATTAAGACCAAAAGAACAGTTCAGTTTGTCGACTGGTAAGAACGACATATTCCTGCAAATTTGTTGCAGGTCGAAATCTGATAATTTTTCCCTTCTCTTTTGAAGGTGCCCGACTGGGTTCAAGTGTGGAATCAACTACCAACCGCCGACAGTTGTGCCCGGCGGCGACTTAGCCAAAGTACAGAGAGCAGTTTGCATGATAAGCAACAACACAGCGGTCGCCGAAGTATTCTCAAGAATCGACCACAAATTCGATCTGATGTATTCGAAGAGGGCATTCGTTCATTGGTATGTGGGCGAAGGAATGGAGGAAGGTGAGTTCAGTGAGGCCCGCGAAGATTTGGCTGCACTTGAGAAGGACTACGAAGAAGTCGGGGCGGATGGCGTAGATGAAGAAGAGGAGGGAGAGGATTATTGAAAAGTGATTGATGGTATGCTAGTAAAAAAACGTCAGCCCCCTTTTGTGTTTATATATAAGTACCTACACACTTTGTTTCTCTGCTATGTCTCTGTTTCTCCTTCTCTCTCCCTCATTTTGCTGATGAATGGTATGAATTTGACTGTGTGCTTGTTGAGTGTTTTCTTGAAATTTCTTCCTTGTGATCTTATGGCATATTCTTCTCCCTATTGTAGTAGTTATTTTGTTTTGTGTTTAATGGGGTGTGTTTTGGATAGTGCTAGTTTGCAATTTATATATACAAACCAGAGTATACAATCAAACCTAAGAAACCTATTATGTAAAGTAACAAGCTGAGAAGCCTAATCAGTCACACCATCAAAAGGCTGGTATCTCAAGTTTCCACCTTCAGGGTTCAATCTCTCCATGTTTTCTAAACCAAAAAAAGAAAACAATCAGTAACATCTATTTTTATTACAAGCAATATCGAAACTCGCGACTGTATAATCTAACTGATTTATTTACCGTTCATATCGACGAAACCGTTTGCTTCAGGCGCCATGAAGTGAGGCCTTGAGTAACTCCCTAGTAGGCCTGCTACTGTACAAACTTAAACACATGAATAGCATAGCAGAACTCTCATATATATATATATATATGTGTGTGTATGTGTGTATTATGGAGAGAAAGAGAGAGGTACCGGAACTATTGGGAAAATCATCAGCATCTGTCAACTCAGAGAAGCTGAGATTTGTAGGAATCTGAGGCAAGAATCCATATGAGGAACAATCTCCGCTCAAAAGATCACCGTTTAGATGACGACGGTGCATATCAACAGAAGCATAAACACAAGGAGACATGCACGTATCGCCGACCATAGGCGGGCAGCAGAAGTCGAACTGCGAACTAGCTCCGTAATCTGCCCCATGAGGGTACACAGTGCTCGTACTGGGGTGGACTGTAAGCTGCTGCACTGTAAGATATTGTGTGCTTGATCAAGAAATAATCCGAGATGAGTGATGTTTGATCTAAGTAAGAACATATGTTCTTTCTTAAGAGGGAAAACATTTGATGATGATCCATTACATGTAGGAAAAGGTTCTGTTCGACGCATGAGGTCGACCTGCTTGGAGAGCAATCTGTTGAACTCCATGATTTGGTCCTTGACCAGCAGTTTCAGGTAATAAGCCTTGAAGAATTTTGGGTTTTGTTCTTCGAGCCGTTGCCAAACTGATAGATGAATGAATGAATAACATACATGAGTCCTTCCTCACATACTGTTCTATGCATTCTTGATATTGTGGAATTATCTTAAGCAGAAATATGGAGGAAAAAAAGAAGATGACTTTACTTAGATCTGTAACAGTTGGGTCGATGTTGTCATTCACTGAAAGAGCTTTGATGGCTTCCCTTTTGTGCATGTAATGCTGGAGACAGCGTTCTACTCGATTCTGTACCTGAGGTTTACAAACCTTATAAACGAGAATTTAAAGAGAGAGAGAGAGAGAGAGAGAGAGAGAGAGAGAGAGAGAGAGAGAGAGAGAGAGAGAGAGAGAGAGAGAGATTACCAACTGAAGATCATGAGTTGAGATATTTATGCTCTCCTCCACAGCAGACATGTTTGAGCTTGATGGAATCAAATTAGAACAGTCGAGTTTTCAGAAACCATAAAAACAGAGCACCATAGAGGAAGAAGAAGGCAGTGGCTATATAGAGGATAAAATGTCCAAAAGACCGCTACAAGACAGAAAGAAATTTAAGTGAGAAGAGATAAAAGCATGACGAAATCCCACCGTTTTTTTCTCTCATTCAAGTCAAGAATTAACGAATCTCGGAAACCCATCTTTTTCCACCGTATAATCATAAAAAAAGGAATTCCAGACATTGTTTGAGAGCAATCACATATCGTTTGATCAATTACGTGTTCTTGCTTCGTTTTGAAGATACAAAACGACAAAGGCAATAAATAAGTTATCGACGTCCATGTCCCACGTACTACGTTTGACGATAACGGGGACTTTTTCCTGGGAAATTACAGAAACGGATAAGCGTTGCCGCTGAAATTAGTTATTACAACTCAATTCAGATTTGAATTGGATTCTCTGTTAAAACAGTTTATCACTTTCACTAGATTTCATGGTTCTCTTAAAACGGAGATTTTCTTTCTTCTTGTCCCAATTCTTCCACACTGTGATAAAACTCAGCTTCAGATGTTTATATAACAGAAGACCTATATGCCTCAACTTTGAATAAATGACCAATTATGAAAATAAATATAAGAAAATCATTTTCATTGGTAATAAGTTTCTGAACTATATACTAAGCTTATTGGGCCCATATGCTCAAACCCAGGCCCATCACTATATAACCGCCCAAACGACGACGTACTGATGGTGATATCTTTTTGTTTTCAGGTGCAATTTCATACCTTAAGCGCACGATATGTTTCAGAAATTGCATCTCTGTCGATTGCTTATACCTCTGCTAGGGTAATTCTGGGAGTTCCGCGAGTATTTGTCGTTTTTCCGTATTGTTGTTTCTTCTATCGCTGTGCATGATTGGGGAAAATTTGTCGAAACCTCTAGGATTATGATGCGATTTCGAAGGTTTCGTTTGAGGGTTTATGTAGAATGGTTGATTTGAGATGAGATTGCATAAATGTTCTGCTGATTAATTTGCATTTTCTGTGAGGGAAAATTTACTGAATCTTAGTAAAAGGATGATGATGGCGCCAGCTGGAGGAGGAAGATCATGGCCTTCGACAACCTCGGTTTCTGCCTCGGGCAAGAGAATACAGAAGGAGATGTCCGAGCTTTGCAGTGATCCTCCGCCCGACTGCTCAGCTGGGCCCAAAGGCGACAATCTTTACAATTGGGTTGCCACTCTTTTCGGTCCTCCTGGTATATTCCTACTCAAATTCTTGTCAGCGTTTTTCCTTTTTTTTTTATCTTGTGAATTATTCTTGTCCAGTTTGTGTGTGTTATAAACGGTGAATTTGGGAAGTTGCAGGTTAATGAATGTAGTGTTTCCATCTGCTGAGTTTATCATCAAACCAAAGCTTTCATCTTTAACGATAGGGTAGGAGTACGCCATTGGTTTGGTATGTTTGTATGCACCTTATATATTGAATATCCAAGGCGGACTATTTTTTCCTCTTTCGAAGAAATAAATTAGTTGCCCGACGCTTCCATTTCCTTTTAATCTTATGAGTTACTGCCCAAATTCCTCGACTGCGCGTCAATTCAGACACGAATGCATGGTGTTAAGTGCGTTTGTCCTTAAACAAACCCTTAAATTTGAACGCATGATTCGTTCTTGTAGGTTACCCCTTTTTTTTATTTGCTTCTGTTTGTATTTCTTATGGTTTTTAAGTAATTCTTGAGATTAATGACCTGTTTCTGTTTCTGAGGTGCAGGGACGCCATATGGTGGAGGCATATTTTTTCTTGACATAACATTTCCCGGAGATTATCCATTTAAACCTCCCAAGGTAAATATGGCGATGCTTCATGTCACTCGGACAAAAAAAGCCAAAAAAGAAAGTAAAGCGACACGTTTTCTTCTTATTCAGGTCGTGTTTAAGACCCGAATACATCATTGCAATGTGGATTCCGTGGGCAATGTGAGTTTGGACATCCTTAAAGAAGGCTGGAGTCCAGCTCTTACTATCTCGAAAGTCTTGGTTGCTTTGAGATCTATTTTTACCAACCCTGATCCGTGTATGTATTATTATATTTTCGGGTTTCTTTAATAAACATGATATATTTTTCATGTTTGGAATTTGATGGAGGGTATTGTTTTTTATTTGCAGATAAGCCTCTTGTTCCTGGCATTGCACATTTATACTTGGCCGACAGGGAAAAGCATGACCAACTAGCTGCTGAGTGGACTCTACGATTTGCAAGATGATTAAACAGTCTCATGTATAAACCAAAATCACTGTAAATTATACTCTTGTGGGTTGACTGTAAATCTTGATCTAAATTCTAAGGCTTATAAGCCACAATCCAATCAGTAGTTGTTGTTATATGTTCATCTTTCATACCAAATGGAAACACAGATCCGATATATCTTACTATTGTAGAAAATCGAATTTTCCCAACTTTCGATTACAGAAAGAAATGCAGAAACAGAGTCCTAAATCAAAGCACTTCTTGCCAAGCGCGACCACCAACCATACTTCAATCCATGCCAACGCCAAACTGCTGATCAAATTTACACAAGTGGGTTGCAAATGCCATTCATGAACCTACACGGGCACTCGTTTACCACGATAGCGATCAAGAAACTGCAGAAAACATTGTTAGAAAGTGAGAGTATGATATAATGAAATTTTTACAGATGATTCAATTTAGAAAGAGGCAAAACTGAGGCTTTTAAGAGAGATAAGAGCTCAGATTCTTTAACTATATCAAACTTGTAAGAGGGCATCAATAACATGATCCCTCAGAATAGGGGATAAATTACCAATTGAGTGTGCATTAAGTTCTTGTCAACACAAATTGTCCCAGATATCTAGGAAAGATCCATCAGTAAGCCTAATTATACCCCAGCGCCAGCGATGAACATAATGGAATTTACCCATCCAATCATAATGGAAACATCCCAGGCTCCCAAGAGTAACATCAATGATGAACATAACCATAAGAAAAGTTGCGCAAGGCATACTGACATCTTATTATTATATTTTCAGAAAGACAAGCAGAGAAATCACCTTAACAAATTCAAAGAAAGACCCAGTGGACATACCGATCTTATAAAAGGTTGTTGGAACACCCAGCCAATAATGGGAATCTTCTGCAAGAAAACGGCGAGTGTGGGCCAGAAACCGCTGCGAAAAGCAATGATAGACAATTAAAACTTAGGCTCACAGTCGAAAATGATAAAAAATAATTTAAAAGCACTAAACCTGAAAAGTACAATAAATCCATATGCCTCAACGATCATTCCTATCACAGGCCATCCAATGACCACCAAAAAGAAGCCAATACCAAACGAAATCGTTCCCTGGAATGAACATAGTGCGAACTAAGCGACAAAGAAGGAAGCAAGCAATAGACTCTAACAGTTTAGCAGGATACCTTGAAATTAGAGCGTTTCATGAAGAACTGGGCAGATGATTTTAGTCCAATAGTTAATGCCACGCCTGACACGAAAAGGATCTACATGTGCAGCAGAAAAATTACAAATGAAGCTCAGATATTGCAAATCAATGTTTTTCGCCAGGGAAAAGAGAAGAAAAATACTCACGTTTCCCATTGCAATTAGTCCCTTATCGAAGAAGAAAATTATCCCGAGAAATGAAAAGAACACGCCAAATCCCGTCAAACCAAGTCCAATTTCTGCATAAGAGTAATCACACATATTTCATCAAAACATGGAAAATCCCCAATACTGCTCTCATCTTAGAAATCAGATACTACTTCCCCGCTATACAAGCCAGATAGTAGTCCCTTTGTCACTTGATTCACAATTCATTCATACACCGAAGCAAACAGGACTAGATATAAGAAACAATCTAAATCTCCAAACAAGAGTGAAACCGCGCAAATTTAACCACGATTTATCGGCGTAAACGATGAGACGACTGTGCGATTAACTCACTTTTGCGATCGTTCATCTCGAATGACATCATCTTCGCCGTCTGAGATGACAATCTGCCAAAATCGCTCCAATATAATATGCGGAAACCCTTATTCGCTGCCCACGATGTTGCAAAGCATAAACAACACAGAAATGAAGACGCTTTCGCTCACCTCCCCAAATTAACAACTCATAAGCGAACGCTGGGCATATATGCACGCCCGAAACACATCTATTTATACAGTTCTTGTTTTCTTTTTATTCTTTTTTTCTATATACATAAAATATTGTTTTTAAACTATTGTACTATTAAAATATGGCTACTACGTTATGTTTGCAATTGCAACCAACTCAATTTGCCATTTTGTGCACCGTACTTTGAGTAATTACTTTTTTATCTATTAAAAAATTTTGTGTTTTATTGATTAAATGGTATATGTGCTCCGATATTGCTCGGATACAGATTGGCCACCCATGAAATCTATAATACGCGTTTCATCGGGCATTTAGCGTAGACGCCAACATCAAACAGATTACATATATATACATATATATAAATATGTGCATATATACCCGCGAAATACCAAAAAGAGAGAGAAAAATAGCATTACGCAGGAGAATGGTGATTGAGAACGGCGCCTAAGATCGCAGAATTTAGGGTTGCTACATTGTATGCATCAGCTATTTACAATCAAATGATGCCTGTTAGTATGTCCGTGCCTGTGCAATGTCGGTGTGATTCATGTTCTTTTATGATTTGTTGCTGGTTCTATGCATAGAATTTTGCGTCGTTTCCTTTTTTTAGGTCTAGCTTGCAGATATACGTTTGTTTGTTGTGCTTCGTTCGCTTCATCTTTTTTTGTTGTTCACCTGTTATTTCTTGTTTCTGATTAGGATTACTTTTTTTTAAGGTTGGTGGATTGTGACGACATACGGTATATGAAAGCTGAATTTCTATCAAATTGAGGGGAATTTTTGGGGTGGGCGGTGGACTTTCTGAAATTCAAGGAACTTTCGATATGCCAACATCTTGGTCTGATGCAGCTGAGAAAGCTCCTGGCGGTGTAGGGGCAACGAATTCACGAGCTCCTCGATCAACTTATGTTCCTCCGCATATTAGGAATAAACCTCCACTTCCGGAAAACCATTCTGCTTCTGAGTCTCAGGCTAGTCATGTGCTTGACAATGATCCTCAGGGTAATGGTGGCCCAGTTATAGCTGGAAATCAATCCGTTGGTCATCATAGGAGAGATAGAAGTGGGAATTTTGGCAGTCGTGGTAGTGCTGGATGGAATAGCAGGGGCAATAGCTGGGATCGTGGGAGAGAAAGAGAAGCTAATCCTTTCCAAGGTGATGCCGATCCTGAACCTGGGTTTGGGGAACAGGAAAACAGCGGCATCAACTTCGATGCCTATGAGGACATTCCCGTGGAGACGAGCGGTAAGGATGTTCCTCCCCCGGTGAACACGTTTGCTGAGATTGATTTGGGCGATGCCGTGAATCTGAATATTAGGAGGTGCAAGTATGTGAAGCCCACGCCTGTGCAACGTTATGCAATCCCTATAGCTTTAGCTGGCAGGGACCTTATGGCTTGCGCTCAGACTGGCTCTGGAAAGACTGCAGCTTTCTGTTTCCCGATTATCGGTGGAATCATGAAGAGCCGCCAGTTTCAGGGTCCTAGAGCACCGACGCATATGCCGCCACGCACGGGATTTCCACTTGCTCTTATCCTGTCTCCCACTAGGGAGCTCTCTATACAGGTAAGTTTTTTACGGAATGTAATTGTTTTGCTGGAATGTTTTACAGCGGCTGTTGCTACGTGCAGATTCATGAAGAGGCTAAGAAATTTGCCTATCAAACTGGGGTCAGGGTGGTTGTTGCTTATGGCGGTGCACCCATCAATGTTCAGGTTTCATTCTATTGCTTACGTCTGCGCTTAAATTAAATTATGTGGAATTTTATGTTTGAGTTCTAAATCTGAGATTGGTGATCTCTGATCAGCTTCGCGAGCTTGAAAGAGGCGTGGATATACTTGTTGCTACTCCTGGAAGATTGGTCGATTTGCTGGAAAGAGCCAGAGTTTCATTGCAAATGATTAGGTATTTAGCCCTGGATGAGGCGGACAGAATGCTAGACATGGGTTTCGAACCCCAAATAAGGAGAATTGTGCAACAAATTGACATGCCACCTCCTGGTATACGACAGACATTGCTATTTAGCGCCACATTTCCGAAGGAAATTCAGGTTGGCTCACTAACGCTGATCGATCTTGGTTCATTTAACTGAAAGATTTGGTTAGCGAAACTGTCAGCAGTTCGTTTTATACAACTGTGAGGCGACCAAGTACCATAGTGTTGCTTTCCCATACTATATCTTTCACTAGGAAGGAAAATTTGAAAAACATCTCTGAATTTTAAAACTTATAGCTACATGCTTTTCTTCTCGAAATTTCGTTGCCACTACTTGTTCTGGTAGTTGCTTACGAACTTCTTAACTGCAGGCTCTGGCTGCAGATTTTCTTTCAAATTACGTGTTTTTGGCCGTTGGGAGAGTTGGTTCTAGCACTGATTTGATTGTTCAAAGAGTTGAATATGTGTATGAGACCGACAAAAGAAGTCATTTGATGGACCTTCTTCATGCACAAAGGACAAACGGCCTTCAGCCCAAGGTAAAATTCGACTAAACCCAATTTCAGAATATTGGTTTTGAAAATCTATGGCTTTGTTTATCAGCGGTCACCCAATTACTTATCCCATTCTTTTCAGGCAAATAATAGTTTTCAGAACTGCATCTAACCTTTTTCCACCGATCATCTGATCATGAATTCTCCACTCTGTTTTGCAGCAAGCCCTCACCCTAGTTTTCGTCGAAACAAAGAAGGGAGCTGATTCGCTCGAGCATTGGCTTTTCATCAATGGCTTCCCCGCTACATCTATTCACGGCGACAGAACACAACAGGTATGTTGAACAAGCAATCTTCAATGGGCAAAGGACCATATTTTACTGAACAGTGGATATCATAATATTTTCACGTCTCTGTAAAAATATACTTACCGTCTAAGATCATTACCTTAACCGCAGGAAAGGGAATTCGCTCTGAGATCTTTCCGCAGCGGCAAAACGCCTATACTAGTGGCAACCGACGTGGCGGCGCGAGGCCTCGACATTCCCCACGTCGCGCACGTCGTCAACTTCGACCTACCGAACGACATCGACGACTACGTCCACCGCATAGGGCGCACCGGGCGAGCGGGCAAGTCGGGCCTGGCAACTGCTTTCTTCAACGACAACAACGCCCCTCTCGCCAGGCCGTTGGCCGACCTCATGCAAGAAGCCAACCAACAAGTGCCAGCCTGGCTGACCCGATTCTCTGCCCGATCCATCTCGGGCAAGAGTCGCCGGGGCAGCTCGGGAAGTTTCGGGGGGCGGGACTTTCGTAGGGACGGTGGGTTTTCGAATAGTAAAGGAGGAATGGATCAGTACTATGGTGGTGGTGGTGGTGCTTATAATCCTGCCGTGGCTAGTGCTTGGGACTAGTAGATACATATTATAAAAGGTGCTGGTCTTTAAGGGTAAATAATAATTATGATATGATTATATGATAAGTTTTAGAAGTTGGATCAAGTGTTTTCTATTCTACTTTTCAGTTGCTTAATTTGTTATAATAATTTTAGGTCAAAAGTGTGTCTTTGTCCCGAGGTGTGGTAAAAATAAGTGGTAACTAGAGGCTTTTAGGTTATGACTGTCAAGGTAAGTGGCAGCATTTCCTTAAATGTACATCTCAGATAACGTTTAATCTTTTGTTGGTATGTCTTATTGTAAATAGTTTTCGAGTCTTTCCAGCTTTTAAATTTTGCTCGTTGTTTGCCAGAATTGAGATTTGAGAGTGACAAGATTTGATTATGAACTCCACCAATACGAAGGGAAAAAACTAAAAATCAGACACATGTGAATGTAATCAATGAACGAAGATTGTTTCTTTCTTCCACTATTATGAAGCAAAATCAGCCCAAGACTTGAGTATATCGGCGTGACGAATATCTTCATCGATCATTCCTCTTCGCCATACGAAGGAGGAATGACAACCTTCGGCCTACGGAAGAACTTGATCACAAAGTAGTCTCCATCGTTCGAAGAATCGGTGCTATTAGCCTTGTAAAACGTTAAGATATCGCCGACCTTAAGCTGATTTTCCTCTATGAACTTACCCAAATCTCCTCCTATAGAAAAGGTAGTTTCGTCCTCGCCATTGTTATTATTACCTTCGTTGGATAGCAACTCCATTCTGTAACTCCTTTCTTTCGGGTCGACCACTGTAAGAATCTTCTTCGGCCGACCGTTAGGAGAGCTCTTAGCGAGTTTAGTGCAGTCGGTTATTCTGTTGGCAGATTCGGGCCGAAGAACGAGGCGCGAGCGCGAGAGATCGGCGCTTGTTAGGGAGGTAGAGAAGCAAATGGCTGATAATGGAAACATTCTGAGATGAAATGGAGAGAAAACAATTACAGTGTTTATTACAGAAAAAAAAACCTATAAATCCTAATTGTACCATGAGATTACTTGAAGTAAACTTAGTATTGTGTGGGTGCATTTTCGAAATGGGGAAAACTAGAGAAATAGCAGAATCTGGAGAAAACAAGTATATCTACACAGAAAACTAATCATTCTCAAATGGAGAAACCAAGTAGGCGTACGGAAAACCCTAATCATCATTGTGTCATATCAGTCCCAAGAAACGCAAAGTATGCATTTTCAAATGGGAAAACTCGGAATGAAGAAATTGATTATCGCAATAGCGTACTAGATTTATGATGATATCAAGAAAACGAGATGAGAAATACGTAGTTAATTTTTTAACTCCCTAATACTTTCATGGTTTGCTGAGATCGATCGATTGAAAAACATGTGTAAAGGGTTGGGAAAATAAACCACAGCAAAACCTGGAGAAATCAAAAACCCTCCTCGAAACTGTATATTAGGTTTGTACGGTATCATCAAGATGATCAAGAAGAAAACAAATATACTGTAAAAGACCTAACCTTTGAAGTTGCAGTTTTATCGAATCATAAGAACTACAGAAATACCTGGAATTCGAGCTAGCAGTATCATCATCTTCAGAGCTGTGTTGCTCGTTTCTTGGCGGGATTTGGCCTACAACAACTTCACGATTGCCCTTGAGGGGTAAATTCGCCATCGCAGAATCATCATCGAAATTGTCTGATGGTCGCTCACCATTATCAGAATTGCCCGGAAGTTCGTCGTTGTCGCTGATGAATTTGCCTTTTCCTTTCTCCATTTTTTTTCCTTCTCTCTTTTTCGATCTCAATAGAAAGTGAATGATTCGATCATGAAAACGCTTACGATCAGAGTTCGAGTGTGGTCTTACTCTTAAACAGAGAGGGAAAAACTGTGCTTTGAAGAACCGTCAAGAGTAAAAATAACGACCAACAGCTTTTACTTCTGTTAACTAACTGAAAAAAACACGGCTTTTTTTTTGGAGTAATTTTTTTTTGAGTAAAACATAGCTTTCACTCTCACGTCTCAAAAGATTTCAAGAAAATGAGTCCCATAAACCAGAAAGAAACCCATTTTCGAACACCACAATAAAACATATTGTTATGAATCGGTGCACATAATCATGTATTACACGCAGCGGAAAATTAAAATTTTATATCAACATATCATCCGATTCCGACAGGATCCATGCGAATTAAAACCTAACTAGTTTATAGAGATATACCTGTTATTTCTTCGAGGTGAGCGATGTTTGATAATACCAAAAGTATGGTATCTCTACCGGTATCCACCGAGGAATTGATCAAAGAATCGCCCTTTCTCTAGCTAGAAGATACTCGGATGATCGAACTTTATTCAAAAAGACAAAAACTCGTTTTCTGCCCTTTTTCATAAGACTCACAAAAGCACAATATAGAGATGAAGATAATTATTTCTTTTGAAGGTCACGCACGGCTAGCTTAAATACATTCATCTTATGAATGGATAAGATCTCCTTTTGTTATATTATCCCATAATCAAAGGCATGATTAGGCGTCTTCTTGCCTCAATCATGGCCATTTATATATCACATATATATCATTTACCATAAATGAATAACAATTAAGTGCATAGCCGATTCCCTCAAACCAAATCTTTACCCTAAATGAATAACAATTAAATGCTAAATATATATCACATATATATTTATATATCATATATATATACGAATTATTATTCCATATATGAGTCTTCTCTATTTTGTATTATATTAAGGACAAATAAATTATCTCATAATTAATTTATCTATATGTTTACATCCCTATGTAAAATACAAATTGATTTCTTTGATCGTTTTCCTTTTGGTGTGACCCAGTAGGATCCATGTCACTTTGGCAATAGATTTAGAACTCATTCTAATTCTATAAATCATAAGCGGTACCTAGCAAATACATTAAGACTACCCAAGTGACATAGATAATAAGTATCTCAAATACGAATCATCATCCTTAAGCAGTAACTGCCCGTGTCAATTCCTTGTCGCATAATATCCTAAATAAGTTCAAGGTAGGAATGTGTCATCCTCGCAACTTATTTATTTCTTGATTCCAAAAGTATATCATAAATATGATTACTCTTAATCACATTGCATGCATTACGATATCACCTTTATCAAGGGGCCCGCGGATATTATCACTCATAAAAATGAGGGACAAAATATTCTTGATGAACATAATCCACTACACTGGTCACGCCTGTCGTAATACCACCCGTATAGTTACCTTTTACGGCTAACGTTGAGCGATACTAACAGACAAGCATTTCTAGTGTTGAAAAATGAACATCTCATATTATAGAATTCAAGACACGTATGAAACATTAATGACACAAACACAATCCATAATATGTTTCATTTCAGGTCTATCCGATATCATAATCTCTATTATATATCTGTGTGATTAAATTGATAACTCTTTATCAAATAGTTTGCAGAATATAACTATCATTTAATCCACACATTAATCTTAAACATGATAATTAGTGTTCCATGCTAAGAATCAAGATTAAGGATAATTTAGAGTAAATATTATTTATTCCAATATGGAATTCTACAATCTAAGTCATCGACTTAAATGACCCATAAATAATTAATTTACTCAAGGAACAAAATGATATAAATCATTCAATTCGTGAAAATAAAGAAAACGCAACAATATAAATGTTGGCTTCTTGATCACAATACTAACAATCTCCCACTTGATCTAAAGCCAAAACCAAACATCTCTATGCATGTAGCAATAAACAAGGGTCCTCAGAATAATCATAGAATTCAAAGCCAATTTCCATCGTATCTAATACCCATAGATTCACTATGAAAAGTGTGCTTGGCTTGAGGTAAAGGTTTTGTTAGTGGGTCGGCTGTGTTGCCAGCGGAATCAACTCTGCAAACCTTCACATCACATCTATCAACGATTTCTCGTATTAAGTGATAACGACGTAGAACATGTTTGGATCTTTGGTGTGACCTAGGCTCTTTCGCTTGAGCAATAGCTCCATTGTTGTCACAATACAACTCAACTGGGCCATCAATACTAGGAACTACACCAAGCTCAGTTACGAACTTTCTTATCCAACATCCCTCTTTAGCCGCTTCAGAAGCAGCTATGTATTCTGCCTCAGTAGTGGAATCTGCTGTTGTTTCCTGTTTGGAACTCTTCCAACTAACAGCACCTCCATTGAGCAGAAATACATATCCTGATTGCGATCTCATATCATCATGGTCGGTTTGAAAACTAGCATCAGTGTAACCTTTTACAACGAGCTCAGGTTCACCACCATAAACAAGGAACATATCCTTAGTCCTTTTTAGGTACTTGAGGATATTTTTAACTGCACGCCAATGTGCTATGCCCGGAGTTGCCTGATATCTACTTGTCACACTAAGCGCGTATGACACGTCAGGGCGAGTGCATATCATGGCGTACATGATAGATCCAATTGCCGAAGCATATGGAACCTTACTCATCTCATTCAGCTCATCAGGTGTTTTAGGACACTGAGTCTTGCTTAAATGTATACCATGTGACATAGGTATGAAACCTTTCTTGCAATCTTGCATAGAAAACCGTTTCAAGACCTTTTCAATATATGCACTTTGACTCAATCCTATGAGTCTCTTAGATCTATCTCTATAGATCTTGGTGCCCAAAATATAAGCAGCATCGCCCAAATCCTTCATCGAGAACACTTTCATTAACGAGGATTTGACAAACTCCAGTGATGGAATATCATTACCGATAAGAAGTATGTCATCTACATACAGTACTAGAAAAACTATTGCGCTCCCACTAGTTCTCTTGTATACACAAGGTTCCTCTTCGCATTTGATAAAATCAAACATTTTGATCTCTTTATCGAAGCGTTTGTTCCAACTTCGTGATGCTTGCTTCAACCCATAAATGGATTTATGAAGCTGGCATACCTTCCTAGCATTCAATGGATCTACAAAACCTTCTGGTTGTGTCATGTACACATCTTCCTCTAAATCACCATTTAGAAATGCAGTTTTAACATCCATTTGCCATATTTCATAGTCGTGAAATGCGGCAATTGCTAGAAGGATCCGAATCGACTTAAACATAACGACTGGTGAGAAAGTTTCGTCATAGTCAACTCCTTGAACTTGTTTGAAACCTTTCGCTACCAGTCGTGCCTTGTATGTAGTCAGATTACCGTCCATGTCTGTCTTCCTTTTGAAAACCCATTTGTTTTCAATGGCTTTTACACCATCAGGAAGGTCGACTAAGTTCCAAACTTGATTGTCGTACATGGACTGCATCTCGGATTTCATGGCTCCTAGCCACTCATCAAAGTCAGGCCTGCCTAATGCTTCTTTATAAGTCATTGGGTCCTCGGTATCTAATACCAACATCTCATGTAGTCCCATGAACCTCGCAGGCATTCGGACTATCCGTGCTGACCTACGTAAAGGTTGTTCCTCCGGCTGAACCTCCTCCACAACAATTTGTGGTTGTTCAACATCGACTGATGTCGTATCAGCTTGAGGCAAAACTTGAGCCTCTTCCGCAACTTGTTGCGGAATTGGCTCTTCTTGCCTCGTGCTGGTGGAGACTATCATGGGCTGAGATACATGATAACCCATAACCATATCATCTTGTAGTGTCCCTTGAATTTCTTCAAGTCTAACGCTACTATCGTTGCTTTTTCGTGCGAGAAACTCTTTCTCCAAGAAAACGCCATGTCGAGCAACAAACACTTTGTTCTCCGACTTATGATAGAAATAATATCCTTTTGTTTCTTTCGGATATCCTACAAAGAAGCATTTATCTGATCTGGGGCCAAGTTTATCAACCATCAACCTTTTGACGTAAACTTCGCAACCCCAAATTTTCAGAAATGTCACATTTGGTACCTTACCAAACCACATCTCATATGGTGTCTTTTCTACAGACTTAGAGGGAACTCGGTTCAGTGTGAATGCAGCAGTTTCAAGCGCATAACCCCAAAAGGAAAGAGAAAGTTCAGCTTGACTCATCATAGATCGAACCATGTCTAACAAGGTTCTGTTCTGCCTTTCAGAAACACCATTCCATTGCGGCGTTCCAGGAGGAGTCAACTGTGAAACAATTCCACATTCTTTAAGATAAGCACCAAACTCTATGCTCAAATATTCACCTCCACGGTCGGACCGTAAGGCTTTTATTTTCTTATTGAGCTGGTTCTCAACTTCATTCTTGAATTCTTTGAACTTTTCAAATGATTCAGATTTGTGTCTCATCAAGTAGACATAACCGTATCTACTGAAATCATCAGTAAATGTAATGAAGTATTGATAACCTCCCCGAGCATTAGTCGTCATCGGACCACATACATCACTATGTATCAGTCCTAGTAGGTCATTTACCCTTTAACCTCTCTTGGTGAAAGGCGCTTTAATCATCTTTCCGAGCAAACAAGATTCGCACGTCTCAATTGATTCTAAATCAAATTGACCAAGAAGTCCCACTTCTTGTAATTTCTTAATGCGTCTCTCATTTATATGACCTAGGCGACAATGCCACATAAGAGTCATACTCTCATGAGAAATCTTGGATCTTTTGTTATTGACATTTAAAACTTGTTTTTCCATCTCAAGCAAGTATAGACCATTCTTCTCTTAAGAACATCCATAAAATATATCATTCTTATAAAATGAAAAACAACCATTCTTAATGGTGAAATAAAAATCATCCATGTCCAAACATGAAATAGAAATAATATTTCTAGAGATAGATGGAACATAATGAACATTTTTCAGTTCTAAAACAAGTCCACTTGGCAAAGACACATCTATGCATCCAATAGCAACAGCTGCAACACTTGCACCATTCCCGACACGTAGTTGTACTTCGCCTTTTCTTAGCATCCTCTTATTCTTTAGTGCCTGCATATTCGAACAAATATGAGCGCACGATCCGGTATCAAATACCCATTCAGAATCAGAAGTAGCAATGTTAACTTCAATAACAAATATACCTGAAACGGTTGGAACCTTTCCATTTTTCAAGTCATCAAGATACTTGGGACAATTTCTCTTCCAGTGCCCAACGCCTTTACAGTAAAAGCACTCAGCAATAGCAGCAACCTTGACCTTGGGAAAGCGACAACCTTAGCCTTATTTTTACCAACATTTGGCTTGCCTTTTATTTGGCGCTTGAATTTGTCTTTCTTAATCTTTTTCCCACCTGCATGAATTGCGAGCACATGAGGAACTCCTTTCTTCATGTCAAGTTCAGCAGTTTTCAGCATCCCATGGATCTCATCCAAGCTCTTGTCCATTCCATGCATATGATAGTTCATGATGAACGATGAATAGCTGGGAGGAAGAGAGTTGAAAATAATATCTGTGGCCAACTCTTTGCCCACAGGAGCTTCAAGTTTTTCCAACTGTTGCACATAACTCAACATCTTGAGCATGTGATCACCAACAGAGTTACCCTCAGACATCTTACATGCCAGCAGAGCTCTAGTCACATTATACCTCTCAGCACGTGCGTGCTCTTGAAACATTTTCTTGAGCTGCTCCATGATATCGTACGACGTGCTCAACTCGAATCGCTTCTGCAATTCGGGTGCTATCGTCGCCACAATCAGACATTGTACATCGATCTCATCGGAACAATGTCGGTCGTACTCATCGACTTCTTCAACACTTGAATTAGCATCGGGATCTTTGAGAATGGGTGTATTAATTACATATTCCTTACGCTCTTGCCTAAGAACGATTCTTAGGTTACGGTACCAATCAATAAAATTGGTCCCATTAGAGCTCAATTTGTCCTTGTCCAAAAGCGAACGCAACGACAATGCTTGTGCTGCCATTATCTACGTCACAAAAGAAAAAGGTTTCAGTTATTTTCACGTAACTGTTTTATTCAGATAATAAAACTCCCACTACAATTTAATGCCCCATAGTAGTAGGTCCAAGATCCATATTTTCACTAAGAATAAGCCAGCGGCGGCATGAAACTTTATCTTAGCTATTTTAGGTAAGCAACACCTTGCTAATCAAATCATATTTGACTCTCGGTTTTGTCAACATCGTATATTAACAAAACTTCTCCCCAAGACCCAAAACGGTTTTGGTCTCTTGATAAGCAAACTCATTCTATTTGATACGGCATGTCGGACATACCCCGCGACTCTTAATGATTAAATACGGTGCCTACTGAGTAGGTCCCACCAATATTCTTTCAAAATTCGGCGCGGATAGAATAGCAAGGGAGTAGACTTAATTTTAAAAGGGTCTTGTATCCGTCAATCATATTAACGAATATTTAAATCACTTTCTGATTTAAAATATAATGCAATATTATTCAAAATAATAATCTAACATATTACTTATGCAAATTATCCAATAATCTTGCATATAAGATAATCATGTCTTAATGCTTGGTCAATCATGACAAACCGGGGCTGAAATTCCACGAGATATATGCTAAGTTATTTCCAAACAATTAAATCATCATCATGATCGCAGATTGGGCACACACACACACACATATATATATATATATATATATCGATAGATTATTCATATTCTGTTTATGTTTTTCATACTGAAAGTAATTAACTGCTTATCCAAAATCATCATCATGAATACCCATCGAGAAAAGCCAAAATTACTCCAGCAAATGACATTTTATCAGAATATTAAATCATTAAAAGCCATGACAGATCACGTTGAATCATGCATATGATACATATTCTGAATCGAAAACACCATCATGATATCTAAGCATATCTTATGCAAATCAGCATCGAACCATCATATGATATTACATAAAGTAATCAAAATTTCTTATTATAAAACTATCATGATAGCATGCTAAAAGCCAAATGATATTCCATCACATGAAATACCTATCAAGTAAGCAATCCGTAGCCAACCTAAGGCATATGGGCGATTTTCACAATATTAAAATCATCAATCATGCCATCACATCAAGCTCACTATGCACATGATTATGAATATGATGCAATATTTCATATCATATAAAAACGCAAAAGCAAAACAAGTTTATCGCACAACCAGTTAAGATATTTTGCATGACGGCTCTGATACCACTGTTATGAATCGGTGCACATAATCATGTATTACACGCAGCGGAAAATTAAAATTTTATATCAACATATCATCCGATTCCGACAGGATCCATGCGAATTAAAACCTAACTAGTTTATAGAGATATACCTGTTCTTTCTTCGAGGTGAGCGATGTTTGATAATACCAAAAGTATGGTATCTCTACCGGTATCCACCGAGGAATTGATCAAAGAATCGCCCTTTCTCTAGCTAGAAAATACTCGGATTATCGAACTTTATTCAAAAGGACAAAAACTCGTTTTCTGCCCTTTTTCATAAGACTCACAAAAGCACAATATAGAGATGAAGATAATTATTTCTTTTGAAGGTCACGCACGGCTAGCTTAAATACATTCATCTTATGAATGGATAAGATCTCTTTTTGTTATATTATCCCATAATCAAAGGCATGATTAGGCGTCTTCTTGCCTCAATCATGGCCATTTATATATCACATATATATCATTTACCATAAATGAATAACAATTAAGTGCATAGCCGATTCCCTCAAACCAAATCTTTACCCTAAATGAATAACAATTAAATGCTAAATATATATCACATATATATTTATATATCATATATATATACGAATTATTATTCCATATATGAGTCTTCTCTATTTTGTATTATATTAAGGACAAATAAATTATCTCATAATTAATTTATCTATATGTTTACATCCCTATGTAAAATACAAATTGATTTCTTTGATCGTTTTCCTTTTGGTGTGACCCAGTAGGATCCATGTCACTTTGGCAATAGAATTAGAACTCATTCTAATTCTATAAATCATAAGCGGTACCTAGCAAATACATTAAGACTACCCAAGTGACATAGATAATAAGTATCTCAAATACGAATCATCATCCTTAAGCAGTAACTGCCCGTGTCAATTCCTTGTCGCATAATATCCTAAATAAGTTCAAGGTAGGAATGTGTCATCCTCGCAACTTATTTATTTCTTGATTCCAAAAGTATATCATAAATATGATTACTCTTAATCACATTGCATGCATTACGATATCACCTTTATCAAGGGGCCCGCGGATATTATCACTCATAAAAATGAGGGACAAAATATTCTTGATGAACATAATCCACTACACTGGTCACGCCTGTCGTAATACCACCCGTATAGTTACCTTTTACGGCTAACGTTGAGCGATACTAACAGATAAGCATTTCTAGTGTTGAAAAATGAACATCTCATATTATAGAATTCAAGACACGTATGAAACATTAATGACACAAACACAATCCATAATATGTTTCATTTCAGGTCTATCCGATATCATAATCTCTATTATATATCTGTGTGATTAAATTGATAACTCTTTATCAAATAGTTTGCAGAATATAACTATCATTTAATCCACACATTAATCTTAAACATGATAATTAGTGTTCCATGCTAAGAATCAAGATTAAGGATAATTTAGAGTAAATATTATTTATTCCAATATGGAATTCTACAATCTAAGTCATCGACTTAAATGACCCATAAATAATTAATTTACTCAAGGAACAAAATGATATAAATCATTCAATTCGTGAAAATAAAGAAAACGCAACAATATAAATGTTGGCTTCTTGATCACAATACTAACACATATAAGAACACAAAGAACTGTTACTATATACAGAATTTACATCCTCGTACTCAGCATTACAGACATATAATTGCAAGAAAAGAAAAATACACACCAACTAGGAGAAACACCAGCCATGGCTCACACATACACACACAATAATCAAAATGGTCAATAATGCGCCGAAGGAGACGCAAAACTCACCTTCAGCCGAAGATTCTTCCTCTCACTATCCATCCTCCTCATACAAGACTTAACAACAATCATATTACGAATCTCCACTCCTTCGCCACGGCTTTCAAAAGGCAAAAAATCACCACCACCTTGGAAAGAAAACCTATTCAACGAATCGCCGTTGTTGTTGCTATTATTATTAAGAGGACATAGTTGGTTTCTCTTGGATTTCACGAGAGAATCCACGGTGCGATAAGGGATGAGGTAGAAGACTTTTCCAGGCAATAGTATGGATTCTGGGCGTACGACGATCCATGGAAAATCGAAAAAGTCTGGCCTCGTAATGCAGTGCCTCGGGTACCTCTTTATGATCTCATAAGCAGGGACGGGCTCATCGAATATTAAGACATGCTTGGGGTGTACTATCTTTAACACTTCAGCTTCTTTGTTGTTTTTTTTCTTCGTTAGGACTCCCATTTTTCCTTTCTTATGTTCTTGTAAGAATCGAAGGGGAAGGAAAACAGTCTCGCCCGAGGAAGTTATATAAAAGAGGGGTGGGGTCTTGGCTTGTATCGTTTTTATGACAAAGAGTGCCATGTGGTCGAGGATGTAAAGATTTTGGATAATGTCGGATGACATATCGATCATTGTTCGTATCGATTCGAAGTTGAAAGGGTGAAATAATATCTTTGCATTTTGGATTGCTTTCTGTCTCTTTGTTCTTGGCATGCAGGCATTGGAATAAATGGCTATTCACTAATGTTGTTTCTATGGCCTTTGAGTAGCTCGTCGGGCGTGGTCGCTTTTTTTTTCGACGTCGAGTTTTTTTTTTTACACGAGTTGTTACTTAGTGCGACGAACTATGAAAAAGCCCATCTTGTCTGCAAAAAGAATCGAAGGAAAGACATAAAACGCCAGCGAATTGAATAAAAAACGTCGCCTGATAAAAACCCAATACGCATCACAGCTGGCAAGACGAACACAAACCGAAAAGAAAAGGAAAAAAAACAAGATAGCTTCAAAGGGCAAGATTAGTATCCATAGCAGAAAATTAGTGAGCGATGTTCGCCGAATCAAAACTCCCTCGTGTGTGTGTGCGCGTCCGTTTCTTCGATCTCAAGGCGAGGACTTGGTGTAGAAACGAACGCCAAAGGCGAGCCCGAGAATTGCGAGAGGGACTAAGAACTGAAGAAGCTTTACGAAGAAGTCGCTGGACTTTTCTTGGCTGTTGTTGGCTTGATAAGCTTGTTTGGGAAGAGCATACGATGATGCTGACTTTGTGTTAATAGTCGACGAATCGATTTCTCCGACGTAATATTCTTCCAACATTGCCCTTGCCGTCGCACTGTGCCCTACGTCTTCGAAATCATCAGTTGCATCTTTCCCTGCAAAAAAAGAAAAAAAGAATATAGCAATATGAAAATCCTGATGATTATTTACTTAGAGCAGAGGATTTTATTACAGAAAATTTTAACCTGTAGAAGTGACCAGAACTTCATCGCCGCCTGGATGGTCGTCCAAGAACTTAGTCACGTCGTAAACCTATTCGAAAGAAAATATTATGAGATATACATAGCAGTGCATATGTCACAGAAAAAAATGGATCTATATATAATTCCAATGTTGGGATCGGTTTACGCGTTTAGAGGGGGGGTGAATAAACGCTTGACGCCTTTTTGGTAGTTAACCGGTTAAGGCTAATACCAGTGCTTGATTTTTCTCTGTGTGTTATTTGCGGAAGCTTGTAGATTGGTTATGACTTAGAAACCGATAACCTGTGCGTAGTGTTAGTGTGTGTGTGAAATAAGATACCAGTTTGTTTCTGGAAGTTCGGAGTTAAATCTCCTACGTCTCCCCTTCTTCCTCGCGAGGAAGGTTCACTAGACTTCAGTTATACACTCACAGTACAACCTACCCGGCTGCCCTCAGCCTTATCTAGTGAATCCCTAGGCAGTCGTAAAATACAATCCACCTACTTCAACAGCTTTTTACAGTCCGTCGGAATAACAATAACTCACTTACTTAACCTAACCGGTTATCGTACAGTGAGGACAACACTTTCTAAATTTCTCGCTTTGTTCTTGAATTTCGTCTAGTTGATTTCTCGTGGTTGTGTTGTTGTCTTCTACAGTGTTTCTTCTGTGATATATATACTTGTTTGTTGATGAAGAAGACCGTTGTGATATGGCTCCAAGTGCTGAACTGTGCATTAAATGCACTTTCCCAAAATGGGTACTGTCCGGTCTTGGCAGCAGTTTATACTGTCTCATTTGCTTTTTCCATTTTAGGCTTGGCTCGACTTCGACCTGACTTCCTATGGCAGCCTTGCATTAAAGATTTCAACAGTGGGTTTCATTATCCCGCCTTGAGTAAATTTGAATCTTTGCACACGTGGCACGCTTGATGACGGAACTCCGGTCTTGGCACTTTATCGGTCCGGTATCTGAGTTCCGGTCTTGGCTCATGCCAGGTCCGGTACATCTATATATCTTTCGGTTTTAGGCACGCTTGTACTCTTGCTTCTAATAATCAGTCTTATGTTCTTCTAACTAATATCCGGTCTTCTGCGCATATGCAATCTGCCGATTGACATCCGGTCTTTTAATCTTCTTCTAACTGGTATCCTTAATTAGGTTTGGACAATTTACTTCTGACTGATTATCCGGTCTTTTAATCTTCGGTCTTATGTTCTTCTAACCGGTATCCTTAATCAAGTTTGGACAATCACCAAAACTGTTTAATCTGAATTCTTGATTCACGATTCCTAACATCCAATATTGATACCAAGTCATTGATATTAAGCCAAGAAGCAGCCCTGAAGAATGATAACCATCCCACAGATTTCATAAGAAAAAATCTCCAGAAAATGAATATTTTTTAGACGATCCAAATACGAATATTTCGTTTCGTACGTACAAAAGAATGGAGACCTTTAAGAATTCTAAACAGATTCAAGAAAACAACAGAGATCTGATACAATAACACAAACTATAGCAGCACTAATATTACTTAGGGGGGCCAACAGAAAAGAAGAAAAGATACATTAAGGCAGAGCCCACATCCAAAGAGAAGAAGAAATTGATAAAAATTGAATCTTTAACAGATCCAAGTACGAACATGAATAAATATTGTACGGACACATTAAGGCTGAAGAAAAAAGAAATATCCGAACTTTACGATCGTAGGGCATTGATACCTTTCCACCAATGATCAGCCAACAATCCTTGTTCGTACTGTGCTGGGAAACCTCCGCCAATGAATAAACTTTTGACATTTCTAAGATAATGGGATTGAAATACTCTCTCAATTAGCCGACGAATAAAAGAAGAAATGAAAAAAAATGGTTTTCGATGGAATGTGAATAAAAAGAATGCCGGCCACCGGAGAGAATTACATAAATAATGTTATTTTGAGAATGAAATTATAAAACTAGTTGAGTTTTTACACCTATTACATAACTAATCAACATTTTTAATTCTAACTATTTTTATTTTCATTTTAACCATGAAAATACTTAAAATTACAAATTTCATTATTCTTATCTTCAAATAGCACAACACTTGTTAATAATTAAATTTTTACCCCATATTATTTTAACTCAAATATATTAAAAATATATTATTTAAAGAAATAATCAAAAAGAAAAATAAAATTACTTGGCGTGACCGTAACCTACTCTTCCTACGCGAGTTCGATATCTAGAGCTGTCAAAACGGGCCCGGCCCGTAGTTCTCCAAAGCCCGCCATGGGCGGGGCCGGCGTGGGTAAGCCCACCGTTTGGCAGGCATGAAAATTGAAGGCCCGCCATGCCCAATTAAATAGCTATGTTAGTATTTTTTAACTCCGATTTTTAATTTACTCAAGTTTAATAATATAAACAAATTATTATTACAAGATTAGATTTAATAGAATTAATTGCGAGCTTAAATAATTAATTTTTGTTATTTTTTTCTTTCTTTTTTTTTATTTTTTCTTTTTTTTTTGAATTTGTTTGTTTATTTGGGCGGGGCGGACCTTCAATTTCTAAGTCTGACTGTGCGCTTACCCGCGCCCGCCCGCCCAAGGCTGGCTTTGACAGGCAACGGGCTGGCCCAGCCCGACGACCCGTTTTGACAGCACTAGATATCGAACTCACGTGGGAGGAGTAGGTCACGCCAAGTAATTTTATTTTTCTTTTGATTATTTTTTTAAGTAATATATTTTTTAATATATTTGAGATAAAAGTTGGGGTAAAATTTTTATTATTAACAAGTGTTAGGCTATTTGAAGATAACAATAGTGAATATTTATAATTTTAAATATTTTCGTGGTTAAAGTGAAAATAAAAATAGTTAGAGTTGAAAAAGTTGATTAGTTTTGTAATAGGTTTAAAAACTAAACTAGTTTTGCAATTCCATTCTCAAAATACATTATTTTTGTAATTCTCTCCCAGCCTAGGTTGATTGAGTGAGGGCTGTGTGAATTTCAAGTGGTGGGTGGAAGTAGGGCTGGGAAAAAATACCGAAATACCGAAATACCGTCCTTATCGTATCGAATCGTATCGAAAATATCGAAAATTTTGGTATACCGAAGTTTTTGGTAAGGTATGATACCGTACCGAAAATTTTCGGTACGGTAATGGTATGAAAGTTTTTAAAATTAGGTATACCGATTATACCGAATACCGAGATACTAAAATTTTTAATATATTTTATATATATATACACACCTACATATATTATATTATTTCAAAAAATTAAGGATCTTCATAAACTTAATTAGCACATAAATTATTAACTTATACACAACTTTCTAAGATTAGGCCCACCATATTTTACTTATGTAACTCAAGTAACGTTTAATTTTTGCCTTTTTAATGTTTTTTTTTAGGATTTTGAAAGCGTGAAGATGCAATGCAATTACTTTTTGTTAATCTTCACTAATTTTTTAAATATAGCCGCTTCGTTCTAATTAATCTGTATATAAAGTTGTATTTTGTGGTTATGTAAAGTTTTTTGTCTTACTAAGGAGACTGACTAAAATATGTAAATTATTTAAGGTTAAAAAATCTTTTTATTTTGAAAATTTTGGTATTAATAATCTATCTTATTGGGGCCTAAGGAGTTTGAATTGATTAAAAATTCCAAAACAACGAATTAACGAGTTACGAGATATGCATGGTAAAAAACCCTCCGTGTGAAGGGTATAGAAGGTATGATACCGATACCATACCGAAATTTCGGTATGATACCGTATCGAAATTTAAGGTATACCGAAATTTTGGTATGGTATTGGTATGATTTTTTTGGATACCGAAATTTCGGTACGGTATACGGTATCACAGTTTTGGAACGGTATACCGTACCGAACCACCCCTAGGTGGAAGTGGGAGTGTAAAGAAAAATATATCCTTTTCAAAAAAAAAAATATTCAAAAAATTGTGTTGCCAAATCTTATATATACAATCAAATGTAGTTTTGATCTCCATGCGCCATGTGTCCATTATTATTAAGTTAAACAACTAAAAAAAACAAAAAATAATAAAAAAAACCACCCACTAACAAAGTGAAAAATACTATATTATATTAATTACACATATTTTTCACACCCGTGAAATGCACGGACATAAAACTAGTATGGGTGAAATTGTAATGTGTGGTGATACTTATAAAAACTGGAGAAACTAATAGAAAATAATTCAGTGTGGTGATTTTATGCTCAGAAAGTAAAGTATAGCTAACTCAACGATATTTATGTAATTAAAAATTATTGAATGATGGACAAATATAGCGGACTCCCAAATATATAAATTGTCACGTCACGAGATATCTTTAATCCATATGTTCATTTGATTCAATTTGATATGTTGTTATCTATCGTCTACTAGAATTGAAATGTTACACAAAATAACTAGACATAGAAGAGCAGCATAACAAATTGCTTATTTAATATATTTAAGTGCAATAACGAATTAACTAAAAATAGCCGCATAACTAATCACCTCTCCCGAGACTTACTCTATTCTCAAGAAATAAACGAACAACGAGTCTTCTTAGCTGATCTGCGATCGATCCCAAGCATGGATGATATATATATACACCGATGGCGAGCCAAGCGGCGGCGACAGCCTAATTCAACCACCACCCAAGCGGCGGCGACGGCGACAGACGCCTAATTTCAACCACCACCAATGGCGGCGAACTCCCGCAACCAGCAGCAGGACAACGATCTGCCACGCGCCACCTCCAATCGGACCCTCCTCGACATCATCCGCGAGGAAGCAGGCGGCGACGCCGGCGGCGGAAAGGACAAAGTCCGACCTCGCCGGACCTCCTCCTTCACCTCCACCGTCCAGGTTCCCACCTCCGACATGCCCATCATGACGAGGAACGGTTCCATGGACCTCTCCGACCAGCCGCCGGGGAACTCATCTTTCCGGTCGAAGGAGCGGCCGGGATTTCCGTCGAGGAGGCTCGACAGGGAGGAGTACTCCGACGAGGAGGAGGAGGAAGGCGGCGAGAACGGCGACGAAAACGATGAGGGTCACGACGACGATGAGATGAGGTGGATTATATTATATATTTATATATGTTCAGATTCAGTATTTTATATTTTATTCGCCAGAAACGAAGACGGCGGCGGCGGCGGCGATGGGGACCAAGAGAAGCCCGTGAAGATGTCGTTGATGGCTCTGCTGGCGGAGAACGACGGCACGTCGTATATGATGGACGACGACGAAGAAGACGAAGAAGAAGACGACGACGACGGCGCCGGCGAAGAAGGTGAGTACAGAAATTGCTGCGTGTGCATGGTAAGGCATAAGGGCGCGGCTTTTATCCCCTGCGGACACACCTTTTGCCGGCTTTGCTCGAGAGAGCTTTTGGTACAGAGAGGAAATTGTCCGCTTTGCAATAATTATATCTTGGAAATTCTCGATATTTACTGATATGATTTTGTTTGATTATTTTATAATGTATAAATGTTACTGTACTTTTTTGTTACTAGGTTGCTTTGCAATAATAATTGATAGGTTATTTTTTTCTTTATATTAAAGTCACTCAGATTGCCAACCGAACGAAGACTATGATTTTAATTAATCAATCCAACCAAACGC
Organism: Craterostigma plantagineum; assembly: GCA_027422505.1. Lineage (NCBI taxonomy): Eukaryota > Viridiplantae > Streptophyta > Magnoliopsida > Lamiales > Linderniaceae > Craterostigma > Craterostigma plantagineum. The sequence goes on along the minus strand of JAPQWV010000012.1, from coordinate 10,787,986 downwards.
AGTTTTCTTTTATTTATTATAATAACTTTGCTTGGAGGTATTAAAAGTCTTTATATTTGTTACACCAAATATCGTAGAACACAATAAGAGTTCCATTGTGAGGGCAATTGACAAGCAACACCAAATTGAAGTTTATATATAACAAATAGTGGTGACATTAAACATTGAGCCACCACCTTATTTAATTACCATTTTTTCTTTATTCTATTTATTTAGAAGTAATAGAGGTGTGAACCTTATCATATTATAAATTATTATCATTTAATAACATTAGAAGGTAGCGTGGAGGATAGACGCATTAATGAGACAAGAAACGTTCACCGAGTGGAAGAAGACCTGGTAATATCTTAAGACAAGAGAAGAATAGTCAAAGCTCAAGCATTAGTGGTGCCCATGCCATGATGTTATATTAATGCGTAACTTCTCTCGTCATCCTCTCACAATCATCACAACCTTTCCTTTTAGTTTTCGATTATGTAAGTTGGGAAGTCGCTGAGCATTTTGATATTTTTTTCTTGAATTCCGAAGTACTCTCTGGGTTCATTCACGGATTTGGTGGCAGAAAATATCTATGGCTGTAAGTCTACTTGTTATCTCTTTGGTAAATGTCTTCTGTTTTCGTTTCAGCATATGATCATCATTCATCTACCTCTTATCTGTTTGAAAATATGCGGCTGTGGAAAATGTTAAGAGTATTGTCAACTCTCAACTGTTCTTGTCTGGATCTTGGTACTGATTTTTCCAAGTGTTAAATCATTTGAAGTCTCCTTTGCTTTACAGAAAGTAGACATCCCTTTTCCTACATGATAAAAATTGAAACTTCAATGGATAAATCAAAATCCAATATGATATCTGATGCAGGGATGAATATGCTCATAAAACATACAGATATTATCAAGGGATCATCTACTCTGCTAGATAGATTAACTTGAGAACTTTTATTGTGATTCACAATCCATGTTTTCTTTTCTTTCCGTAAAAAAACAGCGAGCAAACGTACCACAATTTGGAAACTGGGATAGTGACCAAAACGTCCCTTACACGGTCTACTTCGAAAAGGCGAGGAAAAACCGAGGCGGGAAGATGGTAAATCCCAACGACCCACAAGAAAACCCCGAGCTTTATTCGAACATGGAACCTTCGCCTCTCCACGGCGTTGCTCCTCCCAAACCAGCCAAGAGAGGAGGCGAGCGAAGATCGAGGAAAGAAGAAGGCGTAAAAAACAATTTCGACAAGCCCTTTACAAATTCGCCCGATCTTAGCAAAAACTCCAGCCGAAAATCTGCAAACGAACCAAGTTATGGCGGGCGTTCTCAGAAACCAAGCCGCTCTTCTAGGACTAGCATGGGCTCAGAGCAGAGCTTCGATCGCTCTCCACTTCACCCACAGTTTCAGGCCAAGAATTCTTACGATAGCAGTCATGGCACGCCTGGCCGAGCCCGCCTAAGACCAGCTGCACGTGGAGATGAAAGTGTGAGTCTTTTATCGAATTCTTCAGCCTATCAACCTCATAAACGAATGTGCTTGAGTTAGATTTGAAGCGAAGAAATCGCAACTTTTTTTTTCTTGCAGCCGGGAAATAAAGGCGCTGCAGTTCCGAGATTTGGCGAATGGGACGATAAGGATCCTCAGTCGGCGGAGAATTACACGCACATATTCAACAAAGTGCGGGCGGAGAGGAACTTGGGAGCTGGGAATTTGCCTGGCTCTACTCCGAGGCATCCTTCTTCTTATGATTCGCACGTTCAAAGCCCAAAAAAATCGAAGGTTTTGAGTTAATAGATGACGTCTTTTTGTCCCTTTATATTGTCTATTCGATTCAATCTCATGTTTTCTTTGTCCTTCTCTTGCAGGCTTGCTGCTTTTGGTTCTAGAAGCAGCAAGAAATCATGCTTAGCTTGTGGTCAATGCTTGAAATTTTAAGTGTAGATTGTTATGATTGGTTGTTTCTTGTTTGATGTATCATGTATGTGTATAGAACGTTGCAGAATCTTCAAATAAGTGGCAATTTTTCCGAGATTTTTGTGTTGAAGACATCTTCGGATTATGTTCGTTGTATGGCATGTTTCTGCTTCATATGTAAAGAGTTGGTTTTTTCGTCTCTTTAAGTTATCCCATGTATGAGACAACAATATTAATGAGAATCTTAATTTTAGCTAATATACAATTGATATTGAAAAATAAGAAAGATATCCCAAAACAAATCGAAAAAACCACTCAGTCATAATCATCGACTTAAACATTAACCATGGTAATGTGCCTGAGAGGATGAGTTACATTTCCGCCGCCGGCGTGCTCCACAAACTCCGCCGGCGACAGCGACGTCCCATGACAGACGCACGTTATCAAAACCTCCGCCGCCGAGCACTTGCCCAAAAATCCCATCACCGTCTTACCGTTTGGGCCGTTACCCTTAACCGCGACGCAGGGCCTGGCCAAGCCGGCGGCGCTTGGCCTGTGGCTCGGCGGCTTGGGAGGTTTCTTTAGCAGGCGATCGCTCTTAGCTTGAGAATTCTCGGCTTGGTTTTCGAGCATTTCGTTGTTGTTATAGTCGCCGCCTTCCATATCTCTGATCTTTTCTCTATCTTGAATTCTGCCATGAAATCGCTGAGCTTCCAACAGCGATTTATCTTCCGCCGTTAATCTCCATTTTATGTTCTTTGCTTCTCTTCTCCGACGAGCTTCGCGCCTTGCTTGGAACTCCCTTCTTCTCCTCGACTCCATCGTCGATTTCGGACCAATCCCATAACCATTACAACCGAAGTCAACATTTTGCAGTTGCCCCACACATGGGTTTCCTGATCTCTTTCCTAAATTTTCAGAATCTTCATACTTTCCACCGAGAGATAACTCCAAACTCGGCCGCTCAACCCCATCTTCTTCGTCTTCATCTTTCCCTCCAAGGGGTAGCTTAGAGACTTCAATCGACGACACCTCTTTACCCATCTTGGGAGAATTTTCAAAAAGAAAAACTTCAATCTTTCTTGGGGTTGGATTCTTTGAGGTGGCTGGGAAAGATCAAAAGGAATATAACGAAACGAAAAGTACGCAATGGACAAGTGTTAGGAGAGCGAGGTGGGCTTGCGCCACGTGGAGGCTTCGCAGGAAGCCAATAATGCAGAGCCGCCTTCGTTTGACACGATTATTACCGCTAAAAAGCGGATGGAAAAAGAAAGCGATTGTTAGATCCTCAAATCTATGATTAGTGGCTGATAATCTCGTATCGTAATGGAATGATGACGATGATTACGACGTGCGAGCCATGTCTCCACCACAACAAACGGATGAGATGAAGAGAACTCTTATAACCGTGTGATTACCATACCAACTTTTGGTTTCTGTAATATAGAGCCGACACGTGATAGCATCTGAACACGTGGCAATTTTCCAAAGTCTTCAACTAGTTTCTCTGAATGATGAATTTCGAGCTTTTTTTACGACAAGTGTGGCGTCACTCCTTAGTGGCTTTCAACTATTTTCTTTTATTTCCAATTTACTCCAAGGCTTGACCTTTTATTCGTTTTGAGCCTTATTCGACGTCAAATCAATCAAACCCATTCCTTGTATGCATATCAGTAGTCTTCAAATTTTGTACGTCACGTTGGGTAGGATTTTCAAATTTCAAGCTGCTGAAGAAAGTAGGAAACTTTAGAAGACATCATCGTACTACGACAAAATCAAGAACACATACATCAAAACTTGCGTGAGTTCGCTGCTCAGAGTAACCCACAATTCTCTGTACAATATGGGACAAAAACCCCTTCACAAAGCACCTAAAGAAGAGCTGAATTAGCAGTAACTAAGCTAATGACTAACAGTAGTTGTCGTCAAGCGTGTATACTCTGTTCACATGTCTCTCTGTTTCCCAAAGAAAAGACCCAAAGGCGACACCTTCCAAGACAAATCCCTTCAAAGTCGTAAAAGACGTTGAGATCAAATCGTCTGAGTCAATCCCATCTCCAAACAGAGCACGGCAGTGATTCTCAATCACGGCCAAAGCCTCCTTTGATTTCGGGTTCGTGCACATACGAATCGTTTCTGCGTCGAACCCATTAACATAGCTCCTCAGATTCTCCACTCTCTGAGGCGAAGATTGGCTTGTAGACGTCGTTGAGCTTTGTGCTTCGCCGCTGATATGGCGGCGGCCGTGAGCTATGGCGTACTCCGACGCTAATGACGTGGCCTCAGAGTGAGGAAGCTGGGAACCTAAGCTCCATTCGAGGCGATACTTCAAAGAAGCTGACTTCAAGAAGTATCCGTACAAAATCGACGAAGAGTACTGCTTGAAGAGATGGAGGCGGCTAATCTTGGCCGTGGCTCGGTTTTCCGTCGCCGTGCCGTCGATTCTTGGTCCTATTGAAGCTGCTAAGTGGTCTCTTACAAGCTCAAGAACCTCGAAGCTGTGAATCGATTCGAGCTCACAGTCGTTCGCCGGCCAGATCTCGAGCCGACGGCCGAAGATGCACCGGGAAAGGCTGGGGGTCAGATGAACCCTCATCTCGGCGAATCGCCGGAATATCAGCATGTACATGACGTCTTCGATTTCGTCTTGGCATTCTTTCTTCTTCAGCTCTGCAATTTTCCTGCAATGGATTCGATTTTCCAAAATCAGCACATGAAATTAGGGATAGAGAGAAAAAGAGGCGCGGAGAGCTTTCAATTATTTCCGGCGAAACGAACCTATGAAGGCCGGCTTCAGGCGAGCCGAGGCTAAGCTGGAGGCGACCGACGGCGTCTTCCCTCTGAGAAGAGAGCCGATCGATCTCCTTCGCCGCCGCCGCGTGGAAATCGTCGCAGCCGTTCAAAACGACGCCGCTCAACAGTTTCCCAGCCGGCGTCGTCGGCTGGAGCGGTACGCTCAGACCTCCGTACTCGCACCTCACGGCCGATGAACCGCCGCAGAGAGAGAGGCTTACGTGGCGGCGAGACGCCGAGGGCAAAACGGGGAAGCTAAGCCTGGTCGTGGTGGTGTATAAACGGCAACACTCCATTTCAGTATAAATTGTATCAATAGAAATTATTTTTGCCTTTTGTTCCTTGAAGCAAAGGCAATAATATCGCAGTGTATTTATAAAGGGTAGAAACTATATTACATACTATATAATACAATAATATTATATTAACATACTGTATAGCTGGAGATGAGAACGGGTCTGAAAAGGACATTGACTAAATTATAAAAGGACTGTTGTAAGATAAAAAAAAATACAAATTGCCAAAGGTAAACACTAATTAATTACTCGAAATAAGGGCTGCTGGGGGTGGTGGGGACCACATATATTCCCGACTTTTATATATTTAATTATCTTCTCTAGTTTTATTTTCGAGACAAGTCTTTTACCCAATCCCCGAATACTTAATTTTGGTTAGTTTGATATGGTGTTTATGGATTATATGGATATAACTTATTTGTGTATGACTATACAAAGAATTTGTTGATATTGTATTTTATCATGTTTTATACTATGTGTATATTAATTATTTGTGTAATGATATAAATTGTGTTTGACAGATATGTTTAAGGTGTGTGAATTAGTGATACACACTTTATAACCACCTTAAAGGTGTATATGCATATATAAGGCTTATTATCAAAATCCTTGTAATAGACGTGTATAGTCATACAAGGCATGCATGACTATACAGTATACACATATAAAAAACACGAGTTATTTATTCATACACACCTCATAACCATCAGTACCCATCCAGCGAATTAAAATCAGGATGTTGTTTACCCATCTCTTAAAATATTATATTTGACAAATCATTTCGTAGGGTCTTACCGAACTTGTTTTTCTTTGGTTTTTCTTGAGATATATCGATCTTAAAGTTGTGGGTGCTTATTTAGTTACTCCGCCCACTCCATGCATCAACTAGCTAAAGCATTCACACGTAAAAGCAATAATCGTACTCGTATAATAATTATTTTTCCATGTGTTTGTTTTACCTTTTTTCTCTCCCACTTGCATCTCCAAAAAGGCAAAAATCGATCTTTTTCTGCCGACTGATTCATTTTAATTTCCATACATTTCGTCTGTCGAAGTTACAATATTATTGTCCAAAGTCGATGTTTTCAACTCTTACAATACACACATGAATTCGTCTCGCAGAAATTTTATTCAACTTAACTTAGATGTGATATCTAACAAAAAAACAGCATTCATAATAGAGTTTATATGCATTAATGTAACATGACTGAATTATTTCTAATAGTCACGCCATTTGTAGCTAACTATTAAGCATTTGATCAAAAATGGACAGATAACTAACGTAAAGACGGTTTCAAACATAAAAGACGAACACTTCGTACTTTGATGCGTGTGTGTAATAAAATACGATCATCAATAATCAGACGCAAACATAAAAAATACTCAAACCAACACTCAAACGCATACTCAAAATGGGTTTTTATCTCCTACAAAGCAACTCATACTAAACGTAGTAATTAACTTTTATTACATAAATTTCTATAATTAGCTTTTTTATTGTTTTATTAATATACAACATAATAAGGTTCAAAATTGTAAATAAAATATTAAATTATTTCTTACAAAATTTGGTCTAAGAAAATATCACTTATTTATTTATTATATGGATAATATTGAAAAATTGTAACATACATAGGTCGCAATGAAAAATTATAAAAGTTGATGCCTAAAAGAATATTGCAAAAATATTTATGAATTTGTGAATAAGTTTAATGGTTGGGGAAGATTTACTGTATTTTGAGTTTGGGGATTAGTTTGTGTTTGAGAATGGAGTTTTTGGGTGGAGATGACTTAATACCGGCGGCTGCTCTGCATTTCATTTCATTGCATTGCACTAACAAACAAATGGATGGAGACTTTCACTGCAATGGAGTGAAGACCATTTCTTTCCCGTTGACCAGCAAATTGCACTTAATAACAAGCCATAATATACATAAACATGCAATTTAATTTTATTCTAAAAATACCTGTCGACATACTATTTTCAAAGTTTGGTTGGGGTTATCATATTAAATAGATTAAAGATACCATTGTTCGTCATGTTTATATATATTTTTATAGGGTTTAGGAACGAATAGTCAAGTACATGCAAGTGTCTACGGCTCCACGTCCTTCATATATATAATTTTAATCATATATCATGATCGACGCGTCCGTAATCAATAAAATAAGGGATCAATAGTTTAATTAAGACGTGACATATTTATTTATTCTGCAAGTTTGGGATGAGGATGAAAAATACTCTACGCCATGACAAGATCAAGAATGCATATTCTTTAAAACTAGTGGATTTTAACCCATGTTTAATGTATTATGTATCTGTCAATATCTCAATCATTTTGATGCTTACTCCACCTTATTTTATTCTTATCCTTGAAAATTTATGAATGAGGTCAACGTACCAAGCTAGCGCAGTAGCTCTAACGTTAAACACGTAATTATGATATGCTTATGTGCGACAAAGCCCACTTGCGATATTGGTATAGAACTATTCAATCCTATAATCTTCTCCGAAATATTTTAATCCCTCAATCTTGACCATCAAGACATATTTCTGCACTTTCGCTTAGTTTCATGTTATTATTGGATAGCTATATACATTAACGTCTCTTGGCAAATGGACCTAGCGTAATATTAGTTGCCGTAAATGAGAAGGAGGTTATATATTAACATTACTAACGAACGTATCAATAAAGACAAATGGGAGTCTAACAACTTTTTAGCATAGCGAATCGGATAAACATAGAGTTGCCGAACAACGTAGTGATAATGAAATAACTGAATCACTCTCTTTACTTGGGAATCATTTTATTTGATGGATTAACTTGAAAATTAGAGCCCTTAATTGTCCATTCTTGTAAAAGTAAATATCATCCGATAAACCATACGCGCAAATAGTAATTAGTAATTTTAGCACGTACCTGTTCGAAATAAAATAAAAAAATTGATTGTGAGTGGGTTATTTTCTTTTAATATTAATTCATATTTATTTACCAAAAACAGTTAGTGACTAATATAGAAATATGTAATTGATATGCAAATCAATTTAGCAACAGTTTCTATTCTAGCACTTAATATAAAATTCTATTAATTTAGCACATTAATGTATCTAAAAAATATTAAATAATTTTGAATATAATTTTAAATAGTGCAATTTTAATTTTATTTAGTATTTTAATGACAATTGTAATTAAGATACATTGTTGGTGCCATATTTGATATAGTAATGTTTAAATTAAAAGAACCATTTTGTAAATTTGGTTTCAGACACCTGTCAGAAAATTCATAGTTTTAAGGACCCGATTTTTTATGAAATTTAGAGATAAGGACCTTAATTTACGCAAGTATTATGCAGTGTACATGAACTGGTATCGTAGATCCATTAAGTGGCACTGTAGACCCATGTTGTAGATTCATGAAGTGGTACTGTAGATCATGAAGTGGTACTGGTGAACAGTGAAATGGTACAGTAGAACGAATACTTAATGTTTCTGCAGAAATCGAGTCCTTAAAACTATGAATTTTGTGACATAGTCCTAAAAGCTAAATGAAACTTAACATGAGGCTAAATCGTAAAGGGCCCTAAATAATTTCTAATCTAGTCATTAATGACGAATGGTAAATAATTGACCTACCAAATTGCAGTTACTGCGGGGCCCTATTCCTTCATAGAATAGATAGATAAAATAGATAGATAATAAAAAGGTAATAAATCTGAACGACAACTTCCAATCGCAAGCGAAGTAACTGAAACAAAACCATAAGAAGAACATCGTATCATAAAGAAAAAGGTATTCTCAGCCCAACAATAAGAGGAAAAGAAAAGAAAGACATTCAAGTCGAGGAGCAGCAAGAAGATAAGTATCCGCCGGCGTCTTTCTTCTGCTTGGACAAGTCGATCCCTTTGGCTCGATCCACTGAAAGCTCGGCCTTGTACGAGTCTGAGTTGAGTATCTTTCGCCTGACTTTGTCGTAGATCTCCCTTATTACAACCTCGAACGCCTCGTTTACGTTGGTGGCGTCCAAGGCCGACGTCTCGATGAAGAAGAGATTCTCCTCCTCGGCGAGCGCCTTGCCTTGTTCTACGCTCACTTCCCTTATGCTGTCAAGGTCGCACTTGTTCCCCACAAGCATTCTAGCCACCGTGGTATCGCAGTGCACTGTAATAAAAATAATCTCCGTTTAGAGTCGAACAGAGAGAAGAAGACATGTCAGAAGTTGGGTTCGAACTCGTGTTTAATTTAGGTTTGAAAGGTGCGCTGTGGTTGAAAAGAAATAGAAACTTGAGGCTCGAAAAAACTAGGAACGATGCGTCCTGGATCTTAGATACTTGTCTGGCGATCGGTGATAGTTGTTTTTCTCGATATATCCAGAGTGTGTTTGGTATGCGGAATTCGACGTGAAGAAGAAAAGAATATATGTGACGGCATGACGCGTGAAGCGTGATGTACAATGATCTGATGTGCGTCATTATAATTTCTTTTCCTTTTCCGCATTGAATTACGCATATCAAACGCATCCTTACGGATTGAATGCCTTATTCACCCTGTAAATTATAAGAGGATGACACGTTGCAATTTAAGGAAACTAACTTTCAAAATTGAAGCAATTTAAGGACACATGCCAGATAATCTGAGGCTAAATCCTACGTGGCGTTGAGTTGCTTATTTTGGGATGAAGCTATCCAAGTTAAGATGCAACCGAAGAATGCTAACTTTTCCGAATTGGAGAATTTAGCGACACTAACTATTCAAATTGAATCAATTTAAGAAACCAAATTGGAGCAATTTAAGGATAGATTTACAATTGTGATGATGCATTATGGCCTACAATTTGAAAATTTATCGTCCCTAAATTGCAATCCCTAAATTGAGTCCTTTAACGACAAACTCCTAAATTTGAGGACGAAATGTAGGACTCTCTCAACAAGAAAGAACTAACGATATGAATCTGATCAAGAACAGCATAAGACACTCTCCTTAGCCTGTGACCATGACTTCTTACCACATTAACAATTACAGCAAAGAACTGAAATTGGGGGGAAAGACAAATAAAGCCACCCAATTGCAAGCATTAACTTGTTTGTGAGTGGACGAAGTTCAGATCCAATTCGAATTAACCCCAGAAAGAAAGATCGAATCTTTAACCAAAGAAAAAAAAATCCAAATCAAGAAAACAAAGAGCAACGAAAAAGAAAACGTACTGTTGAGCTCATCGAGCCATCTCTTGACGCTCTCGAAGGTAGTCATCCTCGTAATGTCGTAGACGACCAAAGCGCCGACAGCTCCGCGGTAGTACGCCGACGTAACTGCTCGGAACCTCTCCTGGCCGGCGGTGTCCCACACCTGAGCTTTGACCTCTTTTCCGTCAATGTCGACGACTTGGGTCTGAAACTCGACGCCGATTGTGGCCTTCGAGTTAGGGTCGAACTCGTCGCGGGCGAACCGCGAAAGGAGGTTGGATTTTCCGACGGCGGAATCTCCGATGACCACTATCTTGAACAAGTACTCTTCGCCTCCTTCTTCGTCCATTTTCTCTTTCCTTTTCTTGATTCTTCAGGCGCGAATGATGTTGTTTCTTTGAGATGTGAAAGGTTTGTTGAGATTTGGGATTTTCTTTGTGGTGGACTGTGAAAATCGTGCGAAGGGCTAATCAAGCAGCAATTGAAGGGTCGACATGGGCCACATGTTGACTTAATTTGTCTATAAATGCTTTGCTTGTTTTTCTTTTCTTTTTCCTATTTTTTTTTTTTTAATTTGTGTTTCCTAAGTGAGACATGAAGAATATGTTTTTTTGGTTGGCTTGGTATATAGATTAGGGATTGAAGGTGGTCCCGTACAAAATGGATGTAAAACACACTGATGTTAGACACGATGTTGGGCTAACACTCACTCTCACTTTTTAAGCACAGCGGAAATTGTAGTAAAATAACGACGGAACAAAATGCACACGAGAGATGTTTTTGTGCAGCAAGTCAAATAACTTGCTGCGTGCCTCAAGGCGCAAAAATCCACTATAAAGATGGATTACAAACTATCCAAACAGATAGTTAAAACTAGTCTAGCGAAACTACGAATCAAAAGGATTCTGAAAAACTACAAGATCAAACGATCTCTGAAAAGCTAGACTAAAAAGAAAATCTCTCGTTGAAATAGAATGCTCGCTCGAAAGCCTTTTCTCGCTCGTTGTTCGTCGTCGTACTTCAAAGTGTTAAGTCATTCGACTTATATAGCTCTTCGACTTGTAAGAACCTCCTTCCAACGACTTGGTGAAGGCCCACAACGTCCACTAACGTCCACTAAGTGAAATGGGACAGTTGATGAACGTTGGAACTCGACTTGGTCAGCTTGGATTGCTCGGTCTTCACTTGAGCTCCAAGTTGCCTATTTTTAGCATGCTCTTTTCCGATTTTTGCTCTAGCTTATCTACACTTCTTCGACGCGGTTTGATTCGTTCCATTCCTTGAATAAGTCCTGCACAACACTAGAAAAATGCCACGTCATTAATAAAATAAGTTTTGGGCATGAAAGATAAAACTAGGAAAGGGAACATTCTCGGCCAACAGATGTTGACTAGAATGTTACCCAACATTGTTTCAGTTGATCGCTCAACATCAACAGGGATTTTACTTTTGGAAAAAGATATCTAGGCCATTTATTGAGAAAGTAAGGGTCGAGATTAAATGATCTTATAATTCACTTTATCAAGAGATATTAGCCTTCTTTTAATACACCTATAGTATATCCTTATTGAATGGCACTAGCTAGTAAAGTGATTGAGAACGTGATACTTGTTAGTTTTTATTAATTGGCGATTTAATATTTGGCATGTGAGACTTGATATTTTTGGACTATCTTGCATTAATTGATGCATGTGAATGAATAATCAATCATTTTCATAGAGTAAGAATGGTTTCATGTGTATATTGTAATCGATAATTAGCGACTATTAGCCAAAGCTTGAAAATTTGATGTCTAGGATATTATTTAATTACTAGCTAGCTTGAACATATATGGATCGGGTCGGCTGCTCTTTTAAGCATCTAGTTAAATATAATAATCGAACTGATAACCCTTGCCCTTGGGCACAACTCAAAGATTATTATGATTTTTAAATTCTCGTTTAGCCGACGTTTAACTATCTATTCTATTATATTAAGGATGAGGGTGGCTAGCTGCTATTTGGATATTTACAATTTAACTTCTCTATTTAATTTGATTAATTAAATAATTGTTATACTTAACCCCTCAATTTTTAGTTATATACTCCTACTCATTATTTTCCTTATATAAAAATTATATATCATCTACTAAATATATATTATAAATAAAATTCAAATTAAAGCAATTATATTTTAAGCACCACCCGTATAGAAGGTGCAGATAATACTAGTATATTACATGGAACAACTCACCGAGCTTTACAAACGAATCATTCGAAATTTCATTTCGTTTTTCTCGCTATACTATACACATTATTTAAAAAAAAAAAGCAGAGAGGTTATTCCAGCTCGAATATATACAAGCTTACCCCACGAATGGAATATCGAATCAAAAGAAAAAAAAAAGATCATTCATCATTGTAATCATGACACTAACTGCGACAAAGACTACTCTTCCCTTTCGTGCAAATATACTAATCAAAAGAATTAATTATCTAAATCGTCACATAATGACCTTCATGATTATCCTCACTTCTTCACTTTTCCATATATACACGAGCGAGTAACGACCCTTCTTCCATTGAAAAACTATCTAAAACAAAAACCCCTCAAATAAAAAAAATAGCCACATACATACATATAGTTTCTAGTATGAAGTCACCCTACAAATTCTTAATAAGGTGGTGCTCGGCTCGTCGGTCAAGGCGAAGGCCAAAGGGCGGCTCGATACGGCTCGGTTATAATAGCCGCCGGCGCAAAGGGTTTTGGCTCGGGTCCAAGATGGCGGTGGTCCATTGGTCCATAGTGGCTCGTGCTTTGAAGAAGCTTATACTTAGGATTTTGGCTAATGGTAAGCTTGTCGAGGCTTATCGATGGTCCTTGCCCGTCATAAGTCCTCACTTATTTCCTTTGGGTTGATTTTTGGCTTTAATTTTCTTACCGCTTTTTTTTATTTGATCTTCGTTCGAATGATGGAAATAGATTATGTACTTGTTTGGTTGTTACTTTGTGCATTTTGTCATGGAAAAGGGTGTTGATAATTGTGAAATGTATGGTGTTTGATATGTATATATATAATCACCTGAAATTATTTTTCTCACCACGCACTTGACAATTATGGTGGGCAGAGTTCGACGGAGAAATTCTCTCTCTTTTTTTTTTTTCTTACAGCAATTCTAATCCCAAACATAGGCAAAAGGAAAGAAAGAACAAGCCGAAAATACACTAGAGACAGAAAATGGAAGGAACAACCTTTTTTATTACTTACGTATGACTCAGAATCTTACATCTACCATGCTACAAGAAAGAAAATCGAATGCTCATTGAAGTCCATATTCATAACACCATTATGAATGTTTCCCCATTGTTCTCAAAATTCAGCCCATCGAAGAAAATCCCAACGCTAATTTTCGCGTTCATCTTCGTGAATCGACCCGACTAACCCTTTCAAATTCAGCACACAAACAACACACATTTTAGAACGAAGAAATAGAAGAGAAATCCCAGGCTACGTACATAAGAATCAAAATTTTTTCATAGCATGATTGAGCTATGTGCATCTTTTTTTCTTCACCGAAATGTATATCTACAATGCCTTTCTCGCCTCCTCGTTTTGATCGAATTCGGTCCTTAGCTTCCACATTCGAATCTAAAAGAGGAACAATAACATACACATAGCAATCAGTCACAGGTAAGAACAAAGAATCAATTTTTATTATCAAGAAAGGCAATAGAAAAAGAATTGAACCTTCGAAACAGTTTCAATAGTCTGCTTTCCAACGTGGAGATCCAACCCAGAGACAGCCAAGCAATCCCTCGGAGATTCGAAGGTAGACAGAGAAAACTGCTTAGAGACAACTCCAACGTCGAAGTAAATCAGGCCAGAACTAGGAACATCGACCCTTATCTCCTTCACGGGGAACCATAAGAACAAATCCTGCGCCAAAATCCCAGACAAGCCATCGATCTGTCCGTACTTGATTGTCCCATAGATGCTCACATCGTAGTGAAGCTCGTTTTCGAACTGGGCCACGCAAGCTCGATCCAAGAAGACTTCGAAATTGCCTGAATCTCCGAAGCTGAAGTTTCGAACGCCCTTTGGTAGTAATCCTATGGGAAGGCCGTGACTTTGGAGGATTTCGTAGATTGACGAATCGTTGTAAGAAGAAGCCGAAACTGTTGAAGAGAGTGAAGTGATGATGGAGACGATTGATGTTGTTACGATGAAAAAGATTAAAGATTGCATTTTTATTGAGGGTTTTCTTTTGTAGCTTTCTTCTCGGTGTTCTTTTAGGGGGTTGAGGAGCGGTGTGGACACGGCGGCGGCGGCGGTGGTGAGGTGGTTGCCAGCGAGGATACAGATGGGATTAGGAAGAATAATCAATTATTGGTGGAATAAGGAGAGACGTGACTCTTTTTATATTGGGGAGTCTTTATCTGCTGTATTGGGTGCATGCACCATAGTGAAATCCCCATTGATTAATACTTAATCTCATTTCCTAAATAAAACAAACGGATGAATTTGTTTTGACATCTAAGTTGATAAAAAATGCTTCAAAAATTACATCTTTTTGGGCACAATAGTATTTAGTTAATACCCAATTTTACAAGTATTTCAAATTCTTTCAATTTAGTAAATTTTCCAAATTTACGAAAACTAATCATGTAATTATAAATAGACCAAAGCTCAAAAAAATTGAAATAATTGCAAATGTAGTATATGTTCAGTTTTAGTTATGCAATTTGCCCCGCCTACAATCATGGGAAGTAAATGCTATAATTGAAAATTTTCCTTAATGTTGTCGAACATCCGCCGTAGACGTGTCGGAATTTGTGCAGGTAATTACATAGAGGAGTAGAAACAACCGTCAACAGAAGATTGCGAGAAAATAAAAATAATAAATAGATAGAGACCTTATAAGATATGATAAGCATGAAATGAAAATTTCATCGTGATAAGTACAACTAAACCCCTAATTGAACATACTATCTTAACTCGAGTAAAGATGTACTGTAAACCACGGTTAAGAGTACTAAAATGATTCTCAAAGAATGAGGGCATCGCCCTTCGCAAAATAATCCAAGCAAGAAAAGAAATATTTGGACATATCTATGGTGTGCCAATGGATGATAATAGTAATCCAAAAAATCGAAACGTGTAGGGGTACATATCATGTAAGGTGATTTAGAGAAATAGCATGTGAGGATGGTGGGTTTGGAGAAATTATGGTGTTTAAGATATTGTCTTGACATAGATAAATATGTCCCATTTATATAATTCTTCATTTTCTATTGCATATTTTCTTTATTGCATCATGTTGATTAAGTAGAATCATCGACATGGAGTGACTATTTTTTAAATTGCGTATGGAGTTGAGCATTCAAAGCATTCCCCATTATGAGATAAAAACATCATTTTGGTCAAGTGGGCTCAATTGATTGTGCAAGTGATTGAATAATTAATCATGTTTTAATTTATAATTTGTCGCATTCACATGGTTGCTACCTTTGTAATGCTATTTCATTCGAGATATTTTGAAGGGTTTCAAAGTGAATAGGTCAAGTTTCATTTTCGATTTACGAATTAGGCAGCTAGTGCAATAATGTGGATGTGGTGGATGGGATATTTATACACGATATTTATAGATATAAAGGCATTAATTTGATTAATTTTCCCCTTCGTACTTTATTTTCTTACCAAGCATTTCCCATTTCTAATTCTCCAAGGAACATTCAATATTGGGCCACACCCATATTGGGCCTTAGCCCATTTTCAAGTCACTCATGCTTCTTGTTTACTTTCTCATCTGTGTGTGTGTGAATGTGGATTCTTTCTTCATTCTTCTTTTTTAAGCATTGGTTTCCGTTTGGGACAAGGAAAAAACCGTTTGTCTGAAGGAACGATAGATTATCAGAGAATGTAATGAAATTCTCAGCAATAGTGGAGAGGGGAAAGAAAGAACACATGATGGGAATGGGATTCAAGAACGAATGTCATTGGTGGTTGAGTATGCGTTTGAGGGCTTTTCTAACTATGGTGTCAGCATTAACCAGAAAAGGACCAAAAGAACGAACAAAAAAGGATATCGAAAGACACAACAGTGACCTTTAAACAAAAAATAATCGATCACTTCACATCCCTACAAACCTTTTCTTCGTCACACTATCACTTGCCTTGTAAGCAAGAAATGCGCAAATAAGCTCCACTGAGTCAAAAGACCTCATCTTTGCCTTACCTTTTTCTGTTATAAAGCCCACTAATTTCTCCGTGTGGTACCATGTTCATCTTCTCCTTGATCTACAGCAACATGGGAAACTCTAATCAGTTCAATTTCTTCAAATTCGTCCTACTTTCGATTTCATTGGCCTTCGTTCCGTGTTCATCAGCTCCTCAAGGTGCACTTATTACAGAAATCCCAGGTTTTCACGGCGCCTTCCCTTCTAAACACTACGCTGGGTGGGGCTTTTTTAACTGTCCGAGCTATTCTCAGACTTGTGTTTCTTAGTCTTGACCTTACATACCTCAGTTCTTCATCTAATTTCTTTTGCTGTTTGTTCTTTGGCAGGTATGTGACCATAGATGAGACTTATGGTAAGAAACTGTACTATTACTTCGTCGAATCTGAAAGGAATCCTTCGACGGATCCTATCGTTCTATGGCTCAACGGCGGGCCGGGCTGCTCTAGCTTCGATGGGTTCGTCTATGAACATGGTAATAAAATCACATAGGATAGCTTTGATTAATGTTTGTTGCAGTGGAAGAAGGGCCGTTCTTGGATTGGACAGTGTTTTTCCTTACCTTCCATATATGACGATGTTGGATTTTCTTAGATAGTTTTCATATATGTTGCAATTCTTGGACAGTGTTTTTCCTTACCTTCCATATTTGATGATGTTGGATATTCTTGGATTGCATAGTTTCTTGGGATCTTCTTGAATTCCCAGATTGTCAAAAGAAAAAAAAACCCGCCTTTTCGTCGCAGGTCCCTTTAATTTCGAGGAGGTTAAGCCCCGTGGAAGCCTTCCGAAATTGCATCTCAATCCACACAGTTGGTCAAAGGTTGTAACAGTTTTTCGATTAAAATCTGTATCTATCGCAATGCTTATAACAGATTGACCTTTTTTCGCTACGATTTTCAGGTTTCTAACATAATCTACTTGGACTCTCCCGCTGGAGTTGGATTGTCGTACTCGGGAAACGAATCTGACTATAAAACCGGCGACTTAAAGACAGCTTCTGATTCTCATATATTCCTTCTGAAGGTTGATTTTGAGCCTCTCAACTATCAATCATACGTTTAGTTAATCCTTAAAAATCGCCTTTTTTGAAATGATTTCTTTCGTTATATCGATCGAATAGTGGTTCGAAATCTACCCAGAATACGCATCGAATCCCTTCTTCATAAGCGGAGAGTCGTACGCTGGGATTTACGTGCCAACGTTGGCCTATGAAGTGGCTAAAGGTAATTAAGGCTAACCTGCGTTCTGCGCATATTCGTTAACGATGCGCTGCGCAGAATTAACTTCGTATTATTACAACGTTTTTAGGGATCGACGGTGGCGTAAAGCCCATCATAAACCTCAAGGTAAGTAACATTTTTTTTCAAGTTTTCGCCGTTCGACTCGAAACCGTAAGTTGAAAAGTTGTCGAAATCTTTTCAGGGGTATATGGTCGGAAATGGAGTTACAGACGACGTATTTGACGGAAATGCCCTCGTCCCATTCGTACACGGAATGGGGCTTATTTCGGACGAACTCTTCGAGGTACGTCATCCTTTTTTATTTATTGGTTTACTATTTGCGTATCTTCAAAAAGGCGCCGTGCATCGCTATTGCAGACAGTTAATGCCAACTGCAACGGCAACTACTACGATCCAACTACCGATAACTGTTTTGCCATGCTCGCAAAAGTCGATAAGGTAAATAACATATCTAATCCCCCTATTGCTCTAGAATTGCTCTAGCATTAATATATGTTGATATTTCCACCCAACATTTGGCAATTAACATATCTGTGGGGTGTCAAACTCCAGTCCCACATCGGATAAATCGAAGAAGTTGGTCATTTATATAAGCTTGTAGGATATCTCCCTCTATTGCCAATTGGTTTTAGAGAGAAACTCCACAAACTTATATGGGCTTGGACTTGAGCTAGAATTGGGCCTGAAAAAATCCCTACAATGTCAAAGAGTTGATTCGGCTATCACCAATTGATTTTAGGCTGAATCTCTCAATTTCTGATAATACACGCCTTCCGTGTTTTTTCAGGAAGTCGAGGATATAAACATATACGACATTTTAGAGCCGTGCTATCACGAAAAGGAAGCGAACGTCATCGAGCTTGGTGGAGAGAAGAGCGCAAATAAGCTTCCTTTGAGCTTTCGAAGGCTGGGCGAGACAGAAAGGCCATTGCCCGTCAGGAAGAGAATTTTCGGGCGGGCTTGGCCTCTTCGGGCCCCCGTGAGAGACGGGCTCGTCCCCACGTGGCCGCAGCTTCTTAGCAGCGAAAACGTTCCTTGCACCGTAAGCGTCTTAAAAAAAAACGAGCCATTTATTTCTTCTGAACGTAACGTTCGAAAAATTGCGTAGGACGACGAAGTTGCGGATTCTTGGCTGAATAATGAGGCGGTTAGGAAGGCGATCCACGCTGACAGCGTAAGAATGATCGACGATGATTTTATTACAATGCAATGTGGTTATGATGACTAAATCCCGAGGTTTTTGTCAGGCGGATGTTGCTGGTAAATGGGAGCTTTGTACGGATAGGATTCAATTCTACCATGACGCTGGGAGCATGATCAAGTACCACAAGAACCTTACGTTGGGAGGTTATCGAGCCCTCATATACAGGCAAGGACACACACACACACACACAACTCTAACCTATTAGCGCTTGAGACGACTCAGTGGTGGGGCTCCGAGGGTCAAATAGGCGGGCTAGATAGGCCTTTTCGTTGACCCTCTGGACGACCAGATTACCCTTATGAATGGGGATGACACTAGACCCATTAAAGACCCATTGAATCTTCTGTTGGATACGAGTCTAGACCCAATTGGATCACCCATGGGTCTAGACTCGACACCTCATTGGATCTTCAACGACAGTCCTTTAGAACCACAGGTGGTTTATGGGGCTGGGTCCGGTTGTCATCCCTATTTGTAAATGCCTGGGCAATTGACAGATTATAAAAAAAAAATTGGTCAAAACTATTTACTTAATATAAAAGAAGTTTCATAGTGAGCTTAACGTGGTTATTTCCTTCAATGTGGGTGGTTAACTTTTTCTTTTATTGTTTATTTTTTTAAATAGTTATTGGACACGTGGTGCATTTAGAGACCTCCTACATTTCTATAATAGTATAAGAACGGCAGCTACTTTCCCACAACTTATGGATATTCTTTTCTAATCTTTTTTTGTTTCTTTTTTGAAAAAAGAACCCCAGTGTCTTGGAATCTTGGGTCTGCCCTTTTAGTTTTTCGGCCTTTTGATCGCTTTTCTTAATTTTATAAATATTACCGTTGCAGCGGGGACCACGACATGTGCGTTCCCTTCACGGGGAGCGAAGCTTGGACGCGATCCATGGGTTATAAAACCGTCGACCCGTGGAGGCCGTGGATCGTGAGAAATCAAGTCGCCGGGTAAAGCTTTTTTAATTTTCGTTTTTGCGTTTTACGTGATGAAAATCGCTCGTTTCTCGGGATTTTTTTCGCAACGCTTGATTCGTCGGCGGCGAATCGCAGGTACTTTCAAGGATATGAGAACAACCTCAGCTTTCTTACAATTAAGGTATGTGTCTGTGTGTGGTGATGAGCTCAGCGTTTTTCTGCTCAGTGTTTTGTAATAATGAATGGCGTTTTTCGTGTTAGGGAGCGGGGCACACCGTGCCTGAATATAAACCGCGCGAGGCTTTGGAGTTCTTCGCTCGCTGGCTTGAGGGACGAAGGATTTAATTTAAGTCTACTGCATTTATGTTGTATTATTTCTCCAATTATTTACATGAAAAAAAAATTCGCAGTTGAATTCGATATTTTAACTTCTGATTTGAACAATAGTAAATTCAACTTGACTATTGTATGGTTCTCTGTTTAATTAAGACGATTTATGTAGGTCATGCGATTAATTTCCGCGGTACACAAAATAATGATAAATGCACAAAATAATTGGTAAACATATTTTCTTCCGTCTATGTGTATTATAATTGAAGTATTTGCAAGTTAAAATGGAATCTTCGTGATAAATTTGGTAGTTAATTGTGAGTTTATAGCATGCTGACAGTTTAAGTATGTCTCATAGAATAAAAGGACAAAGTTGACCAATAGACTTGAAATTTGGAGGGTAACTAGAAGACTTAAATGATCTTAACTCTCCCACCAAAGGAATTTGCATTTGACGGTCTACAACGTGAGATAGAACTTCATGCCATTTTTCAGTGAACCAACACGGCCATGTTCAAAGCCGTGTAAGATCGCCGCAGCTCAAATAATGATGTTTCGATCAACACGGCCGTGTTTACAAAGAGCTCAAGCCGTGTTCTGTAGCAGCAATCAAATCCTCCAGCCAAATCCATCAACATGGCCGCGCTCCTTCACATTCAAGCCGTGCGTGCATGATTTCCAAGTTTTGGGACAGTTTCAGATTCCTATCAGACGAGAGGGTAAACGTTGTCCAATGGAGCTGAAATTTCAACCAAAGATTGAGGACTCGTTGATCTTGTTTCTGACCGGAAGGATTTGAATTTGGATGTCCATATTGTGAGATATTAAATTATGAAGTTATTGCTATTCTACTGCGCGTCAACACAGCCATGTTGGAGGCCGTGTTGAAGATTCGAAAGCTTTAGTTTGAGCCCAGAACTCAACACGGCCGTGTTGAAGATTCGAAAGCTTTAGTTTGAGCCCAGAACTCAACACGGCCGTGTTTGAGGCCACGTTGCTTGGCAGAGAGCGAGATTTGAGCGGAAGCAATTCACATGGCCGTGTTCGAGGCCGTGTTTGAGGTCAGACACAATAAAACGACTCCTACCTAATTTGTCTCTTCTTGGTCTAAACTTTACCCATTATTCAAGGAAAGGATGCATGCTTTTAACCTATGTTCGACATTGAAACACCCAATTCTATGTGAACACAATAAACAAGACTAAAGTTGAAGGATTTGGGGGACAAAGCTAGCTTTTCTTAATGTGAAAGAGTTAAAGCAAGGAGTTCAACGAAGACTTGCATGCACATAATTTCGAGCTCCCTTGCTATAAATAGAGGAAGGAACCATTGGGAGAGAACACACACTTAGAGAAGAGAAAGAAAGGCTAGAGAGCAAGCTAGACTCATTCACTTAGCTTGCATGCTAGGTGTTTGTTCGATAAACGTCTTAACGAGGAACAAGGGAA
The DNA here is from genome assembly GCA_027422505.1 of Craterostigma plantagineum. Lineage (NCBI taxonomy): Eukaryota > Viridiplantae > Streptophyta > Magnoliopsida > Lamiales > Linderniaceae > Craterostigma > Craterostigma plantagineum. Next base: position 10,766,450 of record JAPQWV010000012.1, on the reverse strand, counting down.
CCGAAGCAAGAAATCACGGGAGATCTATATTTTCTTTGATGTTTATTATGTTCTTAGTTAAAAAAATGAGTAGCTAATTTCTTGTGTATTTGAGATGAGATGAACCCTGGCAAGATCGATCGTATGTTTAAGTATATTTGATGTTATGCTATTGTTAAAACTCGTTTATGAATTTATATGATTTCGATTATGTCTATGTGATTGAAATTCTTATTTATATCATGTCTATGTGTGTAAGATAGATTAATTTGGAAATCGTACGCTGGCGCTCGAGAGAGGGTGAACGATTAGAATACTCGTAAACGAGCGGAATAAATTCATCACTAGAGGTAGGTTGAGCTACCCCGCCGAATTAGAGTCAAATCTAATAGTGGGATTAATAGTGATTTAATGCAGTCTTCGATTAAGTAGTTAGGGAAGCTTGTCCGGCTATTTAAGACGTAGATTAGTTGCTTACGAGTTTCGTGTGATAAGACGCAGTTTTGTCAGTCATATGAACTCGTAGCATGTGTTAGTAATCCTCACGGTCTAACGTGTAGCTAAAACTTTGATATATGTTTTCAGCAGATCGATCGAGCTAGGGGGAGTCGAAGTCTCAAATACGTTTCGCTTTCTTATCGTCGTTCATTCTCATCATTTTTATCAGTTTTGTTCATTTATATTTTCAGTTTTATAACAATCAAAACCCTTTCACTATGATATTTAAATTCGAGTTTTTCTGATTATATAGTTCCATTGGGATTCGATATTCGAACATTCGCCATTTCTATACTACCTCAATAGGTATACTTGCCTGTTGAGCATAGGATAGTTCGTCGAATTCGTTTATTTTTACTACTCGATTCGCTCGATCAATAATAATAAATATACGAGTAGGGTTGAGAAAAAATATCCGGAAACTGGATTCTGATTTATCCGGTATCCAATTTTATATTTAAAAAATAATAAAATAAAAAATATTCCAAAACGAAAAAATAATGGTCCAAAAAGGAAAAATATCCTCAAAATAGAATATTTAAATTTATATTGTATTATTGCAAAAAACTTTGTTAGAGAATTGAAATAAAAAACATAAAGACATTGAGATGCAAAAAAAATCAATGTGAATTTGTGGTACTGTGTTTATTATTTATTATGTAATTTTGAATCATAAATTCACATATTGTTTGAATTACTATAGAAATTCTTATATGATTTTTTTTTTTTTATTTTGATAAGAAATAAAAGAATGATTTAAAGAAAATATGAAATTATAAGAAATCAAATTTAACAACTGATTGCGAATATCTGGTTTAAGTTTCCAAATAAAGCAATATCCGAATTTTGAATATCCGATTAAAATCGGACTGGATCGGATATCATTTTTCGATATTCTTTCGCGGGCGAGGGTTGTTTCGTCCATTGCACTGGCTAGCTTTCCGTTTTGGCTGGGTCTGTTTTCTGTGTTCTTCATCAGGTGAACATTTCTTCGTCCATTTTTGTTATCTGGAATTTTTCGTTTACATTTCTTTATAGTACCGAAGGCAAAGATGCTCTAACTTTCGTAGTCTTGTTCATTCTCTTGTAAATTTTTGGTTGCCAGATCCTTTGTTGAAGGAGTGACGACAAAAGAAAATGCATGTGTTGTTTGGTAGAGCTCAAAGTGCCTCCAAGCACTTAGCTGGAAATCTTAATAAAATCGAATTCAATCGAGCCTTGTCGGGTTTTTCCGGCTTCTCGAACAATCAGGCATCACACACATTTAGCTCGGAGCTCATTTTGGTAAGTTCTGATATGCTTATGTATTTTTTAGGTAAGTTCCATCTCGTGAAGTCTTCAATTTTATATGAAAGGTTGGAGCTTCATGTTTTGTTTGCTAAGGACAGTAAAATGTGTATTGCCTTGGGTTACGTTTTGTGATACTGCAATGCTGTAGGGAAACTGAAGTAATTTAGGAATTTATTGATTTGATGTTATGTGTGTTAGTTTTGACGGATCACGGTCACGATAGTCGTTACGTAATCTCGAGCCCATACTCGAGTTACTAACGTAACTGTTGGATCCTTAAGCATAGGGTCTTAAGGTAATCTCGTTTTCGTAAGCGAGATCACCACCGTGAAGTGGATCTTTTCTAATACATGATCGAAATGAGTTTTTACTAAGAATTACCTGTGTTTATCGCAGACATCGTTGATGGTCGTCAGGACGCGATCTTCGCCTCTTTCGCTCTACAGAGGTTGATGGATACCCGTGTACTTCTGTTAGAGCTCCCACGTTATAGTGACAGCGTACCGTTCGATCGTTATGAACGTTTGTAATATACGCTATAGTGTGTGTGCGTATGTGTGTTGTTGAGTGTGTGTTGAAAGGCTCATATGATAGCCTATATATAGAGTCACTAGGGAGTCCGGTATTAATTGTAGAGCAAGAGACGGGACCGGCCCAATAAATGTAATGGTTATTAGTCTGTCCATCAAAGCTTAATAACCAGGCATAAATAATAAATTATTAAGGATCAAAATATCCCACTAATTATTTCTGTAGGCCAACAATAACGGGAATGGATCTAAATCATTCCAACATTCTCCCACTTGGCCAAAGAACATAATTAATTAGTTTTTCATAATGGGATTATGTCGACAAATTATATCCTTAATAATGACCATATATCTAAATATCAAATCGGATATAGGTTGAATCTAAAACAGTCACGTAATAGATTCATCCTAAGTCACGAACTCGACATCTTCGACATTAGGCCCATAACATAAGTGGTCCTCGACGTGATTTTATATAATAATGCTTAACATTAGTGTACAGTTTATAAGCTATAAATCACATCGTCAAACATAAGTAGGATCCATATCATTACATAATGTGATCACAAAATTAATATCCATTCAAACTAATGACCTCTCCAAATCAAAGTTTGCATAAAGTCCCAAGTTACATACGTGCTCGCGAAACACCTTGGGAGGTAAAGCTTTCGTCAACGGGTCAGCTACCATAGCACTGGTACTGATGTGCTCAATGGATATTAACTCATTTTGGATCCTTTCTTTCACAACGAGATACTTAATATCAATGTGCTTTGAAGCACTACTTGACTTGTTGTTCTTAGAAAAGAATACTACAGCCTAATTATCGCAGTAAATTTTGAGTGGTTTTGGTATCGAGTTCACGACTTGAAGCCCAGCGATGAAGTTCCTAACCCAGATCGCGTGACATGATGCTTCATAACATGCAACGAACTCTGCTTCCATGGTAGAAGAAGCTGTTCGTTTGCTTTGTGCTTTTTCATGAAATGGGTGCACCAGATAACATAAATACGTATCCAGACGTTGATTTTCTGGTGTCAACGCACCCCGCATAATCGGAATCAGAGTAGCCAATAGCCTCAAGAGTATCTGATTTCCTATAAACGAGCATATAATCTTTGGTACCCTGTAAGTATCGCATAACCTTTTTGGCATTCTTCCAGTGATTCATTCCCGGGTTAATCTGGTATCGTCCAAGCATGCCAACAATATAGGCGATATCTGGGCGCGTACAGACTTGAGCATACATAAGGCTCCCTACAGCGGAAGCATAAGGGGTTTTATCCATTTCTGCTAGCGCCGATTGGGTCCTGGGACATTGTGATAAACTGAATTTTTCGCCTTTAGAGACCGGTGCAACTGTGGAAGAGCAATTATGCATGTTGTATCTTTTAAGGACCTTTTCAATATAAGCTTTCTGAGAAAGGCCTAACATGCCACGAGTTCGATCACGGTGAATTTCTATGCCAATAACATAAGAGGCTTCACCAAGATCTTTCATATCGAATTTACGCGATAAAAATTCTTTAGTCTCGTGTAACATGCCTAAATCATTACAGGCAAGTAATATGTCATCCACGTAAAGTACAAGGATGATAAATTTGCTCCCACAGATTTTCATAAATATGCACTGGTCGACCAAATTTTCTTTGAAACCGAATTCACTGATCACCTTTAAAAATTTTAAATACCACTGTCGAGATGACTGTTTAAGACCATAAATGGACTTCTTAAGCTTGCATACCATGTGTTCCTTGCCCTCAACCAGAAAACCTTCTGGTTGCATCATATAAACATTCTCATGCAAGTCACCGTTCAGGAATACTGTTTTAACGTCCATTTGATGCAACTCTAAATCATAATGAGCTACAAGGGCCATAACAATGCGGAATGAATCCTTTTTAGAAACGGGAGAGAAGGTTTCATTATAATCAATACCTTCTCTTTGTGTAAACCCTTTAGCGACCAATCGGGCCTTGTGTCGTTCGACATCGCCTTGAGGATTCATTTTGGTTTTGAATACCCATTTACAACCTATCGGTTTGAATCCTTTAGGCAAGTCTACAAGGTCCCAAACCTCATTCAACTTCATTGAGTTTAACTCTTCGTTCATAGCTTCAAGCCATTGAGTTCTTTGGTCGCGCGTCATAGCATCATCAAATGACACAGGATCATTCCCAATAGAATTATCACAGTCATCTAAGTAGACATAATCATCATGAAAAGTCGGCCTTCTCACCCGTTCAGACCTTCGTGAAGATGGTTCTGGAACAACTGATGGAAAAGGTTCATTATCGTGATCTGGTATATTAGGCATATTCTCATTATTTAACGATCCTCCCACAGATTCAGGGATTGCTAAATCTCTTGACATAATGGGAACATTTAATGATTTTGGTTCATCTTCAAGAGTTATTTTACGAGATATGCTATGATCACAAATACCGACGTTTTCTAAAAATATTGCATTGTCGAGTTTCGACAATTCTTGTGGTATGAGATGGGCAATAAAATCGAAAACCCTTAGATCGTTCTGGGTAACCGATAAAATAGCAACTTATGGTTTTTGAATCAAGCTTTCGTAAGTTTGGGTTGAAAATTTTAGCTTCAGCAGGACAGCCCCATACATGCAAATAATGAATACTCGGTTTCCTATTCGCCCATAGTTCATAAGGGGTTTTAGGCGTCGCTTTAGTAGGAACCCGATTAAGTATATGCATGGCTGTTTTAAGTGCCTCAACCCAAAGATATTCAGGTAAAGATGTTTGGCATATCATACTCCGTACCATATCCATAAGGGTACGGTTTCGCCTTTCAGCAACACCGTTCTGCTGAGGCGTCCCAGGCATGGAAACCTGATGGACTATGCCGCACTCTTGTAAGAACAAGGCAAAAGCTCCAGGATTGTGACCTGAGTCGGAGAATTTCCCGTAATATTCTCCTCCTCTATCAGATCTCACAACTTTGATTTTGCAATCGAGTTGGTTTTCGACTTCGGCTTTATAAGTCTTGAAAACCTGGAGCGCTTCGGATTTTTCGTAAAGGAGATAAATATATCCATAACGAGAGTGGTCATCAATAAACGTAATGAAGTATCGGTGGCCATTAATTCCAGCAGTATATGGACCACTGATATCTGTGTGAATCAGTTCTAATAGTCCATTACTTCTGGTGGCGCTACGTTTATTTCCTTGTGTAAATTTTCCTTTAATACACTTAATACAGGTGTCAAAATTAGAGAAATCTAATTGATGAAGAATTCCATCTTTAATGAGACGTTCCATTCTGTCTCGAGATATATGGCCCAAACGTTCATGCCACAATATCGCAGAATTCTCATCGATTATTTTTCTTTTGCCACTGGTTTGACTTGTACTAATTTCATATGCGGATTCCGTTAAATAAGCAGAAGAAGCATTTAAACGTAATTTATAGAGGTTTCCCTCCAAATTTCCGGAGCCAACAACGTGAGAGTTTATTGAAATGGTAAAACCTTTATTCTCAAACTTAAACGAGAAGCCATAAGCGTCAAGTTGAGATACATAAATAAGGTTTCTCGTGATACTGGGTACATAAGCAGTATTAAACAAGTCCAAAATGAAACCACTCTCCAAAATTAATCGGAGAGTTCCTACGGCTTCAATTGGAACATTATTTCCATTTCCAACCACAATGTTGCGTTCTCCTTTATTTAACTTCCTCACGGAACGGAATCCCTGCAATGAACAAGTTATATGCATAGAAGCACCAGTGTCAATCCACCATGTATCAGTAGAAACATTAGCAAGGAAAGATTCATAACAAACGTAGTTAGATATTTTACCCTTCTTAGCCAACCACTCCTTGAATTTTGGACATTCCTTCTGAACATGATTAGTCTCGCGGCAAAACTTACATTTCCGAGACTTTAAGCCCGAAGGACCAGCCTTGTTCACATCATTAATTTTCTTTACCTGCTGCTTCTTTTTACCCTGCCATTTACGTTTCTTGCCCTGACCTTGAGTAGTGAAATAGGCACGTTCAGGAGCCTCAGCCTTAAGTCTTTCTTCTTCCTGATCACACATACTGATCAGTTATCTCATTTTCCATTTCTCCTTCTGGGTATTATAATTGATCTTAAATGGACCAAACACAGAAGGGAGAGATGTCATAATGAAATGAACGAGAAAGCCCTCAGAGATCTCCATATCCATAGCCTTAAGCTGATTGGCCATGTCATTCATTTTGAGAATGTGCCCACGAACACCACCAACGCCATTATATTTAAGAGTAACCATTTTGGTGATCAGTGTAGTAGCAAGAGCTTTGGAAGAACTCTGAAATTGCTCCTCAATTAAGCCGAGAAAGTTTTTGGCATTATCAGAATCAGGAACGCCTCCTCGTATGTCCGAAGATATGGTACGTTTCATAGCCATTAGTGATAAGCGGTTCGACCTTTCCCACTTTTCATAAGCAGACCGCTCTTTATTAGTGCTGTCGTCTGTAAGTGGGTTAGGCATTTCAGTCCGCAAGGCATAATCAAGGTCCATAATTCCAAGGACGAGGAGAAGTTGTTCTTTCCATTTCTTGAAGTTGCTACCCGTCAGCGTTTCAATTGATGCAATTTGGCTCATAATCGTGGCTGTAATCACAGAGTCAATTAAGCTCATCAGAAAAGCACAAATCGTAATTTGAACTCAACCACTTAAAGAAGTACACTTTAATTAGGAAAGTAAATACATAAGCTTTCCATTGAGAAAAGAAATATAAATGCAAACTTCCGTTGGGCCGCTTACAAAAATATAAATAAGATTTTCTCCTTTAAACATAAGTGCTAAAGTATGGAAAATAATCATAAATTTCCATTAAGAAATAGCATATTATTATAACCTTCCGTTGGGCCGATTATAATAAAAAGCACATTCATTTCTCCGTTAACTTTAGCATTAATTATAATTTAAATTCACATCACCGTTGGGCAGAAGATGAATCCAAACTATAATTAAATAAATTCATTTTTATGAATCGCCAAAATTTTCGTTAGCTTAATATGGCTTGATTCGATTAATATAAAACATAAGTGTGGTTTCATTAGTCTTATCTATTCAATTGGCAATCTTCCGTTGGGCCGATATACCAGAAGAATAAATAAGAACCACTTGGCGTTAATGATGTATATATTTTGCGCTTAGACTTAATGCGCAATTTCATTAGTATATACATAATATAGTGTTGTCACGTTAATGCCTATAAGAGATCTATATACTAATTAAGACATTATTTAGTATATACGGATAAAATGATAAAGACATATAACTACATATTGACAACCCCATAAGCGTGTGGACCATTGCATTATGTTGTCTAGCTTTTATCATGTATTATTATATAACTATCAATCTTGCATGCACATAAGATTCCAATAGTGGGTCATGCCTTTGATAAAAACTTCAATAATGAGACACCATGACATAATGCGTAACATGTCCTAGCAATGCTTTCTAATTTTTTATTTTTTATTTTATTATTATTTTTTTAATGATAATAATATTATTATATGAATTTGTCCTTATTAAAAGAACAAAAACTAGTGGAAATATGACTCACATACACGTTATAGCATGGTTTGCATAGTGTTAAACTCAATAATGCCACCTTTTAATCATTTTATGAGAGTCATCTTTAGTGATGAATTCACGAGGCTGTCGTAAGGAGAATAGTGTTTCTTTATAGAAACCTTTTTCTCTGCATAGCTCGCACGGATTTTTGCATGTAAAAAGCTTCATCATCGTTTCAAGTATAAGCTATGTGGATCATCATCATACACCTCTTGAAGTGGGTGGTAAGATCACATGCTTCTTAACAAGATCAACGAAGCTTTATAGATCTTACGTAGTTGATGTTCATGATATTCATTATACACGTATGTGTGTTATCATGATCATAAGCTACGTATCATCGCAATCGCTCGAAGTTCATGAGGAGTCGATCGGTGAAATACGCAGAGACATCTCATAAATTCCCACTGACGGTGCGAATGGTCTTAGATCCACCATCAACCGGAAGATCGTGAGATATGATCCGATGAGGTAACCATATATAAGACATCATCATACTACGAACGACGAGACGAGGTCATTCGACTTCGACTACGTCGATCTTAAAGGTAATCATACTCGATCCATGCATCGAATAAATCCATGCATCGAATAAATACTGGCTCTGATACCAAATGTTAGTTTTGACGGATCACGGTCACGATAGTCGTTACGTAATCTCGAGCCCATACTCGAGTTACTAACGTAACTGTTGGATCCTTAAGCATAGCGTCTTAAGGTAATCTCGTTTTCGTAAGCGAGATCACCACCGTGAAGTGGATCTTTTCTAATACATGATCGAAATGAGTTTTTACTAAGAATTACCTGTGTTTATCGCAGACATCGTTGATGGTCGTCAGGACGCGATCTTCGCCTCTTTCGCTCTACAGAGGTTGATGGATACCCGTGTACTTCTGTTAGAGCTCCCACGTTATAGTGACAGCGTACCGTTCGATCGTTATGAACGTTTGTAATATACGCTATAGTGTGTGTGCGTATGTGTGTTGTTGAGTGTGTGTTGAAAGGCTCATATGATAGCCTATATATAGAGTCACTAGGGAGTCCGGTATTAATTGTAGAGCAAGAGACGGGACCGACCCAATAAATGTAATGGTTATTAGTCTGTCCATCAAAGCTTAATAACCAGGCATAAATAATAAATTATTAAGGATCAAAATATCCCACTAATTATTTCTGTAGGCCAACAATAACGGGAATGGATCTAAATCATTCCAACAATGTGTTCTGAGTGTAGATTGATTGCTTAAATTTCACTTTCTGATTTTTCGATTGCTTAGGCTGAACGCAGCTGAATATGTAAACTTACAGAGTGGATTGGCTCGTTGATACTTACTAGAGTCCTCATGAAAGTTGATATCAAAAAAGCCTTACGGAACATTGGATTGGGATTTCCTTAGAAACTGGCTCTGCTTGCTGAAATTCCCTATGAAATTCCCTATATCTCCCACTAAATGGAGTAGGAGCTCATGCCAAGCTTTGGTGGCAAAGATCACCTCTAGAATTCGTTGTTGGGCATCTAGAAATCTTTCCTATGCTGGGAGATTATGTCTGATCAACTCTATTCTCTTAGCTGTTCATGGTTTCTGGGGATCCATTTTCATCCTCCATAATGCTGTTACGAAGGAGATTGACAGAATATGCAAGGAGTTTTTGTGGGGGAAGAAGGCGAGCGGCAAATGTATTCCCCCTGTTAACTGGGAACATGTTTGCTGTCCTAAATCCAAAGGTGGACTGAATCTTCGAGATTGTGTGACTTGGAATCAAGCTCTTGCTGGTAAGCAAATATGGGATATAAGTAACTTTGGATGTTGACTCTCTATGGATAACGTGGATCAATGTAGTCTACTTGAAAGGAGTTTGTTTCTGGGATTTCAAGCCTGCGGCTGACTCTAGTTGCCATTGGAAGAAGCTGCATAGGCTTAAGGAGAGATTTCGTGCTGGCTATGTTGGGAGAACTTGGAGTCCCTCTCGAGATGGCAAATACTCAGTAAGTTCAGGATGCAATGGCTCAAAGGTGATCTGCCAAATTTCCATCTTAGTAAGGCCATCTGGAACAGGTTTAACATCCCCTAAGCATTCGTTTATGCTATGGATTATGTTGCAGAAACGTCTATTAACTTTTGACAGATTAGCCAATTGGGGAGTGGCAGTTGATAACAAAATCTGTTGACTGTGTGGAATTGTTGATGAATCAATTGATCACCTTTTCATGGCCTGTCAATACAGCCAACAGTTAGCCATTTCTATCTTTTGATGCATGGTTAACCGATTGATGCGTGTGGGGGGGCAAAAAGAAGATGCAGGTCCTTCATCAGTATAGCTTGCTATGCTTCTTATGGTTTATCATATTTGGAGGGAGAGAAATAGAAGAGTTCGGGTGAACATTCAGTGGAGCAACTTGTCCATATTATTGTGCAAGAGATGAAATGGCGAATCAGTTCGATTTGTCACCTGAAGAATGCAAGTGGAGCTGATTTGTTTCACGTGTTTGCTTTTATCCGTTTTATTAAATTGGTTTGCCTGTAGGCTGAGGATACTGTAATCTTTCATGGTGGCTGTGGTAAATGAATAACATCATTCTACCAAAAAAGAGAAAGCGACACATGCTTGGACCGATATTGATACATATTAAAAGGACTTCATTTAGGTGTAGTTTATCTACGTGAAATATATTTTTTGTTCTAAATAAAAAAATGGGGAATTATTTTCCATGATCCCTATCTTTCGTACTTGAGATTTTTACTAACCGACAAACTGATCGAACTGTTATATAGTTTAATACTGCTCTATCTTCTTGTCGTTTGAGGATATTACACGCATATTACGAAATAAAGTAAAATCTACATTATATTAATTAATTATGTTGTCTTACTAATTTAATAATTTCTATTTAAAATAAGGGCTAAAATTGGAAATAGTTAATATTTTATCTTGAAAACTGTAACGACTTGTTTTAAAGACAAATAATTTCTAAAACGAAACAAATGGAGTATAAATTTTATTATTTATTGCAGAGGATGTTGTGCTTTTCCTCTGATGTGTTCCGTTAGCAAACTTAGTTACGATGGCTGCTCTGCTATCAATTATCATAACTCGGACCCTTTTTTCATAAATGTTTAAAACGTGTGGTCCTTTTACCTACCCGTTTTTATATATAAACCGTTCGCAATGAAGTCGAAAAACGACACTGCTCAATTAAAGAAAAATCCTATACACTCAACCTCAAAATAAGTGAATAAGAGAGAAAAAAAACAAAAGAAATTAAATGAACGAGCTTCTTACAAGCAAGTCGTTACCTTTCTTTCCCCTTCTCACATCTTTTCAACAAGTGTCCAAATGACAATTCAGTACACTGTCCCATCTGCCAACCAACCATTTCTATGTCTATCGTATTTATTATGAATGGCGTACATGGATGCGACCTGAGAGGTGTTATCAGTGTGTTTTAAATATTTTAACATATTGGGCTATGATCTTTTAGATTATAATGTTTGCATAACGGGACGTGTGCGAAATAAATGTGTGTGAGTGTATAATATTAAATTATTAAATAAGAGTGTTTTTTTAAATCGGGTCTTCCGCAGCTTACGTTGCGAAAAATCCGCCAACTAGTTATAGGAAAAGTGGGTCGTGACAGAGAAAATTCCTTATCATGCCCTGTCAGAAATTAAACTTCCTGTTCAGTACCCATACGAAAAAATCTTCCTGTTAAGTACCCATCTGCAAAAAGTTGTGTGTTTAATACCCCTAAACAGTGAACGGACGGAAATACCCTTTCCTGATATTAAATTGGGCATCATACCAACTATTCTGATTATTAAACCAATTGTTATTATCATTATACCAACAAAATAATGTTAAATTGGAAATTATACCAACTGTTATCGTTATTATACCAGCAGAATTGAAACTAATAAACAGATGGTATAATTTACTCAGTTTCTGGTATAATAGCAAAATTAGTTGGTATAATCTCCAATTTTGCTGTATAAAATTAAAACAACTTTATTTATTGGTATAATAACTGAGATAGATGGTATAATAACGATAATGTATGGTATATTTTCCACAATTTATGGTATAATTGCAAAAATTAGTTGGTATATAATCCAATTTCGCTGTATAAAATTAAAATAACAATATTTATTGTTATAATAACGGAAATAGATGGTATAATCTCCCCAATTTCTGGTATAATAGCAAAATCAGTTGGTATAATGCCTAATTTTTTTATAAATTATAATACCTTTATTTATTGGTATAATTACGAAAACAAATGGTATAATTTCCATAATTTCTAGTATAATAGCATAATCAGTTTGTATAATGTTCAATTTCATTTTATAAAATTCGAATTATAATAACGTAGTATAATGTTCGAACATTTGGTATAATTTCTACAAATTTCTGGTATAATTTCAATTTTATTTGTATAATAACAAGTTTTGTTGGTATAATTCATGTGAAATAATTTATTCAACTTCAATGGAATATGTGAGATATGGGTATTTTCGTCTTTTTAACGCTGAAAAGACTTTTTAGGTACTGCAGAGGAATAAATTTTCAGATAGGTACTTATAAGGAAGAAATAATTCGAGTGGTATTTAAGAGGAAGTTTAAACTTTGAGAGGAACTGATAAGGAATTAACCCCTACAAAAACAAGTAGCCAGTCTCAGTCACCAAGCACAAGCAGTGCAGTGCATACAAAACCTTGAAAAGAAATAACTGATAAAAAAAAAGAAAAGAAAAAAATATGTACTTCCTTCAATCTTCTTCTAGCTTCTTCACCATCGTCATCCTCTTTACTCTTTACTTCTCTTACAACCTTCTAAGAAGAGGCAAGAAATCATGCGAGCCAACGAATTATCCCATAATAGGAATGATCCCAGTCGTCGTCCAACAAGTAAATCGAGCCCACGATTACATAACACAAGTTCTCAACGAGTGCGGCGGCACCTTCGAATTCAAAGGCCCGTGGCTTTGCAACATAAACATGGGATTCACAAGCGATCCCGCAAATATCCACCACGTCTTCAGCAGAAACTTCGACAACTACCCAAAAGGGCCCGAATTTCGCAAGATGTTCGAAATCTTGGGAGATGGGATCTTCAACGCTGACTTCGAACTGTGGGAGTTTCACAGGAACACAACTCGTTCGTTGCTCAACCACGGCGAATTCAACAAGTTGTTGGAGAAGACTGTTTGGGGGAAGATAGAGCGTGGGCTCATCCCCGTCCTTGATCGTTTCTTGGACGGAGAAATTATCGACTTGCAAGACGTTTTCCAGAGGTTTACGTTCGATACGATATGCGAGTTGGTTTTGGATTTCGACCCGAAGAGCTTGTCGTTGGATATGCCTCACATTCGTTGCGAAAAGGCGTTTAGCGACGTGGCCGAGTCGCTTCTTTTCAGGCACGTGATCCCAGAAAGCGTATGGAGGCTTATGAATTACTTGAGGATTGGGACGGAGAGGAAACTCGTCGAATCTTGGAAGGCATTCGACGAGTTTGTGTATCCTAAGGTGAAGGAAGATTATGTAGACGAAGGGAAAGGTTTGAACTTTATGAGTACTTTCAAGGAAGGTTACATCGAGGACGAGAGAGCGAAGAACGCCGCTCGTGGTTTGAAGGATTTCTTGAGAGATACTTCGGTGAATTTAATGTTTGCGGGTAGGGACACGACCAACACTTGTCTGACGTGGCTCTTCTGGCTCCTTTGCAAGAATCCCGCGTCGAAGATCAAGATAATAGAGGAGTTGAAGGAGAAGCTCGGCTTGAAAGACGGTGAAAAATGGAAGTTTTTCACAGCGAAGGAGTCGAATAAATTGATATATCTCCACGGAGCTTTGCTAGAGTCTCTAAGGCTGTTCCCGCCCGTGGCTCTCGAGCACAAGTCTCCGATTAAGGCGGACGTTCTGCCGAGCGGTCATTATTTGCCGGCGAATTCGAAGTTGATATTTTCGTTCTATTCGGTGGGGAGAAGCGAGTCGGTTTGGGGAAAAGATTGCTTGGAATTCAGGCCGGAGAGGTGGATTTCGTCCAAGGGAGGAAGTTTATTGCACGAGCCGTCGTATAAGTTTCCCGCGTTTAACGCGGGGCCCAGGACTTGTTTGGGCAAAGAGATGGCTTTTGTTGAGATGAAAATGGTGGCTTCGATTATTTTGTACCATTACGAGGTTGAGCTCGTGGAGGGTCAGAAAGTATGTCCTAAGACTTCTGTAATAATTCAGGCCAAGCATGGATTGAAAGTTAGGCTGTCCAAGAGACAACAGCCCTTTTAATTTGGTGATTGTTATATTGCTGCATAAATGACGTAGGACGTGGATGGATTCTCACGTTCTCTTTTCTTTTCTTTTTTTTTTTTTGTTTTTTTGGAATTTGTACATGTTTCCTGCATGGATGTTGGGATCAAATAATCATCAATAAATTACAATATTATATAGTACTAGACCCGTGCGATGCACGGGGTTTCTTTTTCAAGTATATACATGCATGCATATGTTAATAAGAAAAAAGTAAGTCGTTTATGCATATGGATAGTATGACTGATGAAATAGTCTTTGATGAACCACAAAATGACATGTATGATCGTTATTCGTATCGATTTGGCTCATACAATAAAGAAACTAAGATGGTGTATGCATGAGGTTATTTTTTGTCAAATATAAACACAATTTTCAAGTTAGACAGGTTTTGTCCACATATCAATCTTTTTATTGTGTAATATAAAATTATTGCAGGATTTTCCTTAGTTTTTTTATAAAAACAACAATAAAAACATATTCTATTGTCTCACTGCAGCGCAGTCTTACAGTCTTGCAATGTTCAAGTAGTAGTTGTGTTGGGCGTACAGTCTTATAATGTTTAAGTAGTACAGTCTCATGCCGTGCACCGTACAGTCTTACAATGTTGAAGTAGTGCAACCTCACAGTTATAGTCTTACAAACTTAAACGTCGTTCTTTCGGTCGCACAAACGTGACACAGTCTTAAACTTCGCACTATATATTCTGAGCTATTTTGTTATATGACGCAATACACTGCAGTTGCTAGCCTATGAGCGATGAATTATGTTGTTTTTTTTTCTAAGTGGACGCAATATTCTAAGCAATTTTTTTTCAATCTTCCATAAAATAATAAAATATCTAGACATGCAATGACATATTTCTTATGTGATATATAAGTACACTCGAGCTTGTTACTTTCCAACAAAAATTAGCGAGCTGACTAATGCCTCGAGCAAATTACTTTCCAACAATACTAGACACTGCACATGTGACCTGACTCTCGAGCTTGGCATTATCACCATCACCCAAAATTTCTTTATTAGCGAGCTACACAAACCGAATCTTTACCAATGTCTGAACAACTAACCAATGCCTGAACTCCCTAAAGTAAGCTTTCGATTTTTTCATTAATACCATTTGAATTTATGGGATTCATGGGAGTATAAGAATATTCAAAAGCAGAATTTTCTTACAGCAGATTCTTAACTTCGAATTACCTTATGACGAAGAACTTAGTTACGATGATGTTTTCGTGGGATTGTACGTGGCGATGGTAGTTGGGCAGCATTCGTAGAAGAACCTGCCGCCCAAGAATGAACAATAGTCTTAGTATATGCACTTCAAACGTAAGAAAAGTAGCAGATTCTAAGCGAAGAATTCATGAACTGAAACACAAAGAGACATTAGGGGAAAAGAATACCACACCTTAACTTCAGATTGACACATTGTCTTTATCATGAAACGAATGCCTTGAGAGAGGAAGAAGACGCTCCCGCTCTTTCCCTGGGACGAAAGTTCTCTTAGGGTATCGTTTTAACATCTGTGACGCCTGTAATGAAGGCCTTGTCAGTAGGAAACACCGATCACTTGGAGATGATGACCGAGGTTGAGAAGTTCTTCATGTCCGAAGTGGTCGAGCTTGTTACGTCGCTGGTGTCTTCCCCGACTTGGTAGGCGAGTTCGTAGTTTCCGCCGCTGCTGTTGAACTTCTTCAGCACGGAGCTACCGGTGGACGCAATCAAGATTTTCTTGTTGGGCGGTTTCGATTTGCTTAGAGCGTTCAAAACTGCGCCTGTTACGTCTAAACCTTGATTTTTGGCGAGATACGCAGCGTTCTGTACAAAAACGTAGCACAATGTATAGTTTAAGTTATAGAATAACTGTAAGAGGAGAATTTAATAGAGAATACAAACCTCAATGGCAATCATTCCGCCGGAGATAGAAGACGCGTTAGTTGCGTATGCGAGAAAATCAGACAACTGCATGAAATTCCCGTCATTCCGGGCTTTCGGGTTTCGGTACAGTGAATAGTTGGTGTACAGTGTACACATTGGTGATAGCAGCTGCCCAAAGTAAAAAACGATGAAGGTAAGTGTGAAATGATCAGATATACTTCCTCCGTCCCATTTAAATGTTCCCGAAGATTAGTAGGCACGGAGATTAAGAAATCACATTATTTTAATATTATAGTACACCTTTTGAAGTATGGAGAGAGAAAAGCTATTAGTAGATACGCAAATCGAGAAGACTTTTTTTAATATTAATGATGTAATTAGTTTAATTAGTGGGATAATTTTTTATCAAAAATGGAAATGAGAAGAATTATGTGGGACGCCCGAAATAGAAAGATGAGAAGAAATAAGTGGGACTGAGGTAGTATCATGGTAAGTTAACGTTTACGCCCATGTAAGGCTATAAGCCTAAATTCCACTTTTTATGTTCATGTCAGGATTATCGGAGGTGAGATTGCTGAAATCTTTGTTCGTTCCAATGTTTGTCTTATATCTGAGGTTGATAGATCCCAAGCAAAACGGTAATCCATCGATCGTTATTTGGACTGGGCGGCTAGTATGTGGCGCCCCGCCATCTACTACTATTTTCTTACACTAACTTACGTGACTAAATAGAAATATAAATATATTACATACAAAATACTGATATAATTTTTCTTTCTACATAGCAAACCATACACTGCTATTTTACAATACAAACATTATTCGAATGTTTTACATATAATACAAACATATTTTACAAACACAGCGTAATTAACATAACACCCGCCACACAGGTCGCATCCATGTACACACCACCCTCAAAAGTCACCGGAAGTTCCAGAAGGACCAGCCTCGCCTTTCACAGGCTCACATACCGTGTTCACTGCGTCTACAACACATAAAAACATGGGATGAGCTATAAAGCTCAGTAAGTGGAAATATGCATGTATGCACGTGTCAACTAGCAAAGGCATCCACGCCAGTGCTTTATAATACTCACATACTCATAACATTCTTATTTCTTCCTCGTTTCTTTTTCATTTATACCTGGCCCATAGCTAACTTACTACTCGCACCATCATAACATGAGCTCAAATCCTATACGGATAAAATACGATAGTCGGCCCACTCTGGCTAGGACAAAACTAGGATTTATCTCCAGTTTTTCCATTCACCAGGTCGCCCCTCTATCTGGCCATCGTCCTTTTTCATTGCGGTTGCCTTTCCTGGCACTCTAGCTTACGCCATGTGTTTCGTCCAGGTGACCCTCGTCCGCTACCTAAATAATTAGGTACATACATTCGACGGTTTTACCCCCGTCATGGTGCCTTTGTAGAAGTAGCTATCATTCCTTTACATCTTGACATCAATTACCAATATCGTCAAACATATTTTGTTCTCAGACGATCTTATTCTGTGCATACTCATACTTCTAACTCTCACATCGTACGTGTATGCACATGCTCATGTCACATAAAAATGCGATAAATGTTTACCATGCAAAAGCATATCGAAACATTTCACGTCATAATTCATAACCATATATTCTCACCAAAGCACATAGTCACGTAAGACAAATACATATAACACAAATTATGTGTTGTAGGTGAGATTCCCACTTACCTGACGTCCTTAAGCTAATCGCTAACCGGTCTGTTGAGTTTCCTAAAATATCGTCCTTTAACCACGAAAGACCATAAAATCAGTTTATATATTATATTAGTTGACTACGTAAATTTTCGTTCAAAAATTCCATCAAAAAGGACGTTTGCCTATACCGTAAATTGACCCTGAAGACACCGAGAGACAAATTATGATCGGGCGTTACGAAAGACCATGCCCATTAGACTCAGAATATTTTTCTGATTAAATAGTGTAAAAATAATTTTCCTCAAAACCTTTCAATTCGCAAAACACAACCCGTGAAATGGAATTCGCAAAATTGTTATAATTCGCAAAAACTACTGTTTACTGTTCATTCGCAAACGTTACTGTTCATTCGAAAAGTTACTATTCATTCGAAAAGTACTGTTCATTCGCAAAGTGTTACTGTTCATTCGCAAAGTGTTACTGTTCATTCGCAAAGTTACTGTTCACTTTGCGAATTCACTGTTCATCCGCGAAGTTAATGTTCACTTTGCGAAGTCACTGTTCACCCGCAAAGTTCACTTCACTTTGCGAAGTCACTGTTCACTTTGCGAATTCACTGTTCACCCGCAAAGCGAATCACTGTTCACCCGCGAAACTCACTTCGCACCCTCAATTCGCAAACCTCATTTTCACACTTACAATTCGCCAATCTTCTCACAATTCGCAAAGTTAATAACACACACACAGTTCGCAAAATTCATTCAACCCGCAAAACTCTCAATTCGCAAATTAATTCGCAAACTATTAAAAATTCGCGAACTCAACAAACACTGTTAATACCCAAAAACTTAAAACCTTCGATTAAAATCCATTTTTTCAAGAACGCGATGAACATCATAAAAACTTCAAAATATATTTAGACCATTTAAATTAAAAATCTGTATAAAACCTGAGCAAATCTAACTTTTCACACTTAGAACATATCAAATCGTAATTAAAAACATAAAAGTTAGAGTAGAAATTTATACCCTCTCCAAGCTTAAGTTCAACCTCTATAGTTTGAGTTCTCCGTCTTCTCTCTAGATTACTTTTCTTATGATTGAATAAATGATTAATCTTACTTCTCCATTAGTGCTTTAGACAACAAAAGACAAAACCCAACGTTGATATTTACCTAATCCGAAAAGCATTGTCTCCCACTTGTCTTTCCTACTTAATTATAATTAATTTATTATTATAATATTTCCCAACTTCTACACTTTGCACTTCCACACTTTGCACTTCCACACTTTGCACTTCCACACTTTGCACTTCCCAACTTCAAAGGTTCAAAGTTTGCACTTTGCACTTTGCAACTTCACGCATCCTTATAACTCGCAAAGTATACTTCACATACTCAAACACTTCGCGAACCTTTTAACTCGCGAAGTCTACCTCACATATTCATAGTTCGCCACTTAAATTGGCCCGTGAAAATTCTTATTTCACGATTCACGAATCTTCGTAATTCGCCAACTTCATAAATTTCACATAAGCACATAATATATAAAATATGCAGTCATATAATCACGTAATATGCATGCAAATTTATTGGCCGGCTTACTTACGGGACCCGGGTATTACATTCTCCCCCCCTTAAAGAGGATTTCGCCCCCGAAATCGGGTTAGTTGAAACAATGCTGGGTAGCGACTTCTCATATCATCTTCACGTTCCCATGTAGCTTCTTCTACTAACTGATTCTGCCATAATACTTTCACTAATGAAATCTCTTTATTTCGTAATCTCTTTACTTCATACATCAAAATTTCCACTGGCTTCTCTTCATAACTCAAATCTGGCTGAAGTTGTTGATGCACAAATTCGTTACTTAATACATGGTTCGGATCAGCAACATATTTTCTCAGCGTTGACACATGAAAGACATCATGAACTTGTGCCAACGAAGCTGGTAACTCCAGTTGATAAGCTACCTCGCCAACTCTTTTGATTATCTTGAAAGGTCCAATGTATCTTGGGCTTAACTTGCCCTTTCGCCCAAACCGTTTTACACCTTTCATTGGAGATACTTTTAAAAATACCCAGTCATCAATTTCAAATTCCAATGACCTTCGCCCTTGGTCTGCGTAACTCTTCTGTCGACTTTGAGCCGTTCGCATTCTCTCTCGTATTTTTGCTATTGCCTCGGTCATCTCTTGAACCATATCAGGCCCTAACATCGCACGTTCGCCAACTTCATCCCAATGTATAGGAGATCGACACTTGCGTCCATATAAAGCTTCATATGGTGCCATCCTAATAGTTGCATGATAACTATTGTTGTAGGAGAATTCAATCAATGGCAGATATTTACTCCAATTCCCCTTGAAATCCAAAACACATGCTCGTAACATGTCTTCCAATGTTTGGATAGTTCGTTCAGATTGACCGTCAGTCTGAGGATGATAAGCCGTACTGAAAGACAACTTAGTCCCCATCGCCTTCTGTAAACTTATCCAAAATTTAGATAAGAACCGCGAATCTCGATCTGAAATTATCGATAACGGAATTCCGTGGAGTCGAACTATTTCTTGAATATACAATTCTGCATAGCGCTCCATGGAAAATATCGAACTTATGGGTAGAAAATGAGCTGACTTGGTTAATCGATCGACTACAACCCAAATAGCATCATAACCTTTTACAGTCTTTGGTAAGCCAACGATGAAATCCATCGTAATATGATCCCATTTCCATTCAGGTATCGGCAAAGGTTGTAATGTCCCCGCCGGTCGTTGATGCTCCGCTTTTATTTGTTGACAAGTCAGACATTGACTTACAAATTTCGCAATGTCTCTTTTCATTCCCGGCCACCAATAATTTATTCGTAAGTCTCGATACATTTTTGTAGCCCCTGGATGTACCGAATAGATTGTGGTATGTGCTTCCTTCATTATAGTTCTTCGAATTTCCGCATTATCGGGTACATATAAACGGTCTCTGTAACATAAACTTCCATCATCTTGTATCTTGAAATCCGATGCAGGTTGTTCCATTTGAGTGTCTTTGATCTTTAAATAAAGTTCATCTTCTTCTTGTGCCTTTTTAATTTGGTCCAGTATTGTCGGTTGTAAAGTTAATGCAGCCAGTCGTGCTTCGACTTCTCCCAATTGTATTACCTCCAGTTCCAGTAGATGTAACTCCGCACTTACAGCTTTTCGACTTAACGCATCGGCCACCACATTTGCTTTGCCTGGGTGATAACTGATCACACAATCGTAGTCTTTGACCAGTTCTAGCCACCTTCTTTGCCTCATATTTAATTCCTTCTGAGTAAAGAAATATTTCAGACTCTTGTGATCCGTGTAAATTTCACACCGCTCCCCATATAAATAATGCCTCCAAATTTTTAAAGCGAACACCACTGCGGCTAACTCCAAGTCATGAGTCGGATAATTCTTTTCATACTCCTTCAATTGCCGAGAGGCATAAGCTATCACATTTCCATGTTGCATTAGTACACATCCCAGACCATTCCTTGATGCATCGCTGTAAACCGAAAATCCTCCAGTCCCAGATGGTATGGTAAGAACTGGAGCTGATGTGAGTCGTTTCTTCAATTCTTGAAAACTTTGCTCACACTCCTCACTCCAATAAAATGGAACATTCTTTCTTGTTAGCTTCGTCAATGTTGATGCAATCTTTGAGAAATCTTTAATGAACTTTCTGTAGTATCCAGCTAAGCCAAGAAAACTCCGTACTTCAGTGACATTGGTTGGTTGTGGCCAACTGTTGATAGCTTCAATTTTGCTAGGATCCACAGAAATTCCCTATCCAGAAATGATGTGACCTAGAAATGCGACTTGACTCAACCAAAATTCACATTTCTTGAACTTGGCATATAATTGATTTTCTCGTAATATTTCAAGAACTTTCTTCAGATGCATTTCGTGTTCCTCCTTCGTCTTCGAATATATAAGGATGTCATCGATGAATACAATGACAAACTTGTCCAAAAATTGTTTGAACACCCGATTCATTAGATCCATAAATGCCGCTGGCGCATTAGTCACCCCGAAAGGCATGACTAAAATTCATAGTGTCCATATCTGGTCCTGAACGCCGTCTTTGAAATATCTTCTTTTCGAACCTTCAATTGATGATACCCCGATCGTAAATCTATTTTTGAAAACACCGTGGCACCTTGAAATTGATCAAACAAATCATCTATTCTTGGTAGGGGATATTTATTTTTTATTGTTATCTTATTCAACTCTCTGTAGTCGATACATAGTCGCATCGACCCATCCTTCTTTCGCACAAACAAAACTGGCGCTCCCCAAGGAGAAAAACTGGGTTGGATAAATCCCTTCTGTAATAAATCATCCAACTGCTCTTTTAACTCCTTTAATTCAGCTGGCGCTAACCGATATGGAGTCTTTGAGATTGGAGCAGATCCTGGTATTAAATCGATCGTAAATTCAATCTCTCGATCTGGTGGTAATCCTGGTAAATCTTCTGGAAAAACATCAGGAAAATCTCGTACCACAGTCACCTCTTCTAATTTTGGCATTGAACTATCCTCTGATTTTATCGCAAAAACTAGATACGCTTCGCATCCCACCTTAATCAAACGTTGCGCCTTTGTCACTGAAATTCTAGAAATATTCCTTTCCTTAATTGTTCCCACGAAACTGAAAGGCTCGTTCTCTTCAATATTGAACGTAACTGTCTTGCGATTACAATCAATGACAGCTCCATATTTTGATAGCCAATCCATTCAAAGAATTACCTCATAATCGTGCATTGGGATGACGATTAAATCAACAAACAATTCTCTTCCGTCCACTAACACAGGACAATTCCGTAATACTAGATTGGTTCGCATTGCAACTCCGTGTGGAACGGTCACATTATACTCGCAATTAGATAGGGTAGGTGTAATCCCGAGTCTCGCCATATATTTATTGGATGCAAATGAATGCGTAGCTCCTGAATCTACTAATATGCATGTTGGTACTTGGTGTATAAGTAGAATACCTGCAACCACAGATGGATTAGCCTCCGCTTCCTCTGAAGTCAGCGTGTACACTCTAGCCGGTACAGCTGGTGGTCTCACTTGATTCATAACTTGACCTCCTGGTGCATTCTCTGGACATGCTCTCGCAAAATGTCCCGTCTTCCCACACTTGTAACAAGTAGCATTCTGTGAAAAACATATTCCCAAATGACGTCGTCCACATCTCGCGCAAATTGGTATTGGTGCTGGGGGTCTCCCCTGGTTAAGATTTTGTTGTTGTGGTGGTCCAGGTCTGTTCTGAAAATTTTGCTTCCCGCCTTTAGGAATGAATTGCCGTTTCTGATTTCCACCCCTCCAGTTTGCTCCTTGTACGAATTTTCGCTTTGCCTCCTGAGCACGAATAATTCGTGTCTCAGCCTGTTCTGCCACCATTGCTCGCTCCGCCACTTGAGCATATGAAGCTCCTTGTATTCCAGCCATATTAACATCACGGTACAACTCTGGCTTCAAACCCTCAAGGAATCGTTCGACCTTCAAAGCATCAGTGCTCACCATATGAGTCGCGAACCTTGACAGTTGTTCAAACTTTCTAATATACTCAGCCACAGTCATCATCCCTTGCTTGATATTGATGAACTCATTCATGCGCTGAGCTCGCACAGGTGCAGTAAAATATTTGTTTCTGAACAGCTCCTTGAAACGTTCCCAGTTCATTGTGACAGGATCTTCAATAACTTGTATGGTGTCCCACCAGTGACCTGCACTTCCTCGTAGTAAAAATGCAGCACTTAAAACCTTCTCATTTTCAGGAATTCTGCTATATTGGAACATGCTCTCTAAAGTTCTAATCCAATCCTCAGCAGATGTTGGGTCAATGGCATCTTCAAAAATAGGAGGGTTCAGTCTGCGAAATCTTTCACCCACAACTTCAACTTGATTAGCCTGAGAGACTCCATTGTTTCTTGCCCCCTCAGAGTTTCGCTGCTGAATCAACTCTTGAATCTGTTGAGACTGCTGACGAACTAACTCGGTGAGCTGAAGAATAGTCGAGTCTCGATTTTCAGTCTGGGTTACATTTTCCCCATCATGATTGTTTACCCCACTGCCTTCTCCTCTGGTTCTAACCATGTTGTTTCTCTTACCCTAACAGTCCCTAAGGCCAATAAATCATGCGATGCAAGAAATTCACAATATTATATAACTTACGAGCAAGGCTATCTTCCGCGCTTTTGAGTGTGTGTACATGGACAGTCTACAGAAACTGCAAACCGAAGCTCTGATACCAACCTGTGGCGCCCCGCCATCTACTACTATTTTCTTACACTAACTTACGTGACTAAATAGAAATATAAATATATTACATACAAAATACTGATATAATTTTTCTTTCTACATAGCAAACCATACACTGCTATTTTACAATACAAACATTATTCGAATGTTTTACATATAATACAAACATATTTTACAAACACAGCGTAATTAACATAACACCCGCCACACAGGTCGCATCCATGTACACACCACCCTCAAAAGTCACCGGAAGTTCCAGAAGGACCAGCCTCGCCTTTCACAGGCTCACATACCGTGTTCACTGCGTCTACAACACATAAAAACATGGGATGAGCTATAAAGCTCAGTAAGTGGAAATATGCATGTATGCACGTGTCAACTAGCAAAGGCATCCACGCCAGTGCTTTATAATACTCACATACTCATAACATTCTTATTTCTTCCTCGTTTCTTTTTCATTTATACCTGGCCCATAGCTAACTTACTACTCGCACCATCATAACATGAGCTCAAATCCTATACGGATAAAAATACGATAGTCGGCCCACTCTGGCTAGGACAAAACTAGGATTTATCTCCAGTTTTTCCATTCACCAGGTCGCCCCTCTATCTGGCCATCGTCCTTTTTCATTGCGGTTGCCTTTCCTGGCACTCTAGCTTACGCCATGTGTTTCGTCCAGGTGACCCTCGTCCGCTACCTAAATAATTAGGTACATACATTCGACGGTTTTACCCCCGTCATGGTGCCTTTGTAGAAGTAGCTATCATTCCTTTACATCTTGACATCAATTACCAATATCGTCAAACATATTTTGTTCTCAGACGATCTTATTCTGTGCATACTCATACTTCTAACTCTCACATCGTACGTGTATGCACATGCTCATGTCACATAAAAATGCGATAAATGTTTACCATGCAAAAGCATATCGAAACATTTCACGTCATAATTCATAACCATATATTCTCACCAAAGCACATAGTCACGTAAGACAAATACATATAACACAAATTATGTGTTGTAGGTGAGATTCCCACTTACCTGACGTCCTTAAGCTAATCGCTAACCGGTCTGTTGAGTTTCCTAAAATATCGTCCTTTAACCACGAAAAGACCATAAAATCAGTTTATATATTATATTAGTTGACTACGTAAATTTTCGTTCAAAAATTCCATCAAAAAGGACGTTTGCCTATACCGTAAATTGACCCTGAAGACACCGAGAGACAAATTATGATCGGGCGTTACGAAAGACCATGCCCATTAGACTCAGAATATTTTTCTGATTAAATAGTGTAAAAATAATTTTCCTCAAAACCTTTCAATTCGCAAAACACAACCCGTGAAATGGAATTCGCAAAATTGTTATAATTCGCAAAAACTACTGTTTACTGTTCATTCGCAAACGTTACTGTTCATTCGAAAAGTTACTATTCATTCGAAAAGTACTGTTCATTCGCAAAGTGTTACTGTTCATTCGCAAAGTGTTACTGTTCATTCGCAAAGTTACTGTTCACTTTGCGAATTCACTGTTCATCCGCGAAGTTAATGTTCACTTTGCGAAGTCACTGTTCACCCGCAAAGTTCACTTCACTTTGCGAAGTCACTGTTCACTTTGCGAATTCACTGTTCACCCGCAAAGCGAAATCACTGTTCACCGCGAAACTCACTTCGCACCCTCAATTCGCAAACCTCATTTTCACACTTACAATTCGCCAATCTTCTCACAATTCGCAAAGTTAATAACACACACACAGTTCGCAAAATTCATTCAACCCGCAAAACTCTCAATTCGCAAATTAATTCGCAAACTATTAAAAATTCGCGAACTCAACAAACACTGTTAATACCCAAAAACTTAAAACCTTCGATTAAAATCCATTTTTTTCAAGAACGCGATGAACATCATAAAAACTTCAAAATATATTTAGACCATTTAAATTAAAAATCTGTATAAAACCTGAGCAAATCTAACTTTTCACACTTAGAACATATCAAATCGTAATTAAAAACATAAAAGTTAGAGTAGAAATTTATACCCTCTCCAAGCTTAAGTTCAACCTCTATAGTTTGAGTTCTCCGTCTTCTCTCTAGATTACTTTTCTTATGATTGAATAAATGATTAATCTTACTTCTCCATTAGTGCTTTAGACAACAAAAGACAAAACCCAACGTTGATATTTACCTAATCCGAAAAGCATTGTCTCCCACTTGTCTTTCCTACTTAATTATAATTAATTTATTATTATAATATTTCCCAACTTCTACACTTTGCACTTCCACACTTTGCACTTCCACACTTTGCACTTCCACACTTTGCACTTCCCAACTTCAAAGGTTCAAAGTTTGCACTTTGCACTTTGCAACTTCACGCATCCTTATAACTCGCAAAGTATACTTCACATACTCAAACACTTCGCGAACCTTTTAACTCGCGAAGTCTACCTCACATATTCATAGTTCGCCACTTAAATTGGCCCGTGAAAATTCTTATTTCACGATTCACGAATCTTCGTAATTCGCCAACTTCATAAATTTCACATAAGCACATAATATATAAAATATGCAGTCATATAATCACGTAATATGCATGCAAATTTATTGGCCGGCTTACTTACGGGACCCGGGTATTACATAGTATGTCTGCGCCGTCAGCCACAGCTTTCCTATACGCCAAATCAGTACAACCTGGGTAGAATCCACCCGCTCCCTCGGATGAAATAACCAATATATCTGCTGCAATGTAAAGATGAAAGCACAGACAAATGAGATCATGTAATAAGCAGACAAAATTTGCAGCAAATGAACATGGGATTGGTTTACCTGTCACAGTCATTTCTGCCCATACGGGAGAAACAATCTGCAAGAGAAAAGGCAAACGAAAATCATACAAGAGTTCATCCCATCGACAGAAGAATGCACCATTTGTTCTTGTTAATGTTGACGAGCTCAGCTTTGACAAATGTTGGGCTAACATTTCAGCCAACATTGGTGTCTGTCAACATTCGATTTTATCTTTCATGCCCAAAACCGTTTAACCTTTTATTGTAGCTTTATTTACTGATATACAGGACGTGGTAAAGTGCTGAAACGTGTCCAAACCGTGTGGAAAGCGTGTGGAGCTGCTTGAACGAATTTAGGAAGTGCAATTACCATAAATAGAAGATTTGAAGATCAAAAGAGATCAAGTCAAGCAACGACCAAGATTAGAAGATCTGAATATCAAAGAGAATCATTCAACCAGCTGCCATAAATAGGAGATAAGGAATCGGCCAATGAGATGAGAAGATTCGAACTAAATATATATACTATATTTAGGGAGATCTTCGAAGAGATATTTGAAGAGATATTCAAGGGATCTTTTTACCAATTCAAGAGGGAGCCAAGGTCTATAAATAAGAGTTATTTTCGAGCTGCAAAGTACAACTCTCGAGAGAGCTTTCATGGAGAAAAGTTGAGCGACATATTGAGTGAAAAATATGAGCGAAACACATATCGAGCTTGAGCGAGTTTTATATATTATGAGAGTCGTCTTTTAGCCTAGTATTGAGCCTTCTGAAGTCTTAGTTCTTCGTAGGTTTTCAGGATCGTGTCGATTCTTTTTCTAGGCTTGTTTTTACTATCTTCGGATAGTTGTTTTGCATCCATTGCTGTAGTGGAATTTTGCCTTGAGGCACGCAGCAAGTTTTTATAACTTGCTGCACAGATTTATATCCCGTGTTATTTCAGTTTCGTCACTAAGTAGTTAGAATATTCCGCTGTGCACCTGAATGTTAGGTTGAGTGTTACCCCGACATCCTACCCAACATCTAGTCTATACTTAGTGTTTTACATCCATATCGTACCGGGACCACTTCAAAGTGGTATCAGAGCCTCCGCTTGACGTGACTAAGCGTTTTGATCCTTTATAATGGATGTTACAAGCTCAAACCATCTCGCCAAAGTCCCTGTCTTAGACGGTTCCAATTATGCGTATTGGAAGGTTCGTGTGCGCCAATGCATCAAGTCCATAGATGTGCGAGCGTGGGAAGCTGTTCTCAACGGATACACTCCACCTCGATCCCCTCCAGATGCTGATGGCGAAGTAGTCGACAAGCCTATCGAACAGCTGAAAAGAATGCGGCCGAGTATAACGACAAAGCTCTTAATGCCATCTTCTCCTCGGTGGACATCTTCATGTTCAAAATTATTCAGAATTGTTCGACGGCAAAGAACGCTTGGGATCTACTTCAGAGGTACTGCGAAGGCGATGCGAGCGTGAGGGAAACCAAACTGCGCTATCTCCTCAATCAGTTTGAAAACCTTAGAATGAAGGAAGACGAGGACATCACCACATACTTCGGGAAGATTTTGACGATTTCAAGCGAGTGTGCTAGCCTCGGAGATCCGATTGCAAATAAGGTAATGGTTTCTAAAGCTTTACGTACGCTAACCGAAAAGTTTAATGTGAAGGTAGCTGCCGTTGAGGAAGCACATAACCTGTCCACGATGGAATTCAACACGTTGATGAACATCATGAAGAACTATGAGACCAACCTCGAAGTCCAAAGAGAGCTTCACGTGGCAAAAGCATTGCTCTAGTCAGTCAGTCATCCAAGGTGCAAACTGAAGTTGACCCTGACAATGATGAGGATATGGCTATGTTCGTAAAGAAATTCACAAAATTCCTTCAGAAGAAGAATGTCGAGCAGAATGTTGGCCCAACATTCAGGAAGGGCCAGAATGCCAAAGCAGAACCTTCATCGGCGCCTCCCTTCTTCAAACGCAATCCAGATGGAAAGAAGAAGAACATCAACTACGAATCTGTAAGATGCTATGAATGTCAAGGATGGGGTCATTTTGCTAACGAGTGTGCAAATACCCTCCGCAAGCACGGAAAAGCTATGTGGATCGATCTTTCCGATGATGAAGAGGAAGAACAGTATGCCAAGGAGACTAAGCAATCATCAGTGACCATGCAATCCTTCTCGGACGACGAAGATTATCAAATCGGTTTCACTGCGGTAACTGATGTTGAGCCAACATCTGACTCAACATCTGAAAAACATATCATTTTCGATTATGATGATTCAAACTGTTTTGATGGGTATTCTAGTTCTGATGATGCAGGTTTAGAAACTGTTCGTGAAGAAGTTCAGACGAATGAAGCCTTCAAACTGCTGTCCACGGAGTATGCGAAGGAAAAGGCGAAAAACTCGGAACTGGAAGTAATCGTGAAAACGCTGACCGAGGAAAATGAGAAGAGCAAAAAGATGATCAAAAGCCTGCTAGAAGGGATGAACAAGGTGGAAGTCGTGTTGAAGAGAAAAGACAAGGAGATCGATAAACTTCAGAAGCAAGTCGATAAGGCTGACGAGACGTTCTCAAAATTGAACAAGGGTAAATCGATTCTTGATGAGGTATTGTCAATAGGTATTTCTGATACTCATGGCTTAGGTTACAATTCACAGCATGTTCTAGATTCTGCCACTTACGATCGATCAAAGTTTGTTTTTGAAAATTCCCATGTTGCTAACGATCGATGTGAGACTGTGACTATTAAGAAAAGTATGAAGCATGCTGCTTGTAAGTCTAAGGATAGATCATTTAAGTGTCATTATCGTATGCAGCCTGGTCAAATTACACCATACTGCTGGAAATTGAAGGGGGAGATTTCTGCAAAGAAATCGATGTCGGCTGAAATGTCATCCAACATCCCGCTCAACATTGAGAAATCAGTGTTGAAAGGTGTGTCTGGAGAAAGTTCATCTGGCTCACCTTCAAATTCTGGTGGTCCAAATGCTTTACCATCTAAGAAAGTTTGGGTAGAGAAATCTGTTCATAAATGCCATGTAGTATATACCTCCTTTCGAGCTAACGTGACAGGTTCTTGGTACTTCGATAGCGGGTGTTTCCGACATATGACGGGTACCAAACAGTATAGAAGTGATTACATGCCTTTACGGAGTGGATCTGTGACGTTTGGAGGAGGTGCTAAAGGACGGATTCTCAGTCGAGATGACCTCGAGGACGTGTGCCAAATATCGAAAGACGAAGACGGTATCATACTTGGGCATTACAAACTGCGCCACGTTAACTACCAAACATTGGAGCAGCTTATCAAGCATGAGGCGATCAGAGGCGTGCCGAAGCTTAAGGAGTTTGGTAAGGTTGTATGTGAGTCATGTTTAAAGGGTAAGAAAGTGCATGCTAGCCATAATGTTGATCAACATGTTACTCAACATTTTAAAACTGATAACTGTTTTCAGTTAATACACATGGATTTGATGGGCACGATAGCAGCAAGTAGTATTGGTGGTCGAAAATATGCTTATGTGCTGGTTGATGACTTGTTTAGATTTGCATGGATATTTTTTAGGGAAAAATCAGAATTGTTCGATTTTTTCAAAAACTTTTGTGATATGGTCAAGAATGATTTTCGTGGCCACATTTTTCATATTAGGACTGATCATGATAGAGAGTTTGAGACTCAGTTATCCTATGATTTCTGTGATGAAAATGGTGCGTTCTTGAATGGCTATATTGATAAAGATATTTATGTTGAGCAGTCGAAAGGATTTCAAGATCCACATTTTCCTAATTATGTTTTTAAGTTGCAGAAAATGCTTTATGGTCTAAGGCAGGCTCCTCGAGCTTGGTATGGTAGGTTGACTATGTTCCTACTTGAATTTGGGTTCGTGCAAGGTGAAGCCGATCGAACACTCTTTGTAAAAAGAGTTGGTTCTGATATTTTAATAGCCCAGATTTATGTTGAAGATACTGTTTTTGGCTGTAGATCTCAGTCTATGATAGACCAATTCCTACATGCTATGAATTCTACTTTCAAAATGAGTATAATTGGTGAACTAACTTTTTTCTTAGGCCTGCAGATTAAGCAAAGCAACGACGATATTTTCATGTCTCAGGAGAAGTATGCGAATAATAGAGTAAAGAAATTTGGAAAAGATACTGCCAAGGTAATGAAAACACCGATGGGTTCAACTCAGAAGGTAAGTAAAGGTAATGTTGGACAGAATGTTGACACAACATTATATCGATGCATGATAGGCAGTTTGCTTTATCTCTCAGCGAGTAGACCCGATATTATGTATAGCGTATGTGTCTGTGCTAGATATCAATCTGAGCCTAAGGTTTCTCATCTTAATGCTGTGAAGCGTATACTTCGATATGTTAGTGGATCGTGTAGCCTAGGGTTATGGTTCTCTAAAGATACTAATATGAGTCTTGTAGGCTACAGCGATGCTGATTGGGCAGGTGACGAGGATGATCGCAAGAGCACAAGTGGCGGCTGTTTCTTCTTAGGTAACAATATAGTTGCATGGTACAGTAAGAAACAGAATTGTGTGTCTTTATCTACTGCTGAGTCTGAGTATGTTGCTGCGGGTAGTTGCTGTACGCAATTAATATGGTTGAACAGCATGTTGTGTGACTATGGTTTAGAGTGCGAGTCAGTCCTCATGTATTGTGATAACCTTAGTGCCATCAACATATCTAAGAACCCTATCCAGCATTCACGCACGAAGCATATAGATATAAGACATCATTTTCTGAGAGATATGGTAGAGAAAGAATTAGTGCGCATTGAGCATGTAGACACGAAACATCAGTTAGCTGACATTTTCACGAAAGCATTGGATTTTGAAAGGTTTTCGGACCTGAAAAAATCCATAGGTTTGCATCAGTCTGTCTGAATGTTGGTCCAACATTTGGATCAACATAGCATATGTCGAACTTGATTGTCACTGTTTTGATGTTTGATTTAATGTTCTCTCTGTTATTCTGTGAAATGATTTGACTCATCTAGACCATTCCCTGAAATGACCCTCTTCCCTAAAAAAAAAAAAAAAAAAAACGAAGAAAAAAATACGAGAAAAAAAAATATATATATATATATATTGCTCTGATTCTTTTTCAAGATATAGGTTCAGGTAATAAGTTCCCTAGGTGCACGGCATTCGCGGTGACGATGCACTCTTTGCGACAAAAATCCTAACCTTGATGATAAAGATCTTATAAGGGCTGTGCATAATATTACTAGTTTATAATGAGGTAAGTAGGGCAGAAAATGAAAGGGAATTGAGTTTAGGGTGTTGAACAGAAAAGTCTCGAATTTCAGAGTAGAATGTTGAGTCTTATGTTGGGGCAACATATGTGACTGTCAGTTTGATCATGCTATATTTTTGTGCTTTCGTTTATGTGCATTAGTTTTTAGGTCAGCATTTGTTGGTTTCTGTGTGTCTAGTTTAGATATCTCTCAGAATTGCATTAGAACTCTCGAAGAACAGCGTGTTACACTTGGCTCAAGTGATCCTCATTGTCGCTCAAACGGTTAGTCTTGCTCGATTCTATTATGACTTTTGACTTGGTATTTTTGGTTGAATCATGATCTGATTTGCTCCTATATTCTTCCTTGACCGATTCTTCCATATACCATATTAGCTCCTTGTTTATTTAGACAGTTGTGACCTGATTCGACCTTATCCTCTAAACTGTCTAAATTATATTTGAGTGGCTCGCTAATATTACTCTCCGCCCCTACGTTTCTGATATAATTCACGGGTTATACATTCTGTGCCCATATCATTTTTTTTGGATTTATCTTTGATTTCTTTATGGCGAACTAACTTGTTTCTGAGTCTCAGAATGTTGGGCCAGATGTTACCTCAACATCTGCAAGTTGGCTAACAGAGAAGTTCTCTGAGTCTTTTCTTTCTTCCCAAAAAGGGGGAGAAGGTTGTGCAGATAAAAAGGGGGAGATAAGGACATTCAGGGGGAGCAGAATAAGGAGCCGAACAAACAGGGGGAGCTCGAGAAAGCATCAGAAGGAAACACCACTCCATTGAGAATTTTGCCTTCAGGGGGAGTTTTGGAACTTTTAAATCTGCACGGGTTTTGGGAAGAAAGATAAAAAGGGGGAGATTGTTAATGTTGACGAGCTCAGCTTTGACAAATGTTGGGCTAACATTTCAGCCAACATTGGTGTCTGTCAACATTCGATTTTATCTTTCATGCCCAAAACCGTTTAACCTTTTATTGTAGCTTTATTTACTGATATACAGGACGTGGTAAAGTGCTGAAACGTGTCCAAACCGTGTGGAAAGCGTGTGGAGCTGCTTGAACGAATTTAGGAAGTGCAATTACCATAAATAGAAGATTTGAAGATCAAAAAAGATCAAGTCAAGCAACGACCAAGATTAGAAGATCTGAATATCAAAGAGAATCATTCAACCAGCTGCCATAAATAGGAGATAAGGAATCGGCCAATGAGATGAGAAGATTCGAACTAAATATATATACTATATTTAGGGAGATCTTCGAAGAGATATTTGAAGAGATATTCAAGGGATCTTTTTACCAATTCAAGAGGGAGCCAAGGTCTATAAATAAGAGTTATTTTCGAGCTGCAAAGTACAACTCTCGAGAGAGCTTTCATGGAGAAAAGTTGAGCGACATATTGAGTGAAAAATATGAGCGAAACACATATCGAGCTTGAGCGAGTTTTATATATTATGAGAGTCGTCTTTTAGCCTAGTATTGAGCCTTCTGAAGTCTTAGTTCTTCGTAGGTTTTCAGGATCGTGTCGATTCTTTTTCTAGGCTTGTTTTTACTATCTTCGGATAGTTGTTTTGCATCCATTGCTGTAGTGGAATTTTGCCTTGAGGCACGCAGCAAGTTTTTATAACTTGCTGCACAGATTTATATCCCGTGTTATTTCAGTTTCGTCACTAAGTAGTTAGAATATTCCGCTGTGCACCTGAATGTTAGGTTGAGTGTTACCCCGACATCCTACCCAACATCTAGTCTATACTTAGTGTTTTACATCCATATCGTACCGGGACCACTTCAGTTCTTATTACCGATGGTCTCAGATGGAGTTATGGGGAAATCAGAGAGCACGCCATCAACAGAAAATGCGCCATTGACGACGAAGTTGAGGCACTCGGAAATAGGATTGCAGTTGTAATCTTAAGGTAGAACTGCATCGTTAGCGAACTGAGAAGCGAAAACTTCTAAACCAGCCTTGCGATATATCTGATCAGGGTGGTGTAGTTCAGATAGAAGCTGCTATCTACGGGCCATATGTAAGTCTTGGGAACTATGACTCCATTGGCGATCCATACGTTTGGTTTGTCGTAATCTCGAAATTGTTGGGTCCAAGAAACTGCAGCACGCGCTTTGTGGGTCCCGTCCGTGACGATATGCTTTGCAAGAATCCGATCTCGGGCGAGGAGATATAGTTAACAACCACAAGGCTCGATACTGAGAGGACATAGCTCCTCATTCTCAGATTGCGCTGGGCGTAAAACGTACTAAGT
Organism: Craterostigma plantagineum; assembly: GCA_027422505.1. Taxonomy (NCBI): domain Eukaryota; kingdom Viridiplantae; phylum Streptophyta; class Magnoliopsida; order Lamiales; family Linderniaceae; genus Craterostigma; species Craterostigma plantagineum. Next base: position 10,732,081 of record JAPQWV010000012.1, on the reverse strand, counting down.
TGCACATAATGTTAACATAGACTTCTCAGACTCAGAGAGAAATAAGCAGGGAAAAAAAGATTGAAGAAACTGCTGAGTTGCGTCGCATACGGGAATATTTAACCACAGCCCAGGTGGTTTTATTTGGTTGAAAACATCTTCCCCTGTAAGAATTTGCGTGCGAGTGCTGTCGAAATTGGGAGCCCGGGAAAAGATCCTCCGTTTCACTGCACAGCGACAGATAAAGTGAGAATTTGAGATTGTTCGTTTGTGATATCTGCTGCAAGCTCGTCGAGAGTGAAGTCCAGGGAAAATCACCCAGACATTGGGACTCCATTAACATTATAGGAATTTTGTCTCCTATGGTAATCACGGTCGATCGTGGACATCGTGCGAAGCTGTCTGACCGGAAAGAGAGTAAGCATAAAGGCTCGAATCGGGGAACATCCCTGAAAATCCACCTCTCGCCACAACCACCCTGCTAAAATAACAGAAGAACATCAATGAAGACGAAGAAAGACCGACCAAGATGAAAAACCATATGGGTAACTGATGGATTCTGGACATAATTGGATAAAGAAGTAAGACATTGATAAAACTCCTACACTGCATACGCAAGGTAAGGCAAGACCATTCTACTAAAAAGGCTTCTTTCCTGTGGTGAAATTTCAAGGCTTCTTTCTAGTTAATGGTACTTTCGCTCTGACCAGGACGTACCAGAAAACAAAAGGCGCGTCTCTATTGTAAAAGGCATTCTTATAGCGAGGCGTAATGCTGGCATGAACACGACATTCAGATTAAGAAGACTTGTAGCAGGAGTTGGGATTGAGTCTCTCTTTCCCCTGTGAGTATAATCCTGCTCAAGTGCAGGCATTGTGATTGAACGTGAAAGTTTAGACATTGCATGTATATATGTGCCTCTTTTTGTCCTTGGAAGCCACAGTTTTCGTAATCCCTTGGATTGAATTTTCAATGAGGCTCTTTATGATTATCCATGCTTACATTTGCTGGAGATGAATACAACAGTTAACCTATTTTTAACGAGTTATGTATTAAATCGTTTACAGGTATTCGCCGAATATAAAGGAGATTAAAGTGCTGGACAAAAAGAAGGTGAGGAGGGCCAAGCTTTACTATCTAAGAGATAAAATGAATGCTCTCAAGAAGCAATGACTTAGGCTACACACTACACAGATGAAAAAAGTAAGTCCCTAAACGACTCGATGAGCTTGAGACTTAGAATTTCGATTATCCTGTTTATCGCTGGCTATACAAGAGAGTATGTTGTTAGTTCGACGCCAGTGATGCTTTCAAGCAATTCGGTCATTGTGATTTGCGTGATGCTTTTTTGAATAAATTCACAACTCAGAATAAGAGTTCGTGAGCTACTACTAGTACTATACTATAGCTAGGTTAGGTTAGGTGCTTCATTTCATGTGAAGGAATACCATAGATTGATTTCTTGAGTTCACGAGTCTCATCTCATACTATGTTACATTGAATTTGGACACACTTTCCGCTGACCCGTTGGGTCGTCGCACGGCCCGAACCCATGGAATTCTTTATGTGTTGACTTGTGCAGATTAAATAGATCCGATACGAGTCCAATGACATCATTTATTTAATAATAATGATCACGATCTGAATTTACTTTACTTACACGTTGCAAGAAAATTTCGTGCTTTCTAACGTCTTTTCGTGGTGTTTGACCGAAACTTCTATTGGGCCACACTAAAGTTACTCGATATGTAATACGAATATTGAATCACAAATATCGTTTTTAATAACATAAAAGGATTATATGTCAAGTAAGTCCATAATTGGAAGAAACAAGAAATTTGACTTTCCTGTATAATATATATAAGATATATACATAGAGATTTGCTATGGTGCCCACCTACCGTGAGCAACCACCGTGAGCACCATAAGCAAATCTCTCATTTTTTTTTGCTTCTTTTCGATTCCCAACGCCGTTAACACCTCCGTAGACTCTTTGGATAAAAACTTGTAATTTAGTACCCTATCAGGATGTTTTTATATATAGGTACCTAACAGAATAAATTTTTTACACATAGGTACCCGATCCCCGAAAGTACACCATACAACACATTGGATACCCTATATCAATACATTTGGGTACCCTATATAACAGAAAATGGTACGACGTATGCTTAATTTAGGTACGCTCTATGTATACTTTAGGTACGACGTATGCTATATTTAGGTACTCTATATCAACGTGTTATGGTACGCAATATACACTGAAAGGTACGATGACTAAAGAAACTGGTAAAAATTAAATTGGGTATCTATCTGTAAAATTTTCTGACATGATACATATGTGTAAAAATTTTATCCAATTGGATATTTTTCTACAGATTCACCATATATATATATATATATATACCACTACCAGCTATCTTAATTGAGACTTGAGAGCACACGGGCTATTGAACTTCAAAACGAAGTTCTTCAATTATATTTGCAGTATATAAATATATACATATATATATATATATATATATATATATATATATTCTATGATATATACAGATCAGTTCGTGACATTTGCTAAAGAAGAAATAGTTCTTTTTTTTTCCGTCAATGTTTTAATTTCCAACTGAACAGAATAATTGTTGACAGAGAAAGCAGCTCCCAAAGGCATTTGATAACAGATCTGAATGTTTTAGCTTCTTCATAAAACTAGATTTCTGATTGATGATATAGTATTTTAAGAACTATCGCTAATCAATATATAATTATCGTCGTTAATCGTTGAATAAATTGAGAATGGCACAAGAATCGCCGTCGGAAGCTGACCAGGACGATTCTGATGCTGAGCCCCAATTCGTCGAGGTTGATCCATCGGGTCGATACGGCAGGGTTCGTACTATTCTTCAGTTTCGCTCATTGTTGAGCTTATATACAGCTCGCTGTTGAAATTTTGATTTGTTTTAGCTTAACTTTTTTTTTTTATTAATCGTATGTTTTGGTGCGAGTTGAACATGTGGTGTTCTGTTGATATATCGATCTTGTCATTTGTTTCTATGCTTTTGATAATTTATGTGCAAATTTTCTTCGTTGCAGTACAAAGAGGTATTAGGCAAAGGAGCTTTTAAAAAAGTGTATCCTTCTCTGTTGTACTTATGGAGTTTAATAATTCATAGATTATGTCCAGGTTGCTTGTTTAGTGTTTCATATATAATTTGAATCTTTGAGAACTATTGCAGCCCTTTCTTGGGAACTTCGATTCTTTTCTTGCATGAATTGAATTTGAGTAAAAGGATTATATTAGGGCACCTTAGTAGTGCTGTAATGTTGACATTTGATCATAATGGGTCTGAGAGCATTTGCATCATGTGAAGCCTTGACCTTGGTAATGTTAGATATAGAGCATTCGATGAGTTGGAAGGAATTGAGGTGGCATGGAATCAAGTTAAGGTCTCTGAGTTTTTAGGGAACTCTATGGATTTGGAACGCCTATATGCAGAGGTTCACTTACTGAAGACCCTTAAGCATAAGAACATCATTAAATTTTACCATTCGTGGGTTGATTCGAGAAACGAGCAGATAAATTTCATTACTGAGATTTTCACGTCTGGGAATCTGAGACAGTACGTTCGACTTTTTGAAACTCCTATATATGCATTTGAGCCTTTGCTGCTTGATCTATCTTAGTTTTGACCTTATGTTGGGGATTATTTTTCTTATAGGTACCGAAAGAAACATAAAAACGTCGATCTGAGGGCATTAAAGAAATGGTCTAGGCAAATCCTAGAAGGGCTTCTATATCTTCATAGTCATGATCCCCCAGTTATACATCGTGACTTGAAGTGTGATAATATCTTTGTTAATGGAAATCAAGGAGAGGTCAAAATTGGTGACCTGGGACTTGCAGCTATTCTTCTGATATCGCGTTCTGCTCACAGTGTCTTAGGTTATAAAAAAGCTTCTAATGCTTTCAACTGATTTCTGTCGAGCAGTATAGTTTTCCATTTTATGACTTACATTTTAGTTCTGAGATTCATGTTTCTTAAAATTTTCTTGCGAAACTAGATCAAATTAATATAAACTTTTGAATTGTTTCTTATATTTGCTCACTGAAATATTGAGTGAGACCAAAACTTTAAACTGGTCTTTGTAAGATTTTGATATGACGATCTTTAAACTGAAATATTGTGTTATTTTGACACTAGGCACACCTGAGTTCATGGCACCCGAGTTCTATAAGGAGGAATACAATGAGCTTGTGGATATATATGCGTTTGGTATGTGCTTGCTGGAGCTAGTGACCCTTGAGTATCCATATGTTGAATGTACAAATGCTGCTCAGATATACAGGAAAGTGACACTAGTAAGTTTCTTATTCCATACGCACGTTCTCCATGATGTTTGTTCCTTTCACGAAGACCTATTCCTTGTGTAATCCTTCGTATGATAATTTGAATCTGTACAAGTCAACCTTTTCTTGGGCTCATTGAAGGGTATAAAGCCTGCATCACTAAACAAAGTAATGGATCCTGAAGTTCGAGTGTTTATAGAAAAATGCATCGCAGATGTCACTGAAAGATTATCAGCCGAAGAACTGTTGATGGACCCATTTCTTAAACCCGACGACGACTCCGTAAGTAGAGGTCGTTCGATACAGCCGCAGCCCTCAAGCTCAGGTTCTCATTTGATCATTTGTTTGCATTTTTGTTGCCTATTGATTCCCTCCTACGTTCTTCTGCAGATGATGATGGCAGCTCATCTCATCCTTCCCAAGACTTCATACCCGAGGCAGGCCGGGACTTCACTGTCCAAGGCCAAAGAAAAGACCAAAATATCATATTTTTGAAACTTCGAATCGTGGATTCATCAGGTTATCTTTCTCTTACCTTTCTCTGCTCACTTCCTTCCCCTATTGTATTGGGAATTTGTACCTTGAGATGCTTGTGCTTGTTCTTTAGGTCACGTACGAAACATTCACTTTCCCTTCGACATTGAGGCAGACACACCGACCAACGTTGCTAGTGAAATGGTCGAAGAGCTTAATTTAACAGATCACGACGTCTCAGTTATTGCTGCGATGATAGATTCTGAGATTCGCTCACATATCCCTGACTGGGCACCTAGAGAACAATCCTCCAAAGACAACTGTTTTGATTCAAACACAGAAAGTGGCTTTTCTCAGAAGTCAGAACCTAATTCCCCTCAGCCAATTGATTCCCCCCATCGTAGCCCTCTCCTTCTCGAGCGATTGCCCTCGGGGAGGAAATATTGGTCAGATTCGCCCAAAGCCAGCGGTGGAAGCTCTCCTTTAAGACACGGTCTCTCTAACTTGATTCAGACAGAATCTGCAGAATCTCCTGCTAGTTGTTGGTCTGAAGAAAATTTGCATTCCCCAAATAGTCGTAACGATGCGCATGCTTCTTCTCCGTTGAGTCGCGTGGATAATGAAACTAACCACGACCCAAATTTTGGACACCTCCATAGAGACGTTTTGCCTGAAAATGAAAGGTTGGTGGAAAATTCGATCCCAAGTGACAACATTGCAGATGAAATAAGACACGTCGTCGAACAGCTCGAAAGCTTGTTGGTTGAGGCCTACAGAGTCGAGAATGTTCCCGAGCACAGGCCCTTGAATTTTAAAGAAGAAGTTACTCATCGAATAAATAACGTCGTCGAAAAGCTCGAGCATTTATCAGTAGATGTTGATAGCTGCAATGACGTCCCTTCTACATCCATGCCGCTTGAGCAAAGTAAACCTCCACCTGATTCTGCTTCGCATGAAATAGCAGATATCGTCGAAAAGCTCGAACGTTTATTAGATGAGCAACAGAATGAGTTGTATGAAGTCAGAAAGAAGCACGAGCTAGCCATTTCAGATCTCCTCGAAGAATACTCCCCAGAGATTCGTGAGAAGGCTCTTAGCATTTGCAAGCTTAAGGCGAGTAATAAGATGCATGGCTCAGTGATACCTTACTTAAGTCGGGTCTCGCCAATAACGTAAGTTTCGCTATCTTAACTCTTGCTTATAGCAGTGAGTAGGGTTATTATCGATAGCCAGCTTTTCATTACCGAGAAATGTGATCATTATCTTTTGCTTCTTCTGAAGGCTTCGAGATGATATTCAAAAATGACGAGGGAAGAAAATGACGATTGAGGCACTATCGGGGAAGATGGGACTCGAAGGTCGTTCGTTGAGAGGAGCTTAATTTGGACATATTTTTCGAGGTTTAGCTTCAGAAATTACAGAGTTGGATAGTGATTTTAAAGAACGTCGAAAAGGCTTTCTCCGCTCTTTCGATCATTGCCCGGACGGCGACTTTCACTAACATGAGTAATAACGTTTGCACTTTCTTACATTTATTTTCATGAATCTTTCTTGAAAAAAATTGGTGTGATATGTGAAACGAAGGGAACAGAGCTTTTTGTAAATGTGATGTCTGTGTTTGAGCAGTTGTATTGTACCAAGTAAATGTTTGGATTTTGTATACAGGGAAAAGAAGGAATTTAATTTTTGTTTGTGTGTTTTTCAGATTGTTAGGAAAATTAAATGTATTTCTAATAAATGGTTGAGATATCATTCAACAAAAATAGAAGACAAGGATAGATAGAATTAGGGGTGAAAGATGAGCCGATCCGGCTCGGTTAAAGCTCGGCTCGAGCTCGATATAAATGAGCTCGAGCTCGAGCTCGTTTATGTCGAGCTCGAGCTTGAGCCCAGATATAGTGGCTCGCAAGCTCGCAAACAGGCTCGCGAGCTTTTTATTAATTTTTTTATTTTATATTAATTTAATTATTTTTTCTAATTTTTTTAAATATTTTTATTAAATTCTCGATTTTTTTTAAAATTTTTTAATTTATTATATTTTTTATTAATTTATATTATTTTTATTAATTATTAATTTTTTTATTATTTTTTCTGATTTTTAAATATTTTTATTAAATTCTCGATTTTTTTTAAAATTATATTTTTTATTAATTTATTTTTATTTTTATTAATTATTAATTTTTTTATTAAAAGCTCGAGCTCATCCGGCAGTAAATGAGCCGAGCTCGAGCCGTAAGCCGAAAAGCTCGACGAGCTCGAGCTCGAACTCGGCTCGTTTAGAACCCTAGATAGAATTGACAATTTAAGTATATAACCACAAAAACAAAACACACCACACTCAATCTCTTCTCTTTCTATCCCAAATACAAATAATACAAATACTGTAAATCGCCTCATCTAATTCTTTCCTCAGTCTCAAACTACTCACAGAGTACTAACTACAGTAGCTATCTCCCTTTTCCTCCGCCTACAAATTCCGCGACGATGGCTTCTCTCACCGCCGGAAGCTCAACTACCTCCGCCGCCGCCTCGAGACTCCCAAATCCGGCGGCAACACCAAAGCCCACCGCAAAAGTCTTCCTTTCTTCCTCCTTCACCCCCTCCACAACCGCCGCCCTCTCCATCCACCACCGCCCCGCAACCACCACCGTCGTCACCCAACGCCGCCTCTTTTCCGTCCGCGCCGCCCGCGGCAAATTCGAGCGTAAGAAGCCACACGTCAACATCGGCACAATCGGCCACGTCGACCACGGCAAGACGACCCTCACCGCCGCCCTCACCATGGCACTCGCCTCCATGGGAAACTCCGCCCCCAAAAAGTACGACGAAATCGACGCCGCCCCCGAGGAACGCGCCCGCGGAATCACCATCAACACAGCCACGGTGGAGTACGAGACTGAGAATCGCCATTACGCCCACGTGGACTGCCCGGGACACGCCGATTACGTCAAGAACATGATCACCGGCGCCGCCCAGATGGACGGAGCCATACTCGTCGTCTCCGGCGCCGACGGCCCAATGCCTCAGACCAAAGAACACATACTTCTAGCCAAGCAAGTGGGCGTTCCTTACATGGTCGTCTTCTTAAACAAGCAAGACATGGTCGACGACGAAGAACTGCTTCAGCTCGTCGAATTAGAGGTACGAGACTTACTTTCCACCCACGAATTTCCCAGCGAAGAAGTTCCCATAGTTTCAGGCTCGGCCTTACAAGCCTTGGAAGCTCTGACGGCGAACCCTAACATCAAAAGGGGCGAAAACGAATGGGTGGACAAGATCTACAAACTCATGGACGAAGTAGACAACTACATCCCAGTCCCACAAAGGCAAGTCGACTTACCATTCTTAATGGCAGTCGAAGATGTCTTCTCCATAACTGGCCGAGGAACTGTAGCGACTGGGAGAATCGAAAGGGGCACAGTGAAGGTCGGCGACACAGTCGATTTAGTGGGATTGAGGGAAACGAGGAACACGACGGTGACGGGCGTAGAAATGTTTCAGAAAATCTTAGACGATGCAATGGCCGGGGACAACGTTGGACTGCTGCTGAGGGGTATACAGAAGGCTGATATTCAGAGAGGGATGGTCTTGGCTAAGCCTGGGACTATTACGCCACACAAGAAGTTCTTGGCTGTTGTCTATGTGTTGAAGAAGGAAGAAGGTGGTAGGCATTCGCCTTTCTTTGCCGGCTACAGGCCTCAGTTCTACATGAGGACGACTGACGTTACGGGGAAAGTGAACTCGATTATGTCTGATAAGGACGAAGAGACGAAGATGGTTATGCCTGGAGATAGGGTTAAGATGGAGGTTGAGTTGATTACGCCCGTTGCTTGCGAACAAGGGATGAGGTTTGCTATTAGAGAAGGCGGGAAAACTGTTGGGGCTGGCGTGATTCAGACGATTCTCGAGTGAAGAAGCGCCGTGGTTCTTCTGCGTGTTTCTTACAAGAAACTGTCTTATGTTTTGGTCATGGAGGTTTTTTTGGGGAATAATTTGATGTTAGTTTACTGCTTTTGTGGTTTATTTCTGCAGTATTAGTCAATAGTTTGAGAACAATGGTGCCATGTTTTGATTCTTTGAGGCTTTTACCTAATGTTTTTTATTGTACTTGGAAGTTAATGTTGTTATTGGCATTAGCAGTTGTCAGAAGGGAAAAGTCTTATTACAAAAGGTGGCCAAACACAGAAATCATCTGTTCTCTCTTCTCTGTGTAAAGATAAGAGCAATAACAGCATCAAGAAAAACACTTCCCCAAAGCAAAAGCTAGCAAAAAAAAAAAACCATCAAAAAAGAACAAAAAACCGTCCACCGTGTTTTGAGATGGCTCTGATTCGTCGAAGGGACGAAAATCACAGCTGCTGGTTCAAGTACTGATCATCGTTCGACTTTCCCGAGCCTCCTCCTCCTACCAAGTACCCTGAGACAGTGCCCGAAACGCTCTTCAGCCACGACGTGCTTCGAGTCAAAAGGCCAGCCTGCGCCTGCTGATTCACTTCGTTCGCCTTCCTCTGTTCTTCAGCGATCATATCAGCCCATCTCTTGCCCATGTAAGTCTTCACAGCTTCGACGCCTTGATCCACGATTTCCCGGGGAGGAATCACAAGAGGGTTCTGATCGACGTTGAGCTTCGTCAGATTCACGAGGTGCCCGAAAGTTGCGGGCAGCGCGTGAACCTGGTTGTTGCTCAGATCGAGCTCTTTAAGGTTGACGAGGTCGGAGATCGTATTGGGCAGCTCGGTCAGATCGCTGAAGTTGCTGCTGACGTTTAGGGTTTCGAGATTCGTTAGCTTCCCTATGGAATGAGGAAGCCCATGAAGCTCGTTGAAATGTGCGTCCAAGAGCTGCAGAGATTTCATCTCGCCGATCGATGTGGGGAGAGAACGAATCTTGTTTAGGTGTACTGAGAGCTTCTTAAGATTCACGAGTTCGAACCCCATGTTAGTCGGAAGGTAGGTGAGTTTGTTGAAGCTTGCGTCTAACTCAACCAATGACCTACAGCAAACGGAATGGTAATGATTCAGACGTAAATATGGAATCATCTAATGCGAGAAATCGAAGTTTAATCATTCACCTGCAATGGCAGATACTGTCGGGCAAGGCCATGAGCTTGTTCCTCGATACGTCTAAGATTTTAAGCTTGAATAGCAGGCCGATTGAATCGGGCAAGGATTCCAGCATATTCGACGAGAGATTGAGCTCTTCGAGATTTTCTAACCCAGAGATAGAATCTGGGATTGCCTGCAAACATTAGAGAGTAGAGTTTTCGAAATAAATGGAGATCATCCATCATAGTTTATCATTCATAAACGTAGCCCTTTCTTTTACCTTGAGCTTGTTCTCAGAAAGGTTCAACACGACAATTGTCTTGGCTCGGCCGAACGCCTCGGGCAGAATAACCAAACCTTTCCCAACCAAATCGACCCTCTCTACAGATTTTCCCATCTCAACATCCTTCAAAATACGTACAACATCCTCGTTCATTACAACCTCGCCGTCGTTCTCATTAGCGCCGTCGATCAGACTCTCATCGCCGGAAACCGCCGCGTCGTAGATCCTCTGCAGCCTCCCCTCGGCGTCGCTCAGCATCCCCTCGTACGCCGCGTGCATCTCGTCCAAGGAGGTCAACGATTTGTACAGCCTGTAATCCTCCGATAGAGGATCGTCGCTGAGCTCGGAGAGCTTGAGCTTCGCAAAATCTAGGGTTTCGTGGTCGGGCGGCGGGCCGAGTGCCTGCAGGGCGGATCGAGTGCGAGCCACCTCGGACGCCGCGTGGCGCATCTGATTGATCAGCGTCGGGTTCTTCAGGTGAGGCATCTGAGCGGTCAAATCGAAATGGGGCTCTTGAGGTGCGGCGGGCGATTGGGGGTTTTCGACGTCGGATTCGACGGTGGCGGCCGAGATTGGGTTCTTCATCGACGGCAGCTTGGACAGTACGTAGGAGAGGATCGGGAAATTCTTCGGATTTGGATCCATTTTTCTCCCTCGTGAATGATACAATGCAATCCGATGATTGTCTTGGGTTGTGATTGTGATATGATAATATGCGCAGAGTACGATGCGATGAAGATTGAAGTTTAACGAATCTAACAATTCTATTTTGTACCGTACGAAAGTGTCATGTCACCGAGTTTTGCTGTAAAAAAGGCGCGACTTTTACTGAACGACAGATGTAAAAAGCGCTGTTCAAGGCGAACGACATTTGTAGTTGTATGCAATTATAGCATTGCATCCTTTTTTGGAAATGACATTTTGAGAAGTAAAATGCATTAATTTTCGGCCAATTTTTCCCTTTCTCCTGCCAATAGAGGGGGTTCGTTCCGTTACTTCAACTAAGTTCAAACTATGTGTTCTGTTCCAAAGGCTATGGAATGACTGACGGTCTTTCTTGCTTATATGTACCATTTCAAGTCCACACAGAGTATAGTCAACAAACAAGTAAATTTGCATGATAACCTTCACTTTGAGATATGATCCAACTGCTAGAGATTAGCGGTGGGATAGGATCTGGTCGGGTCGGGTACCCGATTACATCAGATAGTTTGATACTCAATATTGATCCGATCAAAATGTGGGTACCCGAAACCCGTCAGGTACCTGCAGGTCGGCTTCAGTTTTTTTTTCATAATAAAAATAGTTGAAAAATGGTTCAAAGTGAGAGTCAAACCCAACTCTTAATATTCTAAAACTTATCCATTCACTTTACTGGGACAAGCGAATTTTTTAACTTATTCGTATATGATAGTATTTATAATACTAAATTTAGTTTATACTCAATTATCGCACACTGATTTTTTCACTTGGTTAGTGTAAGTATTTCTTTATAAACATATGTTGTGGGTACATTTCTCAAGCGACTAGTAGGACGCCCACTTCAGTTCAATTTTGGATTTTTCATCTAATTGGGGAAAATTCAGATCGGGTCGGTACCCGAAACTCGAATCCAAAAGCCCACCCCTACTAGAGATATCCATGAATTTGTTTTAAACGATATTCTCTGTTATAATTATTTATTTAAAATTCCCAGAGTATCATATCACTCCCAAGTCCCAATAGTATTAGTAGCAACTTCCACTGTAAATTGTCACTGACTTGAGCCCATTTACCGCAGGCTCAGCCCATCCAAATAAAGGGGGAGAATCATACTAAATTTCATCAATTCATAAAGAAAAGAAGGAAAGTTATGCTAAGTTCAGTCAATTGGTGGAGGAGATCAGCGAAGAGCTAAAAGAGAATGCAGCGATACCCTGCGTTTCCGACGCAGTACCCATGGTCGAATCGTCTCATAGCGACGTCGCATCTTCTACCGCCGCAGTGGCCGGATCCCCAAAACGACGATCTGTTGTTAGCCTTGGAAGAGGCCGAGTATGAAGAGAAGGTTAGTCTAATTTATTCGGTGCCTCTTAATTGTGTGTTCTCTTAGTGCATTTTCTGCGATATGTCGCCGAAGGTTTTTGAATAAATTTCTTCCATTAAGCTGTTAATTGCCTTCTTAGGGCTAGACTTTTCAGCTGGATGTATCGAGAATCATCGGTTGAAATTAAGGATTAGGAACTGAGTGGAGTAAACTCTGTTATTTGGATTGTGAATGCTGTATGCATTTGAATCAAGTATACTGTTTATTATATAGCCAGCTGCATAACCTGAAATTTGAAGACGATATCCTTCCCAAGTCATCGAGTGCTTATTAAGATAGCATTCGCTGATTTATGATGCTGTTGCTTCTGCTTTTTTATTATACTGTGAGAAGAACTATGCTGCTCTGTAAGGTTGGTTTCTCATCCATTTTTTAATCCCTTTAATGGAGCTAATTGTTTCTTTTTCTGTTTCTGTTTACAGTGCAATGAGATCAGAAAAGGAAATAGCAACGTAATTATGATTGGAAAAACCACAGCTCATGAAGAAAAAGAAGAGTACGATAACGAAGCCGACGACGATGATGGCGACAATGCCGAAGAGTCAGAAACCGATGATTTCGAGCAGGAAACTCCTACATAAGAGCGTTTCGATGAAAATAAGCTGCTAATGCTTGTTTGTACTGTTTTCTGATGCTTTTTCTTCATCGCTTCATCCTACTTTTGATCCATTAATCCATGAGCACTTTACAATAGTAAATCTCGTATTAGTCCCCTAAAAGCATGTGAGTTCAGACCGGAGTGTATGGAGAATAGATGTGCGGTAAAACAAAATTGCAAATGAGAAAAGGGTAATTGACTGAAGATGCACACAAAACGTAGCAAAACCAAGAGAAAAAGTTAACCAAAAAGAGAGAGGACAAAATACAAAGATCACGTCGGTCACGTGAAAGTAACGTCGCCAAATACTGAACGTCAACCTTTCTCATGCCGGCGGCGTTTACGACAATGACTCAGGTAACGGCGTCGTCATGTACTACATGACATGCTAGAGAACGGTATTATCGACACGTCTACGTCCTCTTTGTTCCTTCACAGGAAAGGGAAAAAAACAAAAAACAAATCCAATCGTTTCGTCGTCTGAAATCTCAGGCCCAACCCACTCCGATAACTCTCACGAACGGAAATCCGACGAAAGGCCAGGTGGTGCACCGCCGCGCTGCGCATTCGAGAGTTGCCTCCACGCGCTGAGTGGGGAAATCAAAACATGAAATCGGAGATGAAGGGGGTGAAATTGCCTTCTCGCCGGCTGATTTGACTGGAAACAGCACGGCTCTGATCTTCCTGCCCGGAGCAGAAGCTCTCTCGTACTCTCCGATCAGATTTCGGAGCTCCTCGTCCGATCTGATAGTGATAAGCACGTCCAAATCCTCGTTCGGCAGCTTGCACTTCAACACGGCTGAAAATCCTCACGATTCGATGAGCTTCGTCATCAACTCTGTGCTCAGATCAGACGACGTATGCAGAAAATTAAGAAGCGAAATGGAAAACTTGATTGTTTGAACACTGTGGTTTAACGTGGTTCAGATCTTCTAAGGATCCTACATCCACGAGCAATTTGCTGTATTCCTTTTGTATGTACAGGTTCTTGAGAACCTTGATTTTACAGAGATGAACAAGAAGATTTACAGAGAGGAATTTCTACACACATTGAAGAAGAAAGCTACTGATGTATATATAGCTGCTTTTAAAAGTCCCGCCATTTCATATGTTAGAAGAAACGTCTCCAGTTAGGGCGTCTTTATAAGTTGCACTGTTCCATTTAGTAAAACGCGCCTTTTCTTTCTCAGCTGCTCTTTTTTTCATTTCGTTGTCTTCCATGAGCAGCTCTTGATCCTCTATCTGCTCATCTCCTTTCTTTTCAAGCTTCTGCTTTAACATCCCCCCGCAAGATGGAAGGTGCAGATTTAGCACTGACATCTTGACTAGCAGTCTTTTAATTGAGGGACCACCAAGTGGCTTTGTAAATAAGTCTGCCAGTTGATGCTCAGATTTCACTGGTAAGAGTTTAATCACCCCAGTTTCAACGTGATGCCGTACGAAGTGGCAGTCCACTTCTATATGTTTGGAACGCTCATGGAACTTAAGATTCGATGCCAACTTTAAGGCTGACAAGTTATCACAGTATACAACAGGTTTCTGGCTTGCCTTCAGTCCCAATTCCTCAAGCAGCTCCTTCATCCAGATTACCTCGGCTACCACTGATCCTAAGGCTCTATACTCCGCTTCCGTGGAGGACCTGGACACTGTTGCTTGCCTTTTTGCCTTCCATGTAACTAATGTGTTTCCTATGAAAGTGCAATAACCCGTTACTGATTTTCTAGTATCTTTGCACGCCCCCCAATCAGCATCAGAAAATGCTCTCAGCTGCATATCTTGGCTCGCTGACATTAGTAAGCCTTGCCCTGGTGTTGCTTTCAAGTACCTAAGCAGGTGGTGCGCTGCCATTAGGTGTGCTGTCCTTGGGGCAGAGATATATTGACTTAGCTTGTGAACTGCGTATGATATATCGGGTCTGGTAAATGTTAAGTAAAGCAGACGACCTACCAACCTTCTATACTTGAAGGGATCAGTGAGGAGCTCCCCTGTTTCCTTGGTCAGTCTCTCACTCGGGTTCATTGGGGTCGACAGAGGCTTTGCATCCGTGTAACCTGTGTCTGATAGTAATTGCAGGGTGTACTGCCTCTGTGTGATATAGATTCCTTCCTCACTTCGTGCCACTTCAACACCTAGGAAGTATTTCAGATTCCCCAAATCCTTGATTCTGAACTGTGTGCTTAGAAAGTTTTGACCTGCTGTATTTCTTGCATTGAGGGCCCTGTTAATATAATGTCATCTACATAAACCAGTAGAATGACCTGCTTCTGTCCCTTTCCTTTTATGAACAACGTGTGATCCGATTGAGTTTGCTCAAAGCCACAGCTTCTCACTGAGTCTGTGAACTTTCTGTTCCATTCCCTCAACGCTTGTTTTAAACCAACAGCGATTTGTGAAGTTTGCAGACGAATCTGCCCATTCCTGCCTGCTTGTACTCACTATAGAATCCTTGTGGTAACTCCATATACACTTCTTCCTCCAGCTTTCCATTCAAGAAAGCATTATTCACATCCATTTGCGTGAGATGCCAACCCATTTTTGCTGCCAGTGTCATGACAATTTTGATTGTATTTGGTTTTGCCACGGGTGCGAAGGTGTCCATATAGTCTACGCCCTCTCTTTGATCGTACCCCTTTGCTACGAGGCGTGCTTTATATTTTTCTACACCTCCATCTGAATTGAATTTAATTCTGTATACCCACCTGCAGCCGATTGGAGTTTTTCCCTCTGGCAGTTCAACTATGGTCCAAGTCTTGTTCTCTTCTAATGCCCCAAACTCTTCATTCATTGCTTCTTTCCATCTTGCTGAAGTTGAGGCTTGTGCATAGTTTTTGGGCTCTCTTGCCGTGGCAATGCTGCCTATGAATGCTTTGTGTCCAGCTGAGAAAGCCTGATATGACAGAAACTGTGAGATTGGGTACAAAATTCTTCCATCTGCTACCCTGTTGCAGTGATAATCTTCCAGATAAGGTGGCTTCCTTGACTCCCTTGCTGACCTTCTTTGCTGAGGTTGGTTCTGTGATTGTTCTGGTTGCTCCTCGGTTTCTGCTGGTGCTGTATCTTGGCTTCCATGCCAGAGCTCTTCTAGTTCAGGTTCAGGTGGCTCACATTCTGAACTAGCACCTTCTTCATGTGATCTGGGCAGAACCACCTTTGAGAATGGATCATCAGTAGTCAATGTTATCTTCTTGTCCTTGAAAGGGAAGACTTCCTCATTAAACTTTATATCTCTGGTGACAAAAACTTGTCTGGTTTCTAAATCCATCACTTTGTATCCCTTCATTCCATTGGGATATCCCAGGAAAACACATTCCTTTGCTTGAGCATCAAATTTTCTTCTCCCAGCCGAAAGTGTAGAGCAGTAGCATAATGAGCCAAATGCTCTCAGTGAGTGATAATCAATGGGCCTTTGGAACAGCAGCTGATATGGACTCTTATTCCCCAGTACGGCAGATGGTGTCCTGTTTATGAGAAAGGCCGCAGTCAGTGCACATTCAGACCAGTATTGGATTGGCAAACCTGACTGGAAGAACAAGGATCTGGCCACATTGAGGAGGTGTTGATGCTTCCTCTCCACGATGGAATTCTGCTGAGGAGTCTGCACACAAGACAAGTGATGGACTATGCCTTTTCCCTAAACAGATCCACCAGTTTAAGCTCTTGAGCATTGTCTGATCTCACAGTTTTAACCTTATTTCTGAACTGTGTTTCTATTAGTGCCAGGAAAAATGACAGTACTTCCTTTACTTCTGATTTTTGTCTTAGCATGAAGAGCCATGTAAATCTGGAATGATCGTCCACAATTGTGAGGAAGTATTGATGTCCCAAGTGTGAGGGAACATGAAAGGGTCCCCAGATGTCAATGTGTATTAAATCGAAAGCTGAACACGCAGTTTTATTTTCATTAGGAAATGGAGTTCTCTTTTGTTTGGCAACTGGACAGACCTTGCAATATTTGCTTACAGTGTTATCACCATATCCTAATGAACCTTTTAGCATGCCTAAGACTCTATCTGATGGGTGTCCTAACCTTTTGTGCCATACATCAGCAGACAACCTATTTAAAGAAACAGAATTACAGCTGCTCGGCAGCTGAAATGTATGCTCAGTTTGTATTCTGTAAAGCCCTGCGATTTGATCACCTTGCCAATCACATGTTGAAAT
The DNA here is from genome assembly GCA_027422505.1 of Craterostigma plantagineum. NCBI lineage: Eukaryota > Viridiplantae > Streptophyta > Magnoliopsida > Lamiales > Linderniaceae > Craterostigma > Craterostigma plantagineum. The sequence continues at coordinate 10,715,113 of JAPQWV010000012.1, read as the reverse complement.
TGATCCTGCACCGTGAAACCATTAGCCTGAAAGGAAAACTTGCAGCCCATTTTACTTGCCAACCAGCTGACTGATATCAAGTTAAAATGGAAACAGGGCACTAGCAAAACTTCTGTCAGTGTGATATACTGGTTTAAAAAGACTGTTCCTGCCTTATTAACTTTGATGACTGAATTATCTGGCAGCACTACGTTAGATTCCTCTATTTCATGTATATCAGTAAGTAACTCTTGAAAACCACAGACATTTCTAGTCGCCCCTGAATCTATTAACCACTGGTTCTTATTATCAAAAACTGGTAAATTGAATGAAAGACAGATACCTCCTCCATTTTCCTGCTGCTGAGATATTTCTCCCACGCCTTGTTGCATGGTTGCTGCTGACTGGTTGATGAGAGTTCTCAGACTCTGCAGCTGTGATGGGGTTATCTGAAGGTGGACAAAAGCATCCCCATTCATCTGACTGTTGTGACTCTCTGGTTTGCTGACTGGACCCAATGAGCTCTGGTTCACCCTGGTGGATCTATATTTCAAGTTCCCCTTGAATCCAGGTGGGAATCCATGTAATTGATAACATGTCTCCACGGTATGCCCCTTTTTGTTGCAATGAGTGCATGTTGGCTTCAAAGTGTCCCTCTTCTGATAGTAGTTGGTTTTCCTGACTGGTTCTTGATCCTGTTTTGCTGCCATCATAGCCATGCTATTTGCTTGATCATCAGTTCCTTTTGCAAGATTCATCCCCATTGATCTCTGCTTCTCTTCTTGGATGATCAACGAGAACACTTTATTGATGCTAGGTAATGGATCCATCAATAAAATCTGCCCCCTTACTTGTGCAAAAGTTTCACTCAGCCCCATCAAGAACGTCAGTGTATACTCCTCTTCAAGGTAGTCTTTTATCACCTTGAGTCCACCACAAGTGCATTGGCACATAGGTCTATAATTTCCCAGCTCGTCCCAGATTGTTTTCAATCTTGTGAAATACACAGCCACAGAGTCAGATCCTTGGGCCAAATTGATCAATTCCTTCTTCAATTGGAAAATTCTTGGCTTGTTTGTTTGCCCATATCTCTCCTGAAGATCGAGCCACACCTCTCTCGCCGAAGAGCTATACAAAATGCTTGCCGAAATCTGCTTCGACACCGCGTTGATGATCCATGAGATTATCACGTTATTGTTTCTCTTCCAGGCGCTGACTTGATTTTGGATGGTCTGATCTTGACTACTGGCGTCTGGCGCCTTCAATGTACCATCCACAAATCCCTCTTTATTCCTCCCTATCAATGCAATCATCATCGATCGACTCCAAGTGGCATAGTTGTCTCCATCCAATTGCTCATGGACAAGAACCTGCCCCGACGTGTCATTATTGTTCAAGAAGTATGGATCGTTTATCAGAACCACCGAGCTGGACGATGAAGTTGCTGACATGGTGTTTGATGGAATGTTTCTGATGATCTTTTGCAGAGTGCTAACGCTCTGATACCATAAGAAGCGAAATGGAAAACTTGATTGTTTGAACACTGTGGTTTAACGTGGTTCAGATCTTCTAAGGATCCTACATCCACGAGCAATTTGCTGTATTCCTTTTGTATGTACAGGTTCTTGAGAACCTTGATTTTACAGAGATGAACAAGAAGATTTACAGAGAGGAATTTCTACACACATTGAAGAAGAAAGCTACTGATGTATATATAGCTGCTTTTAAAAGTCCCGCCATTTCATATGTTAGAAGAAACGTCTCCAGTGAGGGCGTCTTTATAAGTTGCACTGTTCCATTTAGTAAAACGCGCCTTTTCTTTCTCAGTTGCTCTTTTCTTCATTTCGTTGTCTTCCATGAGCAGCTCTTGATCCTCTATCTGCTCATCTCCTTTCTTTTCAAGCTTCTGCTTTAACAAAAATTGTCGAGTTCGCGAGTAATAAGAATGGGTATCAGCCGTAAAATACCTGAATAGGTGATCGTACGGTCCACGGAGAGGACGCGAGTAAAACCTCCGGCGCAACGGAGAACGCCGTCGGAACGACGGGGGACGATTTTGCCTCCGTAGCTGTAGAGAAACTTGATCTTCTTCATGCGTTTTGCGATTGGAGCGTTTTAGCGTTTGATTTATCGTGGAGTGGAGATTTGTTCTGAGAGGGAAACATTGGAGCTATATGCATGCTCAATAAATTCTCTGTAAACTTCTAGAAACAGTGAAATAGAAGCCGATGGGGATTTACAGGAAATAAAATCAATTACATTTAGTATTTTCGTATAGTATCTAAATTTGATCAATTATTAAAAAAATCACTCTGCGATGTGCTCGAGTCGAGCTATTTACTGAAAATTAAGAATTAAATTTCTTGAAAAAAAAATGTGCTTATTTCTAAATGTGTGTGGGAGCTTGTTTGACTTTATGATGTCTTCTTTACCTTTTTTATATCTAATTTTGAGGTGTCTATTGAAATTGAACGTTCCAACCTAAAACCAATTGGTTTTAGGAAGGACCCCTCAATTTCTAATATGCTATCAGAGCGAGCTTCCGCTCACCGTCACCCGATTCATATGTCCACGTGTGGCATGCCAGTCATACCACCCGTGTGAGGGCGTGTTGAGATTCTAAGTGGGTTTCGTCCCACATCGGATAATTCAAGCTCTGATACTATCATACTATATTGAAATTGAGGGTTCCAACCTAAAACCAATTGGTTTTAGGCAGGACCCCTCAATTTCTAATAATGTCATATGATCTTTAATTCAAAGCAAAAATAGAAAGCAAAAACAATTACAAAGTTGGGCCTTTTTTCTCCATGGTGGTTGGTCATATATGATGAGTGCCCAACTCATGATAAGATGATTGACCTATTAATGCCATGAATAGTTAAATGAAGAAAGCATAGTTGAGCTTGATTTCTTGGATATTGATCGAGTCACTTTCGAAACGATCAAATTTGTGCGCATCAATTATTGGGCTCTTCTAACTTTTGTTTGTCAGATAAAAAATGATTTTTTGGGGGAAAATGTCAAGTCTTCGGAGGGCATACGATCATTCGCCGGTTATTTTCTCCGTTTATTTTACCTTAGAAATCCCAAGGGCGTAGAGCATGCATATAGTTGATATATACTAGTGTACAAAGTAAGATCGATTATAGGAATATTGTGTGTGTGTGTGTGTGATAGAGTAGCGTCAAGATATCTAACGTATTATTATATTTGTCTTTGACGAGTGATTGCATCATCTTCGTTGCTATCTACGCAATAAAATCTTACATCTACTATTTAATATTTCATAAAGTAGGCAGACTATGTGCTTGCAAGCTGGAACCATAAATACGAATAAAAAAACAGCAACACGATATAAAAAAATAATAATTATTATTATCATTATCGTATTAGCTCGAACAAGGTAAAGTCTTATCTGCCAATTTGATAATCATGGTGACTGGGTGGGAGACAGCTACTTAAGTTGCAATAATTAAGTTTATAAACCAATTATCAACCAATAAAATAATGTGAAATGAATATGATTGTTATAACTTAAATCTTATGTGTTCATTAAGCTATGGAAGTAGGCCATGGCTGATGCTTTTGTCATCTTCCACTTGCAAGTCTTACGTTTGGCCTTATTGTGTAATATGATTATCGAATTAAAAAAAGAAAAAAATATGCTCACGGGGAAGAAATATTCCATTTTATCGAAGATAATATAATTTAAGAATGGTTTAATCGATGAGATACCATGTGGTTTCTTATAATTAAATCAAATTGTTGGGATTCTGAGTGAATTAATCCGAATATGCTAAATCCCATATCTTGTTATAATAAATCTCAATGTATTTATTTTTATTTACAATACGAATTATCACAGAGTTGTAATACGGAAGAGTGCCTCGTCAGCAATCCGACGTTCACATCAGCGTGCTTTGCAGGAACTTATGCACTCAATTGCAAATTCAGAAATTGACGTCGTTGATTAAAAATTTATGCACTCAATTGCAAATTCAGAAATTGACGTCGTTGTTGATTAACAATTTTTAAGATATGGTTTGATTAAAAATCGTTGCAACTTCGCACGTTTTTTTTTTTTCGCTTCATCACGTTTTATCAAGATCCTTACATATCTAGTAATTACATTTACAATCCCATGAAGTAACAATTAGCAAAATTTATAGCCTGTTATTAAAACGAAGGTACTTCAGAGTAACACTAAAAATTCACTGGCCTTATCAGGCAATTTACCTTCTAAAAGCCCAAAGCACCTATCATCTCCTCACTTATCTTATAACGGAAAATGATATAAATAATACTCAATCACTCAAATCATTCAAGCATATAAAGTTAGAAAAAGAAAATAAATCCAAAACCACGAGTTGATAAATTTGATAAAACTAAAGTAAAAAAGTATATTCACTTATTTTAACCAAAAGCACAGCTCATCACGTGTGTGTCTATAAATCTCGCCCTTCTGTACCTTTCTCTTTCGCGAACTCTCAAGCATTTCACAAGACTTCCTCTCAGAATCTACACCTACGAGCCCTCATTGTCATCGATTATCGAATCGATCTTTGCCACGAATACCATATTCTCATATTTTCAGCTGCGTCTGAGAGATTTCATGGCTTTTAGGTCGTTTTGGTTTTAGTTGAGTTTCGAGGTTGATCGAACAAAACCCTAGCTGCGGTTGGCGGATACTCCTTTGTTCTAACGAGTTCGGTGTTTGCGGCGGCGGTGGTCAGCGAGTTTCGTTTTCGTGTGCGGTTGCTGTATGTCATTGGATTGCGTTTTGCAGCATTACTATTGTGGTGGAAACGGTGAGCTAGCTAATCAGTTGCAATGGCCCCAGCTCAGAAAAAAACGACGCGTGGACTGTCTTCTGAGTGTTGTTCCGCCCCCGGCGGCGGAGGAGGCGGTGGAGTGTCTGCCGGAGGAGTTCCCGTCGTCCGACGAGAGTCGGCGTCGGCGACTGCTGGCGGTGGTGAATGGGGGGTTGAGGAAAGGAAGAGCAACAACAACAAAGCGGCAGCTGTCGCCTCGTTGATTAGACCCGAGGCTGGCGCAACTAAGGGTACTTTACGCCGAACTTTAAAATTAGTACTTGTTCCGCTATGCCTGAGGCCTTGATTGTTAGTATTTTTTGTATTATCTTCTGTATATCTTCATCTATTCTATATTTTTTTTTTGCATTGTCAAATTCGTGTTCGTTACTTGATATGACCAGCTGACTTGTTATACTTGAAATTAGGTCCGCGTTTTTGTTTTCTTTTCTTCTCTCTCTCTCTCTCTCTCTCTTTTTTATTGAAACAATGTTTTAGCTGCTACTCAGATACCTTGTTCATCTTGCTATTACTCTATGTGCATCCTTTGTGTCGTGGGCTCTACGTCTGAAGATTTCTCAGTGGAGTTAGGTTGGTAGATGCTATTCTACGGATAATTTGCTGCTAAATTTACTAAAAATACTACAGGGATCCAGGTCATGCTAAGGGCTCAAACAAAGCATCCCTTAGATCCTTTATCACCTGCGGAAATCTCTGTGGCTGTGGCCGCTGTCCGAGCAGCTGGAGCAACGCCTGAGGTATGTACTTATTCTTCATTCGTCTTACTGTATCTTAAGATATGTATACAATTATATAGTAAGCTTAGCTCACTTTTGTCTCCAACCGACCTTACCATCTCCTTTGTTCAGGTCAGAGATAGCATGAGGTTTATTGAAGTCGTTCTTCTTGAACCCGAAAAGAATGTGGTGGCACTGGCGGATGCTTATTTCTTTCCACCTTTTCAGCCATCTTTGTTGATCAGAACGAAAGGTGGACCAGCAATTCCTAGCAAGCTTCCACCACGACGAGCAAGACTAGTTGTCTACAATAAAAAGTCCAATGAGACTAGTTTGTGGATTGTTGAATTATCAGAAGTGCATGCAACCACTCGCAGCGGTCATCATCGGGGAAAAGTTATTTCCTCTACTCTCGTCCCTGATGTTCAGCCACCTATGGTAACTTGGCAAATGCAATCTTTTCCCTTTTTTTATTGTCTAATCTAATTCACATACGTTGAGATCATTATATCAGTCTATGCAGAACTTGTTTGGCATAAAGTTTTACATAGGATTTGGGTTTAAGACTTGAACTTGAATGATCACTCCAAATTTAATGCTCTGTAGGATGCTACTGAATATGCTGAGTGTGAAGCTGTTGTCAAAGATTATCCTCCTTTTGTAGAGGCAATGAAGAAGCGGGGTATTGATGATATGGATCTAGTCATGGTTGATCCATGGTCAGTAAAATTTTAGGGCATTGATCATCACTGTAAGCTTCGTTGTGACTCTTGAACACGTTTTACAGGTGTGTTGGCTACCACAGTGAGGCAGATGCTCCTAGTCGTCGGCTTGCAAAACCACTGATTTTTTGCAGGACTGAGAGTGACTGCCCCCTGGATAACGGCTATGCGCGGCCAGTTGAAGGAATTCATGTACTTGTTGATATGCAAAATATGGTTGTAGTTGAGTTTGAAGATCGTAAGCTTGTTCCCTTGCCTCCTGCTGATCCTTTGAGAAACTATACGCCTGGGGAATCAAGGGGTGGTGTGGACAGAAGTGATGTGAAACCTCTTCAAATTGTTCAGCCTGAAGGTCCAAGCTTTCGAGTCAATGGGCAGTTTGTTGAATGGCAGAAGGTTCTTTTTTATTTCTCTTTTAGCTCTTCTATTGTTTCAATCTACTTGGTTATCATTCTTTACCAATAAGATTGAATATTTCAGATTTTCTCTTCGACAGTGGAATTTCCGTATTGGGTTTACTCCAAGGGAGGGTCTGGTCATTCATTCTGTCGCGTATGTTGATGGTAGTGCAGGCCGGAGACCTATAGCTCATAGGTTGAGCTTTGTAGAAATGGTCGTGCCCTATGGAGATCCTAATGATCCGCATTACAGGAAGAATGCGTTTGATGCTGGGGAAGATGGCCTTGGGAAAAATGCACATTCTCTTAAGAAGGTTCCGGCTTCTCTTAGTTGTTTCTTACCACGAATAATATGGTGCGTTTGTCTCGGTTTCCATTGCATGCTGAGTCTCTTTTCCATTGTAGGGATGTGATTGCTTGGGATACATTAGATACTTTGATGCTCACTTCATTAATTTTACTGGTGGAGTTGAGACGATTGAGAACTGTGTGTGCCTACATGAGGAAGATCACGGAATCTTATGGAAGCATCAAGATTGGAGAACAGGCGAAGCTGAAGTTCGAAGATCCAGGCGTCTTACGGTTTCTTTCATTTGCACTGTGGCTAACTACGAATATGGATTCTACTGGCACTTTTATCAGGCAAGTGAATCCTTGAATTACTGCATCATTTTGTCAAAAATATAGTCACAAAATCAAAATGTTTTACACCGGAAAATTATTCTTTCCTAATATCTTGGAGGTCTGAAACCCCCTTAATATTGTTAGGCAAGAATTTTCTTTCTTTGGATTCAAAATGTCTACCTGATGCAGGATGGCAAAATTGAAGCAGAGGTAAAACTTACCGGAATACTTAGCTTAGGGGCTCTGCAGCATGGAGAACATAGAAAATACGGCACCACAATTGCACCAGGGTTATACGCCCCAGTCCATCAACATTTTTTTGTCGCTCGCATGGATATGGCCGTCGACTCTAAGCCTGGAGAAGCACATAATCAAGTAAAATTCTTTAATAATTTTGCCTATATAATGTTGTTCCATGAATTCTCAGTTACCAGAATGCATATCTATGTTTTGCTTCTCCTTCTTTACCAATACAATCTTCATTTAATTTAGGTTGTTGAAGTCAATGTCAGAGTTGAAGAACCAGGAAATGATAACGTTCATAACAATGCGTTCTACGCCGAGGAAACTCTACTTAAATCAGAATTAGAAGCAATGCGTGATTGCGATCCATTTTCTGCCCGCCATTGGATTGTAAGTGATCATATATCTATTCTCGTCTGGCCAGCTCATGTGCAGTTTTTCCGTTACCTGAAATATCTGCTATGATTGATTAATAGGTGAGAAACACGAGAACCGTGAACAGAAATGGACAACTAACGGGCTATAAATTAGTACCTGGTTCAAATTGTTTGCCATTGGCTGGCCCTGAAGCTAAGTTCCTACGAAGAGCAGCATTCTTGAAGCACAACTTGTGGGTCACGCCTTACGCACGTGGAGAGGATTTCCCTGGAGGAGAGTTCCCTAACCAGAATCCACGCGTCGGCGAAGGGCTGGCTTCATGGGTCAAGCAGAATCGTCCACTCGAAGAAGCAGATATCGTTCTCTGGTCAGTTTTCTTTTCTATGGAAGCAAATTGAATAACGATTTAATGAACTCTCCCTAAGATTCGATTTTTTTTCTTCTCTATCTACAGGTATGTATTTGGAATCACTCATGTTCCTAGGCTGGAGGATTGGCCAGTGATGCCTGTGGAACACATTGGTTTTATGCTCCAGGTATATATGTGTGTGTGTGTGTAATCCAATGTGTAAGTACTCTTGATTTCTGTTTTTACAACACACGTACGTAGAAGTTTGTCTGCTTATACATGAGTATTAATAATAATTGTATGTAGCCACATGGATTCTTCAACTGTTCGCCTGCCGTGGATGTTCCACCGAGTACTTGCGAGATGGACGGGAAAGACAGCGATGTCAAAGTAAGTGGCGACGCGAAGCCTAATATACCATCTGCTGCTGCTGCTCTCATTGCAAAGCTTTGAACACTGTTGTAAAGTTTGTTTGTTTGTTTGTTTGTTTGTTGGGTCTATCTACTAAATGTTTACGTTCTTCTCAAGTGTTTTCCTAGTGCTTTCTGTTTGCTTGCTTGCTTGGAATTCTTCATATGTGTTTGCTTTGTATACATCCTTCCCACTTCCCAGTTTGGGATCTAAAGTTCTATGATATCAAAATGTTCGATTTTTACCATTGAATGTCTTGGATTTCCATGGCGCCATCGAATACATTAATTGAGTGTAGTGTATTATTGCATTAGCCCTCGGTTTAACTGATCTGAAATTGAAGGACAGGGTGGAATAGAAATAAAATCTTCACTTTTTAAGATGTTTGATGATAATCTATGCATTACTAATCATTGAAATGGTTACAGTATAACTTCCAAACTCAGATATTTTCTCAAAGGTTTGTAATCCCGCAATATTGAAATGGATACAATAAAATTTCTTTATTTCGATAAAATGGACACATGACATGAAGATGAAAGTGTGGGTTGACTAGTTTTACTATTATTGACCAAAGATTGTATTATGTACGACCATGCTTCCAAACTCGGGACTGCCACGTGGCAAAAAAGCTCTCGTGAAGTTAATACTACTACGCATTTTAACGGAAGCGCTCAATTTCGTCTGCGTCTACCAAACAACGAAAAATAAAAGCTATCGAGCGGAGCCCCCCCTCGTTGTTTTCAATGGCGGATCCGTACAGATCGAGGTATTTTTAAGTTTGTTCTAAGTTCTGTTAACGCAAGGAAGATGATTTTCTTTACTATTGGAACCTTTTGGAATTTATTTAATTAATTGTTTGAGTTAATTGGACGCAAGCAGAGAAGGGTTGAGCAATCGGCCTGGTATGTACGGTCAATCGCACGAGCTTCAGGTGCGAATTGATCCCGATTTTGACGAGGAGGTCACCGGTCTTCGCAATCAAGTTCGACGATTGCGCGATGTAATGTTTTATCCTTTTAATATTGTCAGTACGTAGTTATGTTTCGGTATCGGATTTGAATTCTTAATTTAGAGAATTATATGCGGATTTATGAATATTTGAGATGAAACTTGGATTGTCCTAGGGTTTTTCGGAATCACAACGTCTCCATAGTGCACCGACCTGCCTGCGTTGTATACAATTTTGTTTTATTTGTCATGTGTTTCTGTTGAGTTTCAAACATCTCATTGATAATGGGTGTTTGAAGTTACTGATGCGTCTTTATGCAGTTGATATGCTATTTCTTATTGTATATCCATATTCCTGCAGGTAGCTCAAGAAATTGGCACAGAAGCAAAGTTTCAGAATGATTTCCTCAATCAACTGGTATGTCTTAAAATTGATTTATATTTCAATTAAGATCGAACACGAGGCTAAATAATCAGATGATCTCGAGTTAAAAAAGGCATTCTGCTACTAGGTAGAGAGCCCTTCTCTTGTAAGTTTCTCATGTGGGATTAACTTGTTGTCAGTGAATTAAGCTCTTAAGAAGAAGGCTTAGGTACCATGTCGAAATGAAGCAACAACGCCTGAGACAGGTTTGTTTTATTCACGTTTTGCAGCAAACGACATTGGCCAAGGCTCAAGCAGGTGTCAAGAACAACATGAGGAGACTGAACAAGAGCATCATCAGGGAAGGATCGAGCCACGTCATGCATGTCGTCCTCTTCGCTCTGCTGCTGTTTGCCTTTTTCTACTTATGGTCTAAAGTTTCACGAAGATAGATTTCATCGGGGGAACATTTTACTACATACACGCATGGTATGTAATGGCAGGTACATTCTCTATTTGCTGCTTAGTTGTATATATGTTACTTGGCTGTCTTAGGAGAGAACAGTTGCTTCGTATCAAAACAGAGCATTTCATTAAAGATTACACCGAGTGATTTCGTACCTTTTCTCGGACCCGATTTTCCTCGTCTCCCAACTCTCAACCACTGTTACCTTGCATTTCATATAGTATTTAAACTAACACCATTTTAAGACAGGTAGGTTACAAGTACAACTACGTACCTACGTACGACAGTTTCTCTTCGTATTCTTACACGTCAAAGATTAACAAAAAAACACTACAAACTCTTGATGCTCGACAGCCTCTCGACGAACTGAGCGAACACCTCATCTCTGGGCAAAGTGCTGATTCGAACGTACTTCTCACTGTCCCCAAAGTGCTTACCGCTCCTAGTAATAATCTTATGCTCCCTAAGAAACCCCTCGCAATCCTCTATTTGGGCCTCACACTTCAGCCAAGCAAATGCTATACCAACAATAATATATATATATATATATATATATATATATATATATATATATATATAAACCATTTATCGCACGAAAAAAAATAAAGTTGTAACGCTTTACCGGGCTGTGTCGAAAAAGTGCGTTCTCCAAAAGCGCATTTTCCCTGTGGTAGCTCGGGCAAGCTAAAGAGTTTGCTCTCCTTAACCGCTTCTTCGAGCTTCTTCCACCTCTTAGCCATCTTTTCGTAGCAGTGATCGAAGAAAGAAACTCCTCCCTCGTCTTCGATCGTATCTGAAACTACTTGTAAGATCTTCGCCGCTCGAAGCTGAGACTCCTTCGAAACGCCGATTGTGCTTAGCACCATATACTCTGTCATTCTCCTAGCTATTTCTCTATCTTTCACTAGAGCCCATCTGTAATCAAGAAAATATAAAAAAAAAGCCGAAAAATGTCATTTCTACATATAGGCTTCGTACTATTACCCGAGCCTCGAGCCGGCGTGGCCAGTGCTTTTCGACACCGTGAAAAGCATTATGTCATGATTAGCGGGCGACGAAGAAATCGGAGTATACTGAGGCCAGTAATACGCCAAATCGTAGACTAACGTCCCCTTTTCGCGTTTAACCGCGGGCCCCCTCGATAACCCGTCGGGGTTGTTGGGATAAGTTACGATTTCCACGTAAGGTTTTCTTCCCTCGAACTTATTTGCGTCTCCGTCCCACTTATAAAGCCCCGATTTCAGCATATTGGCGATCGACGGATACGACTGCATGCATTTTTCCACGAAAATCAAAAATCACCGTCAAAACCCTAAAAATATCGACGGAAAAAACGAGTAAGGGTGCATTTGGCATGCAGAATTCAACGAGACGCATCGAACCGTTGTGCGTTATGCTTCGTTCGTCGTACCATTACGTTTTTTTCCTTTTTCTTTTCCGCATCGAATTCCGCGCGCATGCCAAACGCGCCCTGAAAAAAAAGCCTTACCGAGTAGAAGGGCGCGGCGGAGACTACGCTGATGGGCTCGGAAAAGTTGAGCCGAGAAGAAACGGCGTATAACACCGCCTGGAAAAGCTGGGATGAGCCCGTCCCTACAACCATGTAATAATCCTCCGTGGCGGCGTTCCCTACTAATTTGTGAAGCCTTTTAACTGCGCTCGCAAATTCTGGCTCCAAAAACCAGCAAAGTCGGCTCCTATCCGAGAAATAGCTGATGAATTTCCAGCCTGGGATTATTACCGTGGCTTTCTCTCCCATTTTCTTCCAATACTTTTCGTACATCGTAGGGTCGCCGCTGCATTATACATCATCGATACTCCGTAAATCAAACGCTCTTACAACGCATTTCATCGGTATTTAAGATGAACCCTGATATGTCATGTAGAGCACTAACCAACCCTATTTACTTCTTGAATTTTATTGAGGAGTTGTGTAATAAAACAGATCAAAGAACAGATTTTGACATATGGGGTTGCCATAAATGTTTGCTGCTAATAACAAGCATCGATCATCGATGAGGTGAGGGATGGTCCAAGGGAAGAGGATGGTGGTCCATTACCAAAGTGGGATGGGTGAGATGGGTGGGCATGGCAATAGGATTCAAATGATTGGATAAATGAGAAATGAATTTAAGGGCCACTTTTATTACATCATTCTCCAAATTGAATAGACAAGGACCTAACTCTGAGATGCCTCACCCAAGATTTTGCCTTGCAATGAAAATTGAAAACTTTCCATGTGAATTCGAAGGATGGGGCAGGAAATGAAGGGACGTAAGGCGTCGAAGGGGTGGTTTTTCCTTTTCTTGAGCTTTTTTTTTTCTACTTTCCTTGAATGCAACCAAAGGACAAAAGAGGATCTAATCTAAGCATATGTAGTTAGTGCACACAAAACACACCATGAATGACCCCACACCAAGATTGATAAGTAGCTAGAAAAAAAAGTCACTTTTTTATGGGTTATAGCTTTGTGGGGAGGTTTTCTTTAACCTGACATAATGGGGACAATATTCCTAAAGAACGGTCATCAATGGCAGTTCTAAATGAGCTTTTTGGGCACAAAAACTAGAAAAGATGTACACAAGATTCTGAAGATCCTCTTACTGTTGTGTTCTCCTACACTTCCATTCCAAGGAATCTAAACTAAGCCTTACTTGGTGGGATTTCTAGCATCTGATCAAAGCTCAAAGGACACAGAAAGATCACATACTAAAATATATTGCCTTGATGTAAAAGTATAAGGTATATGATGATGATGGTCAATGGGAGAAGCAATGAGGACCACCATTCATTGTTCCACTCAAAGATGAATTAGGATTTTTTCAAGAAGGTTATTATTTGATTACCTTCGCTTTGGAAACTACACGTTTTTTCCTTTAATACATGAACTTAACATGCGCCATTTAGAATTCCCAGGCAAGAATGACTTGTCATTGTCTCTAGAAACTGACATAGCGTGAAGCTCTATGCGCACGTTAGGGAATCTCAATTCTCACCACCAGTGAGGACAGTTCACTATTCAACTCATCTAAGCAGCCAAGAATTAAGTGTTCTTAAAAGGTGAAACTACGATTTAAAAAAAGATGACCTTTTTCATTTGTTAATTCAATTTACTCAACGCCTTCATGGTGGAGCAATGCCACCCATGATGATTAGAGTACCATGAAACAACAGTGATGAAACATAATGATATTGTTTATCATTTTAAACAAGGTTTGAGGGTGCTAAAAGAAGAGAAAGTGGGCCATTCATGTAATGAATCGACTCAGCAGCCATCATTTAAATGAAGTATGAAGCATGAATTTTCAAATGCAAAGTCAAAACAAGCATCAAAGATTGTTATTTAATATTTCTTGCTTCTTTCCCAGATAAACGAAAACTGAATCGGGCCCTCTTATTAATGCTCAATATTAGAGGAACACTGCGTAAGTAAATACTTGGTGAAAAAAAAGAGAGAGAGAGAGAGAGAAGACTTACTGATCAAGATCAATGACTTCACTCAAGGCTTCTGAAGTAGTATTAGAAGATGTTGAAGATGATGAAAATGGCGTTTTAGTTTCAAGAACAGTTCCTTGAGCAACGTGGGAATCTCTATTCGTCACCAAAGTTGCATTCTTGAAATAAGCGGCGAAGCTAAAAACGTCTTTCGCCTTTTGCTTGCCGTTGAAGTAGTCTCTGTACAGCAAACCAGCGTTTAAAGCCAAAGAAATCACCAAGAAATGCCCTAAAATCATCGTTTTAAGCTCCATCGCTTTGAAGATGAATCCCTTTTTTCACGACCGAAAATATCCTGAAAATCAATGGGAAAAGGAGGAAAAGGATGCACTGAAGAAGTTCAAACACCAAGAATAAGCTCGGTAAAATCAAATGAAGTTAAAAGCCAAGTGCATGCCCTATCTATACAAAATCCCAGCTGTGGTTTCATAAAACACAGAATAAAGGTGTAATTTTTTTTGTCTGTAAAAGCAATTGATATTCTAAAGATTACACATGTCAGTATATAAACATAAAATAAGGCTAATACAACCTCATAAAGGGCAGTATCTGCAAGAAAAATGATTTGTGAGAGAGGGCATGGAGCCTTCTTCTACATAAAATATTGAAAATAAATCAAAGCTAGCGTTGTATCCAAGTATAAACATTGTTTTTTATAATAGCTGTAGAATCTCAGAAAAGAAACCCACCTTCTGAATTCTCAGACATAAAAAGATAGCTTGGAAATGAGATCCTTTTTAGTTTAATTAAATTTTGCAGTTTTTAAAAGCTACCTTTTAATAAAGAAAGTGAGATGCTCAGATCAGATGAGATTATCTCTCGAAATTCACACTGTAATCTTATGAGGTTTGCTTATTACTTATATATATATTATGGGAACCCAATTGGATTATTAATTGTTATTATTTTTTAGGTCAAATATGTATATTTTCTTTTACTTTTTCATATTACTGTGTTTTTCTTAGATAAGTTCAGTTCATAGTTTTAGGGATGTATATATTGAATTATGAAAAGGTTACATCAACCCAAATACTCAATAATGAAATATTTCCATGCAAGTGATGAAAATATGCTGAAAATGAACAAAGAGATGAAAGTGATGAGTCATAAATTGTCCACATCTCATATGTTATTGCAATTAGAATATTTCGCCGTAACGGACCATATTTCGGTACTATTTACTATATCAGTCTTTCATCCGTCCCAATCTTAGATCTTCAATTTTTCTCTATTTCTTTCATACATTTAATGTGTAGATTTGCCAAGATTGATGTGTCATTTAATTCTTGTGAGAGTCTCCTCGCCTAATCTCACATCAACTAGGTGGTCCAAAATTTTACCAACAAAAGAATAAATAAATAAATAACCACATATATATAATATATATATAGAGGATTAGAAGAGCCTCATTTTATGGGTTTTGATCCACTTCTGAAGTTTGGCTTCCTTTCTATTACGAAACATTAAATTTTGACAGTGACTATTACTGTTGCAAACCATGCACGTATTCTCATTCATTGCATAGAAGAAACAATAATGAAATAACGATTAAATTATGGACAAATCAGCATATATTATTACAACGACCGCTCTTGTAAAGTAGCATCTAGTTAAATTTTGAGTAGGCTCGAAAATCGAATAAAACGCGACTTAGATATCATAATTAAATGTAAATTGTCGTATATTATTTTGTTTTTAATTATTATTGTATTAGTTACATGAGCTATTGAGCCAAGCTCAACACTTGGGTATCAATTGGGGTTTTAATTTGGTGAAGAGTTGTTATATTTATGTTCTAATTTATATCTATAATATAAACTTGATCATCATCTGTATATATTTATGCATGCATGCCAAGCAATACCATCCACAACCCAAATTTCCAAAAAAAAAGCCTCTTTTTTTTTATACAAAGGATTCCATATGTCCTAGAAAGTTCTCACTGGGAAAACAAAAAATGGTTCGAAGATGATATAATAATGATCGCATGATAAAAACGGAAGAAAATCATATAACATCAGTTTCCTCTTTAATGGCATCGGTTAACTGAGCCTTGTCTTCTTCTACAGTGCCATTTTCCTGCATTTTGCTCTTCAGCCTGAGAATCTCAATCTCCTTCTCTTCCAACTTTTCTTGCAAGATGAAAACCTGAACATTTGGGATAGTTGTTATTTATTACGTAGCTACTGATAAACTGAAATGGAGAATTACTTACCATTTCGTTTGACATATCGACGTCGCCACTCAGTTTCTCCACTTGCTTGCATAGTCCTGCCATAAATAATGCATATCATCAATAATGAGTAATTAAAAAAAAAACGCGGGAAATTTGCATTGTTCTTACCTTCGAACTGACTTTTGAGTTCAGTGTTCTGAGATTTTTGGAAGGCAAGCTTCATAGCTAGCTCGTTAATCTTCCACAAACAACAAAAATGATATATGATAACCGTGTTTCTGCTAAGTCTACGTGTAATGTGCTTACAAAATATAACATCTAAACGAAAAAAATGATATGGTATACCTTTCCTTCGTTGGCTTGATTGCCAATCTCTTCGTTCTCTTCTTGCAATGTGCGGCACTTTGCCATCAACATATTCCCCATTTTGCTCTGAGGTGTGAATGTTACAGCAGCTATGTGATCTTGCAATTCTTTAACCTTTTTATCCTTTTCCTCGACTAAATTCTGGGAAAATCAAGCGATGAATTGAGTCGGAAAGTGTGGTAGAATTTGGAAGGCAAGGCATACCTTCAATCGTGTGAATTCCTCGTGAATAGCTGGATCGAGCAACAGTCTCCTTGCCTGAGAGATTTCTGATCGTAATAACGATGAAAAATATAAGGCGATGAAGATTGATTATTTGCTGAGAATATACCTGCAAAGATGGAGGTTTAAGCTGAGCTCTCAACTCTCTAACAGCAGACTGCAAAAAGAGAATAAAACATCAGTTCTGTACGGCAATCCTAGAATAAAACCAACATTCAATCATGGATCCCTGCATATTTCAAGAATATGTTTTGTCATATTCCGTATTAAGTCAACTCACATTCTTCAGAAAATATATATGAAATACAAGACTGCTGTGGTTGATAATGAAGTGCAGATCAATATATCTTACCTTAAGCTCAGCTATCTCTTGTTCTCGTTTGGAAAATGTCACAATGAATGCAGCTTCCTTTTTCTTCGCTTTCTCAAGCTATGCACAAAATGATAGGGGAAACCAATAAGTCGAGCTTCGAGTGAAAAAAGGGACAAAATACAGAACTCTTAATTTTCAAATCATACTTGCTCCCTTAGGGACTCCTCGGATGACTTCAATGTCTGAAGGAAGTTGACGACAAATTTAGGTTCTAACAAACAAAAAGAGGCTCTGATCATCAGAAATAAGCAACAACAGAACAAACCAAGAAAAGGAAAATTTCTGTAAGAGAAAACAAACCAGGCGTTGCTCCAGTTGGTATGAAGGATTCATTTTGGAAAGATGAACGCCACTTTTGAAGCTCAGATTTTGCATCTCCGAGCATTGTCTGACATAAAAACACATTGCATAAAAACAATAGTTTGTTAAAGAGATCCATTCCTTATATAGACGGCGTAAAAGAATCCATAACTGTGATATGCCAACCATCTTACACACAAATGAGATTTCCAAGTATAAGTTTGAATACCTGGCATTTGGAGAGATCATCTTGACAGTTCTTGAGACTACATATGAAGCCCAGAAAACCATATTGATAATGAAAGTCATGTATAAAATACCGTAAAAATACATTATATACTTGCAATTTCCAACCAAAATCAGTCATAAAGGAAGAAGACTATGAAATTCTGAAGGCAGAAAAAATTAAAAATCCAATAAATTACCTCTCACGAAGAGATAAAATCATGCCAGTGGCCGCCCCTGGCGCAGTTTCTTCTACTTTGATAGCAGCCTAAGCATAAACCATAACAACCAAGGAAGGGTTGACAGTCAATACATGGCATTAACAAAGAAGCACGGAAAAAAAAAAAAAAACCTTTTTTGAGGCAAAAATATCATCTTCGTCGTCATCAATGTCTCCAAAGCCTCTCTTTTTGCCTTGTAGCAAAGCACACACAAACAACAAACAGAAACAATCAGAAATCTACCCAACAAAAATGGGTACAAAAAAATGTGCTTCAGCTCAAAATACATCAATTAAGTGCTTACCTTGATTCGTACCTGAAAAATCGCCTCCGAAGTCATCTTGTAGCTGATTCAAGATCATACCCCAAAATAAATTATTAAAGAGACACGCTCACCAAAAAAAGAAGAAAAAAAAGTAGAATGAGCTCACATCATCAAGATGGTCCTTTGACGCCATTAATTTAAATTTCTTTGATTCAGGGAAGTTTTAGGGAGAATTTTAAAAAAGAGGAACGATTCTATTTCGTTTTAAAAAAAGAGGAACGGGTTCTCAAATGACTGAAATACCCTTACTAAAAAACTGGTTAAGGAGGCTAATCCGTTTTTTTAACAGTGAAAAGTTATTCGAGTTTTATTCGAGTGACAAAACACTCGAATAATCGACTCGAATAAATGCATTTTTGACTTATTAAAAGCGAAAAATTATTCGGATTTATTCGAGTAAAAGCAAGACCCGAATGACTTACTCTAATAATAAATCGAAGAGATAAGGTGACTCGAATAATGTGCAGAAAATTTAAACGAGTAAGCTACATTATTCGAGTAACTAATCGAGAGATCTTTTCGAGTCCAAACTCGAATATTGAACCCGAATAATATACCCGAATAAGCTGTGTTTTAAAAAGGTCGGAAAGAAAATTAGACACAAATCACTCGAAAACCTAAATTCCCTCGCGCTCTCTCTTCGAAACCAAATCTCTTACTCGAAAAATCGTACACAAGCCCAAGCATAATCATCAATGGGGAAAAGAAAAACGAGATCATCGGAGCCTTCCGCGCCTGTTCGTAACCGGGTGGATGAGCAAATCGACGGCGGTAGAGCCACGGTGAGTTTTTGGTCGCATTTTGGGTTTTTGTTAAATCGAATTGATTGAACGAATTTCTTGGTTAGATGTTTTGTTATTAGCGTTAAATCGATCGGTTTTGATGTTAAATCGTTGCGTAAACGTCGTAATCGGTCGGATTTTGGTAAAAATCGTTCATCGCCTTTTCGAGTAACTATTCGAGTAATTAGGGTTCGAATAGTTGCTTGACTTATTCGGGTGATGTTTTACTCGAATAATTTACTCGAATAACAGTGAATTTTGCTTATTTTGCTTTTTTTTTGCGTTTTCAGATCTATCTTCCGACGAAGTTGCCGGCGGACAATTTATACCATGCCACCCTCACTCTAAACGCTGGGTACATGCCGGTATGCGAACGCATCCGTACGCTTTTGAACGAGGAGGAAATGGAGGAGATGGTTAGACGGACTCAGTTCGGGAACCTGATAAAGGTGGCCCGAAACCACTATAACTCCAACATGATCATGTGGTATTTGATGAGCCGGCAGGTGGAGTACATGCCGGACTCGAAGGAGTTCTGGATGGTCGTTCGTGGGCGACCATTACGATTTTCATTGGTCGAGTATTGCCTACTCACGGGCCTCGACTGCGGCGCTAACGAGCCGGAGATACCGTCCTCGAACGAGTTTGCGACGAGGCATTGGCCTGGTATTAATTCTATTTTTTTTATCTTTTTGATTCGTTTTTTTACTTCGATTTCAAAAACTAACGTTTGTTTTATGGCTCGCAGGCAAGGACGTTATATATTTCCACGATATGGATAAGAAAGTCACGGAAATGATCCGTGACTATGGTGGAGCCTCGGGCGTTCATCCCGAGAAATTGAAGATGGCGGCCCTTTATTTTGCCGTCGGGGTGCTAGGGGAGCGGAGGGTAAAGAAGGACTTGAAGGTCAAGGAGGAGTGGCTCCGTCTGGTGGAGGACTTCGACCGCTTCAACGAATATCCTTGGGGAAGGATATCGTTCGAGGAGGTCATTTATGGTCTGAACAAAGACCTCTTGGGGAGGGCGATGGAGATGGCATCGAATGGAAGAACCATTACTACCTTCGATATCAGCGGCTTCGTAATGCCGCTTCAGGTAATTAAATTAGTTTTGTATTATTATTTAAGACATATTATATTTATTTTAACTTACTTCTACTCTCTTTTATCAGGTTCTGGCATACGAGTGCTGGCCGACCGTCGGGCAAGAATTCACGGTGAGAAGAGCCGGCGAAGGGCTCCCGCTACCCCGTATGTGCCATTGGAAGACGACATTTTACGGCAAGAGCTCTGCTCCGGGATGGCAAGCGGTCGAGCGTGCATTTGGTGCCGTGGCGATGGATGTAAGTATATTTATTTATTTATAATATGGATTTATTTAGATTGCGTTTTCTAAATTGTACAAATACACAGGACGTGCGGTGTTGCCTTACACCGACCGATGCTGAAGCCGATTCAAGGCACTTCCGCACGGTCGCCGGATTTTGTGGCAGCCGGAATGATGCCGTGGCCCAGAGGATAGTGGAGCATCTTCTGAATGGGCTGCCGGTCTACTGCACCGACCATCGGCTTGCAGCGTCTCCTCCTCGGCCGTCTCCTCCTCGGCCGTCTCCTCCTCCGAGGCCGTCTCCTCCGAGGTCTTCTCCTCCGAGGCCGTCTCCTCCTCCTTCCGGCTCAATCATCGCCCATTTCGACAGAAGAATGGACAGGCTGGAAGGCGATGTACGGGATTTGCGGACGGAGATTAGGGAGCTGCGCTCGATCGTGGTCCAAGGTATGTCTTACTTAACGTTTATTTTATAAGATTATATTGATATTACGTAAATCTAACGTAATACTCTAATTTTGTAGCCCTTGAGAGCCTGACGGCGAGAACGGTGCGGGATATTGCGAGAAGCTACGATCAGGACATGCCGCCTCCTTCGCCTCCTCATTCGCCGCCGACGGGGAGTGAGGGGCATGGGGGCGAGAATGTGGAGATGGAGGCCGAGATGGAGGCCGCGGCCGCGGCGGCGGAGAGGGCGGCGGCCGAGGCGGCGGAGAGGGCGGCGGCCGAGGCGGCGGAGAGGGCCGCGGCGGAGAGGGCGGCGGCCGAGGCGGCGGAGAGGGCCGCGGCGGATAGGGCGGCGGCGGAGAGGGCGGCGGCGGAGAGGGCGGCGGCGGATAAGGCGGCCGCGGAGAGGGCGGCGGCGGAGAGGGCGGCGGCGGATAGGGCGGCGGCGGAGACGGCCGCGGCGGAGAGGGCGGCGGCGGAGGCGGCGGCGGAGAGGGCGGCGGCGGAGAGAATGAAGGCGGCGGAGGCGGCGGGGGAGAAGAGGGCCGCGGCGAAGGCGGCGTGGGCGGAGGCGCATAGGGCCGCCGCGGCGTCGAAGCCAAAGAAGGCGGCGGAAGCGGAGGAGAGGCGGCCACGGACGAAACGTCCGAAGAAGAAGTCGAGGCTGCTTTCGAGTCCGTATACGCCGACGCCCGATTCGACCCCTCGCGTTGCAATAGAACGCCGCGCGGACATAGAGCATATCATCGGCGAGAGGGTGAAGAATTGGGATGTCGTCGCGGCGGAGGTGGCAAGAATGGGCGCAAAGGAGGAACGGCAAGGAATCCTCCAAGCGTACGACAAGAAATTCTTTGTCGACCTGTCCACTCCGAAAGTGTGGCTTTCGGATGAGGTATGTGTGTTTTTTGCTAAATATGTTCTAATTATTTCGTTTAATAACATTATATGCTATTATTGCAGCACGTCAACGAGGCATTCAGCGGGTTCACGGAGATGCAAGAAAACTGCGTGCATGCGGAGCGAATCGCGTACGTGAACGCCAACTTCGCACATGCAGTCAAGATGGAGTCCGCCAAACCGCGACCGTGGAACGTGTCCTCGTTCGACCAATTCGCCACGGGAGAGATCAATGCGATATACGGCGCCAAGCCGTCACTTCACTGGAGCCAAGCGGATGTGGCCGTCATCCCATTGGCATTTAACTCGCATTGGGTGCTCCTCGTCGCTCGGTTCAAGGACAGGAACATCCTCGTTTTGGATTCCGATCGCAGCAGCGATTCGGACTTGAAGGCAATGAAGCCGTTCCTCGATCCTTTGGCCGAAGTGATACCGCTGATGCTTCAACACGTAGGTGTGGAGCAAGAATCCGGGGAGAAGTTTTCTTGGGTGCGGTGCCCCAATTTCCCTCAACAACGTCTTAGGTAATTTTTTTATTTTCTCACTTTCTTATTTTCTTATTTTCTTAAACCTGAAATTGTTATATTTCTTGAACAGCGGAGAGTGCGGTATGTACATGCTTAGGGCCGCGATGTCTCTGTTGATCGGTAACAGAGATGATCTCTACGCTTTGGACGATTCTAAAGTTGCCTCCTTTAGAAAGTTTTTGTCTATATGTATTTATTTTAACAATTGGGATATTGTATGAACAGTTTTAGATTTTTAATATATTTGTACAGATTTTTTGAATTGGAATTGTTCTGTGTTATGGTTGGTTGAGTTGCTGTTGAGGTTGTTCAGAGTGTTCAAGGTTCAGTGTTGTTTTTTCCCAAATTTCACTGTTATTCGAGTGAAAGAGCTTGTTCGAATAATTGTAATTATTCGAGTATTCTAATCGAGCCTAATTCGAGTAACTCATAGCACCCGAATAAGCTTCACTGGATCAGTTGATTTTATCGGACTTCACTGTTATCCGAGTCAAAGATCTTGTTCGAATAATGGGAATTAAACGAGTAAGCTATTCGAGCTCAATCCGAGTATCATATAGCACTCGAATAAACTTCACTGGATAAGTTGCTTCTGTCGACCTTCACTGTTATTCGAGTGAAGGAGCTTGTTCGAATAATGCTACTTTTATCGAGTTGCGTATTCGAGTGTATTCGAGTATAATACATAACGCGAATAATTTAAAATCGAAAATGTTGTTTTATATCATGAGCATGAAATGTTAAGTAACATGAAAACATTTCATGTTAAATATCATTTCATGTTAAATAACATTTTCTTTCTAAGTAGTAAGATATTATAGAGATTCTTGAAAAAAAAGAAAATCAAGTTGATATTTCGATACATGTTATATATATTGTTGATGGGAATGTATATACTAAAGTCCTATCTACCAATGTATTTCATTGTATGTCATGCAACGACTTTTATTAAACATTGTTAATCTTCATAAAGCGACTTATTAACATCATGAATGCCCTAAAACATCGAAATATTGATATTTATACATCTATGTATCGAGATAACTAAAGTTCAAAAATTCTGAAAAGAACACTCGAATTACAAGATATTATTCGAGTACGGTATTCGGTTTTTTTGTAAATTATTCGAGTTATTCGTTTACTCGAATAATTTGAGGTTTTCGTTTTCGACTTTTTGTTGTTACATTATTCGGGTGACCTATTCTAATAATATTCGAGTTGTGCATCTTACTCGAATAACAGTGATGTAAGCTACAATCAAGCCAAACTCACAATAATCCATCAATCTCATACAACCTCATACATCAAACTCATACAACCTCGTAATCAAACTCATACATCAAGATTTACTTAATGTCTACGACCAAACTCACCGACGGACGGAAACCTCCTTTCTTTTCTCCGACCACGCCTTGCTACGAACGGAGGCGGCAACACCAATTGATCCGAGGTATCCCACTCGGCTTGATCCGGAACCGGCGAAACTCGTCCGTGATAAGCAGACTGCCACGTTAGGACAGAATAATATTCCGAACACAACGGGTAGAAACTCATGTTCGCTCGTAGACTCGCCGCGATTGCATGTGGACAAGGAATCCTGTCGATGTCGAATTGGCGGCACGTACAAGTCTTCGACCGCAAGTTAACAATGGCACGACCCCCCGGAGATCGGACATCGTACTCATGCGGAGCGATTTCATGTACTTCATACCCTTGACTTAGCTCATACCTCTCACGGAGCTTCATTTCCACCGTCGGGGTAAACCGCGTGGTTGCTTGTCCAGATTGCTGTCTGTATCTAGCAAACCAATCCGCCGTCAGCCTCTGTATCGATTCCAGAAGCGCAATGATCGGTAGCTTTCTTTCTTCGCGGAGTCTTGCATTAATCGATTCCACCCCGTTCGTAGTCATGATGTTATAGCGAGACGTCGGAGAATAGGCTCGACTCCATCGTTCCTTAGTATCAGTCTGTTGCAAATACGCGTATGCGGTGGGAAACCTTTTCTCAAAATCACCATATTGTGAATCAAAGTCGCATTGCTTGTATATTTTAGCAATGTGTATGAACGTCTCGGTCGCACCCTGCTTCTTACACCTGCTTTTCATATTTTGTGACAGGTGCCAAATACAATGACCGTGGTGCGCACGACCGTAGACGGCTGCAACGGCGGCTTTGATAGAAGGAGATCTGTCGGATACGATGACAAGATCGTCCTCGTTGGGCACGACTTGCAAGAGCTCGTTCAAGAACCACGACCAAGCTTCTATGCACTCGTTATTGTCGATTATGCCCCAAGCTAAAGGAAACTGATGGCGGTCGCCATCCTCCGCTGATGCAATGAGCAACGTACCCCCATACTTTCCTTTCAACCAAGTACCGTCTATGCAAACAACCTTCCTCATGTGACGGTATCCCGCAATACAAGCACCAGGGATAGGAATGCGTGCTTAAATCTCCGCTCGTCGTCCAGATATACACTTGCTATGGTTCCCGGATTCACTCTTCTCAACGTCGACAGGTACGACGGCAACAGCTTGTAACTCTCATCGGGGTCACCCTTCATTGCATTTTGTGCTAAAATGCCTCCTTTCCATGCTTTGAAGTACGAAACTTCAATCCCACGATTTCTCATCATTGTTTGAATGAGTTTAGGGGCCGGTGTACTTGTTGAACCCTGAAAAGATTCAAGCAGCATATCACTCACGGAGGTTGACGATGCTTGAGTGAGTCTTGCGTTCCGATTTGCAAGGTCGCACGTATGTGTGTTGCAATACGTACGAATCGAGAATACGGATGTATCCTTAATCTTCGCCGTCCATATCCTCCAAGTACATCCATCCTCTTTGCATCTCACGCCATAGTACGATCGGGAAGATTTTATAATCTTGACCTCGAAGCATGCCTCTATAGCAACTCTTTGGATCCTATTCTTGACGGCCTTTTTATCCTCGAATTCATCACCGACCTTCATGGTGGAACCGTCGGTAAAAGAATACCGATCGCTAGGAATAGTTGCATTTTCCTCTTCCTCCTCCTCCTCATCATTCCCGTCCGCATTTTCTCCGTCTACGCCATCAAAATTGACGTGCACGTTCTGCCGTGATGCAACATTCTCATAACGGTCGTTCGCCTCATTGTGACCTTCACCCCCATAATTCACATCTTCGCATCCGCCAAAGTCGATGATACGGTCAAAATAATCATCGATGTAACCACCTCCATCGCTACGAACCTCAATTGGAACGGGACCAACTTCATCATCCGCGAGAGTTTGACGGTGGAGGGTCGTAGGGAGACCAATCTCCACACGGAGAATCGGTCTATCCATTGGACCCCCTAAGTATATATAACCCTTCAACTCTCGATCATTCTTTATATACAACGGAGCACACCCTTCCATACCTCTCATAGATGGCTGATAACTTAGCTTTAACTCCGGCCTCCCGCTTACGCCAATAGTCTCGTATATTTCGTTCCGCAGATCGTCCAGCAAACAACAATCGACATCGAACCCAATGGGCTTCATATTTGTTCCCATCCGTGGAACCCATGTCCATTTATTATCATTCCCAATTATCCATTCTCCATCGTAATCAATCATGATGCTGGTCGGCATAACCTGCATATGAAACAAATCATTGTTAATAAAATTTAATTGCAATATGCATTATTCGAATAATTACAATATTCGAAAAATAGAAATTAATCGAGTAAACTATTCGAGTAGTAAAACAACTCGAATAGATTCTTCGAGTATTAAGATTTTGAAGACACTCGATAAGTTGTTATCGAAGAAATAAATGGAATAAATCAACTTTTATTGCAAAAGAATTATTCGAGTAAATAAAATATTCGGAAACAAAAATTATTCGGGTAAGTAATTCGAGTTTACATTTAACTCGATAAGTTGTTATCGAAGAAATAAATGGAATAAATCAACTTTTATTGCATACAAAAGTTATTCGAGTAAATAAAATATTCGGAAACAAAAATTATTCGAGTAAGTCAATCGAGTTTACGTTTAACTCGAATAATTTATCCGAGTATTGTAATATCGAATAATATGTAAGTGTAAAATTTCATAAACAATAGTATTAATCGAGTAAAGTTTCCGAGTTTATCCGAGTTTGATGTCCGAATTGTTATATGGCCAAAACAACTTATTCGAGTGACTTTTCGAGTCAAATAAACTCGAATAACAGACTCGAATAATCGGAAAACGAAAATTTTCTGCAAATTCGCACAGATCTAAGGTTAAAATGCTACCCATAACTACCCAAACCTTCGAAATCTAATACCCGATGCTCGAAATGTAAATGTCGTTAACATGAACGGAAATTACAATGCCCGATAATATATACTTGTAACTGGCGTTAAAATGAACGGAACTTACTGTATATGCGTTCAAGAACGAAATTGGGTTTCTTGGAGCTTGGGTGTTTCGATTTTCGGCGGATGCTTCAGCTCGTTTTTCCTTCAAGATCTCGTTTTGGTGCTCGTGGGTGCATTAATCAATGAGGTTGGTGCGTTTCCTTTTTTTTATTTTATATATATATTTCTTTTTTTTTATTTAGGTATTAATTAGGCCCTTAATTAGGGGTTTAGTTAATTAAGGAATCATGTTCCTCTTTTTTTAATTGACTCGGTCAAGTTCCCTTTTTTTAAAAAGAAACCAAAAGTAATCTTATTTTTTAAAATAGCCCTTTTAGGGAGCGAAATTAGAAACCTTCACATGAAATTAGCGAGGTACAGTATCTGTTACTGTGGGGAGCAATGCAGCTGATAAAAACACAGGCCGCAATCAGCTGTGGTGCGGACTAACGCAACTATCGGCTAAATGATATTATCCCCCGTTTGGATTCCGGATTTCGATTTGAATTCCGAATTCCGTTTGGCAATGACACCGATTTTGATTTCGATTTCGTCCAAATCCGAGGTGAAACCTTAAGGGTGCGTTTGGTCCGCGGAATTCAATGCGGAAAAGAAAAGAAGTGTGGTCTTGCGCATCGAATCATTGTACATTACGCTTCACATGTCGTACCATTCCACTTTTCCTTTTCTTTTCCACGTCAAAATCCGTAAACCAAACGGAGCCTAAAACTTATAATTTGTCGGATTTGAAATTCCGTATCAAATGGTCCGTTTTCGAAACCCAAAAATGAGCATGTAACGAGTTTTTTCGTAACAAATAATAATAATAATAAATAATAATAATTAAGGGGTGAACGATGAGTTGAGCCGACTCGCAAGCTCGATGAGCCGAGTCGAGCTCGTCATGGATTTGCGAATGAGCCGGCTCGAGCTCCGAGCTCTTGTCGAGGCCGAGGTCGTCACGGATTGCGAATGAGCTGGCTCGAGCTTGCTCGTGGGCTCTCAAAAGCTCGCAAGCCGGCTCACGAGATTTTTTTTTTATATTATCCATAGTTTTTATTTTATTTATTTTGTGCCTTTTTAAATTATTTAAGAAAAAATTAGAAATCGAGTTCGACGAGCTTTACGAGCTCAAGTCGAGCTCCATTTTGAAATCCGAAATCGAAATCCTAACATTTGCCAAATAGTGAATTTTGTTTTGAAATTACGATTTTGAAATTCATAATTTGAAATCAATCGATTTCGTTCAAATACACGAATCCAAACGCACTTTTAACTAATTTCATTATTTTACCTAATGATTGTGACAACTACACATAAATACCTACTTGAATAAATTTTTTACATATAGGTACCATGTCAGAAATTTTTACAGATAGGTACCCGATTCAATGTTTATCAGTTTCTTCAGTCACGTCGTACCTTCATATGTGTGTATGGCGTACCGTAACACGTTGATATAGGGTACCTAATGTGTTTATATGGCGTATCTTAATGTTATAGATGGCGTACCTAAATGTGCTAATACGGCGTACCATTTTCTCAAAGTATGACGTACCACATACGTTGATATATGGTACCTAAATGTGTTGTATGGCGTACCTGCGGGCTGCGGCGGATCGGATACCTATCTGCAAAAAATTTATTCTACTAGGTACCTACATATAAAAAAATCTGACAGGGTACTAAATTACAAGTTTTTTTCCAAATGGGTATTTATGTGTCCTAATGATTTCTAAGAAGTAACGTTGTGTCTAATAATAATTAATTATTATAAATTTAAGAAATATGAATGAGACATTAAAACTAGGTGAATCTATAAAAATACTCATTTATATAAAAATTTGCAAGTCAGTACCCATGTCCAAATTTTTTTTATATAAGTACCCGTTTGACTGTGTGTACCATTTTCCCTGTCTTGACGTACCTTTTTATATGTGTATTAATTACGTACCACGTCACGCGTTTATATGGTACCTATATCGTTTCTATATGTTACCTTGATGTGTTATATGATGTACCATTTCTCACTGTACTATGTACCACAATACGTTTCTCTGTGGTACCTAAATGTGTTATATGACGTACCTTGCGGCGGGACGATTACCAATGTGCAAAAAATTTATTCTAATAAATACATACATATAAAAAACAGGTACTGACTTGCAACTTTTCATATAATTTGGTATTTTTCAGTAAATTCCCCTTAAAACCACCAACTATAACATGTTAATTCCACAATAACTAATCACTATCAAACCTAAATTTAATAATTTTATAACATATTATAATTACAGATATTTAATACCGTGCATTTGCACGGGTAAAAAACTAATACTTAAGATTGCAATCATGTTTCTCAAAGGCGTGGCTTATTCTGTAGCATGGGCAGCTTAATTTGACACAAGTAAACAATCAGCAGAAAAAACACAAGCAAAAAGAAAGTAAAAAATGGCGAAAAAATCAATTCGTCGCAGCGCATAATGATGCGCCGCGGTGGCTCATCAGCGCCAAGCCACGCAAATTCTCCCTCTATGAGCGAAGCGCCTAAAGTCCACGAAATATCGCCGGGGCCGAATATAATTTCCGTGTTTCCGAGGCAAAGGGCATTCTCTACCAAGGACGTTAAATAGGGCATTCGAAAGCAATCTTGAACGTCGATTCCTTTCGCTTCAGTCCTCGATCTTGTGCATATTTCCTCGCTTACCCCCCACATTTTTGTTAGGTTTGCCGGCTGACTCAGATTTAGGGCGCGATAAACGGCGAAAAACCCCGACAAGGCGTGATATTTCGTAATGTCGTGCAAGTTTTTCGTCAGATTTAGCTTCTTATCGCCTGCCAAGAACAATTTTTTCCAATCAACCGTAAGATTAATGATATCAGAACGTTACCTCAAACGGAAGATAATTTAGGCTAAACTGCATATAATCTACTTGCAGTTTAAAATTAAGCACCAAACCCCTATGATTTAATCATGGGCTCCTTGTCATTCACATCCCCTAATTGGTGCTTACTTTAAGACGACATTAGGGCTACGTTGTTAAGTTTAGCAGAACACAAGAGAATTTCTCGCAATAGAAAAGCAAATGGTAGTAATTACGTGCATTTCAGTGACGCAGCATAATTTACCCCTATAATTTAAGCCAAAGAAGCGGAGACAACATAGTATATATGCAGCGGACGAAAAACCATGCGTAATAACACTAACTGACCTCCGTAAGAGAACAGACCGATGCAATCTGAACTTTGGTCTTTGTCTGGCCATTCTGCGATGGATGAGTTAACGGCGGCTGCTATTGCAATAACTCTGCACTTTTCCCAGTTAGGTTCCCCGACTAAGAGGATCATTTTCGGCTCATTCTCACGAACCCTATCGCCGAAATTACTGAAACAACCTCGGCATGTGTAGTTCAGCTCTAGCCCAGAATTAAGACAAGGGTGGGCAACTTCGAACAAGCCTTCACCCCTTTGTCTAGGCGTCTGCATATGGCTCAGCATTGAAACCGTCCTATCGAAGGCTTCGTTCAGACCAAAGGCGGGCAGAGAATAGGCTACGATACTATGTTCGAAGTCCCCGATCTTCGATGTAAGAAGGTGTTGTTCATCGCTTCGCAAGCCATGGACTTCGGCAACCACCTGCAATGACGAGCCTCCCAAATCAAGAAGCCCTAATGTTGAAGAGCGTCGAAACATTCTCATCATGTAATTCAAAGCTACCCAGCCATAGTATGCCTCTTCTTTCCCAGTCAAAACCCTCATCCATTCTCTTCTGTGTAAGAAAGAACTGTGATCTTCTAGGACGTTCGAAATGTCTTTTAAGAGGCTTTGACATCCATTTTATTCAACCTCCTCATGCCAGCCGTGCCTAAGATGAAGATGGGAGTCGAACCCCTTTTTTTCGAGGGCACGATTTGCTCGGCGTACCTAATCAGCGGCTCTAACGAAGCCTTCACAGCATCGAAATTACCGACGAAATTGTGAAGGCCGGGATTCGTCTGCATGCAATGGTACTCACAGCCGTCGATCTTGTTGGCATTTTCTGGGTAACTATGCAATAAAATCGGCAGATTTGAAGTACTTTTATTACCATTAATCCACTCGAAAATGTTTACCCTCGAGCCAGTGCTTCCACAGTCTAACACAACAGTGAAGTGTGTTGTCCCTTTGGGATCTTGACTGAAGACTAAAATCCCAGCAATTAGTCCTAAGGTGAAGAGTATGGAAAGTGCGATTGCCGTGAATTTTCTCCATTTGGGACTTCGAATTTGAAGCTTAGATTTCGATGGGTACTTGGGCTCCATCCATGAAAGGTCAATCGTTAAATCTCAAACAAATGTGAGAAAGATAACATCTTTGGTTAGGAGCAAGGACAAGAAGACAATCATATTTCCAATAATTCCATGAATATGCTGGAAATTTAGACGTCAAAGAGTGAGATTTGAAAGTGTTCGACGAATTGCTTAGCTGACCTTTTTAGTTTGCAGAAAGGCAGGCGACGTTTGCTTGAGCTTGAGCCACTGTCCGATTTCAATGTTAAATCTCTGCGCTGTCCCCTTTTATTACATCGACGAAGCTCAAGTTCAATTTTGCCGAGATAATTATTTAGTTAATTACCGTTTACCAGATAATTAGTTGAATTTATAATTAATCGAACCGCCATTGATTTTCGTTTATTTATTTTATTTCTAACAAAATAGCGGTAATATATATAGAGGTATAACGTAGAAGGTCCCTAAAAAGCCCTAATTTCACAGTTTTGGTCCCAAAGCTCTTATCCAAATCCTCATTTCGTTGCAGGCTGTTATCTCAATTCTGAAAGATATACAAGTCTCCGCAGAAGAACTGTTTGGGATATTCTTTCTCTCGTCTCTCGCTGAAATTCGATCACAATTTCTGCGGTAATCGTAAGACCGTTTTTCTTTTATGTTGTTGATGGCTTGAAGTTATTGGTTTTCGAGGAATGTCTGAATTGATGTGTCAGTTTGATTTTGTCACGCATAAGATAAGCATAACCAGGGCTCGTTCGTTATCTTCCTATGAAATTATCAGAAACTTCCGAAGTTTCTAAAATATCTCATGTATTTTTATGATTATGCTTTTAGAAGATTTTTAATGTGCTGGGGAGTAGCTGATTTGCCTTTTTCAGGGGTTGAGATTTTCTTGAGAGTATGAGTTTGGCAAGAATTGTTCGTATTTGTATGGTGTAGGTGATGGAGTTGGCGACTAATTTGCAGGTAATAACAATGTTTGCTGCAATTAATAACTGGTTATTATAATGTATATATAAGGTTGGGAGCACTATAAACAGTAACATGGTTGGCCCTATACTTGTTTTCACTTCTATCGTCCTGTTATTTAGGGTTGTGGAAGCGCTTTTTCCTCGGTGCATTCATCTTTAGCTAGAGGCAGGATCAAGATAAAACATTCTGGATGGAAGCTTCATGAAGTTGGGAGATTTAAATGCACATCAAGGTGAGAGCTTGTGCAAATTTGTGGGTTAGCGATTCCTTTTGCATTTGATAAAATGACTTATTAATTACTGGTGTCTGGAGTACCTCTACTATATAAGTGTGGCATGATGGATGATTTTTTGCACGAAGTCTTTTGCGAAAAGTGGTTCTGGTTATGAATATCAATGGATCTTTGTCTTGTTTTCTTCTTTCTAGCTTATGAATGTTTTTCTTTTCCCTACCCCTAAATTTAGGAATGAATATTCAGCATAGGTTAAAACACGGGTTATGAGATATTGTTTGTCTCTTTGATTGGCCCGCTGAACGCTTGTCTTGTTATGTAACATGTTTATCAAAGACTTTTCCATTCAGCAGTTGTGATGGTTACTCGTGCTATTTTGAAGAATATTTGCACTTCATGCAGTAGTTATTTCGAAATATTATGTCCGCTGAATATCTAGATTATTTTGTAGTTTGAAACTAATGTATATCTTACTGCCAGTTTAGGATCTTCTCTAGTACTTCGTCCAAAGCCAAGATCACTTCAGATATCAGCTTTCAAAGGTAGCGTGCGCCATGGTTACTCTGGCGGTAGGGCTTATGGCGCAAGGCCTCTAAACAATCCCCTTAACATTGCTTATTTTCAACACGAGCGCAACCAATCGCTGGTCGAGTCTTCAAATGCGAAGAACGTTTCTCCCACTTCGCCCCCAGCAACAGATGAGACGACGAATAGGTCACTGGCCATACAAAATCTGTTCAAATACTGGTTGATGCTCTTACGCACGCAATCACAGAATCGACCTGAACCCTTGGAAGAAGTTGTCGAAGAATCTTCTTCTAAAGACATGCCGGGGACGTCGTCCTCTGTTGAAAAACTAGAAAAAGTCGCAATTGGGAAGGCTGTGTGGCGCTCCTTTCTTAGTTTGGATACAACCATTAAACTACCTTTGCTGATCTTGTAAGTATTCTTTGCCATAGGATAATTTATGGACATTATGTTCATCCAATTTCCGTACCTCGTCTCTTGGGCTCTCCCAACATATGCATATATTCAGCACGCTAAGAGTAATTTGTTAAGATATTGACTTTTGAACCACTTCAGAAAAGGCACTCCCCTTGATAGTGGAACCTATGATTTTTCTTAAATTTTCACCCCCTTTTCAGTACTACAATGTTATAATGAATTATTCTTTCTCGGTTTGCAGCACACCTCTGTACCTTGCAGTTAACCTGCGATATGGGTCAGAAGTATCAAAAGAACTAACTCCCTTTTGGATCATTGGTCCATTGGTGATGGCTCTCTACATCAAGATGTTCCGAGCAATATGTGGGCTCTATGTGTTCAGCTTCACACAGACTGTCAAAGTAATCAAGAACATGCCCGCCTATTGCTCCCTTACGTTCGATTACCTTTTCAGAGGGAAGCTAAAAGAAGCATTGAATGCACGTTTGTGGCAACCACTAGCAGATATAAGGAACATGGATTACAAAGGTGCAGCCCTGAGAAAACTCAAGGATCTGCAATCATGGTTGGTAGAGAAGTACTTGGATTTCGTCGAATCTATATGGCCTTACTACTGCAGAACTATCAGGTTTCTGAAGCGTGCAAATCTGTTATAAGAACATCAAGTCCTTAATCTGAGGAGATTATCCTACCGTATGTTGTAGAAGATTTTGCTTTGCATTTCTCCATCTTGGTTCAGTTATTTTTTGCGACTTTTCTTTTTTTCCCGCACAAGTAGACGCCGAACTCCACTTTGAGACGGGGCGTTTCGTCAGACTGTGTCCTTCCTTTCCATGCTCCATACATAAATGCTATATAACAGATCTTAATTTAATGCATTTGTTATATTATAGCTATCATATTGCTATGTCTAGATTTTTATCTTTTTGTACGAAATGAAGCTGAACTGATTTCGAATTCAAATATTCATTCGAAAATGTTCAAAATTTATTAAGTTCCTCATCAACTGAACTCAAGAAGTAGATAGATGGATTGATTACATTCTATGACTGAAGAGGAGCACCGTTATACGCAGCTTGCTTAGCTTTCTGCAAACAGAAAAAACAATAAGCAGACATAATAAGCTTTACTTTTCTGCAAAGAAGAGGAAGAGATCATATACATATCTATGGCAAATTTATACTTTCTTACATTAGATGTTTTGATCCATTGTTCCAGCGTTGTAATGGCTTTGCCAGACTCGTGCGTTTCTCGAGCCAACTTCACTCCTTCGCCAAGACTTTCCACACGTCCGCAGACCAACAGAGAAGCTGCTGCGTTTAACACCTGTAAAATCAAATCAACATATATATATATAATCTCTTAAATCGAAAACTTGGTTCAATGATCTGAGTATGTGAAAACACATCTTTTTGTCATATTTTAACCCAATGTGGGAGGGGTATCATATTGGAAGTAAAAAAGACATGATTAAAATTATTACCAAGGCATCTGCGATAGACCCTTTCTCCCCCGAAAGCACGCGTCTAAGCACATCAGCGTTATAGTCTGGACCTCCGCCACGTAGATCTTCAATGGTGCACCGAGGTATACCAAAATCCACTGAAAAAAAAACCCCGTGTATAATAAGAGCAGGAGAAAAAAAAAGATGCAATCTTTAGAACTAAAAGAGCACAGATTGTTACATGGGTCGAATGAGAACTTCTCTATCTTGTCAGGAGTCACATCGAGGGCTAGCCCAGGACCTAGTTAAGTTCGAGCATGGTTAAATAAAGTAAGCTTGTAATAATTGGACAAGGGAGAGTCACAGAATTAGAGTTGAATTTGACCCAATGGGCTCATTTCATCCAATCCCTCGGAGTGAACGATCAGTGCCCTTCTCATGCCGAATCTTTGGAGTGCTTTTGCCATTTTCTCGACCTGGTAAGAACAAGAAAAGGAGACGTTTTTTTCTGTCAGGATGTACCTCATACGCAATGAAAAAAAACTGAAGTACCTACCAAGTCTTGTGTATATACTCCCACGACGGCGAAGGGAACCTTTGCGGGGTTCAGCATTGGTCCTAAGATGTTAAAAACAGTCTTCACTTTGAGTTTTTTCCTCACGGGCCTAACGATCTTCATCGCTGGGTGGTAGATTGGGGCCATCATGAAACCAATCCCAGCTTCGTTTACGCATTTTGCTACCCCCTTGAGAAATCAAGAACGAAGAAAGACAGTCGGCGTGTAAGAAGAGAAACTATAAGCCTGTAATGCCCTAAGTTTTTATTTCGATGGTACTCTTAAGAGAAAACTAAAAAACGAATACTTTTAACTTCACCAAACCTCGGGTTCTAGTTCTATTGCAACTCCCAATGCTTCGAGCACATCAGCGCTGCCACAAGCAGAAGAACTCGAACGATTACCTTGCTGTGATATAAACCAACAAAATCCAAGATCAGCAATAGGTAGAAAAATACATCGAAAGCCTTCGAATGGATACAGCATTTGGTCTGAACTATGACAAACGATAACAAAAACCTTTGCAACTTTGGCCCCACAAGCAGCGGCGAGAATCGAAGCGCCAGTCGAGATGTTGACCGTATTAGCACCGTCTCCGCCCGTCCCTACAATGTCAACTGCGTCGTTCAATCCTTCGATTTTCTTACAGTGTTTTATCATTGCCCTGGCCAGCCCAACAACCTATGTTGTAATAGATCAATGTTGGTTCATATAGTTTCGATCCATTTTCTTTACAGGCACAGAGTCGAATGCGCTTACTTCTTCGTATGTCTCCCCTTTCGCTCTCAACAGCACCAAAAATGCGCTGATCAGTGCCTCGTCAGCTCCGTCCAACAGGAAATCGAGGGAAGACTCGGCTTCAGCTTCTGATAGATCCACACGGCTTATCAAAGTTTCTATCAGCTGAAACGGTAAGTCCAAGAGAAGCATCAGTTACATACATCAAAATAAGAAAATGCCATTCCAATATAATCCCAAAACACAGAGAAAACAAGAATGCAAAATTGCTAAAGGGGGCCCAATTTGCTCTGACCAAAAGGTTGAGAATCCACTTATCTTTTGATATTTCTCAGAATTCTATCCAAAGACAGATTGAAAATAAACGCAGGTTTCTACGAAATACAATACATCAAAAGAACCCCATTTCGAAGAGAACAGGGACTTTTTGAGAATCGAAAGAACAATACATCAAACACGCAAAGATCCATTTTTTTTTTTTACCTCACTGAACGAAGAAGCAGGCGATGATACATTATTACCGGCCGCCGAAGCTGCAAAAGCCTTTATGTCAGAAGGGGCTTTGAAATTAAGGATATTGAGCTTGTAACCATTTTGCAAAATGGAAAGAGCCTGAGATTGAGGTGGAGATAGCAAAAGTGGGTTATGATACAAAAGAGCCATCTTTGGGTACTGAGGTTGGTATGGGAAGAAAAATTATTATAGGGTTTACGTTTCTATGATTCTATCTGTGAAAGCCGATCTTTCCTTTTACCGTTGGTCTGAGTTGAAAACGGGTCTTTTTAAAAAATGGCCTTTGACGCGGTCAAGTTTAAAAAAATAGCACTCTTGACTTTTTTTTTTGGTCAATAGCACTCTTTTTAATTAACACTTAATCATCTTTTCGTAATCCCTTATTATTAAAAAAAAAAAGAAAAACAAAAATAAAATACAACGCCTGAAATGAATTAAAAGCTGCACGTCCATTTTGCAGCAGAAAGCATTCATTCCACCTCACCGAATTATTCTTCTTCTTCGTCCTCGTCCTTAAGAGAAATTCCCCGAACTCATATCGCGCTTCTTCACAGTCGAAGGAAACTGGAAAGTCCTCGGCGAACGAAAGATTTGAACATCACGCTTCAGTGTAAGTATTTTTCCGGGTCGTATTTTGAATATAACCATCTAAATCTGTAACTCTCAGTCCTAAACCCTTCCAATGGGTTCTCAAAGCTTCGGAAATTCCGGTTTGGAAGGCCGAACATGTTCATTGTTTTTACTTCCAGTTGATCCGGGGACCCTGCTTGAAAGCAGAGCAGGCCACCCGCGCGTTCCGCGCGTTACAACGTGGGACCCCACATTAAAGCAGGAGTCCCGCACATTAGTGCGGCGAGTAAATCACGGGACCCGCACATAAATTCACGGGACCCGCACATAAATTCACGGGACCCGCCCATAAATTCACGGGCCCCGCGCATCAGTGCATTGTCCCCGCACATTAGTGCAGGCCGTATGATCATGGGACCCGCGCATAAATGCAGGGTACCTGCGCGTAAACACAGGGGACCCGCGCATGCTTCATGCAGTAGAGCTTGGGTCCCGTGCACAAGAGCTTGGGTCCCGCGCACTAGAGCTTGGGTCCCGTGTACTAGAGCTTGGTCCCGCGCTATATGTTACGGTTTTGGGAAGCTCTTACGGCGTTTTGCAAGCTATATAAGGCTTGGATTTATCAAACACACAGCATCTAACATTTTAAAAATAATCCCAGAAACAAAACAGGAAGAATGGTGACGGACGCCCAAATCGTCGCCCGCCTCCACGAAATCGTCCGTCACTCGGACCCCTGGACTACCACGGCCGCCGCCGTCCGCCGCCGTCTGGAGGCCGACCTCGGTGTCGACCTCTCCCAAAGGAGGGCGTGGATCGTGGCCGAGATCGACAGATTCCTAAACGGCGACGACGATGCTCTCGAGGTCGACGACGACGATGTTATGAGCGAAGTTATCGAAGGACAAGCACCCGAGGCTGTCCGAAACGACGACGACGAGGCTGAGAGCGAAGTGATCCAAGGCCCAGGTTGGATTGAGGTTGTCCGAAACAACGCTGTGCAGAAGGATGTCGACCAAGCTCCGGTCGGTGGAGAAGGGCGAGAAGGGTAGAATAAATTATTTAATAATTTTATCAATCAAGATATGCTATTATTATTATTGATGTACGTGACCTTGACAATATAATTAGTACTGTATTTTAAATGAACTATGTTTTATAATGTAATATTTAGTTCGGTTAAAAAATATAGATAGTGCTATGGTATTTAATTTAATTTAATTTAATTAGGTTAGTTATGTAATCAACATAAAGGGGTATTACATTAAAGGGTTTTCAGGTTTAACTGCAAGTAACTGACCCGTGATGGAACAGTAAAAGTTAAAAAGCATTTCAGAACTGCCACTTTAACTTTCAATTCACTTCAATCGTTTTCTCCTGCACACAAAACGCCCTGCAAATCGTTTCTCTGCAAGTCCAACTATTCTCTGCAAGTAAAACCCAGTCCTAGAGCGTAAATCGACAATGGCAATCAACGCGAACACCGAGAAGGTATTTTCTCTACTCTGCGTCTTCTTCAATTTAACGCAGCAAACCCTAATTCGGTGCGGACCCGTGCTGATAAGCATAGGACCGTGCTTAGAATTGAACTGAACAGGCCCGTTTTCACGGGACCCGCCCATAAAATGATGGCCCAGCACGGGTCCACTGCGTATAAGCGTGGTACCCTGGTTATAACGAGCGGATTCCCTTGCGCCTGTGAAGAACAACACGGGACCCGCGCGCTACGATCAGGGGACCCGCACGTATAATCAAGGGACCCGCGCTTATAGCCAGGGGACCCTTGCCTAGTCCATCATCTTATGGGCTCACGGGACCCGCCCATAAAATGATGGCCCCAGCACGGGTCCACTGCGTATAAGCGTGGTACCCTGGTTATAACGAGCGGATTCCCTTGCGCCTGTGAAGAACAACACGGGACCCGCGCGCTACGATCAGGGGACCCGCACGTATAATCAAGGGACCCGCGCTTATAGTCAGGGGACCCATGCCTAGTCCATCATCTTATGGGCGGGTCCCGTGAATATACGCAAAGGTCCCGTGAAAGTAGACACAGATCCCGTGAAGATACGCACAGGTCCCTGCTCATGCGCAGGGGTCTCAGTCGCATCTGTGCTTGACTGTCAGCATATGCGATGCGGTCCCCTGGCCATATGTGCATAAGGGTTTTCGATTTTCAATATTCATATACCAAGTAATTGGCTAAACTGTGTTATACGTATAAATTAGGTTGTGATGAAGACGCAGTTGGGCACAGAAGTTCCTGATTGTCGTCCTACAGTGACCTCGCTATACGGCGAGGCCAGCCAGCTGATAAGACAGTGCCTTAACGATGAGGAGTTGGCCCTATATTATGGCCACAGTCCGTTTGGCCGCCTTGTCATGGCCGAGCCGGACTTTAACCTCTCGATTCAGTTGCTGTGGTACTTTATCCAAAGGCAGACGGCGCTGCATACCCGCGAAGAGCTGTGGATGGTTGTTGGCAAAAAACCACTTCGATTTTCAAAATCGGAGTATTGCCTAATCACCGGCCTCAAGTTCGCAGCCGCGATACCGGCGGTGGACCGCGTCGAAGCATTCACGAGGAGGCATTTTGGCGCTAGTTCAATAATTCGCCTGTCGAACGTCAAGCAGGCGTTGGAGGCGATGTCTGGCGACGAGGAACGTGTGGACGAAGAGAAGCTCAAGTTGGCGGATGTCTACTTCGCCACCGCGGTGTTGCTGCCTCGAAGGTCCAAGAAGGACACCGTCGTGTCTTCCTGGGTCCTTCACCTCGCTGAAGACCGGTTTGCTTTCTCAGAGTATCCTTGGGGCAGCGAGGCTTTCAAGGAGGTCATGCGCGCTGTGAAGAAAAATCTACGGGAGAACCCACGGGATTGGCTGATAAGTGGGTTCGTTCAGCCACTTCAGGTGATTTATTATTAAGCTTCTTTGCATACCTTGTTTTTACATATAAGTAATTGCTAATATTTATTGTGTTATTTGTATTCAGATACTAGCTTATGAGTGCATCTCGGGCATTGGAGACACCTATGCGGTGCGCAACGAAGAAGATTTCACGCCACGCATGCGCAGGTGGCGGACGAAGGAGTGGGGTCGCAGGAATTGCCCGAAATTGAAGAGCATCGCAGAGGCCGCTGGCAAGTTCCATGTACTAGCGGGGTTAATAGTGCCGTCAGCAGACGAGCTGGAGGCGGCGTACTATAGGGACAGCGTCTTCGACGTTGGGCCGGCACACGACCTATTCGATCGTGTGACCTTTCTACTCATGCATGGAGTGGAGGTTAGGTGCTCCCGCGGCCACCGCCATCGCGGTGATGGTTCTAGCCGGCAGAATTTGGTGCCTGAGACCATCGCCCAGATCGAGAGCAATGAGCGACGCGACACCGATATAATGTTGCATCATGGCCAAATCCCCGAACATCCGCACGGCAACCCCGAACCTCCGCACGAGCACGCCTTTCATGCAACACGGGAGACCCCACGATCAAGTGGTCAGGGTTTTGCCTCGGGTCCACGCTTCGATGAATGGCAAAGTCGTATGGACCAAAACTTCACCAACTTGTTTGGGCGATTCGACCAACTTGGCACGCAATTGCATCAGTTTCAAGAAGAAGAGGGTCGACGGTGGTCGACGAACGAGAGAAGGTGGGATGCGTACGAGGAACATTGGACGGAAATGCGATCGTGGGCCGACAGCCTCAGGGAGTTGGGGAACTCGGTTCAGGGTTTGGCGAGCAGATTTTATCACGGGTCTCGCACTCCGCCTACCGAAGCTCGTTATAGTAAGTTATTTATTTATACTTAATTTTTTAATTAGTTGCGCAGATTACTCAACAGTTACTATTTACGATGTAGATGTCGATCCAAACGAGTTTGCTAGTGGATCGCACGCTTCACAGCCCGAGTTTGGTGGTGGATTGCACGCTACACCGCCTGAGCTTGGTCAGTTTTTATACTTAATTTTTTAATTAGTTGCGCAGATTACTCAACAGTTACTATTTACGATGTAGATGTCGATCCAAACGAGTTTGCTAGTGGATCGCACGCTTCACAGCCCGAGTTTGGTGGTGGATTGCACGCTACACCGCCCGAGCTTGGTCAGTTTTTATACTTAAGGACGTGAAAAATAATTTATAGTTATTTTCGAATTTCTTGTATAGATTACGATGAGAGATGGAGGAACACATCGTACATGGGACCGGCATCCAGAGACCATGGACGAGCATCCAGAGGACCACGCTCAGTTCGAGACGCACGCCGAGCTGCTACAGGACGTCCCTCAGTTGGAGACGCACGCCGAGGCTTCGGTTTCTGTCCAAGCGACCGACAAAGGAAAATGCGTCGTCACAGAACAGACCCCTGAGCGGACGAAGAAGCCATCTTGGTACACCACGACGCCGTTCACCGATTTCCCCTCGACGAATACAGTCAAACCTCCAAAGCTTTCGGCGTTCGAGCGGCATATCCAGTTCAAGGCCCAAAACTTGTGGCCAAAAGTCGAAAGTCAGCTAAAAACGGCTTTGCAGATTACCGGCATGAAATTCGAAGGGATCCTAGGACAACACGACCCTACATGGCTCCTGAACCTTGCGACTGAGGGTATTAAACTCGATGAGATGGTACGTATATAAATTTACCAAATACCTTTCGTCACCTTACTTGAATGTGTTGAAAACCGGTTTGCTTTTATTGCAGCATGTCGATGAATGCCTCGTTGGGATCGAACGCATGCAGAAATTTAGCAAATCGGTTGCGAGCAAAGTCGCGTATATGCCCCATAGTTTAAGACGCTCGTCGACGAGCGAGGGGTGCTAAACCTACGCGGGAAGCCGTGTGGGAAAGGCTTCAAGAAATTGCTCCCGTTCGCGAGGGGGGAGGACGAAGATTGGAAATGCAGGTCGTGGGATCTAGCGACCAAAGTTGCCATCCCCATGCGTACGTCAGGCCGATGGGTGTTGTTCGTTGTTGATGTGCGGGAAAAGGAGTATACGATTTACGACTCCGATGCGCCTCCTGGCTTCGAGCTGCGCTTTATCGCCGACGACATCAACAAACTTCGGATCGTAATCCCGGCTATTTTCAAGGAACTGAAACTGATAAAACGCATGCCTAACAAGGGCACGAGCTGGTCGGCTAGGTGGTGTCGCGACTTCAGGAAACAAAATCAGTAAGTTTTCATGAATGATGCGTTTTATTACTTTGTCGTCGTGTTTAAAAATAAGTGTCTTATACTTATTGATTTTCAGGGGAGAAGATGGCGTGGCGATGTTGCGGGCGGCAATGTCGCTTATGATGAAGAAGGACGACGTCTCCCGCCTCAATCAAACTCATATGAAGGAGTTTAGAAATACCTCGCATCTTCTATTTTCAATAATGATTGGGACACTTTTTAGTATACCCTTTTTTTATTAAAATTTGCGATGTTCACGAACTATTTCATGTGTTGTTGAATTTCTCCCTTGAATTTTAATTTTACTTGTTTGATTTGTGCATATCGTTTGGTGGATATGAATTTAGGGTTTAGAATTGTGAAAGATTGAGTTTCTCTGTGTTTTCCAACTTTTTGTCAGTGAGACTGATGTGTGATTTGACATCAATTTACGTGTGTTTGATATCAATTTAGGGTTTAGAAATTGTGAGAGGTGATTTTGTCAGTGTTTTCGAACTTTTTGTCAGTGAGAGTGATGTGTGAGTTGACATAAAAATAACGCGAATGGCAGTGATTTGACATAACTTAACTTTTTTCATATTAAGTTTTCCGTGTTATCTATGAACGCTCCCTTAGCGGGTCCCCTGAATACAAGCGCTGGACCCATGCTTATAACGCACAGGTCCCGTGACCTTTACGAGCGGGTCTTCTGCTTAAATCAAGCGACATTTCGAAGGGACCAGTCGGGACCCGGCAATGACATGCGGACAATTTTGACGGGACCACGACTGACCTGGACATCTCAGTGTGGGGACTATGCAATCATCGCAGGTCCCCTGTTTTGAATAGTGGGTCCGCTGTTCAAAAAATGTGGGTCCCCTATGTTCATGTGCGATTTTTGCAATGTTAATTCATGGAAGTAAGCGATTAATTGAGCGTATTTATACTTTGTTTATCGTAGACTACAGTATAAAGTCATCATAAAATAGCACAGAACAAAAAAATTGGAGGTAATCAAAAGAATTACGTTCACTTTATAAGATTGTTACAGCCAACATAAATCACAAACATGAGTATGTTTTCTCGGTGTGCTCTCTTACTAGATTCACGTCAATGATCGTACGACTCGAAATACATGTTGTAAAATATATTTTCTTTTTTCTAAACTTGGAGTTAGATATTGTTAATCGAGTGGTTATTTAAATTTATTTTTTTTTACGCACACTTAATTTTTTATTAATTTTTATCTTATTAACGAATTTAATAATATATTAGATTTTCACAACATTACAAGCAAATCGGGAATAAAATGTCAAGTCATCTGTCCTGTACTTACTGTATAGTAACACTGCTCTGACATGTCACTTTTGACGAATAAATAGGGACACTGCTCTGACATGTCAGTTTTGACCTATAATTGAGCAATTATTGGTCCCACTCAATGTGCGGGTACCGTGTGGTAATCGGAAGGTCCCCTGCCTTTAAGGTTTGAGTCCCATGCTCGTAACGCGCCCTCCCTGCGCGCAAGACTCATGGGACCCCGCATTACTATCACGGGACCCAAACCTTAATATCATGGGACCTTCACGTTATGGGAAAGGGACCCGGCGGGAACCGCAAAGATGCGCCGAGGTCTCATGCGCGTCCGTGCGGGCTTCGCTGCATATGCGATGCGGACCCCTGCGCATCTGTGCATAAGGGTTTTCTATTTCCATATTCGTACCGTAATTTGGTAAAGGGGGCTACTATTCACACCCCCTCTTGAATAAAAAATACGATTTTAATCTTATAGATAAATAATATAATGAATCGTGAAGGACGAAGGTTTGCGTTGACGCGTCAAAAATAAGCACTGCCCAGTGGGCCCGTGCGCAAACAGGAGAGATGATGTACTTGCATCGTAGCAATTCATCCTCCGTGAGACGCTCCAACCAGCTCAGACTGCTTCTCGACAATCCATTCACGAAGCTCTCCATATCATCCACCCGTACTTGCGCCTTCCTATTCAACTTCTGCGCCTTCCTAAAGTGCTCGTCTTGCACGTAACTTGGAAAGACGAAGACGCGAGGATAATTGTCATTGTCCGCATAGATTCGCCTCAAGCAATCTAGATATGCGTCAAGACAATTGGACTTGAGCATATCATGGAAGAGCAACATGTAGAAGCCTTGGGCATCCACATCGCACATGTCACCTTCCCAAACCTTATCACTGCAAAAAAAGAAAAATTATTACGTGTTTATGTACTTATACTGAGGCTGTTCTCGAAAGAAAACATTTACCTAAATCTTGCCGCTTGAAGGTACATGTCAATGAGCACGCGATCGTGTTCATGAATCAGCTCACGCCCGGAGAAGTCCACTCGCCCGAGGTACTTCTTGCTCCACTTCTCATTTCCATCTGAGCCAGAATCCTCATCACTTAGATCAACAAATTCTACAGGCGCTTTGCCTCTTCTTCGAACTCCTCGGGCACTCGACGAAGCACCAACGTCTCCCGCCTCAACCACCTCCACAGGTGTGGGAAAATCTTCAACAGGTACGATCGCTAAATGATCGTCGTCGCCACGATCGCGGTGTACAGGGGAACACCTAACCTCCACTCCCCGCGTGAGTAGGCCCGTCACACGGTCGAATATGTCGTGTGCCGCCCCAACGTCGAAAACGCTGTCCTAAAGTACGCCGCCTCCAACTCTTCCGCTGACGGCACTAACAACCCTCGTACAAAACCGCCGTTGACGGCATCTGCGACCGTCCTAAGAGTCGGGCATGCTTTGCGATCCCAATTCTTCGTCGCCCACCTGAGCATGCGTGGCGTGAAATCTTGTTCCTTGCGAACCGCAAACTGGTCTGCAACCCCCGGCATACACTCGTATGCTAGTATCTGAATACAAATAACGCAACAAATTTTAGAAACGTCCCTCAAAACATGGTATGCAAGAAGCTTAGT
This sequence comes from Craterostigma plantagineum, assembly GCA_027422505.1. NCBI lineage: Eukaryota > Viridiplantae > Streptophyta > Magnoliopsida > Lamiales > Linderniaceae > Craterostigma > Craterostigma plantagineum. The sequence goes on along the minus strand of JAPQWV010000012.1, from coordinate 10,670,281 downwards.
TATAATTCACCTGAAGTGGTTGTACGAACCCACTGATCAGCCAGTCCCGTGGCCTCTCCCGTAGATTTACCTTAACACTTCGTATCACCTCACGGAAAGCCACGGTGCCCCAAGGGTACTGGGAGAATGCAAATCGATCTTCGACGAGACTAAGGACCGTCGTACTGACGACGGTGTCCTTCTTCGACGGTCGAGGCATCAACACGGCGGTGGCGAAGTACACGTCCGCCAACTTCAGCTTCTCGAAGTCCACATCGTCCTCGTCGCCAGACAACCGCTCCAACACACGCTTGATGCACGACATGCGGATTTTTGAGCTGTTGCCAAAATGTCTTGCGGTGAATTGTGAGTCGCCGTTTACCGGCGGTAGCTCGGCTGCGAACTTCAGCCCGGTGATTAGGCAATAATCCGACTTTGAAAATCGGAGTGGTTTTCCGCCAAAAATCATCCACAGCTCTTCCGGTTGTGCAGCATCGTCTGGTTCTGGATGAGGTACCACAGCAACTGGCCCGAGAGGTTAAAATCAGGCTCAGCCATAACAAGGCGGCCGAACGGACTCTCGTTCCTAAAAATCTCCACTCGTGGTGGTTCAGCTATTGTCTTATCAGCTCGCTGGCATCCGCGTATAACGAGCTCATTTTTACACTCAAACGGGGAACTTCGTCCACTGTGTCGAACTGCTTCTGCATCACAACCTAATTTATGCGTAAAACACATTTTAGCTAAATTACGTGGTATGAAATAATTAAAACAGAAAACCCTTATGCATAGATGCGCAGGGGACCGCATCGCATATGCTGAGATTCAAGCACGGACGCGCATGAGACCCCTGCGCATCGGCGCGGTCCCAGCAAGGGTCCCCTGCGTATAAGCGCGGGTCCCCTGGTCATAGCGCGCGGGTCCCCTGCTTATAACGCGCGGGTCCCCCGAACTTGCGCACGTGCAGTGGCACAGGACCCGCCCGTTAAGGTAAGAGGACCCGAGCGTTTAAGCAGGGGAACCGTGCGTATAAGCGCGGGTCCCCTGCGTATAAGCGCGAGTCTCCTGGGCATAGCGCGCGGGTCCCCCGCTTGCGCACGCGCAGTGGCACAGGACCCGCCCGTTAAGGTAAGAGGACCTGAGCGTTTAAGCAGGGGAACCATGCGTATAAGCGCGGGTCCCCTGGGAATAGCGCGCGGGTCCCCTTCTTATAACGCGCGGGTCCCCTGAACTTGCGCGCGCGTGACCCATGTCCTATGCTTGCAAGCACGGGTCCTATGCTTGGAAGCACGGGTCCCGTGCTTGCAAGCGCAGGTCCTATGCTTGCAAGCGCGAGTCCTATGCTACCAAGCTCTGTCCTATGCTTGCAAGCACGGGTCCGCACCAAATTAGGGTTCGATGGGTCGTTCCCAGTTCCCCTCTCGCGTTAAATTGAAGAAGACGAAGAGTAGAACACATACCTACACGTTCGCGTTGAATGCCATTGTCGAATGAGTCGATTTGCAGAGAAGACGACGATTTGCAGTGCAGGGGCGGGAGAGCACACGCTTGTTCTTTTACTGGAAGTGAAAGTGGAGACGATTTGCAGTGCAGGGGCGGGAGACACGCTTGCTTTTTTACTGGAAGTGAAAGTGGTTACTTTTTTTACTTTTACCCCACTCTTCTATAACGGGTCTGATGTTTCATATTCGCTACAGTGTAACATGTGAACCCTTTAATTAATTTTATCGTTAAGTGTTGTTGAGGTTGTTGATTGACATTAAATAAGGGTAAAATAGTCTTTAGAGCAGAGTTAGTAAGGGTACAAGGGTAAAGTCCGATTTTGGGTGCTATTTTTTAAAAGATGACCAGCTCAAGGGCTATTTACTTAAAAAATCCGTTGAAAACCGATAAAGGTTTGACTTTCTGGATTTTGCTAACAAAAAGGAAAGAGAAAAGCCCCAACTCCAAGGAGTACTACTGTGTGTCGTTAGTAAAGCAACAATTGCAGTAATAAAAGATTTCGATTGTTTTCAAGTTAAAATCTTGGATTGTTCTCTCATTATTCATTAATGTGGATTGACGGAACAGAAAGTGATGTACGATTAAGAAGATCACAAAAAAAACATTCTCACGACGTGAGTTGTTATTATTACACAAACCAGAGCACACAAACTTAAGACAACAAAGGAACTCGAAGAGTTTCAAGTGGAAAAACAACACCAAACGAAACAGAATACAACAATTTATTCAGACAATAAAACCACAACAATGCAGAGTGCATAACACCTTCCATCTTCCTTGGCAGCTCTTTTCTCCTACAGTAAGACGGAGATGATATGCATAGAAAACAACTGTTAGAACTCATGTTTTCAACCTCAAGACACATAAACACAGATTGCGGACAAGAGAAGTCGCAAACAATACCTTCGATGCTTTGGAGAACGATCGCTACTTAATCGGGGGGAAAATAGTGAGACTGAAGTCGGGTAAAACTTTCTTCTTCTCCGTCTCAATCTTCTTCGCCGAGGTAGCTGCACTCGGACAACGGTTAAGGTCGAGCACCTTGAAGCTCTTAATATTCACAAAATCCTCCGGGACTTCGCGAAGTTCCTCGCAGTACTGCAGCTCGAGGCGAACGAGCACGGGAAAATGGTTGGCGGAAGCCTTCCAAACGACCAAATCCGTGCGACCTATGCACAAAACCGCGAGCTTGAGAAACCCGCCGTCGACGTCCCAGTGATTTCCCGTGAACGCCTTTTCTTTCAACTTGAGCACCTTAAGATCCTGGAGGGAAGCGAGGACTTTCATCTGTCCCCAGTCGAGGAAAGTATCAGACAACGTCAGTATCCTCAGGTGGGGAGGAAAATTGTGGGACGGAGGGAGGCGGCTCAACTGGCCTTCCGAGGGCGGAAGGGGAAACACGTCGTTTTGAAGCTTCAGTTTCTCGAGCACGCGCAGCTTTACCATGTTCTCGAACGAGGCTCCCGAGCTATTATTCCTAGTCACAAGCATGTCGAGATTCCCGCGAATGCTCACCCTCTTCACGTTGCAAGCCCTGTCGAGGACCTTGTCCGTGCAGTTTTCCGGCGCTATCGTGCCGAGTGTCTGTATCAAGCTTATTTCCACCCCCGAAGCCTTCGTCGGCTCTGGCAAGGTGGCGGTAGTGTTGGTCTTCAGGTGCCTCAGATGACGCATCTTCCATATGTCTGCTTTGATTTCGAGAACGCGCTGGGACGTGTCGACGATGAGCGTCTCCATGTTCCATAGCTTGGAGAACGCCGGGGGAAGGATCGCCGAGTTGAAGGACAGATGGATGTACCTAAGGTGAAGGAGCTCGTATATGTCGGCGGGTATTTTGGTGAATTTTAGGGGCTTCACGTCCATGACTCTGAGGAGCTTGAAACCGCCGGGAATGGCGGAGATTTGGTCGGACTGTAGGGTGAGTTCTTCCTTGGAGAAACAGACGAAGGAACGAACGCGGCGGCCAGAGGGTTTGGACGAGACGAACGTCGAGATGTTCGAGTGGATGCAGAGGCGGCGGTACTCCGTGTCGTTGTTCACCGAAGGCGCGAGCTTTCCATCGCTCGACTTCCTTATCTCTTCGAAGAAGTTCTCGTTGTTCTTACCCGCTTGAGTCTTGCAAAAATCGCGGAGCGAATCGTGAATGCGACAGGTCTTCACTTTACCTTCGGAGCTTCTCTTTCCGACCATTACCAAGTTCCTGCTGATGAGATCTTCCAGATAGATTTCCGCGGTGTCTTCCAGGCTGAAGTCCGTCTCCTTTGAGATGAACCCTTCCGCGCTCCACATCCGAAATAGCTTCCACGTCATGATCTCGATGTCCTCGGGAAACATACCAAAGTAGAGAAAACAAGACCTCAAGTGATAAGGCAACTTGTAGTAACTCAACGAAACAACCTTTTCCATCATTTGGGAGGGATCCTCCTTGAGATAGTTGTTGACTTTTTCCGAGAACTTCTCCCACGCAGTTACCTTCCCGGCATCATCCGCGATAGTGGCGAGTTTCTTACTGATGATTCCCCCAATAACCACTATAGCAAGTGGAAGCCCCCTGCACTTATGGGCTATTATCTTTCCGTGACTTTCGAACTGCGGCTCCCAACTTGGCTTTCCGAAAACCTCGTACTGCAGGAGTTGTACGCTTGCCTCATCTTTTAAAAAATCCATTTTATACGGTTGCCTGGCGGAATTTGCTTTATTCGCCACGTCCACGGAACGGCTCGTGATTATGATTTTACCTAGAAAATTGGCTTCGGGCAAAGCACGAGCTACACTCTTCCACTCCTCGGGGGTCCAGACGTCGTCCATCACAATCAAGAACTTTCCCCTGTCGAGCTGGGCTTTGACCTTCGCGGCCAGCTCGTGATCCTTCATGCTGCGAATGTCGTCCGTTATAGTGATGAACTCCCTCAGGATGCTGATGAATATGTCCTTCGGAGTGAACTTGGAAACGTACACCCACAGGCGAGTGGGGAACTCGAATTGGACCAGCGGGTCCCTAAAGATTTTCCCGGCTAGAGTGGATTTCCCGAGGCCGGGCAAACCCACGATGGTGACGATGTCAAGGCGATCGGTGTCTTCTTTGAGGATTCCGATGATTCTCGCCGTATCTTCCTCTAAGCCGACCACATTCTTCTCTCTTACGGGGGAAGCCTGCGTAAATAAAGTCCCATATAGGCCTTGCTTAGTACATCATCATCATCTATACACTATCAGATCATGGCGAGAAATTAGTATGTACTGTAATCTCTTGTGAATCAATCGTATATATGCTAATAATAATCCCATGGAGCAAACAGTAAAATCGAGCTGAGGGAATATAACACTGCATTGGTGAATAGGTTCAGGAATCAAACACTAAGTTGGAGAATAAATAGGTTCAGAAATCAGAAAAGCGCAGAGAACTGTTCAACTTAAAAAAAACTATCCAAAAATCAAATCAAGAAGACGAAAGATTCAAAACACCATACGGCAAATTACGCGTATTTTTGCTGATTTCACGTCAGATCTGTGTAAGATCTAACGTCAGCGACGAAATAAATCAACTAAAATTACCTCAGGCTTGTCGATTCCATCGTCGCCGAGATTAAGCAGTAGCTTGTCAACCTCGGCCTTGTCCCCATACGCTTTGCCCACCTCCTCCCTGACCTTCTGTACCTTCTGCGCTATTTCATCGAGCTTGACGCTGTCGGAAAAAACCCTTTTAAGCCAGTTCTTTGACTTGGACGAAAGAGTCTGCGTGACGAAGGCGTCGACGACGTCCTCGGCGTCGTATAAGGCCTCGCGAATCTGCTTCACGAACTGCTTCACCCTAGGGTCTTTGGTCTTCTTACCAGCTGCGTACTTTAGGAATGCGTTGAAGTAATTGAGGTCTTTGGTCAACTGTTCTATCTCTTCGCTGGCGTTGGCTATCAATTTGACGTGGTAGGTGACCAGCTGGCCGAGGCTGTCCACGAGGAACTGAGCCGCGGCGGCGTCCGCCATTTCGATTACTTAACTTCGTCGGAACAGTCAGTCAGCCAGTGTGTGTATTTGTGCGCGTATTTGCTTTATGGACTTTGATAGATGAAAAATATGTTCCTTTATATAATAGATCCTAGTAGAATAATTTTTTTGCAGATAGGTACTCAATCCGCCACAGGTACGCCATACAACATATTTAGGTACTCTATATCAACGTATTGTGGTACGTCATACGTTGAGAAAATGGTACGTCGTATTAGCACATTTAGGTACGCCTCTATAACATATAAGAAACGCCGTATAAACACATTTGTGTATCCTATATCAACGTGTTATGGTACGTCATACACACAGGAAGGTACAACGTGACTGAATAAACTGGTAAACATTAAATCGGGTACCTATCTGTAAAAATTTCTGACATGTGCACCTATTTGTAAAAATTTTATCCAAGTAGATATTTATGTGTACATGTCACTAGATTCTAATCCAATGGGGAAGATAGATGTATATTATTATTATTATTATTATTATCTATTCTATTTTATTAAGCGTGAGAGATTGGTATAAACGGCCTTTTTTGCCTTTCAAATTAACAAAATTAGAAATAAAACTAAAAAAATTTACTACATTTATTTACCATTTTTAGCTAATTACTATTATATCTCTGATTATAATTTATATAGATACATAATCAAATTTAAATTATATATACCACTACAAATTTTAAATTAAAAGAAATTTAATATTATATATCTATATATTATAGCTCATGCATCTGAATGTGAAAAGAGTAATAGTTAGGGATAAAGCCTAAAATGGTCCCTCATGTTTACACTGCGAACCAAATTGGTCCCCGATGTTTCGTTTGGACCAATTTAGTCCCCGATGTTATAAAAAATGAACCAAATTGGTCCACTCCGTCAGTCCGGCGTCAATTTAGACGGCGCAGGTGTTAGCGACGGAAATAGCGACGGATTATCCGTCGCTAAATAAAAAATTAAAAAAAATTGATAAATTAAGCAAAAAAAGGAAAAAAAAATTTATAAAAAGAGTAAAAATTCAAAAAAAAAGAGAAAATTACTAATAAATTAAAATAAATAAGAATAAAAAATTAAATTAAATTAAAATAAAAAATAAATAAGAATAAAAAATAATAGTAAAAATAAAATAAGAATAAAAAATTAAACAAAAATAACAAAAAAATGAGGAAAAAATTCAAAAAAAAAGAGAATATTACTAATAAATTAAATAAAAAATAATAATAATAAAATAAGAATAAAAAGTTAACAAAAAATAATAAATAACAAAAAATGAGGAAAAAATTCAAACAATTGCTAACAAATTAAATAAAAAATTCAAAACAATTGCTAACAAATTAAACAAAAAATTCAAAAAATTCAAAACAATTGCTAACAAATTAAATAAAAATATATAATAATAAAAATAAATATAATAAAAATAAAAGATTTTACATATTTAAAATTAAAAAAGAAGGAAAAACAAAATTAATGATAAAAAATGCCTCTAAAAGTTTTACGAAGACCGTCTGCCAAGTTAATGAGGATATAATCGTCCCAGTTCTCGAATTTTTGACAAATATACAGCGATGATTGCAGTATATTTTACGGGATGCAATCATCGCAGTGTATTTGTTAAAAAAAATTACAGAACTGGGACGGTTATGTCCTCATTAACTTAGCAGTGACAGTCTCCGTAACTGCTAGTAATTGTTAGTAATTTGTTATTAATTTTTTGAATTTTTTATTTAATTTGTTAGTAATTGTTTTGAATTTTTTCCTCATTTTTTGTTATTTTTGTTTAATTTTTTATTCTTATTTTATTTTTACTATTATTTTTTATTCTTATTTATTTTTTTATTTTAATTTAATTTAATTTTTTATTCTTATTTTATTTTAATTCATTAGTAATTTTCTCTTTTTTTTTGAATTTTTACTCTTTTTTTAAAATTTTTTTCCTTTTTTTGCTTAATTTATCAATTTTTTTTTAATTTTTTTATTTAGCGACGGATAATCCGTCGCTATTTCCGTCGCTAACACCTGCGCCGTCTAAATTGACGCCGGACTGACGGAGTGGACCAATTTGGTTCATTTTTTATAACATCGGGGACTAAATTGGTCCAAACGAAACATCGGGAACCAATTTGGTTCGCAGTGTAAACATGAGGGACCATTTTAGGCTTTATCCCTATATAGATATATCCCTGAACAATAATACAACTTCAGATCGTATAAGAAAAAAACAATGAATAATAATAACTATCTATATATATATTTGGAGTATTCTCACTAATTCATAAATACGTATTATAAGACACACTCTAAGATGAGACTATTCTTCAGATCACATGAATATGTCACAAATTCACATGATACGATAGTCATGAAGTGTTCAAGCCAACTCCAGGGGATCAACGTTTTATAACTAGTAACTTATATTTCGATGAAGTATTTTTACATCGCTCCGATATTAGTTTCATCATCTTGGTTGATTTTTCATCAACTTGGTCGAGTCTGAATCACGTGGCGTTGTTTGCGATATTTTGACAGGTCACATGAATCGGAGAGGATTAATCACATTGGAAACTGGGGTCGTATGCTAGTCAACGTTGAGGTTCATACTCGCTTCAAAATGAACTTAGTCAGATTGCTGTAGTTATTTTTGCAATCCCAACGTATCATTACCCAACCCGCTATGAGATTGCGCCACCCTCGAGGGTAGTATCTCGAGACTGTATTAATATGTTCCAAATTAACCTAACACGTCAGTGGCGGAGCCGCATGAGAACAAGTGGGGTCCAAGCATACTGAAATTTTTTTCTTTAATAATCTTAATGAAAAAATTAAAATTCATACTTAAGTTACTTAATATATATAAATGACCCTCCTGAAATTTTATGTTTTCATTTGGACCCACTAAATAAAATTTTATACAGTAGTATATTTGGACTCACTGTCTTAACTAGGGTGTTCGTTCGGTACATACCGTACCGAACCGAACCGAAATTTCGGTACACCCCTAGTAGATACCGAATACCGAACCGAATTTCTCGGTTCGGTATTTGGATTTTACCGAATTTTTTTTCGGTAAAACCGAATTTACCGAAATTTCAATAATAATAATAAAAAATCGGTAATAATTAAATTAATACGTATATTACTATAATTATAATTTATTTTCAATACTAATATAATAAAATATATTTTAATTTTTAAAATTTCGTTAATTCGGTATACCGAATTTACCGAAATTCAAAATCTGTACCGAACCGAATTTAATGAATTACCGACTTTTTTTTGAAGAACCGAATTTTCTGTTCGGTTCGGTTTTGTACCGAAATTTCGGTATTTCGGTTTGTTCCGTCGGTATACCGAACAACGAACACCCCAATCTTAACCTTCTAGCTCCGCCACGAAACACGATAATTAAAGTCGCCTCATGTTGGATAGTCAACCAATAGGGACAGAGTGTTGGAATTACATAATTGCATTTCCAGCTCATATTATTTATGTTAATATAAATTTATATATTATATCGTCAGTAGCGTACAATGTGCATCTGGATGTGAATCGAGGAGCACGCTCGCCAGTACATATATAGTTGTAACTCGCACTACAATTTATTATCCGTTCAGACTTAACCTTATATTTAAATTCCATTTGATTTATATTAATATATTTTCAGTTCACACCTGACCTGGGGTAGGTTTATCTTTGGAGGAAGGTTTTTGTTATTTTATTTTTTCTGAATTCATATGTAAGGTAATGAAGAACTTGATAACGAGTAAATTGCATAGAATAATCATCTCCTTTATGGTATTACTCCCTCTGTCCCAGCAATTTTATCACGTAAGTTATTGGGGACGCAAATTAAAGTGGCATTATTATAATAATATAAGACAATTAAAAGGTAAAAAAGTGTATATTTTAACATGTCTTTTAAGAATATTTAATATTATTATATTAATTGTTTGTGATAGTTTTTTTGCTAAATAAGGAATGATGATAAAATTATTGGGACGCCCGAAATGGAAAAGTGTGATAAAATTAGCGGGACGGAGAGAATATTATTTTGTTAATAAACATAAATTAAATAAATAATAGTGTTATTATATTAAGGGAACTTTACAAATAAGTACCTATTTGGATAAAAACTTGTAATTTAGTACCCTGTCAGGATTTTTTATATGTAGGTACCTAACAGAATAAATTTTTTGCACATAAGTTACCCGATCCCCGAAAGTACACCATACTACACATTTTGGTACCATATATCAACACATTTGGGTACCCTATATCAACAGAACATGGTACGACGTATGCTATATTTAGGCACGCCCTATGTAACACACAGATATGATGTAGGTACGACGTATACTATATTTATGTATCCTATATCAACGTGTTATGGTACGCACTATACACACATGAAGGTACGCCATGACTAAAGAAACTGGTAAAAATTAAATTGGGTACTTATCTGTAAAATTTTCTGACATGAGTACCTATGTAAAAATTTTATCAAATTGGGTATTTTTCTATAGATTCACCTTATATTAATTTACGGAATAATAAATACTACTAGCATTTTCCAGCTCATGTTATGGACGGTAAATTTTAGTAAATTTTGTTGTCCGTAGCGTGCATCGAGGAGGCAGTACATACATACAGTTCTGTAATATTTTAATGCCGTATTTTATTTTTTTCTACATGTTCTACCTTTTTAAATCCCCATATTGAGATGTGACACTTTTTCCCTTGATTTTTGTTGAAGGAATAAGATTCTATACGAATACTATTGTAAGCGCAAGATGCCAAGATTATGGTGAGAATGAGGAATTGTTATTGGTTCTATCTAAAGATAATTAAAATGCGAGAAATGATAACAAAAGATATATAGTCGCATGATGTTACGAAAAATTTTAGAGAACATTTAATATATCAGTGTGAAAAGGACCCACCACCAGCACCAGTGGGTCTATTATATATAATATAATTAAACGAAGCAAGGCGACCATAAATCAACTTGATAATATTCTGATTACTCACAAAGTCCGAAGCCAACCATCTCCTTCATATTATAATAATTTTCGCATGTGAGCCAAATTAGAAATTCTGGACTTAGCGCTGTGATATATTACGTACGTATGAACCGGTCATGTTATTATTATTATTATTATTATTATTATTATTATTATTATTATTATTTTTATCATAAGAAAACAAAGTATGTTACAATAATGAAAAGGCACCATTCATCATGTTAGATACATTGAATTCACATAAATTTCTAACTAACCAGAGATGAGATCAATACAAGAGATATGGGATATAATAAAATCACAACAATAATAGAGGTGAGAGAAATGACGCTTAGACGAGTGACCATAAAAGCAACTTGGCCATACTTTATATATATCTTTAGTAATTAAATAAAGGGGTTTTTACACATAAGTACCTATTTGGAAAAAAACTTGTAATTTAGTATCCAGTCAGGATTTTTTTATATGTAGGTACCTAACAGAATAAAGTTTTTGCACATAGGTACCCAATCCCCGAAAGTACACCAAACAACACATTTTGGTACCCTATCTCAACACATTTGGGTACCCTATATAACAGAAAATGGTACGACGTATGTTATATTTAGGTACGTCCTATGTAGCACACAGGCATGCCCGTAGGTACGACGTATCCTATATTTAGGTACCCTATATAAACGTGTTATAGTACGCAATATACACACAGGAAGGTACGATATGACTAAAGAAACTGGTAAAATTAAATTGGATACCTATCTATAAAATTTTCTGACATGGGTAGTTATGTGTAAATTTTTTTTCCAATTGGGTATTTTTCTATAGATTACCGTTAAATAAAATGCTGGCGATCTATCAAATTGAATAAGACCAAAATCCATCCATGCGTTTACTTTCTCTTGATTTTATGGCATAGACCAAAAAAGGCTTCCAAGACACATTAATCAAATAAATATTTCGTGCAATAACAATAGAAAAGGAAAACCCTTTAATCAAGACAAACTTGCTTATATTTCTCGGCCTGGATCAACTTTACGGCCCAACGAAAGCCCAATTAGTCGAAATGGTACGATGGCGTTTTCGAGTTTCGTTTCGATATTGACCTTGGCAGTTGGCACGTGCACAACACGCACTTTTATCGATGCTTTTTTTTTTCTCCCCCATATATACTCATATATAAAAAGATGTGGTAACTTCCGTTAAATCCCCCTCCCCCTATTTTCTTACACATAACTCCCCATTTCATATTATTTATTAACAAACTCCCTAAATCAAAACAATCTTACACATAACTCCCCATGGACGATTTTACCATTATATTTTTGTAGTACCAATACACGTATGTTTGTAGTACCTCATGGACGATTTTGCCTCCTCTATTAATTTCCACGCCATCACCCCAACTTGTAGTACCAATATACGCATGTTTGTAGTACCAATATATAGATGTTCGCCGTACCATCCCGTGAGCCCATGGAAGATTTTTGTAGTACCAATATACAAATGTTCGCGGTACCAAAAAACTGTCAACACCCACGGCCCACCCTTACCCAAAATTGTAGTACCAATATACGTATGTTTGTAGTACCATTATATAGATGTTCGTCGTACCATCTCGTGAGCTCATGGACGATTTTTCTAGTACCAATATATAGAAGTTCGTGGTACCGTATTATATGCTAGTGTGGTACCGGGATTAGGTTACTCGTAGTGCCAATATCTACGGTAACCGTCACGACAAAAAAAATTCGGATGGCGTCGAAAAATTCGTTACCAAAACTTGAAGTACCAATATACGTATGTTTGTAGTACCAGTGTATCGATGTTCGTGGTACCATATCGTGAGCTAGTGTGGTACCATACGTAAGTTGTGCTGAGCACATGGTACCGAAAAAAGATACCACAAGTAATCTACGTATGGTACCACACTATGTCACGTTATGGAACCACGAACATCTATACATTGGTACTACAACCATACGTATATTGGTACTTCAAGTCTGGGTAAGGAATTTTCGGTCATCTGAATTATTTTTGGTCCATGACGGTTGCCTTGGTACTACAAGTAACCTACTCATGGTACTACACTAGCTTACGATACGGTACCACGAACATCTGTATATTGGTACTACAAATATATGTATATTTGTCCTACAATTTTAGGGTAGGAGTTGCGATAGTTAAGCAAATGGTACTACAAATAACCTACGTATGGTACTACATTATCTCACGGAATGGTACCACGGTATGGTACCACGAACATCTATACATTGGTACTACAAAAATACGTATATTGGTACTACAAGTTTTGGGTAGGGGGTCCGTGGGTACAATTTTAGGGTAGTGCGATAGTTAAGCAAATGGTACGGAAAATGTACTACAAATAACCTACGTATGGTACTACATTATCTCACGGAATGGTACCATGGTATGGTACCACGAACATCTATACATTGGTACTACAAGAATACGTATATTGGTACTACAAATTTTGGGTAGGGGGTCCGTGGGTGTTGACAGGTTTTTGGTAATATTGTTGTTTTTATAAGGCTAAAATCGTCCATTAGGTAGATATGTGATATAAAAGTTTGAAATGGGGAGTTTGATGATAAATGAATGGGAAGGGGGAGTTAGTTGATTAATAGTTTGGGATTAGGGGGTTATGTGTAGATTGCGTCTAATATTTTTACCATTTTATAATTAATATTTTAATTTATTGTAATTTTATTTTTATTAAAAAATGGCGTTTTTACACATAAGTACCTATTTGGAAAAAAACTTGTAATTTAGTACCCAATCAGGATTTTTTATATATAGGTACCTAACAGAATAAATTTTTTGCACATAGGTACCCGATCCCCGAAAGTACATCATACAACACATTTGGGTACCCTATCTCAACACATTTGGGTACCCTACATAAAAGAAAATGGTACGACGTATGTTATATTTAGGTACGCCCTATGTAACACACAGATATGCCGTAGGTACGACGTATGTTATATGTAGGTACCCTATATCAACACATTTGGGTACCCTATATAACAAAAAATGGTACGACGTATGTTATATTTTGGTACGCCCTATGTAACACACAGGCATGCCGTAGGTACGACGTATGCTATACTTAGGTACCCTATATCAACGTGTTATGGTACGTAATATACACACAGGAAGGTACGACATGACTAAAGAACTGGTAAAATTAAACCGGGTACCTATCTGTAAAATTTTCTGACATGGGTAGTTATGTGTAAAAATTTTATTCAATTGGGTATTTTTTTATAGATTCACCTTAAAAAATTTAGTTTTAATAATTTAATTAATAAAATAAAATATTCAAAGTATAAAATATATTTCCACTTATATTGAATGTGCTAAAATACTAGTTGTATTATATTACTAGCATGTGTAGCACATGTGTATGCAAATAATATATTTATTTATATTTTGAACATTTTATATTATTAATTAAGTTATTTAACAAATAAAGTTTTATTTTAAGGATAAACTTATATTAAAATATCAAGGATAAAATTATAATTAAACAATTAAAGTAAAATACAAATAAACAGGACAAACAAATTACCAGTTTTTATCGACTGTCAGCAGAATCTTGAAGAAGAGATCGAGGAAGAAACTTCGTGCGTCGTTCTTTTCTTTTCTTTTTTTCGTTTCGCTTTTTATTGTCTTAGTTGTGGCCTGTGGGGATGGCTTGGGATTTTAGGATTTAATTTTTGACGCAAATGAAAAAGAATGGAGCAAAGGGAGAGCAAAAGGAGAAGGGTGCAATTTATTCTGTTAATAGTTATACTCCATAGTCTTGAGAGAATTACATAAATAATGTTATTTTGATAATTGAATACAAAACTAATTGAGGTTTTAAACCTTCTACAAAACTAATCAACTTTTCTAATTCTAACTATTTTTATTTTTATTTTAACCACGAAAATATTTAAAATTACAAAGTTAATTACCGTTATCTTCAAATACCACAACACTTGTTAATAATTAAATTTTTACCCCAACTTATTTTACTCACATATATTAAAAATATATTACTTAAAGAAATAGCAAAAGAAAAATAAAATTACTTGGCATTACCGTGACCTACTCTTTCCAACGATATCTAGAGTTGTCAAAACGGGACGGCAGGGCGGGCCGACCTGTAGCTCGCCAAAGCCCGCCATGGGCGGGCGGGCGCAGGTAAGCCCGCCGTTTGGCAGGCCTGGAGATTGAAGGCCCGCCTCGCCCAAATAAAAAAAACTCAAAAAAAGAAAAAATTCATAAAAATAAAGGAAGAAACTATAAATATTAAATATTTAAGCTCGGAATTAATTCTAATTAAAGCTAATCTTGTAATAATAATTTTTTATATTATTAAACTTGAGTAAATTAAAAATCGGAGCTAAAGAAAACTATACCAATATAATTTATTTATGAATCAATATTTAATAGAAAAATATCATATTATAATTCCTGGCGGGCTCATATGATATTTTTTATTAAATATTGATATATAATTAAATTATATATGTATATAAATATTAATTTACTCAAGTTTGAATTTCTTTCTTTTTTCGAATTATTTCTTTTTATTTTGAATTTGTTTTTATTTGGGCGGGACGGGCCTTCAATTTCTAGGCCTGCCAGACGGCGGGCTGACCCGCGCCCGCCGCCCAGGCAGGGTTTGGCAGGCTACGGGCCGGCCTGACCCGTTTTGACATCTCTAGATTAGAGCTAGCAATTTTAATCGCGGCCCGCCCCACCCCGCCAAAAGTGGCGGGGCGGGCTGTGAAATTTTAGGCGTGGGCCGTGGGTAGGCCCGCCTGAATTAAAAATATTAATTTTTTAATTAAATAATATAGTATATTAACTTATATAGTTTTTTTAATTATAATTTTAAGTGGGATTAAGTTTTAATAAAATAAATAAATTATTATTAAAGAGTTGCGATTAAAATACAAATAATTCGAACTAAAAATCTTCTTTTTAAAATTTTTTCATCTTTTTTTGAATTTTTTCTCTTTATTATTTATTTTTTTTATGGCGGGCTATAAGCCCGCTGGGCCCGCAGCCTGCCCAAGGGGCGGGGCGGGCCTCCCTTTCTCAAGCCCGTCAGAATGCGGGCTTACCCGCGCCCGCCCCGCCTATCAGCAGGCTTTGGTGGGTAACGTGCCGGCCCGCCCGCCGGCCCGTTTGATAGCTCTGCTCTAGATATTGAACTCACGTGGGAGGAGTATGTCATAGTCATGTCAAGTAATTTTATTTTTCTTTTGCTTATTTTTTAAGTAATATATTCTTAATATATTTGAGTTAAATGTTGGGGTAATATTTTAATTATTAACAAGTGTTGTTCTATTTGAATATAACAATAGTGAAAATTTATAATTTTAAGTATTTTCGTGGTTAAAATGATATTAAAAAATAGTTACAATTAAAAAGTTAATTAGTTTTGTAATATGTTTAAAAACTCAACTAGTGTTGTAACTCCATTCTCAAAATAACATTATCTATTTAATTCTCTCCTATAGTCTTCTTCTGTTTTATGGTTCTCCTGACAAATATTCTTATTACACAAGCTAAGCCCAGGACTTTAAAAGACAACCAAAGGGAGAAATTATAAAAACAAACCACAATTCTACAACAACAATTTATTCAGACAAATAAAGTACAAATTGAGTGCATAGTCTCATCAGCTTCTTTCCGATACAGCAAGACAGACGATATGCATACGAAAACACCGTAGGAACTGTAGGGATTTTTTAGACCCAATTCCAGCCCAAACCCAACCCGGTATAAGCTTGTGGGGTTCCTCTCTAAAACCAATTGGCAATAGAGGGAGTGAACCCACAAGCTTATAAACCTCTTGGATTTCCTTCACTTGACCGGTGTGGGATGTGATGTTTGCACACCCAACAAACCTCCCCTCAAACTCAAGACCACACACCGGGCCTCCCCTTCGACGATTATCTGCCCCAAGCGCTTCTCCGCAATCACTGCACCCAAGCGCTTCTCCCCGCAGATTCACCAATCGTCCTCACACGGGGCCGGGGACACACTACCCACACCGTACCCGGGCTAGAATTTTTTCCCGTCTGCAGGCACCCTCACGCCTTCGTCCACGCTCACCGCACCATGTAGGGATTCTTTAGACCCAATTCCAGCCCAAACCCAACCGGTATAAGCTTGTGGGGTTCCTCTCTAAAACCAATTGGCAATAGAGGGAGTGAACCCACAAGCTTATAAACCTCTTGGATTTCCTTCACTTGACCGGTGTGGGATGTGATGTTTGCACACCCAACAGGAACTAGGAACTTATGTTGAAGCATCAAATGCTTCACGACATAACACATATTGTGGAGTAGATAGAAATAAAGTCACCATACAATACAATACATACCTCGAAATTCTGGAGAACGATCGCCTAGTAAAGCGGCGGGAATATAGTAAGACTGAAGTCGGAGGAAACTTCCTTCTTCGCCCTTTCAATCACCTTCGCTGAGGAAGCTGCAGTCAGACAACGGTTAAGGTTGAGCACCTTAAAGCTCTTAATCTTCAGAAAGTCGCTAGGAACTTCACGAAGATCCTCGCAGTACTGCAGCTCGAGGCGAACGAGCACGGGAAAATGGTCGGCGGAAGCCTTCCAAACGACCAAATCCGTGTGTCCGACGAGCAAGGCTTCGAGCTTGGGAAACCCGCGTTCAACCTCCCAGTAATTCCCCGTGAATGCCCTTTCTTTCAACTTGAGCACCCTAAGTTCTTGAAGAGAAGCGAGTACTTCCATCTGTCGCCAGCCGAGGAAAGTATCAGACAACGTCAGTATCCTCAAGTGGGGAGGAAAGGCGTAGGACGGAGGAAGGCGGGTCAACTGTTCGTCCGAAGGTGGGAGAGGAAATAGAGTAAGCACGCTGTGTTGAAGCTTCAACTTTTCGAGCTTGCTCAGCTTCGCCATATTCTCGAACGAGGCTCCAGTGCTGTTATTCCAAGTTAAAAGGACGTTGAGATTCCCGCGTATGCTCAATCTCCTCATGTTGCGCGCCCTGTCGAGGACCTTTTCTGTGCAGTTTTCCGGCGCTATCCTACCGAGTGTTTGTATCGTGCTTTCTTCTTCTTCTCGATCCTTCGTCGGTTCCGGTAAAGTGGCGGTTCTGTTGGTCTTCAGATGCCTGAAATGGCGCAACTTCCAAATGTCTGCTCTGATTTCGAGTGTGTGTTGCGATGTATCTATGATGAGGGTCTGCATGTTCCAGAGCTTGGAGAACGCCGGAGGAAGGATCGAAGAGTCGAAAGACAAGTGGATGTATCTCAGGTGAAGCATTTCGTATATATCAATGGGGATTTTGGTGAACTTGATGGGTTCCGCATACACTCTTAGAAGCTTAAAACCTCCGGGAAAGGCGGAGATTTGGTCATGTTGTAAGGTCACTTCCTCCTCGGAGGAACCAACGAAGGAACGAACGCGGAGTCCAGAAGGTTTGGATGAAATGAAAGTCGATATATTCGAATGGATGCAAAGGCGGCGGTACTCCTTGTCGTCCTTCACTGAAGGCGCGAGCTTTCCGTCCCATGACTTTCTTATCTCTTCGAAGAAATTCTCGTTGTCCCTACCCGCTTGGCACTTGCAAAAGTCGCTGAGCGAATTGCTAATACGACAAGTCTTCACTTTCCCGCCGGAGCTACTTTTCCCGACCATTACCAAGTTTCTGCTGATGAGATCGTTCAGATAGCTTTCGGCGATATCTTCCTGGCTGAAGTCCGTCTTCTCTGGGATGAACCCTTCCGCGATCCACATCCGAAATAGCTTCCACGTCGGGATCTCCATGTCCTCGGGAAACATACCAAAGTAGAGAAAACAAGATCTCAAGTGATAAGGCAATTTGTCGTAACTCAACGAAATAACCTTGTCCATCATCTGGGTGGGATCGTCTTGGAGATACGTGTCGACTTTTTCCGAGAACTTCTCCCACGCGGTTACCTTCCCGGCATCGTTTGCGATCGCGGCGAGTTTCTTACTGATGATTCCCCCAATAACCACTATAGCAAGTGGAAGTCCCTTGCAATTATGGGCTATTATCTTTCCGTGACTTTCGAACCGTGGCTCCCACCTTGGCTCTCCGAAAACCTCGTACTGCAGGAGTTGTATGCTTGCCTCGATTTTTTAAAAGTCCATTTTGTACGGTTCCCTGACGGCATTTGCTTCTTTCGCCACGGCTACGTAACGGCTCGTGATTATGATTTTACCTAGATAATTGTCTCTGGGCAAAGCAGCAGCTACTTTATTCCAGTCCTCGGGGGTCCAGACGTCGTCCATAACGATCAAGAACTTTCCCCTGTCGAGCTGGGCTTTGACCTTCGCGGCCAGCTCGTGCTCCTTCATGCTGCGAATGTCGTCCGTTATAGTGATGAACTCCCTCAGAATGCTGATGAATATGTCCTTCGGAGTGAACTTGGAAACATACACCCACAGTCGAGTGGGGAACTCGAATTGGACCAGCGGGTCCCTAAAGATTTTCCCGGCTAGAGTCGATTTCCCGAGGCCGGGCATACCCACGATGGAGACGATGTCAAGGCGACGGGTGTCTTCTTTGAGGATTTCGACAATTCACGCCGTATCTTCCTCTAAACTGAGCACATTCTTCTCTCTCACAGGTGAAACCTGTGCATATAAGTCACACAAAGGGTTTGGTTAAGTACATCATCACCATCATCTATACACTATCAGATCAAGAAAGTATGAATTATAATCTTAATCGATTCGTATTTATGCTAATAATAATAATCCCATGGAGCAAACAGTGAAAACGAGCTAAGGAAACAACACTACATTGGAGAATAGTAGGGGTGTTTGTGGTGCGGTTTTCGGCGGTTTTTGGCCAATTCCTCACCAAACCACTATATGAGGTTTTTTGAAAAACAATTCTCAAACCGCGGTTTTGAAAATAAAACCACAAGTACGGTGTTGAGCGGATTGGTGCGGTTGCGGTGCGGTTTTGTGATTTTTAACCGAACAAAGAAAATAATTACTTCATCTGTCCCACTTAATACTTTCCAAAAATTAGTGGGTACGATAAATTAAGAGACTACATTTTTTTAATATTATATTACACTTTTAAAGCATGGAGAGAGAAAATCTATTAGTAGCCACGCAAATTAATAAGCCTTTTTTTAATATAAATAGTGTAATTAGTTTAATTATTGGAATAAACTTTATAGAAAGATGAGAAGAAATAAGTGGGACGGAGAAAGTATATTTTATTGATAGTTTTTAAAAGCGTTGGGCGCAAAAAGGTGACGAGACATCGCCTTGCCTTAGGAAAAAGGCGTAAGTCCGGGTATTTGCCTCATATATCGAAGCATCACCATTGTTCAAAAAAATTAGTATCGTTATCTTATTTTATATTAGGCTTTACTTATATTAGGGGCCAATTTTTCTCTTTAAATCTGTTAGTTTAGCTTTGTAGTCCGATTGGAAGCTCAAAATATAATAGTAGATCGATTGTTATTAAATGTTTGAGTCGTATCTATTTTAGCCTACATGTTCGGCCGTTTGGTCTTATAGAAACATGTTTAACATAAAAAAAAAATTAACTATGTTAATAATGATATAACTTTCACATGATCAACAAAATTAGCTTATAATTAAAAGACTTATTAGTAAGGAAAAAAATTAAACTAAAAAATAAATTTCACGGCTAGTATACGATTACCATAAAGAAAAATTAGAGATAATTAGTAAACAAATTTAGAAAACTAAAATGCGGTTCGATGAGATGCGATTTGTACCAAAAATTCACACTGCACCATTATTACGGTGCGGTGTGGTGTGGTGGGGACGGTTTTCTAGAACCATTGCACACCGCTAGAGAATATGTTCATCAGAAATCAAAACAGAGCAAAAGCTCGCAGAAAAATATTCTAACTCAGAAAAACTATCCAAAAATCAAATCAACAAGATGAAAGATTCAAAACACCGTACGGAAAATTACTGCGTATTTTCGCTGATTTCACGTCAGATCTGAATAAGGATTAACATCAGGGACGAAATAAATCAACTGAAATTACCTCAGGCTTGTCGATTCCATCGTCGCCGGGATTACGCAGTAGCTCGTCAACCTCGGCCTTGCCCCCATACGCTTGGCCGACCTCCTCCCTGACCTTCTGTACCTTCTGCGCTATTCCGTCGAGCTTTACGCAGTCGGAAAAAAACCTTTTAAGCCAGTTTTTTGACTTGGACGAAAGAGTCTGCGTGACGAAGGCGTCGACGACGTCCTCGGCGTCGTATAACGCCTCGCGAATCTGCCTCACGAACTGCTTCACCCTAGGGTCTTTGGTCTTCTTACCAGCTGCGTACTTTAGGAATGCGCTGAAGTAATTGAGGTCTTTGGTCATCTGTTCTATTTCTTCGCTGGCGTCGGAGATCATATCGAAGTGGTAGTTCATCAGCTGACGGAGGTTATCCACGAGGAACTGAGCCGCCGCGGCGTCCGCCATTCGATTACTTACTTCGTCGGAACAAATTCAGTCGGTGTGTATGTGTGTATTTTGTGCGCGGTAATCTATCTGCCTCTATATAATGGATTCTAATCCACTTAGGGGTTGACACGTGTCAGTAGGCAATGTGCATTCCGCATGTGGGAAGGGGGAAGTCCACCGAGGAGCCAGCCATTACATAGTTCTACTATTTTAATGTCATATTACTTGATTTATTATCGGATCGGTTCAGACTTGTGATTGTGAATTCTCTTATGCTACGTTTGGATCGGGGGATTTCGATTTGAAATTCGAATTTCATTCAAATCACCCGTTTGGCAACCGCTCGGATTTGGATTTCGATTTCATCCAAATCCGAGGAGAATCCGAGCGCTTGTCTTTTGATGGATTTGAAATTCGATCGGAAACGGTCCGTTTTCGAAATACCAAATCTTGCCGTGATTATTTTCTTAAATAATTATTATTATTATTATTGATAAACGATGAGTCGAGCCGACAAACGAGATCGACGAACGACGAGTCGAGTCGGCCGACGAGCTCGACGAGCCCGCTCGAGCTCGACGACCGATGAGTCGAGCCGGCTTGCGAACTCGACGACCGATGAGTCGAGCCGGCTTGCGAACTCGACGACCGATGAGTCAAGTCGGCTCGCGAACTCGATGAGCCAGCTCGAGCTCGATGACCGATGGCTCAAGCCGGCTCGAGAGCTCGAGCACATTTTGAAATTCGGATTTCCGAAATCCTAACGCTTGCCAAATGGTGGATTTGGATTTAAAATTTGGATTTTAGAATTCATAATTTCAAATCACGGATTTCAATTCAAATACACCAATCCAAACGCAACCTTACCTTATTTAAATTTCATTTTTTTATAGTAGTGTATTTTCAGTTCACACCTTGACCTCGCCAAGGGAAGTTTATTTATTTTTTTGCTTTCTGAATTTGTATGTAATGAAGATTTATAACAAAACTAGATTAAGCGACCATAAATCAGCTTATAATATTTTATAATTACATAGCATAATCATCTCCTTTAGTGTACTATACTATATTAATAGCATAAGTTTAGAAATACTCTACTCGTTTGGTTGACTGATTTATATTTAGGAGGGTTTAAATAAGTAAGGGTTTATATAAACAAATTAATGGGTATAAATAAAATGTGTGCTTGGTTAGTGGGTTTAAATAAACACATGTGAGGGGGTGTGTTTATTTAAATCCGTCTCCATGTGTTTAGAGTGGTTTTATATAAACCTATGGTTTAGATAAACCTGCGAACCAAACACACGAAGATATCATAAACCCACCTTTAAAATACTTAAGCACTCCAACCAAACAAGCAAGTTATCATATTGATCGTGCTATAATAAAATATTACAGGATAACATACCAGCTCATGGTATGGTACATTAAATATTATTGGCTGTCTGTAGCGTGCATCGAGGAGCCAGTAGATACAGTTTTATAAATGTTAATGTCGTTATCTTTTAACATTTTCTACCTTTTTTAAACACCGTTTGATTTATATTACATATCAAATTGTGAGAAGTTTTCCTCAATTTCTTGCAAGTTTGGTGAAGGAATAAGATTCTATTATGTAAGCGCAAGATGCCAAGATTATGGGTAGTACAGTAAAACCTCTTTTAATTAATAATATTGTGACCAATGAATTTTATTAATTTAAAGAGATATTAATATATCGATAAATTAATAATTTATTAATTAAAAGAAAAAAATTTAAATTCAGATGATTTAGTATTTAAATATGTTTAGTTGATTATATTCATGAATAAACCAATTCTTTGTAACTAATTAAATATGTTCATGCAAATATACATTTTTGTTGCAGCTAGAGAACTCGACATCGGAACTTTTGGCTGCAATTAAAAAGGTTAGTGAGAAATTCAATTAGATTTACGTTTTAAGAAAAACAAGTAACAATAGATTCATATTTTAGCAAATGCCCGTAATATTTATAATTGTAATATATGGATTATTAATTTAGAGTTTTAATGGGACCTACTATTTACAAGGGAATATTTAGAATTATTATCTTATTATCTTATCGAATTTAATGATTTTTACAGAGGCCCGAGTCGGGATCGGAAATTTTATTATTTTAGAGAGTTTATTAATTTATCGAGTATTAATTTATAGAGTTTTACTCTAAATAGAAAAGAATGAGGAATTCTCATTGGTTCCATCTAAAGATAGTTAAAGTGCGATAAATGACAACAAACTATACAAGTCGCGTGATTTAAAAAAAAAAACCATAGAGAAACAATTAATATATCAAAGTGAAAACTATCCACCACCAATGGTCCATTATATATAATATATCAAATCTCAAGCCAATAATATCCTTTTGGCACTCGTCGTAAATGACTATAATAAAACTATCCATTATAAATGACTTGGCACTCGTCGTAATATAAATATAATATGTATGTATCAACCGGTCATAATATTAACAGTATTTTGTGTCCAAACAAATATTACATACATACAATGCGAAGCATGATATATTGAATTCGCTTCAATTTCTAACTAACCAGAGATGGGATATTATATTATAATAAAATCACAATAATAGAGATAGAGGTGAGAGAATGATGCTTAGCCGAACCATGAAGCAACTTGGCCATACTTTATAATATATCTTAGTAGTTAATTAACAAGCTGATTATCAACTTTAATAAGACCATAAAACTCGATCCATGTGTTTTCAGCTGTGATTATACAGACCAAGTCAAACAAAGCTCCAAGAAACATTAATCAAATAAACTAAATAAAAACAAAGAGTTCTTGTAATATTAATACAAAAGGAAATCTTTAATTAAGACCAACTTGCCTTATATTTCTCAGCATGGATCAAGTTTGGGCCCAATAAAAACCCAATTAATCGAGTCCAAAGCTGAAAGATAAACCCTAGGTGCTCATCTAGCGACTGAGGAGGTAATAATATGTTCGCAAACTTCTGTCGTCTCTCTATCATTCAGCAGGCGTAGTAAGTATCCCATCTCAGATCCGACAGAAATGGTACCACGTAGTTTTCGAGATTGACTTTGGCACATGCATCACAGTAGACGCAATTACCTCGATGATTGATTTTCGTTTTTCTTTCTCTTTGTTCTTTTGTAATTTCAGGCACCGAAGAAAGATAAGGCTCCTCCCCCTTCGTCGAAGCCAGCGAAGTCTGGAGGAGGAAAGCAGAAGAAGAAGGTTCGTCAGTCGATTTTTGGTTTTATTTTTTCTTAGTTGTGGGGTTGGATTGGGATTTGATTTTGGGGTAACTTTTTTTTTGTAATTAATTGTAGAAGTGGAGCAAGGGAAAGCAAAAGGAGAAGGTGAACAACATGGTTCTGTTCGATAAGGCAACCTACGACAAGCTGATTTCTGAGGCGCCCAAGTTCAAGCTCATAACGCCCTCTGTCCTATCTGATCGTCTCAGGGTATGCCTAATTCCTTTCATCATTAGCGTTTTTACTTGTGTGTTTGTCTCCTTAATCTTTGTGCTGGGCGAGATATTTCAATGTGTTTATGATTGCTGAGAATTTGAAAGCGCATTAGGTTCTGTTTGTGGTCCTTTATGTAATGAACGAGTCAAATCACAGGGTATCACGAAAGTGTTGCATAATATTGTACGTCTGTGATCTCTATTTTCACTTCTTTGAATGAGTCATATCTGTTTTGGTTCCATGCCGAGATGTGTGTGGTATTCCTTATTCTTGGATATCGTATGCTTTTCTTTGTTGTTCTCCGATCGATATCTCTATGAATTGTCACGTACTATCTTTCAGATCAGCGGATCACTGGCTCGAAAGGCCATCAAGGAGCTGATGGCGAGAGGTTTGATTCGAATGGTGTCTGCTCACTCAAGCCAACAGATCTACACAAGGGCCACCAACACCTAATAAGTGTTCTTTTTGTACCTTACCTACAATATGGTTTTTCATACAGAGTCCTTATCTGCTTGATTATTATCCTTGAGCAAATCCTATGTTAGATTTTGTCAAAGTTTCCATCTTTTGGACTTTTTACACCCATGAGTGGGCGGTCTGGACAGTAATTATCTTGTGGGAGTCAATGGTAAAGGAAAGAATAAGAACACAGAAGGAAAAAAAAACAAAACAAAATAGCCACTCTCGTGTCGTTCTTGGCCGCTCTAAAAAGCATTCAATTGTTTCTCACCCCTGCACAACGAGTCCCATGCCCGTCCCTTCCATTTGAATTTTTTCCTCGATTTCTGGATAAGCATTACCAACCAAACATGTTTTACAAGAGCAACAATAAACACAGAAGCTCCCAAGATACAATTTTTATAAGATGGGTTGGCTTGGCTAATTTTCCTGCTACACCATCACATAGCATTAAATATAGGCTACCGATTCATTTCCATTGCAGCATGAAAAAAATTCGGACAAACCTCGTACGTACGACGAATTCATAAAGGTTTCAGAAAGATTTCGTGTTCCAAATGGTGAAAGAGCCCTTCTTTTTGAGCTCACACGGTTCAAAACCATTCATGGCCTTTCCCATAAGAGCCATAGCACCAATACTAGGAAACTGCTCCTTATGAACGTCAAATTTCGAAGTCTGAGGCGCGCAGAGAACCTTTGCTGTCTCGGGATTCTTTTCTTTATCTCCAGGCTTGTTATTACGCATCCACCTCTTTATCCATGGATGCGATAGCAGTAACCCTTTGCCTTTACTATTACCAACTCCTACGACAAGTTCCTTTTCTTTCTTCGAAGATTCATCACTACGATCCTCTTCGGTTGATGTTGGTTCAGAGCTAGGCATGCTTGTATTAAGCATTTTGGCTAGGAGCAGCTTGCTCATATTCTCATGAGCGACTTCTTCAGACAAGCCCGAGTTCTTTCTACCTTGGACGTATGAGTGGTTCGAAGAGCTAACCTTTAGACGTTTGACCCATCTATTCCCAGGATCTTCTTTATCCCTGTAAATGGGATCGAAGCTGGACAATGGGTCGGGCTTATCGAGTCTGTCCATGACCAAACTTTTCGTCCTCGACGAGCTAGCAGCACACATGGCGTCCTTTGGATCGTCTGATGCGTGTAAGAAGGGGAGCTTCACGTTTATGTCGGGTATTTGTCTCTTTGGCTGTTGGGATTTAGCTTCGGCTGGGCAAGTGATGCCCCTCGTAGGTGGTGGGAGACTCGTCTTGTTGATATCTTTCATCTATAGACAATTGTAGAAAATATACTTCGATATATGGGAATGAATTCGTGAAATTTCTATAGAATAAAGCATAGGAAGAGCGAGTGAGCACCTTTGTTGATTTGGTAGATTGTGTACCTGAAACATACACAGAAGGAAGAAGTTAACCATCAGAAAAGTAGGCCATCTTCTTCTCTAACAACAGGCAACTCAAAAAAAAATATAAAATTTTGAACATATAATTGATGATAAAGTAGTTCCTACCAGAAAGTGAGTTCATCTCCTTCAGAGAATTCAGATCCATGGTGTCTGTATCCGCTGACGACTCGTTCCTTATGGTTACTTTAGAAGCTTTGACTTCTCCAAATTGATTCCTTTCGGTATAAAGAGAGCCATTCATAGGCAGAAGCTTCACTCCCACCGTATTCCGAGCGAAAAAATCCGATAGGCGAAGGAAATTGTTCGAATGGCTCCCCTCAAATCCAGTAATAACTCTCGTACTTCTGAAAACCTCGTCGTCGACGTCTGCCTTTTCACTGATTAGGAGCCTGTGAGTGGTCTGCGAAAACATGGGACCACTGACTCCTCGAATGCCTTCTACAGAATCTAAGGATGTCCTAAATCTCACCGTCTCCACATCGCCAACACAATCCTGCAACTTCTGACCACTGTCGTGAGATATTTTTCTTTCGATTTCTTTCGAAGCAATGGAGTCACCTGGAAATGTTCTAATACCTGAGTAGTCCCTAATGTTCGACCGAGAGTTTTGTCCCAAACCCGACGAGTTGTGAAAATTAATGTTCCTCTCCTGCAATAATAACTCACCTGGCTGTAACTGCACGTGACGGTGATTGTGCTGTAATAATGTCATTTCTTCTTTGGCTAAAAAGGCAGCTTGAGCATCAAAAGGAGACATGATAGCCTTCCCCTTGTTGCTCGAGTTACGTTTCTCCAGGTCAAAATTGTGCCGAACTATATGTGACGGCGACTTTTCTTGTATTTCTCGCAAAGATTTCGAGGTTGTAAACATTGAAGAATCATCTCTATCCAAAGGATGCCATCCTTCAGAAAGGAGCTGAAAACCATTTCTAGATTCAACAGCTTTACCACGGTCAAATAGGTTTTGATCGTACAAAGCAGCCTTCAACGCCTGCTTTTCGCCGATTTCCTGGTTGTTCTTGAATAAAGAACTCGAGAGCGCTTCTTTCTCGAAACTTCCCGTGTATTTTCCAGCGTTAGGCTTCGCAATTTCGCAAGATTTAGTCTCTCCCACTTCGAAGCTTCGAAAAGGTTTTGCATTCCTGGCTTCACAGGATTTACTACCTCCAACGGTGAAAGTTCTAATCGGCTTAGGACCGACAGATTGATAGCTTACATCCTCGAAATCCTCGTTAGCACGGTAAGAAGAACGATGAGCTTGTGCTGTTTCACTGTGGCGTCCTCTCATCCATCGGGACATCCAAGCATTTTGGGAAGATTGTAAGTGTTCTTTTTTCTTGCCACAGTCCTCATCGCGTTTTCGAATAGATCCACTAGACATGATTTGGCTTAGGTTGAGAATTCCGATCCTACCTTCTCATTCAGAAAAAGAAAAAAAAAAGGATTTCACTCAATCGAGAAAATCAATCTCAAGCGCATATCACAAGATAGAAAATTTCATCATTCCTAATTTTCGCAGAGTGATCAGCGAAAACTTACCATCTGCTCATGAGCATTTTACGAACAAATAAAATTACAAAATAAATAAAAATAGCAACATCACTGCTGTACTTGAACAGAAAATCAACCAGAAGGATTAAGGAATCAAACATCAGAGAATCACACACGAAATTCCGAAGTTAATATCGATGAGCATCTAAATCATTGCATCTCCCTTTGAAAGAAAATCTAAATACAACAGAGATGAACTTCAGCTACAGTACCTGACGTCAGCTGACTCCTCCGTCGAAAATGATCGGATTTCTTCTGAATTCGAGACGAGGCGCGTAGCGAGTATAGATCGAGCTCGGGAGAATAACTTTGCCGAAAAAAAAATACAAACGAGTTGAAGAGAAAAAAATATAAAGGGAACAAAAAGAAAGAAAAGGCGAATGGCTTTTAATTGCCTTGGCTTTTTGGATGGCTCTTGTTTCTCATGGGTTATATACTATTCAATTAATAAAAACTAGTTTTTTGCCCGTACAATGCACGGGTCTTAATATCACAAATAATTTAATTTACTATTATAATATAATTATGTGTTAATAAAAAATGCAATATTGTAATTCTTGTCGATTATAAACTATAAAATCGTAAAACTCCACTTGAAAACGTAATATATAGATCAATATGTTATATCCAATGGAAAAAATTATAAAAGTTAGATATGACATCGTACTCTTCGCTTGAAGAATAAATAATTATACTACTCCTCCCAATTGACTCTAAAAACATGTGAAATCTTTAACTCATCATCACTTGATTTTGGCGCCCTTAGTATAAACACAAATTTCGACATAAGGCGATTATTCACGTAATCTTCTAGTAAGAATGGTTCAGCATCTCCACCCTATAATGTTTTCCAAAAAACAAATTTAAGACCCGTGAAAAAATTGAATTGTGACAACATTCATACCTCAATGTAAATTTGCTCATGCTGATATGCCTAATATGACCTTCGCATGATCATTCCAGCATGTCAACTATGTGGAACCAGATTTGTCACTAATTGTTATTTTTAATCCATATCTGTAGGTCAGACAATAACTTAAGAATAAATTAAGAAAATATAAGTTCAATTTAAGCATATAAATGCTATTCATATTTCGAACGAAGTGATTACCTCGGGATAGTGTGTGTAACCAACCTATTGCAAGTTATGCAATAACCATCCGTGACATTGTTTACCTTACAGAGCGGACACGATTCATACCAACAAAAACCACAAAGTAATTAATACCAATCACATCCGTAACGAATGTTGAAAGACAATGTAATTAATAATGTTTAACGAAGTGGACCAAGCACAGTAAACCAATGTTCGATCTCCTGCGTCAATTGTGGCCTTTTAGTGTAGTTGAAAAGATGAATAGAATCAATCGTGGGTTAGTGGGTTAAATTATATTCTTTTTATTATTTTTTTTCTTTCTTAAAGTAGCTGAGTTTCGTTTAAGGCTGTGTTTGGTTTACAGGATAAAATAAGAAAATAGGTTACAAATATACATAGTCTGATGTTTGGTTTAATAAGATGAAGCCCGAGAAAATTATTAAAGCCCATAAATATCACGGGCCTATTTATCTTAAATGGATCCCTAGTATAAGTTTATCCTTGATTATCTGATCCTATTTTTTTATCGGGCTTTGGGCCTTCTAATAAATGGTTCTATAAAGCAAACGCAGCCTAAATATATTTACTAAACGAGTAACGTGGTAATAATTTGATGGGGTCTTCAATATTTATTTAGAAAAATTTCGGGCCCCACAGCGTTTGACATTGACCCAAAAATATCTAAGCGTTAGCCTTGATCCTCTCATCTCTTCTTTTTTTTTTTTTTCAAATCCTCTCATCTCTTCTTACAAATCATTTTTCTCTAAAAATAAATGTATCCAAAATTCCGCAAGTCTTTAAAAAAGGACACAGAACACTTACTTAACGGATCAGAAAAACGAAATTAAATTAAATGAGATATATCTATAAACTGCCAAAGTTGACCTGTCAACTTATTTATAATTTAGTCCTTCCGAATTTAATTTAATTAATTGAATTTGTTCGTATAACTTCTACTTTGTACTTATATCCTTATACATTATTTTCTATATGTTTCATCTTTAAATTGGTAATCTCAAAATTATAAATAATATTAAATAAAATTATATTTAAAGCGCACGAGTGTGCGAAAATGTATTCTTTAATAATTTTGGATGAAGTCTTTGAAGGAGACAACATGGGTCTGGCAACCTGGGATGACACGAAGCCATAGGTCTCACCACTGATAATAATAAAAAGTAATAGTTATACCTTTTGGCTCTCATCTCCACACGTCGTCGCGATATGGTAATAGAGTAGAGAGAGCCTTTTCTTTTTATTTTATTTGCTATTTTGTGTAAATTGAAGTGGGAAGGACCAAAGTGAAGTGATCTAACGTACACACGTGCTTCATTAGACTATATGTTATCAATTTAATATAACACCATTATAACACTATTGTTGTCGCAATTAACTTTGTTGTGCTAGTTGGGCAAGATATTTATATATCCAACTTGCTTGTTAATCAAAAGTGACCACTATCCAAGTTCGATGCATGAACCAGGTAGAGATATTTTTTATCCTATACTATATTATAATCCTCATAAATCAAAAGCATATTATATAATACTCCCGCTAGCTTTTGTACGTTTCGATTTTTAGCAAAAAAACTATCCCAAACAATCAATATAATAATATTAAATATTCTTAAAAGACATATCAAAATATATAATTTTTTACCTTTTAATTGTACGATATTATTAAAATATTCAGTTTCTTAAAATCGTGTCATACCGCAAATGTCCATAAATTAATGGAACGAGGGAGTAATATATATAGCATATAGGTAATGGATGCTTAGCAGAACTACGTTAATGCCCATGCGTGAAAGCGGCAAGCACACTCCCTTAGAAAAGGGTAAATTCGTCATTCAAATATTGACCACAAAGGTTTGTGATGAATTCAGGCCTTTCATTCGTGGCCCAGCCCAACAGAACTCTGTAAGCACGAGTCCAAAATGAATGCTCTTACATTGAGAAAAAAAAAAAAAAAAAGATGATAATAATTCTCTCTCCCACAAAATCCATGATATAGCAATTTGATAATTTTTTATTCATTTTAGGCTATTTATATAAAGATATAGATAGTTACGCGGAAAATTGATTGTGAAAATATGGAACAACACACATGTTTTGGGAATTTTAGTTTGTATAGTTGGCTTGGACTTTTCGCCTGATGATGTCGAGGGAAGCGCACGGCACGGCCCTGTTAGGAGAATGCGGTGGTTGGCTTTTTTGCATACGATGGAGAGGAATGAGTTGTTTCGGATCTCTTGCATTGGCTCGTCTGTGAATTATTTCCAGACGCTGAAGATTGTGAGCTAAGGGGTATCTTCAATAAATTGAAAACAGGACTACTACGCTAGTATTTGCATCCCTTGCTGTGGACTAAAGATTGTAGTCTAAACCATTAGTTTTGATAGCCATCGATGTAGTAGAGTTTTAAATCCAATTTGTTGTACACGTTCAAACTTTAAGTTGTGGTTTGTGTAATATATGCTTTCGATTTTTCGCCTTGGCTCGCGCTTGAATATATTTATTGATTGTGTTCTCCTCATACGATTAGCCTTTGTTCCTGCTGGTTTTTTACGTAGATGTCGAGTATAATTTCTGTCATCAAATCAAGTTACGGAGTGATTCTTGAAATGTGGATGGAGTTAGCAAAAGACACGAATATGCAGAAATTCGCTTGAAACTTAAATTTAATTTTATTCATGGATTTATATTGAAATTCACAGAACAGAGATGCACAATCCATAGACAAAAA
The DNA here is from genome assembly GCA_027422505.1 of Craterostigma plantagineum. Lineage (NCBI taxonomy): Eukaryota > Viridiplantae > Streptophyta > Magnoliopsida > Lamiales > Linderniaceae > Craterostigma > Craterostigma plantagineum. Next base: position 10,638,551 of record JAPQWV010000012.1, on the reverse strand, counting down.
GCCGGCAAGTTTAAAATTAATTTCTCCAATTGCCATCGGAGCCGCCACCCCTAGATCCGCCGTAACCACCGCCACCGCCGCCGTACCCCCCGCCACGTCCACCGTAACCTCCTTCCCGACGGCCGTAGCCACCACCTCCACCTCCGTAGCCGCCACCACCACCTCCGTATCCACCACCTTCACGACGCCCATAACCTCCCCCGTCTCGGCGGGGACCACCGCGGAAACCACCGCCTCCTCCACCGCCGCCGCTCCCTCGAGATTGAGCCTCGTTTACGGTGATATTCCGTCCTTCGAGCTCCATACCATTCATTCCGTCGATCGCCTCCCTCATAGACTGTTCAACACTAAACGTCACGAATCCAAATCCACGCGATCTGCCCGTCTCCCGATCGTTAATCACCTGAATAAATACGGAATCAAGAAAACGAAAACCAATCAGCCGAATTTTCAGAGAGCAGTAACGAGGAAACAGATTGAACTCGATCTTTTCGGCCCTTTGTTTGTGGAAAGGAAGGAGACGACGGAAAACGTACCGATTCATGTAAATTAGTAAACACAGTAACAGAGAGTAACGGAAGGAAGGAAAATGCACAGTAACAGAGTTGGATCGATCTCCGTCGACAAACGGACCTTCGATTCAATAACCTCGCCGTACCGCGAAAACGCCTGCTCTAGCGATTCGTCGGTGGTCGACCACGCCAAACCACCGACGAAGCATCGGAACTCAATATCAGCAGCTGCCATATGGAAGGAAGGAAGGAAGATCAACCGATAGAAAACGATTGGGATGTGAATTGGGCCATTTAATGGCGATGAATGAGTGCGTGTAATTTATAGGGCAGGGTTTTGATGGAGAAACAAACTCTGGTTAGTTTGTTGACCGCAGTTAATGCCGTGGTTTGTTTCATCGGTTGTGAGAAAGTTTAGATATGCTCATCTGTGGGTGTGGAGTGCGGCAAGTTTGATGGTTTATAATGATCTCAATAGCAACTTGAAGATATTTGTCCCCCCTAACCAAAGTCAAAAGTATAATAAACCGTGATAGAAAAAAAAAATATACAACAGACAAATATGTACGGAAATAAACCAATTTGGTCGGAGAAGTATATATGGGCCGATAAAATTGTAAATGAATTTCAATACTAAATTAAATATTTTTCCATCAAATATATATATTTTGACCATCCCAATATGAGAAGGGTCTCATTCTCACCCAAAACGATAGTCGAAGTCGCTATTCTAAGAACACCCTTTTGGTACAAATATAATTTCTATAACCAATAATGATTTTTTAAATAAGTGAATTGAACAAAATGCATAATTCCAAATCCAGACGGGATTATGATATTGACAATTATCATATCCGTTGCCTTTATTTAACCTCTTATGTATGATCTGCCAATGATCATATTTCTAACTCTCAACAGTTAAAGATGGTATCGTTCAACGATACAAGCTTTCAGACCGAAGGTTCTCAGCAATCTCAGTTTCCCATCGGTCGCCATTTTCGAGCAGCTTCTCTTTATCGTACAGAAGTTCCTATCATATACGAACTTCACAAATTAGTAACTTTTTTTCTTTTCCTTCGCTTAAATGCAGACGGGCGATGAGAAGCACATTACCTCGTGAGTCTCAGTTGCGAATTCGAAGTTAGGCCCTTCAATGATGGCGTCGACTGGGCATGCTTCTTGGCAGAATCCACAGTAGATGCACTTTGTCATGTCGATATCATACCTGAAGAACTTTGGGATGTAAGAACGATGAACACAAACATATGGAGTTTGATGCAAGAATATTTCGTGGGGATTTATTAATTATTATACCTAGTTGTTCTTCTGCTACCATCTTCTCGCTCCTCAGCTTCAATGGTGATGGCTTGCGCAGGACAGATCTGTGAAAGAAACAACAGATTTGTAGGATTTTGTGCATGGCAAAGAAATATTAATATAGTGATATGTATGACATGTCATGGGAAATCAAACAATGAGCTAGAAGTTAAGTCCTTACTGCTTCACAGAGTTTGCAAGCTATGCACCGTTCTTCCCCAGTAGGATAACGTCGGAGAGCATGTTCTCCACGAAAGCGTGGACTAAGTGGGCCCTTCTCGAAAGGATAATTAATCTGCAATAACGATTAGCCAAGGAGTATAAATTTGAAAGCTATCGCAAGCATGTGAAAACTGATATTTTATAGAAAGGGTAAGAAGGAAGGAAAACAACTTACAGTGACTTTTGGTTCGAAGAAGTATTTGAGTGTAAGCATTAGTCCACGAACCATTTCGGTGAGGAACAAAGTATTGATGCTTTGCTCGAAAACTGCACATGTTTGGAAAAACCAATTACTCAACCAAACAGAGCATAAAATTGGTACAAGAAAATATGAACTAGAAAAACACTTCACCAGAACTCCAATCTTTGGATATCTTCCTGGCAAGCTTCTCCCTTTCTTCATCATCTATGAGAATCAAAATATAAAAATGAATACCAATCAACCATGAGAGATTCGAAATGGTCTAGCCGAAGAGCGCCATTTACATCCTAAATAAAAGAACTCGTTCTTAATGCGATTGGCATTGCATAGCTGAGAGCTAAAACCACCTAAGTCGAAACATAACTAAAAAGATTGAATTGAACTCAATGCAGAAAATAACGCTCTAGGGAATCGGGGTTGACCTTTATCAGTCGAGAACGAGTGTTTTGTTGCAAAGGACCGTTCACCGTATACCATCCCAAAACGACCCGCAGCCTACATTTTCAAGCCACAAAACCACCAATAGAAGTTTCTGAGAAGAAATTGCATACCCATACATACAAAACAGCTCTTGATCCACGTTGACAAATACTCACGATGAAATTGTCAATATATTGACGCTCTGCTCCAGAAATCAATGTCTATGGTACCATAAAATAGCCACCGTTATTAAAAAAAAAACATGGGGTAGAATAGCCCTAGACAATCACATATATGACGACATCAATAACGATGTGGATCAATCTCAATGAATCCCACCTTCATGTATCAGATTCTAAATCATAGCATAAAATTCAGTCACCAACGACTTTTAGCCCCCACTCAGATTGTCAATACAATCAAATGGTACTCATACTGAAACACAATCACATAGCCGATAGGGAAAATGAAACTTACGAGGTGACGACCGCGTAGAGCAGACATCGATTTACGAGCTAACAGCGAAGCCATTTTTTCCCCTTTCCTTCAGCTGCAGAAGCGACGAGCTAGCTCCTAATTCGCTATTGCGAGACGAAGTGAATTCTGCTTTTCTTTTCTCTGTAGTTCATGTATTTATATTTACTAGGTTTGCCCCCGTGCGATGCACGGGGTAGTTTGTTGCCATGAAAATTGAATTATTATTCAATTAAGATGGATTTTCTCTTTCAATTATATACATCAATCATTTCATTCGTTATTGAAAGCGAAAAAGTAATACAACTCCTTAATTTGAATACTAAGAAACATGTTTTCATCAAATAGAATCATATTCATAATAAATGACGACACGATATGTTGGTCGATGGTGTTGAAAACACTGTGGTATACTATGTTTGTTAACCTCCACTACGTCACCCGATGCACGCGTTATGTTTTGTGCAATATAAATCGACATGAATGGCGCCCGAAAATAGCAGGTTTGGGATAGAATTTTCGACCTGTTTAAGTAAATGGGTAAATCCGAACCCAACTCAAATATTAAGTGGACTATGTTTGAATTTTCAACCCGAAATCAACCTGAAACAAACCCATTTAATCCGAAAATACAAATTATTAGAATATCCTTAACATAAATAAAATAAAAGGAAAAATAGATCATATGCTTGATGAATTATGCTGAGATGTCATGAAAATGAGGATTGAAGATCAATGGAAGATAGCTTGCTTGAAAGTTTGGGTTCACTATTATCGGCTTCGGTTGATACCCGGTGACTATGAAATAACTTGATATTTAATTATGATTTCTGAGATTGTTGTTATTTGAAAGTTTAATTGTTCTTAAATATTAGGGAAAAAAAAATAAACAAACGTTTCTCTGTTATATTGTTTATTTGGATTTATAATTCTGTTTATTTAACTCTTTCTTGCTTTTTGTTTTAAAATTTTAAACGGCTTGGCTTGTCAGTGGGTTAGCTTTGAGTTAAAATAGGTTGGGTTTGTGTTTGATATTTCAACCCGTTTAAGTAAACATGTTAGGTTAGGGTTGAGGTTTTCAACCGGTTTATTAAACGGGTTGAACCCGAATGTGACCCGACCATATGTTTTGTCACACACATCATTCTTTTTATCGTGTAAATATTAAATTAATGCATGATAATCATTATCTCTTTATAAAAACAATAAAATAAAATTTCTACAGTTTTACAGTCTTGCAGTCTACAATCTTTCAATGTTTAAGTAGTCTCGCCTGAAAGTTGTGTATCGTACAGTCATACAATGTTTAAGTAGTAGTTGTGCCGCTTACAGACTGCAGTCTCATGGCTTTGCGTTCGGTCACACATTCTTGCAGTCTGTACACCCATTGCAACAGTATTACATACTCACGGTCTTACGTTTCTAGAACAGTATTCTATTGTTGTATTAAGTCTGCGAGATTTTATTCTACTTTAAGTTGTATCAGTCTTGAACGTTTCCAATATTTTAAAATTCCACACACTAATCTGAGTTAAATACTTGTGAAAATAAACTCCACGAATGGGGACACCAAGCTCATCGACTAATGGGCTCGGTAAATATTTAAAATCATATGCTCCAAAACCAGTCAGTTAACATGTACTATTCATCTTGAACTTTGGTTAACACTCTCATAGAAATAAACATATAAATCTAACGCAATTTGCAATTCGATATTCACAAACGAACTAAACGGTTACCAAAAGTTTTGCAATCGAATTCAAATAGCCATTGCATTCATCAAATTCCCAAGGAAAAACACCATGCAGCTAAACATAAAAGTTAACGACAATAAAAAGGTTAAAAAAATGCCATTGCAAGTTTACAAAAAATCCACGTCTTGTCAAGTTAACGAAGACGAAATCGTCCCAGTTCCCGATCCGAAATTTTGTCGTAAAGAAATACGTTTTATATTATAATATCTAAATTTGGATAATGTCAAAAAAGTCTCCACATGGTCAAGGTTGGTTGATTTCATCCCGTTGACTTGAAAGAGATGAAATCGAAGATCAAGATTCTCCATAAACTTCCAGTTTTTTTTATTATTTCTAATAATAAATAAAACAAAAGTTATATACATTATTTTATTTTAGTTTTTATTTTTAGTTTTATTTATTATTTTCCTTTTTATTTTTATAAATAAAAATAATGAAATTCACAACTAAAATATATGTATATTATAATATAAATACAAACACCTCGGTCAATAAATACAAACTATATATTATATTATCTATAGCCGGGAAAACACCAATAATCTACGACGTTTGACTGCTTTTACAAAACCAATAGTGATCCATCGCAAAGACAACCTTCCTATTTCACTCCACTAACTCGTCATTGCTGGCAAAACTTCCTATGGCTGCCCGTAAACCGCATTCTTTATAGGTTTTCACTGACCTTTAGGTACACACATTTTCTTCTGAAATTGTCATAGAGCTAAAGCTGTATTCACTGCACGCTGACCTTCGAGATTGGCATTATCACAATCACCCAACATTGATTTATTAGTGAGATACACAAACCAAATGTTGACCCATACCTGAAAAAAGTAACCAATCGTAAACATCAAACTCAATGTCTGTTCATCACTTACCTAACTACACAAAGAACTTAAAAAGGCTGAAACTCCCCTATGAAGCATTGGTGATGATTAACTCTCTGAAGAAATATCCTTATTAATGTAGAGGGAGTTGATATTATATCCATGAGACGCGACACCTCAGTCTGGAAACGATAATATGCAAAAGCTTTAGTATATACATGGGACATATATTCAAATCAAAATAAATCGAAACCAAACATACTCACATCATTTAAGCAACGTTCACAACAAAAAAACTTCCATAAAATTCACTAAAATACTTATGGGGAGGCTACTGATCAAGACTTTCTTATCCTGAGAAGGAAAAATATAACAACATCAACACATTCTGTTGAAAACAATTAGTATTATAAGCAAAGGAGACATAAAATGTCGAATAAAACAAACTTAACAACAATCCAAAGTAAAAACATAAACAATACAAAAGAAAAAGGAACCACCAGCATGCAAAACACACATTAAATCAGATCTTGCGCATCACAGAGATAGATAGACGTAAAGAATCTCGCCGAACAAACACACAAAGCCACTATTATACATGAAAAGAACAAACACATACACACAGTGAACAACCAACCAAAAGACATGTGCGCGTGTAGAAGAACAATCAAATAGATTTATTTCGCCTTATAAGGTAATTCATCGCAGAGACTGTAATCTGTTGCCTGTGCGATACACGGGTTATGTTTTGTGCAATATAAATCGACATGAATGGCGCCCGAAAATAGCAGGTTTGGGATAGAATTTTCGACCTGTTTAAGTAAATGGGTAAATTCGAACCCAACTCAAATATTAAGTGGACTATGTTTGAATTTTCAACCCGAAATCAACCTGAAACAAACCCATTTAATCCGAAAATACAAATTATTAGAATATCCTTAACATAAATAAATAAAAGGAAAAATAGATCATATGCTCGATGAATTATGCTGAGATGTCATGAAAATGAGGATGGAAGATCAATGGAAGATAGCTTGCTTGAAAGTTTGGGTTCACTATTATCGGCTTCGGTTGATACCCGGTGACTATGAAATAACTTGATATTTAATTATGATTTCTGAGACTGTTGTTCTTTGAAAGTTTAGTTGTTCTTAATTATATCGATCTTTTAGGGAAAAAAAAAATAAACAAACATTTCTCTGTTATATTGTTTCTTAGGATTTATAATTCTGTTTATTTAACTTTTTCGTGCTTCTTTTTTTAAAAAAATTTTAAACGACTTGGCTTGTCAGTGGGTTAGATTTGAGTTAAAACAGGTTGGGTTTGGGTTTGATATTTCAACCCGTTTAAGTAATCATGTTAGGTTAGGGTTGAAGTTTTCAACCCATTTATTAAACGGGTTGAACCCGAATGTGATCCGACCATATGTTTTGTCACACACATCATTCTTTTTATCGTGTAAATATTAAATTTATGCATGAGTTACATTATCTCTCTATAAAAACAATAATAAAAATTCTACAGTCGTACAGTCTTGCAGCCTACAATCTTACAATGTTTAAGTAGTCTCGTCCGATAGTTGTGTATCGTACAATCATACAATGTTTAAGTAGTAGTTGTGCAGTCTTACAGTCTTACAGTAGTAAGCTGTCTCATTGCAGACTGCAGTCTCATGGCTTTGCGTTCGGTCACACAGTCTTGCAGTCTGTAAAGCCATTGCAACAGTCTTACATACTCACGGTTTTACGTTTCTGTAACAGTATTCTATTGTTGTATTAAGTCTGCGAGATTTTATTCAACTTTAAGTTGTAATTAGTCTTGAAAATAAACTGAGTTAAATACTTGTGAAAATACTTGTGAAAATAAACTCCACGAATGGGAATGGGGACACCATGCTCATCGACTGATGGGCTCGGTAAATATTTAAAATCATATGCTTAATACAAGAATCCAACTGAGAGACGCCGCTGCCGCCCACCAAGGATCCATCCATAGTCTCGGTCTCCTCGCCAACCTCCTTCAACCTATTTAGTCAGGCAAAACGCTATTCTTTAGGTCGGGCTTATCCTTCCTCCTTGGACCCGAGCATCGCAAGATTATAAAATAATAGAACACTTAACAAAACGTCCATGATATCTATCAGGACATTTATTTTCTCCAATTAAAAGGATACAATTATCAAATCAAGATTCTTCCTGAGAAGGCATGATACATAAGTCACTAACCTGAGAGGAATGTGTTCTTACTGATACATAATTAACCAATCCTAAAGTTCTATGAAGGCATGATACTCCACAATAGAAGTCACTAACCTGAGAGGAATGTTATACGATGCCTCTGTACCTTCCTCTTAGGTCTCAGGATCTTCATGCCTTTTCTACGATCCGAATCCATGAAGTTCTTGATAGAAACATCATCTACACTGTGCATAAGGTTTGTTATCTGGGATGGATAAAATAGAGAACAGACCTGGGTTAACGTGTACCAAAAAACCATATAACCCACGAATGTATAGTTGGACTTTCTACACTGAAACATCCAAAACCGTGGAATGACCTCATCAGTACTTCCAATAGGAGAATTCTCTACAATCTCCATATACGACTTGGAAACTTTGCTCGAAGTTATTTGCTTAAACAATGAAATTAACGTTTTTTAACATGCCTCTTATTTTGAAAAATTATTAAATGAGTAACAATCCCAATAAAAAAAAAATCGAGACCAAGAGTCTTAATCACCTTTTCATATTTCTTTAGGGTCTTGGAGAATGCAGCAAGATTCATGAAGCTGTTTTTCCCATTTAGCAAATGATATCACCAACGCATAATCACATAGATTTTCAAAAAACAATTGAAGTTCAAAGTTATCACATACCTGTAATGCTTCAGAAGGCACAGCTTCTGATAGAATTCAATAACAGCAGCCTTCAACCTCCTTTCAGCTTCTTTGTAACGCAATTTGTTTCCTATCGCGTCCTTAAAAAACTCGTGTTATTGCCGATACTGGAGTATCATACAAGCCAGCAATCTTTACGCGATCTAGAATTTTTTAGTGCAATCTTTCATGATCATATATATTTCCACTCTCATTTCTCGAATTTTCTGAGGAAGGACTATTGGAAGTCTCTTGTCGACAGCTCAAGCCAACTTCTGCATAATTCATTTACAATCAGGCAAAATAGTGAAGATCAATAGACATTTCTTGTTTGGCTAATTATGTGGTACATCACTAACCAGCAGCAGCATTCTCGACTTGATCTGGAGAAGTAGCATGCTCCACAGCATTGGGTACATCAGAGTCGGGCAGCATCAACTCGATTTTCAAGGCAATAAGAGCCTCTTCGTTCGAAAGTACTTCCCAAATCTGTCGGCAATCGGATTAATGTAAAAGAATTCAAGAAAAAGTTTGAGTAAGTGAAAAATGCTTATATTATTACGCACCCCATCAGTGGCCAAGACTATTAACTCGTCTTTATCGGTGATGCGTCGGTAAGAAACTTCGGGAATGGAAATGAGACCAAACTTCTTCAGACAGAAATCGCCGAATGCACGTGCCATTGCGAGCCAGGGAGAGTTGTAGTTTGGCATCCACATTCTCGCAGCCTCGGGTTCTTGCTGAAGGGCAAAAACACGCCCTCTGCATTTTTTATCCTCTTTGCTTCGGCTGTAAGAGTAAAGGAACCGATTAAGTATTAAAATACAGTTTAATTGAACTCCAATCCACACATCAGAATTTTGGAAAAATACTAAATACTGAAGGAACTCAAAACACTTCTGTTTGTCGACGTTTGCTTACCAGGAAGATCAGGCTTAAGATCTACACTCAACTGGACTGCAGTAAGCATATCATTACGATCTCTTGTACCCAATACAGCTCTCGAGTCACCGACATCTCCAATCACAACATCTTGACCCTTAAGTAAACAAAAAAAAAAGATGATATTACAATAACTTCATTTAGAATTTCAGAAAAAACTATCTTACAGTTCCTGTTTCACCAAGGTCACAACTGTTGTTCCACTGCAGAAGCAATCAGTATTAGCATACGTTCTCAGTTCCCCGTCCATGACCTTAAAGGCATTCAGAAATGAATCCTTTAATATTTGAAAAATCTCGGGTTCCTTTTCAGTGTCAGCGGCTTCAAAAGAAGGTTGATCTTCCACATTAGGGGATGATAATATGGAGGAGCCTTCTAAGAATAAATTGTCTGCAGCCTTTAAGCTGACCTAACTCTTCCTCCTCCGCCCGCTTCTTCTCCGGCGAAATCCCCAGACCCCCGCCGGGCCGTCTCCTATCCTTGGGCCGTCGAGGCTCACATCCGGCGAGTTTCCCAAGCCGCCGCTGATGCGGCTGCTATCGTCGGTGACGTTGAGGAACACCGACCTACCCCGCCGGAAAACGCCAGGCTGGCTACCGTGTTTCTAAGCTGTTGGAGACGAAGAAGTACACGCACAGATCCGACGTCTACAGCTTTGGGTTGGTGCTGCTTGAGAAACTGATGGGGAAGCAACCGGCGCAGTCGCTGAGCAGGGAGGAGGTTGTAGATATGCCGAGGTGGGTTCAGTCGGTGTGAGGGAGGAGTGGATGGCAGAGATGTTCGACGTTGAGCTGATGAGGTTTGAGAACATCGAAGAGGAGATGGTTCAGATGCTTCAGATCGCTATGGCGTGCGTGTCTAGGGCGAGCGGAGGCAAAATATTATGACACAGTTCACAGGTTAAGAAAATTATTTCTATTGCCCAAGATTCATAAACAATGTTAAGATCTTTCTTTTTTTCAGAAAAAGGGTCACTAACCTGAGCAGCTTGAGACCAATTCATCACCACAATAGTTAGGGCTATACCAACTACGTATCCTGCAAAAGCACTTTTGAAGTATTGGCTCTCTTTTCCTATGGAAACATCAAATTTCAAAGCCAATGCCACAAAGATTCCTGAGAAAAGATGATGTCGAGTCGAGCCCCACAGATAGTTTTGGGTTTATGTCGGAGTCAGCGTAATCATATTATTGAATAGTGTCTTTGGTGCTGTGCATCGCCTCCTTGTAGGCTTCTTGGAGCTTGCGGCGGCGTTTGTTGGTGAAGAACTTCTTCTCCGCCGCCGTGGTACCCCTTAAGCTGCCGGCTAGTCGCCGCCGCCCAGCTGATGACGTGGATGATCGGTTTCTTTGGGGTATTCTTGAGGAGGAGTTTGAGGCGAGGGATATTTTCCGCTTGAATTGGGGTTTTTTCATTAAAAATGGAAGGAGTGGTAAAATTCATACCAGGCCGACTACTTTTTTGACGTTTTGATTTGACTTGTCCATTCGTTTTCAGTGCATCATTTAATATATAAAATGTCTTTTCATTTCTATCATTAATAAGTCCGGCGACGGAATAACGTGTTATGCAGTGCAATCGCCCCAAATAAAATATAGAATCACTCATGCAATGCCACATCAGCACTTCCATTTCAACTCGGAATCTACCAACATAAAATCAGAATAGTAATCAGAATGTCATCCGCGCGCTCTGATTGGATGGGAGGGGACTCCTTTGCTGACGTGTCGTGCGCAGGAGAGTTACCATCCAACTTTTATATATATAGATTCCCGTAATACTTTATTTCGTGATTGGGTTGGTATATAAAAGGCGCGCAATGACTTTTTTTGGCTTTCGTATAATTTACAAATCGAATAATGATCATCGCCTTTTCGAAAGTCATACAATTTAATTAATGAACAATATATAGTTTCATTACCCATAGATAGCACACCACACGCGTTTCATTTCACTTGCAAGAAATAAACTCCCACCTAATTAATAAATTTTCCTTTTACAGATGAGATACTCTTTTTCATCTTCATCGTTCGCAAAGTAAAATCTGCTGTAATCACACACACATACACACAGTGCTCATCGTTTCACCAAATCATCGACGAGCCATGGCTCTAAATATACGCCATTTTCGCACTGTTGTGCTCTTACTTAGATTCTTATTGCTCGCATCTCTTCCTTACACTAGTAAGTGAATTCATTCTTCTTCTTCTTCGCTTAATCCTCTGCCATTTGAGGTTGGGTTTGCGTTTCTAATCTCTTAATTGGTCCGTTTCTCTTCAGAATCCGAGCCGTTCGTCGGAGTGAACTACGGCGAAGTCGCCGACAACCTCCCGCCGCCGGAGGCCACCGCGAAGCTGCTCCAGTCGACGGCAATCGAGAAAGTCCGGCTGTACGGCGCCGATCCGGCGATTATCAGAGCCCTGGCGAACACCGGCATCGGAATAGTCATCGGAGCGGCGAACGGCGACATCCCGGCGCTGGCCTCCGATCCCAACTTCGCCGGAAATTGGGTCAACGCCAACGTTATGGCTTATTACCCGGCGAGCAACATCATCGTCGTGTCGGTGGGTAACGAGGTGGTGACGTCGAACGACCCTAACCTCGTTTCTCAGCTCCTCCCAGCCATGCAAAATGTCCAAAATGCCCTCAATGCTGGTAAATGATTTGGACAACATATATTATTTCTCCCTTATTGTAACTTCGTTGTTTTGGCATGAAATTTGCTGTGTTAAATTTGTAGCGTCTTTGGGCGGAAAAGTAAAGGTTTCGACCGTACACGCCATGTCGATTCTAACACAGTCCGACCCGCCGTCCTCGGGAGCTTTCGGCTTTGGAGACGCCATGAAAGGATTATTGCAGTTCCTCAGCACGAACGGTTCCCCTCTCATGATCAATCCGTACCCATTCTTTGCGTATCAGAGCGACCCGAGGCCCGAGACTCGAGCGTTTTGTTTGTTCCAACCGAATGCAGGAAGGGTCGACTCGGGGACGGGGATTAAGTACATGAACATGTTCGATGCACAGGTAAATCACAAATATTCAGACAGTTAGTAGTGCTGAATGACCACTTCTCTTAAAGTTGGGTCAAGTGGTCATTTAACATGATATCAGAGCTTAGGGATCTAACATGTCTTTAGTACGAATCCTCACGACTAACTATCAAATGAAAGTTACACGTCTAAGGCTAGATAGGAAAGATATTAGGCTAGCGTGTTGGAAATATGATTAATCATTCAATTGCATTGCGAGGATTTCGGTAAGAAAAATAAAAAGAAATGCGTGAAAGGTACGGTGTTGGAAGCGCAAAGTATAATTTTTTTCCACACGCGAGTTCTGCATGCCAAATGCAGCCTTACTTTATCATCATAAGCAGGCATGATGTAATTAACCTCGGAATAAATTTTGTTAGGTCGACGCGGTGCACTCCGCTCTAAAATCAATGGGATTTAAGGACGTGGAGATCGTAGTGGCGGAGACGGGCTGGCCTTACAGAGGAGACCCGAATGAAGTCGGCCCGAGTTCGGACAACAGCCTACAACGGCAACCTCATAAACCACCTAAGGTCGAACGTGGGCACGCCCCTCATGCCCGGGAAATCCGTAGACACCTATCTGTTCGCCCTGTACGACGAGGATCTCAAGCCCGGGCCCGCCTCCGAGCGCTCTTTCGGGCTCTTCAAGCCCGACCTCTCCGCGACCTACGATGTCGGACTGTCGAAGAGCAGCAGCAACAGCAACAACAACAACAACAAACAGGTTAATCATAACTTGTTCCCCATAGAGTGAATTTACTGACACGGTAACCATTTTTTCTTCGCTGTCTCGGTCTTCTTTTAGCCTCCGAACCCGACGGGCCCTGTAAACCCGAGCCCGAGCCCGTCGGGTTGGTGCGTGCCCAAGCAGGGGACGTCCGATGCTCAATTACAGGCGAATCTCGACTATGCTTGTGGTCAGGCGGCCGTGGATTGCAGCGCTATACAGCCCGGCGGGCCGTGTTTCAACCCGCCCACGGTTATGTCCCACGCAGCTTACGCCATGAATATGTTGTATCAAAGTGACGGTAAGAATCCGTGGAACTGCGATTTTTCGCAGACGGCAACTATTACTACTGCTAATCCTAGTAAGTGTGTTTATTTTTTATTTTTTAAAATCTTATGTTTTTTCAGTTTAAGAAGAAAAAAGAAAGGGTAATAATTTTGAATACGGGCAGGTTACGGTTCCTGCGTGTACCCTGGAGGGAGATGATCACAAATGCTTGCTGAGAATAATGTCCCATTTTTTTAACGATGTAGATCGTGTATGTATGTGATGTGACAATTCCCCCAAGTAAAGTGATGTCTGATTTCTAGTTTTATTTATTTGTTGTGAATGATTTTATTGGGTTTGCAAGTCGTGCTTGTGGTGATCTATCCGGTTTGGATGACCCATTTTTCTTACGAGAAAGAAACGAATTTGTCGTAATTGTTGACTAATAATCATCAGAAATTCGATTGCGTAATAAAATAATCGTAATTGTCGTAATTTTCTTTATGGAAAGAATAAATTATTTTCCAAACAGCCGCTTGTATCTCGTTTAAATATAATATCGCGCAGTATACTTCAAAGAGTCCACACTGAGTTAGACTGTTGCAAGTTTAAGTTGAACTGAAGACCTTTTTACTTCTCTTAATCTTTGTCTCAATTCATCTAATTATGCCACGTCAGCTAATTGAAATGCACACGTCATCATGGGTCCGACGGCTAAGAGTCAACTAAAATTACCCCAACGTTTCATTTCAACGCCCCTTTCTCTATCGTCGGAGTCGCCTTCCAAAGAAAAACCTAGAAAAAAAAAACCATTTTCTTCGCAACTTCTCATATATAACCCCATTTTCTTCTCTCAACTTCCTGGAAAATGAGCTGAGCAACGGTCGATTCACATTAGCCCGATCTCGAACCTAGACGCGACTATGAAGCTAGGCTGCTGAATTTTATTTTTTTGTTGACCATTCGCTTCAATTGCAGGAATTGTAAAGAAGGGAAAATGTCGCTTGCCGAGCTCAAAGAGCGGCACGCTGCCGCCGCGGAGACGGTTAATTCCTTGAGGGAGCTATTGAAGCAGAGGCGTCTTCTGTTGCTCGACACTGACGGTTGCGGTTTTTTTCTTCAGCATCTTTTATTTCTATACCAAATTGAGCTGAGCCACGGTGCTTAGATCTGTTTTTTCATCTGATATTAATTTGTAATTTCGTCGAATTGGGCAGTTTCTGGGTACGCGCGGTCGCAGGGTAAGACCGCTGTGACTTTCGGCGCGACTGATCTGGTCTGTTGTAGAACACTTCAAGGACATACTGGCAAGGTTTAAACCCCTCTTTGAAGATGGTTACTTCTTGAATTGTTTATTTTATGCATTCTGAAGTACAATAATTTTGAGTAGATTTGTGATGTGTATGCCAGAAAAAAAAAACATGGATATAATGTTTAATTCACTGAATTATTACTTGATATATGGGGATAGTTTTCTTCGATAAATGATACTCTATCTTAGTTCTAGGGTTTACTAGTTGAATAGCAGGAGTTAAATTAAGTATTTTGGTTGTCTTTTAGTTGGGGTTTGCAGTCCACTGTTTGCAACTATCGTAACTCGAAAATGGAAAAGAAATAAACCATCTTTAATGGCATTGAGTTTATTACAGTTCCACATATGCAACTTTCTTTCGCTATAACTTAACTAACAGTTATGAGAATCTCATGAAGGTGAATGCGCCTAACATATATCTCAGGTGCACTCGCTTGACTGGACACCTGAGAAAAACCGAATCGTCAGTGCATCTCAAGACGGAAGGTTAATCGTATGGAACGCTCTCACGAGCCAAAAGACTCACGCTATCAAACCGCCTTGTGCTTGGCTCATGACGTGCGCCTTTGCTCCCACGGGTCAGTCTGTTGCCTGCGGTGGCTTAGACAGTATGTGCTCCATCTTCAACCTTAACGCTCAGCCCGACCCCGACGGGAATTTGCCAATATCAAGAACGCTCACTGGGCACAAGGGATATGTCTCGTCTTGCCAGTACGTTCCTAGTGAAGAGTCTCACCTCATCACTGCCTCTGGCGATCACACGTGCGGTCTATGGGATATAGACACGGGCTTGAGGACGTCTGTGTTTGGAGGCGAGTATCAGTCTGGGCATACCGCCGATGTCTTCAGGTATCTTATAACCCCGTTATTTGAAATTGAAGGCATCATCCTAAAATCAATTGGTAATAGGTGAATCTTTCTCTTGTTAAATTTATTGAGTCGGGTGAGTTGAGCTATCGGATCTGGGATATTTTTCTTTTCTTAACATGCCCCCCGCCCACACTCACGTGTGGCCTATGAATGGGTGACGCTGACCCTTGATACCATATTAGAAATCGAGTGGCTCCTTCCAAAAACCAGTTAGTAGTAGGTGAAGTTGCCTCTTGATATAATAATTCATTTTCGAGAGCTTGATTTTGAGAAAACCCACGTTTTATACTCTAAAAACTATCTTTGAAGCAAATTTTAATCATTTTTGCTTAGATTCTACGAGTAGTTAGAGTATCATATCAAGCACCTCATGAATCTTTTTCCTCCTCTTTTTTCTCCTACCTAAGCGTCTCTATCAATGGATCCAATCCCAAGATGTTCGTATCTGGCTCGTGCGATTCGACCGCACGCCTGTGGGACACGCGCGTGGCTAGCCGGGCTGTAGGCACATTCTACGGCCACGAGGGAGACGTTAACACCGTAAAGTTCTTCCCAGATGGGATCAGATTTGGGACGGGTTCTGACGATGGGGACTTGCAGGCTGTTCGATATTAGAACTGGGCATCAGTTGCAAGTGTACAATCAGCCCCATGCAGACAACGAGGCTCATAGCGTTACTTCGATTGCATTTTCTTCGTCGGGCAGGCTTCTCTTTGCTGCTTACGCAAACGGAGATTGCTACGTCTGGGACACGCTTTTGGCTCAGGTTAG
Organism: Craterostigma plantagineum; assembly: GCA_027422505.1. Classification (NCBI taxonomy): domain Eukaryota; kingdom Viridiplantae; phylum Streptophyta; class Magnoliopsida; order Lamiales; family Linderniaceae; genus Craterostigma; species Craterostigma plantagineum. The sequence continues at coordinate 10,622,026 of JAPQWV010000012.1, read as the reverse complement.
AGAGTAAACTTTGATTACTCTAGAAATATCGTCCCTCTTCGCTGCTATTTTGTGGTTGGTCTTTGATAAAATGTACTAAAATGATTGTTTAGGTGGTTCTGAACTTGGGTGGATCTCTGCCGACTTCCCATAACGGGCGTATCAGTTGCTTAGGGCTTTCGGCTGATGGGAGCGCCTTATGTACGGGGAGTTGGGACACGACCCTTAAGGGGTTAGCTTATACTGTAATGTGATATCCATTCATAATCTGTCTAAGTACATGGAAGACACTTGCAAACGACTTAAAACTTTATGGGGTTTCTATGGAGGGCATGCATATCTGTTCATTTTTTCTTCTTTTCAATGAAGATTTGGGCGTTTGGAGGACATAGAAGAGTGATCTAGTAGATCGAAGCGTCGGTGATGATGAGGACTTGCGAAATTTAGTGTGCCTGAGAATTATGGTTGTTGCTTAATTGTTATCATCAATGTTTGTGTGGTGTTGTTCTGATATCAAAAGCTTCGCTGGATTGAGTTTTTTAAGTGTTGCTTCTGTGTAAAGGCTGAAAGCGGAAAAAACCGTTTCTTGAATTTCCTTGTTCATATGCTGTTTTTATTACCAGACGTTTTATTGTGTAAAGATCTCTCTCATTTCCTAGTTGAGCTTGCAATTTTTGTTGTGTGGAAGAACATACTCTATTTTTTTAGACTAACGACCATTGGAGTCTTCTCAATTCACCTCACTGAAGGATTATCTTCTGATACAAATTACATACACATAACAGAGATGACATTTGACAACGTCGTAAACGGCACCGTATGGAGTCCCTAATTATTATCATTACTTATTACTATGTACGGCGCCACCGCTGCTATTATCATTGCCCCCCACCATTTCAACCCCATCACCCCCGCCGGCGCCAACCTCCGACTTCTTCCCGTCCAAAGCCCTAAGCGTCGACCTCCACCCGAAAAACGTCCCAAACAAACTCTCCATCTCCTCCAAGGTCTTCCCCCTCGTCTCCGGCAACAGCGAGTAGAAGAACAGCCACGCCACCACCGCCACGGCGGCGTAGATGAAGAAAGCGCCGCCTATCGTCACCGCGGTGCTCAGGCTCACGAACGTCATCGAAATCACGCCGCTCGTAACCCTATTCGCCGCCACCCCCAATCCGCACCCCTGCGCCCTCAGCCTCAGGGGAAAAATCTCCGAGCTGTAGACCCAAGTGATGGGCCCCATTCCAATCGAGAATAACGCCACGTAGGACATCACCGTCGTGATGCAGAGCGCCACCGCCCACTCCAGCTTGTGGTTCGGCGAGTGGTGTATCGCCGTGAGCCCCAAACCCAAACCCACCAGCGAGACTATCATCCCCGCCACCGACGACAGGAGGAGCGGCCGCCGGCCGAACTTGTCGAGGAAGAAGGTGGCGACGAGGATGAACGTCGTCTTCACGAATCCCACCGCCATGGTGGCCAACAGCTTCTGATTGTCGCTGGTAATCCCCGCCTTCTCGAATATGTCTGGGCTGTAGAGGACCACCGAGTCTATACCACTCGCCTGCTGAAAGAAGTGTATCCCCACGGCGCACATCAGTATGTGCCTCACCGCCGGCGTGGGGTGGAGGAGGAGGTCCCTCCACACTCCTCCGCCACTGTGCTGCTGCTTGGAGACCGAGACGACGTCGTCGTGGCAGTTGTCGGGTATTCCGGCGGCCTCCTTGATCTCGGCGAGGCGGAGGCGGGATTCTTCAGGCGAGTCGGACGTTTTGTCGAGCACCTTCTTGGCATCGCCTAATCGGCCCTGCATCACGAGCCACCGAGGGGACTCGGGCATGGCGAGGACGCCGAGGGCGATGAACACCGACGGGACGGCTCCGATTCCGAGCATGAACCGCCATCCTAGGTTTTCTGGGAGTTTGGAGAAGCCGTAGTTCGATACGTATCCCAATAAGATTCCTGCGTGTTTCGTCGTTGTGTTAATTTTATTACAACATTTGATGCAACTGTTTCGTATGGAACTCTCAATTCTTAACACTTCAAATATTTATCGGAAAAAAAGTACTGTTTTTTTATGCGAGTTTTCCAGTGCTTGTACTTTGGGCCAAAAGTGATGGAGAAAATCCTCGTAATCATATGGGCTATATCTATTTTAAATTAGTTTTAGGATGAAATCGCATAAAACTTATGAGCTTGGGCTAAAGGTCAACTAGAAAATTCCTACGCTAACTACTGATAGAATAATGGAAGAACAGCAACCATTAAGGAATGCACATGCAGGAATATGATTAGTGATTATGTAACTGTAACTTTTTTGTTTGCCTAATTTACTTTTTTTCTTATGGTAAGTCTTGCAAGTTGATGTTAGGACAAGATGTACCCGACCCGTGATCCGAATATTCTCCAATGAGACAAAAAAAAAAGGAAAAACAAATGGTACAGTTAACTTGAAGGCCTATTGCATGGAAGCGACAAAAAAAACGTTGTAGAAGAAAATAATATGCAGAAATGACAACTCACCGAAGTTAATGAACACCTCGGGGAAAGAGGAGAGGAACCCACGAGACGCCGCCGGCGAGACCTCCGCCGTGTACACCGGCGCTATCATGAGGGCATATCCGACTCCGACTCCGGCGACGAACCTTCCGACCATGAGGAAGGCGTAGCTCGTGGCGAAACCCATGAGCAGAGCTCCGGCGAAGAATATGGCTCCGGCGAAGATTATGGTGTACCTCCGGCCGATCCAGTCGGAGGTACGGCCGGCGGCGGCGGAGCCGATGAGTGAGTAGAGGTTTAAAATTCCCATTATGACCTCCTTTTGCACGTCGGTGAGTCCGAGCTGGCGCTTTATGTAGATTATTGCTCCACTCATCACTCCTATGTCTGAAAAAATACGTTTCAGTAATAATAAATTTAGATTATTAAAGTTAAAAACTGTAATAACGAGAAATAATAAATACATATAATATTGTAATAATAATACCATATCCGAGCAAGATGGAGGTCATAGAAGCAAGGAAAGAACAAGCTAAAGCATACTTGTTTCTCTTGGGTTTCTGGGGCGGGTCGAAACTGGTTATAACGGGCCGACCCGAAACGAGGCCGCCATTGTTTTGGGGTTTTACCTCGGCCATGACTTTTGTTGGTGTTTGAGGAGATATGAAGTAATAGTTGTGAGGGTGTGGGATTAACGGTATATATAGACAAAAAATAATAAAATATGGATAGAATTGAAGCGTTAAGACCATCCACACGTATGAATTTTCTTTTCACATCATATATTTTGTTTAATTTGAGATTTTTGTGGTATTTTCTTGGGATCCCAATCATCAAGTTGGACTAATAGTGTTGAAAAGTTGGGTTCATTGCCATGAAAATAAGGTCAAAGATTTTGTTATACTGTTGCATTTTGTTACGCTTGTTGCCTTTCCGTCTTCCTTCACGTATCATATATTAATTAATTAATAATTCATTGCATTAGAATCATTTGGGACTTGTATTGTAATATATAATAAAACGACATCGTTTGATCAAATTGTAAGCTTGCCTTCTAACCATCTCCAACAGACCGCAAACCCAAACGCATTTTGCAGTAACAGCCATAGTTTGCATTAACTGTTCTCCAACAGTCAACTGCAAACGCAAACGCAAAAGAATATTCCTGTAATATTCCATTTCACATCAACTTTATAACTTTTCAATATCACATCTATATTTTACTACTTTACAAACTAACTACAATATTCTTTTAATTTTGAAGTTATTATTTATATACATATTAAAAACGTTAAACAAAATATTTACTAACAATACCGAAATTACACACATAACAATTGAAATACGTTGAGATACATGTAGCACAAATAAATAAAAAAGATTATATTTGTGGTCAAAATAATATTTAATTATATTACATATAAATAAAATATAAATAATAATAATAAAATAAAATATAAAAAATAATTACTAAAATAAGTGTAAATGTTAAAATAATTATTTATTATACCAATATAATCGTAGTATACAATTTTCAAATTCTTTAATATATTTTTATATGTTCGATTTAATCATCAATAAAACAAAAGGACTTATTTGCAATTTTAAAACATGAAACGCATTTTTGCGTTCAGACGCAAATTTGCGTTCGAAGCAGGAGAGAGAAAGCAAAAAACGCATTTTGCGTTTGCGTTTGCAGTACTGTTGGAGCAATTTTACTGCATTTTTGCGTTTGCGTTTGCGTTTTCCGGTACTATTGGAGATGGTCTAAGGAGGAAGGTGCCTATATTATTTCTATTTTATTGAATTTATTTTTAAAAACGAAGTCGATATTACTCGATAATGACTACAAATCCCTGAAATTCAACGACGTGTATGAATTGGCCATCTTTAATTCTTTTTTTATTACAATATATATTATATAGTATATGTCGGCCCACGGTTTAATTTTTTAGTTTTTGTTTTAAATGGTGAAGAAGGGCTTTTGCTTCTCCATAGTCAAAGGAGAAGTGTATTGCATCATACGTTGATGAAATGTGAACGAATTTGCAATTTTTATTTAATAAGAAGATATGAATCATTTAATGAAATATTGTTAATAGCGATGAGTTGACGAGGACAGGCCAATTATGGGGACCCAATAATGTATATCGTAACAGGTCCACTTTCGACATATCTCTGTTATTACAGCAGTTTCTAGGGTTCTTCCTATGTTTTATTTTATTATTTTATTTTATTTCGAGTTTTTATTCCATATAAATGAAGTTAATATATCAATTGTAGGTTCTTAGCATGCATTGCTCAAATTAGATTCAACTTATTGATCTATGATCACTATTGATGCTGAAATCATATATATGATTTCTTGATTAATGGACCTATAAATATTTCTATTTAAAAGTAGTTTGATGTGCCTATGTTGACTTTAGAGCTAAACGACGTTTGGGGGTGTGCTTATTATATATTTAGCATTTGAGATGATTTAAAAAGTTAATGAGGCTTATTAAAGAAAACTTCTAATTAAATAATTTAATATAAAAAGGGAAACGACGTTGGAAAAACGGCAAACGAGAACCTAACTTTCTAAGCCTATGATTAAAAAAGTAATATATAATCAATTTCCTTTTATCACGAGATTGCAATAGTGTTAAATTGGATATATGGTAAGTGTAAAGATATCCACAATGATTCTAAGTTTATCTTATCTCGATTGGAATAATTTTCTATATCAGTTTTACGACTGTAAATTTTTGACAAATAAATTAACAGTAGATAAATCATTGATAACTTAAAATGCAATAGGAAGAACACTGCACATGGTAACATTGGATAAATTGCTAAAATAACATATAGGACAAAATTGCATCTTAGCCAGCAGTGACAATGATATGTATTAGCGAGTTTTATATAACATACAAATAGAGATGTACATGCCACGATGTTAACTTGCTACTCTATTATTTATATCTACTAATATCTTCGTATTTAATTTTACAATTATTTTTTAATATCACTCGAATGTTTAAATTATGACAATAACCAGAGCAATTCTTAATTCATGATCGAAAACATAGTTGTTAGGATCGGTTTACGCGTTTAGAGGGGGTGAATAAACACTTATCTTCTTTGCGGTTTCTAAATCTATTTAGTCCAGTGACTTGTTCTCAATCAGTGACCGGCCAGTATTTGTGCGGAAGAATATACTGAACAGTTGAGACTGATATAAAATGAAATACGTGTGTGTAAGAGAGACCGAGTTGTTTCTGGAAGTTCAGAGTCAAAACTCCTACGTCTCCCCTTCTTCCTCGCAAGAAAGGTTCACTAGATCTTCAGTAATACAAACTTGTGTACAACCTACCCAGCTGAATACAGCTCTAATCTAGTGAATCAAATTAGGCAGTCGTTAGAAAAACAATCCACCTACTTCAACAGCTTTTTACAGTCCGTTGGAGAATAAAGAACATGAACTAAGAGCAGTTATGTCTTTAGACTTCACTTTTGATCTTTCGTTCTTTTGATGATCGTCGTCGTAAGCTTTAGAACTCTTGAGAATATTTGAAGTTGTAAATTCGTGAAGTACATGCCTTCAGCTTGTACTCCTTCTTTTATACTTGAGGTTTGAATTTCAAACCGTTGTGAGATAGCTTTTTTACTATAAGCAGTGTATTAATTGACTTTCCAAAAATGGGTATGTTCGGTTTCTGCTGCAGTTTGTCCTGTCACTTTGCTTTATTCCTTATTTGCACTAGTTGACCTCTGCTTCGCTCTATACTTGCAGCTTTGCATTGAATGTCTGTAATTTCCCTTTGTCTCAATAAACTCTTTTGAATATCCCATTTGTATCGCGTTCGGTCCATCATATTATAATATTCTTATTTGAGAGAATTATCTGGGACCGGTATCCTTAGTCGGTATGCGGTGGAGTTCTTCGTTTAAGTACAACGTTTGTTCCTTAGTGTGAGCTCTCCGGTTTCTTGTCTTCAATCGGTTTTGTCAATACCAAAACTATTAATCCGAGTGTTCTGATTCGTATTACTAGCAATAGTATACCCAACTCCAATTGCCTTTGCAGTTAGAGAGGCGTAACGCATCATTTTCATATGTATTTGCCTGAATCGAGTAGTCAATTTCACGTGCTTTGAAAATAATAGCAAAAGCAATTAATTTCACTTTTTCGTTAAATTCCATGACTGCAATTATTGGAGAAGACATGCCCACAAATTTCTGTTTATCTTGTCTGTGGTGGTCCAATTACCTAAGACTTTCTTCTTAATCAAATAAGTGCAAGAAAATTAAGGCATAATATGCCTCAATATCAATCCATGTGTAGTAATATGTGTTATCAAAAGCTAACAGAAGAGAACAAAAAATATTACTAAAATATTAATTAGGTGTAATAATAATAGTTCAAAGATTTAAGCAATATTATATCACTGTCAGCGTCAAGCTTGTGCTTTGCTGTTAGGTGACGCATTGGTCAACATTAGATGCGTATGGGTCGTTTGCAACTTGCATTCTTATTTTGGAAATATATGTGAGTCGACTTTAGAAAGTTGACTCTGAAATTTAATGATCCCATATTTTTTTTTCTTTCAAATAAGGTATGGTCCAAATATATTCCCACAACATAAAACTAATCGAACTCATTGCATTCAATTTTTAGTTGATTAGTAGAAAAATAAAAAAAATATAAATTCATAGGCTTCATACGTACGACCAGCCCAGGCCCAACAAACCAAACCGTTTTTCCTGGGTTTTCTTTCTAAGTAACAAAGATTGAATCTTTTTTTTTCCTGGGTTTCCGCGATACATAGGCATTTAATTGTTTGGTTATGCGAAGAACTTGATGAAGTATCTTTCCAAGTAAAAAAGACGGAATATTCTTTTCCTTCAGTGCACTTCTTTCTGGGTTATTATTGACCATATCTGTGAAGTCACTTGTTTACAAACTGAATCTTTCCCCAAGTTTTAGTGCATGGGTGGGTTCAGATTAGTAAAAGAGTAATTTGGTCGCCAGAACTTTCTTCTTCCACCATTAAGTTCGATCTTGTTATTAAAAAATCGATCATTTATCACTTATGTGTGACCCCTTTGCCGATGAGTTCTTGGATTGGAGGTGTTCGGGGAAAGGAAGGAAAAAAATGATGTGATGGAAGTGTTGATTGTGCATTAGCATGTGATAGGTTTAATTACAGATGATTTGATGAATATATTAATTAGCCTAATTGATGGCCGGTGGCAGTTTGAGGAGTTCTAAATGGCTTCATTATATTTTTAATCATGCGTTTGACGAGGCAGTTTTTTAAGGATAATTAAGTTAAGGGTGTTAATTTTAGAGCATCTCCAACGCAACGCATAAAAATACAGGTAATATTACACAATAATACAGTTGCTATAGTGGTTTTACTCCAACCCATAAACTCTATTTTTTACACTAGTTTTCACTCCAATCCATAACTCTATTTTTACATTAAAAATCAAATTTCTATATATTACTATCATAATTGACTTATTAAACTTTATTATATAAAATTAAAAAGTCAATATATTTTAATTATTAATATTTAAAAGTTAAATAAATGATAAAATTAGCATATTATTTAATTTTAATTTTATTATATTAAATAAAATTATATTATTTTTAATTTTATTATTATAATAGTGTATCAAATATTTTAAATAAAATATGTATTATTAGATAAATATAATAAATAGAATTAAAACTCTAGTTTTGTGTTAAAAATTATGCGTACTCTAGATCTAGAGTTTCTCTGCTAATCAACACAATATTTGTGTTAAATATAAAGTCCCGTTGGAGTAGAATAGTACTCTATTTTTGTATTTTACACAAAAATAAAGTACCCGTTGGAGATGCTCTTAGTCCTTTAACAGCATCTCAACCCGAGGGATAAAATTACAGTTAATATTACACATCTAACACATTAACGTACAATATAGAAACATACTACCATATGAGCGCGTAAAGTGGTACATAATACCAGTGTTTTAAAAAGTGATGCAGCGCGCTACGCGCAAATTTTACCTAAAATGCGTTGTAGCGCAATAAAAAAGGGTTTTATTTTTCTAAATTTCTTTTATTTTTTAAATGCTTTTTTTCTTTTTAAATGTTTTTTATAGCTAAAATTGTTGCGTTTGGCGATAACCGCGACTATTCCTTCAAGTTTTGCCCTAAGCCGGTACACCACTGGTTTTTAGAAGAAAAAATATTTAAAGTTAAAAATGCTTGAAAATTAAATTTAAAAAATGCATAAATATATATAAAGCTCTTGAGTGTTGTTGGATATAACTAGATTAAGATTTATCTTTATTCCCTTTTTACGACTATAAAAAATTTTGTTTGCTTGTGTTATCATATATTTTGTTCATTATAAGTGGCATGCTCAAATACTCACGCAATACGCTACGCTATTTACTCTACGCAACACGTAATTAAACCGCGACTGCGTAATACACATTTTAAAACACTCATAATACACATACAAGAAGGTACGTCAAGATTGGAAAAATGGTACTCACGGTCAAACAGGTACTTATATAAAAAAATTTATGAGATTGCAAATTTTATATTCAAATGGGTATTTTTTTCTGTACAATTGACCTTGAATAAATTATAAAAGTAGCATATTATTTAAGTATAATTTTATTACATTAGTATGTAAATTTCAATATATAAAAGAAAATTAATATTATTTATACTTTTATTCTTATAATAAGAATATATCAAATATTTTAATATAATAAAATGTATGCTATTTAATTAATATAAATAAATAGAAACTAAAACTTTGTTTTGTGTTGAAACTTATGTTTACTCTAGAACTAGAGTTCCTCTGCTAATCAACACAATATTTGTGTTAACTGTAGAGTCTCATTGGATAGCTCTAATTTTGTCTTTTACACAAAAATAAAGTACTCGTTGGAGATACTCTAAGTATCAAAGGCAGCCTGGAATTTAGTCTGGAATTTATACACGGGGCGCCAAAAATGCTGATTTGGACTAAATTTATTTCCACTTTCCTCCAACTAAGTGTCACTTCATAAGTAAAAAAAGGAGGTAATTTGGAGTAAAGGGAACAAATTTTGGTCTTACAAGTATCAAAATTAATGTAATTTTAGGACAACTAAATTCCAAAACTTCATTCAGTCCCAAAATTTATACATATGACGTATACTGACTTGGACTATGAGGTGGCGCTTAATTGGAGGAAAGAGAAAATAAATTTTGACTAATTCGGTATCTTCAACCCACGTACACATTTCGGGCTAAAATTAAACTCTTCGGTTTAACTATCCTATAATCGCTACTTAGACAATCTCCAAACGAAGAACGCATTCTCAAACTCAAAAGACTTCACAAACTCAATATGCAGTAATTCTTCTCCAACCACTAAACTCATTGACAAACTCAAAAGACTATTTTGTAATATTCACTTCCACCCAATTATTCAATTACCTATACGTTTTACAACTTTACACATCACACCACGACACTATTTTAATTATTTTCTCTTACAAAGTTAATAGCAAAATCAATATTTTTCATTAAAAGAAGCATCGAGAAAATTATTTATTAATAACATGAATACTTTGTATAATTTATTTACTTCGTTATTTTATATATGTGTAATTTAGAAATTTTGACAAATAGAGGTATGCAGTATAATTTTGCAAATATTAAATTTAATTTTGGAAAATGCATCTTCAAACGAATCTTTGAGTCTGAAGCAGAAAAGAGAATATACAAAACCCATTTTGAGATTGGATTTGGAGTCCGGTTGGATTGGAGATGCTTTTATATGACTAATATTGCCACCAATAACTTGGATGTCAAATAACATAAAAGACTAAAAATATGATTAACCCCTTTACTTAACCCGCAAACTCGTTTATCCGACCTTAACAGTCATTGAAAAGGGTTACACACGAAGTAGAGATACACATCATATTATATTATTTCCTCAAACCCATGCAATGCACCACCTAACAAATAAATGAGAAACTATATTAAAAATTTATTTTCTCAAGAATGGTTTTGATCTGCTAGGCCGAGCGTGCGTGGTAACAATCCATCTATCTATCTATTATATAAATGCAGCAACCCATCTCAGACGCAACAAAAACCTTAGCACACACACTACATGATATACTGTAAGAAAAAAAGAAAATACAATAACAATATCGCGCGCATCCCCGTATGATAATACATAACATGGCATCATCATCTCGTCGTCAATAATTATGTCGACTCTGCAGTTGGCCGGCGGAGGCGCTGCTGGTATCCACACTCGCTCCTCGCCGGAGACGGCAGCACTCCTCCGCCGGAGACGACCCTTCTCCGTCGTATGCACCGCCGTCGAGCCTCCCTCCGAGTTTGACCCGAAGGTGTTCCGACAAAACCTGACCAAGAGCAAGAACTACAACAGGACAGGGTTTGGTCGTTAAGCCGAGACCCTTGAGACGATGAAGCTCCACTATACGAGTACGTACGGCGTCGTTCCTGTAATACTCTACTGTGTATACATATATATGTATATATTTCACTGTCTGTGTATATGTAATGAATATACAAAAGGTGACGTAATCAAGAAACTGAAGGAGAATGGTTATGAATACACCTGGGGAAACGTTACGGTGAGGCTAGCCGAAGCTTAATGGTTTCTGTTGGGGAGTTGAGAGGGCGGTGCAGATAGCCTACGAGGCTAGAACTCAATTTCCGACCGAGAAAATGTGGCTTACTGGCGAAATCCTTCACAGCCCTTCTATTAATGAGGTGTTTTTTTTTTTTAAATTATATCTTTGATACATGAATCAGAATCTCGTCGTCATCGTCATGCATGGAATTGAATATATCTTGATTTTAAATGGAAGAATTGATTGAAATACGAAATCTGTTAGTTAGAAACCCTATTAGGTCGCATACGTCCAACGTCGGATAATTGAGAAGAAGTTTGCCAGCTTATTATTGTAAGTTGGTGGGCTACTCCAACCAGTCCAGCTATCACCAATTGGTTTTTAGGATGTAACCCCTTCAGTTATGTTCCTATTAAGTGGGCCGACATATGCCCAATAATGAAAGTTTCACAAAACCTCAAGTAATTATAACAGAGACTGGCGGGGATGGGCGTGAAGAACATTCCCCTTGAAGGTGGCGAGAAGAAATTCGACATGGTCGAAGAGGACGACGTAGTAATTCTGCCTGCCTTTGGCGCAGCTGTAGGGGAATCGAGTCGAATACCATCATATTCTATTTGTATTCTTTTATTTTTCGAATATTCATATTCGTATTATTTTATTATTCGAATGCTAAAATTTTTTCATATTCTATTTGATAATATATTCGATTATAATTGCGAGTATTCGAATATTCTGATACAAATAAATTTTTTTTCAGGATACCTATTTTTACAAAACATACAAAGCAAAAAAAAAAACGTAGTGGATGAAATTAGGGGTGAGCAAAAATATCCGGAAACCGGATTCCGATCCGGTATCCGGTTTTCAAAACCCGAAAAAACGGATATCCGGTTTTAAAAACCGGATCGGATATCCGATCCGATTTATTTTAAACTAAACCGGATCGGATACGGATAGTGATTTGTCTAAAATCCGGATATCCGGTATCCGGTTTTATATTTAAAAAAAATAAAAAAAATAAAAATAGTCCAAAAAGAAAAATGAAGGTCCAAAAAAGGAAAAAATCATCAAGTAGAATATTTAAATTTATATTATTTTTATTATTGCAAAAAACTTTGTTAGAGAATTGAGATAAAAAAAAACATAAAAACATCGAGACGCGAGTTAAAAAATTAATGTGAATTTGTGGTATTGTGTTTATTATTTATTATGTAATTTTGAATCATAAATTCACATATTGTCTCAATTAATATGTCTAGAAATTCTTATATTAAAAATATATTTTTTTTATGTGATAAGAAATAAAAAAAATATGATTTTCAAAAAAAATAATAAAAAATATAAGAAAAATAAATTTAAAAACCGGATGCGGATATCCGGTGTAAATATCCGAATAAACCGGATATCCGATTTCCGGATATCCGATTAAAACCGGAGCGGATACGGATACCATTTTTCGATATCCGAAAATTCGGATATCCGAATTTCGGATATCCGAAAAACCGGATATCCGGTTTTGCTCACCCCTAGATGAAATATGCGGTTACGACATAAAAAGAAAAATGTATCATTAGTTTATCCAACACATCATACGGAAACACAAAAAAATCTTCCATCGATAAATTCCAACAATAATTGTTTTCTTTAGCTTGCTTCATATTATTTATGTTAGTTTAACTACAAGTATTTATAAATATATATATATATATATTATTTAATATAATTATATTATTCGAATCGAATATTCTAAAAAGATTCGAACCGAATATTGTCATATTGTATTCGTATTCTGAAATTATTCGAATCGATAAAAATATTCTTATTCGGATTTGATATTCTAATATTTCGAATCCGAATCTTAAATTTCGAATCGAATTTCGAATCGAACAAAAAGATTCTATTCATTTGCAGCCCTAGTTGTAGGGGAGATGAGGATTTTGAGCGACAAGAATGTCCAAATTATCGACACAACTTGCCCGGCTGTATCTAAGGTAAATATAAATTACAAATCTCTCCGTCGTCTTACTTTTTAATTTCACCCCCAAGTATATGTTAACGAATCTCTAGCATTATATGTGCAACGTGCGTGCGTGTGTGTATAATATACATGTCATAGGTGTGGAATACTGTTGAAAAGCACAAGAAGGAAGATTACACTTCGATCATCCATGGCCGCTCCTACCATGAAGAGACGGTGGCTACTGCTTCTTTTGCCGGGAAGTATCTCATAGTAAAGGACCTGAGAGAGGTCTACGCTACGTTTACTATATATGTACTTTTTGGATAATTATTCTTCCTAAGTGGAAGAACTAACTTCAGACGACTCAATATATGCATGGATTTTAGGATACAATACCCTCAATTTGACAGAGTAATATCATAGCGGGTTGAGATTGTTATTTATGTCCCGAGTAAACTTCACTCGACCCCAATGTAATAAATTAGAGAGGCCCAATTGATTTTAGAATGCAACCATATAACGATTTAACGCCGACCCTTAAATCTTTTTCACTTGAAAGCTGATTGCTCGGTTTTGGCAGGCGACGTATGTATGCGATTATATCTTAGGAGGAGCCCTAGATGGATCGAGCTCGACCAAAGAGGCGTTCATGGAAGTATGGTTTGGACATATATAGTTCTTGCTCACCTCATATGTAGTTGTTTCATTTGTTCGTATATTTTCCTTCCTCGTGCAGAAATTCGGACACGTCGTGTCTCATGGGTTCGACCCCGATCGAGATCTAGAAAAAGTAGGAGTTGCGAATCAAACTACCATGTTAATGGGACAAACCGAGGAAATAGGTCAGTCAAAAAATCGAATGCGCACTTGTGCGCTTTTTTTTTTCTACACGCAAAGAAAAAGCTCGATTATTTTTCTTTTTCTCAGGAAAATTAATCGAGAAAACAGTGATGTTCAAGTTCGGGGTGGAGAATATCGACGACCACTTCATGCATTTCAACACCATTTGCAACGCGACGCAGGTGACGTAAATTTCCAATTCTTCGTCCATTTATCGACGAACGAGTTAGGGTTTATTTCATCTATAGGTATATATAAATAGGAACGCCAAGACGCAATGGATAAGCTCGTCGAGCATCCGTTGGACTTCATACTGGTGATAGGGGCTTGGAACTCGAACAACACTTTGCACCTAAAAGAAATCTCCAACGAGCGCGGAATCACTTCGTATTGGGTTGACACCGTGAAAAGAGTCGGCCCCGGGAACAAAATCAGCCAGAAGTTAGCGGTAACTAAGCATTACTTTACATACATTTTTTTTCGTTTTGCGTACTTTCCTAACAGTGCGCGCTGAGTCGGTCTCATTTATTTATTTATTTTTTAAGAAAAAATAAAAAATAAAACGTTCTTCTGAAAATAGCATGGCGAGCTCGTCGAAGAAGAGAACTGGCTACCGGGAGGACCCATAACCATCGGAGTCACATGTGGTGCATCAACTCCTGATAAGGTATTATTAGGGTTTGACGTTATTATATTAGCCATCAGTGACGACTAAGTCTAAATGAAACATCAAATACTAGAAATTAAGGGGTACTTCCTAAAGCCAATTGGTGATGGAATGAGTCTCTTGATATATTAAGTGGAGTGATGAGCTTGATTTATTCGATGCGGTAATAAGCCTACATTTTATAACCTCAACATAGAATGACATGTCTATATTATATATGGACAGGACATTGAAGATGTTCTTGTAAAGATTTTCGACATGAAGCATAAGGAGATGCTGCGGTTGAAGTAGAGCCAAGGGAATGGAGCATATTATTAGGGGCTGTTTGATTCGGAATGGATTAATGAATAAATGACGATCATCCGTTGAACTTTATATACATATCGACGTTGCCGTACTCGTTGTGTAATAAATAATCGGTATTTCGCAGTTTCGTGAATCGAAGTGGGTTGGTTCCTCTTTTGTTACATTGCTAGTGTTTAGAAATAATTTAAAAGACGACAAAAGTTAGCACATTCCACCTAACCTCAAAACTCATCAACAAAATATCCCTTAATCGTCTTTTTTGCATTAGCATAATTATAATCCAACAGATGACAGATCAAAGTAATTAGTTATTAAAGTCCATATGTAGTATTAACAGTGTTTTAAAAAGCGTATAGCGTAGTGTGTCGCGTTTTAGTGTCGGTAGCGCGTAGCGTAAATAGCGTAGCGCATTGCGTGAGTATTTCGGGTAATCTATATATAATGTAATAAATTATATATAATATATAATAAATATAAATATGCTACGTTCGGTTATTTTTTATGTCATTATTGTAGTTATGAGACTAAATAATCAATATTTTCTCGAAAAAATTAATGAATAAAAAATACGGTACAATTAATTGAATAATATATTTTAAAGTTTATATAAGCCCATAACAAAAAAAAATAACATAAAATACTGTAACACGCTATATGCGCAATTTGGTACGCACATGCGCAATTTGGCACGCTATTTACGCTATTTTTCAAAATATTCGCGCTATTCAGGACAAAACGCTATATTTTTACGCTTTAACGCGTTTTTCCGCAAAATTGCGCTATTTCGCGCTACGAAACGCGCTACACTGCGCTATTTAAAACACTGAGAATTAAGCTGTCTGCTCATTCCTAGCTATAAATTTATGAAGAATATAGACAAAATTTTTTAGAAAGGTTTCTTGGTTAGTTCTATTAATAATAAATAGAATAGAAAATGATATCGTGAAAAGTGGGCATTTTTAATTAATTAAACGAAAAAAAATAATCATTAACAAAATAAACCTGAACGCAAAAGTGTTAATAAAATACAGCTTTTCGTATTCCCAGAATACGAGTTAGTAACTCGTATTCTCAGAGTACGAATTACATTTGGCCGCTGACTGTCTGACCTGACGTGGCCAAGTAATTCGTATCCTCAGGATACGAGTTAGTAACTCGTAATCCTGGATTACGAGTTACCTTGGCTGGCCCATTGACCAGGTGACCGTGACATGGCAGCTTACATGGCGACGTAATTCGTACCCCGAAGATACGAAAGAGTAACTCGTACTTTCAGAGTACGAGTTACTTGGGGGCCCGACCAACTTGCATGGCCATGCAAGTGTCGAGCAATAATTCTTATAACTCGTACTCTGGTGTTACGAGTTACGTGAATTATTCCAATAATTGCCGTAACTCGTAGCTCCAGTGTACGAGTTACTTAATTCGTAACACCAAGGTACGATTTACGTTTTCTATATAAAGCCCCCTCCCGTAGCGTTAACTATCACTCTCATCGATTTCTTTTAATAACTCAAACAATGGTGTCGAGTCGCGTACAAGTTGTAGTATATTTCGGCGGGGAAATAATTCAATCGTCCGATTCTACCATCAATTATAGTATTCGTCCTGTTGGGTATAGGCGAATTCGTCGCAACACCAGTTTTTCCGACTTTAGGTCGTTGTTGTTCGAGATTATAGGTGCTGATAGTAGTCGTTGTTCCTTGATTGTCCATGGCAAAAATGAATACTTTCAACACTCCCGTCACTTTCATCAGCTTTTTCAAATCACCAACGACGACGATCTACAATTTTTCATACATCCCGACTCAGAGAACAATTGTGTTGAGGTTTTTGTTGAAATAGTCGAAAATTCAAACTTTGATTTGAACGAAGAGCCTCATCGAAATTTTGAAGTTGGTTCTTCGAGTTATACGTGTCCGGATTTTCCCGACATAGTCTCAATTACGGCAGGGCTCAGCAATGTTTCTCTGGAGATGCCGACGCTTGGTGTTCCATTCAATATGCCAGAATCCCCGTCAGAACCCGTGCCAGACTTCGTGCCTGAACCCGAGGAAGACGTCGATGTTAGTGATTCAGAAGCGGACGATCAGGATCCACTGTCCGAGTTACCCGACCCCAACGACGACAACGACGACGACGACAACAACGATGACGATGCTGCAGATGATACCACTCCGCTGGACTCTGCTGCTCCTACGCTGTTTCAGCCCGTCCCATTTTTTCAAACGTACCAAATGCCGCCTCCTGGTGGTGACGACTACGGTGGTTACGGGGAGTTTTACGATAGAGAAAACCCTATGTTTTGTCGAGGTATGATTTTTCAAACTAAGAAACATTTACAACGTGCCGTCGACGATTTTTCGATCAGGGTTGCTAGACGCGAGTACAACGTCAACGAGAGCAGCAGTACACGTTGGAGTGTTCAATGTGATCATACGACTGATTGTCCCTGGAGACTGAGGGCAACCTTTAAGCCAAAAAAAGGTTACTTGTCTATTACAAAATTTGAAGGACCACACAATTGCTATATGACTGAGCTGGCGAGCACACACCGTAATATCTCTCGAAATTTTATTGCTGATTTGTTGGTTGGAACTGTGAGAATCGATCCACAGTTCCTACCCAAGAATGTCCAACAACTCGTAAAGGATAGATATGGCTACGATATCTCGTATATTCAAGCATGGCATGGTCTGAAAAGAGCTATGGAAAATGTTTACGGTACGTGGGAAGAGTCTGTTACCAAACTCCCAACATTTATGAAGGCATTGCAGCATTACAATCAAGGAACAATCGTGAGGTGGCTGAATCTGGAGACAGGGAGAGGTGGACATTTCATACTCGGGTACGTCTTTTGGGCCTTTAAACCCAGCATCGATGGCTTCAAACATTGTCGGAAGGTTGTTTGTGTCGATGGTACGCATTTATACTCCAAATATAGACACAAATTATTGATTGCTACGTCGCTGGACGCCAACCAAAACGTCTTTCCCCTCGCGTTCGCCATCGTCACGAATGAAAGCACACACTCGTGGACTTGGTTCCTTACTAATTTGAACGCATTTGTTCTAGAGAATCAATCGGTTTGCCTTATTTCGGATCGCCACAAAGGTAATAAATCTTATTTATGTAATTTACTTGTTGTCTTTTAAATATCAATGACTCTTTGTGGCGTATATGGCCTGTACAGGTCTTACTGGAGCAGTAGAGGCGACTGAATTCTTTCGTCCACCAAATGGAGTCCATCGCTTCTGTCTTCGTCATGTAAAGTCAAACTTCTACAAAAAATTCAAGGATCAACAATTGAAGGATCTATGTCATAGAGCCGGTACTGCGGCAACATTGGATAAATTCGATCGCATTATGACTCAGATTGCGCAAATTAATGAACTGGCGAAGCCTTGGTTACAAAAAGTAGGGTTCGAGCAGTGGACACTCGCACATGACGGCGGTTATCGATGTGGTGTCATGACGACTAATATTTCAGAAGGACTCAACGGGCTATTAAAAGGTGCTCGAATGCTACCCGCAAGAGCCATCGTCGATTTCACTTTTCATAGGTAAGCGTGAATCACGTGGTCTGTTTTTTTAGTCTAATTTTCTTGTTTAATTAATTGTTGTTTTATTTATTAAAATTCACAGGTGCGTACATTATTTTCGTGATCGCTTTCAAGAAGCATCGTCCCTCACAGCGAATAACGAAACGGATTGGTCACGTTATGCAACGAGATTGTTTCAGAGTTGGACGGCCGAATCTTGGGATCACGTTGTATATCGTTTTGATGTCCGACAACATACAGCAGAAGTAATAACATCTGGAATTCATCAGCGCACTTACGCCGTAAGGATCAACGATCGAACATGCACGTGTCGAAATTGGAGCAGGTATAACATCCCATGTTCTCACGCACAAGCAGCTTGTCGTCAATGACACATTCACTCCGGTAGTCTAGTGGCGCAGTACTACAGTAAGCATGAGTATTTGAAGACATACGAAGGTACCTTTGAACCATTGCACGATGAACGGTACTGGACGCCCGAAAATTGGACGCTTATTCATAACGAAGCTCGTCGAGAGAGAAGTGGTCCCGGTAGATATAGTCGAAATCGCATAAGGAATGAGATGGACAGGGGTGAAACTCGTGCTAGACAACGCGGTAGGCGTTGATAAGAATATTAAATGTATTGGTCACCGTTTTAGTATTAAATATCCAACGTTTATTCAGAATTGAATATCTTAATAATAATAAAATAGTACTAATATAATAATAATAAAATATTAATATAATAATAATAAAATAGTAATAATAATTTATAATAATAATAATAGTAATAATTCATTCAATATGCCAGAATCCCCGTCAGAACCCGTGCCAGACTTCGTGCCTGAACCCGAGGAAGACGTCGATGTTAGTGATTCAGAAGCGGACGATCAGGATCCACTGTCCGAGTTACCCGACCCCAACGACGACGACGACAACAACGATGACGATGCTGCAGATGATACCACTCCGCTGGACTCTGCTGCTCCTACGCTGTTTCAGCCCGTCCCATTTTTTCAAACGTACCAAATGCCGCCTCCTGGTGGTGACGACTACGGTGGTTACGGGGAGTTTTACGATAGAGAAAACCCTATGTTTTGTCGAGGTATGATTTTTCAAACTAAGAAACATTTACAACGTGCCGTCGACGATTTTTCGATCAGGGTTGCTAGACGCGAGTACAACGTCAACGAGAGCAGCAGTACACGTTGGAGTGTTCAATGTGATCATACGACTGATTGTCCCTGGAGACTGAGGGCAACCTTTAAGCCAAAAAAAGGTTACTTGTCTATTACAAAATTTGAAGGACCACACAATTGCTATATGACTGAGCTGGCGAGCACACACCGTAATATCTCTCGAAATTTTATTGCTGATTTGTTGGTTGGAACTGTGAGAATCGATCCACAGTTCCTACCCAAGAATGTCCAACAACTCGTAAAGGATAGATATGGCTACGATATCTCGTATATTCAAGCATGGCATGGTCTGAAAAGAGCTATGGAAAATGTTTACGGTACGTGGGAAGAGTCTGTTACCAAACTCCCAACATTTATGAAGGCATTGCAGCATTACAATCAAGGAACAATCGTGAGGTGGCTGAATCTGGAGACAGGGAGAGGTGGACATTTCATACTCGGGTACGTCTTTTGGGCCTTTAAACCCAGCATCGATGGCTTCAAACATTGTCGGAAGGTTGTTTGTGTCGATGGTACGCATTTATACTCCAAATATAGACACAAATTATTGATTGCTACGTCGCTGGACGCCAACCAAAACGTCTTTCCCCTCGCGTTCGCCATCGTCACGAATGAAAGCACACACTCGTGGACTTGGTTCCTTACTAATTTGAACGCATTTGTTCTAGAGAATCAATCGGTTTGCCTTATTTCGGATCGCCACAAAGGTAATAAATCTTATTTATGTAATTTACTTGTTGTCTTTTAAATATCAATGACTCTTTGTGGCGTATATGGCCTGTACAGGTCTTACTGGAGCAGTAGAGGCGACTGAATTCTTTCGTCCACCAAATGGAGTCCATCGCTTCTGTCTTCGTCATGTAAAGTCAAACTTCTACAAAAATTCAAGGATCAACAATTGAAGGATCTATGTCATAGAGCCGGTACTGCGGCAACATTGGATAAATTCGATCGCATTATGACTCAGATTGCGCAAATTAATGAACTGGCGAAGCCTTGGTTACAAAAAGTAGGGTTCGAGCAGTGGACACTCGCACATGACGGCGGTTATCGATGTGGTGTCATGACGACTAATATTTCAGAAGGACTCAACGGGCTATTAAAAGGTGCTCGAATGCTACCCGCAAGAGCCATCGTCGATTTCACTTTTCATAGGTAAGCGTGAATCACGTGGTCTGTTTTTTAGTCTAATTTTCTTGTTTAATTAATTGTTGTTTTATTTATTAAAATTCACAGGTGCGTACATTATTTTCGTGATCGCTTTCAAGAAGCATCGTCCCTCACAGCGAATAACGAAACGGATTGGTCACGTTATGCAACGAGATTGTTTCAGAGTTGGACGGCCGAATCTTGGGATCACGTATATATCGTTTTGATGCCGACAACATACAGCAGAAGTAATAACGTCTGGAATTCATCAGCGCACTTACGCCGTAAGGATCAACGATCGAACATGCACGTGTCGAAATTGGAGCAGGTATAACATCCCATGTTCTCACGCACAAGCAGCTTGTCGTCAATGACACATTCACTCCGGTAGTCTAGTGGCGCAGTACTACAGTAAGCATGAGTATTTGAAGACATACGAAGGTACCTTTGAACCATTGCACGATGAACGGTACTGGACGCCCGAAAATTGGACGCTTATTCATAACGAAGCTCGTCGAGAGAGAAGTGGTCCCGGTAGATATAGTCGAAATCGCATAAGGAATGAGATGGACAGGGGTGAAACTCGTGCTAGACAACGCGGTAGGCGTTGATAAGAATATTAAATGTATTGGTCACCGTTTTAGTATTAAATATCCAACGTTATTCAGAATTGAATATCTTAATAATAATAAAATAGTACTAATATAATAATAATAAAATATTAATATAATAATAATAAAATAGTAATAATAATTTATAATAATAATAATAGTAATAATTCATTCAATATGCCAGAATCCCCGTCAGAACCCGTGCCAGACTTCGTGCCTGAACCCGAGGAAGACGTCGATGTTAGTGATTCAGAAGCGGACGATCAGGATCCACTGTCCGAGTTACCCGACCCCAACGACGACGACGACAACAACGATGACGATGCTGCAGATGATACCACTCCGCTGGACTCTGCTGCTCCTACGCTGTTTCAGCCCGTCCCATTTTTTCAAACGTACCAAATGCCGCCTCCTGGTGGTGACGACTACGGTGGTTACGGGAAGTTTTACGATAGAGAAAACCCTATGTTTTGTCGAGGTATGATTTTTCAAACTAAGAAACATTTACAACGTGCCGTCGACGATTTTTCGATCAGGGTTGCTAGACGCGAGTACAACGTCAACGAGAGCAGCAGTACACGTTGGAGTGTTCAATGTGATCATACGACTGATTGTCCCTGGAGACTGAGGGCAACCTTTAAGCCAAAAAAAGGTTACTTGTCTATTACAAAATTTGAAGGACCACACAATTGCTATATGACTGAGCTGGCGAGCACACACCGTAATATCTCTCGAAATTTTATTGCTGATTTGTTGGTTGGAACTGTGAGAATCGATCCACAGTTCCTACCCAAGAATGTCCAACAACTCGTAAAGGATAGATATGGCTACGATATCTCGTATATTCAAGCATGGCATGGTCTGAAAAGAGCTATGGAAAATGTTTACGGTACGTGGGAAGAGTCTGTTACCAACTCCCAACATTTATGAAGGCATTGCAGCATTACAATCAAGGAACAATCGTGAGGTGGCTGAATCTGGAGACAGGAGAGGTGGACATTTCATACTCGGGTACGTCTTTTGGGCCTTTAAACCCAGCATCGATGGCTTCAAACATTGTCGGAAGGTTGTTTGTGTCGATGGTACGCATTTATACTCCAAATATAGACACAAATTATTGATTGCTACGTCGCTGGACGCCAACCAAAACGTCTTTCCCCTCGCGTTCGCCATCGTCACGAATGAAAGCACACACTCGTGGACTTGGTTCCTTACTATTTGAACGCATTTGTTCTAGAGAATCAATCGGTTTGCCTTATTTCGGATCGCCACAAAGGTAATAAATCTTATTTATGTAATTTACTTGTTGTCTTTTAAATATCAATGACTCTTTGTGGCGTATATGGCCTGTACAGGTCTTACTGGAGCAGTAGAGGCGACTGAATTCTTTCGTCCACCAAATGGAGTCCATCGCTTCTGTCTTCGTCATGTAAAGTCAAACTTCTACAAAAAATTCAAGGATCAACAATTGAAGGATCTATGTCATAGAGCCGGTACTGCGGCAACATTGGATAAATTCGATCGCATTATGACTCAGATTGCGCAAATTAATGAACTGGCGAAGCCTTGGTTACAAAAAGTAGGGTTCGAGCAGTGGACACTCGCACATGACGGCGGTTATCGATGTGGTGTCATGACGACTAATATTTCAGAAGGACTCAACGGGCTATTAAAAGGTGCTCGAATGCTACCCGCAAGAGCCATCGTCGATTTCACTTTTCATAGGTAAGCGTGAATCACGTGGTCTGTTTTTTAGTCTAATTTTCTTGTTTAATTAATTGTTGTTTTATTTATTAAAATTCACAGGTGCGTACATTATTTTCGTGATCGCTTTCAAGAAGCATCGTCCCTCACAGCGAATAACGAAACGGATTGGTCACGTTATGCAACGAGATTGTTTCAGAGTTGGACGGCCGAATCTTGGGATCACGTTGTATATCGTTTTGATGTCCGACAACATACAGCAGAAGTAATAACGTCTGGAATTCATCAGCGCACTTACGCCGTAAGGATCAACGATCGAACATGCACGTGTCGAAATTGGAGCAGGTATAACATCCCATGTTCTCACGCACAAGCAGCTTGTCGTCAATGACACATTCACTCCGGTAGTCTAGTGGCGCAGTACTACAGTAAGCATGAGTATTTGAAGACATACGAAGGTACCTTTGAACCATTGCACGATGAACGGTACTGGACGCCCGAAATTGGACGCTTATTCATAACGAAGCTCGTCGAGAGAGAAGTGGTCCCGGTAGATATAGTCGAAATCGCATAAGGAATGAGATGGACAGGGGTGAAACTCGTGCTAGACAACGCGGTAGGCGTTGATAAGAATATTAAATGTATTGGTCACCGTTTAGTATTAAATATCCAACGTTTATTCAGAATTGAATATCTTAATAATAATAAAATAGTACTAATATAATAATAATAAAATATTAATATAATAATAATAAAATAGTAATAATAATTTATAATAATAATAATAGTAATATATAATAACATTAATAAAAGAATAATATAGAATAATGATAATAATAATAATAAATAGATATAATAATAATAAATAGATATAATATTTATAATAATATAATAATAAACAGAATAGTAATAACATCTAGAATAATTCTCAAACTACAATAATAACCACGAATAAAAGATAAATAAAAGTAATAATAATGTCATCATAATAGTCATTACAAAATTCAAAAAATAACATAAAACATATAGACTATTGGCCATGATGAGCCAAATGACCACCAGTCCCACAACGAGCTGGCCTACGTACTCGGTTTCCTCGACGGTTACCTTGCTACATCATCATCTGGACTTCGAGGTCGACGCGGTCGTGGGGAAGGTGTCGTAAACGCCTAAAAAGTGATAATGAAATTTTAATTTGATCGCTTTAAATGCCAAATATAATGAATATACCTGATGATCCATATAAGGCGGCTGTGAGCTGTGCTGGGGTGCAGAGGACTGGAAAAACGGCGAGAAGTCGTCGAAGAAGGACGGGTTCACAGCTTCAGGTACATGAGATGTGCCGGCGTCGTGTGCGTCCCATGTTCCACACTCGTGTGCGTGAGATGTACCGGCCTCGTGTGAGTGAGATGTCCCAATCGGGGAACATCACGGCACCGAATAGCAGCATCGCATAACCACGTGCTGATTGTTCGACCTCTTCCTCATCGCTATCATCCGTTATCGGATGGTGCAACAACCAACTCGATAAGGACTTCATAGAAAGCGATGACCCCCTAATTTTATCCGCAGGCGGTCTAAAACCTAGCCACTCCTCACACTCGTCGATCCACTGGGTGACCGTCCTAGTATGGATCACACCAGAGACACAGCTACCATCTATAGGCAACCCCCACAAGATACCTACGTCCTGTAAGGTCACGGTCGCTTCCCCAACATAAAAATGAAACGTATGGGTCTCCTTTCTCCAACGCTCTACCAACGCTGTAATCAAATGAGGGTCAACCCTCTGCGACATACAGCTGTAGACGCTGTATAGACCCATAACGTTCAACTTTCCTAATAAGCTACCGTGTAAGATATTTGGTGCTTCTCTAGTACCCCACACAATATTTTCTAACGACCTACATTTAATAGTACTATCTATCACACTCGCATCTAATAATAAGTCCCTACTACGGTGATTTGACTGCATCGTCAACACCGAACTATCAATAGGCCCATAACAAGCATCCAAATCCATTCTACATTAAAAAAAAACAAATCGACAATCAATAAAAGCATTTGATATGATGAGATTAACACAAAAAATTGAAATTGGAATCATAACGGGGTACCCAAACTACTCGGGCGTAGGACGTCGTCTGGCGGGGGAAAGACGGGCTGCGGGGCAGCGACGGGGCAGCGGTCGCGGGCGGGGCTGCGGGCGTTGGGCAGCGACAGGCGGGCGGGGCAGCGACGGGGGGCGGGGCAGCGGCCGGGGGGGAACGGGTCGCGGCTGGGATCGGTGGTCGCGGCGTGGCGGCGAGACCGGCTGGCAGGGCAGCGGCGCGGGGCGCGGGGAACGGGGCTGGGTGTAACGGGTCTGTTGCGGCGGCGGGCAGCGGCGGCCGGTGATGGATGGCGGCGGCGGCGGCGTCCAGCAGGTGATACGGCAGGGTCTTCGTCGTCTCGTCGTCGCCGTCGATACTTTTCGTCGTTTAATCGTCTTCTTCGTCGCGGTCTAGGGTTTTTAAAAACCAGATCTAATTCGTACTCCTGGAGTACGAATTAGAGTAATTCGTATTCCTGGAATACGAGTTACTCCACGTTAGACGCACGCGCCAGCGTGTAGTAACTCGTGTTCTTGGAGTACGAATTACTCTAATTCGTACTTCAGGAGTACGAAAAGCCCTGTTTTATTAATGGTTTTGGTTTTTGGTTTGTTTTGCTAATGATTATTTTTTTTCGTTTATTTTATTAAAAATACCTGAAAAGTGGCATGTATAATAATGCCATCTGCAACCGAAAAACTCATTTCAAATGCAAATTCATCCACAAACTCAAAATGCAATAATTCTTCCTCAACCATGAAACAAACTCAAAAGAATATTTTGTCATATTCCTTTTCGCATCAACTTTTATAATTTTTTCAATACGACCTACATATGTTACAACTTTTTATATTATCTATATATTAAATAAATAATAAATGAATGAATTTTCTTAGACATATTATAATACTTTATTTACAATTGTGAAGACTATTCATGTCGTATCTTAATAAAAATAAGTAACTAAATAACAAAAAATTAATTATAGTAAGTTATGTCATAAATGTTAATTCTAAATTCGGTATATGTTGCTTTGTAAGAGATAAAAACTTATGGGTCTGTGTCAGGCGGTATGCGTTTATAAAAGAGAGAAAATGACATAAAAACCTATTTTGGGTATGCATTTGAGTGTTGATTGGAGTATTTTTTATGTTTGCGTCTGATTATTAGTATTGACGGGAGATGGTATATCGACGGATTCGATTTAATTTGATCTTATTGAATCGCTATTCATGCGGGCTTAAACATACCACATGTACCAAAACGTTAAATGACTAATACCGTGAAATTTAGAGTTCGTCTTGACAATGAGATTTAGAGCCAAGGAAAAATATGAAATACAAATAGTATGATAATTTCAATTTCGTTTTCCTAAAAGACTTAGAGCAAGGAAAAAAGTATGAAAATCAAATAGTATGATAATTTCAATTTCGTTATTCCTAAAATAAGTTGTTTTTGGTGACGTCTATAGATAAATGCCAATTGAATAAAAAAATTTACAAACCAGTACCTATGTCAGAAATTTTTACAGATAAGTACCTGTTTCACTGTTTGTACCAATTTTCTCAGTCTTGACGTACTTTTTATGTGTGTATTGCGTACCACATCACGCGTTTATATGGTACCATATACGATTTCTATATGTTACCTTGTTACATGACGTACCATTTTCTCAATGTATTACGTACCACAATACGTTGTTATATGGTACGTAAATGTGTTATATGGCGTACCTAGGGCGTATCAGGTACCTAATAGGTACCTATATATAATAAAATACTAACGTGGTATTGGATTACAAGTTTTTATGCAAATAGGTGTGTAAAGTCGCACGAAATCATCTGTCTCAAAACATGTCCCCCTCTATGTCCCAAATGATCAGATCCGTTAATTTAAATCCGACGGTTCACAAATTTTCTGTTTTATTTATTAATTATTTTAATCTCATAGTCCACCAAATCATAAAATCGTTGTTATTTCATGAGATTTATATGATAAAAATAAATAAACACATCCAATTTATTCCTTGTTTTATGATAATCGATCTGATATCCATATCAATATTTTCCGATAAAAATAAAAATCAATTTTAAATGAGTGAGACAGGAAATGGGACAGAATAAATGGGAAAGAGGATTTCAACCGGTGTAAAGTCCCTTCAAATTACAGATTTTTGTTTCGAATTTATAGTGAATATATAACAATAAAATATATTTTGGGTCATATATTAGTGCAACCGTCATCCCAAGCACTAATAAATAATGGCGTCCATGGATCACCAGCTCACCTCTCACCAGCTAAAGACAAAAAACACCTACAAAAACCTTTTTCAATCCTATTCCTTCGCACATTATTCTGTACTAGCGAAACAATCACATGGCGTCGATCTCTCTGCAATTCGCCGCCGTACCCACGCGCTACTCGCGGGAGCCGGCCGCGATTCCATGCCGGAGACGTTGCTTGGTCAGATGCACCGCCGTGGAGCCGTCTTCTTCCTCTGAGTTCGACACCAAGGTTTTCCGACACAACTTGACGAGAAGCGCGAATTACAATCGCAAGGGTTTCGGACATAAAGCGGAGACTCTTGAGAAGATGAGCCAGGAGTATACGAGTAAGCTCGGTTTTAATTTGCCGTGAATTTTACTTTTTTTGCAGGTTTTTTTTTTCTTATGATTTCTTTGATCGTGTGTGGTTGACTTTTGTGGTTGAGATTGAATTGAATTGAATCAATGCTGATGTGTGTCTTGCAATCTCAGGTGACACCATCAAGAAACTGAAGGAGAACGGCTATGAATACACTTGGGGAAACGTTACTGTGAGGCTAGCAGAAGCTTATGGATTCTGTTGGGGGGTTGAGCGAGCTGTACAGATCGCTTATGAGGCTAGAAAGCAGTTTCCAACTGAGAATATATGGCTTACTAACGAAATTATTCACAATCCTACTGTTAATGAGGTATTGTTTCTCAACGCCTGTTGCACAGTTATGGCCTTCAAGTGTTGGATTTTAGGATCACTACCTGTGAAATGGCATAACACTGTATGTAAGAACGAATCACTAACTAGAATCCTGGTTTCAGCTTTTGATTAGCTAACACTGCTTGACTTATAGAGGGTTAGACCTTGCTTGATCATTTGGTATAATAGAATGATATGGATGACCTTATCTTATCTTATTTCAGAGATTAGAAGATATGGAAGTGAAGAACATTCCCCTTGAAGATGGCGTGAAAAAGTTTGACATGATCAACAAGGGTGATGTCGTGGTACTGCCTGCTTTTGGTGCTGCTGTAGATGAGATGAAGGTGTTGAGCGACAAGAATGTCCAAATAGTCGATACAACTTGCCCATGGGTTTCGAAGGTAAACTTTCTTTTGCCCACAGTTCCATGAGATTTGACATAAATGACTCTGTTTTGATGTGTTTACTGTAAAAATGAATAGGCAAAAATATGTCCCTTATAAATAAACATAGAGATGTCTAGTCACAAAGTACAAGGAAAATCCCGTACGCATAGGCAAACTGAATCAACGAATCTTTTATACTTAAGTATCTCAACAAATCTAACATTGACAAATTTATATGCATATCAGGTCTGGAACTCTGTTGAAAAGCACAAGAAGGGAGATTACACATCGATCATCCACGGTAAATACTCTCACGAAGAGACAGTGGCCACTGCTTCATTTGCTGGAAAGTATGTCATTGTAAAGAACATGAAAGAGGTGCCTTTACTTAAGCTTCATTCCATCTTTTCGTATTACTTTCCATCCTTGATAGAACTTTCTGCTTCTTTTGTTTCGGTCTCCTTGAAAGCTGATTGTTCGTTGTTACAGGCAACATATGTTTGCGATTATATATTGGGTGGTGCTCTAGATGGATCCAGCTCAAGCAAAGAGGCATTCATGGAAGTATGTTTTGTTACATGCCTTATATTTGGACAGTCCTAGCTTTTTTTTTTACGTTTTTTCATTTGCTAAGATATCCCTTTCCCTTGTGCAGAAATTTAAGTATGCGGTGTCTGACGGCTTTGATCCCGATGAAGACCTAATAAAAGTGGGAATTGCAAATCAAACTACTATGTTAAAGGGGGAGACAGAGGACATTGGTTAGTCACATTTCAGATTATGTTTTGGTCGCACTTTGTTGAGACTGTATTACCCCTGATTAACCATATATTATATGGATACACAAGGCTACTCTAGAGTTACATAAAAACATGCTTCGTTTGCAGGAAAATTAGTTGAGAAAACCATTATGCAAAAGTTCGGGGTGGAAAATATTAACGAACACTTCATGAGTTTCAAAACTATTTGCGATGCAACGCAGGTAATACTTTTTCCTACTCTCGATCAGATAATTCATTAACTAACCAAGTTAGAGCAATCTCACTCAATATGGTTTCATCTGATTGCTTTATTTTTTTTCCTTTTCGTCAAATAATAGGAACGCCAAGACGCAATGTACAAACTTGTCGAACAACCGCTTGATCTCATACTTGTCGTCGGTGGCTGGAACTCGAGCAACACTTCTCACCTCCAAGAAATCGCAGAGGAACGCGGAATCCCTTCTTATTGGATAGACGAGGAGCGAAGAATTGGCCCGGGAAACAAAATCAGCCACAAATTAATGGTACCAAATCATTCTTATTTCAGAAAACATAATTCGTAAATAAAAAAAATATAGAGCACAGTTTTACATTTTTAAATCATGTTTTCATATTCGCCGCTTTCGCAGCACGGCGAGCTCGTCGAGACAGAGAACTGGCTGCCAGAAGGACCCATCACTATCGGCGTAACATCTGGCGCCTCAACTCCCGACAAGGTATTTTACTTCAATTTCTAACAACTCATTCATCTTCAAACTCTTCAAATTTTAACCATGACTTTGCGAATATTAAACATTCAGTCCGTCGAAGATGTTCTTCTGAAGGTTTTCGACATCAAGCGCGAGGAACTGCTGCAATTGGCGTAGGCAGGTAAACATATTTTAGATCATCTGCGCCTCGTGTCTACTGTATAAATATCTCTAAGGGGCGAGCGACTTGAACCTTTTGTCGGAAACGAAGTGATATCATGATCTGTTGTAGTCGTATATGTGTCGTAATAATACATGATGATCTATACGATTTGGAAATAATAGGAGAAGACAATGAAGTACTTTTCATTTCACTCCTCGACTATGGCGCTTAAACTCGCCACAAACTTGTGCCCTCCACGGCCATTAACATCCCTTAGAAGCGACGCCTCCTTCTCCTTAAATGCCAATACATTATTACCTCTCAGCCCACAACACAAACTAAATCCAATAACCCTCTCATTAATACTTGAAAAGAGCTACGCTGGCCTTCACGGCTAAGTCAGCCATGTCCTTTCTGCTCAGCCGTTGATTTCTCCACCTCAAAGGCAGCTCAAAGTAGAGCTCGCCGACCTCTAAAACTTCGTCGCCATCCATGGCTGATAAAATTTCATCGAACTCCATTGATTCTGAGCTGCATATGATGTGCTGTTTGCAAAGAAGTGGATTCGAAACCCTAATGGGGTATGAGAATTCTTTGAGTTCTCCCTCGGCTGATATTAAATTTGGCCGTCGGCCTGCATTTAGGATGATACTGAACTCGACCGCATAATCCACAGTTGTTACCCATTATTATTGCATCTGATGATTGTCTTGGGTTTAATGGAGGTTTGATATATGAGAAACGCGTTTTTGCGGGCATTTATATATTGTATCTTCTCCTTCCAAAAAGAGGGGTTCGGTTTTCGTTTGTTGTCTTGTGTGGCGTACGTTGTTTTGCTCGTCATTTCCGATGGTTTCAATTTTCTTTTTCAATTCAACAATTGGGACCAGTTTTCTGTTGATATCTCAAACATATTGTTAGTTCAAGTATCAAAATCATCGAACTTTTCCCATTGACTGATTACTCGATCATGTTCAACCTCATATTGATGTATGATCTTGTATTATATATAAATATATTGTGTATGTATCCATGCGTGTGTTTTGTAGGCCATGAAGGGCATGCCTTCGATAGGAATACCCGTTAAGTTCCGACAAGACCTTTTATCCGTTTATATATATATATATATATATATATATATGTGTGTGTGTGATAAAGAAAAAAGGGCGAACATGAGTATTAAATATTAATTAATTATGTCAAAGACTGATAAATAAATTAACTCTTGTATAGTATATGTCCCAATAGCATTAATACTCACAAAGCCAATCGCCAGAGAATCATTTTTTTTTTTGTTTTCCCTTTCCATAAAATAAACTATCATCACCAGCCATAACGTACTACAAACATTTTTTTCTTTTCCATTCCATTTCCAATAAGTTCAGAATACTATTACTTGGACGAGATCAAATTACCGATAAGCCCGGCGATGAACGCCGTGGGATCGCCCAAGACGGCGGACACTATCACCTGCAAAGCAAGGCCAGCCACTTCGCAGCACTTCAACGCTTCTTATTACCGTTTTTGCCCTTGTTCGCGTGCTTGTGATTGTGCGCCAAAAGCGTCGAGCTCAAGCTCGGTACGATCCTCGACGACGGGTCCCGCCTTCCGTAGTAAATCTCGTGCCAGCTGTCAGCCAGCAACTCCTTCACGCACGCCACGTGGAAGTTGTACTTCTTACACGACGATCTGTAACTCCAACTCCTCCCTTTCCTCGCACATCTAATTTAGTCGAGAAACTTCGTATATTGAAATTATCATTCCAAAACAAACACAATCAGATATGTGCTATCGAACGACCACTTCACCTACAAGCTTAAGCATTTAGGTGAAGTAGTCATTTGACAAGGTATCAGAATTCAGGGAGATTTAGGGGTATGAATTCTCACGCTCATCCATAAGAAAATCATGCGGCTAGGATTAGATAATAAAGAAATCGGCCTAAACGTCAAGCAACCCATTGGAAAAATAATATGTAATATTACAGAATGATACTACGCCATACAAGCTGACCAACCATTTAAAATAATTATACGTCTAATGCTAACTATAAAAAATTCAGTCTAGACGTTAGATGACGAAAGAGTCCATTTAAGAAACTTACACGTCTATGACTAGATAATAAAGAAATCAGCATAGACGTGAGGAGACGCGTATAAACTATATTATAAAAATTTAAAAAAAAAAACAATGGTACTCTTAACTCTCCACCAAAAGTTGATAATTACGCGTCTAATGCTAGCTAATAAAGAAATCAGCCGATACGTAAGAAGGCGTGCTGGAAATATAACATAAAAATTTTTTGAAAAATGATACGCTACCTAAAATCTTAATCTTTTTTCAGGTGAAGCAGTCATTCGGCGTAAAATAACAAAAAAGAAAAGAAAAGTGTGCGTACCTGTGGCAAGGCGAGGCGACCTTCTTGTAAAGATATAGCTTTAGCTCGCCGTCGTCCAATACCATTGGAAGCTTAGCGCAGCACGGGTGGAGGTCGAAGCCGCACGCCCGACAGTGGTACACGAATCCCGAGACGTCCTTCTCGCACGCGTTGCAGTAGCGCTCGGCGTTTCCGGGCGGACTGCTGAGGAATACGAAGGAACACTTTGTGTAGAACGGATGCGTTATGGTCGGTGAGGTAGCGCGCAGTGCGTGTGCAGGTCGAAATTGCACGCCGAGAAAGAAGAATAATAATAAGGGTAATTAGAGGCATGCAAAGCGTCGGCGTTCGAGCACCTGTAGTGGGACCCGATTCCCGCCTCTTTGCACCCGTCGCACTTGAACGGCGTCTTGGCGTTCGGGTCGAGCTTTAGGGCGTGTTTGGGGTGGCTGAAATGGGATATTTCGGTGTATTTCATGATGTAATAAGATATAGGGTTTTTGTGTGTGTGTGTGTGTGTTTATTGGGAGGAGATTTTTTTTTTTTTCTTTTTGGGTGTTATTTATATTGAGGGGCTAGGCTAAGACACCATTGAAGTAATGGGTTTTGTTGTGACAAGAGATGTTAAAGTTGATGAATTATTGAGATTGGAGATTGTTTCTTGAAGGGGAAGGGGAGGAGCATAAGGTTCATTTGGGATTTTTTGCTTTGATGGTCTTGTGGAAATGTATGTACTTCGGCTTTTTTGGTGTTAGTTTGATTTAAGAGTTGGAAATTTAATTTGATGGAGAGGAGAATTTGTCCGAGAATATTGTACCATCTACGGTAATAGAGAATAAATGTAAGGAAGAATGAGAATATTAGCAAGTTGAATTATGAGGATAATATACCGAACACGGATAGATTATAACTAAGAAGAGTTCCTTTTAGTTATTGTTATGATGACAAGGAGAGAATATAATATATATTGTGCTGTTGACATCAATTATGCATACAAGATTGGCATTGTTTCTACCCATTTTACTAAAATCATAGAGGCGATTCTTGATCGTGTAGATACGTGTTACTTAACTTAGAGAAAACGAGTCCACATAAGACAAACTTGCAAGAAACACACATTTTCGTGGTAATCTAACAGCAACAAAAAGCATCACCAATCGTTTAAGCAAGCTTTTCTAACTAACATCAATGGAAAATTGCGGTCAAAGTAAATCAAATGTGAAGATGTATTGGCATCACGCAAATCAATTGCTTGGTGCTGCTTATTATTCACTTTTCGTGTTTTCTTTTTATGAGTTGAAGAAAGAGTAATATGCCCGACAAATTCATTGATCTCAGTATATTGGCAAACTGGCATGTAGTTGATTTGAAGCTAAATTAGTACTTGGAAAAGAATATGGAAAAGGCAACATGAATCTGATTCTATATATCAAAAAGATGAAGCTTAACATAATTGAAGTTCTGTTATGTTAAGCTTAGGGTCATGTTGGGAGAGGTCCTGGGTTCGAATCTCATCCCTGTGACATTTCCCTAAGCCTGCCCACATGGACCCAGACATGTGCGATTGACCTGGTCGACCTGTTTAACAGTAGTGGGTCGGCCCCGGGGTTTACCATCGGCTTTACCCGGTTACCAAAAAAAAAAAAAAAAAAAAAAAAAAAAAAAAAAAAAAAAAAACATAATTGAAGTTGACGGAGGCTCTTACAGCAATTTCCAATTGATGATGGGAAAGTCAGAGAAGGGTTTGCTTGTTACTTTTTCTGAGAAAAGATAACTACATAATAGGAAGAAAGTAACTCGCCAATCCCACAAAGCATATGAACTATATAGCATACAAATAATACCAAAAAACTGTACTTTTTAGGCTATGCTTCTCACCACACCATGTATAGATATATATATTGTATGGATGGGCTGAAAACGTTGGGCCGGGCCGAGATTAAAGGTAAGATTTTTGGGAAAGAGTGAACAGTTGAGGAGATAGCGTGGTGGTAATTAATACTAAATGAACAAACGCATGCATTAATTGAGGGAGCGGTGGAAGAAGTAAATAATCCATTACATTGAATTCAATGCAATGTGAGCATTTAATATGGCTTGGGCTTAAGTCCCCCTTGTGGGGATCTCTTTCTGTTTCTTTAATTATTCAATGTAAATACATACATACAAGACAATGTATGTAGGTAGATTAGTAGAGTGGGGTTGGCCTTTCTCAAGTGCATGATTGATGTTTATATACGAATTCGTAATTGGTTGGATTAGAACTATTGTTGAATTATGGGGTATTTATTTTGACGAGATATGTTCAATTAAATTTGGGAAACTGTGGATTATGATGATTGCTTGGACATAATATGCCACGAAGTGTTGATCGTGAAAGAAAACGAAGTTCCCAGATTGTCCCATCATTGGATCTGGTGCGTTTAAAGGTCCTTTTTTTTTTTGTCAAGAGATTGAATTTATCTTCTTTGGAAAAAAGAAGAAAGAAGGAAATATTGAGTTCTATTACATTTGTGGACTATATTTGCTACGCCAACATGACGAAAAGAAAATATTGAGTTCTATGGATGTTTTTTTTCAAAGAGTTCTATGGATGTCAAACAAGTTTTTATCACCATGTGGCAAAGCTAATGATAGATGGATATGTTGGGTTTTTGAGCATTTGGGCCAATTGGGCCAAATATGTGTAATAAGCCCATTAATAAATTCAATTCTGAATTTAATTAAATCGAGAAGCCATCGAATGTCGAAACGAGAAATCGTTGAAAGATTGCGAATTTATGTTTCACGGGGATTCTAACGAATATTAATACGCTCAAAACCGATAGCGGGTGAATGAGAAATTAATTTCGATGGCCCAATAATCATTAAAATGGTTGGTAGTGTTTAAGTGGGGAATCAAGTGTCCCACATTGGTTAGACACTAAGAAAATCTTCACTATATATGTAGAAACTCATGTGGGTTTATTCAAAAGGGCTTGCTATGTGTATGGCTTAAATGGGCTTGTGGGCTTAAGTGGGTTTAAGTGGGCTTGAGAAACTTGGGTGAGTTTTTGCCCAAATAATAGCCTGGGTGCGAGTCGGTGCCTCGCACTGACGAGCACCGAGGCCGAGCCGTGCCGTGCCAAAGTGCGCAATGGGCGCTTTGTGGCGCGCACTTCGCACGACGCTACTTAAATTTTTCCTCCGATAGGCGGCGACGGTGACGGTGCCGGTGATATGGCAGTCGAGGTGAAGATGACTGGACAATCCATATGAGATGGTATGATCCATTGGATCAAATGGAAGCAGTGGCTGTTGGGCTGATCCGGCCCAACTAGAAATTGTCGGTCGGCCCAAGTAGAAGCGTCGGTAGCCGCCTCGGGCCGTCTGTCGGAGAACCGGGCCGCCGCCGGTGGGACATGCTGTCGGCCCGAGAATCGGGCCTGTTGCGGGCCAGTAAATAGACCGACAGTCCAGAAGTTTCGGAATATCTCATTCTGAACCCTGGAAAATGACAGAAGCAGTCCAGCAAGTTCTGGAATTTGCAAATAAGTCCCTGCGTGAAAAATCTATAAATAGACCCCATATGAATTGGAAAAATTATTCACTTCAACCCACGAATTTGCATATTTCACTCACATACTCCCCAGTTTTCCTAAGCAAGAAAAACTCAGTTTCGAGTACGATTCGTCTGAAAATTCTAGTCGTTGTGCTGCGATTATGAATTAAGAAAATGTCGTTGTATCTTGGGGACGATCGCTGCTAACCGAAAGCACTATATACGGACAGTGTGTCCAACACACGCCTCGACTACGTCTACGGTCATGGATAGTCTTCATCAACTCCAGACCTATTTATTCTTCATGTTGTGTATAATAGTTATCACCTATGCCCTCATCATCATCTGGGTACTCGCGAACTGTACCTGCGGTTGAAGACACTCCATCTTCCGACTATCTACTGCCGAAGTGTATCTATTGCCAAAGCTCTCTGCCGCCGACCAGACGCAACCGTAGAAACAACAGGATATCAGTCGAAATTTTGTTATATTTAAATGTTTTCTTCTCTTTTTAAGTTACGGAATAATGATTGTAACTGAGTTTTTAGGGTCGACTATAGGAAGCAATTCAAAAATAAAAGAATACAACATAGGATGACCATTTAATGCAGATTGGAACGAGTTTTGTGCATATTTACGATTATGCCCTATCATTATTGCCGCCCAACATAATGTCAAAGAGACTCGTCATATATCCATCCAATTTCACCTACTAATAACATTCCCACCTCAATATTTGTTGGCATCATTAATATATATAGTTGAATAGATGTCTTCAAAACCGTTTGGAAAATCACCATAAAAAATTTGGAAGTCCATCTCACATTATTCCGTGTAGACATTTTCCACACTTGAACGTGTTGTTGGGTCACGTAATCATTTATATTATAAATATGGTAGCGAAAAATAAATAGATCATTCGTCCTAAACAAACTCTCTTTTTTAATAGGCATAGCCTAGCATATATTTTTTCCTATTACAGTTTTATTAGAATTTGAATAGAATGTTTGACTGTAAACATCACGTATTGTAACAAAGTAGTCATTCTATACATTCACGCCAAATGTAAAAGCCTCATCTCATCGAGTAAAGAGCATGCAAAGCAAGGAACTCAATATAATATGTAACACGGAAAAAGCTAATAATATTACTCAAAAAAAAAAAAGAAATCCCCAACTACCAACATAAATGAAATTTGTTATCTTCTCATCCGTAAGAGCACCAAAATTAGCTACCTTCACTGCCCACTTCATAAATACCGCCATAATATTGTAGACAATATCTCTCTCTCTCTCTCTAACCATTTGCTAGGAAAGAAAACAATGGAGAGTTACATCGTCAAAGTGGAAGAAGGAACGGTTCGGTCCAACGGGAAGCCATCGGTTGGACCGGTCTATCGGTCCATTTATGCCAAAGGAGGGCTTATGGAAATTCCTCATGAAATAAACTCTCCATGGGATTTTTTCAGGTACGTATATATGTATATATATATATATATATATTGTTTTGTATGTGTGACGTAAAATGGGATCATGAAAAAATTCATTGTTGATTTACGTAATTTTACAACAACGTATGAATTTTTTCTTTTTTTACATCAGTGAATCTGTGAAGAGGAACCCGAGTAACAAGATGTTGGGCCGTCGACATGTAAAGGATGGAAAGGTTAAGTAGTTATTAGAATTAATTTTATTTTTAAATGATGTTTAATGTGCAAAAAATGTTTTCATTTTCACTTAAATACATAAAATGTTAAACAGGCAGGTGATTATCAGTGGCTGACGTACCAACAAGCCTACTGTTGCGAAATGGACAGCGTAACGAAATTGGAAATGACTGTGAGGATAAATGGAACACGAGAATTTACGTGGAAAACCCCTTTTTTAACTTGGGGTAAAAAACCACGGGTGAGGTAGAAATTTATTACTGGGGTAAACAGGGGTTACAACCTCTCAATCTATAAAGGAGAAAACGCTCACTATCTCTCTTTATAGTCGGAGCAGATACCGAACAAACCCTCTATTTTTCTCTACCCTCTATTTCTTTCCTCTCTCTATTTCTATTGGTGTTGGTGTGTTTTGGTGTGTTTTCCATCG
The DNA here is from genome assembly GCA_027422505.1 of Craterostigma plantagineum. Classification (NCBI taxonomy): domain Eukaryota; kingdom Viridiplantae; phylum Streptophyta; class Magnoliopsida; order Lamiales; family Linderniaceae; genus Craterostigma; species Craterostigma plantagineum. The sequence goes on along the minus strand of JAPQWV010000012.1, from coordinate 10,583,851 downwards.
CATCTAAGCTATGCTATTTATAGGCAAAAGCCTATCTAATAACAATATAATAATATTATAATTAAATATTATTATAATGTTAGGTGAAGTGGGTTGGTGGCCAACCCACTCAACACCATTTTCCATCAATCTCCCACTTGAAGATTTGATTGATGACCAATCAGATCTTCACACCATCCTTCTAGCTCGCCTTTGCATGTTACTTATGCTCAGTCAATCCACATGAGGAACGACACCACATAAACTTGTCCACAGGAATTGCTTTGGTCATGTAGTCTGCCAGATTATCCGCAGTGTGAACTTTTTGCATGTCCACAGTCCCCTCTTCCACTTGTTCACGAATAAAGTGGTATTGGACCCGGATGTGTTTGGTTCTTGAATGATATGCTCGATTCCTTGCAAGATGCAACGCACTCTGGCTATCACAATAGAGAACAATATTCTCCTGTTTGTGGCCGAGTTCTTCCAGCAACATCTTCAACCATATTGCCTCTTTACTGGCTTGCGTAGCTGCGACATATTCTGCTTCCGTTGTTGACGTTACAACAATGGACTGCAGTTTTGAAACCCAGCTTACAGCACCGCCAGCAAGATTAAACACATATCCGGTTGTGGATCTGCTTTTATCAAGTTCACCTGCATAATCTGCATCAACAAAACCATGGACAATAAAATCTGCACCTCCGTAATATAAGGTGAGATCCGAGGTTCCTTTGATATATCTGAGAATCCTCTTAACAGCACTCCAGTGCTCCCGACCAGGGTTGGACATGTATCGGCTAACGACTCCCACTGCATGGGCAATGTCTGGTCTGGTACAGATCATTGCGAACATTAGACTTCCTACTGCCGATGCATATGGCAGTCGAGACATCTCTATCCTCTCGTCTTCATCAGTAGGACACATATCGGAGGATAGCTTGAAGTTAGCAGCAAGAGGGGTAGATATTGGCTTACTATCTTGTATGTTGAACCTTCGCAAGATTTTCTTCAAATAATTCTTTTGGGAAAGCCAAATCTTCCGCTTGCTTCTGTCTCGAGATATTTGCACACCAAGAATCTTGTTTGCTGCCCCAAGTCCTTCATTTCGAATTCACTAGCCAGTTGAGTTTTTAAGTCGGCGATACGACCTTTGTTGGGTCCTGCCACCAGCATATCGTCGACGTACAACAGCAACATGATGAAATCGTCATCGCCAAATCTCTTGAAATATGCACAAGGATCTGAATATAGCCTGTTGTAGCCAAGACTCATTATGAAGGAGTCAAATCGCTTATACCAGCATCGAGGTGCTTGTTTGAGCCCGTAGAGAGATTTGATCAATCTGCAAACCAGATCTTCTTTTCCTTGTTCCTCGAAACCTTCTGGTTGAAGCATATATATTTTTTCATCCAGGTCACCATGGAGAAAGGCCGTTTTAACGTCTAACTGCTCAAGATGCAAGTCGAATGTAGCACACATTGACAAGACCACCCTGACTGTTGTAAGTCGAACCACCGGTGAGAAAATTTTGTTGAAGTCAATCCCTTCTTTCTGAGCATATCCCTTTACAACCAGTCTAGCACGGTAGCGCTCTACCTGGTCATCACCATTCCGCTTGATTTTGTATACCCATTTGTTGCCAATGGGTTTCCTTCCTTGCGGTAATGGCACCAACTCCCATGTCTTATTTTTATAGAGAGCTTTCATTTCCTCTTGCATCGCTGAAATCCACAGACTCGCATCTGAATTATTCAGTGCTTCTTGGAAAGTGGTTGGCTCTCCATCCTCCGTTAGAAAACAGTATGCAAGATTGCTCTCTATCTCATAATCTGAGTGCCAACTTGGCGGCCTACGCTCGCGTGATGACCGCCAGAGATCCGGTACTTCAGATTCGACTGGGTTGAGCTCTTCGTGCGCCGGTTCAGCTTCAGAAGAATTATATTGCTCCAATTTTCTTTTCATCGGTGTAGTCTCTGTCACACCTTTTGAACTGCTATCATTTTCGACTTGCTCCTCATTGCTATCTTCCAGGAAGATAACATCTCTGCTGATAATCACTTTGTGGTCAGTGAGATCCCACAAGCGATACCCCTTTACTCCATCAGCGTACCCCAAGAATAGACATTTCCTGGACTTTGGATCCAGTTTCGTCGTTTCTTGGTTGTGGTACATCGCGTACGTTGAACTTCCAAATATATGGAGGTTTGAATAGTCTGCAGGTGCACCAGTCCACATTTCCATCGGTGTCCGCATCTCTATAGCAGTAGATGGGGCCCGATTCACCACATAACAGGCAGTACAGACCGATTCCGCCCAGAATTTCTTTTCCAGGCCCGCAGTTCTCAACATAGCCCTTGTTCTTTCCAACAGGGTCCTATTCAACCGCTCTGCCACTCCATTCTGTTGTGGAGTGTATGCCGTGGTGAACTGTCTTCTGATGCCCGCACCTTTGCAGAATTCAGTGAATTCTCTGCCAATATATTCCCCTCCATTATCGGACCGGAGACACTTGATTTTTCTGCCGGTTTCAAGTTCAACTCGCGCCTTGTATGTTTTGAAGTTAGGAAACACGTCGTCCTTCTTCTTGATTGGGTACACCCAGCATCTCCTGGAGTAGTCGTCTATGAATGATACGAAGTAGCTAGCTCCTCCCAGGGACGCAACCGGTGCTTGCCATACATCAGAGTGGATCAATTCTAGAATTTCTTTGCTTCTAGAATTTGAAGTGGAGAACTTCAGGCGATGCTGCTTGCTCACAATACAATGCTCGCAGAATGGGAGCGTCACCGTCGTGAGACCAGGAAGTAGATTCTTTTGCGCAAGAATTTTCATGCCTTGTTCAGACATATGACCAAGTTTCTTGTGCCAAGTCATCGTAGACTTTTCATTTGAACTTGTCGTGGCAACGGATGCCTGCCCTTCTTGCAGAGTCTCTCCCTTCAGCATGTATAGATTTGTAGCTATCTTTTCTCCCTTCATCACCACTAGCGCTCCTTTGGAAACCTTCATGATCTTGTTCTCCAATTCAATTTTGAGACCAAGATCATCGAGTTGCCCCACGGACAAAAGATTTTTCTTCAAGCCCTCCACATGTCGCACAGCATGGATGGTACGCACAGTGCCGTCGTACATCTTTATTTGAATTGTACCCACCCCGACAATCTTCAGCGCTTGGTCATTACAGCTGTAGACATACCCTCCAAAGGTTGGCTCGTATTGATGAAACCATTCCCTTCGAGAGGTCATGTGGAAAGTAGCTGCTGAGTCGATGAGCCACACGTCGTTGAATCTTCTCTTTTCAGCGATAGTGGTTGCGGCTTCACACACCAAGGCAATTCCATCGTCGGTAGTGTTAGCGACATTTCCTTGGGCATTGGGATTCTTGTTTAGAGCCCAACAATCTTTCTTCAGATGACCTTTCTTGCCACAGTGGTAACATTTTATAGCCTTCTTATTTTTGGTAACAAGGCTTTGCCGTTTTTGACTCCCACTTGGACTAGACTCTCCGGGTCTTGTCCGTTTTCGGCTCACATTTGGACCACGTGCTCCTGATCTTGCCCTCGGCACTGCCAATGCTTCTGCCTGTTGGGACGTTATCAACTTGTCTTCTTTGTTATTGCGCCGACTTTCTTCTTCGAGAACCGCAGCTGCAATATTGTCGAACATAAGTTTTCCCGCAGCTTGGTTGTTGCTCAGATTGATGACAAGTTGATCGTAGGAGTCTGGCAGGCTTTGCAGTAGAAGCTCGGCACGTTCACTTGGCTCTATTTGTAGTCCAAGTCTTTAAGTTGAGAGAACAGAGTATTCAACTTATTGATGTGCTCGGTCACTGAAGAAGATTCTTCCATTCGTAGATGGTATAATTTTCTTTTCAGGAAAATTCGGCTGTGGAGTGACTTGACTTGATATAACTTTTCAAGATGATCCCATATTTCTTTCGCACTAGTCTTCTCTTCTACACTTGATAATATGTCATCTGCTAATGTCAGATGAATATTGGCGATGGCTCTCCCGTCTATCTTCCTCCATTTGGCATCACTAACAATAGTTGTTGGTCTGCCAGTGAGCGCCTCCAGACAATTTTCTTTGAGTAAAATTGCCTTTATCCTCATTTTCCACAGTGAGTAGTTTCTCCCGTTGAATTTCTCAATTTCATTTTTAGCTGCCATTTTTCCCACGTCGCTATCGTCAGAGAAATTCGACAGTCCAGCCAAATAGTACTGATCAGATAATTTGCAGAAAGGGTAGCGACCAGCTTTCAAGACAAAATTACCCTTCTAAGTAAATTCCCAGATGAGATCTGGTGGGGTCACTATGTGTCCCGCTTGGCACCAGCCACCTAGACAGAACTTACTTACACAGTCTATTACTACGACTTGCCAAAAAACTCTTCTGTAACGATAAACCTTTTCGATATCCTTTCTGATGTGGAAGATCAGACAAAGCTGCAACCACAGAGCATAATTGGAATATCAATCAGGGCTGGCTCTGATACCACTTGTTGCGAAATGGACAGCGTAACGAAATTGGAAATGACTGTGAGGATAAATGGAACACGAGAATTTACGTGGAAAACCCCTTTTTTAACTTGGGGTAAAAAACCACGGGTGAGGTAGAAATTTATTACTGGGGTAAACAGGGGTTACAACCTCTCAATCTATAAAGGAGAAAACGCTCACTATCTCTATTTATAGTCGGAGCAGATACCGAACAAACCCTCTATTTTTCTCTACCCTCTATTTCTTTCCTCTCTCTATTTCTATTGGTGTTGGTGTGTTTTGGTGTGTTTTCCATCGCATCTAAGCTATGCTATTTATAGGCAAAAGCCTATCTAATAACAATATAATAATATTATAATTAAATATTATTATAATGTTAGGTGAAGTGGGTTGGTGGCCAACCCACTCAACACCATTTTCCATCACCTACGACGCAGCATTGAAGATTGGTTCAGCTATACGACGTCGTGGAGTTAATCCCGTCAGTATTATTCTAACGTTTATATTTCAAATCAAAATGTCATTACTACTAATTACCATGATTTTTTTGTTAAGCAAATTGTTGTTGATTTTTGGACTTAGGGAGATAAATGTGGGATATACGGAGCTAACTGTCCCGAATGGATCATATCCATGGAGGTATATATTTATATACATATATGATATTCATTTTATGTAATAGTCAATTTTACCTTCATTGACTGTGTCGCTTGATCTGCGCAGGCTTGTGTTGGCCATGGAATCACATACGTACCTCTCTATGACACACTTGGTATGCATGATTTATGAATAGAGAAATAAAAGAAATCATAAGTTTTTTTCCCTCTGAGAATTCTCGCGAGTTTTTCGTAGAATTCGAAGAAACGATTTTCGGCAAATTATTGCAGGTGCTAATGCAGTGGAGTTCATCATCAACCATGCTGAAGTCTCCATAGCTTTTGTCCAGGAGAGCAAGCTACCTTCTGTAATAACTCTTCTTGCGTTTTCTCAGTTTCTTTTTTTCATCTTTTTTTTTTCTGGGCTTTTGATATTTTTTCTTTATACATCGCAGATACTGACATGTTTGCCTAAGGTCGCCAACAATCTCAAAAGTAGGTTATAATTCGTGAAAAGTTCGTTGCGATAATCGTCTTATGATTTTCTGATGAAATCTTTGGATGATTTCTTCTTCAGCAATCGTAAGCTTCGGAAAAGTTTCAGACAAGCAGAGAGAAGCCGCCGATGAACTTGGAGTCGCTTTCTTCTCTTGGGACGAGTTTTCTCAAACGGTTAGTTTTCGATAGATCGATCTATTTATGTGTGTGGAGACTCATATTCACAATTCCTTCGCAGGGAAATGCCGATGAAACCCTTCCGAAGAAGAAGAAGGCCGACGTTTTGACGATAATGTACACTAGCGGAACGACGGGCGAACCTAAAGGCGTGATTCTAACCAACGGCGCTTTCATGGCCGGAGTTTTGTCCATGGATCAACTTCTCCTCCTCACCGACAAAGTGGTAATAACCAAAAAAAAAACTCTTACTCTCAATGGTTCGTCGTATATAAGTTTCTGTGTGGTTCAATTCTAAAATCAATTGGCAATAGATAGTGTGTTGGAAATAAATTATATAAGATTAAAAAGTGATATACCCCTTCAAGGTTAGCCATATAGTGGAGTAGTCACCCAACGGATAGAACGTCCTTAATCTTATCGAAGTGATTCGTGCAGGGAAGTGAGGAAGACGTGTACTTTTCGTTCCTTCCGCTCGCCCACATATTCGATCAGATCATAGAGACTTACTGCATAATGAGGGGATCTTCTATCGGATTCTGGCAAGGGGTACGTAACGAACACGTAGCTACTTTTGTAATAATACTAAAAAAGAAATGTCCGCTTATTCGTCGAATTTTTATTTTACAGGACATTAGGTACTTAATCGAAGATCTCCTAGTGCTGAGGCCGACCATGTTCTGCGGAGTTCCAAGGGTTTACGATCGCATCTACGCTGGTAAAAAAAAAGCGCATTTGCGTCGATCGCTTTTATATTCATTTTTCCGACAATAGTCGTGTCCCCATTTTCAGGCATTATGGACAAGATTAACCGAGGAGGGCTAGTGAAGAAGTCACTCTTCAACCTCGCTTATTACTAGTACGCACAGCAAAAACCTCGTTGCTCGTCCCTATAAAAATGCGACGTTTTTCGTTGAATTTTCGGTACGATTTTATCGTGCAGTAAGCTGAGAAATCTCGAGAAGGGACTGAAGCAAGACGAAGCATCGCCTCTCATGGACAAGCTCGTCTTTGATAAGGTAAAGAATGGCGGGCCGCAATAATATTCTTACAATTCGAAGATAGTTATGTGTGTCTCTGTGTGTGCAGATTAGACAAGCGTTCGGCGGGCGAGTGCGCCTAATGCTGTCTGGGGCGGCCCCACTGCCGAAGCACATCGAGGAGTTTCTGAGGGTCGCGATGTGCTGCACACTTTCGCAAGGATATGGTACTCTATATTGCGTACATTCGACGAACTTTATTTTTTGTCGATTATTTTATTTATTTATTTATTTTTGGAAGGGCTCACGGAAAGCTGCGGCGGATGCTTCACTTCGATAGCCGACGTTTTCCCAATGATAGGGACGGTTGGCGTGCCCATGACCGCGGTGGAGGCGAGGCTCGAGTCCGTTCCCGAGATGGGATACGATGCCCTTGCGAAGATCCCGAGGGGCGAGATTTGCGTTCGCGGGCCCACGTTGTTCTCGGGCTATTACAAGCGTCCCGAGCTCACGAAGGAGGCGATAGTCGACGGGTGGTTCCATACGGGTAGGAACGTAAACGTACATTTTTTTTAAGGAGTTTTAGACGTCGTTGTGTGATGAAATGGTTCGCAAAAAATAAAAAATTTGCAGGCGATATCGGAGAGTTGCAGCGAGACGGGGCGATGAAGATCATCGACAGGAAAAAGAACATATTTAAGCTTTCACAGGGCGAATACGTGGCGGTCGAGAGGCTTGAGAGTACTTACTCTCGATGCCCTCTTATTGCATCGGTAAGAAATAATATCAATTTAAAATATAATACGCTCCATTCAATTTTATGAAATGATCATTCAGCATGGCATTTGTATCAGAGCCATGGTTATATAAGACATGAACCAACCTAGACGTGAGGGAGAGCCTTAAAGTTAGAGATAAATATAAATTTTAAAATATGATACAGTCCCCGCAATCTTTTACGTGAAACGACCAGTCATTCAACGCTTCTTATTAGACACCATTTTTCCAAGATATTTTTATCGATGTTTTTTCGTACGTAGATTTGGGTGTACGGAAATAGCTTCGAGTCGTTCCTCGTGGCGGTGGTGGTGCCGGAGAAGGGCGGGCTCGAAGATTGGGCGAAGAACAACCAAGAAAAAGACGACTTTGCGTCTCTATGCAAGAACGAGCGGGCGAGGAAGTACGTCCTCGACGAGCTAAACATCACTGCAAAACAGTACAACGTTGGTTTCGTTTTTCCTTCCCTCAAAGATTATTCTCTCGTCGATTTTGTTCCGTCGTCAACCCTTTTTTTCTTTGTTTTTCAGTTAAGAGGTTTCGAGGCTTTGAAAGCAGTTCATCTCGAGCCTGTTCCTTTCGACATCGAACGTGATCTTATTACGCCTACGTTCAAACTTAAGAGGCCACAACTTCTCAAGCATTACAAGGTATATATATATATATATACACATATATATTTATGCCAAGAGCTTATGTAGTAATGCCTTGAAGTAGTTACTACAACCATGTTTTTTCTCATCTCTTTTGTTCTTGAACTTTGTAGGAAGTTGTTGATCAGTTGTACGCTGAAGCTAAAAGAAAGAACTAAAGCATGAAGAAGAACTTCAGACTTATGGAAGATGAGTGAAGTCAAAATCTGCAATTCAGTTTATGTCACATATACATATATATTGTAAAGAGTGATTTCGAGGATTAAAAACCTATTTCTATGTTTGTTTTGAATATCTCATCCTAAAACGAATCGTAAAGGGAACAAAACATCACGGTAGAGTTCACCACAATATGTATGCACAAAAACATGATCGCAATAAGCTTAAAAAACAGAGCACACACGCAAGACACTCATAATCTGAGTGTTTTTCTTCACAGCAAACTGATAGAATACAAGCAAACAAAACGCAATCCCAGATTATATTACTGTCTTAAAGAATGTAGAGAACGAGCGCCCAGAGGGGATAAACGAAGAGGAGGAGAATCCCAATAGAGTTCGACAAACCGCTGCTCTTAGTGAAGGAGTTTCTGAATCCATCATGGGATCTTATGTGCTCTTGGAGCAAATAACACCCAATTATCAAGCAAATGATGACCCCAACTATGTCCCCTCTTATTGTGTGGGCGAATAAGCCCGGCGAGACAACGATGAGAAGGATCAGAGCTGCTGGCAATTCAAGCCAATCTGCACTTACATAGAAGAAATCAAGAAAAAAATGCTCTGTTTCTTACGTTAATTCCATCATAGAGAAGAGCTGTGGAAAAGAACCTGGGAAATGTCGAGGGATGAAAAGGCGTAGAACTACAGCTATTATAGCGATCCATTGCCCAACTCCGCCCCTATAATTCAATATCAAGAATTGATAAACAGCTGATTTGAAAGAAGGGAAATGCAGGCTTCTTTTTTTCATTACCTCAGAAGTCTGAACAGCCAATTGGGAAGGGTGAAGAAGATGTAAGGGATTAAGAGCGAGGTGAGGATGTTCGTCTTCCAATTTGTACGGTCCAAGATCAGCAAGTAACTGCAGATAAAAACTTAGCTTTATAGTTCTATCCTTTCATGGCGCAGGTAAATAAATAGGGAAAAAAGAAAAGAAAAAGGAGGGATTTCTTACATTGCAGCAATAGCAGCGACCCATTTGAGAAACGAAGTCCCAAATCCAAGGCCGCCAAGCTTAATCGCGTGGTTAGCTAATTTCTTCATCGCATTTCCGATTTCTTTGAAATCAGAACTGATCAAATCTTCGGCTACTGCGTCATCAGCCTTCATCCTCAGATAACTTTTTCCCACCATTTTCTTTCTTATTACCTTTTTCAGTCTAAGTTTCGGGGAATCAGAGAATTCTGACTTATGGGTTCTCTCCGATTACTGATTGACTGATAGTTGGGACGATCAATATAATGTTATGGATTAATTAATTTATGTGGGTTTTGTCGGGTTCGTACTTATCCAAAAAAAAAAAAAATAAACGTGTATCTTTTTGCTTCGGTGTTTCATTGAATGCCACCACACCACATTGTTGTGAAAAATGCTATTTGCGTGCTTCACTTTGATTTCGACATTTTCAATATCCTCTCAGCAGAAGGTAAGAAAAATAAAAAGGCAGGCACCTTGAATTCGTTGATCTTTCATCACTCTTATCGTTTTTCTATATCTAAGCACAAGTTTTTATTGCAACTCAGCCATAATGTTGGGATCTGCTAAAGACAACATTGTTCTCAATTCAGCAATACACTTGATATAAATACAACTATCTGCTACCACAAGCTGTTAATTACAATACTTATCTGCACATATATTTATTCAAGTTTCTTCCTTATATAAGCATCACCTCAACAAATGCCATAGATTTTGTGGTCATACCTCAGCCATGGTCAAAGCCTTAGCCCCATTCTCAACATCTGCAACTTTTTCTACGACGTCTAGCAGTTGATTTGACGACGATAATATATCCACTTCATCTCTAAAACTATCTTCATTAGCCGTTAAACGATGATTCGTATTGCCAGAAATGCCCTCTGCTTCATCACCCAATCGCTTGCGCTTCAGCCGATTCTGAAAAGGCACTTGTTCGTGGGCACTCGCAGTTTCCTGGGGACGTATCTGTAATTTCAATTCCTTCTGCAACCAAACAACTAGAGAAACGGCGTGATCCCTAACCAAGGAATCGTAAGGAGGACATTTCAGCATATCGATCAATGCTCGACTGTAATGAAACATGCTCATCGAAGGTGCAACTAATCCCTTATCCCTGCAAAGTCTGATTAGCTTGAACATATGCTCGCAAAGATTCCCCATTTTAGCCCAGCTGCAATCGCAGATTGAGAATTCTGAGCCAGGGTTGTGCACCAAATGCATGGAATCGTCTCTGTTTGTCTCGCCAAAGACCTTTGCATGTCCTTCGCCTTCCATTCTTACATGAGAATCTGGGATTTGCAGGGATTTTCGCCACGCCGTGGGCCCGCTACTCCATTCGTCTTTTCTGTATCGGGCGAAGTCCTCCTTGCTCGAGTACTCATCGAGCCAAAAGTAGGAGTGTACTTTGGTGCTCAGCTTGTTTACTAGCCAGTCGGCGCATTCGTACATAGTTTGGTCTTTTTCGTTCAGTAGCCTCAGCTTCAGTTGGCTGTGGTAGAACTCCATTGCTGAGCATGTCTCTTGGCTTGCAAGTGGATGGGCTCTAATTGCACTTTCCCACACACCTATTTTTTTCACGAGTTTTTATTGGAAACTGCGGTTAACTTCAAAGGGAGGGAAGACGGAAGTTTTGATTTCATAAAACGTCAGCAAATGAAACACACAATACTGATTTGACCAAGCACGATTATTACCTAGCCTTGGGCTCCAAATTGCCTTGAAGTATTCCATAAACTCTGCAGCCTCTACAGAATCGACCGTGAAATCCTTGAGCAGACCAACGGTTTCAGAACGTTTGCAGACATTACGAAATGCTTCACCAAGACCTTTTGCTATCTCAACGCGGGTCTCAGCATCTGAGCATCTCCTCATCAAATTTTTGTGCCACGAGCGGCGAACACGCCAAAAGCATATCAGTACAGAGCATTCGTAAACCTCCCTGCAAACAAATTAAACAGAAATTTCATCTATCACCATCGAACTAACGGGCAAACCAATATGGGAAAAGGGGAACAAAAAAAGATATAAGTAAAAAACAAAATCGGGCCCAAGATAGTATAGGATATTCAGGGCAAACCTGATTGCCTGAATATCTGCCAAAGGATCATCCACGATAACTCCAGCTAATTTCCAAGTAGGGTCTTTTGCGCAAACTCTATTATAAAGGGCTCGCAACCATCTGTGAGAGTCTACACTCGCAAACTTGGGCGTAATTATCCAAGCCACTGGGATAGCCTTGTTGTCTGAGTTGAACACAACAAGACTATGAATAGGATGCTGGATATTTTTTGCAAAATAAAAGGATTAGGTAAGTCAATCAATGATTCAGAGAGCTTCCGAGTTAATCGATCGCTCAAATGATATTCACAAAAATTGGCACCAACCTTCAGCTTACTCGACCCAAAATTCGAAGTAAAAGCTAACAGCCTGCAATTTCCAAATCGAATCATTTGCTGCAACTGCCAGTCCGTCTGAATTCCCACCACAAAAGGGTCAGAATCACCAAAATCTTGATAGAAAAAGACGTTATTCGGGTTACTCATAACCCACTTTCTAACGCTAACTGAGTCATCTTCATCGAGCTTATATTTAGATCTCCTTATTCTCCTCTCTTGACTACGAACATATCGATGGTTCAGAAGATCATCTCTGTTACTCGGGCCACCTTGCTTTTCCACAGACTCATTATGCCTCTGCATTATAGTTTCCACAGGGACGCCAACGTAGAGAAGAGACAATACACGAAGGCGAAGCTCCTCTGATATATACGGTGCATACATGGCACGGGTCCCAGCAGCTTTCTTGTCCTGAGGTCCATGGCAAGGCATACCATTCTTATCAATATGCTTGTCTTGATTATAAATCACAAGTGCTACAGTTGGCTCTGCAATCAAACGCTTAACAATAAAGTGGCAAGTGCAACCCCTCTTTGTGTTAGGTCGGCCAGAAGATTTGTTTTTAGGGACATAAGTAGACCTACTGGGACGCACCACGCCCCCTTTTCGATGATCATCGGGGCCAAACGAGCACCAATACCTATTAACAACCAATATTACACCATTAACTCAACATAAAATAAAAACAAACACGCAGACAAAAAATAAATTCTTAGCCCGGACATACAGTATGTATTCAAGAATCCCATCGACTTTAGGCTTGTAAGCTGTTTCTTTAGCACGCTTCCTCCTTGCCTCGACGTGGAACCTTGTCGGGCAATCTTTGTTGTTCGATTCGCCAGCCACGAAATCGTTCACTCTAGCATATGGGATCAGTGCGAGCCTATCCATGTTGTCTCTCCAGCCCTCAATCTTGGACCATACGAGGTCAGAGGATGAGAATTCCAACGTAGGTGGGTTTTGTATGGGCAGGGACAAAATGGCATCCCATCTAGCCATCTGCAAATACAAAAAAATAAAAAAAAAATCCCACTAAATGAAGTTCTGTAATTGCCATAACAGTCTCGACCTAATGATTTGTCCCGCAATAAATAACAGAAAAATATGACAAATTGCAAGCAAAACAAAGCCTCAGCACTCGACGAGCTAAACCTCTGCAACGCCGATAGCAGAACAAATAAACCACGATAGGAAGGAAGCACAGAGGTCAATAATAGGTAAAGAATGCCAACAATTACAGAAATTGGCAGCTTAGGGAATGGAAAAAAACAAGGAATAACACGAACTGATAAATTACAGAGTTACCGTCAACAGTCCTAAAAGCTGTTCAGTGTTCACAGCAGAATTCTTAGGGCTGAGCTGAAGTGCTAAATTTTGACGTTCCTTTTTCGTTTTACCACATAATGGAAACGGGGCAGAACGATTTGGGCTTTCGGGCCTCCATTTTATTGCTTTTTTAGGCCCATGGGCCATAACATACATAATTAATAGGTGGTTCCAAATTAAATGATATATATATGCGGTTCCGGAGAACGACATTTTTTGTCCATAATGTTGGGGCATAGGCGTTTCGGTCTCACATGTTCCGAGGTGCCACTTTTAATCCCAATCGTACGGATTTTGGACCGTTTTTGGTCCTCCGATTAATGTAATCCCTAATTAGATGAAATTTAACACAGGAGAGCATACGATATCCTTTAACTTAACTTAAACCGCATGAATCATCATCTTATTCAATTAAAACGCATGTGAGCATCATTACGTATCATATCTAACTCATTTTCAAGGTTGTCGATCATTTCCTAGTGATGTATAATGATGTTCTTGTGCGTTAAATCGAAGAATAAGATGTGGAGGTTTGACGTTGAGTAAAAGGAGATCATAAGCTCTCAAGTGTTAAATTTCCTCTAAATTAACAATTAATTAATCGAGTGACCAAAACCGTCAAAAATTGGTAACATTAGGGACTAAAAGTGGCACATTGAAACATGAGGACCAGAAACGTCCATGCATCAAACATTAGGGAGTAAACTTCGCCCTATATATGCCCTCTTACAAAAACTCGAATGCAAACTTACAGAGTACGCATGCATTATTCAATATTTAGCCAAATTTACAAAAACCGTTCCTTGCATATAAATAGAAATTAAAACAACTTGATGAATTATTTCTCAATGGTAGTAGGATATATAAAATATATATTCCGGTTCTTAACTTAAAATAACAATCATTGCCGAAAGAAATATGGGTCTTTACACATAAATACCCCTCTGTAAAAAAACTTGTAATTTAGTACCATGTCAGCATTTTTTATATGTAGGTACCTAACAGAATAATTTTTTTGCAGATAGGCCGCAGGTACGCCATACAAAACATTTGGGTACCCTATATCAACGTATTGTGGTACGTAATACATTTAGAAAATGGTACGCCGTATTAGCATATTTAGGTACGCCCTATTTACACATTACGTACGCCGTACAAACATATCTAGGTACCCTATATCAACGTGTTATGGTACACAATACACACACAGGAAGGTACGGCATGACTGAAGAGACTGGTACAAATTAAATCGGGTACCTATTTGTAAAAATTCCTGACATAGGTACTGATCTGTAAGGTTTTATTCAAATAGGTATTTATGTGTAGATACCCGAAAGAAATAAGACTCCTAACTTTTAAAATAAAGGGTCTTTACACATAAATACCGTCTCTGTAAAAACTTGTAATTTAGTACACTGTCAGCATTTTTTATATGTAGGTACCTAACAGAATAAATTTTTTGCAGAAAGGTACCTGATCCCCCGCAGGTACGTCATACATTTTGGTACTCTATATCAACATATTGTGGTACGTAATATGTTTAGAAAATGGTACGTCGTATTAGCACATTTAGGTAGCTCTATTTACGCATTAGGTACGCCGTACAGTGTTATGGTACGCAACACACACACAAGAATGTACGACATGACTGAAGAGAGTCGGAGAATGATACAACTTAAATTGGATACCTATCTGTAAAAATTTCTGACACATATACTGATATGTAAGTTTTTATTCAAATAGGTATGAATGTGTAGATAGCCGTTAAAATAATTGCTAATTTACGTCGTTTTCTACCAAACAAAATCCTCCCATTCAACTCACCAAACATGTCTAGATTCAATGTACGTGTCAATATCAGTCTGTCTCCATCCTAAACATCTCATCGTCATCATCTTCTTTTACAACCTCAAGAACTAAAAAAAAAACAACAGTATCTCAAGTTCTCAACTACAACCTTCAAACTCAGCTCTCATCAGCCATGGTGGAAATCGACCCAGCGTTTTTCCAGGCGCCGGAGCACCGACCCAAACCCGAAACGATCTCCGCCGACAACATCCCAACGATCGATCTCTCCCTTGCAAAGAACTCCCTCGAAACCCTGATCGAGCAAATCGGCGACGCATGCAAGGATTGGGGTTTTTTCCAGGTGACGAACCACGGCGTTCCCTCGCATGTCCGAGAGAGAGCTTTCTCAGCTTCCATGGAATTCTTCCACTCTGAGAAAGAAGAGAGGAAGAAGGTCGCCAGGGATGAACTCAACCCTTACGGATATTACGACACTGAGCATACTAAGAATGTAAGGGATTGGAAAGAAGTCTTCGATTTCACCGTTCAGAATCCGACGATTATCCCCCTTTCCTCCGACGCCGGCGACGATAGGCTGAGGGAATTGACCAATCGCTGGCCTACAGAGAATTTCCCAGAAATGAGGTTTGATCTTTATTCCAGAATTTTACTCTGCAAAAGCAAAAAGATAATCTTTTTTTTGTCTCTTGTTTGCAACGTATTCAGGCAAGTGTGTGAAGAGTACGCTGAAGAAATGAAAAACCTGGCAAAGAATCTGCTTGAACTGATAGCACTGAGCTTAGGGTTAGAAAGAGATCGATTCAACGGTTTTCTCAAGGATCAAACGAGCTTCATAAGGCTCAACCACTACCCACCGTGCCCGGCGCCGGACTTAGCCCTCGGCGTCGGCCGGCACAAAGACGCCGGCGTGCTGACGATTCTTGCCCAGGACGACGTCGGTGGGCTTCAAGTGAGGAGAAAGTCCGACGGAGAATGGATTTTTGTCAAACCTACGCCTGATGCTTACATCATCAACGTCGGCGACATTATCCAGGTAGTAAATAATCTATTAACTGAAGATGATCATAGGCTCTTAACGTAATCTTTATTCTACCATTGTTACTGTTCTTGGGACAAGCACAGGTATGGAGCAACGACAAGTATGAGAGCGTAGAACACAGAGTGAAGGTGAATTCTTACAGGGAAAGGTTTTCGATTCCTTTCTTTGTGAATCCTGCGCATTACTGCTTCGTAGAGCCCATTGAAGAGCTGCTTAGTGAGAGTAATCCTCCCAAGTATAAGGCTTATAACTTTGGCAAGTTCTTCGCGGCGAGGAAACTCAGTAATTTCAAGAAGCTTGATGTTGAAAATGTTCAGGTTCTTGATTTTAAGGTTGTCTGAGGATGATGATGATCAATGGCGGATGTTTATGTGTGTATGTATTTTGTGTGTATGTGTGATTAATGAATAAAGAGTTGCTGTCGATGAAAACTCTCGAGTTTTCCTATGGAGTTATTGCAAGAATTGAACAGAATTTAGACATGTAATATTATACAAGAAAGCCCATTAACCATAAAGAAAGCCCGAACTTTTCATTCATACAACGCCAGCCCAATTACTATGTTTAGTGTTGTCATTTTTATTTCCGTTGTCTTTATATTTCTTGGGAAAATCTAATGTATGATTTATTGCCCTGATTCGCAGAAGAATAGAATTGCTCCATTTTCTTCACTGACCCATTAACTCACGGACATCTATATAGATACTTTAGAAATGCTATATGATATTATGATTGAATATTCAATTATTTGACTCGACATTTTTCAGAGAAAACGGCTGTAAATTTGTTTGTATTGATGACAATGGCTTATCGTGGTGGTGGTGGTGTCATTTGTCCTTTTGCTTCTGCCATATATGGACTTTTATTGCGAGATATAAGTCAAAGTGTTCACATTTCCATTTCCTTTTATTTTCAAGTCAATTAGTCAAACGAAATATAAAAGATATGTCTTCTCTTAGTCCCACATATATTCAGTCCCATAAAGTTCTATTCAATTTTTTTCCATAAATGATTCGTTCTCCTTTCAATTTGTAGAGAAGTACGAAGGAGTATTTCCATAATTTTACTTTATACTTTACTTGGAGTGCGGTTTCATTATGTAGTTGATTGGAGAAATCAATGCAAAAAGTGGTTGTTCTTATATGAAATTTCAAATTTATTAGAATTATAGTCGACCTATCTCGTGATTGATTTAATAGGAACCACTTTATCTAGAAAGTTTTAAGATTTTTCAAACAATGCATGGGATTATTATTGATGATAAGGGTGGGTGGGTGGCTGTAGTTTTCACTCTTGCAATGCAAATGCACATTGAATTCCATTGCAATATACCAATCTTTCTTTAATATATTTATGGACGTGAAAAATATATAAATTTTCTTTTTGTTTAACATTTTTCACGTGATTAATTCATAATAAGTGATTTCTACTCTTCAACTTTGTCAAGGTAATATCTGAAAGCACATACACAATACGATGTCAAATTATTATTTTTAGACGGATCTCGTACGTATGAGCCTTGGTTATAATTCATAGGGCACACTAAACAATTTCATAAATTAAATACGAAATATTAAATAATAATGTATGCCATTATGTGTTTGGACTTATCCATGCTACTAAAAGACGAACAAGAACAATGCAGTTTGAGCTCGTAATGACGATGATAATAGTCGATTGTTAGCCAAATTATACTCACTAAATAGATTATATATATATAACATGATAATAATTTATATCAATTTATATTTGTATATAAATAAAAGTTTAAACCATAATACCTTTAAGTAAATCAATAATCTTTTCTACAGATAAGTAAAACCCTAAATACCTGTGATCAAATGATTACATCCACCATCAGTTAGGAAAGCAGCACAATTAAAGGATTTCATTTGAACTTATTGCTTATATTATTTCCAACAACCGCAAATTAAAGCTGTTTGCCCAAGGTTGGAGGCTTCACTTTTCCCAGCAGAGGGTATCAAATGATTCATCATCAAATAAATAATGATGCTTCCATCTTCTTTCGGTTTAATTTGGAGAAATCAATCAATCCTAATTGGTCTTATTTATATTTCTATTCAATAATAATAATGGTAATCCAAGATGTGTATTTATATATATGATGATGAAGTGGATGATGTAAAGTTAGATAAGACACGAAGCCAAATGTACTTCATTACAAGAATTTTCGTTTTTCAAAGACGATCACTTTCGATAACTATTTAATGTAAGCCGACCATGATGTCACTCATTCATATGTGAGGGGCGACAAACATGTGCATAGAAGATAAATAAAATAAAAAAATGCACGACATAATAATCTGACTTAGATTATATATTTCCAAATATTAATAAAAAATACAAGGTATGTTAGCTGGTCAAAGGCATGATCTTAATCGGAGTGCGTGGAATACCGCTACACATATAGGAGAAAAAAAGATAACTCGACCATGATTTTTCATATTTTGTACGTTTTATTTCTGCAACAAAAGGTGTTTGGTTGTGGGGGCACACATGTAATGAAATATGGCAAATAGTTACGAATTAGGATGGCCTCATTCATCAATCATTACATTTGACAAATAATTTCCACTCTTAATTTTTAGTCCAAAAAATACGACGCTCAAAAGGTACCTAGTGTAATCATAGAAAAAAAGAAAGATAAAACCATAAACAAGTTTAAATTAAATAATATGATCCATATACATCAAGCATAATAGAACAAGAAAAACAAATCAATCGATGATAATCCAACCATTGATTATCGCAGTACTAAAAAACTTAAATAATCATCTAGACATGTTAGGAACACTTTGAACGAATCCCAAACAACCTAAAACACCTAATTGTTTGTAAGGCAAGAAAGTCCTCTTCTTCATCTCGTCGGAAACACCCCTTCCCATACCGTAATAATGGAGTTCATGGGCGGATATACGTCGACCCGCCCGCCTCCTGCTCGAACCCGACCCGACACTTCCATCCATTGATCGAAAGCTCGAATTCTTAACATCCGCCGCCGCCTTCCTCAGCTCCGTCGCTCGACTCTCCGACGCACTCCTAAAAAGCAGCAAATCCTTGATCTTCCACTTCTTGTAGAAGAATGGTGGAAACAAGGACGAAGAAGAAGACGGGTTCGGGTCGGGTTTCTCTTCTGGTTCGAGTAAAACATCCGAGACCCGTAAAGGTGAAACTGACCTTGCTCCGCCGACGATGTTCTTGCGCTGCTTAGCGTCGGCAGCTCTTTTCACCGACGATCTTCCTCGATTTTCTGCTGACGTGATGGTAGCTTTTTTGTCTTTACGGGTTTGGATATCCATGGCCGTCTGAAACGGGTCGAAATCGTAGCCGTTGTTCTTCCTTCTGAGAAACGCTCCTTGGATGATCTTCCTCGGCGACGACCTCGGAGATTCAGGCTGCGGCGGCGGCGGCTTGAAACTGCTGCTGCTGGAATCGAATCTCGGCGGCGGTTTCAGAGGCTTGATCTTACCGCCGTCGAAGAGCTCGTCGGCGTGGAGTGAGGCGGTTTCGAACTGGCCGCTGAAGTCGAAAGCGAAGTCATCGCCGTCGTTGTTAATCTCCTCCTCGGCGGCGTCGCCGTAGGTGGAGGAGGCGGAGGATTTCGGTAGCCCAGGTTTCTCCTCCCAGACGAAGGGGACGGACGACGACGCGACGGAGGATGCGCCGTCGTCGTCTTCACCGCCGGCGTCTTCGGCGTAGAAGGCGGAGGCGAGGCGGCTTGTGGGACTCGTCGGCGCGCTGTAGTAGAAGTCGGCGGCGAAGCGCCGCCGTGGGCTCGAAGGTGCGCTTACGTACGGCGAAGTTGATGCGGTGTCGAAGTTTAACAAGTCCAACTTATTAGAAGATTGGTGGCTCATCACTTTGATGTCCATATTTTTCGTTGGTAGGTTTAAGATAAGTGAACTGAATATATATACATATATGTATTATATATATAGGTGTTTGTGTGTGAGAGAGAAAGGGGAAAGGGGTTGGAAAGTGAGTTAACGTTTGACTGAGCCGCCTAAATAAATGCTTATGTAGGAGATTAGGTGAAGTTTAATTTTATTAAGACAAATAAATATTGGATATGACGTACAATTGTACTAATCATAGTATAAATATGTAAAAGAAATTGAATTTTAGAAGTTTTCAGCTGATCACGAAAGAAAATAAGGCAAGATTACAAGCAACACTTGCGTTCTTCGGTTGACTTAGAGCTCGACATAATATAATGTTTTAGAAAGAAAAGAGAAGTATGACTATACCGTTGTAACTATAAAGTTGATCATCTTTTTTTTATTCTAGCCGGAAGATTAATATAATTAACTTGGATAATAATCTCAATAAAAAATTATTGTCGTTAAATATACATAGATTTATTCCTCACCATATAATGTTTTGCACGTCGTATATGACCCGAATTGCGTGCTATCAACAGCTATGGAATTTTATTTTTTTTTAATAAGACGTGTAGGATATAGAATCTCATAAAACAAGTAACTAGTGACAATTTATTAAATCGAAAATCCAATCATTATTATACATATATAGTTGAATATTTATTCGAACGACATGTATGCTGTTAGTTGGCCTACTGTTTTAATATCGATGTTTCCACTATAACATCCATTTGATATTTCATTAGATGATGTTATCATATTGTCAACTAAAGAATGATTGATCATCTCCAAAATATCACAACTTTAGCAATTATTCATTTATTTTCATTTGGGCCAAATTAAATGCGACCCACCTAACGTATTCTTATCTCACCCACCATACCATCCCTCATCTTAAAAGACGCTAATATCTATCACCATAGCCATAGCAAGGAAAACTAATGGAGTCCGACCCGACCCGATCGATAGCCCTCGATTTGCCGCCGTTGATCCGCGTCTACGCCTCCGGCGAAGTCGAGCGGTACAGAAATCACGACTTCGCGCCCCCATCGCCGGACCCACCACAAGACGGCGTCGCTTCCAAGGACGTCGAGATCTCGCCGGAAAACACCGTCTCCGCCAGAATATACCTCCCTTCGTCGGACTCCACCTCCGCCGAATCCAAGCTCCCCCTCATCGTCTACTTCCACGGCGGCGGCTTCTGCGTCGAATCTGCCTTCTCCACGCTCTACCACACGCACATCAATTCCCTCGCCTCGAAGTCCCAAAGCGTCGTCGTTTCGGTCGAATACAGGCTGGCGCCGGAGCACCCAATCCCCGCCTGCTACGACGACTGCCTCGAAGCCGTCAGATGGGTCGGATCTAAATCCGAACCGTGGATAGCGAACCGCGCAGATCTCGACCGTGTTTACCTCATGGGCGACAGCGCCGGCGCCAATATAGCCCACGACGTCGTCTTCCGCCTCGCCGAAGACGACGACGACGAGAACCGCCGGCGGCTGGGGCTCAAACTCTCCGGCCTGATTTTAATCCACCCCTTTTTTGGGAACGAAAAGCCCGACAAATTGTGGGACTTCATCTGCCGCGAGAAGAGCTCACTGAGCGAGTTCAGGCTGCGGCCGACCGGCGATATGGGGCGACTGTCGAAGCTCGCCGTCGATAGGGTTTTGGTCTGCGTCGCCGAGAAGGATTTCTTGAGGAAGAGAGGCGAGTTTTATCACAAGGCGCTGAAGGGCAGCGAGTGGGGAGGGGTGGTGGAGTATTTCGAGACGCCGGACGAAGGGCACGTCTTTCACCTCTTAGATTCGGCGTCGGCGAAGGCGGCGGAGCTCATTGCGAGGGTCGTCGAGTTCGTGAATTCCAAGGCTCGTGCTTTGTCGCATTTTTAGTTGTATGTAAAATAATATGATATCTTCTTTGTAATGATGATTTCATACCATACCTATGCTTATGTGCTACTACTCTGAACTATGCCTTGAGTGGGAGTGTTCATAACGTCGTTGGATTTTTCAATGGAGTTAGTCAATCTTATGCTCTAATTCTCGCTTGAGATCATTCCATTTTAATGTTCCAATCTTTTTTTTTTTTTTTTTTGGTTAAGAAGAGAATCTTATTACCACAAGTCCAATGAGGCCCAATTACAACTCATCCCATTTTAATGTTCCAATCTTGTTAAGCTGAAATTTGAGAAATTTTCTTTTACTTATTTATTTTTTCTTTAACTTTTTAAATACAAATCCACCAACCCATAAAATTATCATTATTTCATGTAATTTATATGATATGAACAAATAAACATATTTGATTTATTCTCTCTTTCATGATGATCAACTTGTATACATACCTTATATTTTTTCGCTTTTTAAGAATCAATTTTCGTAAATTTGTTATGTGGAACATGTGGTGCTGGAACAGAGGAATCAAACCTCTACGAGGGATAAATCATCTGTTCCACCACCGATGTTCCACAAAACAAATTCAGAAAAAAAATTGATCATTATAAATGTCGAAGCATATAACATATGTTTATTAATATGATCATCGTGAAACACGGAATGTATTAATGATCATTTTTTGTTAATAACTAGTTTTATGCTCGTGCGTTTCACTGTAAAATATTACTAATTAATATTCTTAAATAACAATAATAATATAAGTTAAATGGTTTAACATGAAAATAAAGTGTTTCCACTTTGTTAATGAGAGGTTTTTTTCATTATTTTTTGTTTTTATTTGTTCAATATAATGAAAATGGACAGGTGGCGCAACCATAAGCGTATATATAAAGATTTATTTTTGAGGTAATTAAATTTCAGGCCCATTTAATAAGTTTGCTTTATTATTCAGGCCCCATTTATGTTTCAAATAGATAGAAGCCCCTAAATTGAAGTTTCATTTAGAAAAAAGGACCAAATCCATGACAAAGACATATTTGCCCATAATAAACAAAAGAAATTACGAAGCATGCCATCGTCTTATTCAAACGTTCAAAAGCAACCATGAAGAAGTGGTATACATTGTACATGAAGTGGTACTGTAGATCCATGAAGTGGTACAGGTGAACAGTGAAAGGGTACTGTAGACTCATGATGTGGTATGAGTGAACAATGAAGTGGTATTGGTGAACAGTGAAGTGGTACAGCATTGTACACCCATGAAGTGATAATGTTGAACATAGAATAAGTGGTATTGTAGACTGATGAAGTGGTACCGCTGAAATGTTTGGGAATTCATGGGTCTACAGACGCTGTACCACTTCTCTCGTTAGTAGTACCACTTCATGGGTCTACAGTAGCACTTCTTCTCTGTTCAACCTTACCACTTCATGCTTTACAAATGATGTACCACTTCATGGGTCTACTATACCACTTCATGGGTCTACAGTACCACTTCACTGTTCACTCGTACCACTTCATGGGTCTACAATACCACTCCATGGATCTACGGTACCACTTCATGTAACACAGTAACAGTTCCTGTCATGTGATAACTGATAACAGAACTGACGCGCTGGATACCACTTCATAACTACTCTTTTATAAGGGTATTTTCGTCCAACAACTTTAATTCTATCTTAAATTGTGAAATAGGTCCTTCAAACTAATGTTTTTCTGACAAGGTCCTTGGGCCTATATAAAATATAAAATGGGGCCTGAACCCCAAACGTCCCTTTATTTTTTAGGTTAATAACTTTTGGGCCCTTAAGATTAAATTAAAGTGATTGGTTTGCAAAAAGTATGTGGGCCGTTGGCGTAAGGTCTTTGATCCAAAAAAGCTCTAAGCATTTCCGCAGAAACTTTCATTAGTTTAATTAATTAATTTTGTGAAATGTATGCCGACGAATCGAATCCTTTGCGTTTTAGGTTTTGGTTCTCCTTGAAATATTTTATTTTAGGTGGCTTTGACAGCGACGATGAATAGATGAATCAAGTCAACAGAAGATAAAAAGGCGAAGAGAAATCGGTCGCAAGCGATGGAGCCACCGAAGAAGATCATCATCGATACCGATCCCGGCGTCGGTAAGACGGACACACGCAGAGACGCACACATATCTATTTTTTCTTGTTTTTTTTTTTCTGCAATTCGATGAAATTTCCGTTTTGATGATTAGATGATGCTATGGCGATATTCGTAGCTCTTAAATCACCTGAAGTGGAAGTGATTGGCCTGACTACGATCTATGGCAATGTGTATACTACTCTCGCCACGAGAAACGCTCTGCACTTGGTAACGCCGATGCGCCTAACTCCACGCAATTGTTTTCGAGATAGTCTCTCTATATCGTCCTTTATCTTTTTGCGATATTTTTTGGGGATTTTCCGCGCGTTGATACTATATTTGTAAGGTAATGTTCTGTTCCTCGCGTTGCATTAAATCGGCTATTTAGAAAGCTTCGGATTGCTGATTGCACTAAGTCAGCTTGTTAGAAAGCTTATGATTGCTGTCAATGCTCTAGTCTTGAACTTCGAAATTTGGCCTTTTTACTATTCAGCAAAGCGGTGAAATGAACATTTAATTGGGTGAGACTAAGAGTGAGACTTTTGCCTTCATCAAACTAGTGGTGCAGACTTTTTATTTTTGCTTGATTTTGCATCATTAGAGGATGATATCATCGGAACTTACGGTTAATCTTGGATTCATCCTCGATTTGGTCTCACGTAACTAATTAAGCATAGGGCCTCGCATTACTTGGTCATTCGCTTCAGTAATGTCACTCCTATTGAACAATTCCTTCTCATATTTTGTCAAGTTTTGGTGCTAAGAGTTTTATTACTCGTGGCCAAAATAACAGTTGGAGATTGCTGGGAGAACTGATATACCTGTTGCCGAAGGATCACATGTTACCATCACTGTAAGTAATAGCGTCTTTTTCAAGGCCTGGATGATTTCCTGCTTTCCCTTGTGCTCTTTTCGGACCTGTTATAGCATGCTGTGGATAAATTGCTAGCCCAATATAGAAAGTCTGGTTCACTTAAAAAGACATTTGTAACTTCATGCTTTGCCATATCATAGTTCCTTCATTCAATTGCTTTGGTAACGATAGAATTTATTGAGCAAAATCTATCGATCTTTTTCCGTCAAAGAATGGCACAAAACTTCGAATTGCGGATTTTGTCCACGGTACTGACGGCTTGGGGAACCAAAACTTTCCTCCACCCAATGGAAAAGCAATCGAACAATCTGCAGTGGATTTTCTTGTTGAGCAAACTCGTCTCCATCCTGGACAAATAACCGTTGTGGCCTTGGGTCCTCTAACAAATATTGCACTGGTCAGTTTCTTGTTTCACTTAGCTGTTGTGTTGTGGCTTATTTTCCCTCGATAGAAAGAAACCTTATTTTTAATATATACGACTTTTCTTGTTCATGACAAATTCAGGCTATACAATCCGACCCTGAATTTGCTAAGAACGTGGGGCAAATTGTCCTTCTTGGAGGTGCATTTTCAGTCAATGGAAATGTGAATCCAGCAGCTGAGGCCAATGTGAGTGGGTATATTATTTACTGCACCACGTATTTGTTTATTTATCTTAAAATAATCAAATGTTAATATTCTCTTCATATTTCTCAACAAGATTTTTGGCGATCCTCATGCCGCTGACATTGTATTCACCAGCGGAGCTGATATTGTAGCTATAGGAATAAACGTCACCCATCAAGTAATTCTAACTGGTATATATCTCAACCCTTGGTCATCATTATCTATATCTATGTTCAAACCATCCTTCTTATTACCAACGCTATTTGTCGCCAATTATTTACAACTTAAATCTTCTATACAGACGCTGATTGGGATAAGCTTGCAGAATCTAAAGGAAAGTTCGCACAGTATATGGCGAAGATATTAGGCGTGTACTTCTCCTACCACCACGACGCCTACAGCTTGAAAGGTTTGAATTCTTTACTTCATATTGTAAGAAATATTTTCTCACATATAATCTTACATTGAAATATTTACAGGCGTGTACCTTCACGACCCTACGACTATTCTAGCCGCCATTAATCCATCGCTGCTCACATACGTAGAAGGAGCAGTTCGTGTCCAAGACATCGGCATCACAAGGGGCATAACCATATTCTACAACAAACAGAAAAGGTACGACTTTTTTTTGTAACGAGGGTTTAAATTTCTGAAAGTAATTTAAAGATTTTTACATCTACTGTTCTTACTCGTCGCTGCGCTGATGAAAAAAGGTTCGAAGAAGTTACGGAATGGTCCGATAAGCCCAGCGTGAAAGTAGCCGTTACTGTTGATGCGCCTGAGGTTGTAAGGCTGGTGATGGAAAGGCTCATCAACTCTTGAAAAATAAGAATTGAAGTTATTTATGTTGTGTGTTTAAATGGGATTATTGTATCTGCTTTTTGCATGTGACAATTATGTAATATAAACCTTGGAAAATTGCATAAAAGGAAAGAGCTAAGCTGTTCCTGAATAATTTTAGTAAATTGTAATGCTTAGTTTGCAACTCCCAAATACCATAGTACGGAATTCTACGCACGTTTTAAATCTAGTCGACTATGTGATGAATGACATGATGCTAAAGGAAAGGGAGAAAATTCATTTTTTTAATCAATTAGGTGTCCCATGCCATTGCCATGACCGACTGTGTTGTAGGAGTAATAAACAAAAATAATTTAGACGTAGAGAAGGTTTTTCCACAATCCAGAAAGATTAGAGTTTGAACTGTCAAAGAAAGGCTGCTAACAATATAATAATAATCTTCCACGCTACACAACGAATAAAATTCAGAAACATGCAATTGAACTTTCCAAATAACGTGCTCCGTAGGTTGAAGAAATATCCCCAAGTGACCAAACTCACTTCACCTATATAGAGCACCCTATATTTCCTCCTCATCCATTGCATCATCTCCCACAATAAAAGTAATCACATAACATTTTCCACCAAGAACTCAAAAAAAAAAAAAATGGCCTCCACTGATATCCTCCACGACTTCTCTCCCTTGCTAAGAGTACACAAAGACGGGCGAGTCGAACGTTTCATGGGCTTAGAAACCGTCCCCGCGTCCCTCGACCAAGAAACGAACGTCTTATCGAAAGACGTCGTCATCTCGCCCGACACCAACCTATCTGCCCGACTCTACATTCCCAACGACGCTAAAAAAACCACAGGCGAAATTACCAAACTGCCCCTGATCGTCTACTTCCACGGCGGAGGGTTCATCGCGGAATCCTCATTCTCCCCTCTGTACCACAACCACCTCAACCACCTCGTCTCCCACGCCCGAGCGGTAACCCTTTCGGTGAACTATAGATTGGCCCCAGAAAACCCTTTGCCGGCGGCGTACGAAGATTCTCGAAAGGCGCTTCACTGGGTCGTCTCTTCGGAGGACGATTGGATTAGGGATTTTGCGGACCTCGAAAACGTTTACTTGGGAGGAGATAGCTCGGGAGGGAACATAGCGCACAACGCGGCGAGGAGGTTCGGGGTGGAGAAGATCGACGGGATTCGTCTTAGGGGTTTGTTCTTGAATTGTCCGTTCTTCGGAGGGGAGGTCGCCATAGGGAACGAAGAGACTCATCCACAGGTTTGCCTAACAATCCGAACCCTCATAGGACGTGTTGAAAATAGAATATATATATAT
This sequence comes from Craterostigma plantagineum, assembly GCA_027422505.1. NCBI lineage: Eukaryota > Viridiplantae > Streptophyta > Magnoliopsida > Lamiales > Linderniaceae > Craterostigma > Craterostigma plantagineum. The sequence continues at coordinate 10,556,414 of JAPQWV010000012.1, read as the reverse complement.
AGAGAGAGAGAGAGAGAGGAATTTTATGGTGCTCACATGCGGGCACCTGTTGATGTGACACCGGTTTGTGCCATGTCAACAACCCACATCGACATCCGAGGTTATGTCGTCTTAATTGACACTCTCTTTGTGTCATTAATCGACATTTCGGATGTTGATGTGGCATATTGACGCGATATATTTCATTGACACTTAACATGTGTTATGTGAAGCGTTAATATGCCACATCAGCATCGCGACATAACCTCGGATGTCGAGTGTTGACATGACACGAATCGGTGCCACATCAACAGGTGTCCACATAAGGTGAGCACCATAAAATTCTTGTATATGTATACATATATATATAATAATAATAATAATAATAATAATAAAATTGAATTATATGAATTAGGCCTTTTGGCTGAATTGAGCATTTTACGTGATATTGTAGCTCAGTACAGTAGTTCATGGGTATGAATCATCGCGACCGTTAGTAAGAGAAAATCTCACGTCTTAAGACGATTAAGAAAGAAAAATCAGTCCGAAAGGGCTGTCTTGAGAAAAAAATTGTAAAGAAACTTAATATGACCGACGAACTTCAAACTTACTTAATCTTTTAGGCAAGTCCCCTTGGGTTGGCCCTACTGGCTTAGAAATTGGCATGCCAAACTATAGGTATGAGTCCTGATTGCATGATTATCGTGATGCGTGAATTTGCGACATATTCGTCTGACTCGCTCTTGGAGATTAAATGTGCAGCACAGGCCCAAGTCGGGGATGCTCCATTCTCTTTAAAAGAAATAAAAGATATTATCGCCGTACGTGTTTTAGGTTTCTTATATCAATTTCACGCCTACGCAGTATAAGAAGAGCTTCGTGGATAAGCTCTGGCGATTCGCGTGCCCCGACACGATTGGGTGCGACGATCCCGCGTTCAATCCCGAGAAGGACACGGAGCTCTCGAGCTTAGGTTGCGAGAAAGTCATCGTTTTCGTGGGGGAGACAGACATGTTAGCGGCCCGAGGATTGTTGTACGAGGTTGTGTTGAAGAAGAGTGGTTGGGTTGGGGAAATTGAGCTTGTTGAGGCTAAAGGAGAAGGTCACTTGTATAGTGTCTTCGATCCAAAGGGCGACAATGGTGTGGCTATGTTGAAGAGAGTTGCTTCTTTTATTAATCATTGATTGATATAATGGGAGTTCTCTCTTTTTTTATTACTGCTATGAGTGATTAAGTTTCGTTCTTGTATGAGGTAATAAGTGCTTGCTTCTTCTTGGTCGTACTTTTCGCGTTGAATGAAATAATATCGGCTTGGTCTTATATGTGAATGTGACCATGGAAATAAAACCAATACTTATTAAACTTCAACAAAGTCGTAAAAGAAAACGTAGTAGCCTAGTGGAAAATTCGGATGCCGTGAGAAGGCGAGAAGATAGGATGAAGAAATATTAAAAAAAACAAATATCAATATTAATAAGGATAGTTTACTCTACGTAATTTAATGTATCATCTTACCTTGTCCTCCCCACATCGTTGATTTCCCTTATCTCCGCCGAACGTGTTGAAAAAAATGAGGAAAACTCGTTCAACTTTTAATTAATATCGAGTCAGAGAAAGTGGATGGTTCGCTCAAACATTAAATATTTGTCCTATCTACCAACGGGAATTCGTCCTAGTGGCAAGCGGCTTGGTATCGCTTAAGAAAGATATTGGGTTCGAATCCTTGTGTATGCAGCACCCCCTTTGGGCGCCTCAACTGCCGTTACCAGGTACGCGACGCGGGCGAACCGGATTAGTCGGGGCAACCCGGAACCGGTCGGTTATCCCGAAAAAAAATAATTTGTCCTATCTTTTTTAGGTCCTTATATCTAAATGAAAGTTAAATTGGATCTTTATCTCTAAATGTAACTTACATATGTGCTTATCTTTAATTAAAAATATTTTTTGGGGTCTGACCCTAAATTAACAGTTGTTGGGCAAATTTCAGACCAGGCCCTATTTTATGTTTCAGTTACAGTTCAGACCCATGTCAGAAAATGCACTAGTTTAAAGGACCCATTTTCTTCATAAACACTTCATGGCTCTCCATACCACTTCATTACGCTGCAGTAACAGTTCATTGGTCTGCAATAACAGTTCATGGTCCGTGGTACCACTTCATGGGCATGTGTTACCACTTCATGGATCTGTGGTATCACATAGGTCCTTATCTCTAAATGAAAGTTAAATTGGGTCTTCATCTCTAAATTTACATATGTGCTTATCTTTAATTGAAATATGTTTGGGATATGATCCTAAATTAACCGATTTTTTTATTCAAATATCATATCCGATTTTGGGGTAACTTCCGTTAAATTCCCCTCCCCCTATTTTCTTACACATAGCTCCACATTCCATATTATTTATTAACAAACTCCCTAAATCAAAACAATCTTACACATAACTCCCCATGGACGATTTTACCCCTATATTTTTGTAATACTAATATACGTATGTTTGTAGTACCTCATGGACAATTTTGCCCCATCTATTAATTTCCACGCCCTCACCCCAACTTGTAGTACCAATATACGCATGTTTGTTGTATCAATATATAGATGTTCGGTATACCATCCCGTGAGCCCATGGACGATTTTTGTAGTACCAATATACAAATGTTTGTGGTACCAAAAAACCTGTCAACACCCACGGACCACCCTTACCCAAAATTGTAGTACCAATATACGTATGTTTGTAGTACCAATATATAGATGTTCGCCGTACCATCCCGTGAGCCCATGGACGATTTTTGTAGTACCAATATATAGATGTTCGTGGTACCGTATTATATGCTAGTGTGGTACCAAGATTAGGTTACTCGTAGTACCAATATCTACGGTAACCGTTACGACAAAAAAAATTCGGATGGCGTCGAAAAATTCGTTAACAAAACTTGAAGTACCAATATACGTATGTTTGTAGTACCAGTGTATCGATGTTCGTGGTACCATACCGTGAGCTAGTGTGGTACCATGCGTAGGTTACTTGTGCTGAGCACATGGTACCGAAAAAAGATACCACAAGTAACCTAATGGTACCACACTATATCACGTTATGGTACCACGAACATCTATACATTGGTACTACAATCATACGTATATTGGTATTTCAAGTTTGGGTAAGGAATTTTCTATCATCTGAACTTTTTTGGTCCGTGACGGTCGCCATAGATATTAGTACTACAAGTAACCTACTCATGGTACCACACTAGCTTACGATACGGTACCACGAACATCTGTATATAGTACTACATATGTATATTTGTCCTACAATTTTAAGGTAGGAGTTGCGATAGTTAAGCAAATGGTACGGAAAAGGTACTACAAATAACCTACGTATGGTACTACATTATCTCACGGAATGGTACCACGGTATGGTACCACGAACATCTATATATTGATACTACAAGAATACGTATATTGGTACTACAAGTTTTGGGTAGGGTTCCGTAGGTACATTTAGGGTAGGAGTTGCGATACTTAAGCAAATGGTACGGAAAAGGTACTACAAATAACCTCCGTATGGTACTACATTATCTCACGGAATGGTATCATGGTATGGTACCACGAACATCTATACATTGGTACTACAAGAACACGTATATTGGTACTACAAATTTTGGGTAGTGGGTCCGTGGGTGTTGACAGATTTTTTTGGTAATATTGTTGTTTTTATAAGGCTAAAATCGTCCATTAGGTAGCTATGTGATATAAAAGTTTGAAATGGGGAGTTTGATGATAAATGAATGGGAAGGGGAAGTTAGTTGATTAATAGTTTGAGATTAGGGAGTTATGTATACATTTCTCTCCGAGATTTTTGTGGTGTGAAGGAAGGTAAAGCAAAAACGTCAAAAAAATGAATTTCGGGAAAAGCAAAATAAATACCAAGAAAATAGCTTAAATAATACATCACTTCAACTCACTAATCTACCTTGAGTTGAGTTGAGACAGAAAAAAAAAAAGGTTTCTCCAATGGCCGACACAAACGCATCAAATGAGCTCCTCCACGATTTATCTCCTCTGTTAAAAACCTACAAAGACGGCCGCGTCGAGCGATTAATGGGCTTAGGCTTCGTTCCGCCGTCGCCGCTCGACCAAGAAACAAACGTCCGATCAAAAGACGTCGTCATCTCGCCGGAGATCAGCCTATCGGCGAGGCTATACCTTCCCAATAATCCATCCAATAAGAAACTTCCCCTCCTAATCTACTTCCACGGCGGCGGTTTCCTCATCGAATCCGCCTTCTCTCCGACGTACCAAAACCACCTCAATCGCCTCGTTTCCCACGCACAAGTGGTGGCCTTGTCCGTAAATTACAGATCTGCCCCCGAACATCCTCTCCCTACAGCCTACGAAGATTCGTGGGAAGTCCTAAAATGGGTGTCCACGAAATCTCAAACCGAGGAATGGATCAACGAGTTTGCTGATATGGGTCGGGTCTATTTGGCCGGAGACAGCGCCGGCGCCAACATAGCTCACAACATGGCGGTACGGGTCGGGTCGGAGAAGCTCGGCAACAATGGGATGATCAGCGTAAATGGGATTTTCCTAAACTGTCCGTACTTTCTTGGTAATGATTCGGTGGGCAACGAAGCAAAGAATCCGCTGTATCAGAAGAGTTTCTTGGAGAAGCTATGGCGATTTGCTTGTCCTAAAGCGTTGGACTGCGACGACCCATTGATTAACCCTGGTAAGGATCCAAAGATTTCTAGCTTGGGATGTAAGAAAGTTCTTGTCTTGGTTGCTGAGAAAGATGTGCTGAGAGATAGAGGTTGGTATTATAAGGAGGTTTTGGAGAAGAGCGAATGGAGTGGAAAGGTTGAGGTCGTTGAGGTTGAAGGTGAAGGCCATGTTTTCAGCGTCTTTGATCCTAAGAGTGAGAATGCTGTTGCTATGTTTAAGAGATTGGCTTCCTTTGTTAGTGATGATCAGTAGTAGTTTGTGTGTCTTGTCTTTCTTATTTGCTGTAATAATCTGATTCACCTTTATGGATCAGCTATGGTTTGATAAGGTTTGTTTTTGGTCACTGCTTTGCTTGTTTTTCGAGTTCTTGGGTTGTCCCCAATTAAAATACACTACTTTTTTTATATTTATTTTTCCTTTTCTATATATATTTTGTACAAACAAAAGGTAAACTCCATGGTGCATACGAGGAGCAGCAATTGGGCCGATAATTCTGTGGGCTACAAAAGAATTTTAGGCCACTTAGCCCAATAAAACAGAACAATAGTCTTAACGGGCCGTCCAGTCGTGGTAAATATTATTCACTTAATTGAATAGCAACACTAGTAGATTACTAGTTTTTAGTTTTTACAAATGCGTGTGCTATATAATATATAAATGTATTATATTAAGTGATATCTATAAATAAATACTCAATTGAGTAAAAAATGTATAAATCAGTACATATGTCAGAAAGTTTTACAGATAGGTACCCGTTTTACTGTTTGTACCAATTTTCTCAGTCTTGCCGTACCTTTTTTATGTGAGTATTGCGTATGACGTCACGCATTTACACGGTATCCTAAACGGTTACTATATGATACCTTAATGTGTTATATATGAGGTACCACTTTCTCAACGTATTACGTACCACAATACGTTGCTATAGGGTACCTAAATGAGTTATATGGCGTACTTGCGACGGATCGAGTACCTATGTGCAAAAATTTATTCTATTACATACCTACAAATAAAAAAATACTAACAGGGTACTAAATTATAAGTTTTTATCCAAATGGTTATTTATGTGTAAAAACCCCTTATATTAATTGTAAAACTATAAGTAAAAATGGAGGGGTAAAATTGAGTATAAAATACCAGAATGACAAAGGTAGTGAGTGGTTTTATTTCAGTTTTAATATTTATTTTAATTGACAAACAAATTCTGACGGTTTATACTAAGCCCCCTGATTTAGTGAAAGACTAGTAACTTATGCACATCCAAATGCGTGTGTTATTTATCTAAATATTTTTTATTAAATTTATTGTGAAATATTTCATAGAAATCATAATAATTTATTTTGTATGTTATAATACAAAAAAAGGAATTTTGATTTATTATAAAATTAAAGTAGGATAGTAATTAAGTAAATATAGTAATTAACTAAAAATAGTATTAAACTAAATATAGTAATTAAAGGTAGTTAATGATTTTTTATAATTTTAGTAATTAACTTTTTCAATCTCAATTCACAGACCATTTTTTGACGGTTTATCTAGTCCTACGAATGTCTGAATGTAGAAGAAGAAGATGTATCGATCTCGGAAGCGATGCCACTACATTTAGATAGTAAAATGATTATTTGTTTGTGTTATTCTTGAAATCGAGGAGGTCCAACCTTGCTTCTATTTTTATTCAGTAGGAGTATTAACTAGAAAAGGTTGTGCTTAGGATTGCAGCATTCTCACATACTCATCGATGGTTGTTGCTTTAATTATTTAAATGTCGAGTATTAACCGGTAGCAAATTATAAAACTTAATTTTAGTGGAATATTATGATCTCCGGCAAAGTGGCGCTTTTCGGCAAAGCGGCGCTTTTGGATTCCAAAGTTCGAATCCGTGGATATTATACGTATGTTATATATGCGTGTCTATACGTGTATTATTTTTCAATTTTCTTCTATTTTATTAGTTTCGATTCCGTTGGTAATAAATTTTAAACTGAATTGCTATTCACCGCACCCTTTTTCCGAGTCACCGCCCCCTAAAGGGCTGAAAAAAGACGATTTTGCCCTTTTGAATTTAAATTTCTATTTAAAGTCCTTTTCCAGACAACAATTTTCATATAGCAATTAAACATTCAAATCAGACTCAAACAAAACAAAAAAAACGTTCAAATCGCAATGAATCGTCTATTTGGGAAATGGAAAAGTCAAAAGAAAGCGTCTATTGGCACGGATGATAATCAAATTCTCGTAAATTTCGTTTTTATAGACGTGAATTCTCGAAAAACGGTCGGATTCGAGCGAAAATTTCGGCCCGACCGAAACATAATTTCGGTCAACACAAGGGGTGACCGAACAACAATTTCGGTCAACCCTTGTGATGACCGAAATTCTAGTTCGGCCGCGACTGTCGTAGCCGAAATTTGGATTCGGCTACGACTGTCGCGGCCGAGATCCGGTTTCGGCTACGACAGAGGTGGCCGAAATCTCGTTTCGGTCGCCTCTTAGGGGGACCGAAATTTGGTTTCGGTTGTTAATCTTTTTATTTTTTTATTTTTTGGTCAGACTTGGAGAGTGTCCCGGAGGATTCCACGGGCGACGGGATAAACTACAGTCGGCATTTTCGCGAAGGAGGACGATTTCCAACCGACATGGAAGCCATTAACTGGGCGAAAGGCGTCGCTATTGGTCTTGGTTTCGAGGTGATAATTTCGTCGCACAAGAAATTAGGAACAAAAAAATTGATTAGATGTTCTCGCGGAGAACGTTATAGAGGCAATGAGGATGAATTGGAGAGACTGTCGAAGTCTAACAAGTGCAGGTGTCCGTTTGTAGTCATAGCCCAGCAAGATCCAGCTACTAAGGAATGATTCATTCGTACGGGCCCACCTGAAAAATCCACGCACAATTAGCCTCTGATACATTATCCCGAGGGACACCGCCAGACGAGTGGGTTAAGCAGCCAGGCAAAGAAGATCGTAGAGGAAATGAGTGCTGCGCAAGCGAAACCATCACATATCCTCTCAGCGATGAGGGCTCGACACAGCGTAGATAACGCGACGATCCGACATATATATAATTACAGAGATCGTTTGAAGAAGCAATGTGCTGAGGGTCGAGACGTGGTGAGCCAGTTGATGCACCAGGCGACAGAGTCCGGATATTTTGTTGAATATAGAAGAGACGATGAGACTAATATGCTGACACATGTCTTTCTCGCACACCCGGAGTCACTCGCACTGCTGAGGACGTATCCTTATTTTATTGGGATTGACTCGACGTACAAGACCAATAGATATAAGATGCCTCTTGTTGAGATTATAGGGATGACTCCCTGTAATCACAACTTTCTGTGTGGGTTTGCCGTCATGGACGATGAGACCGAGAGAGTTACCGGTGGATGTTGCAGTCTATCAGGGATATTCTAGGGACAGCTGTCCACCCGTCGGCGATTGTCACTGATCGTGAGTTGGGCCTTGTTCGACCGTTACATATGGTATTTCCCCATTCTCACCATCTGTTGTGCACGTGACATATTTATAAAGATGTGGAGAACAAAGTTTATAGGTTGGGGGGAATAGCAAAAAGACCGCAGCTCACTTCACGCACAAGTCCTGGAAAGAAGTCGTGGAAGCTCCGACGGTTGACGAATATAAGAATGCAGTGAATGACATGCGTCTGCGCTGGCTACAAGACTCAGAAATCGTTACTTATGTTGAGCAGACGTGGTTGGTGCATAAGGAGAAGTTCGCCAGAGCTTGGACGAACCATGTGCTTCATTTCGGGAACACCACTACATGTCGTGTGGAGAGTGCTCATAGCGAACTGAAAGGATGACTGAACTCGGCAACTGGGTCGCTTGACACCGTATGGGTGAAGGTGCACGAGCAGATTCAGAACCAGTTGATTCGCATCAGAAAGGTAAATTAATTATTATTACGTGTCTCTTATCCTTATCTAATAATATTTTAATGTTGACATGCAGACACTTGAGGAGTCCCGGTCGAAACGACCTATTCCGATGTCAGGATTTCCATTCATAACATTATTATACAGAGTTTCACACCATGCAATATTAATTATGGAAAATGAGCTGCGGCGGGTCAAAGAGTTGTCGAATGAGGTTTACTCCAGGTGCGGATGTGTAGTACGACGTACGCACCAACTACCATGTGCTTGCGAGCTTCAGCAATGCGTGGACAACAACTACCCAGTTTCGGTAGAATGCTTGCACGACTTCTGGAGGACACTCACAATCGGCGAGGGAGTAGTGCCCGATATTTCTGATCAAGAGCGCTTAGCCGATCTCGTGCGTGAGGCAGAAGGTCGCGATCCCGCCGTTATGCGTGGCCTCCATCGAGTAGTTCACGAACATCTCTATCCCGAGGATCAAGAGAGGATCAAGAGTGGACCGAGGATCAGCAGGGGTCGATCCTCCTCACCCATCCAGATGCGGGGCGCGATGTGCCCCAAGTAACTAGGGATCACCTCGCCGTCTTCTGGACCACCTGACTGTGGCCCCTGCACCCTCCAGGAATCGTCATCTACGACCCTGGAGCGCTTGCTCCCTATTTTATTTTTTAAGAATTTTCCAAAAATAAATATTATTTATTTTACGTATATTAAGACACTACATCGCAATACAGTTTATAAAGGAGAATGGAATTACCTGAGGAGACCGGTATCGCATCGTCGTCGGATGACTCAAACGACTCCGCATCGTAGGGCACCTCCTCATCCGCAGGCGCCTCCTCATCCGCATGCGGATCGTATTCCGCATATACGGAATGAGAATCAAGAGCTCGCTGCCGCCTCTCCTCCTCCCGTTGCCTACGAACGGATGCATCAACGCCGCGCGCCCTCGTATGACGCTCTCCAGATCCCTCCGACGGGGCCGATCTGCTGCTCCCTCCAAGTAGGGACTTCCCACCCTTGGCCTGCAATTACATATTTATTAATAAAAAAAAACGACCGAAAAATAATTTCGGCCAAACAATGGCATGACCGAAATCAAATTTCGGTCGCCGAGGAACAGACCGAAATCCGATTTCGGTCGCAACAGGCTCGACCGAAACATGATTTCGGTCGGAACCCCGACGACCGACGAACGATTTCGGTCGGTCAAGACACGACCGAAATCATATTTCGGTCGAGCCTGTTGCGACCGAAATCTGATTTCGGTCGTGTCTTGACCGACCGAAATCACGTTTTGGTCGCGACTGGGCCAACCAAAAATTCGATTTGGTCGTGCCGTTTTCGCCCTATTTCGCGTCCGATCGCCCGTTTTCAGCCTAATTCGATCCGTTTTCGACAATCTATCTACATACGAATGAACTTACAACAGTTTTCTTACCAATCGTGACAGGACCCCCTTTCCCTTTCCCTTTCCTTGTCCTCGCTCCATTACGATTTGCAAAGTTCTCTGTTTTTTTGTTTAATTTGGTTGTGTGATTTGAAAAGTGTTGCGTCGTGTAGGATTTTAAAGAAAATTCTTACTTTTTATTATATTTTACCTTTTTAAATTAATTTAAATATGATAAGGGCATAAACGTCTTTTTTCAGCCCTTTAGGGGGCGGTAACTAGGAAAAAGGGGCGGTAAATAGTAACTCCCATTTTAAATCAACATAACTATGCGTTCACACTTGGCAAATTTCAAGTGAATTGGAACCTCAATTAATGTCGCTGAGACGATCTCAATACTTCTAATTTCATCTCTGTGCCGTTTCAAATGGACACAGATAGGTTATAAATTAATCAATTTATTTTTTAATTGTGAATAATAAAACAAACGGCTTACTGTATCTGATATGATATAAGAGATACGCACACATGCATTGCATCGGACCGAGTCATCATCGCCAGTAGAAGACGAGGCCTAACCTAACTGTGAGTTCACTGTTCTTTTTTTTTTTTCCCTATTTCCTATGTTCTCTTTCAGAATCAGATGAACATTTTATATGAAATTTATTGAATATCTGAAATATGCATATACGTATTAATTACAAAACACAGACACACACATACATATTGGGCCAGGTACTATATAGCAGTATGATATTCTGCTTCAGTTTCTTGCCCCAACTGTCGTTTTAACAATCATTACAACAAGTGTTCTGACATTTTTTCTTTTTGCTGCTTTTATATATTAGATCAGATCGCAGGGAAAAAATATAAAGAAGAAAAGACTCTCAATTGTCTTTCTAACAATTATGTAATACATTTGGATTGGGGGGTATCATGCATGCCCCTTTTATATTTAATATAAAATGCATTTATAGAGTTGAACAATCTCGAACTAATCCCACAAGATCTATCTTGAAATAAACAACTTGTACGTTCTTCCATTTGTTTCTTCAACTAATATTCCCCAAATTGCAAAATGACAAAGTTTCCAATCAAACATGAAATCGAAATCACATGCCCCCACCCAAGAAAAATACAAAAATAAATACCATATACTACAAGTTATTGTTGTTTGTAGTTTTCTTATTCGTGCCCACAAACCATGCAAGCTGGTATTTCGACCCAAAAAATGACAACTGTCGAAAACAAAAATGGATTCAATACGCACCCAAACAGAAATTCCTTTTTCTTCAGTTTCAGAAAATGTAAAAGAAAACTGAGAAGTAATTACAATCAGAAGCTTACGGCAAATGGGTCCATATGCCTTTAACCACTTTTGTAGTACTTAATTTTGATCGATTTCTGCAAAATATCACACACATCTGATTCATGAGAAAAGACTTCACATATACATAAATTATGTTCCTTACTGCAAACAGCTTCTTTACACATATGCAATCATATACTTGCTATACAACCAATAAGACCCACGTGCCACGCATTAAGCTAAAATAGCCTGCTGCATATTTTTATTAATCATCCATCTTTCATTTTGAACTTGAAAGAGCTATAAAAAAGGGAATCGAGAGATGCCTTTTCACCTTATAAAGCAATGGTTTTCATTTTAAGGCAGTAAACGAACCCACTCGTACTTGCCCATCAATGGAACGTCCTTCACTATATCATAGTTGTACCTGAAACAACAACGTGAAATCAGACGATATTCAATCAAATCATAACTTCCACTTTCTTAACTTTTTACCGTTACGCTTTTCTTTCTATTAAAAATAATAACATATAGACACGCTAAAGTGAGCCGTCTTATCATGCGCACATGCCATAGAAACAAATTAAGTTTTTGCACATGTATGAATGGGTGACTCACTTTTCAGCGAAGCGTTGTTGCTGGAGCTTTTCAGATGCGGCGAAGAATTCGTCTAGCTCAGCTGCCGGTGGAGAAATCTCCGGTGGTATTTTCCGGCGAAGGTTGGCCGGAGATGGAGTTATTTTCCTTGGCGTGGGTGGTGATGTTAAGTAGAGCTTCGTCATCAAAAGTTGTTTTGAGTCGTCGTCTTCACTGATATCTCTAGTTGGAGTTGTAGTAGTTCCTCTGCTGAAAAAATAGCAAGGAAACAGCAAATATTAAGAAAAAACCTTAGGTTTCATTAATTTACGATAGACTTAATATGACTGAACAGATTCAAAACTCAGCATCTCCGTAAATTTTACACATACATCAGTGCTTCAATGCTTAGCTAAGATGAGCGGATGAAATTGAAAACGGACTCAAATCAGTGTGCGTACATGTTTCATGAACATAAAATGAGAAAAGGTGAAACTCAACGACGAGCTAATGCAAAAACTGTGTAATAAGTGTTAAAAATTCACCTGAAAACGGCATTAATCGACGGGGAAATATCCGCCGTCCCCAAACCCTCGGACTCCAAATCAACCTTCTGAAAACAGCAGGCGATGAACAAACCGACACGTTAATACAACACATAACGAAAGAAAAAAAATTAAAACACGGAAACGTTTCAAGTTTAATTTCTGATCGAACGTCTCAAAATTTTCACCTCTAGATCCGACGATCTCGAGCTAACAGTATCCTTCAACAGGTCGTCTTCCTTCTTCGAACTCTCAACATCATCAACGCAGTACGCATCATCTTCAAGCTCAGAGTACAGCTTCCTTTTCTTACACGTCACCAGCTTCCCATCTTCCTTCAGCTCCATTGCTCCTTCGCTATGCATAAAAACTACTCCCAGCTTATCGGACGATGAGTTTATATATGTGTTTCTGTGTGCGTTTGATTCGCAAAGTAGGTATCTGCGCTGGTGATCAAAAGCGACATGTAAAAAAAGGTGAAAGCTCAAATTCCCTTTTATTCTGCTATAAAAACGCTGGAGATGAGATGAAAAGGTCGATCAGGGGTAAATACGGAAATTGCCATAAATGTCGATTTGATCGGACGGCTGAGATTGGATGAGGCCGTTGCCGTATACATGTGGTCCTTACTCCGTTAACGGCGACAGCCACGTGCCGGCGCCGTTAAGAGAAGATGGGGAATGTATTTGAAGGAATACATTGCAGTTGATGGACCAATTAAACATTGCCACGTGACCGGCCGTAAGGTTGACCGGCTATAACCGGTTAGTGTGACCTGATGCACCTGTAATGGATTGAATTTTTATTGTATATTTATTATTATGGTAGAATTTCAAATGCCATGCAAGAAGAAATATACAGGCGTAACGTAAAGACGGTGAAAACATAAATGAGTATTCAGTAAGATACCAGAGTTTCTATGTATCGTTTTGTTTAAAAGGGATTAATGGGGAATTATGTATTTGTCTGGTTTAATGGCATTAATTTTATACAAAGGAGCATTTTTTTTCAGGTTTATTATCTTCAAATTTATTGTTCATTTGGTCGAGAAATAAATAGCGTTCGATGTACGGTAGTTAATTATAGTGATATCAATATTCAGTTGGTGAAATAGTACATTTTCGTAATTATTGTATTTGATTCATCATATCTGGGGCAAGAAAATAATGTTAACCACGTAATAGTTGTTCTATCCTATTTTTTTCAAACATAAATTCTTTATTTATGTTGTAATTTTAAGTTATCTGCATCCTTACTTACACGTAACAAGATTTTGAAAATGGAAGCTAAAAAATAAAATGTTTAGGAGGCAAAAATATCTTAACACGTGATATATTCTTTGGGATTGGGGACCGTGAAAGTGTGTTTATTAACTATTTTGTGTCCACTGAAGTAAGTATCATTAATGTTTGGACCACATATTGTCAATATATTTCTTCGATTCTACCCAAACAAAAATTGTAATAATAATGAGGCGTATAGGAAAATATAGATTGACAGTCCATTATCAAATTTTACGGATGCCCCATTGATTACCGTTAGGATGAATTATAAATGCGGAGTTATTGATTATTTTACTATTGATTATTTTACTATATATTTATGGTTTACGGTTTGCACTTCATAATAAACAAGACATGCATATGCATCTTCACAATTGAAAAAAATTATAATATATTAGTTACTTCTATCTTCTAGCATTAACATGCAATACACCTATATGTAACTTACAATAGCGAGACTAAAGTGGGAATTTCCTCGTAACGAGGGCAACCCCATAACCTTTTCATATATATAGATATTGAAAACAACGTAATTTATTATTGAAGCAGACATGCTCGTAAGTCGAACCAAGAAAAAATTGCTATAAAGTAATAAACATCCCAAAGCTGCTAGAAAGTCGTTATTAATGCTCAGTTGCAACAACTTTACATATAAATTTATATAAAATGCACGGAGAAAAGTGTATAAACTCCAATATTTTCTATATTTAAGTTCATTCTCTCTCATCCTTGACATCGGATTCTCTTACTACGTGAAATGATAATAATAATAACGATAATGTAAAGGAAAAATTATTACTTGGAAGATGGGTACAAACAAACGAAGAGCGAACTACCCCCACAAAACAAGGGCTTGCGTTATGTCCCTTTTGGTCAGAAGAGAAAAAAAAAAAGACATTTATTTGCTTTTGCCAGGGCCTTTTGGCAGCTTCCACACCACAGCAAAGGACAAAACTCTGCGTTTGCATGCATGTTATGGGTTAAGGTTCCTCCCATATAGTAGATGAAAGAGGGGACCAAAGGGCAAAGCACATCTATGTTTTTTTTTTTAAATATCACTGAGCCAATCAGTTATGGACTAACACCACATGCTCCGAGGATGATACTAATTTATATGGCCAATTGAGAATGTATGACTTTTTGGGATATCAGACTCAATCCCATTTCGATTAAGTAAAAGTGTATTATATACATAAAAACTTGTTAGACTTTCTATTGTCAATTGGTTTTAAAGTCTAATCTTGGGCCTAGTCATTATATGATGCCTTTGGAAAGTCCATTTTATTACACTTGGGTTTTAATGCAATTCGTAGATGGGCTTTACTACATACATAACATAGACAGCTGCTAAAGAAAACCTTCTTGTCCAATAGTTATGGTACGAGTTGAAGAATTTGTTGGGCTTCCCTTTTCGTTAGTGGGCCTTAGAGTGTAATAAAAAGGATGATTGTACTTGGTTTCTCAATGTTACTAATTACTATGCAGTTGCATATAAATAAATAATTGCTTATATGATCATCACGTTAGGTTTTGTTTAACCTTTTCTATTCCTTTTTTAATTAGTGTTACTTTTTTTGTTGACGAGCTCGCTTCCCTAGTAGATGGACCATTTGGGTATTTATTCCCATCTAAATTTATTTTTAGTACTGAAACTATTATTTTTAAAAAAATAAAAATTAAAAATAAAAATAATAATAATAATAAAACCCGTTTCAAACAGAAACGTAATATATTTTTATTAACACGTCTACTATTTGATATTACTAGTGATGCTTATGTGGCATCACATACAACTCGTGGTGATATTAACTTTGATTGAAGACTTCAAAATTATTTTATTACAATTTACAAGTCATCATCTATAAAATCTAATACATGAATATGCTCGTGATAGCACATAAGAAAAACACTATAAATTAATTATAACACGCTGAAAATCGAAGATGTAATAAAAGTTCATAACTCATCACACATATAGAGAAGACGTTCCTTTTACCGGTGAATAATATAAATGGTATGACTACAATTTCAAGACTATCGAGAATTATTGATTGTAGCACACACAAAAATTCAATTTTTAAGATTCTCTAAGATAACCATCAATTTAAGTACAGTTCCATATTACTAAGCGCGACTGATAATTAAGCCAACTTCAACAAATAGCGTAGGCATTTTAGATAAAACAAGTAACAAATTTGGGATAAAAATGGTATCATGCTAAACTAGCATTTTACATTTAGGGTTCGACACAAACTATTTAATATTAGATTGAGAGACTAAGAAATACTAAGAATAAATTCCTATTTGACGTGCAATTACTAGTATCTATAAATTAGATTGAGAATACATGAAAGATGAAACATCTTGATTCTTGGTTACTTTACCGTCACGACCTAATAAATTTGACTTTTTTTCAACAAAGGAATACATTTCCTGTAAAGTTTGTAGGTAAAATCTAACCTGTTGAAATTATATGACCCACGATCATGTCTTATTTACTGTTCCTTTATTAAAAATATAATATGGATATCAAATTGATCACAAGGAATAAATTGATGTGTTTATTTATTTATCATGCAATCACATGAAATAACGATGATTTTATGATTTAGTGGAATATATGATTAAAATAATTAATAAATGAAAAATAAACTCAAAATTCAACGGATCTGATCATTTTGGATCATAGAGGGGGCATTTATGGGACAAATGATTTCATGAGAAACCTCCTACACCTTAACGTTACATTGATACGTCATAAAAATTATCCAATTTTTTTTATAAGGTGTCATACCGCGTCATCAAATTTTGTCTTTTTCGTAAATCGTCGAGTTATACCGCGACATCAAAAGTTTAACTTTTCATAACGCTCCAAGAATAAAAATTTGAGTTTGCTTGACGCACAGAGGTATACCGCGCAATCAAAATTTTGAATATTTTCATAACGTGTCGATTTGGTAATCCAGGACTGCTTTAGCTGGCGTTTTCTGAACCTAAAAGAGCAAAAAATGAGTTGAGTTCGAGCCGAGCTAATTTTTTGGGCTCGTGCTCGAACCTAACTCACTCCAGTTGGCTCGGCTCATACTTCACCCGGAAGAGCAATATTAGTAAATTTAACAAATAAACAATAAAATAAAAAACCTTTACATATTTTCTCTTTGTCAAGTTGGAAAAAAGAAAAGAGTACTCATCTTTGCCATGGGAAGAAGAATAGGACGGAAGAGAGCAGTTTCCATCGAGAAACAAAGAGAAGATTCAGAAAAGGATGAGAGCGAAAGCTCTGTCTCGAGCGATGAGTCCAATGAAGACAACATAAGTTGTTATGCAGAGGTATCTCGATTTCTTTTTAATAATTTTTTCTTTCTTTTTTTTCCTATTTGTTTCCCCAGTTGTTTGTTGCGTGTGGGAAGAAGGTTCATGTGCTTTCTCGACTGTACTTTCCCTTTTTTTTTTTTCTTATCTGTGTTTTTTTTTTCAGGAAAAGAGATGCAAGAAAAGGAAGATGATGGTGCCATCAGTGAGCAAAGGAAAGATTGCTACCAAAAAGCCCAAGGTACGCACTGATGGTGTTTCTTATTTTTCTTTCTATTTCTATGGTGATTGATAGATCTATGTGATGATTCTATTTCTTTCTATTCTTGGATGAATTGTCGTAAAAAAAATTTGGCGTCGTTTAGAATTTGGATATGTGAGCTGCGATTTGAGCTGCGTTCGTGTTAGAGAATCGTTTAAACGATTGCACTCTTTGAGCTGCGTTCATGTGCGTTTAAACGTGCAATCGTTTAAACGTCTCAGAGATTGCGCTTAGTTTCCGACCATAGGAATTTCGCGCGGTTAAATCGCCTCGTCGGGGGGGGGGGGGGGGGACTGAGTTTTGGGTTTCTAACGCGAATTTGGGTCAAAATCACAACCTCGCAAAATGCAGGCTATGCGTTATGTTTTCTTAGAAAAAATTCCCGGAAATTTTCACGCTGTGATTTTAACCTATCTGACTGAGAATCATCACTGTAAGAACATCTCTGTTTCGGATAGCGTTCTTCTTCTGATACTTCGCCTTTTTTTTTTAAAATAAATTTGCGTAGCAGGTTGCCCCCGATGAATCCAAGGAAAAGACGAGGTGAAGATTGTAATGCTAATCTTACTTATGCCCCTTCGACTTTTTTTTTTGGCTCACCGTCCCAAAATTTCTCAATACTTATAATAAGGAGAGGCGCGCACATGAGGACGAGGTTGTGCGACTTGTACGACGACATAGAGTCGAGGTTCAACGTCCTCGAAAGAGCAGATAAGCTTCTCTCCTCCTTGGAGAACGACGTCTCGTTCTTCTTGAAATGCATGCTCCCCTCCAACGTCGCCCACGGCTTTTGGCTGGTGCGTTTTTTCTTTTTTGTTTTTTTTTTTTTCCGAAAGTCGACGAAATTCTCGGCGTTATTAATCTTTCATTCTTTTCCGAGGGCGAACAGCACCTTCCGCTGGAATTCTGCAAGGCGCACCTGCCCGACCGAGACGCCACGCTCGTGCTCGAAGACGAGTCGGGAAAAGAGTACCAGACGACATACCTCAGTGGGAGGCGCGGGTTGAGCGCGGGATGGAGGGGCTTCTCGTTGGCCCACGGCTTGACAAAGGGGGACATACTCATATTCCATCGGACGGGGGCGCAAAAGTTTAAGGTCGTTTTTTTTACGGATTTTCGGAGTTTATTTTAGAGCGTTTTCCGTCTCGCTAGTATGGAAGAAAGGGCTTGAACCTGTTTTCTTCTTGTTAAAATGATCAGTTCACCTGATAGTTTAAGCTTGAAAAGAATGCACCTGTATTTTCTTATGTTATTTCCAACGCTTTCCATCGCGTCTCGGCCTACTTCGTTTCTATCTTATCTAGAAATGGGCGTGTAATTTTGATTCAGGCTGCGTTTGGTATGCGAAATTCAATGCGGAAAGGAAAGGAAAACGTAATGTTACGGGTTGGATCATTGTACAGCTTCACAAGTCGTACCATGACACATTTTCTCTTCTTTTCCACAGTACGCATACCGAACTTCGGTACACGGAATTCAGTGCGGAAAAGAAAAAAATATTTGTTGTAGTACGACACGCGAAGCGTAATGTAAAATGACTCGATGCACATCATTACATTTTTCGTTTATTTTCCGCATTGGATTTTGCATTGCAAACGCACCCTAACTGGTGGCCGTGGGGATTTAGATCCATGATCTTTTGGCACCGGGCTCTGATGTCGCACAGAACATCTCTTCCTGAAAGCTTAAACCCGAAGAAAGCGCACCGTAGTTCAAGTTTATATTATATCATTTCAAATACTTTCTTATCTACGATGTCTAGTTGTTCTATTCGTTCGCTCGTTAAGCATCATTTCTTACCGTCAAACCAGGTGAGGATTGTAAGGGTCCACGGGCGAAATATGTTAGACGCCTCACTTGTCCTTCGGAGCATCGAACCTTCCAAAGGAGAAGGGGACGCCGGTTAGTTCTCGCCTTCCTTTTTTGCCATTCTATTCGATTTTCCTACCCGCCCAACTTTACGACTGACTATATTTCCCTCCGTTCGCCTGTCTTAAAAAAAAACTGAAGAAGGCGAGGAAAATAAAGACGGGAGAAAGCGTAAGGACGCGGATGATCGCTTGGTGCTCGAAGACGGCCCTATACCCTCGACGAGCGATGATCCTTCTTCGAGTCTTAGTGATGTGGGTCCCGCTCTTGAAGGTGAAGAAAGAAAAAAAATAACTCATATTCTTTGAACGAGGTCGTAGGTTTTGAATCGATTATTTGAAAATTTACAGGCGCCGAAGCTACGGGTCGGCCTCACTCGGGAGATATTCGTCGGGAAGGGTTAGCTTTTGTTTAGTTCGTCGGGCGGGCCGGGCCGGGCTGGCAGCATTTTTGTCGTTAAAAAACATCCTTGGAGTTGAGTTGTTTTTTTTTGGAGGGGTTTGAATTTGACTAACTTTGACTTGCGGGAATTTAGCGCAAGTGGACAATTTGGATATAGGGACAAAAGGAGGTTTTGGTTTTGCTTATTTTTTGAAGTTTTTTTTTTGTTTAGTTTTTTTAAACGATAGTTGGGGTTAAAGAATTGTGATAATCTAAAGTCAAGGGAAAACTAAAAAGTAAAGCAAGGCAGAGAAGAACGATACAAAACCTGGTATAAACTAGCTTATAAATAATGACAATTAGGTCTAAATTTGTGGTATTCTTTACTTTGTTCCTTTAACTCTAAAGACCTCGTCTTTTTCTTTCTTTTTTTCAAGAAAGACACTTTTACAAAGGAAAAAAAAAAATCGGTGAGACAAAAGCTAGAAAGAATCAAGAATGAAGAAGCTAAATTCAGAAACAAAAAATAGTGTGATTATATTACATTTTAAACAAAACGATGGATAAGAGAGATGGGCATTTGTGTTTAGGATTGGTAAATGTTAGAGAAGATGATTAATGAGATATGAGAGGTAGACAGCGACATTTTTTCTAATTATATTAATATCGCCGACTCGGCTTAGAATATCTATAATGTAGTAAATATTAAACATTGCGATATAAGGAATATCCATACTAAATTTCGAATTTAAAAATCACAAATCCGAACGAGCAAATAGCGATGCGATAACCAAAGTCCAAATCAAATTCTAATTAGAATTTACAATTAACAAAGAATTAAACGAGTGAGCCTTTTAATCATTGCTTTGCTACACGAAATCATAGCACAATCCAAACACGTCTCTCTCTCTCTCTCTTGCTTGACCGAGAGTTTCCTTCTCTCTTTCCCCTGAAGATAGCAAAGGTACAAACAAGAAGTCGAATCTCCTTGGTTCTCTCAACCCATCGATGGAGGTTCCGTCGGCCTCCGACGAGTTTCAAAAACCTTAATTTTTTTGAGGAAAAGTGCGCGAATTGATAAGGTGTGGGCGTGAGTGGATAGATATCGACGAGATGTTCTCCTGGAGCTTCTCGAAGCCGGCCGAGGCGATGTTCTCGCGGTGGGCGATTAAGCGTGTTTGCAAGTTCCTGTTGAAGAAGAAGCTGGGGAAGTTTATATTGGGAGATATTGATCTCAATCAGCTGGATGTTCAGCTCGGTGATGGCACGATTAAGCTATCTGATCTTGCCGTCAATGTTGATTATATCAACGAAAAGGTACGCAGTCTTACTTTTCAACTGTTTTTTCTTCGTTTCTTGTGTAGTTGCGAGGTGACATAGACTTGTTATTTTTGTGTACTATGTGGTTTGTTCGAGCAAACGAAGCTGAACGTAGGCGAGTTAGGTTGTAATCTACCGTTTGGTGATTCTATTTGCGGTTTACGTTTTACATTTCCAATTCGTAGTAATTTCTTGGACTATATTTAAAAACGACATACTACTGGAAAAGGAAATTCTAAAAGTACCGTCTTGTCTGAAGAAGGATTTGTATGTTTTGGTCTAACTCTCATCGCTATTCAGTTTGGGACAGCTCCGATTTTAGTGAAAGAGGGATCTGTTGGGTTGCTGACGGTGACCATGCCTTGGAAGGATGGTGGATGTCAGATTGAGGTGGATGAACTGGAAATCGTTCTTGCTCCTCGTAGGGTGAAGGTATATGGAGACGAAGTTGGGTCCTTCAGTCCTAGTAAGAACGAAAAAGACGATGAAAGTTTTGGTTCTAGAAAGATGGACAGTGAGGCTCCATATAGTGGGGGAGCAAGTTTTTATGGTGTTCATGATGGAGTTAAAACCATTGCCAACTGGGTGAAATGGTTACTGACTAGCTTTCACGTGAAAATTAAAAAGCTTATTGTTGCATTTGATCCACTTCTCGACGAAGAAGACAGAATTTTTGACAGAATATTGGTGCTTCATCTCAGTGAAATCGAATGTGGGACACATTTATCAGAGGATAATTCTGCAAGTAGTAACTATGGAGCACCTAGCTTTCTTGGTTCGAGTCGATTGACTAGCTTTCTGAGGTTTCTTGGTGCAAGACTTGAATTACTTCATCGGGATGGTCGTCATTCCCACCCAACAACTGAATCTGATCTGTGCGACTCTTTCACAGAATGCTGCTATTCATATGAAAATATTACACCAGTTATTTCGGGAGAGAAGGGAGGCTTCTCAGGGAGTCTAAAACTAAGTTTGCCTTGGAAGAATGGTTCATTAGACATCCATAAAGTTGATGCAGATCTTGAGATTGAGCCTTTTGAAGTGAAACTACAACCCAGCACCATCAGATGTTTCATCTTTATGTGGGGTCTATTTGAAGGTGCCTGTGAGCGCGCTGAGGAGTCAGGTCATCCTGAACCATTGGAGAACTTACCACCCACGGGCTCTCTTGATAAAGGGTTTTTGTGTAAAGAAGGCTCTGTCGAGAAGAATTTTTTAAATGATAAAAAACCAGCTAATTTTCTTCTGTCGGAGTCTCAGCTCATATCAGATTGGGTCACCAGAAGCCACGGAGTTGGTGGTGAAGAAGAACCGGATTTTGAAGCAAGGTTGGTTTATTCCTGAGTATTTTAGGTTATTCAAAAAATTATTTAATTTGAAGATAAAACTGCACAGGGATGTATCATCTGAGTTGCTATATTATTTCCTGCTTAACTTTTGCTTCTTTTTTCAATTGTTTTGGCAGTGTGGAGCAATTTTTTGAGTGTTTTGATGAACTGAGAAGCTCACAGTCAGCTTTGGGGAATAGTGGAATGTGGACCTGGACATGTTCTGTGTTTAGTGCGATAACAGCTGCTTCCAACCTTGCCTCAGGATCATTACGTGTCCCTGCTGGTAATGTCCCTACTGTTTATTGAGTTCTATGATAATTTCTATATTGAAGTTGGTCAATATGAGCAGGGGATTGCTAGATTGCTTATCTTCTGCTTAATGTTTGTTCTACTAGTTGTTGATGTGTCATTGAAATCAGTTACTGCACCTTGGTATCAATGCATTTTATTCAGAAACTGACGCTACTGCCTCCTGACTTTGCAGAACAGCTGCATGTTGAGACTAAGTTTAATGCAACTATAGCGAAAGTATGTCTTCGTTTGTCCTTCATTGATGAAGACCAGAAACAATATGAAGTGAAGGATGACAAGGCCTACACTGGTTTGCATAATCATGTTGTGTGTGCAGAATTTGTTGGCCTAGGTTTTGTGTTGCAGGTAATGATAGCAGCATAACATAATCTTAATCGTTTTAGAATTGGAACATCACCTTTGTTTTGTAGTACATAGTCTCTGCAAATCAGCTTGATGTAATTGTTTATTTATTCCATTAACACAATAATGTTGCAAGGTCCACAGGTACTCCCGCAAGAAACAAATTTTGACGTAACTGTGCAACATATTCAACTAGTCGATCACTTGTGCTGCAACAATATCTTGAACTGCAGTATGCATGGTAGTGGCAATTGTGAAAACGAGATTGCAGTGATCCACAAGATTCAACACGATGTTCAGGGTGCTCTTTTTACTTTCGAAGAGAGCAACAAAGATCCTAGTATAGATCAAAAGGTTGATATTTCTCTGGATCTAAAGAACGCGGAAAAATGTTTCCACATGACAAATGGGAAAAATCTCGGTGGTACTGTGACTCTGCTTAAAACATCAGGAGTTACTCGATGCCAGGTCAAAATGAAATCAATTTCTTCGGGTAGCTCATCAATGGGGCCATTATCTCTTTCGTTGGAGCCGGCACCTTTTGTTTGCTGGTTGGATTTTGATCTGATAACCACGACAATAAAGTTCCTGATACAGACAGCGAATTGTTTCGAGGGCACTCGCGCTGGAAATGGATTAGGACTCAAGTCAGAAATAACGTCAACCAATAACTCATTCAAAGGCGATATAGTGCTTCCAAATGCTAGGATGTTACTGTGTTTCCCTCTCAAAGAGCATGGTGACTGCAGCATCTATTCCTCGTGCCACCAAGTTTTTGCTCTTGACATTATTTCACCTACAATTGGAGTGGAAAAAGTTTTATCTTCTAAGCCATTGCCTGTTGCTAGTTTTGACAACAAAGATCCTGTGGCAAATTCGTCCTCCTTGAGTATCCACATTGGTAATTTCCATCTATTTTCTGTTTGCTCGGTATTCGACGAGGAGATTTCTAGACGTAAAGCGCATAGCAGGGAGGAGGCTAACTACACAGTTGAAAAAATCCTCTCTGCTGTGGATAAATCTGGTTATCTTTCTCTTTTTAGTGTACACTGGCGAGCTGGTTCCGAGACTGGTCCCTGGATAACCCAGAAAGCAAAGCATTTGGCTTCTTCAGAAAATGGGAGGAGAGAAGGTACTTGTGTAGCGAAATATTCCGAGTTTGCATCTGTAACTACAGCTAAGGATGTTGCCAACTATGATACTCATTCTCGACAAGAAATATTTTCTAGCTCCGAGCTTTTCTTGCATGCTAAAGTACCTCCAGTTGCAATATCTCTTGGAAAATCTCAGTATGGAAACATAAATGACCTCCTTCATATGTTTGATCAGATTTCTAGTGTTTTTCCGGATTCAGTAAATACTAATGAAAACCCATGCGCAGCTCAAACATCAGTTTTTCTGGAATGTGAATCTGTTACTGTAGCAATTGCTGTCGAACTTTTAGCCAACGCCAAGTCCTCCACACTCTCCGAACTTTCTGGCTCTTGGCTTAGTCTAACTCTACAGGTGGACAAGTTTGAGTTAATTTCTACATCGAATATTGGTGGGGTAAAGAAAGCTAGTTTTCTGTGGGTGTCGCATCATCAGGGAAGTTTGTGGGGTTCTGTTACTGAATGCATGAATGAGAAGTTCCTCCTTATATCATGCAGTAACTCGTCTCTTGGCCGTGGTGATGGAGTAGGATCCAATGTGCTATGTTCTGGGTATGCAGGAACGGACTTCATTCACTTTTGGGATCCTAATACCGGTCATAATCTCATTTCAATTACAGTCAGAGGCGCAACTGTCATTGCCAATGGGGGTCGCCTGGATTGGATTAGCTCACTGTCATCATTTTTCGCTCCGCCGTCTGATGAATTTGATCAAGTGAGCAGTAACAGAGAGCAGCAATCATCTGAATCTTCATTCGTTCTTAACTTGGTTGATGCGGGATTGAGTTATGAGCCTTACTTGAAGAAACTGGAGGATAGTCAAGATACAGATTTTACAATTTTAAATTCAAATTCTACAAAATCAGAGAACAAGTACACAGTTGCCTGTTTGTTGGCTGCCTCCAACCTTAAGCTCAGTAATACATGTGCTGATTGTCCAACTGGGGAATACAAAATCAGATTGCAAGATGTTGGTCTTCTTTTATGCCCAGTTTATCAAGAAAAGTCAATTGGTGGCACCTACAGCGCACAACGTCTTGGCATGACTGGTTATGTGAAAGTTGCACAAGAGGCACACCTTGAAGTAATTTTGAGAACAAATTGTGAGAATGGCCACCTGTGGGAACTAGAATGTGTCGAGTCACATGTCATGTTGAGCACATGCCATGATACGACTTTAGGGTTAATTACATTGGCTGGTCAGCTCCAAAAGCTGTTTGCCCCTGACATGCAAGACTATGCCGTGCACTTGGAAAACAGGTGGAACAATATTCAGAAAGTGCGTGGAAGAAGTGATGAAGAGACGTCAGATTGTGAGTCCCCATCAGTTTCTTTGGCAGAAGCCTCAAGTGTTGATAAGAGGTCAAAGATTGGAAGTTTGATGGATGAAGTGCTTGACGATATATTTCAGCTTGATGGGAATTGCAATAGCGAAGATAAACTTTTCGGATCACGCAGTCATACATTAGAAAATGATTCACATGTCGTCTGTAAAGCCTCTTCATCTGAAGATAACATATCAGATATTATAGATGAGTACTTTCTGTCAGATCTACACCCCACCGCAAAAAGCCTGTCGTCTGACGTTATTTATCACAAAACATTTGCTGTTAAAGAGGTTCAAATTCGAAATGATGGATGGTATATGAATTCCCCCTTACGAATATTAGACAATCATTTGTCAGAAGTGGAATGGAGTGGCGAGCAGAAACCAATTAATGTAGAGGCTTCTTCTTGTGATTCTGAAAATAGCAATGCTGGAAAGGTTGAGGGCCACATACATCTTAAGAATATGAACCTAACTTGGAGAATGTATGATGGTTCCGACTGGTGCCATGTTCAGAGTACATTTCAAACGTCCACAATTGGGAGGGATTCAAAACTTGTATGGAGCTTTCGTTATCTGGGATAGATTTTAACTGTGATGTTTATCCTGATGGTGAAGTATGTGCATCTACTGTTTCACTAACTGTTAAGGATTTGAGTCTGAAAGACAGAAGTGCCAATGCACCATGGAAGCTGGTAATCTTTCAACTATTGTGTACTTTCCAAACTTCTGTTGCGCTATTATTTGATTTACATTTTTATTTATTCTTTTTCAAGGTTCTTGGCTGTTATCAATCCAAAAAACATCCTCGCAAGTCTTCTTCGTGTGCGGTGAAGATAAAATTAGAAACTGTTAGGCCAGAACCTTCAATCCACATAGAAGAAAACAGGTATAGTCTCAACCCTTCTCCTTTGCAATAGCATTTGTTATCTCATTCTCAACTCTTCTTTTTCGTTGAATATTACAATTAGATACAGAGAAATCGTCTCGTTTGATTGATGATGTGATAGTGCATGTGGATGGGAAAACTATGTGATTATGAAAAAGTTTGTGCCTGGCAATCTTATACTCTGCGAACTTGTTCTTGGTCTAATTGGCATATCATATCAGCCATCTTGAAGCTAATTTTTGGTGCAATGTTATTTCATTTATGCTCGCTTTTCCTTATCTGATTGTATTTGTTCGTCATGCTTGATTCACTGCTAGTCCTGCAGTTGTGATTTTATTTTATGAGAAACATTTATATGATATTCAAGGTAAATTGAAAAGCAAAATTCTGATCTCCAAAATATATTTTGATGCTTCCACTACAACGAACACCCCCCCTCCCCGGATCTTGTTAATAGTTCTTCGGTCTTTCTTTCCAGGTTGCGCATTTCATTCCTTCCTCTTCGTTTGCACCTTCATCAGAACCAGCTTGATTTTTTCATAAACTTATTTGGAGGAAAGAGTTCATTGGATGACCCCTCCACCAGTTCAGACATACCAGTGAAGCCACATGAGATGAACGACAATCTACCGAATTGTACCACCAATGAAGAGGCTTTTCTTCCCTACTTCCAGGAAAGTTTCAGTCAAATTTATTGTTTTTTGAATTAATAAAAAGTTGTATGTGGGTTGGAAGTTAATTGAAAATCCATCATGGAAGAGGCAGTGACATCAGCATACAGGGCCTTATATATTAGTTTTAGTTTTCTTTGTTCAGCCTGATTTGAACTTACATTGTGGATACTCATTTTATGAGTCGTTGGTTAAAATGGTGGTTGTTAATTTCTACCATAGTGGTTCAGTTCACATCTCTGATGTTTGTTTTCTGCTTTTGTTGCTCAGTTTTTCTTATAGAGCGTTGGCATACCATGGGCATTAGACTTCTCATTGTTGAGGACCTGATTCAGTTTTCCTCTTCTATGTTTGTCCTACAGAAATTCGATATATCACCGATGCTGATTCGAGTTGATTACAGACCTTGCCGTTTTGACTTAACTGCATTAAGGGGTGGCAAGTATGTTGAACTGGTTAACCTTGTACCTTGGAAGGTAATTTCCTAATGTGTAACAGACTTATCCAAATATTAGAACATTTATTGGGTTTGGTAGCATGGCCTGTACATATTAGTTTTGGCAAATATATCAAAATTGAACCATATTTAGACGATGATTGGGTCCGTGGCCCTGGTCTCCGTACATAAAGTGACTTTTGCTGCGGTGTTTGACCATTCTGATAGTTTTTCATGAACTCTACGCTGATTCACCTGTGATGCTACTAATCGAAGTGTCATTTTCAGGATATAAACATGCCAATATCAATTATATTCAATCAGCCAATTTTTATATCTTTGTTGGCTTTCAATGCAGGGCATTGAGTTAAAACTCAAGCATGTTCAGGGAGTTGGTCTTTACGGCTGGGGAAGCGTTTGCGAAGCCATATTAGGGGAGTGGTTGGAGGACATATCGCAGAATCAGGTTCGGATGAATATTGGTTATTTGATACCAATGAGCACACCGGTTGTTGACATAGCTGTCTTTTCCAGGTCCATAAACTTGTGAAAGGCCTGCCTCCCATCAAATCGCTTGTTGCTGTTGGTTCTGGTGCTGCCAAGTTGGTTTCTTTGCCCGTCAAGAGCTACAAAAAAGACCGTAGATTACTCAAAGGGGTGCAGAGAGGTAAAATATTCATAGATTTGGCATGGTTTGTAGGTAGTTCTTCCTTTTTTGCACTCTATTCTAAAGGCAATTGCATACTTTCTCTGTTTCGTCCAATAACAAGTTGCACACCACCTGCAGTTTTTTGCTTCTTTTGTAAACAGAATGCTGGTTCTTGTTGATATATAGGTACTTTTGCTTTCCTTAGAAGCATTTCCCTCGAAGCCATTGGGCTAGGTGTACATTTAGCTGCTGGGGCTCATGAAATTCTCCTCCAAGCCGAGTATATCCTTGCTAGCATCCCACCATCTGTACCGTGGCCCGCCGATAGCAGAGGAGGTACAAATGTGAAGTCAAATCAGCCTATGGATGTTCAACAAGGACTTCAGCAGGTTTGTATACTTTCCATTCTTTTTAAAATCCCAACCATTGTATTTAGTGCAATTTTTCTCAATTTAAAACCTCGAATAACTCAGAGCTGAGCTTGACTACTTGTTAGGAGAAGTTACATAATCCTTTCCAAAATTGACAATAATTAACAGGCTTGCCAAAGCATTAGTGATGGGTTGGGCAAATCAGCCTCTGCTTTGGTACAAAATCCTTTGAAAAAATATCAGCGTGGCTCTGGCGTAGGTTCTGCTTTGGCTTCGGCAGTGCAATCCGCCCCAGCTGCTGCCATAGCTCCTGCTGTTGCTACTGCTCGTGCTATGCACTGCGCTTTCCTTGGCTTCAGAAACAGGTTTCCTTTCTTCCTCTTCTATACCGTCCCTTAAATCTCCGTTCACTACTTAACATTCTCGTAGAGCCTTATATCGGAAAATTTATGTTTGTGTAGCTTCAACCATGAACATAAGAGAGAGTCTCTCGAGAAATACGCAAGTGGAAGTCCTCCACATGAATCCTCACAATAAGTTGCAACATGCATTTGAAATTTATCCACAGCTTTAAATGAGAGCTGAGTTCATTGTGAATATTCTCTTCTAGTTTATCAGGTAAGACATAATTTAGAAAGGCAGATATGTTCATTACTGATGGATAACGATACCTATCGAAAATATATAAAAGTAACAGTTTACTTTTCTACATATCATCTTCTTCGCCTGACCCACTATAGGATTCCTTTTGATTACAGGTGTGCCAAATAGATAGTGTGGTGTGTGTGTGCGTTGGATGATTATTGTGGGGCTTGGAGCTTTAGTATCATCGTTGTCATGTATTCTTTTTTTGGTCTCTTCTTCCCTCGTATGTTAACTTGATTATGTATATTTATTTGTAAATAATCTTGATCTTGAACTGAACACATTCTTTATTTATCAGAAAAAATAAATTTGTGGATAGAAATTCCTTATGCTCAGTTGTCATTTATAGCCATTTATATTCAATCAGGAAACGTTAGCCAATGTCACAAGGAATGCAATAGCTATTATTACATCAAAATAGCTTCAACACTTTGTACAAAACAAAAAAACGAGCAGATTAATACACCCAAGTTGATCTACACAAATCCAATCATCAATCATATTCAACAAATGCACCATAATCCAAGCCCCTGAATCATGGCTTTCCCTAACATTATAGCACAAGCCAAGACAAAAAAAGAAGTAATTATCCTCCTTAAAGAGAACATTGCAACACAAGATGAAGAACAAAAAAACCCAGAAATCCAAGAACAGTGTTCTTCAATCCTCACTTTTAACTTCATCGGCATTAACATCCTTAAAAACATCATCGAAAGACGCCTTCATCTCATCTATCCTCTCCAAAGCCCCATCAAAGTTGATCTTTTCATGCGATTTCTTCGACCTCTTCAGACCCAATCTCTCCTTAATCCATCTGCTCGTCGCTTTCGTCAGCCTCGGCGAAACTTCGTAACCGCAAAAATCTCCTTCGCCCGCGAGAAGTTCGTCGCGCAAGGTGGTCGTCGCTGAAATCTTGGCCTTATTATTATTCTCCCTCAAAGGCAGCATTTTTCCCTTTGAGAAAAGCTCGTCGGCGGAAATCATGCTGTTATTGATGATCGAGAATTCGAAATCCGACGAAACGGGCGCCTCTCTGTAGCTGTTTTCGTGTTTGTTTATGGGGTTTTGAGAATCGCAGAGGTCGTTTGAGAATGAGATTCTTGGAGTAGTAGTATTCATTGTGTTGTATAGTGGCCCTTGATATTGTTGATCATTAGTGAACATGTTTACGCATGCCATTTTCTTAAAGAAAGAGTCGAAGAAGAAGGAAGAAGAAGATTTGAGAAGTAATAATGTGTTCGTAAATTACTTCACATGCAATGATAGAATAGAAGGTAAGCTTTATATATATATATATATATAGGACAAAGGTAGAGCGATAATGTAAGTTAATTAGAGAGCTCGGTTAGAGTTTAACCGTGATTGGTTGGTTAATGTGGAATTAAGTATATAATAATGGTTTCATCAGATCTAATATCATGCTGGATCATGTAATAAGATATCAGAATCTTTATATTAAATATATTGTTGTATTTTCTATGACCGAGTACAGTTAGACATCATTGACCGAAAAAATATTTGCTTTCGCGTAGATATATTAATCCAAAATAGGGTTTTTAACTAGTAATGTTACTTTTTATGGACGTGAAGTTTAATTTTAGAGGTTTCACGTAGTCTTATCATTAATCATAAGAAGGTTCTTTATATTTTTTTTTATATATATATAATGTATTAACCTGTTGCTTTGAAAACATTAGCTGTAAACTTTAAGGGCTTGTGATAAAGAGTAAACCCTAAGGCAAGATGAGTTTGGCATTTTCTGGCCATCAGTCAATAGAGTTGAGCTGAAGCAAAATGCGAATATATATCACATGATATTTATATGTAATGCACATGCCTTATTAGATTTAATTGGAGTAAGTTGTTGTAGCAAACTTTATTCATATTCCAGTCCTTGATGATCGAAATTATATGTATACCATTTAAAAAGCTTCATCTAGGAAAAACCATGACGAAGTCTCCCTCATATGTGATCTATATTTTCTTGGATATTGTTTATTCGTAGCAATAGTTCAAAATCAGAACTTGATAACTCCGAGATCCATAATTCCTCAGGTCAAATCTCTGTAACAACGTTCAGTGGAGCATTTAGGCACTCGTGTAAGAAAACAATCAAATTCTCGGCGATTAAGATAAATAAATAAATATGTAAAGATGGATCGAACTGGCGAACATGTGCAGTTTTGAACACTTCACTCATAAGTATGACCGACACATTATTAATTTATACACTCGTCTTTTGACCAAGTCTTAAATCTCAGACACATGACATGAAGATACACTAACAAAAAAAAAAAGATAAAATGAAGGAAAAAGACCACAATGGAGGAATTTGAAGAAAAAAAGGATAAATAGTCTAGCCTTCAAATATCAAAGACTATTATTATACATTGATAATCGGCTATGTTAAATGCGAAGCATTAACGAATAGATGTGCAAGGCTCCATCGTTAGATGGTCATTTGAAGAGTTTGCTAAAAGGAGCTTATAAATTGTTTTTGTTAAAGGTTTATTTACTTATAAAATATTATGAGATGTGTAGTTAAAATTTATCAAGATTGGAATTCAAAGTGAACCCTCACATGGTTGTAAGATCTCTCTTTATTTCTTTTCTTTAGCTTACGAATAGTCAAATGAGGTATTAACATCTGTCTTATGATTCCCCATGCAAAGGTGCATGAGATTAAGGGCATTATGTTACCTTATGGTCTCCTCAATAGCCAGCAACCTTTGTCTTTTTCTCAACTTCTTAATTTGTTTTCGTTTAACTTTTTTGCCTGGCACCATTTACCAAGCCGTCAAGAAATCATTTTTTTTTCTTCCCCTAAGTCGGCACATTGTACATTGGTTTGGTTATATTTCAACTGTTATGACAGCGTATGATTATTCTTTGGATAAGGTTTTTCTTTTACTATCATCATGACTGTTACTGAGACTTGCTATTGCTTCGGGTTTTGTTAACGAATTACTAAATAATAATATTTCAATTACATGCCCCCTTAGTCAACTGTTTAAGGCTGGATATATATATATATATATATATATATATATATATATATATATATATATAAAGACCAGCATTTATTCTACTCGCATATATTTCATATTACACTTGGCTTTCGTATGGGCTATAACGACCCGTGTCATGATGGGCTTATAATGGGCTTTTTTGGGCTTTTAGATAGCTTTTAATGGGCTTTTGTGGGTCATGATATGGGTGAATCTGACCCGTTTGGGTCGGCTTCATTTAGTTGGAATATTCTTTTTTCTCTGAAATTGATATTATCTCGTGTGTAGTAGCGTGGCCATTTTTCAGTAGGGTTTTGCATCTAATCATCAGTAGCTCAGTAAATCGATGGTTTCTCAGTTATCTTCGATTCTCAATCCTCGATTATCCATGACAGTGGCTGCTTCTCTGCACAATATGCGTCTTTCGCTTCTGCTCATCTCAACCCGGCCCGAAACCCTGTCAATCAGAGCCTTCTCAGCTTCAGCTGTTTCAGATGATTTCCAGCGGCAAAACCCTAATCAAGCAAACGCCCATTTCAGTCAGAACCAGAGTTATGGCGGTAGGAGGATGCGTCAGGGCAGTGATAATCATGGTGGTGGGTTTAATTCAGATATGAATGGAAGGATGAATTCTAGCCCCAATTTTCCCAACCAGGGTTTTGGGCAAAATTACGCGCCTCAACATGAGCAGGTCGGTGGTAGTAATAGTAGTATGAATCAACGGTATTTGCAGAATTCAAACCCAAATATGGGTGGGTCTTTTCAGAATCCAGGATATCCTCCCAATGCTAATCAGAGTCAGGGTTTTGCAAATGGGCAAAAGAACCGATGGAATGACAGTTCTAACAAGGTTCAATGGGGTCAGAATATCGTGAACGACAAGGAGGCGATGAGTGCCAATGAGCCCAGTGTTGATCTGTTTAGCTTGTGTCGTGAGGGTAAAGTAAAGGAAGTGATTCAACACATGGACCAAGGCGTGAAGGCAGACGCAGAGTGCTTCACCTTGCTATTTCAGTTGATTGGGAATTCGAAGAAATTCGAAGATGCAAAGAAAGTGCACGATTACTTCCTTAGGTCACCATTTCGGGGCGAGCTGAAGCTGAATAACAAGGTTCTTGATATGTACTCAAAGTGTGGTAGCATGACTGATGCTAAGAGAGTCTTCGATCACATGCCCGACAGGGATATGGATTCTTGGCACCTGATGATTAGCGGTTATGCTTTTAATGGGATGGGAGATGAAGGGCTGGCCTTGTTTGAGCAGATGAGAAAGTTGGGTTTACCTATCAATGGGCAGACTTTTCTCGCCGTTTTCGACGCTTGTGCAAGCGCTGATGCTATCGAAGAGGCTTCTATACACTTTGAGTCGATGAAGAACGATTATGGAATATCTCCCGGGATCGAACACTATCTGGGAATTCTCGGTGTTCTTGGCAAATTGGGCCACCTCGCTGAAGCAGAGGCGTATATTAAAACCCTCCCATTCGAACCAACAGCTATAGTTTGGGAGGCATTAATGAACTACGCTCGTATACACGGAGATATAGACCTCGAAGATCGCGCCGAAGAACTAATGCTAAATCTCGACCCATCTAAAGCTAACCCAAAAAAGATCCATACTCCCCCGCCGAAGAAGCAGACTGGGATTAACATGCTCGTGGGAAGGAACAGAATACCCGAATTTCGTAGCCCGACTCTTTACAAGGATGATGAGAAGTTGAGGGCCGCCATGAAAGAGCAAGTGTACGTGCCCGATACAAGGTATGTTCTTCACGACATCGACCAAGAAGCGAAGGAGCAGGCGCTGCTTTACCACAGCGAGCGACTTGCTATTGCTTACGGTTTGATAAGCACGCCCGCCCGAACGCCCCTGAGGATTATCAAGAACCTTCGTGTGTGCGGCGACTGTCACAATGCGATCAAGATCATGTCGAGGATAGTCGGGAGGGAGCTGATCGTTAGGGATAACAAACGGTTTCACCATTTCAAGGATGGAAAATGCTCTTGTAATGACTATTGGTAAGGTTTATCATGATCATCTGAGATGTATCTTTGCCCTGAATAAAGATATATAGAATTGCTAGCTAGATGAACCTGCCTTTGTGGGAATCCCTTAATAGGATAGCTGTACTTCGTTTATTTCATGAAGGAAATTTCTCTCGGTTTTCAACGTGATATTGCAGTATTATGGAAACAGAGACTGCTGCATAGATAGATAGATGTCTGCTACAGAAACATAAAATCAATCAAAGCCATTACAGGGAATTCTTACTACAAAAGCAGAAACAAATCCCAACTTAAAAGCCAAAAATGAAGCAAAAAAAAAAAATTTAATAAACGACGAAAGACACGCATCCAAAAGGAGAAAGATAACAGTTTGTAATATATACATGCACGCGGAAGAATTAAATCCAAATTTTGATGATGGGCACACCTCATCTCTTTTTAGACATGCTGAAGGAAGTGACTTTATTAGGAGTAGCAACGACCAACGGAGCATCGGGAGAGTCAGTAACTGCAAACCTGTCGTGCATGAACCGACTCTCGACGATCGATTCCTCCTTCAACACTAGTTTGTAGCAGTAGCAGCTCTTGAGCCCTTGCTGATTCTGGTAACAGTGGTGTGCGCTGTTCTTCACTTGTTGGAAGTTCCATATAACGCTGAATTTGCCTACGGTTGCCACAAGATGTTTCTCTTGCTTTCCGCTTTCAGTAACCTGATTTAGAGAACCAAATAAACAGACGGTATGAATTAGGGATCAGGATGATAAAACATTTTAATCAAGAACATTATATTATATGCGTGCCTAAGTTGCAAGTACTTACCCATGAGAAATGGCCAGCGCGGAATTTGTTATCAGAACCAGCGAGATGGGCATCCACGGGAGTGAGCTTGAGAAGCCTCGGAGCTGGTATTTTGTTACCCATTCGACCAGAGAAACCAGTCTTGGTTTTACCATCCTTGTCCGTAAACAAAGTGCATATCAAGATCAAGTAGGTATCTGTTGTGCCCAGCACCCACTTTCCATCGTAAGTAACATCAACCGATGTAATAGGAGAACCAAGCCCAGGAAAAGCAGTTTTCGCCTGCCTCATTGAAGTCCTCGAATACAATCTTATCTTCCCATCGAGCGACCCAACCACAATCGAACCATCCCCGGCAGTTGCGAAACACTGAAAATTCGTCCCCCTTGAAAACTGATGCCCCTGAGACCAATGCAGCACTGGTGAATCTGCACCAGCAATCTTCTGAACCATACCTTTCTTATCCCTCATATCCCATTGGCACAACCTATTGTCATCCAATCCCAAGAAGGTTGACTCTGAAGGGTCCAACTGTGACCCCTTCGAATCGCTGGATATATCCCTCATCGTAATATCAGCTCCATCCTTTTCGAACTTCCATTCCGTAACAACCTTCCCCGTCTCAATATCCAATTGGTGAAGTCCTCTTGAATGGGGTTTCCCTTCCTTCAATGGACTCATGAGCATCATATTCGTTTCTCCCCTCATCAACAACGATTTTGTTGGTGTCCCACCACTGGAACTGTTCCCAAATTTCTGGTCGTCAAACTTTACAAAGACGCCTTTACCGTGAATCCCGTGATTAAAATTCTTAACAACCTGGACCCCCATATTGTTGACCAAGAAACTATTGTCCAATGCCCCCAATGCAACACTTTGAATCCTACCACCTGTGGCGGCCTCCTCAAACTCCATCAACAAGTCCTTACCCAATCCTTCTTCCACGGGCCTCTTCTCAGGAGTCTTCCAAATGCCTTCATCAGCGTTCTCCCAAATCGAATCGTCTGATTCCTCGGGCTTCAACCAGCCAATAAACTCCTTCCCATAGACTTTCACCTTATTCTCATCCGTAGCCTTCATCGCATAACATTCTCAAACAGACAGTCCTGAAACCTAGTCAGAAATGCCCTATACTCCTCGTCAGTTAAAAATTTCAAAGCCCAAACTCCACCGACCACAAAATCAATCCTCCTCTGATCCCCGATGTATTTCATCTGCAAATCAGTGGAGACCTTAGCCTTGATTTTCTTCCCAATCCTCAAAACCCAAA
The DNA here is from genome assembly GCA_027422505.1 of Craterostigma plantagineum. Taxonomy (NCBI): domain Eukaryota; kingdom Viridiplantae; phylum Streptophyta; class Magnoliopsida; order Lamiales; family Linderniaceae; genus Craterostigma; species Craterostigma plantagineum. Next base: position 10,520,362 of record JAPQWV010000012.1, on the reverse strand, counting down.
ACCCATCGCTCGACTCATCCTCATCGCTCTCATCATCTTCCTCCGCGTCATCCATCCTCGATTTCTTCACAAACTTATAACTAGTCATCCTCTCAGAAACCACCCACTTCGCCTGAGGCGTACTTCCACCAACGTGGCGGTATAATTTAACGGCGTTCTTAATCATTCTGGCATTAGGCTTCTGTGGCGTGCTGGACGAGCTCTGCTGCGGGTACTTCAGCTTTAAGGCCTGCAGCCTAGACTCGACGTCGTCTAGGGTTTTATCAATCGCCCGCGGCGTGTGATCACCTGCATCGGTGTAGTTCTCCGAGTTATTCTCACTCTCATTCCCTTCTTCCTCCGACGCATATTCCGATGAATCGGACAATTCAAGTCCCTCGCGACTGTGCGAACCTCCCATGATGGATAGAATCAAAATATCGAACACAAATCCAAGTTTCAAAACTTATAACAGAACGCTCTCCTGCGCAATGCCCAAAATTTGATTCGATTGGCGTTGATTTTGAGGAGATTAAGAGAGAGAAAATGAATCACCTGTCATTTGCTTGGGCTTATATAGGGCACGTATCAGTTTGGGAGAAAGCGTACATCTTAAGCGTACATGTGCGAGCGAATGACTTGGCAACGAAGTAAGCGTTCCTGAGCCTTCTCAAAGGCGCGGATAAGTCGTGATTTCAATTATTTGTTTTATTCTATATCTATTCTAACGTGAGGGTTAGATAAATCATCAAATGATGTGTCAATGATATTAAAAAAAGTAATTAATAAAATTAAAATAAATCATTAACTACCTTTAATTATTATATTTAGTTGAGTACTATTTTCAGTTAATTAATATTTTTAGTTAATTCTCGAGTACTATTTTTAGTTAATTACTATTTTTACTTAATTATTATCCTACTTTAAATTTATAATATATCTGTTTTTCCTTGGATAGCACGGCATTGGAATGTGCATAAGTTATTAAAATAAATTTAAAAAATTTTAAATTATGATAGTAATATTTCATACTCAAATAAATTTAATAAAAAATATTTATATAAATAACACGCGAATCGTAAGTTACTAATATCGAATAATGGCGCTACTTCCTTTAATCTTTATGGGCCAACAGAAGTCAACCTTTACTAGAAAACTCAAATCAACCTTGGTAAACAATAAACGTGGTCCAGCTTAATAAATTATTTTTTTATAAGAAGCATCTCCCATCAACTAATCATAGTCCTCATATTCTGATTACATAGTTGAGTTTGAACATCGTCGTTATTTCTAGCAAAATTAATTTTGTTGGTATATGTGCATTGCTAACTAGGTGGACTCTGATCATTGAGCCCATCAAGAGATATCATGAGCTCACCCACTTATACCTATAAATTTGTACGCGATAATTGAATAATTACCATGCATTCTTACAAATAGTCGTAATTTGATATTTTTCATTAACCTATGGCACACAAATTATATCGTCTAAGCTTGTATTTAAACTCAAATGATAACTTCAAGAATATCCCAAGGAGCATAAGTATATGCCCTTTTCATTAAATCGAATATTCACAAGCGTATGGGCTATAATAGTTTCGTAAGTGAAGTTTCGATATTGACATTTCAAGATAATCGTGCCCCGAGTTAACATATCTTAACGCCATAACACTACATATTGTTATATTTCAATCAGTTAGTACAAGATCTTACCTTTCAAGTTTCACTTAATTTAAATTGATGTTCTCAGAACAATAATTATTTTTATTTAAAGAAATTAGAAACAACTATGGAGTAGTCGCCTGGCGCAGAGAACACGCCACCACTTGTGCCCATTGCCTCAGCCTCGCCTTCACCATCGCCGGTTCTTCACCTGCTTCAACATAATTATCAAAAATTCCAAAAATCAAATAAAATATAAATGAATAAGTAAAAATATATTGAATAATAAAAGATTGAAAAAATTCGATTAACTTTACCTGGGCCAATGAAGCAATTCTCATCCCCATCGCAGTTTACCGTACAAGAGCAGCTCCTCGACGGCGAGCCGCACTCAGAAAACGACGCCGACGACGACCGCGACAGGCGACCGCTGAGACTCCGGCGATGGACCACCGCGTGGTAGAAATCCAGCGCCGGGAACGTGGCGGCCAGCTTAGGGTCGACGTCCGGCGAATCGAGGCTGAATCCGAGCTCGAAGGACGCGCGGAGCTCGTCCAAGTCGTCGTCGGTCACGCTGCACCCGCGTCGCAGCCGATTGTTCCTCTTCCGAGCCGTCCACGCCTCGTCCCTAAGGATGTCCGGCGACCACGAGTTCTGCTTGCGTAGGGTCCTGACGTGGCGGTCCTTGATTGGCGGTGGTTCCGACATGTCGAGCATCGCCGGGATATTCGATTTCTTTTTTTGATTTTCTTATTTATTCATTTTTATGTGGGCGGGAATTAGGGGATATAGAGAGAGAGAGGGACGGAGGCGGCGTGTATAAATAGGCTCGACTGTGAATTGTGGGCCCATTGGTTTCACGTGGGGCCCACTATGCATTTCGCCGCCTTTTATTGTGTTTTGTATTTATCCCTGTCAGCGATTTTTATTTATTTTCATCGAATTTAATTAGACAAATGGCGAGTGAATTGTGCAAGACTTCAGCAAACGGAAGGTGAAACTGAATCATTACGTTCATGAATTTACAATTAATACTATGATTTTTGTTTTGTCTTAGCTTCTCTCTTCTCTGGCGTTTGCAAATTAATGATAGTGAATATTGATTACAGTCCTTAATTTCTGCTGAAATATAGCATTCGACTCACACGAGTGTGGTCAAATAATCTAGTTGGTTTACTTGGACTCTTTCTTTCAACTGGGTTGGCCCACGTGATTGTGGGCCCAAGCCATGGAATGAGAAACGTGAGTTTATTTTTTTTTTCTATTTATGTTTACTTCTTTCTCGTAATTATTTGTTAAACGTCTTGATGAGTGCGTGGTTGATTGATTTTGGCACTGCTTTTAGGTAAAGCAACTAAAATAAGTGCTTTAGGCCCCGATTTTTCAGGACTCCGTGAACTTGATTTAATAATGCAATTATGTAAAAAATTACTCAGACCCAAATATTTTGAGACCCTCGATCTTTTAGGGCCAATGAATTTAATTCGGTAATGTAGTTATGGAAAGAATTAATTAAGCCCAATATTTTGAGGCCTTAGAATTTTTTAAGGCCCCATTACCTTAATTTGGTAATGATGTTACGTAAAAAACATGAATTAAGCCTAATATTTTGAGGCCCCAATATTATATAACATTCTTATTATGTTTATTTTTTTTTTAAAATTATTCCTTTTCTTTCATTTGTCTTTTCACATTTTGTCTTTTCAACTTTCACTTTTTTTTCTTTTTTTTCACCCTTTCGTGCCTTTTAATTATTTAGTTTCTCCATGTTTTTTAATCGATCGCATCCCTCCTTGTAAATCGTCATAAGACACTAAAAAGTTAACGATAAATTTCTTGTAAAAACTTATTTTTGTCGTAAAAAATATCCATAAAATGGAAAAACATTTCAATTTATATTTCATTTTTTTGCGCTGGATTGAATGTATCGTAAATCGGGTTGTGACTTGAGATTATGTTAGGGACCTTGATTTATCAGGAAAATAATGAAATATGAGAATATCCTCTTGTAGGTAAAAACATTCAGATAATTGTTTTTTTTTATTGAATATTTTAAATAAATAAATGTCAGAAATTAGCGACACCATATCTTTGTCAATCATATTCATCACAGCACCTTCTTTCTCCACCTAAAAATCCACGTGCTCCATTGTTCATATCATCAGACGAAATTCGGAAAAAAAAAAGAAAACAAAATTCCAAAATCGAATTTTTCCTTCTTTAAATTCGACAGCTTGGACGCATCGTCAAGCAGGAAATAGATCCACGAACAGATAGATTAATCCGTGTATTTTCGTCATTTCAATCCAGAAAATTCGGAGTTGTTCTTTTCTTTCTCTTATTGCGTTTCGACGAATGGCCGCTTCTTGTTGTTTTGCCGCTCTTTTCCCGCTTCCTCGCACTGGCGCTCGCTGCGGCGCCGTTTCTTTGAACGCGGCGGGAAATCGTCGGCAGACTTTGAGATCTGGGAATGAGAGAAGAATCAAGAGTAGAAGATTTACTCGGATCACTTGCCTAGGCCACACTAACAGTGAGTGACTTATGGTACATGAATTTTTTCTTAGGTATCGCATATTTGCTTATTCTGTGTCGATATCGGATGATAGATGATTGGGCGATGGGGGGATGGCTATGGGCATCTCCAATTTGATGTGATTTGGCTGTTTATTTGATCGATCAATTTGTACTCCGTTCTGCTGCTGATTCAAATGTGAACCCTTTACTCAGTAGCAGCAAAGTTTGGTATTAAATCATTCAAGAAAGAAACATGCAGTGATTGGTCTTAGATTTTCCCTGAGTTTATGATCACCTGCATTCTTGTTGCCTTACCGAAAACTTCGTTAAACATACCTCATGCTTCTTCGGTTTTTCGAGCACATGGAAATGAAGTTTCTGAGCTCCTCCAATTATATAGTAGTTACACTAGCTAAAGTAAGTGATTTGAAGGCACCATTCCTCACTATTTCCGAGTCCTTCAGTTGGTTGAGCTGAAGCTCTATCATGCTCAGCAAACTTGCGAAAAATCCGAAAATTGCTGAGGAATTTGTTATTTTATCGAGTACCTTGCCAAGATTAAGACCTTGAACTCTGTGACCTTTATATCTGTGTGCTATAGCCATTTTGTTCTTTCTAAGATATGTTAGCTCCCCATCAGCTCTGTTTTATCCGTTCCAATTCGATAATAACCCGAAAAAAAGATGATGTAGTAATGGCAGAACATCAGTTCTTGGTAGAACGGTAGTTATGTTCCTAAAAAGCTTACTACATATCGAACTCTCTATTTCTTGCAGCTTCAGCCATTACTGGGAAATCATGGGACAAACTCGTCCTAAGCAGCGAAACGCCAGTGCTCGTGGAGTTCTACACAAGCTGGTGCGGGCCCTGTCGAATGGTTCACCGAGTGATCGACGAGATAGCAGCAGAATACTCGGGAAAGCTCAACTGCTTCGTGCTCGACGCAGACCACGACTTGCCCATCGCAGATAGGTACGAAGTTAAGGCCGTGCCTGTCGTTATTCTGTTCAAGGACGGGCAAAAGAGGGATTCCATAGTCGGGACGATGCCCAAGGAGTTCTACATTGCTGCTATTGAGAAAGTTCTTTCTTCCTAGTTTTTTTTTACTTTTCTGTTTGAGGTTTGGTTTGAGGTTGGAATGTTGCTGCTCCAAATTCACACTGGAACATGTACAAGCTCTTCATATATATACCTTAGGCAGATTTTTCTAAAGTTTGTGCTTTATGTTCACATTTTATATTCCCAAGTCGATGCTCGCACTTTTTTTTTTCCGAGTACAATCTTTGATTGGGTTTAGAGGGTGAATGCAGTTTATATAGACATTATATTAGCTATTAAGCTTATATCTTAAATATACATACAAATATAATTTTGTCCTTAATTGGATTGCAAATAAGTATATTTAGATATGATGCTTGAATGTACTAAAAAAAGATCTATATCGCAGCAAGCAAAGACTACACAATTATATTAACATTACTACACGGAGATAATTTTAAGAAAGTCTTCGATGGAAAAGCAAATAACTATATTACATAATAGATGTAATTAAACATTAACACACATCATAATCTCAGCTGCTGCCTGCCTGAATATCTCCTCCCCTCCAATCTGCCCAGCAGCCGATGATCTAACAGCAGCATTCATCTATATGTAATAATAACATCGAATAAATTAAGTTTTCATACGTTGCAAAATAAACATCCATGTTCAACCCTAATAAATACAAGAAATTGTGAAAGGAAAAGAAAATCGAAAAAAGGGGCTTACTTGAGCATGAATCATATACATGCATCGATTCTCCCCCGAAGAACAAACCTGAGCTGCCATGAGCTCAAGCCCATGCTTCTCCATCACATAGCAGATTGCCGTCAGCAAGGCAGGCTTCTTCACACAGCAAACGTTGATGTGAGCATCTTTTCCATATACATTGAGGATCACATTGGGAGAGTTCCATGTCTTGAAAATGGCTGGTAATGGAGGAGCAGCGTTGTTGTTGTTGTTGTTATTACCAGCTGCAGAGGATGAGCCAAGTTCGGCAAGAAAAGCCTCTCTAGTCATAAGAGATGGGGATAGAAGGTTTTGTTGGGTTGTAATGAAGGGGAAAGGATAATGGTCGTCGTCGTAGTTGATGTTGAGGAAAGGGTTGTTGTTGAATGTGAAGTTGTTGTTTGCAGAGGTGAGTTGGTAAAGCCTTTCGAGCTTTCGGTGATGAAGGGTTTGAAGGGTTTCTTGCAGTTTCTTGATGTAGGTTACTGCTTCGTCGACTATGGTTGATTTGTCCGCCTGCAAATAAATTTATACATGTTATGAAATGTATAATTTTTGGATCTTTGATTTTGTTTGAGAGATCCTTTTAATTTCTCTAATCATGGGATGCATTGGAATCCCGAAACATCCTCGGAGTTTTCAAGAAAACCCTCAAAAGGAAAATAATTATAATAAAAAAGGGAAAAAAAAGCAAATCGTGTCTGTTTTATTATCATAGAAAAAAAAAGGCACCTTTCTATGAAGCAAACAAGTAAAGCCGTAACTATAAAGGACGAGGAAAATGGAAAAATATTGAAGTAAAGAAATGGTTACCTGAAAAAGAATAGGAAGAACAAGAAAGGGATTAAAATAAACCGAGATGAAAACCCTAGGTTTTGAAAGATGGCTTCACATATCTTTTTGCATGTCTTCTCCAAGATTCCCTTTTTCTTACAATTTTTTGTTATGAACATCTTAAGATAAGTTTGGTAATAAGATTACAGAAATTCTCATATATGTACCTTCGGAGGGAGATGGGTGAGCAAAGCATGGAGATTTGAGAACATATCCCTCATTCTCTTCCTCCTCTCTCTCTCAGTCCATATATGCATCTCATGTTCGCCAGGCTGCTGACCTCCGCCGCCGCCTCCGCTTGCTCCGGCGACGTCAGCCCTCTTTTTCCCCTTTCCTCTGACCGGCGCCGGAGGAGGCAGCGCCGGCCGTGGCTTCACCTTCACGGCCACTGATTCATTGACTTTCCCCATTTCTCCAACCTTCAGCTTTCCTTTTTCTTCATCTTTGCCTCTGATGAACTCATCTTCTTCATTTCCCAGGTTGGCGAAGTTCAGCCATGACTGATCTTCTTCCCATGCCTCGTCAGCCATAGCTAAGGACGAAGGTGAAAGATTTGTATGGAGAGAGGGGTTTTTTTTTTTTCTTTTTTTGCTGAGGATGTGTTTGTGTATATGAGTATGTAAGAAAGAGGTTCATTTATAAAGCTGTAAGAAGAAAGAAAGAAGGTGTATTGAAAAAGCACGATCCAATGGAAGGGTTTAGTAAGAAGCAGACAAAGTACAAAATAATCATTAAGCCTAAAGGCCGTTACTACCTTTCGAAATTAAAGCTAGCAAAAAAACATCAACACTGAAAGTTATCTCGATTTTAGGTCCCACTTTTTCGATTCCTTTTTTTTTCTGTTCTCTTCCTACATACTTCATAACCCATAATTAATTTTTCTTCTATATATTTAGATATTGCATGGCTTTCAACATTAACCAACGTTCTTGTTTTATAGAAGGTTACACAAGTTTATGTGTAATAAATTGGAACCTCAAGTTGGTTGTTGCAAAATTCTTTAATTCTCAGCAAACAAAAAATCCAATCTGCCACAATTTTTATCGCTATGGATTTATAGCTAATTTCGACATTCTTCACGGTCGAATTCCCGAGGGACACGTAAATTCTCCGCGTTCGATCTTTCGAAACGAACGACGATTGGCTCTTTTTTTAAAGGTATCTTTTTTTACCAGAAGTGAAATCACTCTAAAAGCATATCATAAATCATCAAAGTTAACTGCATTTCACATGAGATGTGATTTACTTTATTACCATTTTACATGAAAGCAGCGATCTTTATATTATTTTATGGAAATTTTAGCAAGTTTATGGTTAAAATCGCCTTATATTCGACGTGTTTCTATAGGTAGGAATCACATCTAGTCACAAGATGTTCGAGGGTTTGGAAGGCATTTTACAGCTAATATAGGTCAAATTAACTTTTGATCTTTATTTATCAAGAAATAATACACACAGTAAAGGTTTTTTCTGTGTGCCAATATGGGATATTGTATTTACACTTTATATTGTGAAAAGGAGGACAAGTGTTCGATTTTGAGGTTCTTGGAGATATGTTCAAGTAGCTTGTTGATGAACCTTGCGGAATCTTACGTACGTCGTCAATCGGTTGTTACGAAATAAATAAATTTTTATTTTTTTTTTTTCCCAAGCGATTGAATTCTCATTTCATCACAAAAAATAATTACATGTGGCTTAATAGCCAAGAGGTTATCTTTGGTACATCAGACGTCCAAAGTATAACGAAGGCAGATTGTAAGAAGAACCAAAAAACAAGCTAACCAACCAAATACACAAAGGAATTTGAAAACTGCAAAAGTAGCCAAAGGCCTGAACAGAAAGACAAAATTTGATGCTAACGCTGAATAAGAGAGATTTGCAGTACTGAAGCATCAAGACAAGAGATTGAGTTCCATGTGCGTTGTTTAGGCCCAATTCAACGATTCCCTGCACTGTCACAAACCAAGACCTACAGAGAGATTGAACACTGTCCATCCTGAAACATTAATCTCGCCAAAAGCAGCAAAAAGTCAGAAAAATTAAGCCATATATGGCTTAATGGAAATACTCCCGAATTCCTCGCACTCGTGAATTGCTTGTTCCACTATATTTCTCTCTTCTCTTCTCTCCTTCTGAAAAACCCACAAGTTTCTTGTCTTCCAGAGCATCCATAATATGTAGGCCGATAATTGCATTCTTTTTTGAAAACCTTCATCACAAGGACCGCTACATATGTTTCTCCACCAGCTATCAAATTTCGCCCCTTTCTCCTCCATCTCAGACAAATTGATCGGTGCCAACTTCCAAACCTTTCGGGCTCTAGGACATTGGATGAAGAGGTGGTCAATGGACTCGACTCCCTCCCCACAGCAGTCGCAAATAGGATCCACTTGAAGTCCTCTTTTGATTAGTTGATCTTTTGTTGGCAGAATTTGATGCAGACATCTCCAAAGGAAGTGCTTAATTTTGGTCTTGATTCGCAGTTTCCAAGTCCTACTCCACATCCTTTTGATTCTGCCCTCAAAGTCACTACTTTCTGGTCTATCATTAGCTCTCTTAATGTTATCCATCAGTTTCTTATAGGTAGATTGCACTGTGAAGTTTCCTTTCTTCTCAAGAGTCCAGAAGACACGATCCCTCTGATTACTTTGTGGTAACTTTATTCCTAAGATAACCTGAGCAATATCTGGTGGAAAGAGTTGGGCTAGCAAGTGTGAATTCCAGGTCAGACCATCCTCCATGATCAGCTCATGAACCATTTCAACTCCATGAGTTGATCGATTCTCCAAAAGCGTACAAGGCCCTTTGAGATTGTGTATCCATGGATCGTCCCAAACCTTAAAAGACTTGCCATCACCAACTTTGAAACAAAGTCCATGTCTCATTATGTGTCTCGTTTGAGCCCAACACTTCCAAAGCCATGAAGCGTTAGCCGGAACTTTGGCGTTGAGCAGACCTCCTTTGGGAAAGTACTTAGCCTTAAGAACCTTACTAATAAGAAGATTCGGTCTTGTGATAAGCCTCCAAAGTTGTTTCGCAAGTAAAGATTCATTAAGGCTTGAATATTGTGAAAGCCTAAGCCACCTTCATCTTTGGGAAGTGAAAGTTTGGCCCAAGATTTCCAATGGATTTTCGACGTACCTTCAGATTTCCCTCCCCACCAAAACCTTGCAGTTTCTTTAACAATTTCTTTGCAAATGCCTTCAGGAAGTCTAAAGCAAGCCATGACGTAAATTGGTAGAGCATTAAGCACTGCTTTAATGAGTATCTCCCTACCAGCTTGAGATAAAAGACTTGAGTGCCAAATCCCAATTCTGTTTTTAACACTTTCCAATACATAATGAAAAACTTCCTTCTTTGATCTTCCAATAACAAGTGGAAGTCCTAGGTATTTTGCTCTTTTCTGTTCCTGAAGTCCTTCAAGCACATGGCCAATTTCTCTCTTAGCTTCTTGAGAAGTATTGGAGCTGAAAAAGACTGAAGATTTCTCAAGATTGACTGCTTGTCCTGAAGCTAAGCAAAACTTAGAAAGAATCTCCTTGACAGCCTTAGCTTGAGTCCCGCTTGCCTCACAGAAGAGTAGAGAGTCGTCGGCAAAAAGGAGGTGGGAAATAAGAGGCCCATTCCTTGAAACTCTCACTCCCCTATAAATCCCTGATAAGCAAGCTTGCTTTAACGTGTTAGAAAACGCTTCAGATAATATCAAGAACAGATAAGGCGACAATGGATCGCCTTGTCGGATCCCTCTAGAAGGTATTACAAAACCACATGTTTTGCCATTTATATTAAACGAGAATGAAGCACTACTAAGGCAAACAAAAATCCATTTGATAAATTTTTCATGGAATCCCATTTTTTGAAGCACCTTAGAAATAAAAATCCATTCCACTCTATCGAAAGCTTTAGCCATATCTAACTTGAGAGCCATAACCATTCTTCTTCCTTTCCTAAGAGAGTTAATGTAGTGTAAGCATTCATGAGCAATTGCTACATTGTCAGAGATGTGTCTTCCTTGTATGAAGGCTGCTTGATTTTCACTAATGCACAGGTCAAGATATGGTTTAAGTCTCTCAGCTAAGATCTTAGAAATGATTTTATAAAAAACATTGCATAAGCTGATAGGCCTATACTGAGTAATGAATTGAGGATTTTTAATTTTGGGGATCAAGGTAATTAAAGTGTGATTTATGCACCTTGGCAGCTTCGAATGGGTGAAAAAGTGTTTAACTGCTGAACATAAATCACTCTTAATAATAGGCCAGAATTTTTGGAAAAAGGCAGGGGTCATACCATCAAGGCCGGGCGATTTTGTAGGATGCATGCTGAAGAGCGCTTTATGAATTTCAGAGTCATCCACAGGGCTGATCAGATTCTGGTTATCGTCTTCTGAAATGGATTGTGGAATACCATTTAGGATTTCATCCGAGCATGATGGGGATGTTGTTCGAAAAAGCTCTCGGTAGAAGTCAGCAACCTCCCTTTCAATCTCATGTTCTGTTGAGCACAAACCACCTTGTCTTCTTGTGAGATTTGTGAGAGAATTAGTAACTCTCCTGTGAACTGTTGTGGCATGGAAGTATTTCGTATTTTATCGCCTTCTTTCAGCCACAAAACTCTCGACTTCTGGGACCAAAAGACTTCCTCGTCCTTGTATGCTCTATGAAGTTTTCCTTTCAACCGTTCCCATGATTCCCAGTCCCTGTTTCCTTTCTGTTCCTTGATCTTGTCGAGTTCCTTGTTAAGTGATTCAATCTGTTTTGCAGAGTTTGACTTGTTTTTCCTATTCCATTCCAACAAACTAAGTCTGCAGCACTTGATTTTTTCCACCAAATTGGTAACAGGGTGACAAGAAAGGTCATGTTCCCAAGCTTTAGAAATCACCTCATTGATCCCCTCATAACTAATCCACCTAGAATCGAACACAAACCTTCTTTTGAATTTCCCCTTTCCAGATTTATTATCCAATATGATCATATTGTGGTCAGATGAATGTCTTTCTTCGTGAACGCAAATGGTATTTTGGAATTTAAGGATCCACTGTGGGGAGCAAAAAAATCTGTCAAGCCTCTCTTCAACATATCCCTCTCCCTCCCTATTATTTGCCCATGTAAACTCTCTGCCCCTAAAGCTTGCCTCGGCCATTCCCATAAAAGAGATAAAGGAATTAAAATGCATGTAACTTGACTCAGATCGAACTCTGCCTCCTCCTTTCTCACCCCCATGTCTGATATCATTGAAATCACCCCCCATGATCCACATGTCTCCCCAATTAACTTTTGCTCTACCCAAGTAGCTAAACTGCTCAGATATTTCCTTGAAATCAGTACTCGCGTAAACAAAAATTGCCCAGAAATGTATGTTCTCCACCCTAGAGTTACAGTGGATCTCAATGCAGAAAATGGAGTTAACAATCTCGATGATCTCTATTGTGTTATCCCAACAAACAAGTAAGCCACCTTTTCTACCATCGGATCAATGCAGTGCCAACCAGACACCACCTTCATTTGTTTGCAGATTGTATCAATGAATGACTTCTTCTTTTTAGTCTCACAAAAGAAGCTTAAAGCTGGGAGGTGAAGTCGTATAGACTCCTTCATTTGGGAAACTGTAGAGGGCCCTCCCAGTCCTCTACAGTTCCACGCACAAACTTTCATTGATCACCACGGGCCCAATTAAGGCTGGCCACCTCCACCTTTATTGACATTTCATGGCATATCTTAATTTTTGGTTTTTTATTTTCCTTGTTTCCTTCCCTGGTATTATCTTCTATGACTGACATTTTCCTTTTTCCACCCGAGTGCGGGAGTAGTTTTGCAGTTGTAGATGCTGGAAGATGATCGAAACCTGAAGAGAAGGCCCGACTTTTTTGTTTTTTGTAGGTACGAGGACGAGGTTGTGTATGTTGTAAGGTGATGTCTAATAGGGGGGTTCTGGAGTGGTTGCTCTGGTCTGAAGTGGTAAGATGGTTATCAGTAGGTTGTGTTTTCATCACAGTAGAGTGGGCATTAGGTTCATGGTTCATTGATGGTTTATTTGAGGGCGTCTCATGGGTATGTGTAGTTAGAATTGCTGTCTGTATATCTGTGTCGGGATAAGAAGGGTTAACAGTAAAGCCATTTTTGGTATTCTTAGAATGGGTATGAAGGGGTGTCTCATTGGGTTCAGGCTCAGTGCTTGTATGTGAAGCTGAATTAGATTTAGTGCTAGGTTCTAAGGTTGGGGATGGAGGGCAATTTGTCTTCTCTTCAGGTGTAACTCTCGTTTGTTTCTCCTCTGTCACTTGATGTACAGCTGTGAAGCTAGTTGGTCTGTTTGCGCTTGGTACTTTGTAGGTTACTGCCCTTAGCCAATCACCAAACTGTCCCTCTTTGAGATTCTTAAGAGTCCTATCCTGTTTTCTACTCGCACAGTTCCTTTCCGCATGTCCAATGTGGCCACAGTAGTAACATAAGTTACTTAGATTCTCATATCTGAAGTCGACCCAACATGTATCCTCTTTTTGAATTTGATTTTTGCTCCTCTCATCATTGGGCAATTTAGGTCGATTTCCACTTTGATTTTAATGTGACGCCCGGCACTGCTACCCGTCTCAGAGATTATTGTATCCAGATGCCTAGGAAAAAGCTTACCAATTTTCTCTCCAGTCCCTTTAGATAGCCATTGGTTGGGTACTCCCCATACTTGAATCCAGAGTTCAATGATATGAAAATCTGATTCTTTCCATTTCAGCTTACCCTCCCCTTCTTTCAGAATAATATACTGGTTGTCAAAAGTCCATTGCTTGCCCAGCAGCACCTTCTTCTTATCCTCTGGGTTTTCGAAGACGAATTGGAACATGTTGCTCCCTAGCTCTCTGAGTTGGAAGCCATTTTCCATTCTCCATGCAGAAGCTATCGTATTTTTAAGCCCCATAAAACTAGCTTTCTTTTCTCCAAAGATCCGACCTACTAAGCTTCGTTTACTTTCTTCCATACTTTGTCTTACATCTTTTTCCTCCAGTTCTATCTCTTTCTCTTCTAACGAAGAAAGCTTAAATTTACGGAGTTTTTCTAACAGCTCCCTATCATACTCAAAGTCATCGGTATCCTCCATTTCCAGAATGATTCAAACCAGAATCGACCAACCCTGCAAAAAAAAAAAAAAAAAAAAAAAAAACTGGCAGTGAAATGCCCTACGAGTCTACAGAAGCTGATAAGATAAGGTGCTGAATATTGAATATGAGGGTTGACGTGATTTGGGGTTTTGTTGATATATTTGCTGGTTAAGAAGATTGTGCGAATGGAGTTTATAAGCCATACGAAGGTCAGCTAGGAATGCAATGTTAACATCTAAAAGAGACTTAAACCGATATGTTGCTGATGCAAAAGCGAGCCTTCAAGGATGAAGGAAAGAGTTCACATTCAGATGAAAGGAAACAAGGGTTCTACTCTTAGAGTTCACATTCAGATGTATATATATATATGTGTGTGTTATTTGTGGCTTAATGTCGTTTTGAAGAATCTTCTCTCTGCTCTCTGCAAAAAAGGGGATGTTGATTTCTTTTTCGAGTGTTTTATGGGCTATGCTTACGTTTGAGTAATCATGATATTCTGTCTATTTCTGTTTTTTCATTTTTCTATTTCTTCTCCAATTTGTTTCTATCCCACACCACCTCCCCCTTTTCCTCTCTCTCTCTCTCTCTCTCTCTCTCTCTCTCTCTCTCTCTCTCTCTCTCTCTCTCTCTCTCTCTCTCTTGCACACATATGTAAATTATAGTACTAAGCTAAAAGATTAATCGTTGTATTTTTATTACTTACAAAACATGTCTCTTTTATATTGTGAGAATCGGTAATCAAGAATACTCTTATACATGTTAAATGGCCATTTTAACTAAAATCTAATATTTTAAATTATGTTATTTTCAATATCAGTAACGTAAAATTTTAACCTAATTTTTTATTTTATATGATTTTTAAATATGCAAAAAATAGTAATTATGAAATTAAATTTTAAAGTAACTTGGGGCTGGTTTAATATCCATGTTTAGACTATATTTATCCATGACCTCGACAACCGGTCATGAGAATAAATATTAATTTCTCTCTCCTCCACATCCACAACCTACATATCAACCAAACCTAAAGAATTTTCAACTTTACCAAAAACCCAACACAACCCATAATATTTATATTTTATAATTATATTAAGTCGTCTTTTAATGTTTGAAAAATAGATTACATTATATGATATAAAATTTAGATACTTTGGCCATTGGAGAAAAAAAATAATATGAATTATGATAGATTATAGAATGTGATAAAGAAATAGATAATTTGAAATTGTGATTCAAATGTATCAATACTAGTCTCTATTTGTAGAGAAAAAAAAAACATATATTTTGGTAAAAAAATAAAAATTAAATTTTAAAAGATAAATTAAATGTATCATAAAAATTCATAAAAGCATTATAACAGTTTATTGAAAACTGTGCACAACCGGTTGTGACCCAGACTGGGTCACAACCGGTTGTGGGAATTATTAATTTTTCTGGTTTATTTTAATTGATTATAATCCACAACCGGTTGTGGAAGTCACCAATAAACTTAGTCTTATGGATTACATGTGTATGGTTATACAAGGATATTGTTGATATTGTATTTTAACATGTTTGATATGAGTGTATTAATTATTTGTGTAATGATATAAATTGTGTTTGATAGATATGTTTGAGGTGTGTATAGATTAGTAATACACACCTCATAACCACCTTAAAGGTGGATATCATATACAAGGCTTATAACCAAAATCCTTATAATAAACGTGTATAGCCATACATGACCACATATAACAAACACGAGGTAACTTATTCATGCACACCCCATAACTATCTATACACACCCATACCCACGTATCAAACTACCTCGTAGTATTGATTTTATTAATAAAAAAATGTTAAGCCCAAAATAAGAATTTTCGTCTATATAAAAGGCCAGCCCAGCCCAGTCCAGTCCATTACACTATAAACTTTTGTATCACTAAACCCTAATAACCAACCTTCCAAGTTCCACAGACCACAAGGGAGGAGAGAGAGAGAAGAGAGAGAGAGAGAGAGAAGGAGAGAGAGAGAGAGAGAGAGAGAGAGAGAGAGAGAGCAAATGAAAGCTTCTCACCCCAACTCCATGGCACAGATAAACGACTCCGTCCAATGCTTCGGCCGTAAGAAAACGGCAGTTGCCGTCACCAACTGCAAGCGCGGTCGCGGCTTGGTCAAGATCAACGGCGTGCGATCGAGCTTCTCACCCACAACTCAATGACACTTTTTTGTTGGCGGGGCGGGGCGGGGCGGAGTAGCCCGCTGGCTGGCCCGCCAGCTTAAGCGATAAATAATTTACTTAATGATTCATTAATTAATATCTAATTAATGTCATATTGATTAATAATTACATAATTAATGGCATATTTATACTTAATTTTTTATAAATAATACCATAATTAATAAACATCTATTAGTAAATTAAAGATTTTAAAATTAAAATAAATAAAAAAATTAATTGGGCGGGCCGGGGGCGGGCTTTCGTGGGTGGCGGGCCGGCCCACCCTGCCCCGCCAAATTGACATCACTAGTTCGAGCCCCGTCCTCCTGCAGGACGGCATCGCTTCGCGTGAACGGAGGCGGACACACCTCGCAGATCTACGCCGTACGTCAGACGATTGTGAAGGCGCTGGTCGCTTTCTACCACAATTCGTCGACCAGCAGTCAAAGAAGGAGGTCAAGGACGTCCTCCAAGGTATGATAGGACGTTGCTCGTGGTTGATCCCAAGGCGTTGCGAGCCTAAGAAATTCGGTGGCCGCGGAGCTCGTGCGAGGTTTCAGAAACCGTACCGTTAAACAGTGTTCTTCAAATCGGACTTGGCGCCCGCCTAGGCGCCGGCTAGACCGTTGGTCGGGCCCCTACTGTGGCGAAAATAGCCTAGTCGGCCCATTAATCGGATAAGCGACTAAACGGACGACTACTCGGCCTAATCGGCCAATTGATCAGACTAATCGGGCGATTAATCGGCATATTAGCTTTTATAAAAGCCCACCAGCCCCACAAAACTTTATACTATAAAGCCCATTTCGAGCCTACTAAGGGGCAAGGCTGTAGATAATTAAGCTAAGGTATGCATGTAGCAAAGATTTCGGCTTCCTTTCTGTTAGCTAACCGGTGTGGGACAACAATAAGTAGATCAATATTAAATTATCTGATCGGTAGCTCCTTTGGAATTTAAAAAAAAGAAAGAAGAAAAATAGATAGATAAGTTTATTGAACAGTTATTAAACAAAGAAAACTATATCTATTAAGAATTAAAGCAAATCTTTTTTATTTAACTAAGAGAGCTTATAATATGTGGCTAAAATATTAAATAAATACATATAAACTAAAAAAATTAGAATAACTTAGTCCCACATCAATTTTAAAACATTATTTTTGTATCAATATTATGGTGATGCATTGTGTGAATATTTATTAAAATGTCTAGATAAATTTGATGTACATTTAATTTGATACAATGTTTGCGTATCTGATGTATAGAAAAAAATATTAAAAAATGTATATACAATATAATCTCTGCCTAGAAACTGCCTAGGCCGTCTAGGCGCCGTGCCCCCTTCCGGCGCCTGACTAGACCTAGCGAATTTTACACCATTGCCCTTAAATGAGGTTCTGCATTTTATTGCTTAGTTGATGTATGTCATCGTTTGCTGATATTATTCGAGGATCATCATGTGATCAAGCTTGAGCAGAAGGATTTTGTTGACGATTATTTGATTAATAGCTAGTTTTCACATTAATTAAGTCAACATGAATTCTTCATCATTTGCTGGGTCCGGCGAAGAATGTACATAAGAACCGCAGCTGAAACGGCGGTGTGCCGCCGGTAAGCGGCGGAGGAAAGAAAAAACTGAGATATGAAACGTTGGGCCGTGCGGCCCAAATCGTATTAGGCTGTACAGTACGTTTGGATTGTTTAAGCCCATCAATTTAAAGAATAAAAATGGGTGAAATTAAACCACCCATCCATAGAGCGCGTGGAAACACGCTCCGTCCCTTTGGATAAATATCTCCACGCGTTAATTGCGCAGACAAAAACAGAACCACACGGAAACTCAAAACTATTGCTTCTACCTTCGAAAGAGTTCACAGGAAAGGGCTGGTTTTGCTGTAAAGATTAGCGGAACCGCCTTTTTATTGGTTAGCAATCGTATCTGAGCTGTAATCGATTCGATTTCTTGCTCATGGATTCTACCATATTTGCCGCGGATTTTCAATCTGTTGTTCCACGCAAGGGATTGATATCAACAGTTGCTTCTTATGGTGTGCCGTGTAATATTAGCCACAATCGCGGCTTCGGCCCCGTATCTAGTCTTAGCTGCAGCTCAATCCAACGTAGACGGTGTCG
Source organism: Craterostigma plantagineum (assembly GCA_027422505.1). Lineage (NCBI taxonomy): Eukaryota > Viridiplantae > Streptophyta > Magnoliopsida > Lamiales > Linderniaceae > Craterostigma > Craterostigma plantagineum. The sequence continues at coordinate 10,502,179 of JAPQWV010000012.1, read as the reverse complement.
TTTTGATCGGTTAAGAAGGCTGGATGCTCTTGGCACTGGAAGTTCAGTCCCGGTAAGTAATTTTTTTTTTTCATCTCTAGGCTGAGGCCGAATAGATTGATTTTCATATATTGGATTTTGTAATTTGTTGTGGCTATGATATCATCGTATCGAGGTAGTGAATTTGGCCTAATGAGCATGCTGATGGTCAATCTCAGGAGTTGCTGATTATTTTCATGTTTTTAGTTGTAGATTATGAAATACTGTATGTGGTTGATTTTGGAAGGGTGCTTATTTCAGCCTGATTATGATTTGAATTTTGAAGTGGATTTTCAATTTGATCCTTCCTTTTGCGTGATTTTTGTTGACAGACACAGGAGGGAACATACACTGTCGGCGATTTCATGACAAGGAAAGAGGAGTTACATGTTGTGAAGCCTGCCACCACGGTCGACGAAGGTAATTGTAAGGCTCTCTTTACGTATCCATGGGATCACTCTAACCTCTGTAAATGTTTCTTTAACGGACAGCTCTTGAGCTTCTTGTGGAGAAGAGAATAACTGGATTTCCCGTCGTTGATGATGAATGGAAGTTGGTAAGCTAAACATTCATAACCACAGTGCTATTCTTCATAGTATATATTTCTACTTGAATGTTTACTTCATTTAGTTTTTATCAGCAACTGCGCCATTTTCTTTGTTTTCTGCAGGTTGGTGTTGTTTCTGACTATGATCTATTGGCACTCGACTCCATATCAGGCAAAATTTTGAATACATTTACGTACTTGTTCAGCTTTCTACGTCAATGTGTGGAAAACGATTTATCAAAATCATGTTACGTATGTTTTCTGCCACATGTTCTATTCTTGACCTTTCGGAAGAATTGACTGTTATGGACATGATATGATGCCTTTTTCTTGCCTGCTTGGTGTAGGTGGTGGGCAACAAGTGACAAATATGTTTCCAGACGTTGATAGTACTTGGAAAGTGAGTAATTCTCTCTTCTTTTTTCTACATTATTTCTCTGCAATCTGCAAATCATTTTCCACGCCATAGCATGACTTATTTACTATCGACGTTCCCAATCGTTGTTTAGGACAATTCATGAAAGTAAAACTCCAATTTGCTTTCCCATGATTCATCTTATTTCAGACCTTCAATGAAGTTCAGAAGCTGCTCAGCAAAACTAATGGGAAGGTCGTCGGCGAGCTTATGACTCCCACTCCTCTATCCGTCCGTGAAACAACCAATCTCGAGGACGCCGCAAGGTGTTGAATTTTATGCTTTTCTTTACTGTTATTTTCCAGAATTTGTCTAAAGTGGCTATTTTTCATTCGACTCGATCAATAAGCTCAAATACGTAGACTCTCCTAATCGTTCAGATTATTGCTTAAAACGAAATACCGAAGGTTGCCTGTCGTAGATGGAGAAGGGAAGCTGGTACGCCTATGCCTTCTTATTTTACACGCTTTTTTACTAGTTTACGGCGATAGCGTTGTCTCCTTATCTACACTACCTTTTTGATAGGTTGGAATTATTACACGGGGCAATGTTGTTAGGGCAGCTCTCTACATGAAACGGGCCAACGAGGACTTGGGGCGGGTTTGACCGTAAGTCAACGCTATAGTACCTCAATACAAGATTCTATTGCCTTTGATCCAAGTGCTTGGATCAACAATGATTGGTGGCTGGCTAATGTTATCAGTCACTTTGATTCTTAAGTTATCCCTTTGTTATCTTTGTGTATTTTTTTTGCCATATCTGAGATTGATAGTACCTGCAGATCATGTAAGAAGCAAGCAAGCCTTCCTTTTTTTCATTGTAGTAAGCAACTGAAGTTATGAATATCATTGCCATGCACACGTAACTACTTCGATTTTTTCAGAGATTATCTCCAAGATTATCCAGATTGAGAGAGAGAGAGAGAGAGAGAGAGAGAGAGAGAGAGAGAGAGAGAGAGAGAGAGAGAGAGAGGACTAATGCTGTTCACTTTTCTTTCCTCTGCTTTTCCTATATGATGGAAACAGAGAAACTGAGTGAGCCCTAGTCATAAAAATCCAACCTTTCGCAATGGCCGTAGACCATAATGCGCAGCACAGAAATCCTCGTTCGACGTTCTTTACTGTGAAGAATCGCCAAAATGACCAGAATGCCCCTCTTCGTCTGCTGGGAAAAGACGTGTCATGGGACGCAATGAGCTCAAATATCTCCTCCAAAGAGAGAGGTGTTCTTCAAGAAACATCATATGAGATTGCTTTCCTCGAGCAAATGATATGTCATATGTGGGCTAGAAGAAATCCACTGTATTGTTGCGGCAAATATAATTATTACAACAGCTAAAACCAAAATGTCAATTCTGCCAGTGGGAGGAAAACTGAAGGAGTGGGTAGCGAGAGAAAGAGCTGGCAATTAAAAAGAGAGAGAGAGAGAGAGAGAGAGAGGAACATAGTGGAAACGGTGTTCTTTATCTGTGTTACCTTACTGTAAAATCTCAATCATTTTAGTGCTAATTAAGTTTCAGACCCTTGTCACAAAAATTATAGGGTTAAAGATCCGATTTTCGTAAAATTTAGAGATAAGGACCAAAAATTACGCAAGTGTTATACAGTGTATATGAACCGGTATCGAACTATCGTTTTGTGTTACTACAGAACAATAAAGTAGTACTGCAGAACGACGAAGTTGTACTGCAAAACGATAAATTGGTACTGCAAAACCATGAAATGGTACTGCAAGTTCATGAAGTGGTAGTATAGGTCCATGAAGTGATACTGAAAAACACTTAAGCATATCGTGTCCTTAAAATTAAAAATTTTCTGACAGAGCCTGAAACTAAATGAAATTTATGTTAGGATCTGGCATCAAATTGCCCCATCATTTTAAGCATATTATTAACTAATGCTTCCATAAGGATGGATCCCTTCGTCTCTTACATTCTCCTTCACTTGCATGTGAAAGCATATTATATTATATTATATTAGACAACACACCCAATAAAAACAGAGCATATATCGAATTCTTGATGCTTACAGCAGCAAAGTTTTCCCTCAACAACCCATAAAAAAAAACCAAAAAAAAAATTCCAAGCCACAACACAAATAAAAAAGCCTGAGTTTATTACCAAAACAAACAAAAATTCAAGAACTCAGAGAATTCAGAACTGGGCACAACACTTGCTTTCACAACTTCAAGTAAACAAACTCTTCGACTGCCGAAATCTCCCCAATCCTCTTCAACGACTGCTTACTCGGCTCCTCGTCGACCCCAATCGCCATCACAGCGTGCTTCCTCGGTGCAATCCTCCCAACGCTCATAAAGCTAACGTTCACATTCTCCTCACCGAGGATAGAACCGACTTTTCCAATCATCCCAGGCTGATCAACCTGCCTGCAAAGGATCAAACTGCCTTCCAAACTCACATCAACCTCAAAAGATCCCACCTTTGTAAGGTGTGGAATTCCATCTTTAACCCTTCCCTCAACCCTGACCTCGCCTGAGTCTGACACGGCGCTGGCGAACTTGGACTCCACGCCTGAGATTTGAACGCCGATGGACTCCAAGGGAGATTCCGGCGACCCGTCCAAGATTACCCTTTCCTCGGTTATTCGAAGGCCTCTTTGCTTGGCTGTGAAATCAGCGTTGACTAGGTTTACGAATACGCTCGAGATGGGCTCGATTAGTCCCTTTGTGATCATGGCTCGGAGAAGCCTTGTGTCTAGGTCGTCGGGGGCTCGAGCAGAGGCGTAGGTGACTTTTACGTCTTTGACCCCAATGCCTCCGGCGACTAATTGAACGGCTAGGCGGCCTAGTTTTTCGGCTAGGGCTACGTAGGGCTTCAGTTCGTTGAGGACCTTACATTAAAGGGACAATTTTTCGGTTAATGGGTAAGAAAGAAAGATCTTTAGGAGTGAAATGGAAGAAGAACAATCTCTGATTATAATAAGGGTGTGGTTGGTTTTAAGGAATTTAGTGAGGAAAGATAAAAAAAAAAAAAAAGGAAAAGGAAAACATTTTTGTGTTTGGCTGATTAGAGAAATAGATGAGGAAAATAAGAGAAAAGAAGAGTTTACACTAAGTTCAAAGCTAAAACCATGGAAAATCGATTTCTTCACCAAATGGTGAGGAAAAGGAAAGAAAAGCTAGTGGAAAAAAAAGCTAGTGAAAATCATTTTCTCTCTAGTTTTCTTTTCTTTACCACTTTCCTTTATCCAAACACAACGTTAAAGGGAAAAGAAAAAGAAAAGAACTTTTTTTTTTGCGAAATGGAATGAAATGGAAGAAGATAATGAAATGTAAAGAGGGCAAAATGACGAACGTTGAGAATCTCTGATTGTAATATACCTGGGCAGGGACCATGGGTGCGTTGACAGCAGTAGCAGCGAGCTCACCCTTCAAAGCTCCAACTACAGCTTCTGCTGTTTCGATGGCCACGCCTTCCTGGTAATAAAATTCCAAAATGGTCCATTTCAAGAACTAATAACAAAAGGTAATAAATGGACAATGAACAGAGGAAAGCAACGTTTTTCTGACCTGAGCTTCCATTGTACTTGCGCCGAGATGTGGGGTTGCAATGACGTTTTGGTGCTGTACTAACTTGCTCTCCTTCGGCGGTGGCTCAACTGTGAAAACATCGAGCGCCGCCTGCAAAAAACACGCTCAATAAGCAATTGTTGCTGAGAGTAACAATCACTTACAGAAAGAATGATCTATGTACAAAAAGAGGATCAAATCAAACCTGGGCTACAATCCCAGCATCGATGGCCTTCACAAGAGCATCTTCGTCGATTACGCCTCCGCGGGCGACGTTGATGATCCTCACGCCTCTCTTCATCTTGGCGAAAGTCTCGTCATTCAGCATTTTTGAAGTCGTGGGCGTCAATGGCATATGAAGGGAGATGAAATCTGCAGAGGCTATGGCTTCGTCGAAGCTCACCAATTCGACGCCGATTGCCCGGGCACGATCTGCTGGGGCGTAGGGATCGTGGGCTATAACGTTCATACCGAGACCTTTGGCTCGCCTTGCAACTTCTGATCCAACTTTGCCAAATCCCATTACTGCCAGGGTTTTCCCGACAAGAGATACGCCTACGTACTTGCTTCTTTCCCACTTGCCTGTGATGTAATTATGGTACAGTTACTCTCTAATGGGATTCAAATGACAGACATGAAAGTTTCAGACATGGCCATCACAAAAAGTTCGAGAAAAAACAGAACTTGGTACAGAAAAGATCTAATGAGAAACTGGCCATAAAAACTGCATCAAGAACAAAGATCCAATTGCAATACAATCTACAAACAACAAAATTCAAGACATGCCCATCACAGAAATGGCAGAAAAAAAACAGATCTTGGTACGGAAAAGATCTAATGAGAGATTGGCTACAAATTACAATAAACTGCACCAAGAACAAAGATCCAACTGCAATTACAATCTACAAACAACAAAGTTTAAGACATGCCCATCACAAAAAGTTGCAGAAAAAAAACAGAATTTGGTACAGAAAAGATCTAATGAGAACAAACTGCACCAAGAACAAAGACCCCATTTCAATTACAATCCACAAACAGGGAAATAACAAGAATCTTAAACTAATTGAAGTCACCAAAAGAAGCTGCGATGATCCTCCTTCATACAACAAATAGGTTCCCAATTAACAAACTCACCAGCTTTCACTGAGGCGTCAGCTTGGGCAACATTCCTAGCCATGGCGGTCAGCAACGCAATCCCATGCTCAGCGGCGGCTACGGTGTTTGCAGTGGGCGCATTGACCACCAGGCAACCGTGCTCCGTCGCCGCCGACAGATCCACGTTGTCGATTCCGACGCCGGCCCTTCCGACGACTTGAGCCTTCCGGCGGAAGATTCGAACACTTCCCTGTTAACCTTCGTGCCGCTCCTAACGATTAGGGCGTCGCAGAGGGAGATCTTAGTGCACAGCTTCCTCGGGGCTGAGGTTGTAAGAGCAGTCGACGTTAGCGAACTGCTTGAGGAGATCTAGGCCGGCGTCTCCGAGCTTCTCCGCCACGAGGATGGTGGGCTTGGCGTTGTGGAGGGAGAGGACGACGAATCGGCGGCGGCTGGGGTTGGTGTTGGTGGTGTGGTGGTGGTGGAAGGTGGCGGAGAGGGGTTTCGGTGGCGGAGAAGGGCGGTGATGGGAGCGGAGGGTTTGAGGGTTGTCGGCGAAAAGGCGGAGGCGGCCATTTCAGCGGCGGTGGAGGGAGGAAAGTGCTGAGCTGCGCCGCCGAGTTGTTTGGCAGATTTAGCTGTGATTGAAAGTCGACGCAGGGTTTTAGGGTCTTTTGTTTCTCTATATATGGATGGCCTGTCAAAACGGGCCGGCGGCCCGGCACGTAGCCCGCCAAGTGGGATAGCCCGGGCCGCGGGCCCGGCGGGCTTAGCCCCGCTATAAAAAATAAAACCTGAAAATCAAAAAAATATATTTTTAATATATATTTTTAATATATTTGAACTTCAGAAAATAGTAATTAATTTATAATTAATTCTATAAATTATAAATCTTGTCAAAAAATATAGAAAATTATATTATATAAATATATATTTATTAATTAATATATATATATATTTTTATTATTGGCGGGCCAGCCCGCGGCTAGCCGCCCCGCCGGAGCCCGACGGGCCTGGAAAATTTCAGCCCATCCCGCCCTTTTGGCCGGGTGGGGCGGGCCGTCCCGACTCCCGCGGGTTGTATTGCCAGCTCTTTATCGAATTGTGACGTCACTTTCTATGTAATAAATGTAAAGTTAAGTCGATCTACCTTCTTTTTTATTTTTATTTTTTTTAACTTTTTATTCACGCAATTGGTTTAGATTGTGAGTGGAGTAGCACGCGAAGTTGAAAGAAAAATAAAATATCCAATTCTGTAAGAATTGAATAAAGTGGGATGCGATAAAGACCTTAGACCAATGTGGAATGAGAAATCATACTGGTATTTGAATATTCTAAAGTTAAATAAACGAACGATTTTCATATTTGTCCAAATTCAAACATAGAACAAGGGGCATCTAGTAGGTGGCGTCGTAATAACTCTTCGGCTAACTACTCCCTCCGTCCCCAACCATTTTTATACACTTTACTATCGGGCATCCCATTTTCTTTGTACATTTCCTTATTTAGCAAAAAACTATCACGAACAATCAATATAATAATATTAAATATTCTCAAAAGACGTGTTTAAACATACACTTTTTTACCTTTTGATTGTAGTATATTATTAAAATACTCAATGCTTGTTTGGTTGGAGGTTTAACTATTTTAAAGGTGGGTTCATGATATCTTAGTGTGTTTGGTTCGCAGGTTTATCTAAACCATGGGTTTATATACAACCACTCTAAACCCATGCAGACGGGTTTAGATAAAACACACACTCCTCACATGTGTTTATTTGAACCCACTAGCCAAACATACATTTTATTTATACCCATTAATTTGTTTTATATAATTTCTCACTTATTTAAACCTTCATAAATATAAACCTGTCAACCAACGATCACTCAATTTCTTAAAACCCGTGCAAAACCCCAAATGTTCAAAATAGTTTGGGACGGAGTAGTAATTATTTATTATCACCAAACGCAAATTGAGTGGAAAAAAGGATGGATTGGTAACAGAAAGAACAACATTATTCTACTTGCATTCTACACATCTAACAATTAATAGAAATCATAAGTGACAATTGTCCTTATATGGAAGAGATTGAGTAGATTTTAAGTTGACGGGCTAACTCTACTATCACCAGTTGGTTATAGGATGGAAGTTTGTCTCTTTTATGGACCAACTCTTCTCCTATGTGGGCCGGCCCAAATGAGCCCCAATATCAAAATTTCACAACACACATGAAATTAGAAGTTGAAGTGGAATTTTACTCAAAATTTCTTTCTGAAAAATGGTATGATCCTACCATTCGATTTTGGGATACCATCTCGAATATTTTTAACGTCCATAAAATACGGAATGAAAAAAGAATTAGGCCCATGTTGAAATTATAGGCCTACACAAGCGCAATAGCCCATAACACTACGTATTAATAACAGACTGGTGTTTTTAGATTTTCAATGTTGTCATTTGTGTTCATATCATATACATCTAAATATTTGGAACTTTTGATAATTGATGTTCTCACATTGGGAGGAGATATTTCTTCTCCTATTTTACCCCCAAAAATAATGTTCTCACAATAATTAAACTACTTTGATAGGATAACAATGTTGAATCAATCCTTCATTAGGCAACGCAAAAAAGCCACATCCATGGAAATAACCCAATCTCTCCTTTTCATGATCATGCAATAAATCATTCGCATCACACACGCAATAACTTTAATCATTACGCCCACCCAATTGCTTAATATAAAAAAGAAAAAAAATAAAAGAAACACATAAAATCGGCTATTTAGAACTAGGTCAAAGTACAACGCATCAAGATTCGTACACTTCATATAAACAAAACATAACAAAAACACAAACTATTATCACATTATTCCTAGCACAAAAAAGACATTTAAGAAAAAAATAACAAATTCCGCCAGCGTCAATTAATCCCTTCAAATCGAGTCCCCAATCTTCTCCAAAGCACCCAAAGCCTCCCTCATGCTCGGCCTCTTCGAAGGCGAAGGCGAAGCACAAACAAACCCTAACTTAAACCACGCCAGAGTGGCATCCTCCCGACCAACCACGTCCCCCCTAATCGCCATGTCAGCCATCCTCAGAAACCTCTCGGGATCCCCGTCGACCGATCCTGGGCCCCACTTTCCCGTCTCCCCGTCCGAAAAAATCTTCCCGCCCGTCACGAGCTCCAACAACAAAACCCCGAACGAGTAGACGTCCCACTTAGGGTTAGGCTTCGCACTGTCGTCCAACAAGGACTCGGGGCGCGGGTAAGGAGAAGCGCACCCAACGAACGAAGAATTAGGGTTAGGGTTTTCGTGGTGCGTAGTAATATCGAAATGGCGGGCGGAGGTGTGGGTCCCGCTTATGAGGCGGTGTAGGCCGAGGTCGGAAATTACGGGGTCCATTTCGTGGGTGAGGAGCACGTTGCTGGGCTTGACGTTTCCGTGGACGGTTTTCTTTTCGTGGACGTACGTTAGCCCCCTGGCGACCCCTCGGGCGATCTTGAATCGAGCTCGGTAGGTCATGCAGTAGGGAGACGAGGGTATTTTTCCTGAAATGTTCGGGAAAAAATAAACGTCGTTTGAAATGTAGCAGTTGAGGTTGAGATAATAATACACAGGGATTCGATTCGAGAATTCAAGAGTTGTAATTCTTTCAGGACGAGGTTTTCGAGAATTTAAGGCGTTGCATCTTTAGGACACTGTATTTGGAAATTGAAGCAATTTAGGGAACAAAATACCAATTGCACGCCATGTCACTTCTTCTATATGATATGGTGCTAAGTCGGCTAATAATAAGCATATATTCGACTAAAAAACGGAACTAAGGGGTTGTAATTTTAGGACACTAACTTAATCGAAGCAATTTAAGGACGTCCAACTGAAAGCCATGTCACATGTTCAATGTGTAGTTGTCCCCATTTAGCTTCCCGGTTGACTGCCACGTCATCACAAGATGTGACATGGCTTTCAGTTAGTTATCCGTCAACTGCTTGGATTTCAAATCTTAACGTCCTAAAATTGTAAACACTAATCTTGGCTGTGTTAAAAGTGCCACCTTAATTCCTAGCTTATGGGATGAAAAAAAGTATTTAAGACGAACATAATATTGAGCCATAAAACGTGACAAAAGAAAGGGAGAATCCAAAGCATAAAAAGTATAAGTGCATCATGTGAACCGAGAAGGACTATACGAGGTAATAAAGGCATCACATGCCTTGGGCTCATTATTTGTTTTTGTCTCTGCAGAGCCATTTTTTAGACCCATTATTATTCCACACAGTGAGGTCCATGCGGAGAAGAAGACAGAGTAGATATAATACTAAAGGGACTGTAACAGTTAATGACAGTTAAATGCAGCAGCAACTAAAACATCTTAGGAAAAAAAGAACAAACAGTAATAATGTAAGAGATGAATAACTTACTGTAGCCAACGTTAGCCAAGCTTCCATTGGAGACGTAGTCATAGATGACAAGCTTCTCATCATCTCCCCAATAGAATCCCCTAACCCTAACAAGGTTCTCATGGCGGAGCTTAGAGATTGCCCTAACGTGGGCTTCGAACTCCTTGAACTTCCCAACCCCACAGTCTCCGATCCTTCTAACGGCGAAGGAAGTCCCTCCTTGAAGCACGGCTTTGTACACTATGCTGCCGCCGCTCGAGCCAAGAACATAGGCGGAGGCTTTGAGCAGAGTTTCGAGCTCGAGCTCTGTCTCGCCGTCGACCATGACGAGCCTATTTTGGGATTTGGTGGGCCCGTTTTGATTCTTCGCTTCTGTCTGAATATCGTTGCAGTTGTTGTCGTCGCTGTCTGAGGTTGTTGTCCCTTCCTCTTCTTCTTCCGAGGAAGACGATGATTCTCCCTTTCTAATAATATTCAGACAAGGCCAGGCGAGGAGATGGGTTTTCGTCACCTGCGAATCTTTATTGAACTCGTACGATTTGAACGTTGTTGTTGGGTTGGGCGAATTTTTTCCCTTTTCTGATTTCATCTTCTTCTTCTTTTGGTAGACGTAGAGGAATAAGATTGCGAGGAGCCCTATTCCGGCAAGGTCGCCGACGGCAATTCCGGCGATTGCCCCCGGCTTGAGCCCGTGTTTCTGAGCGATCTCCGGCGACCCATCGGAAGCTGGGACGGGGTTATTTTGGTCAATTACCTTCGGCATGGCTGCTATCGCCGGCGTTAAGGTGCCGTTGGTGGAAACGTTAGGTGGGTTCGAAAGCGTCGACGGTACGGTGCAGAGCTTCTTCACCGCCTCGCCGCAGAGGTCGGGGTTGCCTCTATAGGCCTCGGGTTTCTGATTCGACAGGGAAATCGAGTCCGCCGGGACTTCGCCGGAGAGGTCGTTGAAGGATAGGTCGAGCGTCGCGTTTCCCGGGATTTCTCCGGCGAACTCCTTGCTCACCGGCCCGGCGAGCTTGTTGGAGGAGATATTCAAGTACTGCAATTTCGGCCCGCCGAAGTTTAGGGGAAGAGAGCCGTTGAGCCGATTCGAAGACAAATCCAAGAACTGCACCGACTCGACGCCGCCGGGGATGGGGCCCCACAAGTAATTGTTCCTCAGAGAAACGACGGAGAGATTGGGAAGAGACGTTATGCTCGCCGGAACCCTACCGGAAAACGCATTTACGGACAGGTTTAGTACTCTGAGGCTCTTCGAGCCGCCGAGGACGAACTCAGGGATCGGACCGGCGAGGAGGTTGTCGGAAAGTGTCAGTACTTCGAGCTCCGAGGCGTTGAAGAGGGAAATCGGCAGAGTTCCGTTCAGGGAATTGCCGGAAAGGTCGAGAACCTTAAGGTGCTCGACGAAGCCCAGCTCTTCAGGCAAAGTTCCGGCGAGTTTGCAGTTGGGGAGAGATACGCCGACGACCCTAAACATATCGGGGACGATTCCGAGGGTAGCTTGGACATTTGCGCAGGCCACGCCGGCCCACTGACACGGCGTCGCATCGTTGTAATCCCAGCTATCGAGGACTGATAAAGGGTCGCCGACGACCGAGTATTTGAAGGAAAGGAGAAGAGTTCCATCAATGGTTAGCCCATGTAATGGAAGAACCAACGAAAGAAGCAGAAATAGAAACAGAGACGATGAACTGCTTCTGCTATGGAAGCTTCTCATTGTTGTTATTTTATTACAGTCGAGAAAGAAGCATAGTTTGTGGGCTGTGCTTTAATGGTGTGGAGGAATGTGTAAGGAAGAAGAGTAGAAGGTGCAACTATTACAACATATAAGCTTTGTGTTTCGTTGAACTGAAATGATATTATGTAATAGTTGGTGACGGTGAGAGAGGAGAGTATACGCCTAAAGGGAAGAACGTGGAGAGGTTTTTGGTTGTGTTTATTTATTTTTTTGTCTTGTTTTTCGGTTTCTTATCTGTGTAGCAGGTTTTTTTTCCTAATGTTTAACCTTTTTTTAAAAAAAGGGGTTGTGATGGTGTGATTGTGAGTTGATGGGGACACTGTTTGGTTTTTTGTACTCACTGCTGTCAATTATCTCCTTGTATTTTGTGGGATATTTCATTCTTTCTTTCTTTCTTTCTTTCTTCTTTACTTTGTGAGATAGAGTGACGAATGTTGGGACCCCACTATAGTTTATGTAATAATGGGTTAGATGAAGAAAAGTCCACATTGTGCTGTTTTGTCTTTTTTTCTTTTTTTTTTTTTTTTTTTTCCCGGAAACGATAGCTTGCATTAATAAACAAAGATACAGGGGCTAAATAGCCCAAAGGGTCTCTCCGGTAATACAGAATCCGGTAGAGAAACAAAGGCTCACAAGGAGCAATGCAACACGAAAACAAAAACAAGCCGACAGAAAACGAAATAAACCTCGAACTTGGACCAAAAATCTATAGAACATACGACAGAAAAGGTTATTAATCCGAATCTACGGTACTCTACATTATTTTTGTCCAACGACTCGAGGTTATCGTCTTCATCGGAAGAGGCTCCACAAGGGAGAAAAGGCTCCACAACGGGAGAAAAAGCTCCCGACCTAATGGCCGGAGAAACGAGCTCCCCACGGGAGACTCGCGGGTGGACGATAGTGAGGTGTGGCACGGCGGTCAGCGGTCGGTGGTCGGCGGTCGGCAGTCGGCGGTCGGCGGTCGGCGGTCGGCGGTCAGCGAGTTGGCGGCGAGGTGGTGAGATGGTGGAGTGGCGGTGGATGCCGGCCTCAGCTTCAGCGAGCCGCCGGCAAGACGGGGCGGGCGACGACTCTCAGCAGCGGCAGATGGTGGGGCGATGGCGGCAGTAGAGGAGGGGCCGGCATGATGGTGGCACGGTGGCGGCGTGGTGGTGGCACGGTGGCGGCTTGGTGGTGGCAGCGGCAGACTGGACGAATTTTTTTTTTTTTTTTTTTTTTTTTTTTTAAAAAACAAAGAAAACAAAAGAGAAGAGCTCCCCCTACCTCCATGTTTCCCCTACCTCCATTAATGGAGGAGGGGAGGAAGGGGAGGAGGGGGAGGAGAGGTGGCGGCTGAGATTGTTTTAGGGTTTGGGTTATAGAGAGAGGGGGGGAGAAAAGAAGGGGGGAGAGAGAATATGGTCTTTTTTTCTTTTTCGATCTTTAAAAACTTACGACCACTTTTTTCCCCATTGGATTAAAAGCTTACTATGAATGATCGCAGCATCAAGAAACATATATGTTTTGAGAGTAGAAAAAATCATAATAATAGAATCAAGAAACATAACCGAAATTTGTGGGCACTCGTGCAATTTGGGAGTCTAAAATTTACTTTTCAAGTGTTTAAGATTTAAGTCTGAAAAAGACGGTCAAGAAAGAACACGCCTTTAAATAACTTTTGACGTTTTCATGTTTTACATACTCAACCTTATGTGACATTTTTAAATGCTCGACTATTGAGTTATATATCATTTCTAATGCATTGTCTTTTATCAAAACTCGATAATTGTAGTCTAGCCTTTTGTCATCATCACTTTTGGAGGACAATGCGTTGAAATTGGGTTTTACATCTTATTATAGAACTTTATTTACAGTAGAGTAGTATTTAATATACTTCGAGTTCGAACTAGAGGTAAATAAATACTTGACCATATCTACTCAATCAATTAGCTTTAAATGAATGTAACTCATTTATTTTGCAACCCATGGATCAAACAACGCGTTAATTGAATACTATATGGTTCGAACCATGCTGCTAATTCTTTGATGAGAGGCATAGGATATATCATATATATAGTGAACTAACTACAATATTAGGCAATGGTGCTTTCGTCAATAATAAATGTAATATAATAACATCTCCAATATCAACATGTAGCGTATCTTTCTATTTATTTCAACATATCTCAACTAAATCAAATACGGTTTTGAAGATCAGATCGAATTTGGCCACTTTGACCCTTAAAAATTCATCCATCGTACACTATTTTCAATATGTTTTGATTTCCAGAGATATAAGCTTTACTCCAATTTATTCAATTAAATCAATAAGCCTAGGTAACTTTCTCAATAAGGTTCGAAAACTCGTTTACAAAATCTGGTTTTGACTTTGAATTCTAATTCTCGCTGTGGGTTAAAAACTAAACAACGTTTTAATTATATTTTGGAATCTGAGGCAAACCTCCTCAGCCGACATTGTAGGATAGAATCCACGTGAAAGAAAGTCACGGGTTGATATAGTAAGAATGATATCTTAATTTTTAATCTCAATTGATAATTAATCAATTAATATTCCTTGTTTGGCATCTCTAAGAGCAATATTCAGATCGGTCGAGCAGTTGGAGAACTACAAATTGTGTGAAAAAAGAGCAAAAAATGGACCATGCCAATTGATTGGGACAATTTTAGTTGATTTCTGAATATTAATGTCCATTTCACAGATGATATTCAAACACAAGCCCAAAGCCCTTTAATAGCCAAATCAAGAATGATCAAAATCTACCAAGGTTTTCATAATGTCCCTAAGCAAACATTTAGCTCATTTTCTAGAGATATTACAAACATCAAAAGTTGCATAAAGGCACATGGCCGAGAGGCGAAAAGGGATGATAAAGCTCGAAAAATGGCAGTCGTCGTGAATAACAGGCTTCAACCGTCGCACCTCTACACATTTCGTTTAATGTAGTCGTTATATACCTGAACGAGGTTCAAGCTTCCTCCTTTTCAGAATCTCCACCATCATCATCCGAAGATTGTTCTTTCTCTTGCCCGTCCGAGCCTAGTTTGATCTTCTTGTCTTTGTTCTGCTTCTTCTGTTTCTTCTTCTGACGTTTCAAGCGTTTCTTTGCTGTTCGTTCCTCTGCAGCTTTTAATCTTTCCTCCCTCCTCTTATTGAATTCAGTTAGCTGCTTTCTTTTTTGGTAGTCGACTTCCATTCTGGCTACCCTATCTTGTTCCCTTCTCCTCATCTGCCTATACTGCAGACAAAAATAGAAGTATTGAAAATCGATGCAATAGGGCAAACTTGAATTTTAGGTGACTGAAGCTCCTTCACTGAGAAGTGAAGACAGTAGGCGTGAAATGAAGACCTTTTACGCCTTTAGGGGCTTCAAAACCTGACAATTGCGTCATAATTGTCTAACATCTAAATCCTAAAACTAGAAATGCCATAGAAGGTGGAAAGTATGACACCATGAGTGAAATTTGGATCCACGAATCATAGCCTTCAAACGACTAAATCCCTAAAACTGAGAATAAAGTGAGCGAGCAAATATACCTGATGAAAATCGCCGGAGCCAGAACCTGCTGAACTCCCAGAGGTGTTGCTGACGCGAACGGGGACACAGTCGATTATCCTCCGAAGCTTCACCTCGAGGTCCTCGTCCTCGGGGTCGGTCGGCGGTGGAGGAGCGTACTCGACTAGCGCCGATGAAGATGGCGCCGGTGCTAGGTGGCGTGGAGGTATAGCCGCCGCGGAAGACGACGATCTCTCCACCACCTGCAATTCTCCTCCGGCGACGGAGATCGGTCTTGCGGACGACGACGGTGACGACATTGGTTTCGGCAAGCACTGAGGGGAGCTTAGGGTTTGAGATTGGGCGTCAATTCGCTATAATGATTACTCCAATAAGTTTTTTTATAATTATAATGATATTATGGTCGTATTGTACAACACATTACACAACAACATTCCATGTTTTATCTACAAATATTTCTACGTTATCATATTAATATCATAATATTCTTAATAAAATTAATTATCTTCCTCAATGATGAAGACATTCTCTCTTTGCGCAGCAGCTACGCATCTAGTTTCTATGAGATGAGTTAATTTCATTGTTAGAAAAGGATAACTATAAAGTATTTATTTGTGGAAGGGGAAATAGGTAGTACATATTCTATTTTGACATTTGATTCGTGGGTTAATTTAAAATTAGCTAAAAAATGTAAATTATAATTTGATGACCAGATTCAATGTATTTACTCTCCTAAATTGAACCTAAAGACTCAGCTGAAAAACCCCAAGTCAATCGCACCCGTCCTCCGCCGCTCAGCTTTCACCGGAGAATGTCGTTCGGAGAGTTTCGTCCGTTGGATGAGAATTCGCTGCTAGAATACGTTAAGGCCACGCCTTCCCTCGCGTCCAAGCTCGGCAACCAATTCGACAAGCTCGAAATTAAAGAAGTGGGGGATGGGAATCTCAATTTCGTTTATATTGTTAGTGGAACTTCTGGCTCTTTGGTCATCAAGCAGGTAAATATGATTTGCGATCATCGTTTCTTCTGATGTTTTCCATTTGTTGATGAAAGGTCCTATTGTTGCTGAAAGCTTATGTTTTTAGTGGTGATTATTATGGATTTAACGGAATCCTTGTCGAATCTTCTTTCGTGTTGTCCGATAATCGAGAGATATTGACGATCCGTATGTGTTCCAGGACTTGCTATTGGCTCAATGAGACGATGATCTTTTGATCACTATTACGGTTGCCCATGTTTTTTGGTTGAAATTTGATCCGCGAATCACTTAGATTTGCTTCTGAACCGTAAAAATGACGATGGAGGCTTCTTAATCATCTTACATACGCTGCTAAACAGATATATATTTCTTCTGCAGGCTCTTCCATACATTCGTTGCATAGGAGAGTCATGGCCTATGACCAAGGAACGTGCCTATTTTGAAGCAACGGCTTTACAAGAACATGGCCGTTTGTGCCCCGATCATGTGCCTGAGGTTTACCATTTCGACAGAACTATGTGTTTGATTGGAATGCGTTACCTTGAGCCACCTCATATAATCTTGAGGAAAGGGTTGATTCAAGGGATTGAGTACCCATTGCTTGCAGAACATATGTCGGGATACATGGCTAGAACGTTGTTCTATACTTCCCTGCTTTATCTGACCACCACAGAGCATAAAAGTGCTGGTAAGGAGCTTACACAATAGTAATGCTCTTCTGTGTGTCGTCGTTTTGCATAGCATCATTGCTCACTTGAATTGAAATCCTTAAACTCACTGTTGCATCAGTATTTATCACTTTCTGGTAAACATGGAACTTTGGATCTATCTACTATACTAATGATTGGGGTCGAATTTCTGCAGTTGCTAAATTTTGTGGGAATGTGGAGTTATGCAGACTTACTGAACAGGTTGTCTTTTCTGACCCATATAAAGTGTCTGAATATAACCACTGGACGTCTCCTTACCTTGACGCCGATGCCGAGGCAGTTCGTGAGGATAACAATTTTGAAACTCGAAGTCGCCGAGCTGAAGTCCAAGTAAATATGCATCTCTAGAATGTGGTTTCTTCTCAGTTGATAAATTTTACGCCATGCGATGTGATTCTATGACATGGATTTGATATTCTTTGCATCTATGTTTTCTCAATTGTTAGATTCTGTGAGAGAACCCAAGCTCTTATACACGGTGACCTCCACACGGGTTCCATGATGGTTACTACCGATTCAACTCAAGTTATAGACCCCGAATTTGCTTTCTATGGACCCATGGGATATGACGTTGGAGCTTTTATTGGAAACCTAATCTTGGCCTACTATGCACAAGATGGTCATGACGACAAAGGAGGAGATCGAAAAGTATGTACTAATTACTACTCTCAGATAATTTTTTCCCGATTTTTCTCTAATTACTGGGAACTCCCTTATATGCCTATTCCATTCCAGTCTTACAAAGCATGGATTTTGAAGACGATATCCGACACTTGGAATCTTTTCTACGAAAAGTTTACTTCTATTTGGGAAAAGCACGAGGACGGTCCTGGCGAGGCATATCTTGGAGCTATTTATAACAACCCAGATGTCAAATTGCTGGCAAAGCAACGTTACATGTTGGATCTTTTCCACGACACTCTTGGATTTGGTTCTGCCAAAATGATAAGGTTTGATTGCTGCTGCCTATTTCATTACACGTGCTTTTGAGATTCTCTTTTCTCATACTTTCCTCAACTGTAACGGGGATATGTATGTTGTTTACGAAATTTCAGGAGAATTGTTGGCGTGGCCCATGTAGAAGACTTCGAATCGATCGCAGATTTGGCAAAAAGAGCTGAGTGCGAGAGGAAAGCTCTGAACTTTGCTAAAACCATTCTTAAGGAGAGGAGAAACTTCCAAGACATTGCCCAGGTTGTTTCTGCCATCAAGAACCACGACAAATGATAATTTACACGGTGTAATTTTAGAAATAAAACAAAAATTGTGCCTTGCTTGCCTTCTGTGTTGTTTCTCCCTTGCATTTGAATGGAGATGGACTCTTCTTAACATTATATATGTCCCCAGAATTAATCGAACGATTTCAATATGCAAGAGCTTGGATTGTATTTCACACGTGAATTTCCATGCCCCATTGTTTCATAGTCAAAAGAAAAAAGACATCAGAGAAACGAGAAAATGACGTGGCACCAATATCCGAAGATATTTTTTTTGACGACTTTCCATTCCACGTTGATCGATCCATATTACCAGGCGATGAAGCTGCTTGAGATAAATTTCTCACTGAGTTCGATTTTTGCAACTGCACAATGCTCGCCGGAAAAGCGACGCGAAGCGCTTTCGCGGAGACGAACGCCATTCCTCCGCCCGAACTAGCTCGAAAGAACTCATCATCTGTATCACCGTCGTCAATTTCAGAACATTCCTATCGTCTCAGGCCATCGCTGAGCCGAAGGGGCCTAATCCTCACCTCAGTAACCCTAGCGCCATTCGTAATATCTCCTAAACCTAGCATTTTAACTCACGACGGAGAATCGTTCATCTCATTGCCCGTATCTGAAGCGCTCGGGCTGTTTCAAATGCCGCCCGTTAAGCTCACGAACAGGTGCGTAATTTTCAATTCCTTTACGGCTATCTACCTACGAATTGCTTCGTCTAGCTGATTTCTCCGCTCTCTTGTATTTTTTTTTGAATTTCCAGGTACTATTTGGTTAGGGCAGGTGAATCGGAGTACGAAAGCTCTGGCATAATCAACACCAACCCAGTCGCAAAAACATCCGTGGACAACGGCTTATCTGCCGTAGGTAAGAAACAAACAATCCGAGCTGCATTGGAGCTGAAATCAATGGGAGCGTGCGATAATAATTGCTGGATTTGGCCTTCGATTACTCAGAGAGCTTATCAAGCTGCTGAGATTATCGCTTCAATAAATGGCATCAATCGAAGGTGAGGTAATTCGAATATCGGTTCTTCTGCTTTAGATCTCACACTGATCAGTTTTATGTGTTTCCAATGCAGTCATATCGTGCCCGAGTACAGCTTCTTGGATGCTCGTGGATTAGGCGCCTACGAAGGCAAACCGCTCGAATCCATTTCTGAGGTCTATGAATTGGATAGCCTTTCCCCAAATGCCAAACCGCCTCCAATAAACGACGGAACGCCCAACGAAAGCGTCCGAGACGTTTTCGTTCGTGTGACACAGCTCATGTCGATCCTCGAAACGCAGTACTCTGAGGATACGGTCGTCATAGTTTCGCCCGATTCAGACAACCTAAGCGTTCTCCAGGCGGGTCTGATCGGCCTCGAATTACGCAGGTGAGTGTTCGTTAGTCGAGCTTGTCTTTTTTTTTTTGTTTTTGTTCGAATTAACGAGTTTGTGGGTATTGGAAATAAAACGCAGGCACGGCGAACTTGCTTTCAAGCCGGGCGAAGTAAGGTTCGTCGATGCGAGCAGCGTCCCCGCGTACAAACAACCTGCTTCTGCTATATACAAGTGCTTTAATCCCCCAAACTGCAATTGATTTTCTTATTATGAAGATTATTTCTTCGTACATTCGTAGCCCTAATGTCGAAATCTTACATCGATCATCGTCGTGTTACTTTTACTGAAAATTATGAAATCTTGGGCTAAGGCGAAAGACGGATATACCCCTGTTCGGCAAGTGATTCGATGCAGTCGTCGAACATATCTTCGATGGTTCTGAACTTCATTCCTAAGGCCTCGATTTTCTTGACGCTGAACTCATAGTACGGCCTGTCCAGCTTCTTAAACCTGTGAAGCAATAAAATCTCTCCTTAATAGCGTCGTGTAATAGAAAACCCTAATCGATAAAAAATGCGAACCTTTTGGGAATCGGTAGGTTTGGATAGCGCTCGGAAAGAATCCCGACGAGTCGATCGTTGTCTAGTACGGCCGAGCTGCAAAGGTAACGCCCTTCTGCTTGTTGATTCTCGTAGACGAGTATGTGGCTCGACGCCACGTCGTCGATGTGAACGTATCCCATTCTTCCGTGCCACTGGAACTTGTTCGTCTCTCCTGTTGGAAATATAAATAGATAAAATTTTTAAAAAATGATAATCTCGCAGCAGGCGTAATCTTTTAGGTAAATTGCTGGTTGCTCATGGATCAGAGACCACTCATTTAAGAAAATTATACGTATAAGGTTAGATAATAAAGAAACCAGCCTAGACGTGTGGCCATGCTGAAAATATAATATATAAAATTGAAGAAAAAATGATACGCTCTTTGTCCCTGTAAGCTTAAACTTTTAGGCGAAGTGGTCATTCAATTAGTTATAGTGTAAGAATAACGGACCTTTAAGAAGGCCGAGCACATCGGAAGCAGTCGAGGAAAGCCCCAGCTGAAGGCTCGGCCCGACGACGAAGGAAGGGAGGACGGTGACGAGGTCGATGTTGTTGCTCTTACAGAATTCCCATGCGGATTTCTCCGCCAGGGTTTTCGACAGGACGTACCATATCTGACAAAAGCCGTACGAATTAACATATAAAAAAGTTGTGATCGATCATTTGATTTCGAACGATTGTGCGCGTAAAAAAAATGAATATTACACCTTGAGCCTCTCGCACAACTCCTCGGAGCTCCATGAGGCCTCATCCAAGGGCACGGCGGGGTCGAAGTCGTCCCGAACCCTAATCGTCGAGGAAGACGAAGTGAGTACGACGCGCTTCAACGAGGGATTCTTCTTGCACGACCTCAAAACGTTCAAAGTCCCGTCTATCGCGGGTTGCAATAGTTCGACCTGTACGAATCGAATCGTCGCAACCATCTAAATCGAACGTAAAAATTATTATAAATGGTTGCAAAAAAAAAAAAAGTTAAGCGTTGCCTTGGGATCGGATTTTGGCTGGCCAAGCACGGGCGAGGCGGTGTGGAAAACTCCTTCGCAACCCATGACTGCTTCGTCGAAACTTCCGTCAACCATTAGGTCGCCGTGGACAAGCCTCAGTCTATCTTTCGCGCCCTCGAGCTTCCACAAGTGGCCCGTTTTCTTGGCGTCTCCTAAGTAAGTTATCGTAAAAATTATTGAATGTTTGTTGTAATAATCGAACGATTTTTTTTTTCCGCGTAAGAAATCTCCTCGGGTTCGAACCTGGGTCTCTGACGGTCCCTACGACTTGGTAGCCCGAGAGAAGGAGGCGCTTTACAAGCCACGACGCGAGGAAGCCAGACGCCCCCGTGACGCATACCTTGCCCTTGGGGGGTTTCTTCATCTGATCCATTTGTTCTTACCTCTCCTTACAATGTTCTTACAAGAGCTCAATCCTTGTGTGAATTTATTTATTCACACAAGTTTGTGAAGAGGGGAGAAATGTTGAGTGAGTGAGTGAGAATTAGGTGAGTCATGCGAAAGGTTACAACTAAGGGGAGGTTGGTGAAGTGCTTTTCCAATTGCTGGGATGACAACAATTTCACAGTTGCATTTCCCACTTTACCTGATTTGGGTGGTCAATCTGAGTCGAATCTTAACCTCATAGTCGGCTATGAGTTCAAACGGGGTTAATCGCCTCGCTTGTATTCACTGTCCCGTGAAAACTACACATTTTTAATGAGGTTAAATGGAATTGCATCCAAATAAGCAAAAGGTAATATATAAACAACATAAGAGAAGAACACAACATCAACATACAGCAGCTATTACACAGGACTTGTATCATGTTGTCTAGGATTAAGTTTTTGGTCCCATAATTGCATTCATAAGATAAAGTTCTATATGCTTATTTTACAGTATGGATATGAAGGGATGGGATCTACAAATCTCCTTGCTAGCTAGTGATTCTCAGGCTTTCATATCCCGTTGCAATCTCCTGCAGAAAAAGTTCATTCATATCACAAGAATTATACTACAAAACTTCACAGTATTCAATTAATCAGAGGGACTCTGTTATACTCCATTCTTACCTGGAGCTTCGCTTGGCTAGAAAACGAGCACTTCGAAGTAACGGCCCGCCCCTCGTCCACCATCCACCCAACTTCACACAAAACCTCGCCATTTTCAATCGCTTTCGCCGAACACCACAGATTCTTCGGTAGTAATACGAGGTTTTGATCATCCCTCGTCGTCTCACGCTCGCACTTCCCTCCAAGTTCTTGGACTTTCGCCTTCGTTAAACACAGCCATGAATCAAAGCATGTCAAATATATATACGTAGATATAAACTTAATACTGTATGCTTACATTGAGAGAAAGCTGATCAGTTGTAGGAAAGGAGGCGACAAGATGGGCCCCGCTCCAACTACCGCTAACCAGCGAGCCTTCGAGGGGCTCAGTGGCTGCAAACGCTGTATCGCGTATAGAACAACCGCCCAGCTGATCACCGTTTCTGAACGGCCCATACCACTGTTCGAGGAAAACCTTAACACCCAACAATTTCAAACGATCGCCATTTTCGTTTTCTTGCAGCTGAAGCAGCTGAATCACTCTAGCCCGCGATTTGTTCTCCCCCATACTATTAGGTTGGGCCAAGCAGTGTTCGAGCTCGAATTTTGTATTAGTAGTCGAAGCAGTTGAAGGCCATAGGGCTACATACGATCCATTAGATTGATAAGCAAATGCGTTCGCTGTAGATATGGTTCTTTCGTCGATGGAGTAGGTCGTAGCAGCATCTGCCTCGCATCCAACGGTTGGGAGAAGCTTGATCGTTTTGTAGAAGAAGGAGAACGAAGAAGGTTCTTTTTCGACTCCGTTTTCTAATGGTGATGATTGGGCGAGCGTAGGGCACTGAGTTTGCCAATCGAAGACTTTGACTTCCCATTCGCGGTAGGCTTCGGGCGTCACCGATTCGGGTAGCTCCACGGGTTTTCCTTGGGTCGTGAAATCCGCCCGAACCCATCCCATTCGCCCGAGACGTTTTCGCAAAACTGTTCCCATGTACTGCCTAGTTTATTGTCTGCGAGGCATTTTCACAAACAGTTGGATTGCATTGGCCGTCAATCACAGAGAAAAATGCATACAGTTATGCATGAGATTAAAATATCAATTAGCTTACTAAATAATCGTAATCAAGCACCAGCGAATCATAGGATGAGTATGATTTCATTAGCTACTTACTTACCAGTAATAATCGCGGGCGATGCCGAAGAAACGCGAACAGGGGAAGCAAGAACGTGTCTTTGAGTAGCGATGAGGCAATCGCTCTGAAACGGAAGCTGTTTGAGTGGATTCGCAGAATGTAATGAGGAGATGGAGTTCTTGGTGCGTGTAATAATGGAAGCTGCGTTGAAGAAGATGGACGACATTTCTATCGTCCTTTCCTTCCTTAAGAGTTAATATTTTTTATCACAATATCTACAAAACACAGTCGCATATATTATATTTTTATTTATTTATCAAGGAATTTTTAAAATTAAAGTACATTCACCACCACTCAAATCAACTCCATTCGTATCTCTCCAAGAAAGGTGTCCACTTAGTATAATATCACAAAACAGGAATAATCTAACTTTCTCTCTCTATTAGGGTTTTCTCTCATCTCTCTCTACACCAGCAAGCCGCCGCACAAAAAAACGGGTCTTTCTCCCCCATCCTCCATTAATGGAGGTGGGGGAGGTCTTTTCTTATTTCCATTTTCTGGTTTTTCCTTCTCTTTTGTCTTGTTTTTCTTTCAATAAGGCACGCTCCGCTCCACCTCCGCTTGCCGGCGTCTCTGTCTCCGCCCGTGGGCCAGCCTCCGCTAGCCCCTCTGTCGCCTTCGCTCCACCTTCACGCGCCACCGTCTCCCCGTTTCCGCAGGTCACCCGCCCGACGCCGGCTTGCCTGGTGGCTGTCGCCATCATCACCACCCACCGCTCGGCCGCTTGTGCCGGGCGGGTTCTCCTCGGGGAAGACACTCCTTTCGGAGTTTCTTCTCTTTGTAGGAGTTTTTTCCTCCCCTCGTGGGAGCTTTTCCCTCCCCTGTGTGGGAGCTTTTCCTCCTTTCGTGGAGGTTTCTCCCTTTTTAGGGATTTGAGAACGGATACTGTGCTATCACCAGTAATTACGCAATAGAAATAGTCAGTTTGTTGTAACATGGTTATTGCTCTGTTGTATCTTTGTATCCATCTTGGATTGATGAAATGAAATCCTTTCGATCAAAAAAAAAAAAAAAGAAAGGTGTCCACTTTCGTTTCAAAAAAAAAAAGGTTACTACTCTGTCTTTTGATTTTTAAAACAATTAGTCGCTGCTTTTTCAGTTCAGTGGATATTGTGATTTCATTAAAAGATTATATATATCAAATAATTCATTTGTTGGGAATTGGCTAGACAATATTTCACCCTATCATCTGAATAGGGACTAAGTGTCCCTTCTTTCACTTGAAAATGACTGTTAATTTTTCTACATGACAATTGCCAAACTGCCTACCCAAACCGACCACACCTAGTTACATTTTAAAAAAGAAATCTAGTAATTTTGTTCTATCTTAATTTCACGAACTATTTTTAATGATTTTAATTCGAACTGGTGAACTCTTTCGCCAATCCTTATGGGACGCAAACTATTTTGATTACTTGCAGTAAAATGCTTCAATGTTTATAAATATGATGCAACTTTTTGGTCTATAATTTTTTCTTCAAGTTTCAAGAACCAATTCTCAACTATATTTGATTTTACATTACCTACACATCACAATTTCCAATTTCATGGATAAAAAAACAACTTCTCATCTCATATTTTTAATAATCCATTATTAATATTTAATAGTACCTTCTTTCCTTTAGTTCTAGACTACGCAAGTCTTTCTTTGTAACCCCCAAGTTCAAAAACCTACAAAATCGAGTGTAAATAAAAATCGGGTTAATTTTTTTTTTGGTCCCGTAAATTTGGGGGGTTAGCGATCTTAGGACATGTAACTTACGGGTTGGCAATTTATGCCCAATATCTTTCAAAATTTGGCAATTTATAGACAATCCCGTCGGAACCCTAGTTTTTATATCACGTGACCCGCACGTGGGTCGATTTTAAATCGGAATTCTGACGTGGCAACGGGATTGCTGACATCACGCGTGGGGTAATTTAACACGTCATTAAAAAATATACTCGTGGCGCCACGTCGGATAAATAAAAAATAAAGAAAGAACAAAAAGAAAGAATTACGTGAGAAATCATTTCTGTCACCACACTTCAAAGATCGAACCCTCTCATTTTTCAATCCTGTTGGAGAAATATTCCCCCAAATCAACACACCCACAAAGTGTTGATTTGAACTCGCCACGTTTTCTGCTGTGAATCTCGCTCGTCATTCCCACAATTTTTCTTCAATTGCGATTTAGGGCTTGCGAGGGAGAGTAATAATGTCCTCCATCCAAAGTAGTTTGTACTGCCACTGTAGCAGACCAGCGTGTTTGAGGACTTCATGGACTGAGAAAAACCCAGGTCGCCGATTCCACTCTTGTCGGGATTACAAGGTGACTTAGGACAAAAATTCGTTTTTTCTTTCAGGTCCTTTTTATTTTCTTGATGGTGATAGCAAGTTTGAATTTTAATTGTCTAAAAGTGTTTGTTTCAGAATAATGGGACTGTGTTTGTTGCTTTGTTTGCAGAATAATGGGTGTGGGTTTTTTGAATGGGAGGATCCTCCCCTATGTTCTCGATCGAAGAATATTGTAGTCGATTTGTTGGGAAAGATTTCATTGATTGAAAAGGAGAAGGAGAAGCTGCAGCAAGAGCTTCAAACATTGCAGAAAAAGATGAAAAAGATGACTAAAGAAGTTACACGAAACCAACGGATGACCACCATGTATCGCAACGTAGCACTTGCATGTGTTTGCTTTATTTTCGTGTATTGGGCGATTTCTCATGTTTTCACTACTAAGTATGTGATGTATCGTCAACTAGTGCGTTAAGGTACAAGCTGTATCGACTGAATTGTTGTATTTGCTATTGATAAGTTCGGATTTTACATGAGTTTTATGTCCCGTAAAGTGTGTTTTCGATGGTTACATGTCCCGTAATTAGACCATAACGGTAAAGTCAATAAGCATACGGTCTAAAGGACAAAAGCAACAAAACATTCCCAAAATAACAACAGAGCATAAACATCAAAATATTCCATAATATTCCACAAACATCAAAATAAACCAGACAGAGGTGTTATGGCTTTTTCTTCTTGGAAGATTCTTCGTTGGCAGCCATCATGCCTCTAATGTGTCGAATTAAGGATGATCTGGTGTGCACGGATGGAGCTTGAGTTTGTGAGGATTGAGTTGCAGGGTCAGCCCTTGAAGATGTACTCTTTGATTGCATCATTTGATGATGCATGTTAGGTGCCTTTTGTACTCTTTGAGATGCAGTGTAGGTCATTTGAGGTGATGGAACTTCTGAAACTGCTGAAACTTGAGCAGGTCTAGGTGGTATGAAAGCTCCCTTCCTTTTTCCTTTTCTCTTTTCCTACATCAACAATAATAGTAAGATAATGCAATCCATAAGTTCATAAGTTATTAGACATAAAATAGACCTGTTGCGGATTGACACTATCATTGGAGACCACTGAGGCAGTCCCAATTGGATCTACTTCAGCTGTGTTAGATGGTGCAATGGTCGACTCCACATTATCTCTCAATTGATCGGACCCTTTACAAGTCCTTAAGTTATGGCCAGTTTGACCACACTTGCTGCATTTCACAGTCACTTGCCTTCTCTTGGATTTCAGCACTTGAACCACAGATTTTCCTTTCTTGCATTTCATCACAGCCTCATCACTTTCCCTTCTTCTAGCCTTGGCAGGTCTACCGGGCCTTCTTCCAAAGTTAGGCGGCAGCGGAGGTAGAAATGGTGTTTCCTCCCACAATAAACTGCCACTTATCCCCATAATTGCAGGTGCATAAGCCCTCTTGTAAGCTGCTACAGAATAGCACTCATCCACATAATGTTCAGCATCTTTGTGTTGATCATATATAGCACATAATGCATGGTTGCAGGGTATCCCGGTCAGATCCCACTTTCTACAAGTACATGTGTGTCTTGATAGGTCCACCACATATTGACCACCATTAATCTCGCTGACTTGGTAGTGAAAATCATCTGATTTCAGTGGAATCAGATCAGGCAACTTGGCAGCATGTTTTTTTAGAATCTTCTTTATCCTCGGGCATATTCCGTTGTCATCCCATTTTGTGTTGGCACGGTCCCGGTTTTCTTGCAACCGCTTCACAAGAAATTCTCTTATCCACTCCAACATTGTTAGGATCGGCATTTCTCTGGCCTCTAAGATCACGCTGTTGAATGTCTCGCAGCCGTTATTCAAGAGCATGTCACATTTTGTTTCTGATTTGAAGTGGCTGCGACACCATTGCTCGGGTGGCTTGTCATTAAACCAATCCGCAGCTTCTTGTTGTAAACATGCCAGCTCTCTCATTGCCACTTTCCAACCACCAACTGTAGAAGCTTTAGCAACATTCCACATCTTCACTTTGTATTCTAATCCCCGAAAGCCTGCATTCTTGAAATTATTGTACAGGTGCCGAACACAGAATCTGTGTTCTGAAAGTGGTAAGACATTTTGCACAGCCTGTATAAGCCCCTTTTGTTTGTCACTAATCAAGGTATACTTGCTTTGATTCTCAATTCCCAAATCATTCTTAAGAATCAGTAGAAACCATTGCCAAGTTTCAAAACTCTCATTCTTCACCACTGAGTAGCAAATAGGATATAAGTTGTTGTTAGGATCTACTCCAACAGCAACAAGCAATATACCACTATTCGGTCCCTTCAAATGACAGCCATCCAACCCAATAAACTTCCTACATCCAGATAGAAATCCATCTTTTAGTGCTTTAAAACACACATAAACTCTGTCAAACCTGCTTTCTCCTGCCACGTCTTCAGTTCCTAACACCACTGTAGATCCAACATTAGTTCTTCTTAATTCCTCTGCATAATCCCATAACTTGGCATATTGATCCACGGGGTCTCCTTCAAGGATTTTCAAAGCCCGTCTCTTAGCTCTTGCAGCCTGGTCAGACGAGATCTTGACCCTCAGATCAGCACTAGCATCTGTTCTAAAGCCTTTCGCACTCCTTTTAGGATCAGATTTGAAGGCAGCCAAATATTTTTCAGCAAGCCATGGAGATTTCAAGTTCTTCACTTCATAAGAGGCTGGACAATCATGGACAGGATTGTAATTCACAATCTGCCATGTGCGTTCTTCACCCTTCTTATGTGCATGAACTCTCCACTTGCATCCTTTTTTCTTGCATTTGCCATACATTCTCCTAGTATCATTCTTTGGGATCCAAATATTCCTCTTATGTTTAATTGCATGCGAGTGTAGGGCCTTTCTGAACTCAACCTTGTTGCTGAAAATCATCCCCAACTCGAATTGTGGATCATAAACCGTACAAGGATTGAACACCGGGACATTAGACTCATCCTCATCATCAGCAGACAACTTGTGATCATGCAATTCACAATCACTTGCCATCAGATCATCCTCTGTTTCACTCCCACCGACATCATCCTCCGCAACATCTTCATTTGATTCACTTCCCGTTTCATCATCCTCTGTTTTATCATAATTTTCCTCCAAAAATGTCTCATCCTCTTCCTCATCATCACTAACCAAATCATCGGCAGACAGCTCTTTTCCAACTAAATTATCAACAGGCAGCTCCACCCCAATCCTCTCAGCTTGTTCTTCACTGAGGTTATCCACTTCATCTCCAACCCTACCACTAAGCCCATCCCCCAACACCTCAACATACAAATGAACCTCTCTTGACGCGTATGACTTTTCAATCAGTTCTTTCATCTGACTATTCTCAACAATCAACTGAAATCCCTTCTCTCTATTATAGTACCTTTTCAACCCCAATATTCCCGATTCATCGGCCAATTTACCCACATTGTTTAAGGTTAACAACTGACCGTTAACGTAATCCCATATGCTAACAGTTCCACCCAAGTAACCTATCTCAGGTACGTGCTGAAATTTCCCACCCGAATGAAATGTCACTGTGATACTATGTGTCTCAGGATCTGCAAACAAACAAACGAAAATTAGAGGTCTAAACACAAATTTTTGCTGACGGAAGCTTCAAAATATGCAAATGATAAACTTCAAACTTACGATATAATGGCGGAGGCATGTTGAGGTGTCGCTCAGTTCGCCTTTTACAAGTCGCCCATGGAATCGCCATCTCATCAGCTGCAGACTACACAAGAAATGGGCTCAAATCTCTTTTACTAGGGAAGAGTGATTTTCGATGGATTGTCAATTGAAGGAGGGGGGACCGATTTAGGTATTCTGCAAAGTGAAAAGGGAGTTAATCGATTTTTTTGAGCTCACATAATTCTTTTTCTTTTTGTTGTTTCTTTATTTTTTTCATTTTTTATTTATCCAACATGGCATCGCTTATTTATCCAACGTGGCGCCACACGTATATTTTTAAATGACGTGTTAAATTACCCCACGCGTGACGTCAGCAATCTCGTTGCCACGTCAGAATTCCGATTTAAAATCGACCCACGTGCGGGTCACGTGATATAAAAACTAGGGTTCCGACGGGATTGTCTATAAATTGCCTAATTTTGAAAGATATTGGTCATAAATTGCCAACCCGTAAGTTACATGTCCTAAGAATGCTAACCCCCCAAATTTACGGGACCAAAAAAAAATTAAGCCATAAAAATCCAAGAAAATCATCGCAATTCGCAATTACAACCAAGATTAACAGTTCTGAAAAAAGCTATACTCTTTTCGGTCCCTCTCTGTGTGGAATCTGCTATATGTTCTTTAGTAGTTAGTTCGTGTTGCGGAGATCTTCGTTCGTTCAGGACATAGCCGTGGGATGTATTCAATCGTCGGATGATTGGAATTGGAACCACAAATTAAGAGTCGTAAACCATTTACGATGGCGATCCGAGGGGTTGATTTTAAGTGGTAGGTTGTTTAAATCTGTATTTATTTTACTCTGAACATGTGGCTTTTTGGTTAATTGGTCAATTTTGTGACTCCCAGTTGTAATATCAGTGCGATTCTTGTTGCAGGTACGATGGATTTTTCCTGTCGATGCTTGCTACAAGCATGTATCCTTTTTTAATTTAACGTTTCTCTTTTCTGCCATGTGTTTTGAGTCCATGTCCTGATGGAAAGGATCTGTCTTGAGTAAGTCTTTTGCATATAGGTATGATTATGTCTTATGATATAGTGTGATTTCAGATTGTTTCTTAACTACTTTATCACTAGAATAATAGTTGCAATCAACTGGGAGAAATATCATCTGTGTACTTATCCGCTACATATATGGATCGTGGTTAGTCACTTTTGAGAATTCCTTGTTTTCTTCTATGACATTTGTCGATTCTTTCTGGTATCCTGAGCCATCTTACGTAATAATCTGTTTTCTCCTTCCCGTTTGTAGGTTGACTATACTACTGTATTTATTTTCCGGGTCTTGATGTTTGTGGATAATGGGTTGGCTGATGGAATGGGATTGTAAGAATCCTTTTTACCTTTTTCAAACTGTCATATATTATTATCCCATTCGTGCTCATTCAAAGTCAGTCAATGCAATGTTTTGTCGGCATTGCAGATTCTTAAATACTTCGCTGAGAAGTACATACATACACACACACACATTATATCATATATAGGCTCGTTTTTGTTTTGTTCTTCGCACGTATATTTACTTGTTGTGGCCTCAGGGATCTTGGTTGGCAGCAGAGATACGCTCGTTTTGTTGGAAGAATTGTTGTACTGTCTATTCTTGTCCTTCTACTCTACCCCTTCCTTTTGGTTTGGACTATTATTGGCACTCTATGGTTCACTCGCGCAAGAAGTTGTGTAAGTTTCCTTCCATTCTTGACTCTAAGAGCAATTATTGCATACTATTACGCAGACGTAAATGTGACTATTGTGCAGTTGCCTGAAGATGGCCAGAAATGGGGTTTCCTCATTTGGCTTCTTTTCAGCTACTGTGGGCTTATGTGCATCGTATGCATCTGCATTGGAAAGGTTAGTGCCATATCTATGTGATTCATTACATGAGAAAAAATATACACCGATGCACTCGTTACCTCGTTCTCAACTCTTATTTTCTTCATCACAGTGGACGACTCGAAGGCAGGCACACCAATTACGCGCCCAACAAGGGATCCCTGTTTCGGAATACGGCGTAAGCTCTTTGAAATGATTTTGGACAATACTTCATTTACTTACATATATACCCGTGACTCTCCTTTTCTTCTCAAAGAGGTCAATTCAGTATCGGTTTTCTTACCTTTAGGTTTTGGTCGACCTCGTTCGTGTCCCAGATTGGGCTTTCGAAGCCGCGGGCCAAGAAATGAGGGGCATGAGCCAAGATGCTGCTACATATCACCCAGGGCTTTACTTGACCCCAGCCCAGGTTCAAAAAGTCTTTTTCTTTCAAAGTGCCGTAAACTCAAACTCGATAAAACCATCACATCATTACTCAAAATGCCATAAAAACTTGATTTTTACATCATCGCCTAAGACTCCACTATATATGTTCTTCAGAGAGAAGCAGTCGAGGCACTCATTCAAGAACTCCCAAAATTTAGGCTCAAGGCAGTTCCCACCGACTGCAGCGAGTGCCCCATTTGCCTCGAAGAGTTCCACGAAGGGAATGAGGTAATCATATATGGTCCTAAATACGATTTTCTTTTCTTACGATAAAATTCTTCTTACATAAACACAAAACAGGTAAGAGGGCTCCCATGCGCACACAACTTCCACGTGGAGTGCATCGACGAGTGGCTTCGACTGAACGTAAAGTGCCCGAGATGTCGTTGCTCGGTGTTTCCTAACCTTGACTTAAGTGCGCTGTCGAGCATTCAGACGGATATAGAGAGGTCATCGTCCACTACTACCAACATCGTCACTACAGCTCAGTATGTAAGGAGCCAGCCGCCGAGCCATAGCTACCTTTTGAGATTGCAGGGATTGTTAAGGCAGGCTCATTCTGAGAACGGTGGCTCGACGAGCGATGTAGAGAGCGTTGAAGCTCATGCGAGCCATGGCTCGGAGACGGTTCAGGTGGTGGTTGAAGGGTCGGGTCGGGCTCGGGCGTGAGAGAAGTGTAAGTGAACATAGAAAGAGGCTTTAATGTGTGGACTAGTCTGAACTTTTCTTTTTTTGTGCTTGAGTGGGGTTTTGCTCGTAATTTGATGATCCCAACCTAACAAGAGTTTGGTGTGTTGGTACCGTATGATGTATATGTGTATGCTTATGCTGCTCGACAATAAAAATTCTAAAATCAAGACTTTTTTTCTAGACTATTGACTGGGAATATAGCCTATCGATCAAGATGTTAAAATTTGCATCTTATTCATGGCGTTATTACGCTCAGCTCAGGCCCATATGTGTGTTCTGAATTTGGATTGAGAAACCCAGAAAAAGATTTCATTGGGATGAACAAAAACCCTTTTAATTCTTGAAAATTTATTGCAAGTTCTTCAAGAAAAAAAGAAACTTTTCGAAAAATTTAAGAAAATACCCTAATGCTAGTTCTGAGAACCCGAGGCAAGAGGAAGACAGAAGTGATCGTTCATTCTTTTTTTTTTTGACTTGGCGAGAACAGAAAATTAATTTGTAACGAAACGCTGCGAACTTCCCTTTTGCCTCCACCAATGAGTGGCACTGGCACTCGTCTATCTCAAAAAGTGATTCATATGCGTTGTACGATAATTCGGTTGATCGTGATTTTTGGGAACAACATAGATTGGAAGGCAAGAGAAGGTTAGTAGTGTGTTGATATGGAAGTATGTAAATGTCCATCATTATGTATTTGTTAGGAGTTTCGATCATTGTATGTTAATATTGCGCTTCCTTGAAGATTGGAATGCTCTGTGGCCTTACGTCGTATTTGTTGAAAGTCCTAATTTGCAACTAGGAATGCATGTGAACAAGACAATTAGACAAGCCAAACAAAAACATTATCTAGACAAGACATGATCTAGACAAGAAAATCAGCAGCTTGGTCGTTTGTGCTGATGAACTCCAAACTGATCTCTCCTTTGCTCACCATGTCTCTTATGAAATGGTGCCTCATCTCAATATGTTTTGCCCTTGAATGGAACACCGGATTTTTAGTCATAGCAATGGTTGACATATTGTCACAATAGATTATTGTAGGTTGTTCTTGAACTTGCTGTAAATCTGCTAAAAGTCTGCGCAACCATATCGCCTCGCAAGTAGCGTCTGTGGCGGCGATATATTCAGCTTCCGCTGTAGAGAGTGCGACCGTCTTTTGCTTTTTCCAACTCCAGGTAATTATATTAGTGCCCATGCAAAATAAGTATCCCGAAGTACTCTTTCGATCATCTAAAGAACCTGCCCAATCACTGTCAGTAAATCCGATCAGATTATTTTTGCTCTCTTTTACATACCTGATGCCTGATTTTTGCTTCCTTGAAGATAACGAAGAACTCTTTTAGCCGCTGAAAAATGAATGTGACTTGGCTCGTTCATGAATCTGGAGATCAAACTAACGGCATGCACAATGTCCGGCCTTGTGTTTGTGAGATAGATCAGAGAGCCAACAAGACTTCGAAAAATTTTACCATCAACCTTCGCAGCTCCATCAGATTTCAAAAATTTATCGTTGACAGACATAGGAGTAGAAACAGGCTTGCAGTTTTCCATACAAAATTTTTTCAAAAGATCTTCTGTATATTTCTCTTGAGAGATAAAGATTTCACCTTTAGATTGTTTGACCTGAATTCCGAGAAAGTACTTCATCGCCCCTAGATCTGTCATCTCGAACTCGTTCATCATATTTGCTTTGAAAGCTTCGACCTCCGATTCTTTGGTTCCTAAATAGATAAGATCATCAACATATATGCAGACAATCATAAAATTCTCACCATTTTTCTTTACATATAGAGAATGGTCGTTTGGACTTTGAGAAAATCCATTTCTTTGAAAATATCCATCAATTTTCTTGTTCCATGCTCGCGGAGCTTGCTTCAATCCGTATAGCGCTTTTTTGAGTCGATATACTTTATCTTCTTTTCCTTGTATTTCGAACCCTTGAGGTTGTTGCACGTAGATTTCCTTGTCGAGTTCGCCATTTAGGAAGGCTGATTTGACGTCAAGTTGAAACACTTGTAGTTCTAGTTGTGCCGCAAGAGCAAGTACTAGCCGAATAGTCTCCATTCGTACAACAGGCGCAAAAGTCTCGTTGAAGTCCACTCCTGGTTGTTGAGCGAATCCCTTGGCAACGAGTCGAGCCTTATGTTTCTGTATGCTTCCATCTTCGAGCAGTTTCGTTTTGAAAATCCATTTGAGACCAATTATATCTTTATGCTCCGGTAGGTCCACCAATTCCCAAGTTTTGTTCTTTTCGATCATTGTGATTTCTTCTTCCATAGCCTTTATCCACACGTCTTGTTTTGCAGCAACTTCAAAGCTACTTGGCTCAACTGTGGAGAAAGCAACTTCGCAAGTTTCATAAATATTGCTTAAAGATCGAGTTTTTCTTACCGGCGAGTCTGAGTTTTCTCCTCCTGAATTTGATAAAGAAGGTCCGGGACTTTGAGGTGGAGTTGCTACTACATTTTCTTCTTCGCCATTGGTTGGTTCAAAAAATTCATTTGGAGAAAATTGTTGTGAGGAATTTTCTCCCCAACTCCATTTAGCCATTTCATCAAATATTACATCTCTCGAAATAACGAGCTTGCAATTTAGAGGATTATAAAGACGATAGCCTTTGGACTCATCGCTGTAGCCAATAAATATGAGTTTTTCACCTTTTGTGTCAAGCTTGTCTCGATTTGGAGCTGAGATATGTGAATACGCAATGCTACCAAAAATCTTCAAATGATCAACCACGGGTTTCCTCTTGTGCCAAGCTTCGAAAGGCGTTTTATTCCGTACAGCTTTCGTCGGACACCTGTTCAAAATATAAATAGAAGTATGAACAGCCTCAGCCCAGAAATTTTTAGGTAATCCTTTGCCGATCATCATGCTCCTTGACATTTCAGCGATTGTACGATTTTTTCTTTCGGCGACTCCGTCCTGTTGAGGACTTCTTCGAACCGTGAGTTGCCTCTGAATACCGTTTTCCTTACAATATTCCATGAACGGATGATATATAAATTCTCCTCCTCGATCCGTTCTGAGTGTCTGAATTTTATAATGACTCTGTTTCTCAACAAGAGCCTTAAACTTCAGAAAAGTAGCAAATGCTTCGGATTTTTCATTTAGAAAATAAACCCACATCATCCTTGTAAAATCATCAACAAACAGAATGAAGTATTTTTTGTTACCGAGAGATGGAGTTCTCGTCGGTCCCCAGATATCCGCATGAACAAGTTCCAGCGGTTCCTTCGCTCGCCAAGTTGTTTTTGGAAACGGAAGTCGGTGCATTTTGCCATATACGCAACCTTCACATATTTCTGTTTGTTGATCAATATTTGGTAGACCTATCACCATGTTCTTTTGCTTGAGCAGCTTCAACCCCTTGCCGTTGAGATGTCCGTATCTCAAATGCCAAAGTTGAGATTGCTCTAAATTTTCTCCCTTGAACGCCACTTTCTCTTGAAGAGGAATGATCATTGGAAACACCTTGTTTGGACTCATAGGAACATAAGCAATAGTATTGTTGCCTTTCTTATCAAAAATTCTGCATTTTCCATCATCGAAAAATACCGAATATCCCTTCTCCAATAATTGCCCAACACTAAGAAGATTACTCGTAAGATTTGGCACATAAAGAACTCCTTGAATGAGTTTTTTGTTACCTTCTTTAGTTTGGACTGCAATAGTTCCCTTTCCTTCAGCCTTGTGTAGCTTGCCATCGCCGAGTTTTACCTCCGACGAAAAATTTTGATCAAGCTCAACGAACAACGTCCTTTCTCCGGTCATATGGCTGCTACACCCACTGTCCAAATACCACATACATGATGGTTGATGTTGATCCGTCATGCAAGAAAATAATTGCTCTCCGGCGTCTTTGATGAAATTTGCTTTGTTTTTCTCCGACTTTTGTTGATACCAACAGTCTCTTTGAGAATGGTTGGCGTTTTGGCACTTCTTGCACTTGAACCGACAATCTTTTGTGTCGTGATTCGTTTTCTTTCAAATTCGGCAGCCGGCTTGTTGGTTTGAGTTTCCACCATTAGGCCTAAATTGACTAGGATGGCCTCGTCCTCTTCCTCTCATATGATTTGAACCGCCTCTTCCCTTGTAATGCCATGAAGTATTTTTGGTTCCTTGCATGTTCATCTTGGAGTCAAACGCTTGCTCCAGGGATTGATTTGAGGATTTGTTGAGGCGCTCTTCATGAACTTGTAATGAGCTTGTTAGTTCACGAAAAGTGAACTTGGTCAGGTCCTTCGACTCTTCGATCGCGGCGACGATATAGTCATATTTAGAGGGAAGACTCCTTTCGTCTTAATTGCAAATACTCTTTCTCCAGCTCATCCATCTCAGCGGCACTCTGTTCATTTCCATTCTCATCTTCCCTGTCATCATCCTCACTTCCATCTCCATGAGTGTCGGAATCTTCGTCCTCAGTTTCATCATCTTTAAGCTCATGTTCATTACCGAACTCATTATCACTGTCAACACTCATATTTGCATCTTCCATATCATCGTCAAATCCCATATCACTGTCACTCTCAGCAACCTTTCTAGCCTTGTTCTTCCCCATTATTCAAAGTCCACCTAACTTTTTGACGAATTATGATGGCTGACGGACGGACGGAAGCCGGAAAGGGTGTGGTCGTCTGGTTGGTGGCTGACCTGAAGCCGGCCGGTGAGCTGCGAGAACTGGTGACTGGTGGATGGAGCCCACGAGGACCAAGCTGCTGATTTTCTTACAAAAGCTATTTCTACGGAGAAATTTCAGAAGATCAAGGATGAGCTGAAGATTGCAAATTAAGAGGGAGTGTTGAAAGTCCTAATTTGCAACTAGGAATGCATGTGAACAAGACAATTAGACAAGCCAAACAAAAACATTATCTAGACAAGACATGATCTAGACAAGAAAATCAAAAGGAAAAGCAACATCCATGTTTTTCAATTATGTGTAGCTAGCTTGTCTATTTAGTTACTATATATATGCATGGTTTGTACTCGTTCAATATAATTCTAAGCAATCAATACAGTTCTCTTTAATATATCTCCAACAGTATTCACGAATCACGAATGGTTGTGTTTTTGTTTTTCTTTTATAAGTGTGTTGAGCTTAATTGGGTCTGTAATAAGCTTAGGTTTTGAAGGTTCTTTGTTGCTTTCATTTCAATGGGGTATCAGCGTCTTGGTAGTACAATACATTGAACAAAAAGGATACAATTGAATAGATAGTAATTTGATACCTATTTGTAGATGATCGTTGCTCCATTGGTCTGAAATACTGCTGAGCACGAACGACTGTGGTTAGGAGTTTTAATGCTTAAAAACCGATAGTACTGATTTTTTATTCGTTTCTTTTCTCAAGTGCACTTCTGGGTTGGGTTCAGCTCTACAGCCAGTAAGTTCCGATGTATGCAAGGACAATAAAGTATAAAAATCAAAATTGGAGTTATTTCGTTCGTCGTGGGAAATACTATGTTAGTTCTGCCATCCGTGGTTATTCTGCTCGGCTATGTTCAAGTTCTGCAATCATAGATTGCAGTATTACTACTGAGAGGCATATATCAAATACGTCGTTGTTAGGCCTAGCTTCTGAAAGAAGATGTACAGCATTGCATTCAAGGTTGGAATATAGTTGGAGAACCTCCTTGTTGAGATTATATAGTTCTGAAGGTGATGGAAAGAACGCAAGCGAAGATAATGAGCATGTTAAGGGGAACCGTTTGCATCTGCCTCGTGAGTGGTGGTTACGTTCTTCTTAGCCTTTTTTGTTGTAATATTATGTTGAATGACCACTTCAACCAAAAGCTTAAGTTCGAAGGGAGTGTATCATATTTTGATTCTATAACAAAAATCAATTTCATTCTTCTTGTAGTTGACCATATGTCAATTTTTACATGTAGCCTGGAAGTTGCAATCTTGAGGTTGAAGGATCAGGAAACAACGTCCAAAAAGACTTCACAGAATCTGAAGGTATTTTCTTCTTTTCGATAATAAGGGCCCTCATTAATTTGTCGAATAGACTCGAATCACTGTCTATGTATAAATGGGGCAACTCCACCTTACCCCAATTGATTTTAGAACGGAACCCTCTAATTTAACACCTTACAAGAAGCAAATTCAACTCATCGCTTAATTTGCTGCAGAATCTTGCTAAGGACGAGTATGAGAGTACCTTCATTTCAGCAGTCGTTCCGCCCGGCGAAGTAGGCGTCAAATTTGACGACGTGGGCGCACTTGAAGATGTGAAGAAGGCGTTGAACGAACTCGTCATTCTCCCAATGCGTAGGCCTGAGCTGTTCACCCATGGAAATCTGCTGCAGGTATATATATATATATATATGTATATATATATTATCAAATGATTTCTTGCGTTTTGCAAATTATAAACATGTTCGTCGATAGTGTTGGGGTTGAGGGGTAATATTTCGGGCCCAGCAGAATATTTGTTTTGGATCCGCGACGATTTATTTGGACAATATAAAAACCAAAATGACGCCGAAAGAGAACACGAGATTTTTACGTGGTTCGGCCAATACCGCCTACCTCCACGGAGAGCACCAGCTTTACTATATTGAGAATATTACACCGTACAAAATAACGCTCGTGTTTAAACCCAAACACGAGACCCCTTACCCACCCGGGTAATGTTTTTGTACCTATTCCCAACTACCCCAGTAAAACTAAAACCCGCTCTCACCCTTATCCACCCGGATAAGTTTACCTCTCACTATTACTCTCTAACTGAACTTCTCACTTGATTTGGGATGATAATAACTGAAGAATCCTCAGCCTATTTATAGATGTCTTCAGCTCTTCTGGACCACTCAAAACCGGTGGCCAGGAATCCGCCGCGTCGCCAGTTGATATGGGCCGCTCATTCTTTATCTTTAAGATTTTTCTTTTTCTTTTATATATATAAAATAATATTATTTTTTTTCTTCTTAGGCGGCTGGCCCAACAATTCTCCCCCGCCAGCCGCATCGACACCTACCCGAGCATCGTCTTCAGCACCGTCAAGCACTCATCCCATCGAGTCTGTCTGAGAGTAACCCGTTCGTAAATACCATGAACGTCCATTGGCCTTCCTCGTACCAGCTACACATATCCGAATCAAGAATTCATGTCCTACCCACTTGATTCTTCCTGCGGCCAATCCTATGTGCAGCTGTCGAACCGACTCTACCCGTCGATTCTGAAGAGGGACTTCGACGCAACCCCTTCTCCAGCAGGACTTCCCTTCTCACGATCGTCTGCCTTTCCACCACGCGCGCGCGACTTTCGTGAACCCATCGAAGTCAGAGTGTTTTGTACCACACTCCCGTCCAGACGATATAAACCTCCACGCTCTTCTCCCTTCAGTAGGACTTTTTCGCCATGTGTGATTTTACAGACTCCCCCTGCTATGAAACTCCCATAGCCCTTGGAATCTAACTGGCTCAAGGATATTAAATTCTTCCGTAACTTTGGGACAAAGATCACACCACCCAAAGCTCGAACCGCTCCGTCAGTCATTTTGATCTTCACAGTTCCGACACCACGAACCGCCTGACGGTATCCATCAGCCATGGAAACCGAACCTCTTCGTATCTTGTGGAACGTATCAAAATATTTTCTTTCGGAGCAAATATGGTACTTCGACCCCGAATCAAATATCCATTCATCCTGAGAACGAGCGTCATCGTTGTAGACTGTGAGAAAGTCTACAACATCATCCGTATCCTGTGCTATCATGGTTGTGGAATTTTTCTCGCCGTTCTTGTCCTTCCTCCAAGTCGGACAATTCCTCTTGATGTGTCCCGGCTCACCACACTTGTAGCACACGATGCCCTTCCCGCCATCCTTTGATTTGGACCTGCTGCTACCTCCAAATTCCCTGGCGTGAAACCTTCTTCTACGATTCTCCCCTTGTATAGCCAACGTCGAATTTTGACTATCCCCATAATTTGATCGTCTCCTCTTTTCATGCGCCAAAAGAGTTGACTGCACATCCACCATCTTCACCGTCGTCTTTCCGTACAAGATGGTTGTGACCAAATTATCATAAGAATCAGGAAGCGATGTAAGAAGTAAAAGGGCTTTATCTTCTTCCTCTAACTTTACATCAACTTTTATAAGTTGATCCACAAGTCCGTTGAACACGCTAATGTGATCCATGAGATTCCCACCTTCCTCTATCTTCAGCCGGTACAGCTCACGCTTCAGATCCAACTTTGTGGTTAAGTTTTTCCCGAGGTGCAGCTCCTCCAACTTTGCCCACAAGTCTGGTGCAGAATCCTCATTAACAACGTTATTAATAATGTTATCCGCAATGTACAGACGGATTGTGCTGACACATCTTGACCCCAAATCCTCCCAGTCTTCTTGTGTCATTTTCTCCGGCTTTCCCTTTTCCCCTTTCAAAGCCTTAGCCAACCCTTGATGAACAAGAATATCCTTCACTCGTCTCTGCCACAGAGTGAAACTCCCCGTACCATCAAATTGCCGCACTTTGAAACTACTTTCCGTCGCCATTATCCTTGCAGAGATTCAACAGCTTTGCCCAACACAACAATAGCTCCCCCGTAACGAAAAACCTTTTTGATATCTTTTTCTGATGTGGAAGATCAGACAAAGCTGCAACCACAGAGCATACTCAGAATATCAATTAGGCTTGGCTCTGATACCACTTGTTGGGGTTGAGGGGTAATATTTCGGGCCCAGCAGAATATTTGTTTTGGATCCGCGACGATTTATTTGGACGATATAAAAACCAAAATGACGCCGAAAGAGAACACGAGATTTTTACGTGGTTCGGCCAATACCGCCTACCTCCACGGAGAGCACCAGCTTTACTATATTGAGAATATTACACCGTACAAAATAACGCTCGTGTTTAAACCCAAATCCGAGACCCCTTACCCACCCGGGTAATGTTTTTGTACCTATTCCCAACTACCCCAGTAAAACTAAAACCCGCTCTCACCCTTATCCACCCGGATAAGTTTACCTCTCACTATTACTCTCTAACTGAACTTCTCACTTGATTTGGGATGATAATACTGAAGAATCCTCAGCCTATTTATAGATGTCTTCAGCTCTTCTGGACCACTCAAAACCGGTGGCCAGGAATCCGCCGCGTCGCCAGTTGATATGGGCCGCTCATTCTTTATCTTTAAGATTTTTCTTTTTCTTTTATATATATAAAATAATATTATTTTTTTTCTTCTTAGGCGGCTGGCCCAACAATTCTCCCCCGCCAGCCGCATCGACACCTACCCGAGCATCGTCTTCAGCACCGTCAAGCACTC
Organism: Craterostigma plantagineum; assembly: GCA_027422505.1. NCBI lineage: Eukaryota > Viridiplantae > Streptophyta > Magnoliopsida > Lamiales > Linderniaceae > Craterostigma > Craterostigma plantagineum. The sequence continues at coordinate 10,460,624 of JAPQWV010000012.1, read as the reverse complement.
ATCCCATCGAGTCTGTCTGAGAGTAACCCGTTCGTAAATACCATGAACGTCCATTGGCCTTCCTCGTACCAGCTACACATATCCGAATCAAGAATTCATGTCCTACCCACTTGATTCTTCCTGCGGCCAATCCTATGTGCAGCTGTCGAACCGACTCTACCCGTCGATTCTGAAGAGGGACTTCGACGCAACCCCTTCTCCAGCAGGACTTCCCTTCTCACGATCGTCTGCCTTTCCACCACGCGCGCGCGCGACTTTCGTGAACCCATCGAAGTCAGAGTGTTTTGTACCACACTCCCGTCCAGACGATATAAACCTCCACGCTCTTCTCCCTTCAGTAGGACTTTTTCGCCATGTGTGATTTTACAGACTCCCCCTGCTATGAAACTCCCATAGCCCTTGGAATCTAACTGGCTCAAGGATATTAAATTCTTCCGTAACTTTGGGACAAAGATCACACCACCCAAAGCTCGAACCGCTCCGTCAGTCATTTTGATCTTCACAGTTCCGACACCACGAACCGCCTGACGGTATCCATCAGCCATGGAAACCGAACCTCTTCGTATCTTGTGGAACGTATCAAAATATTTTCTTTCGGAGCAAATATGGTACTTCGACCCCGAATCAAATATCCATTCATCCTGAGAACGAGCGTCATCGTTGTAGACTGTGAGAACGTCTACAACATCATCCGTATCCTGTGCTATCATGGTTGTGGAATTTTTCTCGCCGTTCTTGTCCTTCCTCCAAGTCGGACAATTCCTCTTGATGTGTCCCGGCTCACCACACTTGTAGCACACGATGCCCTTCCCGCCATCCTTTGATTTGGACCTGCTGCTACCTCCAAATTCCCTGGCGTGAAACCTTCTTCTACGATTCTCCCCTTGTATAGCCAACGTCGAATTTTGACTATCCCCATAATTTGATCGTCTCCTCTTTTCATGCGCCAAAAGAGTTGACTGCACATCCACCATCTTCACCGTCGTCTTTCCGTACAAGATGGTTGTGACCAAATTATCATAAGAATCAGGAAGCGATGTAAGAAGTAAAAGGGCTTTATCTTCTTCCTCTAACTTTACATCAACTTTTATAAGTTGATCCACAAGTCCGTTGAACACGCTAATGTGATCCATGAGATTCCCACCTTCCTCCATCTTCAGCCGGTACAGCTCACGCTTCAGATCCAACTTTGTGGTTAAGTTTTTCCCGAGGTGCAGCTCCTCCAACTTTGCCCACAAGTCTGGTGCAGAATCCTCATTAACAACGTTATTAATAATGTTATCCGCAATGTACAGACGGATTGTGCTGACACATCTTGACCCCAAATCCTCCCAGTCTTCTTGTGTCATTTTCTCCGGCTTTCCCTTTTCCCCTTTCAAAGCCTTAGCCAACCCTTGATGAACAAGAATATCCTTCACTCGTCTCTGCCACAGAGTGAAACTCCCCGTACCATCAAATTGCCGCACTTTGAAACTACTTTCCGTCGCCATTATCCTTGCAGAGATTCAACAGCTTTGCCCAACACAACAATAGCTCCCCCGTAACGAAAAACCTTTTTGATATCTTTTCTGATGTGGAAGATCAGACAAAGCTGCAACCACAGAGCATACTCAGAATATCAATTAGGCTTGGCTCTGATACCACTTGTTGGGGTTGAGGGGTAATATTTCGGGCCCAGCAGAATATTTGTTTTGGATCCGCGACGATTTATTTGGACGATATAAAAACCAAAATGACGCCGAAAGAGAACACGAGATTTTTACGTGGTTCGGCCAATACCGCCTACCTCCACGGAGAGCACCAGCTTTACTATATTGAGAATATTACACCGTACAAAATAACGCTCGTGTTTAAACCCAAATCCGAGACCCCTTACCCACCCGGGTAATGTTTTTGTACCTATTCCCAACTACCCCAGTAAAACTAAAAACCCGCTCTCACCCTTATCCACCCGGATAAGTTTACCTCTCACTATTACTCTCTAACTGAACTTCTCACTTGATTTGGGATGATAATAACTGAAGAATCCTCAGCCTATTTATAGATGTCTTCAGCTCTTCTGGACCACTCAAAACCGGTGGCCAGGAATCCGCCGCGTCGCCAGTTGATATGGGCCGCTCATTCTTTATCTTTAAGATTTTTCTTTTTCTTTTATATATATAAAATAATATTATTTTTTTTCTTCTTAGGCGGCTGGCCCAACAGATAGCCATGCAAGGGGATATTACTATTCGGCCCTCCTGGGACTGGGAAAACCCTCATGGCTAAGGCACTTGCAACCGAAGCTGGAGCTAATTTCATCAGTATTACAGGCTCCACACTCACATCCAAGGTTTGTCGAACGTAGGACTAAATGTGATAACATAATCCCGTCTTTTACAGCATCTTTTCTTTTTAAAGTAGAGCTGAAAAGTGAAAATACACATTTTCTTGGCGTTGGGTTTGTTAAAATTTGATAGTGAGAGCGATCCTCCTCTGCGTTCATCAATCCTGTTTCTTTTCTCCCTTCTGCGCTTTAATCGTTATTTCTTCCCATGCAGTGGTTTGGGGACGCCGAAAAGCTCACTACAGCGCTCTTTTCTTTCGCCAGTAAGCTGGCGCCTGTAATTGTCTTCATCGACGAGGTATAACATTTTCATTCTCGATTTCGATTTTCCTACCGCAAAGTTCTGAATTTTTTTTTTCGCTTCGTATGCCAATGTAAACCTACGGATAGGTCGACAGTTTGCTGGGCTCTCGTGGAGGTTCTTTCGAGCACGAGGCTACGAGGAGAATGAGGAACGAATTTATGGCCGCTTGGGACGGTTTGAGGTCCAAAGATAGCCACAGAATTCTCATCCTCGGCGCCATGAATAGACCATTTGACCTCGACGATGCTGTCATTCGACGCCTGCCGAGAAGGCAAGATGCGATTTTTGGACGAAAATCGCTTCGTTTTTTTTTTTTTTCTAAATGTGAATGTTTTTTTCTTTCTGTTAGGGATCTATGTGGACTTGCCAGACGCTGAAAACCGTCTTAAGATACTGAAGATCATACTAGCCAGGGAAAATCTTGAATTGGGATTTTCTTTCAGACGACTTGCTAATGCCACCGAAGGTTATTCGGGGAGCGACTTGAAGGTAATGAATGGCTCTAAAAGCTCGTAGAAGCAATTATCATGGGCTCGTTTTTTCTCTCCTTTTTTTTGCCCTGAACTCTCTTACGATTCGATCTTTTTGCAGAACCTTTGCGTCGCAGCAGCGTATAGGCCCGTCCAAGAATTACTGGAGAAAGAAAACAAGGTGAACTCTATGGATGACTTCGTTCTTCGAACATTTTATGACGACCCTTTTTTCAACTGTCACTGAGATTGCTGTGAATTATATTATCCTATTTAGGGAGATAGAGTCGATGGCCTTCCCTTGTTGAGACCACTCAATCTCGAGGATTTTACCATCTCCAAAGCCAAGGTAAGAAGATTGACAGAAAAACTACTTATTTATGGGCCTTTGTCGCCTCAAAATTTGTCGAAATTATTTCTAAATTCTCCCCAAAGCTCGGTTAATTCGACTGCAGGCGATCGATCGTCATAGGATGAAGTTTATTACGTTTCTTTTCGCCAAATGAAATCTTTGGATTCGATTGGTTTTTTATTTTTATTTTTTTTTTCAGGTTGGACCTTCGGTTGCTTACGATGCCGCGAGCATGAACGAGTTAAGAAAATGGAACGAGCAATTCGTGAAGGCGGAAGCAGAAGAAAATCTCCTTTTGGATTTTGAAAATTTTCTTACAAACTTTAGTGACTTGTTTTTATTATTTTATTCTTAATAGGAACTACCTAAATGAAACAGCTTCTGATAGTTGTAAGGAAATATTTATGTTAGGGCCCATAGAGGAGGAAGTTAGTTAGGCAAAAAAATGATCTTCAGTATGTTTTGATGCCTTTTCATTGACCAAAAACTAAGTTAAAAAAGTCTTAAACAACTTTAACATGTCTCTACCTAACAAAAGGAACTCAGTAGAGACAAAATATTCTCATTGATGAGAAGCTGACGCTGATCAATAAGAAACAAAAAGAACAAAAGTTCGAGAATAAAATGAGAACTAAAGTTTGGAAAATTTAAAAAAAAAAAATTGAAGAACCCATACAAAATTTAGATTATGGTTTTCTTAAGAGGAGGTTGGGGACAGAATTAAAGGGACAGTAATAAATAAACTCCAGCTCTCGGGCTTTTCAAAGGCCAATTTCGACACAAATAAATACAATACATGAAAAATAATTCTAACAAACGTCTTCACCTAACGAAAGAATTTTGAAAATAGGAATAATAATCAGCGATGATCAATTCCACACGTGGCGTAATGTCCATGGATGGCCAATGCCAAGCGAAGCACATGAATATGTGTTTAACTGGTGGAGAGTGGAACTCGAACTACCAAACCAAACGATGGTGACATTTAACTTGAATCATTAAATTATTCATCCATCATTTGACCGTTTTGTCTGAAAAAGTTCTCCTTTGATGTGCGCCGTTTCGTCGTCAAGAGAATAGTAGTCAGTTTCGCAACTGAATTTTTTCTTCTCACTCCATTTAGGGGTTTTACAGCTCCGCACAGCTGTTAGGCTCTGCTGATTTCGAAATCTTTTGAGGTAAATCTCTATGATTGTCTTCTTGTGATGTAATTTCAAGATTGACGATGACCCATTGACTGATTTCATCGTTTTATAGGGATCTGTCTCTTTCAAGATCGCACCTTTTTGTTTTGTCTGAGCCACGGAAGGAGGAGCAATCGATATCTGGGTGGTTTGAAGGTATAGCAATGGAAAGAGCTCAGAGGTTGATGATTGAGATGATAACAGAGCCTCAAAGAGGTGGGCAATCACTGATAGGAAGTATAAAGATCGCCGTTATGCCCATAGCAAAAGTGTTCACTGTGTGTTCGTTGGGGCTGTTATTGGCTTCCAAGTATGTCAACGTTTTGCCTGCAAATGGAAGAAAGCTCTTAAATGGGGTCAGTTTTATATGATGGAATTTTTAGCTTTCCTTTTTCGATCGATGCACTGATTCTTGTTTGTTAAACGCAGCTTGTCTTCTCTCTGCTTCTTCCCTGCTTGATTTTTTCTCAATTGGGAGAAGCCATTACATTTGAGAAGCTGCTCCAATGGTGGGCTTTTGTTGTAAAAGAGAAATGCATTTGTCAATCTTGGATGATAATTTATTTACTTCCTTTTTTTTTGTTTAAATTTCAGGTGGTTCATTCCAGTCAATATTGTTCTTGCAGGTATAGCAGGATCTCTCATAGGCCTCGTCGTTGCCTCGATTGTTCGACCGCCTTACCCTTTCTTCAGGTTTACCATAGTACAAATTGGAATAGGTATGTAAGAATTCTCAGTTTTAGTTTACGGTTTCGTTTTTGCTCAATATTCAGACGATCAACTTCAAGAAAATTCGTCCTTCAGATGGAAAAGCTTAGGAATTAGGATCCAATAGCCTCGCTCCTTTTCTTTTGTTTGTGTTCATTGTAGATTGATCAAGAAGCAAGATACCTACAGTTTTAGCCTATTTTTACGTGCTTTTTCTTGGAGCCAAAAACAACAAACTCATTTATTGCTAATTCGTAATAATGGGACTTCAAACTTTCAGGTAATATCGGTAACATACCCCTTGTCTTGATGGCTGCGCTATGCCGGGACAAATCAAACCCTTTTGGAGATACCGACAAATGTTCGCGCGATGGAAATGCCTACATCTCATTCGGCCAATGGGTAAGTAGTACTGCCTAGAAACAAATTTTCGAGAATTACTGATATTTATCATCTAAAGGATTCAAATTTTACTTACATGGATAAATTTTCTTTTTTTCTTTTCTTTATGGGTTCGTGTAGGTTGGTGCGATTACTCTATATACGTACGTTTTTCATATGCTCGCTCCTCCTCAACCTGGTGGATGGGAAGCTTTGTATAGTATTGATATTCCTGTGAAGAATCCCTCTAGGATTATTACTTCTCATCATCAAACTGCAGCGAATAATAGTTCTCCCGAGCTTCAACCTCTTCTTACCGAGGAGGTTGCTCATACTCCTTCGAGCACGGCAAAGAAAGATACGGTGGGAAACCTCGTACTGAAAAATAAAAAGCTCTTTTTTTGGTGAATTTAATTAGTGGATCATCGCAGTAGCAGTTAGAATAATTCTTGTTGCTTTACTTGATTCTCATGCAGGTCAAAGGTTTCCTGAAATACTTGTACGAAAAGTTGAAGCTCAAGCAGATAATGCAACCTGCAATAATTGCTTCGGTAAGTTAAATATCGAATTGAGGTATATTCCAAAAACACTTCAAGTCCATCACAGTACTAAGCATTTCATTGTTTTTTTGTTGCTGGAAGCAGTGAATCTTATAGCTGGCTGACGTAGATTTCCGTTAACTTCGTACATTCCATCTTTGCCACCTTTCTGATAACTTATTACACGTCATAATTCTCTTACAGATCGTTGCTATATTCATCGGATGCGTTCCCTTCCTTAGAAAACTAATCTTCACTTCGAATGCTCCTCTCTACTTCTTCACCGATAGCTGCATGATTCTCGGGTATAATAAGCCTTCTCTTTCGCCTATGACTTAGAACTACGCTTTTGACTAAAATTGATAACGTATTTATTATCTCATTAACTTATCAGGGACGCCATGATTCCATGCATACTGTTGGCCCTAGGCGGAAATCTCATCGAAGGTAAGCCCCGAATTTTCCATCAACTTTATACGTCTGGCAACTAATAATTTGGTCCTATAACTTCCAACAAAATCGCTTTTAGTCCTCTAACTTTTCCTCTGTACACCCAGTCCAATATGTTCGGTTCATTCATCATAAACAGTCCTTTTAACTTCCAAGCAGATCACTCTCAGTCCTCTAAACTTTCCTCTTTACAGAACTTGTCACGTCATCTATCTTAAACAGTAATGTCCCGCCACGTCACCCTATTTTTTTTTCCTTCTTTTTGAAGCGTAGGGGTGTAATGGCTTTCTTTCATTAGCACGAAATTTGACCCGAAAAAAAGGACCGTTACAATAAATGACGTAAGCATATTGGACCAGTTCTGTACATGAAAAAGTTAGAAGATAACGAGCACGAAACTACACTATATACTAGTACTTTCCGCATACTCTATGCATGTGCTCAAAAATATAATTATATTTATGTTACTTCAATATTGATGTTTATAATATGTACTATTTAATAAATGAAATATAGTTTTACACGTGTAAGTGAAAACTAATGCATTGGGGTATGATTGCAGTAACTAAGAATTTTAGAAGTAAAATGATAACTTACTAAATTAATTAAATTATGAATAGATGGACTAAATTGCAAATAAAACGACAGATCAAATTGGCAGTTTTTAGCTACCCTAGAACTTTTATATAATATAATATATATATATATATATATATTGAAACTTTATTATTTGTTGGATTTAGGTCCCGGGAGTTCGAAACTAGGGTTTAAGACGACGGCGGCGATCGTATTCGGGCGATTGGTCTTAGTCCCGCCCGCGGGTTTGGGGATCGTTACGTTAGCCGACAGGCTCGGTTTCCTACCGCCCGACGACAAAATGTTTCGATTCGTTCTTCTTCTTCAGCACACGATGCCCACCTCCGTCCTCTCGGGGGCCGTGGCTAACCTCCGAGGGTGCGGAAGGGAGGCTGCGGCGGTACTTTTCTGGGTTCATATATTCGCAGTCTTTTCGATGGCGGGTTGGATCATTCTTTATCTCAACATCCTCTTCTAGTTTGTTAGTTAGTTAGTTAGTTAAATCCCTTTATATGACATGTTAAATGGACGAGGGAGAGTACCTCTTTATCTTCATTCTATTTAGTTATCAATTAATGATGTCGTATGGGTTATCATTTGTCTTTAGATTTGCTTTTCGTTGAAGGGAGACTTGATTGATTGTGTGAACTGTGAAAGTGGGCTGTTCTTTGTCCGTGCGAGTATGATCAAGTACATAGCTGAATATGTTATAGAAGTTGTTTATCAAAAGCTATCGATGTTTTTCTTTTTTCTACTTATGTCACATGGCTTGTTTTATGGTGCATTATTTTAAAATGGGCCAATTACATATATTAGACAATTTTCAACCAAAAACTACTTCAGCCATCACTCAAAACACATACCAAAAATGAGTTTTATGTCATTTATCTCCTATAAACTCATACATGTGTTTTCATTTAACAATAACATCAATACATGAGTTTTATCTCTCACAAAGCAACACGTACTAAATTTAGTAATTAACTTGTATTACATAAATTACTATAATTACCTTTTTTATTATTATTTAATTGTTTTTATTAATTTACCACATGCATAATGTTCAAAATTGTAAATAAAATGTAAAATAATTTAGTCTAAGAAAATATGATTTATAATTATTATGTGGGTAATATTGAAAAGTTGTAATATATGTGGGTCGTATTTAAATATTATAAAAGTTGATGCGAAAGAGAATATATTACTTTTTGAGTTTGTGAATGAATTTAATAGCGAAAGAATTACTGCATTTTGAGTTTGTGAATGAATTTGCGTTTGAGAATTAGTTTTTTAACGGAGGATGGCAATATTATTACTCTGATACATAAGGGTTGTGTGAGAGTCAGCATGCGGAAAGAGGGGGTGGTGACCGACCTTGGCATATGTTTAATATGCATTTTAGAATATTAGATATGTATTTATGTTGTGAATTATATTTAGGTATGTGTATGCATTTATTTATTTCCTAAGTTATTGTCACATGCGATGAGGTGTGGGGCTTTGGAGTTTCCAATTAATGGTGTGGCTTGGCATTAAAATGGTCAACTATAGTCGTTAAAATGATCCCTCATCAATATAGCAGTTGAACCGTCATATTTCAATACGTATAATTAGAGTAATAAAAAAGACGAAAAAAGCAACTAAGTTTCAACTATAAGAAAATTTGAGTGTGAAATTGGATTTTACATTAATTGTCTCAAGTTATAGTTATTATTTTACCTAATTTATCATATTTCTTACCGCTTTAACCGGCTACAAATATTATGAAATTCTTTTAGTAATATCTTTGACCCTTTGCAATCAATATGTCGGTAAGGCTTAGATATGTTATATACCTAATATATTTATTACATATCGGGTATCTATAGAATACCCAATTGGAAAATTTTTTTACACATAACTACCCATGTCAGAAAATTTTATAGATAGGTACCCAATTTAATTTTACCAGTTTCTTTAGTCATATCGTACCTTCCTGTGTGTATATTGCGTACTATAACACGTTTATATAGGGTACCTAAATATAGGATACGTCGTACCTACGGGCATGCATGTGTGTTACATAGGACGTACCTAAATATAACATACGTCGTACCATTTTCTGTTATATAGGGTACCCAAATGTGTTGAGATAGGGTACCCAAAGCCAAATGTGTTGTTTGGTGTACTTTCGGGGATCGGGTACCTATGTGCAAAAACTTTATTCTGTTAGGTACCTACATATAAAAAAATCCTGACTGGGTACTAAATTATAAGTTTTTTTTTCAAATAGGTACTTATGTGTAAAAACCCCATTACATATTAACATATTATCTTTGAAACATAACATAAATATTTTTATATAAAATATACAAGCAATAACAGCTGGTATCTGATCTGAGTATATATGTATATATTTTTCTTTATTACTCCCTCCGTCCCAAACCATTTTGGACATTTTACTATATCGGGCGTCCCAAACCGTTTTGGACATTTCCTTATTTAGCATAAAGCTATCACAAACAATCAATATAATAATATTAAATATCATCAAAAGACGTGCCAAAACATACACTTTTTTACCTTTCCAATACACTATATTATTAAAATATTCAGTTTCTTAATTCCCGTGCCAATACCCAAATGTCCATAAACTTATGGGACGGAGGGAGTATTTTTTATTCCTTTCTAGAAGAAGAGAACATGCGCTTGCCTCCCTCCCTCATCCATCACATAGATCTAGCAGCAGTACGTATACTATTTAGTATTTCCTTTTTATTATTTAAATAAAATATAAAAAATTAAAGTATTTCATGAATCTGACGAGTGTAGTGTAGTCATCTTCACCGATCTCCGCACTGCTACGGAAGAAGAAGAGAGCGTATTCGTTCTCTGTGATTCTGTTTTGCTCAATGGTTAATGATGCGCGCCTACATGCATCAGACAGATTGGGTAGAGTAGAGTAGAGTAGAGCTGTTGAATGAATGTTGTTTGTTGACTAAACGAATCTGTAATGATTGCCGCTGATATAGTTGTTTGACTAGCTCCCCTCAGCTGCATGTTTAGTGTACATTTTTTTACTTGAGTTTGCTCAAGGTGTTGTACCTACATATAGAAAGAGGTAGATGCCGATGATGATGAGGATATAGCCATCGGCCATGATTCGTACGTTGAGAGATTCTCGGAATATTCCTTTGCATCACCGGCGAGAGCTGAGCTTTAACAGCAAGGAATCGTCCGGCGACGATATAAATCTCGACGATCTCTTCTTCTCTGAGAGTCGTCGCAGTGTCTCCCTCGCCTCTCCCGACGAATCCGATGCTCCTCGTAAGTCCGGCGTCAATTTTTTTTCTTCTGAAAATGCACAATCTGCATTTATAATCGGCGACGATGCTTGTTTTTTTTCCTTTTATGGCTTTTACCGCTACTGATGGTGAAACGCATCGCCAGTGTTTTTTGATGAAAAGAAAACGCCGAAACGACGTCGTACCTTCTTAGGCTTACTTTACATGGATATCTCGGCAAAATCGAGTGTCGATCCCTAACATTGAGCTTTTTTACTGTTTAGTTTCGGCGAAATTGGGGAGATTATCGATTGGATCTGTGAAACAGGGGAAGAGTGGATTGGAAGATTTGATCTCATCCGTCGACGGAGGAAAGAACGATTATGATTGGTATACTTCTTTTGCTTTAATCCTAGTTTATTGTTATGGCTCTTCGTCCGTTCGAGTATTTCGTGTTCAATCAGGTCTTACTATTAGCTGGGTACACTTGCGGCTTAGCAATAGTGTCTCTCTGAGTTTACTCTATGGCATGCTTTTTTTTGGAAACCCATAGCACAAACTGCTCTTTAAGCTGTAAATTAAAGAGAAAAAAACTGTTGTTTTGGTTGACCAAGAAAATGGAATACCAACATCAGGATTTTAGTGAGTTGTGCAATCGGAGAAAGGGTTGATATGTTAAAATGTTCTCATTACTGGGCTCTTGGACAATTGATTGAGATTGTTGGTTGTCTTAGAAAGATAACTTTCTTTCAGTCGCCACTATAAAGCTTCAGCCTTGAAGTAATAATCAAAGCAGTCATATATGACACAGTGACATTTTTTTTCCTTTTCAAAATGAAAGGCTTCTTACTCCCCCTGGAACTCCCTCGGTTCCTCCTACGGATGAAAACGACAATCAACGTCTTACGGCTCGAAGAAATGGTCCAGCGGCAGGCCGATCAACGTCTACTACCAAAGCATCAAGGGTAAGGCACTAAAGCCATTTCTCCTTCAGAAACATAAGAGATCTCTGCATCATACTTAACCTGGCCGAGTCTTATAATCTAATGTTGATCATAAGTAAAGATATTATCTCAAGCACTACATACTCTATATATTCTGAACTGACATTTGTACACTTTAAGTTCTTTATAAGGAACAATGTGTAACCCACTATATCTTTCAATTTCAGCTCTCTGTATCTCAGTCAGACGTTACCCGCCCCACAAAACCTACCCGAAGCAGTTCGGCGACCCGACCCTCTGTGTCGAGCTCCTACTCGAACAAGCCCACTTCCATCCTCAACACAAGCTCTGCCTCCGTCTCATCTTACATAAGGCCATCCACCCCAACCCGCCGCTCACCTTCGATAGCAAGGCCCTCAACTCCTCCCAGCCGCCCAACGCTCTCAAGATCCACCACTCCTTCTAAGCCTCGACCCGCCCAAGCCCCAACATCTTCAACGGACAAACCAAGGCCATCGACCCCAACCTCAAGGCCAAAAATCTCCACATCATCAAGGCCGTCTACGCCTACTCGCCGTAACTCGGCGCCTTCTCTATCTCCAGCCAATGGGCCTTCGACACCTGGTGGGCGTACAATTTCCAATGGGCGGGTCGGCGCGTCGCTATCCCGCCCAAGTTCCCCTGGCCCACGGGTTCGACCCGGCCCGCCCCAGCCCGTCGTTCTTCCCGATTTTCCGCTCGAGAAGCCTCCCAACCTACGAACCTCTTTGCCCGATAGGCCGATATCTGCTGGCCGGTCCAGGCCTGGTTCAGCCGCTACTGTGAAAGGGAACACAGAGAATATTACTACTAATGGAAGGAGACAATCGTCGCCATTGGTCGCAAGGGGTCGTATTTCTGAGCCCAACGGAAGGAGTCGAACGCCCGTCCGAGCACAGACGAGCGAAGCGGCGGATAGTCGTCGGGAAATGCTTGCGCGTAGGCCGTCCGCGGTGAAGTCGTCATCGTCGTCCTCCGAGAGCAATGGGCTTGGTAGGACGATTTCGAAGAAATCGCTCGACATGGCTATACGACATATGGTAACTTACTCTATCTATGCATTCATGGTCTATAATTCCTCCATGCACTTGTTTGGTATGTTCTATCCTACACATCTGTGTATAATCCAATTCGTTTAAGGTGTGTTTGGTTCGTGGAAATTAGTAGGGAAAAGAAAACGAAACGGAAAAGGAAAATCAGTTTTAGTGTTTGGTTTATTGAAGAAATCTTCAAGGAAAAGAAAAGAAAAGAAAATATAGTTAAGTTTATACCTAAAACTAAGGAAAATCAATTTCCTCACCAAATGGTGAGGAAAACAAAGGAAAACTTATTAAATCAGTTATCCCTCACATTTTCTTTTCCACACCACTTTCTTGGAACCAAACACAGTGTTAGATTTTCGACACGTGGAATTTTCAAATGATGTGACGAAAATCTAACGTATTGATTGATATGTACCAACAACCTTCGAGTGGAGTTGGGTTATACCCAAGTGGATAGGACGAGACAAAACCTAGTTATTTCAAAATCCGACTTTTTCTTTTGTATGATTTGCAGGACATTAGAAATGGCGGGAATGGAATGCAACGTCCTCTTACGGGCTCGAATCTATTCCCCCACAGCATCAGATCGAACAGTAACAACCAGCAGAAAAGCCAGCGCACTGCGGCCGCCTATGCAGAAAATATCGATCGCACGAATCGATTCTTGGAGAGTGGTAGCGAGGAAGAAAAGTCTCAGTCGTCGGCGAAGATCGCAAACATAGACGTCTACGAAAGCTCTCGCTATGACATGATTCTTCTCAAGGAGGATCTGAAGAACGCAAACTGGCTTTGTAGCCTCGACGGTAAGTCGGACTCGGGACCTATTTTCGATAACGGGTTCGAACTTCTTCCCGAACCTTTCGATGCTCTGTGATACATTGTTGAGTATCCTTGGATTATATATTGCATTGACGCCGTTGTGTTTTTTTCTTTTCGCTTCCACTTGGTTGCTGCAGTTCTGTTATAATATATCGATGATGGAGTTTGTTATAATATATCGATGATGGAGTTTGTAATGAGTTTTAACTTTTAACGTAAGAAATAGAAAAGATGTCGTGTTGAACTTGGTGGGTCCCAGGGTATAGGTGCGAAAAAAACGAAGTGGTTTCAAGCAAGCTCGAACCCATTTAGTTCTCTTATTGGGCTCTTTGGTGACGGCCCATTTATTGGGCCCAAGAAAGATCAGTACCCAAAGCAAGTCAAGAAGCCAAGGCGATCTTCTTCTTCTGATCCTACGTAATCGCATTAAATTATCTCCTTTCTTTTCCAAGAAGTTTGTGTCATGGACGAGAAATCTAATGTCGATGATGCGCGTAGATACAGAGGCTCATTATTTCTCCGTCGATTAATTTTGTCTCGACTTGCTGCTCAGCTCAGCTTGTCTAGCAGCATTTCCTAATCGATGACGTTTACGATTATCGTCATCAACCATCGCCACCTCTGAAGCATGCAGCTCAATCCATACCGTGTTGTACTTGGACTCCATTTCCTCTTTCATCACTCTATATAATCAATTTTTTCGCTTTTTAAGTTTCAAGCTCTAGATTTCGAGATTAATCGTTAAATGCATCGTTTGTTCCCCCCAATGAACAGTTATTGCTGCATCAAGCATCGTTATGAATTCCAGGATTCTCCGAGGAAAGGTGTTTCTGATCAAGCCCACAGATGCTGCAAGAGAGCATCGTTACTGTTAGGCTGTTCGTTTTGGAAGAAGGTGTTGCATTTCTTGCTTGCTCACGTGTTCAGGTTCGAATGTGTTTACAAGTTTCGTTTCCTCTCTTTTCACTCTATGTATGTTGCTGATGGCCAACGCTTTGCTTGATTGCCTCTTCGATCCCCTTTTTTGGTGAATGTTTCTTTATCAGCTGTTGAAAACTGAAGCAAAGCCTCTGTGAGTGAATTAGGGATTCCTTAAAAATCTTAATGCTGTGACGGATGATAGGGTAGTGTTAAGGTTCCTTCGTCGAGCTCAAGATTTTTACTATTACAACAAATCCTGATAAAAAAGATATCCTGCAATAGAAGGATGAAACTATATGATGCCCCATAAAGTAATGTCCCACCATTTTTCAATTATCACAAATTGGGAGAGAAGGCATTAGGTGCACCTTTGCTTTGAAGTTTAACTACCTTAGCAATTCACGTTTGTCTGCTGATCTCATGCATCTCTTGTATAAATTCACCGCTCCCTCTCAGCATCGATTCGATGATAAGGGATGGATTTTCGTTCGGTTTTCATAACTTTCGGCCTCCTAACCTTTCTGAGTAGCATATCGTCTTACGCCGAGTTAGACATTCGCTCAGCAGAGTATATTACCACTGATTTCCTCGTTTTCTTTATTACATCATCGTATCTAATGTCTGGCTCTTTCTCTGCTTTGAACAAAAGGTCTCATGACCACAGGCCAATGGAGGACGACCCATGGACCATGGTTCAGAGAAACGGCAACCAATTCATAGTCGATGGCCAGCCATTCTACGTCAATGGGTTCAACACATACTGGCTAATGGTCTTCGCAGTGGACCAATCAACTAGAGACAAAGTCAGCCAAGTGTTTCAACAAGCCTCCACTGTGGGCCTATCGGTCTGCAGAACTTGGGCCTTCAACGACGGCCAATGGCGGGCCCTGCAGAAATCTCCCTCAGTCTACGACGAAGACGTCTTCAAGGTAGTAAACAAACTCTTCGGAACCTTTATCTTGATTGAGTTACTAAGCATTCGTGTGTGTTTCTTTGCTTTGTCTTTTTCTCAGGCGCTGGATTTTGTAATAAGCGAGGCGAAGAAGTACAGGATAAGGCTCATACTGTCGCTGGTGAACAACTGGGAAGCGTACGGCGGGAAATCTCAGTACGCAAAGTGGGGTACAGAAGCCGGCCTGAACTTGACGTCTGACGACGACTTCTTTTCTCACCCGACCCTCAAGGGCTATTACAAGGCCCATGTTAAGGCGAGTGTTTTTATTTTTTTTCCCCGATTTTTTTTTTTAAGAAGGGCTTAAGATCTTTGGTTCTGGCGTGCAGACGGTTCTAAAAAGAGTGAACACCTTCACCAACGTGACTTATAAGGACGACCCGACGATCTTCGCCTGGGAACTGATGAACGAGCCGAGGTGTGAGTCGGATCCTTCGGGAGATACGCTTCAGGTTTTTTTTTTGCATCTTCTTACATGCTCTTCGAACCCTAATATGGTGCGAAAAAGTGCTAGTACGTCTGTGTATTTCGTCGTAGAATTGGATAGAAGAAATGGCGGTTTTTGTGAAGAGCATTGATCCGAAGCACTTGGTAGAGATAGGTGTCGAAGGTTTCTACGGTCCTTCGACCCCTAACAGAGTTCAGTATAACCCTAATACTTACGCCCAACGAGTGGGGACGGACTTCATACGTAACCATCAGGTTCTTGGAGTCGATTTTGCCTCTGCTCACATCTACCCCGATACTTGGTAAGATGATCGACAACCCTATCATATTTTGAGAAATGTTTTCCTATATCCTAATAGGAGTAAATTTAACTTGTCGTATAACTTTCACGAAATTCACTTTTCGTCATGTAACTTGTCCATTAAAGAAGTAGTCCTATAACTTTCACGAAATTCGTTTTTCGTCCTATAACATTGTCCAAAACTAGTCCAATATGTTTATACCATTTATCACAAAGTCCTTTTGGTAATTTTTCCTGTCATTTTTTTCCATTGATTCTGACAAGGGAAAGTATGGTAAGTAAAAAAATTGATTATTTGTGATAAAGATGTAAACATACTGGACTAGTTTTGGACAGGGGCCAGCCAGAGGACGAAAACTTTGTGAAAATTATTCAACTAAAAAATGTTAGTTAATACGAAAAATCATGGACTAGTTTCCGAAAGGGACACGTCGGATGACGAAAGGCGAATTTCGTGAAAGTTATAAGACTATTAATTACGAACTCTTCCGCTCAAATTTTCTCTTTGGTTCTCCCAAACCACCCTAACGAAGCACATCCCATTTCCCAAAAGGATCTCCCAGTCGATCACCGACACGCACATCGAGTTCACAAGATCGTGGATGCAGTCACACATCGAGGACTCGGAGGACGTCCTCCAAATGCCCGTGATCTTCTCCGAGTTCGGGGTTTCGAGGAAGGACTCGGGCTACAACCAGTCGTACCACGACGCGCTCGTGGGCACTGTGTACGCCACGCTATTGAACTCAACCAAGAGGGGCGGGGGAGGGGCCGGCTGTCTGATGTGGCAGCTATTTCCCGAGGGCACGGAGTACATGGACGACGGCTACGCGGTCGTCCTCTCGAAGTTCCCGTCCATCGCGAGCATCATTTCGGTCCACTCGACGAGGATCCAGACGTTCAACTCGTTGTGTTCGAGGAGGTGCGTTTGGGGCTGTAAGAAGAGGCGCGGCGAGGAGGAAGAGGAGGACTCCGTGATGATGTCGTATCAAGACGAGCTGTGAATAAAGTTGTTAATATTATGTTAAATGACCAAATATGTGATTCTCAATATTAATAATGTGGCTTGGACTTGGGAATGTACATGCAGACAGAACCACAAATTTTCTTATGGGACTTGTGCCCACATTAATAGTCACCAGGTTTGAACGTGTGAAGTGTGATCCATTGTATGCGAATTAGTCATCTCAAAATAATGGTTTGGGAACGTCGTTCCTTTCTTAGGTCGTAAGTTCGATTCTTTCAACTCTGGTGAGCGAATTTAGTACATATTCACTTAGTCCTAGCGAGATTTGTACCCCTTTGGCCGATTTGATTGAGTTAGATTACCTTTTTATTTAGAGATAAAAAATTATCCACGCATGTGGTTGATGTTGAGCACAGTGATCTAATTTGCTATCCGTGAACGAAGATATCTTCTTCAACTATGCTTTCTTGCCATCATCATCCACGTCCTAGTTTTCCTCGAAATTCTCCGCACATCACAGACATCTTCATCGCCGGCGTTTGTCAACCACGCGCCTTCAGGCGACACCACAATCTACATTCACATACGGTCGGCCGCACTCGATCAATAACTCAAGTCCGAGGTATTCTCCAAACCGCCGCGCCGGAAACCCCCGCCGGAAAGGGACGAAAGCTTCCGAACACATCGGAATTCGATCGTCTTCTTTCCTCTTTACTCCTAGCAGATGAGTTCGAGCTGGCGTCGAAGCTCAATTCGAGCTCATTATTCCCCGACGACTTAACTTACTCCACGTTCATCACCTTCTGCTGCAAGAAAGACGAACCCTTGCTAGGCGAAACCCTTCTATCCCACATGCTAGCCGAAGGATTCGAGCCGAATATCGCCGCCTTCACAGCGCTGATCGACGTTTTCTGCGAGGGCGGCAGAATCGAGCGCGCGTACAAGGTGCTCGACGTAATGTCAAGCATAGGATGCGACCCAACTATCCACACTTTCAACTGCTTGCTAAAGGGCCTCTGCTACGTAGGAAGGGTAGAAGAAGCCTGCGAGCTAATGGCGAACATCAAGAGAACTTCTCTAAAACCAGACATCTACACCTACACCACGCTCATGGATGGCCTCTGCAAAGTGGGGAGGTGCAAAGAGGCGTCGGAGCTCCTCGACGAAGCCATGGAAGGCGAGCTGACGCCGAATGCCATCACATTCAACACATTGTTCAACGGATACTTCAAAGAAGGAAAGCCCATGAGAGGCTTCGGTCTGCTGAGAAAGATGAAGGAGAAGAATTGCAGGCCAGACTACATAACCTACAGCACCTTCTTACACGGATTGCTGAAGTGGGGTAAGATCAAACCAGCGCTGTCTATCTATACTGAGATGGTTCGAAGCGATCATAGAGTCGACGATAGGATGTCGAACGCTTTGCTGCGAGGCTTATGCAGGCGTTCGAGGAAGGAAAAGGACCTTCTAGAAGCTGTGCATGGTTTGATAGAAGATATGAGGAGAATGGAGTGCAGAATCTACCACGATTCGTACGATCTTGTGATAGAGGCGCTGTGCTGCAACACGAGGGAGACGAGAAGGATAGTCGAAGCGTTGAATGAGTCGATTGAGAAGGGTTATTCTCCGAAGACTTTCACTTTTTAACCTTGTGATTCATACTCTGTGCATTTCTGGGGGAGATTGATGAGGCTTTGAACGTTTTGGCTATGGTACATTGTCATAGGAAGGCTAAAGGGATACCTTTTGGTGCTTTGATTAGTGAGTTGAATAGGCGAGGAAGGTTTTTTGACGCTTGTCTTGTTTATGGTGTTGCGTTGAAGAGAGGAGTCTTGCCTCGACAGAAGCCTATTAGGAAGTATGCGTGTTTGGAAAACAAAGGATAGTTAAATTGAATTTAGTATACAGTGGCCGTCACTGTATTCTAAGTATATATATTATATATATTTTCATTTATAGCTTGGAAGTATCGGTGATTGATTGCTTATGGGATAGTGTATCAAATCATATTATGGCGATACAAATCGATTGCATTTATTATATCATCGTCCCCCCCATAGTATTACGTGTTTATTGCTTTTCGTTAAATAAAAGAAGTTGAATACCATCAACAGCATATAGATGAAGAAGTTGATTACTCAAGATATGCCATCTCTTTCAATTCTCGCATGTAAGAAACATAATCTAATTCCTTGAATGTCCTCTTCTCGTAAACATATATTAGATAGCAATATTAGACCAAATCAAATATATGTCAATAAACATAAAACGTGTATTCCTTTGATTACATTATCGTCTCAAACCATACATAAAGAAACACACGCGCATGGGCATGAGGAGCTATCCTCATAGATATTCATATCTCATCTATATATAGCACTATTATTACAAGTCCCCTCAATCTCTTTTATTCTTTAATATGTATGTATATATATATATATATATATATATATATATTATATCACCAGCAAGCTCGCTCATTTCACCCTGCAATGAAAAAACACAAAATAAATAAATAAATAAATAAAACCAAATGCACATGAATTTAATCATCACTTTCCGTTCATGCATGCAATAAACTCAATAACCAAAAAAATAAACAAAAAATGATGACGTACTTTGAGCAATCAGTGGAAGGGCTGATCTTGTACGGAATGCTAACCCCACATTTCCCAGGCAAGCCAGCGGCTTTTCCGAGGTCAACGCCACTGTAAGCGCCGGCGAGAGACTTAAGGCAACCACATACGCTCTGTCTATCCGAGGTTGTCTGAGCCTTGCCGTACAGCCCCTTCACCCCGCCGCAGCAGCCGCCGAGCGGGCCCTGGCCCCTAACGTACGGCAGGCATGGGTTCAGGTAAGAGACCACCGCCCCACAGCCAATGGCACCCTCCGCCGGCGTAGGCACGGCGGCGACCACCACGGCCACTAATAAGAACAAGATCGTCAGTCCACGCGCCGCCATTTGTTAGTAGTTTGTTCTTGGTGTATGTTTATTTGGTGTGTTTGTATCGAGTTATAGCTAGGGAAGGGAGTATATGTAGAGAAGGTGAAAAGGGTTGGCTTGTAATATTTATTGCTCTTTAGGGTTTTTTTTTTCTTGGGATGAGATATATTGAGTTAGTTGAGCGTTGGAGAGGGAGTAATAATTATTACTACTGCAGTTTACGAGGGTTTTGTGTGTAGTTAGGAGTTGAATGTCTTTTTCTTTTCGAATCGTTTCGAGAATTCTACATGATCTTGCTTGACACGTTTGAAATGGAAGTTAATGGGGTGGGCCATTAGGGTTTTTGTTTACAACATAATCCTATGTCTAGAGTTGTGTTGAAGTGAATCTAGTAATCATATTTTATTTTTATATAATAATTAATCCCAAGTTAGAATAAGTAAAGTGACCGACTAATAAATATTGGGCCGTTATTGTTGATCATTTGCATTGTTGAATTGAATTGAGTTAATGGGTGTTGGCTAAGTTTTGGAGATAATGTTATGTCGAGATAAGATTAAGACATGATCATGCTTTTACATTAGGAGAAGAGTATAGCTATTTTTTCAGTCTCAACACCGAAGTTTAGATTAAATTCAATATGAATCTCCATGTCAATTATGGGACGATACCTCGATTTTAAGACTCTGAATAACTTTGATCTTGATTAAAATGAACCCTATTATCAGCTACAAAACATCTTCGGCTTTCAGAGGAACTAATAATATTCATGGCAGTGATATGAAGGAAATAAGACAGTAAGGGTGACATCCATGATTTTCTATGATGTATAGATAAATAGCACTTTCGACGGTTTAAGTTGAAAGAAATTTTGATGATGATTGTGATGAGTTCTAATTATATAATTATGCACGATTGCTAATAATTGATAGAATGAATAAAATAATGCATTATGGAGATGTTGGTTGAAATTTGATAAATTCAAGAAACAAGGGCACCAACTTGAGATTAGAAGTCAAATATCTTGTCATTTTCATGTAATATTCTAAAGTGAGTATGTTCATGTCCCTTGGTCCATTGTTGTTCGCCAATATGAAGAATTGCAAAAGAACGTTTACACATTTAAATATATTATTATATGTATGTGTGTCTGTATATGTGTGTGTTTGGATAAACGATCGATCAATTAAAAAGCTAAACAAAAAGAGTGGTTCTAGTCGTTGGGGGCGTACAAAAAAAATAGGGAGCAAGTTGCTTTATTACACTATTGATTACGCTGAATTATTGTAATTATCAATTGTTCCAATAGGGTTTTACATTTTTCAAATGCATAATAATATTCTATGTTTGTAAAAGATGGTTACAGTCATTTTGGCTATCACATATACAATACATACATTATTTATTATGCATATCTTGTTTTGCTGTAATTTGAAGCAAGAACTGCAATGTATATTTTAATTGCAAGTACACTTACATGTTTTCAAGAATTCATTGTGGTCCCCTAAAATTGTTTATATTATGGCAAATACGGACGGACTTGGTAAAATAAATGTTGGCCCTTCACACAAACTAAAAATTAAAAATTAAACTGAAGAAGCAAATACACGATAGCACCATCAAAATGTCAACGTGGCTCACAAGTTCTGATACAATTGTGATCTAATCTATACTACGTTCCTTTATTTATTACATGAGAATACCATTAATAATTGAGAAATCCTTATATTAAAGGAAAAGAAACCGCCGAGCCACCTTTTCTCTTCAATCCCTCGGAAGGAGAAAAAAAATCACACCTTCGGAACGTTTTTGATTCTCTACTCGATTTTCGATTTCATATCTTCCCTATATCACAAACCCATCTCTGTTCTTCTCTTCATCAATCAGCTCGAATTTTCTTGGATCAGAAAAATCCAAGCGTTCTTTTCTACACGCAAATGGTGCTGCCTAAAAGGGGTCACAGATTCTTTAAATTCAGAAGCCCAGTTTTATCCTCGTTCTTCTACCTCAACTATCATGTCAAATTCTGAAGCTTTCTTCTTCGCCTTCTCCGATTCTTGATTTTAAACAAACCCTGTTTTCGAAAAAAGCTGAGAGTTTTCTTTTCACTGCGTTTTTGTTGTTTTCTTTCTTAATATCCGCGAAAGGGTCTGTCCTTTGTTCCATCGTTTGTTGTTGTGTACTGTTAATCTCTGTAAGAAAATGAATTCTCAAGAATTCGAATTGTCACGTACGGTTGGCGGTATGACTTGGATTATGCTAAGGATTGATTACTCGAGGCTCTTCTGGCTATTATTTGGCGTCTTTTCATATGAGAACCACGAAGGAAAACCTCGGATTTTCTAGCACCTATTAATTCCGTTTGTCTTTCTGTCTAATTTATCGTTTTCAGCGTGCTTTGAGAGATTTTCAATTGCTGTTTTGGTTGTTCTTTACTGCGTAGTGCTTCTCTATTATAAATAAGCTCTAAAAGCATCTATATATACCGCTTCATCATCATGTATAAAACTCGATTCTGGGATGGAGGTCATCAAATGCAGTTCGAATACGTTGAAATGGATCCATCTGAGAGATATGGCCGTGTAAGTTTTTTGTGTAAAGTTGGCTCCTTTACTTTTCTTTGATTATTTTTTATTCCTTGATTATTATTACTTTGTTCTTGTCTGAATTCTTGGATACTAGTGAAAAAGGGGCTCATGCTTAGATCTCTTATTGGTTGTCCTATAGCTTGATAGGCATGATATCCTTAGCTTTTCGCAAGTGCTTGTTCTGTTTATGCATCAGTCTTGGAACTTTTTTTTTCTCACCACTATGAAAAAAGACTGTACTAGATTTAAATGCGCCCCACAGTTCACATAAATATGGAAATCTCATAAATTATGTCAAATTAGTGGGACAATAATGAGTTGTTGAGAAGATAATTGTGTTTGGTCTATATCAGTTTTCATTTTCCTGGAGTTGACTTTAGTATATTGCTGAATATCAATGGCCTCCATTAGCAGAATTGGTCTAGCAAAGCAGACTCTAAATTAATCAAACCATAAATGATTTATGTGGAAATTCGGATTAAACGATGGCATAAGTCTTTATATAGAAGACGAAACAATAGTTGAGCTGCGTAAATCAAATGTTTGTCGAAAGATTTAAGCTGGGATGGATTAAGAAAAGGGAGTTAAAAAAATGGTTTTTTCTTTCTTGACCCATATTGCAGTCTAACGACGTTCTTGGCAAAGGAGCAACGAAAACCGTATACAGAGCGTTCGACGAGTTCCTCGCCGTGGAAGTCGCATGGAATCAAGTGAAACTCAACGACGCATTTAGTTCGCCCGAAGAGCTTCAACGACTTTACTCAGAGGTCCACTTACTTAAGAGCCTCAACCACGAATCTATCATGAAATTGCGCGCTTCGTGGATCGATATCGAGCGTAGAACGTTCAACTTCATCACTGAGATGTTCACTTCGGGGACCCTCAGAGAGTAAGTAAATCTAGCTCCTTTTTTCGTATCTTCAAAGCTATTTCTTTTACTTAAAAAAATCTCGACTTTTTTTGTTCTGTAGGTACAGAAAGAGATACCCAAGGGTGAATATTCGGGCTATCAAAGATTGGGCTCGTCAGATTCTCGAAGGGCTCAATCATCTACACAGCCACGATCCTCCTGTAATCCACCGAGATCTTAAGTGCGATAATATATTCGTGAATGGAAACGTTGGCCAGGTGAAGATCGGCGATCTTGGCTTAGCTGCAATACTTCATGGATCGCATCATGCCCATAGTGTCATAGGCAATATATCTATCTCCTTTGTGATATTTTTCTTCGATTTTCTTACACCGTGTTTGGTTTGAGAAAAATAGGGTGGAAGAGGAAATAGAAGAGAAAATGGATCCATAAGTTTTTCTTTTCGTTTTCCTCACCATGTGATGAGGAAATTAATTTTCTTTAGTTTTGAGTCAAAATTAAACAAGATTTTCTTTTCCTTGAAATCGATTTTCCTTTTCCTTTTCAAATTCTTTTCCCTACTAATATCCACGGACCAAACACACCCTTAGTGTCGTAGATCTCTTCATGTAATAATCTGAAGTGGGCTTCGACGAAAATTCGTTAGGTACGCCCGAGTTTATGGCGCCAGAACTGTACGAGGAAGACTACGACGAGCTCGTGGATATTTACTCCTTTGGAATGTGCGTTCTTGAGATGCTTACGTCTGAATATCCTTACGGCGAATGCTCTAATCCCGCCCAGATATACAAGAAAGTGACCTCGGTAAGAGCTTCAGATATTTATTACTACACGAGGCGAAAACGTTGTAACAGATCTTTTCTCATGATAAAAAAAAACAGGGAAAATTGCCTGAAGCGTTCTATAGAATTCAAGATCTCGAGGCGCGCAGATTCGTAGGGAGATGCCTGGAGAAAGTTCCCGATAGGCCGTCGGCTTTAGAGCTTCTTATGGATCCATTTCTTTCTATCGAAAAGTTCGAAGAAACTTTACCTTCGATTAGGTTAAAATCGAGGGCTGATATGACCATTAAGGGCTCTATGAACTCAGAAGACGACGCCATTTTTCTGAAAGTGCAGATTTCTGACAAGAATGGTAGGGTTTTAAGAATTCTGAAAATGGGTTAACTTTACGTCTTTTATTTGTTTCTTGATAGAATGTTTTTCTTTTGTACGATTTTCTCAGGCGATGCGAAGAATGTGTATTTTCCATTCGATATAACGAGCGACACAGCGTTGGACGTAGCAACTGAAATGGTCAGAGAATTAGAGATAGCAGATTGGGAGCCGCACGAAATTGCTGATATGATAGACGAAGAAGTATCTGCTTTAGTCCCTTCGTGGAAAATTCCCGACGACGGTGACGATGATGATAATGACGATAATGCCCCTCGCCCTCCCATGCAGATGCAGCACAGCTTCGAGTACGAAGATGATAATGACGATAACGCCCCTCGCAACCCCTTCTACTGCAGCAACTCATCCATCTCTTCTTCTTCCCACGCCTCTCTACCTGGGATTTCCTCTCCCCGAGGATGGCTCGAAGGCATGTATTTAGGGTTTTCCAATATCAGCACATTCACAATTCTACACACACACACAAACACACAAGAAATAAAGTTTTTGCATTATTTTTTTTATGCAGAAGAAAGAAAGATCCACCACAATGATCCCAGCCCGCGTTACTTTGATACTAGCTACTACTCATGTTCTTCGGTAGGCGAATTGTCATGTTCAAATCTGATCGATCATCGCCATTTAATGCATAGTCCTCGGAAGTTTTGCCCCGAGAAGGGCAAAATGGGAAACTGCGTAAATATGGGAGGCTATTGCAGCTCGAAAAACTCAAGGGGAATGGCTAGGACGGGCTCGTTTGTAGACATTAGGAGTCAGTTATTGCATCAAAAGCTCGTCGAGGAGATAAGCAAAAGGCGAACTTTCAAAACTGTTGGCGCTGTCGAGCATATAGGCTATTGCGAGCCCGGCGAGATTTTCTTCGATGGATCATCGAGTCGAATCACTAGATTTAAATGATGTCTGCGCTTTGTGATTGTGTGATGAAATTAAACAAACTTGTTTTTTTTTTTTGGGTTCTTGATTTGGTGTGTAATAAGAAGCCTTTGAACATGTTGTAAGAGGTTTGCCAATGTAATGTGTGTATGAAATGTAACATATGATTTCCTTTTGTGCAATATGCATATTTGATTCAGGGCCGGCTTTTGGGTAAAGCAAGTAAAGCAAGGGCTTTAGGCCCCAAAATTTTGAGGGCCCCGAATTAAAAACGTAGGAGGTAAGTAAAATATCGTTAATTGAAAAAGTCCAAAATTTAACATCAATTATATCTATTAACTTAAGTTTAACATGCTTTTCACTGCTTGAAGTGATTGTTACGACAAAAATAAGCATTAACGATATCTTTTATTTGAAAGAAACGTAGTGTAATAAATGCCCAAGATCATAAGAACGTTTAAACTTGAAAATTTGCGAATACATGAGACCAATCGACATGAGTTACTTAGAGAACTACAACACTAAAATAATATGGTGCTTGCAAAATAAACACTCCACTTGAATATCAAATTGTATTAAAAGGGGTGTATATTGCATACAGGACTATGATGTCAAATAATGCTACTTTTGTTTCCATATAATTTTTTTTTTCAAATTATTATAAACAATTGTTTTGGAATTCCACTAAAAAGAAAATAAAAAGCTTTCTTTCATAAGTTTCTATCTTCACAGGTGAACATTATTGGTTATAGTTTCCGGCTGAATAAAAAGAAAATTTGGTGCCAATACTTTTGAATGTGTCGTTTTGATTTGTAAACTTTACAAAACCTTTCATTTTTTGTTATGTATCGGGCCAAAAGAACTATAAAGAAATGGCTTTGCAAAGTTCAAAAAGCAAAGCGACGCATTTTAGATTTTGAGTGCCAATAGTTGGAGGATGATCGTGATAAGTTGGCATGGTTAGACAATAGACATTATTTAATTTTATTTCTTTAAAAGGGCCCCATATTTTAAATTGTTTTAGGCCTCGTATTACGATGAGCCGGCCCTGATTTGATTGGAAAGTTGCGTCCTTTTTACCCTTTTGGTGTGTATATCATGAAAATATAATACATTATTTAATGTGATTATGATAATCCCTCGTGAATCTGATATTGATGCTGTGAAACATCAAATTCTACAAAGGGCTTGTAAAAATAATGGAGCAAGAAAAAATAATTAAAGAGGAGAGAATAAGAGAAAGCGAGTTCCATGCACACTTTTTATGGTGCACGGTACATGCAATTTGAGAGAAGTGACATTTTTCATTTAAAAGGGGCATTAAAATATACATAATATTAATAATAGAATATTAACTCGTCATTTGACATTTCAAGTTGAGTTATGAACAGCTTACAATTAGCATCATCAATGGCGGCTCGAAGTAGTTGACTCTAATTTGGTACCTTTCATGCTATATCCTATATTCTAGCAATCATCTTCACGATGTTTTTTCGTCTAAGGCAATCGACACTCATAATCCATAGGTTTTTTTCTGTGGTATAATGGTAATCATGGTACGTAATCGAACGGCTCTAAAGTATCCCAACGGTTAATTTAGTTATTGCGGCATCAAATAACCAAATGTTCCAATTGCTATCCAAAGTCAACCTCTTTTTCTATAAAATTCATTTGTATTGTAAACTATTTGCAGATGCAATATATAAATATGTGCAAACATCAATAAATATCAGCTTTTCCTCTCTTACACACACTGTCCTAGAAAAAGAAAAGAAGCTACACAATCATTCAGATCCATGAAGCTTGATGATCATGAGTTCTTAGCGAAGCTCATCTCAAAAGAAACACCGAAATCATCATTTAGGGTTTATTACGGAGATGTTTCGAGCTCAGTCCCATTCACGTGGGAGATTATTCCTGGAACTCCTAAGCACAAATCTTTCGAAAAAAACTATGATATCCCGCCCCTCACTCCACCGCCATCTTATTACACAAGCGATCTTCTGAAATGTAAGAAAAGGAATTCGAGATCTAAACTTCATCTTCTTCACACTTTGCTGAGAAGGATCAATCCCAGGAAAGTGCACCGCGATTCGTGTTCCTCTCCTTGTGATTCGACTAGTTCATCTTCTTCTTCGATATTTTGCTCTCCTTTATATACGAAGAAGCGGGCTATATGTTGTTGATCAATAGCAAACGAAACGAATTAGAGAACATTCGTTATTACAGCTCTGTGTTGATCTTGACAAAGGACTTTGTTTGGGTATTGTTGGTCGTTGATGTGAATGATTAGGGTTTTAATTGTGATATTAATGACGATTTGTGTGTGTGTGTGTTTTTATTGAAAAAAAGTTGCAGTTATATAGTTTTGAGATAATTGTCACCCTTGTTCTATGAAGCGCCGTCTTCGAAATTGTTTGTGAAATATAATGATAGAAATTGTGTTATTTTTATCCCCACACATTATGCTTTCTATCATTGTACTTCAATAATTTACATCATGATATATTGACCCTGATTAGTATTTTTATGTCCGTGAATCAAAAAGATATGGCCAAGATTTCAATAATTTAGCATCATCCCATTTTAGAAAATGTTACCCTTTCTTGTTTTTTTTTTTTTTTTTTTTTTTTATTTACAATCAAGAATAGCTGATGGCTGGCAGTGACAGATTTGATCAAAACTTCCTGAATTTTTATTCAACCTTAAGAACATAAAAAGAAAAACAACACATTAGCAAATCTTATTACAAACTCATCCGTATTCTTAAACAGCAACAACAACACTGAACACACACACAAACACAATTTTGTAATAACACCAAAACCCCAGAAAAACAAACAAACAACAAAACAACAATTATTCAATCCATCAAAAAAACATACTCAATTATTATTCCAATGATCGATCAATTAACTCTCCTGCAATTCCTTCTAATCTGCCCATTCGAGCCAGTCAAAGGGCTCAAGCTCGCCATCTTAACCATAGCGCTCGCAAAATCGTTGAAAAACGACGCCGAGTTAGCGCTGTAAGCCCTAACCTGCGCATCCGTCGAGCCATTGCTGAACAGCTGCTGGTCAGAGTGTAGCAAACCGCTGAGGTTTATCAAGTTTCTGTAATAATTGTTGTCGAACACCGTAGGCGTCTGAAAATCCAAAGGCGAAAGATTTCCATTTCCGCCGCTCTGAGGGCAATTTCCTCTTACGGTCGCGGCGAAAGTCGCGTTTATGGGCTCGTTGTATATTCTGTTGCGAAAAACGGCGCACCTCGCCTGCCCTATCGTGTGAGATCCTAATTATATATAGACATATATAGAATATATATAGACGTTAGTATAAGTAGTTGGTGATACATAAAAGTAGTTGGTGATGATCAACAGATCTCATATTGTAATGTAGAAATGTAGGACGCTTAGAATTTGTGACGCTTTCTCCATTTCTTTTAATAAGAAAAATTGTCTTGAGTTATTTCAGGCACATATATTCAACATAACTACTTCGTGATAATCAACCTTATATGTCTCATCTCATGTAAAATATAAAAATGTAGGATGCTTAGAATTGCGGCACGTGTTATATATCTTTATTTTAAGGTAAATGGCAGAATGGTGCTTGAACTATACCACATTCTGCTGTTGGTGTTCAAACTTTTAAATGTGTCATTTTGGTTGCTGAACTTTGCAAGACCTGTAATTTTTTGTTCCTTTGACCTAAAGAAGTGGTAAAAGAACCAAAATTGAACAGTTATGCAAAGTTCACGATATTTACAGTTTCATTCGTTCTTCTCCACGCTCTATGTCCCATGTTTTCTCTTACAAATTAAGTTATCTTATTAACTTGTGTATAATTAAGATTGGTGCATTCGGAGAAAAAAACTAGTATATATGTGTGTGCGTGTGTGTGTGTTTACCTGAAAGGGCTACCATTTCCCTAGCATTGAAACCCTTATTAGCAAAGTTAGTAATGAGCGCATTAAGGTTCATAGTCGGCGCCGGGATTTGGCTATTCGCGGCGGTACGACTCGCCGTGGTCGAGTCTCTTCTTCCTAGCGGAACCGCCCAGCTTGGCCCATTCAGCTGTTGTTTATTCGTATTAATTAACAATCAAACATAAATTAAATATATTCCGAAACGCATATATTGCTAATATGTGATGTAAGTTTTATAGAAGATAAAAAAAAAAAACTTACGGCGACAACGCCATCTCTAGCAGCCACGGACAAAATGTCGGCGCACGAAACAACATTGGGACAAGCGCTCTCAACTTGCGTCTTTATAGTATCTATTACATCGAATCCCCTCAGAGAATTAGCGTTCGGCGTGGCGGTTTTTTCCCCAGTGAAGTTCGCCGTGTCGTCTAGCAACAGCGAGGCGTCGCATCCCTATATTTTAGTTTTTCAGAAAATTTAGCAATACATTTCTTCAAAGGCTGTATTTCAATGCATGCATGTCTATAAAACCCTAATAATTTGCAAGGAAAGAGAAAACTATATGTAATATTTCGTCGAAATTCTATGAAATGTAAGAGATGGAGGACTTGCATTAACGAAGCAATCATGGAAGTGAAGACGTAGCAATGATGCGCCCATTCGAGGATCGCTGCTAACTGCTGAGTTTACGGCTGATCGGACTATAGTTAGGAGGTTAGGACATGTTGAGGAGTAGAAGTTTGATGAAAGTTGAGCATTGGACAATCCTATGAAGGGGGTAGAGATGATCATCAATAGGGTTGTAATAATGGAAGCTCTGTTATTAATGGCTGCCATGATTAGTAATTTATATTATGTGTAAGTACTCTTCTAGCTCTAGCTGAGGTTCTTAAGTAATTGTGGTTTGCTTTAGAGCTCCTTGATCACGTATTTATAGTAGTGAGGATATCCCTTTTCGTTATTTTACACTTGCTTCTTTTGGACATCTATTTTAGGGTATTTAGTCAACTGAGATTTAGTAAGTATATATATTTACTTAATTATATCGTTGACTCGTTCAACATTATGGGGCAAAGTCAAAATTATAATGACAAAGTAAATATTCAGTTCCTGCGAGGAGAGCAGCCATCGTGTAAAAACTCGGCATGAGTTCTTTTTTGTCAAGATTCCACCGAGGCAAAAGAGCTTTACTTTATAATCGAATGACGTTCCTAATTACGCATGGAGTTCGTTATTACAATACTATTATCTCAATGTCGTCCTTCTCGAAGAATAAGTTCGTTAGCTCTTCACCAAGCGACGACGTATACAATTTTATATGTATTTTTCACGATATTATTTGTTGTTAATTTGATTAGGATTAAACATAAGGGTTCTACGAAAGCTGTTAAAATCTATCCCTTTGATGAGCTCTCCTTACATGCGAAGAAAAGGAAATAACTTGTGTATTAATGAGGGTTGAATTAAAATCTCAACGTGTTATGACTTTTCGTGTGTATGAGTTGTGAACATATATTGAGTGGAGAATCTTGATTATGTAGTATTAATATTGTCCATTCATGATTAAATAAAATTATTTAATTTCTTTCTGTATTTTAATTGAATTTCATGAGAAAGCTGTTTTGACTAGAAACGTGTAATCTAGAATACGTTGATTGTGATTATTTATAATATTACGTCTGGAAGAAATTATTGGCTCTTAGCGTTGTAGTACCTACGTGACATTTTATTTAATCAACCACATTTATATGAGATAAACTGTTGGCTGGGAAATAAAAAATATTCGAAGATTGTGTAGCACACAATTTCCTTAAAATAGATTCGCTCCCTCACGTATGTGCTAGAGGTTCACGAGCGTCTATTTCCCAGGATACTTCGAAAAAACACGGCGTTCGTTTAGCACAAAAACGACACCGACAGCGAACGGAACAAGAAATATAGCAAAAATAATATTTGAGGAATATTTTCTTATTTATCTTCTTTTAATTCTTGTATATTTGTTGTGTTTATTTCCTTTGGCCAAATGACCTATTTATAGCCAAAATATTGGAATAAAAAATAAGTAATTTATTATTTTTCTTTTTTTTTTATATAATGGAATCACACGTTGAATTGAGTTGTAGAGTGGTTAAAAAACCACTCATTTTGAAAGCCACCAATCCCAACTTCTAGAAGTTGGGCCTTCTAGAAGTTGGGCCTATTGGGCCAAAACCGAAGCCCGATAGCTTAGTTTGAAAGCCCAAAGCCCAAACCAAAGCCCAATAGCTTAATTTAAAAACCCAAATTCTCATTCAAATAAATACTTTACAAAATTAAATTATCTAACAATCCCCCACATGAATGAGAATTGTTTTGTAATGTTTCTGCTAATCTAATGATACTCTGCATGGAGGATAGTATGTTTTACCATTTGAACTTCCTCCTTGTATGCACGCTTGGTTTACTGCAGTCCAGTAGAACGCGATGTCTTTGAACTGTCCCGCTTTTCGTGTAAACGAACCCACGTACAATACACAGAGACCATTTTTCTCTTGTTCCGTTCTCATGGTTTTGTCCAGTACGGCCATGGACACGTCCTGATTCTGCGAGGGTTTCTAAAGAACTAAGCCTTTCAATTCTCCTTTGAAGCGGCCCCACTTCTCCCTAACATAGGTGACTTGTCACGTCGCGAGTATTTTCTATCAATACTCTATGATAGTCATTAAAGCATCATAATGCTAGCCTTTTCCGTCATCACTGTTTCTTGACAGGAATGAGCGGGGTTATCCCCCACAGTGATACCAAGTCCTAAAATTAGGTTGTCCCTTTGAACCTAGATCTTGGGATCTCCAGTCATATAGGTAGGGTTTTCCTTCTTAGCACTTTTATACGTTAAGGCTTTAAACCCATCCCTCTCGTCAACCTTTCAACCGCATCTCTATTTAACCCTTTGGTTAGCGGATCCGCAATGTTATCCGTCGATTTCACGTAATCAATCGAGATAACTCCAGTTGAGAGCAGTTGTCTAATGGTATTATGTCGACGACGTATGTGTCTCGACTTACCATTATACATAGTACTCTGTGCTCGTCCAATAGCCGATTGGCTATCGCAGTGTATGCATATAGGCGGCACAGGTTTTTCCCATTTAGGAATATCCTCCAAGAAATGGCGTAACCATTCAGCTTCTTCTCCACATTTATCCAAGGCAAAGAACTCGGATTCCATAGTGGATCTCGCTATAACCGTTTGTTTCGAGGATTTCCACGACACAGCAGCTCCAGCGAGTGTAAACACATAGCCACTTGTGCTCTTAGAGTCCTTCATGTCAGATATCCAATTCGCATCTGTGTAGCCTTCTAACACAGCCGGATATCGACCATAATGTAATCCATAGTCTCGAGTATACCGTAAGTATCTCAAAACCCGTATTATAGCGGTCCAATGATCCGCACTCGGATTGCTCGTGTACGAACTCAGTTTACTTATAGCATAAGCAATATCTGGCCTAGTACAGCTCATTAGATACATCAAGCTTCCGATAATCCGGGAGTATTCTACTTGAGAAATAGCCTCCCCGCGATTTTTCGACAAATGAACGCTTCGATCTAATGGAGTTCTAGCAACACCAGAATCACCCTTGCAGAATTTGTCGAGAATTTTGTC
This sequence comes from Craterostigma plantagineum, assembly GCA_027422505.1. Taxonomy (NCBI): domain Eukaryota; kingdom Viridiplantae; phylum Streptophyta; class Magnoliopsida; order Lamiales; family Linderniaceae; genus Craterostigma; species Craterostigma plantagineum. Next base: position 10,427,615 of record JAPQWV010000012.1, on the reverse strand, counting down.
TACGTAATGAGCTTGACTCAAAACAAGACCGTTACTCGTTCGTTTGATTTTAATTCCTAAAATCACGTCCGCAAGTCCCATATCTTTCATGTCAAATTTCGAATTTAACATATCCTTGGTAGACTTGACCATTTTGTCGTTACTACCAACAATGAGTATGTCGTCTACATACAGACATAAAATAACATAGTCATCGCCCGTTTCCTTTGAGTAAACGCATTTATCGCTCTCATTGATTTTAAAGCCGTAGTTGATCATCGCGTGATCAAACTTTTCGTGCCACTTCTTAGGGGCTTGTTTCAAACCATACAAAGATTTGATCAATCTACAGACTTTCGTTTCGGTTCCCGGAGCACGAAAACCCTCGGGTTGCTCCATATATATTTCTTCGTCTAATTCACCGTTTAAGAAAGCTGTTTTGACATCCATTTGATGTACTTCCAAATTTCTTAAGGACGCGATAGCAAGTATCATCCTTATCGAATTTATTCTCGTCACAGGAGAATATGTATCAAAGTAATCTAAGCCTTCGCGTTGCTTGTATCCTTTGATAACAAGTCTGGCTTTATACTTTTCCACAGACCCGTCTGGTCTCATTTTTCTTTTAAAGATCCATTTTGATCCTAAAGGTTTACATCCCTTTGGGAGATCAACTAACTCCCAAGTATGATTCTGCAAAATAGAATCAATCTCGCTTTTTATGGCTTCTTTCCATAAAGGCCCGTCCACGGAGCTCACTGCTTCGTCATAAGTCAGCGGTTCCTTTTCAATCAAATATGTAACAAAGTCGTCACCAAAAGATTTCTCTATTCGGGCACGCTTGGTTCGTCTCGGTTCAATCTCATGAACCGTACTAGGAGTCTCGGTTTCTATATCATCTCGTTTAGATGTACCGGATCCATAATCGGATTTACAAGGAAATACATTTTCAAAGAAATACGCATTCCTTGATTCCATGACCGTGTTCTTGTGTATATCCGAAATTTTCGAATCATATACAAGAAACCGATATGCCGTACTATTGTGTGCATATCCTATGAAAATACAGTCCACCGTTTTAGGACCAATTTTTACTGCTTTAGGCGCAGGTACGACTACCTTCGCCAAACACCCCCACATTCGCAAATGTTGGTACGAAGGCGTCTTACCTTTCCATAACTCATATGGAGTTTTATTCATTTTCTTTCGAGGTATCCTATTTAATAGGTAATTACTCGTCAAGATAGATTCGCCCCACATATTTGGCGATAGACCTGAACTCAGTAACATCGCATTCATCATCTCTTTTAATGTGCGATTCTTTTGTTCGGCCACTCCGTTTGATTGAGGTGAATACGGGGCGGTCAATTCATGGACAATACCATGTTCCACACAGAAGCTCCCAATTGGCGCTTCGTATTCTCTACCTCGATCACTTCTCAATCTTTTAATTTTCTTACCGAGTTGCGTTTCAACTTCGGTTTTGTAGAGAACGAATTTCTCTAATGCTTCGTCTTTGCTCTTAAGCAAATAAACATAGCAATATTTGGTGCAATCATCAATAAATGTTATAAAATATTTATTGCCACCACGTGTTTGAACGTATTTCAAATCACATAAATCGCTATGAATCAATTCAAGCGGTTCGGTACTTCTTGCTACCGAAGGGAAAGACGATCTCGTCATTTTTGCTTCAACGCAAATTTTGCATTTATATTCCGAATTAATTTCGAATGTTGGAATATGGTCTATGTTAATTAATCGACGTATCGATTCAAAATTAACGTGACCTAATCTACCGTGCCACAAATTGGAAGATTCAAGCAAGTAAACGGAAGAACGTTTTTCATTCTCATTTACAATAGTCATTACATTCAGCTTGAACAAACCATCACAGGCATAACCTTTACCAACAAACACACCCGACTTAGACAATATCACTTTGTCAGATTCAATAACAATACGAAAACCGTGTTTGTTCAACAAGAATCCCGATATAAGGTTCTTGCGAATTTCCGGTACATACAACACATCTTTCAGCGTTAGTATTTTTCCGGACGTCATCTTGAGCATCACGTTCCCTTTTCCTTCGACGGTAGCAGCAGCCGAGTTGCCCATGTAGATCTTTTCTCCTTCAACCGGCTCACAGGTAGAGAAGAATCTACGGTTCGTGCACACATGACGTGTAGCACCGGTATCGATCCACCATTCTTGTGGATTCGACCCAATCATGTTTACCTCCGAAACCACCGCGACGAGGCTCAAGTCCTCAACTTCTTTGGTGATGTCTTTCACCATATTGGCCTTGTGGTGCTTCTTTGGAAGTCGACAGTCCGACGACTTGTGGCCTAGTTTGCCACAATTGAAGCACTTTCCTTTGAACTTATAGTTCAGCTTAGCGACGCCTCCGGTCGCCCCAAGTTTCGCTTTGGGTTTAACCGCGCCTTTGCCCTTTTTAGAGCTATGCTCCACCACATTTACTTTCGGTTCAGATGAGCTCAATACTCTCTTTTTCGACCTTTTGTTGTCTTCTTCGATTCGAAGTCTAACAATCAGATCCTCCAAAGACATCTCCTTGCGCTTATGCTTGAGATAGTTTTTGAAGTCTTTCCAGCCCGGCGGTAGCTTTTCAATAATAGCCGCAACTTGGAAAGATTCACTCAGAACCATTCGTTCTGCATGGATCTCGTGCAAGATCAACTGGGTCTCCTGCACCTGACTGATCACAGTCTTGGAATCGACCATCTTATAATCAAGGAACCGTCCGACAACAAATTTCTTTGTGCCGGCATCCTCAGTTTTATATTTCCGGTCTAACGATTCCCACAATTCCTTAGCCGTAGCGACCGCACCATACACGTTGTACAGAGTATCGCTTAGGGCATTCAGAATATAATTACGACACAGGAAATCAGAGTGATTCCATGCATCAACAGCGATCACGACCTCAGCGTTCGTCTCGCCGTCGTTTACCTTAGGCTCGACCTCTTTCAGGTATGTTGCCAGGTTCAGCGTGGTGAGGTAGAAGAGCATCTTCTGTTGCCATCTTTTGAACGTCGAGGCTGTCCCCGTAAATTTCTCCGGCTTCTCCAGGTGGTTGACTGGTACGCTTGGCTTCGTAACCACAGGTATGGCAGTGGGGAAAAAAGTAGTAGGGAGAACGTCAATGTTCCTTCGTTTCCCGTAGATTCTTGGTTGTTGAGGAACTCCACGTAGTCTGACATCTTCGCGGGATCGTCGATCTATTTTAAGATTGTTGGCTGGGAAATAAAAAATATTCGAAGATTGTGAAGCACACAATTTCCTTAAAATAGATTCGCTCCCTCACGTATGTGCTAGAGGTTCACGAGCGTCTATTTCCCAGGATACTTCGAAAAAACACGGCGTTCGTTTAGCACAAAAACGACACCGACAGCGAACGGAACAAGAAATATAGCAAAAATAATATTTGAGGAATATTTTCTTATTTATCTTCTTTTAATTCTTGTATATTTGTTGTGTTTATTTCCTTTGGCCAAATGACCTATTTATAGCCAAAATATTGGAATAAAAAATAAGTAATTTTTTTTTTTATATAATGGAATCACACGTTGAATTGAGTTGTAGAGTGGTTAAAAAACCACTCATTTTGAAAGCCACCAATCCCAACTTCTAGAAGTTGGGCCTTCTAGAAGTTGGGCCTATTGGGTCAAAACCGAAGCCCGATAGCTTAGTTTGAAAGCCCAAAGCCCAAACCAAAGCCCAATAGCTTAATTTAAAAATCCAAATTCTCATTCAAATAAATACTTTACAAAATTAAATTATCTAACATAAACAAATTACGATTAAACATTTTTAAAACCTCATCATCAATATTCTATATTAAGTGTTGACTCGTTTATTTGATCAATGTATTCATTAAGTGCATGCATGCAATATATATTTGTCATTCTCATGTTTGGCAAATACTGGTAAGCCATGATAGAAGAGTTTCGAGCTTTTAATTGTTGACAAATCTGCCAGTATTTAAGATTGGTTGACACGGTTTTCAGTTTAATATTGAAGTAAAGCACAATTTCTATGTAAGTATATAAATATATGTACAATTGATATTTTTAACAATAACTACTACTTTAAATATGGGAGAAATGACATTTGTAGTCCCCGATGTTTGGGGCATGAGAGTTTTCTGTCCCCCATATTCCGAGGTGCCACTTTTAGTCCCAAATGTTACGGATTTTGAACCGTTTTTGTCCCTCTATTAACTTAATCTCTAATTTAGACGTAGTTTAACACGTGATCTCCTTTTGCTCCACTTAACACCTCATACTCATCATTTTCTTCGGCTGAAACGCACGTGAGCATCATTACGCATCACATTTAACTCAACCTCAAGGTCGTCGATCATTCCCTAAATGTGATGTGTAATAATGTTCATGTGTATTTAAGCCGAAGAAGAAGACGTGTATTGAGGTTTCAATTCGAGTAAAAGGATATCATGTGCTCTCACGTGTTAAATTCTGTCTAACTTAGCGGTTAAGTTAATTGAGAGACCAAAACGGCTCAAAATCGATAGCATTGGGGGACTAAAAGTAACACCTCGAAACATGGGATCAGAAATGCTCATGCTTCAAACATTGGGAACTAAAAGTATCCCTTTAAATATTTAATATATGATATTGTAAACTAGTAATTTTGCATGATATATAAAATTAGTTGATTGTAGTTACGTTCAATAGTATAGATATTATTTATTAATTAATGCCGGTCAAGTTTCCTTTTTAAGCACTCTCATTATTATCTTGGCACTCTCATTATTGTAAACTAGTAATTTTGCATGATATATAAAATTAGATGTCTTTCTTGGGTCCTACTATTCACACCCCCATCTACTATTTACACCCTCTAACACTTAGAATTTTGTTGCCTAGTCACATGAATTCAACAATAATTATTTTCTTATTATTTATGTAGAATTCAACAACATTAATAGTATAATTTATTCGAAAACATTAATTGCACAAGTTATTCAACAACATTAATTAACTTATTTTATCCAATAACATAACAATACAATATTTTAATTTACTTATTATTGTATATTTTATTAATAACCACACGTTTATATTAACTTTAAAATATTAAAATTTTATAAATATTGATATTAAATAACTAATTTAAATAAAAATATTCATGTAACATAAATATTACTTATTATGCAAAATTAAACAAGCGCATTAAAAATAAACAATAAATAAATGTTATCTTTTTAATCAAATCAATATAACATAATCACGAGCACAACTAGAATGCAATATTTTTTCATAATTATTAATACGAGTAATAGTAATTCAGGCTGCTGCACATTTGTCTCTGAATAAACCCATTGTGGCATATACTCGGTAAGGTAATTTTCCTATTTGATTGGATCCTCCACCATTTAAGATACTTTTTCTTGTTGAATTTAAGTAATTAGCCTTGTTTAATGAACTTCTACAACTTATTATTTTTTTAAGTTATCCAATTTATGTATGTGAGTTTCAAATATGGTGATTAGAGATTGATTGCATATTCCATATGTGCACTTGACGTGAGAGATTGGGAGAGTTTCGGATCGTCTGTGTCACAACAGTGAAACCTTTGTGTTCCACCAACCATTCCCCGACAAGTGTTAAACTGAGTTGACCAACTGTACACTTGTCGCAATTTGGTTGGTGGAACACCAATCTGGAACAGAGGATTCAAACTAGGTTGGGAGGTAGAGGTAAGATCAATAAAGCATAATAGTGGAAATAATAGTCTATTTCGTTTCCTTAGATGGATATTTGGGAGTATCTTGTTTTCTTTAATGGTAATTATTTAATAGTTTAAAATTGGTAAGTATTTAATGGTTTATTAGTTATTTTTTAATTGGTAAGTATGTAATAATCTACTTACATATTAATTAGGGGGGTGTAAATAGAATTAAGGGGGGTGCCAATAGAATTACCCGCCTTTTTATTATTACAGATTTTAATGTGTTTTCCTCCATCTTTCCCCCATCTTGAAGTTGAAGTTTCTATTTCCTTTTCCAATGATACCCAACATATAACTGTAAAAATAATATAACTCACTATTAGAATGGATTATCCAAGATAATTAGTTAGGGTTCTCAAATCTCACCCAACAAACCTAATGTTTGGTAAATATTGACTTACTGCGCTTCTTTGATTAAATATTTTGCACATTGTATTATTGGACTGCAAAGGTCATTTAAGGTGTTCGTTTTTTGGGGTCTATATATTTAAGTTAAAATATATTTGACATTTTTGTTTAAAATAAAGGTGAGTTTTCAACCAAAGATAAGAAATACAAAGAGAGACATATATTTATGAGAAAAAATGAAATAATCAACGTTCTTATTTTGTAAAACAGTTGACAAATTTGAATAATTGTCTCTAATTGTATGATCGAAACGAAATTCTTACAATCACTTTCGGAATGATTAGTCAGTTAATTAACAACTCTTCGTGACTTTGTCCATGCAATAAGCGATCAACCAATTGAAAAGTACTGCGATGTTAGAACTGATATTTAAAAAAATGTTATTTTAATGACAAATCTTTTCAAAATGTGACATGAATTAAGGTCTAATCTTGCATACAACTAACTAAACTACACATACATAGATATCAAATCAGATAGCATATTCAAGTTCAACACAAATAACGCGCCTCTTTACATATATTAATATTTATTTAGAAATTAAAGATCTCTAGTATAGTAGTTGACTAACAATTCAAATGTAATGTCATGACAAAAAATTCAATTATGGAGATAATGGTGTCGGATGTTCATACACGCCTCCATGATAATTAAAGCATCGCCTTTTCTCTTCTTTTCTTTAAAAAAAAAAAAAACTTTTTTAATATGATCATCTTATTGCAGTACATGTATAAAAATTTACATATAGAAGTTCTACTGAAAACTACCGCAAGTTGTGTACTTAGTCTTTCAAGAACGAAGGGTCAAAACTTATATATGCAAGTGAAATTTACCCTACAAAAAAGAACGAAAAGGGCAAAATAGTCTTCTTCCAAATCTGTTGGGCCTCGTTTAACTAATGGGCCTCATTGCGATTCGATGTTAGTAATGGGCCACAATTTTAAATTGGATAAAAGCCTACCAAATAGATTCAAGTTGAGTTCGTCCACCAATTCAATTTCTCATCACTAATTTTAATTAATATTTAAAAAAGAAAACTATTTCAATTCTATTTTATTGTTGTTATATTTAGTAATCGAAAAAATCATCGAGATCGGCTCGGAATCTTGATTTCTATGAACTCGACGTTAAATCTCCAGAAAATTTAGAAAGTAATAAACCTATCAATAAAAAACTCACACATCTTTCATCCATAATTATTCTATAACCTCATCCTCCAAAATAAAGCGTAATAAAACATTAACGTTGTTTGTGAGTAATATAACTCAAGGCTCCTCGAATGGTGAAGATGATCTGACTTCAATAATGTTTATGCACTGTCTGAATGAAAAAGATGAGTGACTTTTCACTCATTCATATTTCTAGTTCTTCATCAAGCTTAGAAGCTTCTACTACACATTATATTGCATCTTGGCATATTACTACATCATATGATTCGATATAATAACGTATATATATCATCATGGAAACCCTTTTTTATTGCTGAGATGCTTCTCATTCTCAGCAAGCTTTTGATCTTTGATTGAATCACCTCATCAACTAAAAGAAGAGATTGATAGAATTAATCTTTCTCATTGTTTTTGCTCCAATTTCTGATTGCTTGAACTACTGCTTGCCTAACCACCTGGGCATTCATGCTCTCAGATTGCCCTTCACTCTGCATTTTATTACCTTCTAATTAATTACAACTCGGTATAAATGAAAAAGAGGTTTTTAATGAATGTTTTGTTCTTGACAATGGCGGGACTTCGATACATGTAAGAAAAATGCTAATTACCTCACTAACAGCTTCAAGATGGAAATTGTCTGAACAAGAAACCCTAGCATCGAGCACTTCGAGGCCTAACTCTTGGAAAGCTTCAAGAATCGATACAAGCAAGCGTGGGCAGTTTTTCTCTGCATACACCTTTATCAAGAACCCCTTTTCTAGGGTTTCAACTTTCACTTGCTGCAAGAAAATATCAACCACATGTACGCCATTAGTCAAGTAATTGAAATCGTATATAAGAACATAGAAGCGAATGTGCTATTCGGGACGACATTAATATTTTATAAATACCGCAGGCAATGAAGCATCTTCTTGGCTTGAGCTTTCTGAACTTGAGATGTCTTGGTTTAGTTTCTCTATCTTTGCTTTCAGTTCTTCGATGCACTTCATTGCATCGACAAGTATGGATGCTTTGTTAACCTGCTAAAGAATACAAGACTTATGTAGTAATAACGATATCGATGTAATTATGCTCGAAGATATATGCAAGTGGTAATAATCAAAACAGCCCTTTATATGAACTTATTAGTTTCATGAACCCTGATTATCCCTGAGCTACGAGTGTGCTCCAATAATTCATTTTATATCTTAAGATGGAACATTTTTTATAACAAATTCAATTTCAATAGTTTCTTAATTTTGATGCACCTGAATAATCTTCAAAAAGGAAAATTGGGCATCAAGCAAATATCTAAAGCAACATGTAATAAACCTAATACCCCAAATCAATAGATTTTATTACCACGAAAACAAATCTAAAGCTGGCCAGGATGAAGAAAAGCTGTAATGAATCACCAATCCATTGAAAGAAAAATAAAGTCATCTTATCTTTAACTTCCAATGATCGTAAACATGAAAGGACGTGTCATGATTAACATGAACCACTTAATCACACACATAGTCAAGCATAAACTTCAAAAAGACGACAACCTTAAGCTATAACCATAAATATTGACATATGTGGGCAAAAAAAAAGAAAAATCCTACCGCGGAAGAGTTGGTAACAGATCGAAGCTGATCATAAAGAGCTTCTTTATTTCGATTTTCCGAGCTCATATTATAGTCTTCGTTTCTCTTATATCTACAATAACTCAGATAAGAGAGACGATAAGTATAAAGGCTGATTAGGCTTTTTAAAGGGAAAATGGAACTCTCAAGCACTAATATAATCTTGATGTTTGATTTCTTTTGTTTTTTTCCTGCATGAGAGTACCACAAGTTTCACAGGAGACCGTGACGTCACAATTTGTAGACACAGTTGCGTAAAAGACAATGCTGCCCTCCTTTTTTCCATTTTATTTATTTTTCATGGGACAATAAATCCATCATCTTGTACTAAAATGAGATGATAATTCTCTGCACTTGCCATTATAATAATTCTTGGGAGGCTTCCATTCTATTGTCATTACTTGGCTAGCAACTAGAACGTTGATACATACGTGACATGAGAAGAGCTTTCTTTGATTAGTCAAGTCAAAATAGTGGTTTCTAATATTATAATATAGGATAAGTATGATGCATAGGTCTTTTTCCTTTCAAGAAAATTACCAGTAAAAGAGAATGACTTGCTTTGATAATTCCGACCCTTTCGAAATTACACCAATTCTCCTCAAGATTGCAATAAACCCTACTCTGAAGACATTCGATTGACAACAAACAACTGAATATATTATGTAAGGAAGACGAGGAACCCTACACAAAAATGATCAAAGGAAGACGAGGAACCCCCGTGAGAAGCGTTTGGAGGCATTATAGATATATATTGGACAGTTAATATTATTACTACAAACAACTGAATATAGTATGTAACGTTTGTAATAAGCAAAATAATACAACAAATACACCACAGCACAAAATCATTTTTTGCTGCCTTTCTCACTCGATGAGTCATCGTCCATTATTACAAACTATGCAACGACCTAACTTACACGGCTTTCTCCATCACGAGACATTGTTTTTTTCTTCAATACGATAGAATTTTGGCTGGTAATAACATTGCATTAAGATGCATAGTTTTTGCCTAAAGAGCAGCATATATAGTCAATCGATACATCATACGTCATTAAATGAGCAGCAAGATTTAACAGTAAGTCTACTCACTTATAACATCATTTAATAGATTGCCTAAGAGTAATGTAAGTCAGTAGAATAATTAGCGACAATTCAAGTTAATCTGATGATTATGTCCTAAATATTAGGGATGGGCGACGTGACATTACAAAGAAAGTATCCAATTCCACCACTCGATATATATTAAAATGGAAATAAGTACGAACACTTTGCAATCCAAGGAAGTAAGAGACAACTCTGTAATTATCACTGACAACTGTATTATTGCAATTTAATACTACTTTAAGGGGGCAAGACAAACATAAGAGATTCCCGTCGATAAGTAAAAACATCTAAATTAGAAGACAAGCATCAACACAAAAAAGAAAAGATGAATAAATAAAAAAGAGATCAACATAACTTATCATGGTCTTATTTAGGGTCCACACGTCAATGGCCATGACCATGAATGTCTACTCCTTACAAATTGCAGTTTGCAAATTATATATAACTAATTCAATTATTTTCTATTATTGGCGAAGGAGAATGATTTTTTTTTTTTCAAGATTGTCACCATTTGCAGAAGGACAAAGAACCTAAGTACCCACCTTCTCACATGTGTTCATTAATCATCACAAGAATACACAAGTACCCATTCACCTCTAAAAACCTTGTAAATCTACCACTTTATATACCAATCTATCTATCTTTTATTGTAAATCAATAAAAACTACTGGTGGAAATTAAATCATGTGATATAGGGTTTGGAGATATTGAAGTTGGAGATCGAGAGCAACACATTCTTCATTCGCGATACGAATTTTTTTTTTCTTTTTCTTTTTCTAATGTTTTTTTTTCCGGTTCATCAATTTAGAACAGTTTTAATATAATCAAGAGAGTCCATCATTTCTTTATTGTTAAAAGGATGGCTCCACCACCTATTATTAGCAGCATGTCGATTATATATTATAACAACGATGAGCACTATGATTCTCTTACATTAAAAGAATTCTTTATGCAAAAATATTGGAATGACGAGATGTTAGTCCTTGATGATACGCAATCGCTTATATTCCAAACGAAGAGATTACGCTTTTTAATACATGATATCACAGTTCAGATCAAGAGATCATAGGTCACAAATTAATATAAAGGAATAAACCTATGACAAACAAAAAAAATTAGGCTAAAAATGATGGGTGTCAAAATTAACATATAATGTGCATAGGGATAAGTGTTAAAAGATTGTACGAGTTATTAAGATGTAATAAACTTTTACACTAACCTTTTTAGGCGAATTGTTTGTAAATAGATGGCTATGTTTTAGGGTTTTATGTAATGGGATTAAATTATAATATTTAATATGCAGAAAACAGCAGCCCAATAACTCAGCCCAAAATATATAAACAAATGCATAGAAAGTAATGAATTGTGAGAGAGCCCAATTGACGAGGCTTGGTTTGTAATTCTTTTACTTGGAACTATTTTGCGACGTAATCAACTCTTCGGTAAAGAGGTTAACCATAGTTCAATGTTATCTGCATGAAAAGGTTTGTATTGTATTGATAACCTTTTGTATTTAAGAGAACAAATATGCATCGGTTTCTTAAAGAATGTTTTCGGCTATGGGTCGAGTTGATATGTGATTGGGTCCCATGATTGATATTGTTTTTAAGGTATGATTTTGTTTAGGTTTGTGCTTTGCGGCTTCGTAATGAATGATATTGTCTTGCTATTGAGTGAGACAACATAATTATATTGTTTCATAGTATTCCTAACTTTAATTTGGTTTTGGGATATTTATTTTTATAGAAATATTATTCGGGACCATATATAATTACTCCTGATACTTGATGCCCGACCCACCATCAACAACGGTAGATACCAATGATAATTGTATGTAATAAACTATATTAAATGTTTTGTCTTAAAACTTAGTTAGTGGCGAATCGCAAATAAACGTTATTCCGACAATGTATGCTTTTGCTATTGATTGGCAATTAACAAAATCGATTGAAGATGATGATGAACTTTTCGAATGTCAATGTGAAGGTAAATACTTTGCAAAACTTGAGATTTACAATTTTTTTTTTTTTATTACCCAAATCATGTTGTCTTCTACTGTAATTCAAACAAGTATCAAAGTTGTTTTGATTCAATAAGCACACACAAAATTTTCCAAATATCGGACCGGATATTATTTAAATTCTTACCGATATTGGTATTGATGTTGACACTATCGATATTTTTATACCGAAACAATAATGGCAAGTTAGATGTTATTGTAGAAACAAGATCATATGAAATATACTAAATAAAACAAAAAAAAATATGTAGAAACACATAATAGAAGAACCCAAAGCCAAGTTCACTTTTGGAACCTAAAATAGTTCTATATTCTCTCATACCGTCTCAACTATTACCTCTATTTCCACAAATATCTTCTCAAGAGTACCTCCTTTGGAAAAATAATACTATAAAATAATAAATTTCTACCTTATTTATTTAAAAATACTCCAATAACATACTCATTGAACATCTCAACATAGAAAAAACCATAACAGTCACCACCTTACGAATAAATAATAGTAATATCTGATTATTACAATTTCAACCCCAAAGAATTGTGGAAATATCGATTCGATCATCAGATTTACATTTCTTGTGTTCCCTTTAGGTTCGATTAGCCGCACATCACTTTACACCTTTTTCCCTCAGCTTCTCGCGCCGTACGCATCTATGCTGCGTATCTCCGCCTCCATCGGTGTATCGACGACCGCCGCCGCGTCGACCTAGGGTTTCCAGAGCTGGATTCTGTCTCCTGCCTTCTTCCGAGCTCTCTCCGCCGCTCTTTCACTGGTTTCGTCGATTGAATCTCAGCCGTTCAACTCGCCGCGGAACCTTAAAAAAGGAGGAAATTTTCGTTTCCCTTTTGTTCCTCTCTCAGCTACGGAGCCCTTGGGATTTACCGGTTAGGGTTATCTATTATGAGTTCTCCTCGCCTGGGGCAGGGGTGAGCTGCAATTTGTATGTCTGATTGAAGTTGTCGAGTGCGTCTGATTGTTGTATATGGCATTGGGTGATTTGATGGCTTCGTCTCGGTTTTCTCAATCTACGGTGGTGGTCTCTCCACCGTCAAGTCACTTTGAAGAATTTCCGAATGGAAACCATCATGTCGTGGGCGATGGTGAGAGGAGCGTGTATAGTGTGGATAGGTTTTCAATCGGTGGTAATAATATTGGTGATGGGGATTTGACGGAAACGGAGATTAGTAGCTATGCGATGACCACTACGACGACGAGTATGGCATATTTGCCGCAGACCGTGGTTCTGCGTGAGCTCAGGCACGATGGATTTGAGGATTCCGTGCATTTGGGCCCTTCGGATAGTGGATTGGTGTCCAAATGGAAGCCCAAGGACCGGGTGAGCTTCTTTAGTTTTTGGATGTATTTTTCTTAAGCTAGTAGGTAGAAGTGATTGAGTTGTAAAGCTGTTTGTGATTGATGTTATTAGGATTTAGGATATTGTTTTGGTTGAAGTTGCTATCTTATTATATAAGTGGAAGGCGTTTAGTGCAAATGTGCTGCAATTTGTTGATAATTTTCTCTGTGATCTTTTACTTTATTACCGAATCGTTGCTGTTGATAACTTGGATTACTTTAAGATGTAGTTACTATTATATCGTTGGATGTACAGGATCGAGTTCTTTAGCTTAATAGCAGGATTATGCATTACAAGGTGGTTTAATGTGATTGTTATGTCTCTGGAAAGCAGATGTTGCATGCGTTCTTGAAATAACTACTGTATTTCTATCCTCCGTTGCTAATCTGGGGTTTCGTCTGGTTGTGTCATATTTGCTAAAATTGAGTGCCTTACTTCCTTGCAATTAATTATTATTATCTCAGTCTCACCAATGATCAATTTCCATATTATGTTGTTTAAATGTTTTCTCAATTGATTGCATCAACTGCAGATGAAAACTGGATGTGCTGCTCTAGTTCTTTGTTTGAATATCAGCGTCGATCCTCCCGATGTCATAAAGATATCTCCTTGTGCTCGGATGGAGTGCTGGATTGGTATGGTTAATTTGACATTTTTCAATTCAATCTCGTTTTGTTTGTCTGTGGTGTGATCTTATCTTATGTTTTATTAGCACTATAGGGTCATTATTTTCTTTATAGACTTGTTGGATTTTTTATGTAGGTTGATTGATTCATCTATACTTTTGGCTGATGTGCTCATTTTCTAAATTTTATTATCCAGCAAACAATCCGAAACCTCCTCAACATTTGATAAAGTACTGCTGCTGTTTATCAAGCCTTGTTTAGCTTGGCCTTTCGTATTATATTCAGTATCCATAAGTTTGGTTAGACGTTTTGCCTTGATTTTTTGGAGGCACTAAAAACCTGACATCCTTTTAAGTGCGATTTTTGGTGTTGTACCTGTTGTTTCTTATGCCTGTTACTTGTGCTATCACAGCAAATTTGTTTCGTTTGCGCCCCTCCAATGCACTTTTTCACTTGCTTTATCACTTTCTCACCCTCATTCTCAGATCCATTCTCAATGGCACCCCAAAAAGCTCTTGAAACTATAGGGAGATCCTTGAAGGAACAATACGAGAGGTGGCAGCCCAAGGTATGGAAATGTTGTTCCTAAACTTCTTTTGTTACTAGTATAATTTATTTCCGGAGAAGAAGCCAATGTCAATATGACGGTGCATATAAATATAGCTTCTGGAATTATGTAATATTTAAAATCCCGACCCATTCAGGCTAAATATAAAGAATCCTTGGATCCCACTGTGGATGAAGTCAAGAAATTGTGTACAAATTGCCGTAAGTTTGCAAAATCTGAGAGAGTTTTGTTTCACTACAATGGTCATGGAGTGCCAAGGCCTACTCCTAGTGGTGAAATTTGGCTGTTTAATAAGGTCTGTTGTTACCAATGGGCTATAATCTCTTATTTCTTCTCTTTTGTCAAATCTTCTTGTTCTTACCTAGTTTTTCTGGTAGAGTTATACACAGTACATCCCTCTGCCAATCAGTGATCTGGATTCCTGGCTGAAGACACCATCAATATATGTTTTTGATTGCTCTGCTGCTGGCTTGATTGTTAATGCTTTCATTGAGGTGCTCAGCAATGTTGTTTTTTACCCGGTTACACGATTTATGCAAATACATCTCATTAATGTTCTAAAAGTTACGTTTTTACTGCAGCTTCAAGATTTTAATGCGTCAAGTTCCGGATCTTCTGCCAGAGACTTCATTTTGCTTGCAGCCTGTCAAGCCCATGAGTTACTTCCGCAGAGTGCTGAACTCCCTGCGGATATATTTACTTCCTGCCTCACAACGCCTATAAAAATGGCGCTGAGATGGTGAGCCTGCTAATAATTCTTTGATCCCACAATTGAATTGCCAGTATTTTCAATTCGTCTTATATAATTTAGTATGTATGATCTACAATATGCTGTAGATTTATGTCTGGTCTGCCGTTAGATGCTGCCCTGGAATTTCTTGGTGGAAAAACAACTTCTAGATTCCTGTATTTTTGGCCTAATTCCCCAGCAGGGCTTATTATTGCTCGTCGATATGTGCATCGGTTTCGAGCTGCTAAATGAGAAATTTGTGACTATACATCTCATCCTATGGCTAGTTATCTCTGCAAATAAAATGGTTGACGTTCTATCAAACACAAGTACATGCTTCAATCTTGCATGCCGAATATCAGGGTGCATTTGTTTGGATGATTTCATTGTTTTCTTCTCCATCTGAACATTATTCATGCAAATTTTTTTATTTTTTTATTTTTTATCTCAAATTAACTCCCGGATCCTGGCGAATTCAATGAACTGTGTATCTTTTTTATTGTTTTAATTTCATCAATTTTCACCAAAGCTCATTTTTCTTGTTTGTTTGTGTTGTTGGTTGTACTCAGCTTTACATCAATAGCGTGCTTAATATTAACTAATATTCTTTTCCCTAGGTTTTGCGATCGGTCCTTGCTCCATGATTCTATTGATTATTCATTAATAGATAAAATTCCTGGGCGCCAGACGGACAGGAAAACCCTTCTTGGGGAGTTGAATTGGATATTCACTGCCGTTACTGATACCATTGCATGGAATTTACTCCCAGATGGTATTCTAGGAGTTATTACGTTGAATTAGTCCCCCCTTTGTGTTATCTTTCTCTATGTAATAATTAAGCTGAATTGAGCTATTCCACAGATCTGTTCCAGAAATTGTTCAGGCAAGATCTTCTAGTTGCCAGTTTGTTCCGCAACTTTTTGCTTGCCGAAAGGATCATGCGAACTGCTAACTGTACGCCTGTTTCTTATCCTTTGTTGCCAAGAACTCATCAACATCACATGTGGTAATTTCCACTCTGTTGTGTACCATGACATTGGTATTTCAGTGTATGCTGTGCTTACACGTTCTGCTGCTATCCAGGGATGCTTGGGACATGGCTGCCGAGATCTGTCTTTCGCAACTTCCAGCTTTGATCGAGGATCCAAACGCAGATTTCCAGGTATACACATTTAGCTTGTTTTCAACGTATCTTTGTATAAAATCCATGCAGCACCGTGCGATCCTATTTATTAAGTTGCTCTGATGTATTCTCTCACAGCCAAGTCCATTCTTCACCGAACAGTTGACAGCTTTTGAAGTGTGGCTTGATCATGGATCAGAACATAAGAAGCCACCAGAACAGTTGCCTATTGTTCTTCAGGTGGGATTTGTTTTTGCGTCTAACTTAAGAATGAAGAATATATTGACTTCTCATGCTGCTTTACATTTTATATTCATGGCATCTTTTAGGAGTCACCTACCTCTCAAACTCTTGGTTGATATATATTATGTTGCTCTAATGTTTTTGTGGCCTTCGGTAGTTAGGTGACTATTATACAGAAGAAGCCTTTATCTTTTCTCTTCAACTGAATGGTTTCAATACAATTCATCTGTCGCTGATGCTATGACATCTTTGAATTCCAGCCTTGTTTTGTATAGCTTGAATTTCAGTAACATCTGTTTCGCCTTGCTCTAGGTTTTACTCAGTCAGTGCCATCGATTCCGTGCTCTAGTACTCCTTGGTAGATTTCTGGATATGGGGCCTTGGGCGGTCAATCTGGTAACTGATCATAGTCACTTGTTGATTACTCTTTCTTCATAAATATTTACTTGATTTTAGTTAGATCCTTATCACATTCATTGTCCATATTTAGGCTTTATCTGTTGGGATATTTCCGTATGTTCTTAAACTTCTACAAACGACCACTCCAGAACTTCGACAAATTCTTGTGTTCATCTGGACAAAGATCCTTGCTTTGGATAAGGTAAACTAGATTTGAAACTGCTTGCTTTTTTTGATTTAAGTGATTCCACATAGCATTATTGTAAATGCATTTGATGTTGTGGCATCAATCTCGTCTCACATATTTTCACTGGAACTGTGACAGGTCACATGCCTGCATATAGTATACTTACCACCGTCATACCACCTCTTATATTTGCACTCTTCTGAAATGGGTCTTGACCCTGTAATAATATTATTAGGAGCTGCTACTCAACTTATAGATTCTGTTAAAAGTTGATTCTTGCCACTGCTAACCATCTATTTATTTGTTTATATTTATTTATTTACTTTTTTTGCATAGGTGGCTGTGTTATACTCCTCATTCATGGGTGCTTTTATTTTCTGGTTTATACTTTTGAGTGTTTAAGATGTCCTATGAAAACAGTTTACTGATAGTTTTGTCCTTTATCTATAGTCTTGTCAAATGGATCTTGTGAAGGACGGTGGGCACATATATTTCATTAGGTTTTTGGATAGTGTTGAAGCCTATCCAGAACAACGAGCAATGGCTGCATTTGTCTTGGCTGTCATTGTAGATGGCCATAGACGGGGCCAGGAAGCCTGCATTGAAGCTGATCTTGTACATGTTTGTCTAAAGCTTATTCGAGGCTCGTCACCTAATGACACTCAAAATGATCCTTTATTTCTTCAATGGATATGCTTGTGCCTTGGAAAAACTTGGGAGGATTTTGCAGAGGCTCAAATGATAGCCTTGCAAGCTGATGCCCCTTCCATAATTGTACCTATACTTTCTGAGCCCCAGCCTGAGGTTCGTCTTGCATATTACTTTTTGCAGTGTATATTTTTTTTTCAGCCATATCTACTAAAAAGTAACCAATGTAAGAAGTGCTTTGTGTTCTTTTTTCTCTTTATTCACAATTTTAATTTGGTATTCTATTATTACAGGTGCGGGCTGCAGCTGTATTTGCCCTTGGCACTATGTTGGATGTGGCCTCTTACGCGTCCGCAGAAGATCATGGAGATGGAGTTGGTGATGATGATGAAAAAGTTGGGGCTGAAGGTATCATAATCAGGAACCTGATAAATGTTGCCTCCGATGGAAACCCGATGGTCCGTGCTGAAGTTGCTGTTGGTATGTCTTAATTGATTGTATCACCTCCCTTTTCTAGTATAAGATTAGACTTCCCATTATTTCCTTCCTCAAGTCAGTATAGTACATCACTTTTGTTATCCATTCTGCAGCTTTGGCTCGGTTTGCCTTTGGCCGCAACAAACACCTTAAGGCAGTTGCTGCTGCGAACTGGAAGCCCCAGGACAGCTCTGTCCTCACTTCATTGCCATCTTTTGCTGCCAAGGCGTCCAGTAGTGGCTGCTCAACTCCAAACCACTATGCCCCACATGGAAATATTGTTACATCTATCGCTACTCCTTTACTACGATCTGGGGATAATGGACAGATGATTTCTCGTGAGGGGAGAGTATCGACCAGTAGCCCTCTTGCAACCACTGTAATGATGCATGGTTCTCCACTTTCAGACGATTCATCGCAGCATTCTGATTCTGGGGCACGTGGTGACATATTCAACAATGGAATTCTGAACCATTCTACACAAAGATCTATAGATGATGCACTGTCTTGGCAATGTATATTAGCAATGTGCGATCTGGCCAAAGACCCATCGCCACGTGTTGCCAGCCTTGGAAGGAAGGTGTTGGGAATCATCGGTATTGAACAAGTAGTCACAAAATCTGTGAAGCCGTGTTCACGTGCTGGTGATTCAACGATAATGGGAAGCACTAGTCTCGCTGGAATAGCTCGCTCATCATCTTGGTTTGACATGAGTGGAGGTTAGGCTGCGTAATTTGTTTTCATATCCTATTGACTTTGATTTCTCTCAATTGTTTCTTTGAGTAAATTGTTTGGGATTGGGCAAACATAGAAAAAAAACCAGTGGGGAGTATTCTTAGCATCTCAACCTTTGTGTTTCATGAAAACACTGGTGTTATTTGTATTTATGTTTGTAACTAAATGCTCAATAGGAGGCCATCTGCCGCTAACTTTCAGAACTCCTCCTGTTAGTCCACCTAAACCAAGCTACATGACTGGAATTCGAAGAGTTTGTTCCTTGGATTTTAGGCCACATTTGATTAACTCTCCAGACTCGGGGCTAGCTGATCCACTCTTAAGTTCTGCAGGAACCCCGGGAACTTCTGAACGTAGTTTACTTCCACAACAGATGATCTATAGTTGGAGTTGTAGTCACTTTTCAAAGCCGCTTCTTACAACAGCAGATGATAGGGAAAACGCAGTTGCTCGAAGAGAGGAAAGAGAAAAACAAGCATTAGATCTGATTGTGAAATGCCAGCATGCCTGTAAGTTTGTGCTGCTGGTAAACTACTGCGAGTTTCCCCATGATTTTTCTAACCTTTTTCTAAATGTTTCAATGGGCAGCTGTAAGTAAACTGCACAATCAAATTGCTAGTTGGGATACAAAATTTGAGACCGGCACCAAGAGCGCGGTGTTGCATCCCTTCTCGCCTGTTGTGGTTGCTTCAGATGAAAACGACACTGTCAGGTCGGTTGAGTTTGATATAAATGTTGGATTTAAAATTAAGCTTGGTTTCGCTACCTGCGCGTTTTTAACTTTTAACTTAGTTGAAGAAGTGCAACATGGTTTTCAATGATTATTCACCATAACATTTCCAATCAAATGAAAATATTCTACAAAAAGGCCATTGTATCGAACTAATTCCAGAATTTGAAACAACATATAATTGAAGGGCTAACACATTTTGGCCAACTATAGTTTTTGGAATTTCAGTATATACAGAAACTTCATACTTTTAATAGTTTTGTAGCAAATATTTGAAGACGGAATCGGTATCATCTTGTCCGCACATTTTGGTATCTTAGGAATATCGGCATTCGTACAATATATCTGTATTTCGATATTTTTCTCATACAATTTCTTTATATGTTAGGGTGTGGAATTATGAGGAAGCAACTCTGCTTAACAGTTTTGATAACAATGAGTTTCCTGAAACCCGAGGAATCTCCAAGCTCTGTCTGGTCAATGAGCTTGATGAGGATATGCTTCTGGTTGCATCAAGTAAACTTCTTCACTAGATTAAATTTCTTGCGTTCACAAAACGTCTCCGTAACTTGATTCTTCATGTGTTGATTCAGGCAATGGAAACATCCGAGTATGGAAAGATTACTCTTCCCAAGGGCAGCAGAAATTAGTTACTGCATTTGCTTCAATTCAGTGTCACAGACCTGGAAATCGCAGTGTGAATGCTGTTGTCGATTGGCAGCAGCAATCTGGATATCTTGTATGTAACTTCTCCACTATCAAGCATGAAAGTTTATACATCCTTTGAGTCATGCTTTTAAATTTTCTTACATACTTTATGCCTATCTAGTTTGCATCTGGTGGAATCTCATCTATCGTGGCCTGGGATCTTGATAAAGAGCAGCTTCTCAGTACCATTCCTGTAGCATCAGATTCAAGCATCTCTGCATTGGTTGGTCCTAACTTAGACTGTATTAGTTCATCACTGCTGGTAGCTCTTCAACTAGTTTCTTTCCAATATTGAAGCTTCTGTATCGCCATGCTTACAATTTCAATATTCATATTTTCAATGCATCTTTACTGCGTCTTTTTTTGCCATTTCCACATTAGCTCCGTCGTTTGCCTTCGATTCGCCATTCCTTAAGTTGTGGCTTATATCTTTTGGAAAATGCTTATAAAATAATTGGAATTGAGTGTATGTAGGCTGTTTCTCAAGTTCATGTGGGTCAATTTGCTGCTGGTTTTGTTGATGGATATGTCAGGTTGTATGACATCCGCACACCTGAAATGTAAGTTCTTTCTATACTGCGTCTCTATGAAAGCCACCTTCCTCTACAATAATGTTTTCGCTAATTGGACTTGAATCCTCATTGGAACATTTATTTTATTGAATGTGACAGATATTTTGCATTCATTCCTTCACTTTTAGTGATTTTTCACCATGTGCCTGGCATGCCTAATATCCTGTATATTGTTTAGGCTTGTCTCTGCTACCCAACCCCACACGCACAGATGTGAAAAAGTTGTAGGTATCGGGTTCCAGCCTGGTCTTGAACCAGCCAAGGTAACTACCTCGTTCTCTCACCAACTTCAAGCTAATTCTTGCTAAGGTTTCGAAACTTCATTTGGTTTCATCTAAAAAATCAATGGGCGTTTACAGTTGGTGTTATCTTTTCATTCACAGATCATCAGTGCATCACAAGGTGGAAACATCCAATTTCTCGACATGAGATATGCTAAAGAATCCTACCTAACCATCGAAGCCCACAGAGGTTCACTCACAGCCCTAGCCGTGCACCGTCACACACCTCTCATAGCAAGCGGCTCAGCCAAACAGCTCATCAAAGTCTTCAACTTGGAAGGCGTCCCATTGGGCACCATACGTTATTACCCAACGTTCATGGCCCAGAAAATAGGATCAGTTAGCTGCCTCACTTTCCATCCCTATCAGGTACTGTTAGCTGCTGGTGCAGCCGATGCTTGTGTCTCCATCTATGCTGATGAGGTCTCTTCATCGTCGAGGTAACCGAAAAAAGTTTGCATTTTACTTAATGGGAGGTTTGAAATGAATCAAAGATCATATGATTAGATGTTACGAATTGCCTAGAAGGGGTTGTTTGTTGGGTTGTTTGAGGGTTCACTGAGATGGGAAGTAATCTGTCTATATAAAAGGTATTGTAAATATGTTGTTCTTCGTTTTCTCTTCTTTTCTTTCTTTTTCTTTTAACTTAGTGTGCCTGTTATATGTTTTAAGTCTGTAGTCAATTTGTACAGTTGGAATAGTCTGAAGTTAAATACAATTCATCTGTAAGAAACTTTTTATGGTCGTATTAGATACATCCTCATGAATATTATCCCAATTCACAGCTTATGATGAATGAATGGATTGCTGAGATTGGGCATTACATTACCCAATGAACTGTTATGGAGATTCATACTCCCAATGTGGACTCAACATATAAAGATTTATTCAAAAAAAATAAACTAGCACATTCTTCTACCTATTGTAGTTCCTCAATATCATAAAATATTATCATCTCTTTTTCCAAATAACGAGTCATCGATAACACAATACTAAATAAACTCACTACATACGCAAACCAGTTACACCATTTATTTCTCCCCCATTATTTAACGCACGTTCAGTAGAAATCAACCTAATAAAACCTGCAGAAATCAAATTGTTGGCGAAACATACAATATATGGGAAATAAGAACAAATGAAGAAAAAAAAAGATGTACACAACACACCAATCAAGATATCATCACATTATATGACTGCTCTCACTTTCTTCCCCATACAATGCTCTGGCCATTACTATTAGCTGCTCCAGCCAAACTAGCCGAGGCACCACTGTTCCCAGCTTTAGTTCTCCCATCGTTATTACCAAACACATCAAGATCCTCAAACAGCCTATACGACGGAACAAACGATGGCTTCTGCCCGCCACTTGGCGCTGAAGAAGACCTCGGACTACCAAAGCTACTATTGTTGCTATTGGTCTGTAAATCCCCGTCATGCTTCATCATAGGCTGCAAATTATTATTAGTAGGTGCAGCCATAGGCCTAGGATTCGTATACGTATAAGGCTGCCTCGTTACAGAGCTTTGGCTGCTGTAATAACCAGGCGTCGTAGCCCAGGGAGGAGGAGGGTAATGGTTGACTTCTTGAGGCACGTACGCTGACTGTGGTTGACCTTGCGATGTGGGCCCGAATTGGTATGAAGAAGGTTGTTCGGGCTGTTGAGTTCTAGCCCAAGGTGCAACGTAGCTGTTGAAGCCCAAACCTTGGTTTTGAGGATGAGTACTGTCAGAAAAAGAAGTCCCTTGATTATTATTACCGTTCACGGCGGGGATTTGATCTTGCCCCACAGTTTGAGGTGGAGAAGTGTGTGTTTGAGTTTGAGGAGGCGTTTGTTCGGTGGATAAGGTTAGGCTGAGAAGGTCTATGATGTCTTGATCTTTGCTTTGAGAAGTCGAGGAAGGGTCAACACTGACTGGGACCAGCGCATAGCTCGAGGCATTGCTGCTTGTTTTCGAATGTCTGCATTGAGACAGAGAGAGGAAATTTGCACCAAACGAATGATGTCCAATCTTTGGAATATTGAAAAGAGAGCTATAGCTAGTTACTTACCTTCGAGCCAAAAGGGCGAAATCGTCATCTTCTTCCTCATCTTCATCGATTAATGCTTTTTGCGTAGTAAGATTCGTAGCAGAAGTTTTCTCTTCCAATGTCGGAGCACTCGGCGCACTAACTTCAGCAGATTCGGGGCTGGGATTAACTGCAATCTCATGATTAACAGGTGCTTCATTGTTCGTATTTATTACATCGACGGGCAACGGTGAGCCAGAAGCTATTGCGTCGTGTTTTGCAAGAACGATCTGTATCCTATCGTTCATTTCAAAGCCCTGTGCAAGAACTTCTTCGTCCCTATTGCAAGAAAGAAGAAGAGAAATATTATTTTTCGATCTTTTTTTCTGGAGCGCAAGTAAGTTATGTAAGAACGGATTATTGTCTATAGATTACAGAGACGAACCCCGTCGTTGATGTCAAAGTCTTCATCAGTTTCTTCTGATTCGCACGGCATTGCTCGACAAGGTCTATTATCACTTCGTCTTTCACACTCTGCCCACATAATAAATAATGCGTCTGAAAAGTCATAACCCAAATTTTTCGAAAAAAAAATAAGGGAGAGTAAGAAAATCGTAGTTACCGAGCGATCGTTTGGATCAACAGCTACCAACATATCAGCCAAAAGATCGACAGTTTCGCGCATCGGACTTATGCTTGATAAACTAGACAAACATCAGAGAAGAAGTAATTACAAGCTCCTATCCCATGAAAACTGAAACAGTAGAGTTGATAACTTAGGTTGCAAACCTTAAACTCTCATCAGCTGCCATAACTTGATCGAGCCTTGTCGAAGAACTACTTGGCATGCCATAACTAGGTAGAGGAGTGGGGTTACTGACAGGTGGCAATGTAATGGGAACCGAAGGTTGTGAAACCTGTGGAAATGCTACGCCGTAGCGCTGCAAGAGAATTTAGAAAGAAAAAAGATGACCTTGTAAGGTTGACCAAATCTACCGTTTATCAAGAAATCGAATTTTCATGCTCAAAGGACTAGTGAAAAAAAAAGAATTGGTTACCCTCAAGTCCTCGTAAGCCATGTAATATTGGGGATATCTTCCACTCGATCCACCAAATGCTACGTTCCAAGAAGCGATTAGTGACAAGATTTTGTCGCGCACGTGCATATCCGTCTGAAAAAGAACGAAATAAAATAAAAAAGTTAGCCAAAAATCGTCGTGCATGAGCAGAAAATAAAGGAAAATCGAGGAATGTATTGGAACTTTTAATCAGGACAAATATGTTTATATTTGGATGCTTGTATTCACATCATGGAAATTTCAAGTGCGAACTTTTCATGGAATCGAAAAATTAAAATATAAAAGAAATAGTAATATACTCGCCTTCTTCTTTACGATCCTGACCATTTCTGGCAGTATATTCCTCTCTGCGATTTGAAAATGGACATAATCCCCACAGTTTTGGACCATCGTTTCAAGAAGCTGAAGCAAAAAAGTGGAATCACACCAAAATTCATGAGTTAGCATTTCAGCTTTAGTTATTACATAGCTGTGTAATGAGCCAGCATACACTAAACATTACCGTTAAAGCGAGTAGCTGAACTTTGGGTTTCTTGTGCTGCAATCGTTTCTTGACAGATTTTACAACATCTTTAGCAAGCCTAAACACAGAGAGATTCAATAAGTATACTAAAAGAATGCAAATGAGTGTTGTTCTTCTATATTCAACTTATGAACATCATATCATAGAAACCAAGAACCATCAATCATCTACCTCAAGACTTTTTGTTGCAAAAATACAGATAACCCTACTTGAAATTTTGAAAAAAAAAATTCTTTAACATTAAAATTTCAGAACAATTACAGGGAAACAGCCCCTAATAAGACACAAGAGGAACCAAGACATCAACTTGAAACATGAATAGGAACCAAACAGACAATACAGAATAAAAAAATCAGCAAGAATTTAAAAAAAAAAAAATAGATCAATCAAGGACACCTTATACACAAGATGACCACACAAAACAAAATTGCCAGATACCCATATAGATTGACAGATGATAGAGAAGAAAAAAAGAAGTCAACTTTGCATGAAAGCGTCAAAATAAAGCCATAAGCACAAAATTAAAAAACATACATCTGATTGGCGTTTATTGCATCACAGATATCAATATTCATGGTCCAATCAGGCCCGTTCAAGAACTCGCTCGTAGCTTTATCAACCCTCACTGTAGCTGACGACGACGAAGAAGAAGAAGATGTGATTGAAGCCATCGACGAAATCATCCTCTCTCTCTCTCTCTATTACAACCCTTTTTCTCTTCTATGCTTTTACGATTTGAAGGAGACAAACGATAATCAGAACAAAAACCTCAGAAATTTTTTGTGGGCTTCACTAATATGGTGAGAAATATCGTAGGAAACAACACACGTTTTCTAACAACGCCCCTCCTAAGGAAAACGCAGGCGGTGTATCAAAGCTTTTTCCTTTCCTTTTCCTTTTTTTGGGTTTTTCTTTCTTCCTTCCTTTTCTTCGTTTTTTGGACAGCTTTTTAATTATGGCTATTACGATTCCGAAACACAGTGGTCCATATTCGCTGCCCATTAACGGAAAGTGATTTCATTAATTAAAATGATATTATTAATAATAATGTTTTATTTCTTTTAGTGCAGATGACGTGTGGTTTGAATTTTCAATGGATTTATTTATTTATGGTATATGTCACAATCTTCGCAATGCTTATCCTTTATTTTCCCATCTCCACCAGATAATATTCTAAATAAATATCTATGATGCTTCGTGTTAGAAATTGACTAAGATAATTCAAATACCGACGCATTTAACAAGTTTATGATTTTCAATTATTCTTTGTTAATTGAACGAATCTTTTCTATTCATACTAATTGCATTTCGCGTACCTCAAAGTATATTAGGCCTAACCGTTAAAATAGTAATTTTTTTTTTTTTTTTTTCGAAACGATAATGGTTTATATTAATTCAAAATGTTTTGTACATGCGGCTAAATAACCAAGAGGCCTACTTTGCAGACAAGATACAAAGTAAGGCAAAAGCTCAAGACAGTGAGCAATACTGAAGACCAAAAAAACCCAACAAAAGCGAAATGTTTCTGAGTGGAAAAAAACTAAAAAGTCAAAGACAAAGCAGTAAATAGAAAGAGCTGAAATGGTGTGAGAGCCACTGAAACATAAGGAGATTCCTAGCTCCGCCAACCACAAACGAGGCTCGATCTTAAACTGCTCTTAGGGGCTTCCAGACAATCAAGTTGCACTGCCAAAACAAAGGCTTCGGCCTACAAAAACTCAGCTGTCTAGGGACAAAAGAGACAAAAGATTAAGACAAAAAGATTAGGCATTAAGGCCTCATGTCGGATGTCTCCAGCCATTCTTGAATAGCAAGGTCCACAGTTTCTCTTTCACTTCGTTTAGTACTCTTAAAGATCCAAAGGTTACGAGTCTTCCAAAGCATCCAAAGAAGATAAACAGATAATTGAATGCGATGAATAAATGATTCCTTACCTTTGACATTGCAAATCTTGATCCACCAATCTTGGAAGCAAAAAGGCCTAAGCTGAAAATCTTCCCAATGCACTGGGCTGATTTTCCATACAAGTTGAGCTCTAGAACAAGTAAACAATAAATGCACAATATCCTCAGGTTCCTCGCCACACAAGCTGCATATAGGATCAAGAGGAACTCCCCGATTGGCCATGTTTAGCTTAGTGGGAAGAATGTTGTGAAAGCACTTCCAGATGAAGTGCTTAAGCTTGGGCTTCAGCTGCATCTTCCACAAGAGAGACCACATCTTCTTTTCGCCTTGTCTTCTATCGCTGTTCTCAATGATCCCCTTTGAAAGAAACTTTGCGTCCATGATGGCCCTATAAGCAGAACTGACCGAGTATTTCCCAGACTTGTCTAATCTCCACCGAAGGAAGCTGTTGTTTGTTTCATCTTGACAGATGCCTAATCTCAAAACATGCCGAGCTTGAGCCCAACATCTCCACATCCAAGAGGAGTTTGAAGGGATTCGAGCTGAGAAAAGATTGTCGTTAGGAAAATACTTTGCTTTGAGTACCTTGCTGACAAGTAGGTTGGGCTGTGTGAGAATTCTCCAGAGCTGCTTTGCGAGCATCGCGTCGTTGAAACATTGAATGTCTTGGAAACCGAGGCCTCCTTCATGTTTGGAAGTGGAGAGTTTAGTCCACGATTTCCAATGAATCTTTAAACCACCATCACCTTTTGAGCCCCACCAGAAATTCGAGGTATCTCTCACGATAATCTTGCATATGTTGGCTGGAAGCTTAAAGCAAGACATTACAAAAGTTGGCAAGGCATTGATGACTGCTTTTATTAAGACTTCTCTTCCTGCCGGATTGAGGAAGGAGGATTGCCATGCCCCAATTCTTCTCTTGACGGTTTCAGTCACGAACGCAAAAGTTTCCTTCTTTGTTCTTCCAAGGATCAGGGGCAGCCCCAGGTACCTAGCGCTCCTGTGTTCCTTAATGCCCGTGAGGATGTCTGTGATACATTCTTTGCAATCCGCAGGCGTGTTCGAACTGAAAAAAACTGAGGATTTCACAAGATTTACTTGCTGACCAGAAGCCTGGCAATAAAGGTCAAGGATTTCCTTAACAGCTTTTGCCTGCAAACCATTAGCTTCACAAAACAAAAGTGAGTCGTCCGCAAAAAATAGATGTGTGATGAGAGGCCCGTTTCGACAAAGTCTAACACCCTTGTATAAACCTGCAGCACATGCTTGTTTGATAATCTGTGAGAGGGCTTCAGACATGATGATAAAAAGGTAGGGCGATAAAGGGTCGCCTTGCCTAATACCCCTAGAAGGTATGATAAAACCACTTGCCTTTCCATTGATGTTAAATGAGAAGGAAGCAGTTTTGAGACACTCAAAAATCCACCCAACAAACTTGATATGAAATCCCATTTTTAAGAGAATACGACAGAGAAAGGACCACTCAACCCTATCAAAAGCTTTAGCCATGTCAAGTTTAAGGGCCATAACACACTTCTTACCCCTCCTAAGGCTTTTAATGTAATGAAGGACTTCATGAGCAATTGCAATATTATCGGTAATCAATCTGCCTTGGATGAACGCTGATTGACATTCATCGATACACTGCGCAAGACACGGTTTCATCCTTTCGGCAAGGATTTTGGAAATGATTTTGTAGGAAACATTACAAAGGCTTATGGGTCTATAGTGAGAAATCTGAGTCGGGTTTTGAATTTTTGGGATTAAGGATATCAATGTGTGGTTGACGCTCTTAGGCATTTTCCTAGTGTTGAAAAAGTGTTTAACAGCATAGCATAAATCATTTTTTAGGACAGACCAAAAATGCTGAAAAAAGAGTGGTGTCATACCATCGGGTCCGGGGGCTTTGTTGGGATGCATGCTGAAGAGGGCATTCTTGATCTCTGTGTCTTCGACTTGGCTGATCAGTTGCGAGTTCACTGCCTCTGTGATGGACTGAGGGATCCCATTTAAGCTCTCATGTTGAAATGTGGGGGATGAAGTAGAGAAAAGGTCGTGATAATAATCAGAGATTTCGGAAGCAATCTCGTCCTTTGTAAAGCACTGATCACCATTCCTCTTGACAAGATGTTCAATTGAGTTAACTTTTCTTCTAGAGATTGTTGAGGCGTGAAAGAAGCTAGTATTCTTATCCCCTTCTCGAAGCCATTGGATTCTTGATTTTTGAGCCCAGAATAATTCTTCTTGTTCGTAAGCTAAGTGAAGGTTACCTCTGAGCTCTTTCCATCTCTCCCAATCCCTATCCCCTTTTAGAGCACGAAGCTGGTTCATCTCATCCTTTAAGAGCTGAATTTGTTGTGCAGAATTTGATTTCGAGCTTGAGTTCCACTTGAGCAGATCCACTCTACACGCCTTAATTTTATTCATAAGCTGATGCAGGGGAGAACCAATCTGAGGTTGGTTCCAAGCTGCAGAGATAATGTCCTTGATACCTTTTTTTTGTGATCAACTGTTTGGGTGATGAATCCAAAATCAGCATGTCATGGTCTGATGCAAATCTAGCTTCTTGAATGAGCCTTGAATCTGGGAAGTTGAGCATCCACTGTGACGAGGTGAAGAACCTATCCAATCTTTCCTCCACATATCCCTCTCCCTCTCTATTATTAGCCCAAGTGAACATTGCACTCGATCCACCGACTTCTACCATCTCCATATTGGAAATGAATGAGTTGAACGCAACAAAACTAGACTCTAATCTGACTCTGCCACCGCATTTCTCTCCCATGTGCCTAATGTCATTAAAGTCTCCTCCCATAAACCAAAGGGGACCCCATTTTTCCTTGGATTGTAGAAGATATCCAAACTGTTCATTTCTAATACGGTGATCTGTGCTAGCATAAACGAAAACTGCCCAAAAATTGAGGTTGGGGATTTTTGAGGTACACCGTAATTCCACACAAAATGATGAGGTGATGATCTCAAGGACCTCGATGTTGCTGGACCAACAGGTAAGCAGCCCGCCTCTCAAGCCTTGGGGATCAACACAATGCCAATGACTAAACATCTTGAGCTGTCTACAAACGGTCTCCACAAAAGGTCTTTTTTTCTTTAACTCACTAACAAACATAAAACTTGGAAGGTGGAATCTTGCTGATTCCTTTAACTGGGAAATTGTAGAGGGGCCTCCCAAACCTCTACAATTCCACACCGCTGCTCTCATTGATTAAGGTGGGCCCATTTTTGGCTGGCCACCTCCACCATGATATTTTTACCCAATGCGTTATCATCTTTGAGCTTTTTGTTCTCCTTATTTAGGTCTTCTGTTTCCTCCAAAAGTTTCCTTTTTTTGCTGTGTTCATGAGATGAGTATTGGTGGTGCAAGGAATCAGTAAAGGTTGTTGGGGGCAGGCTGGTTTGGATAGGTTCTTTGTGATCTTCTTGCATTTTTTTATTTTCTGGCTGATATATTTGAGTGGGGTGTTTTTGGTAGATTCTTGTAGAATATTTAAAGTAGGGGCTGATGGTTTTTGATAGGTCGAAAGGAGGGTGAAAGACTCAGGAAAGTGTTTTAGGTGACTAGGGTGGGTATTGTTGCTTTGAGGATGGGTGTCTGATATGTGGGGATTAGAGATGATAATTGGGGATGGTTCTTGGGGGATGATGGTTGGGGATGGTTCTTGAGGGATGGCGGTTGGGGATGGTTCGAGGTCCATAGGTGTAGGATGGACTGAGGGTGTCTTGGTTGGGTTTGGAAATTGAGTGTTTAGGACAATAGGAATGATGGCAGGGGTTGTAGGAATGGTATTTTGATGATCTTGTTTGGAATCAGAAATCACCTTATCCACGCCGTCTTCTTTTCCAGGCGCTTTTCCCTCGTAGGATTCATGTCGTTTCATGCTAGCAACATCATATCTTTTATGTGAGTCCGCTCTCATCCATGAGCCGTATTGTCCTTCATCAATTTTATTCTCCCTATCGTCCATTTTTCGATTAAAACAAGCTTTCTCTCCATGTCCAACCCTGCCGCAGTAATAGCAAAAGTTGAGAAGGTGCTCATATTTAAAATCAATCCATACTTTCTTGTCTTTAAGGCTGATGAACGCCCCTCTCATAAGTGGCCGATTCAGATCAACTTTGATTCTAAGTTTTATGTGTCTCCCTCGATTTCTGCTTGAATCGGGTATGATCGTATCAATATGCTCCTCAAACATTTTGCCGATTTTCCCCCCAGTTCCCTTGGATATCCACTGAGTTGGCAAATTCCAAACTTGCACCCAGATTTCAGCTGAATGGAATTCCAATTCATGTATGTTCAAGCATTCCGACCACTCCTTTAGGATCAAATATTGTTGATCAAATGACCATTGTTTCCCCATCAGAACTCTTTTCTTGTCCTCTTGAGAATGAAAGATGAATTGGAAGAGGTTCTTACCCAATTCTCTTATGTGGACTGAGTCCGAGAGTTCCCAGATGTGGGTGAGCGTCTTCTTCATACCCGTAAAGTTTGCCTTTTTTTCTCCATATATCCGCCCAACTAGACTTCGCCTGCACTCATCTAAGCTGCAGTCCACATCCTTTTCTTCCAGTTCAACTCCTCTATTTTCCTCAACTGTAAGTTTGAATTGTTGCAATTTCTCCACAAGGTCCCCCACTAAACCGGAGCGAGAGATCCCTTCCATTCGAGAAGCAGCTTCCTTGCACCAGAAAAGCCCTGCGGAAAAACACAAAGACAAGTTGGAAAGAAAAAGTTAAAGCGACTGAGATGGTAAAAAAGTGTCAAAATGGTTTTTGCATTTCAGTTTGGGGTATGGGTTTTGTCGATTTAGGGATGGGGTTTCCGAGTTACGGAAGTTTGGGGACTGGAATGGGCGTTTCCTGACTGTGAAGATAGTGAAATGGTGAAGATAATACTGTTGTGCGAGTGTGTTGATGCTTGACCATGGAGGACGAAACCTCTACTGTGAGAGGAAGAGAAATTCTACTCCTAGAGAGAGAAAAAATAACACTTCATTCGAAGACGTTAAAATAGTAATGAAAATGAACTAATTAACAAGGGGAAAAGTCAACAGTATAAACTGGCTGGAAGGATACATAATTGGATTTATTTAAATTTATATTTGATGCATTTACAACGGTCAAAAATACTAGTCAAACATTCTAGACTTTGTAGCATCCCGTGAATTTCTACTCAAACTATTATTATATTAATATATAGTGACAAATGAAGTATTTATTAAGAACTTTCAGAATTGAAATGATTTGGACAATTATTCAAAGGGCAACGGAAGTGCTGAAGTTTTATTTTGCTATGTGGGTCCCATCAATAGCCATAAAGACTTCATAATTCAACCACATATGATGACACTTGTGTAAAATCATTATCCCATTGTCATTATTGATGCTTTATTTCCTAAAAATAAAATAAAGCGATTTATTCTTAAATTAGTCGTAGCCCAAAATATCACAAGGTTGAGAAATCATAACTAAATAAAGGTGACGTGGTAATAAAAAATGGAATACATATCCCATTGTCCAATAGGTTCCGTTTTCCACAAAGAAAATTCAACTTGGCATGTAAGGCATTTTTATATACTAAGTGGGCTTTTGACCCAATTAGGGCCCAAAAATATATTACCTTAATCCTAAAAGATTAAGTTATCTTTATTTCCTAAATTAGGCCAAGCATATACTTCAACAAAATGTGTGTTAATGATGTCCTAACCACACGCATTAACTACGCTATCCATATGCTAATCACATTTCCACATATTCACACGTCAAGAGACATGATTTGACGAACTAAATTAAATCAATGTCTAATCACACTATTTATCGAGACTAATTACTTGAATACATCCAAATATTTGCTTGGACTATAACTAATATTGGAGTTAATTACGAGAGGAGACAACCCTTTATTTGCCCGCTCTTAAAAAAAAATTACTCGTATGTTCTCAATACATGTCGTTTTAGCTTGAACTTTTACAACTTTACCCCTCATCTTAAATAAAACAATTACATTAAATAGGATAAATAATTAATGAAGAGTATAATAGAGATTTTATTTTATTTATTTGTGTGCAATTATCTTACCTGTATTTAGGAACCGATCGAGTATAATTTTCTACATGATTGCCTTTCCTTTATTAGTTTGACTTACCCTTGGTTGGTACTTGGTTTTGAGGTGTTGGTGTACAAACAACTATCCCACACCGAATAGATCAAAGAAAAATAGTGGGTTTATAAGCTTGTGGGTTCACTCCCTCTATTACCAATTGGTTTTAGAGAGGAACTCCACAAGCTTATACCGGATTGGATTGGGCTGGAATTGGGTCTGAAAAAATCCCTACATGGTGCGGTGAGTGTGGACGAAGGCGTGAGGGTGCCTTCAGGCGGAAAAATTCTAGCTCGGGTACGGTGTGGGTGGTGTGTCCCCGGCCCTTATAAGGACAATTGGTGAATCTGCGGTGAGAAGCGCTTGGTGCAGTGATTGCGGAGAAGCGCTTGGTGCAGATAATCGTCGAAGGGGAGGTCCGTTGTGTGGTCTAGAGTTTGAGGGGAGGTTTGTTGGGTGTACAAACAACTATCCCACACCGAATAGATCAAAGAAAAATAGTGGGTTTATAAGCTTGTGGGTTCACTCCCTCTATTACCAATTGGTTTTAGAGAGGAACCCCACAAGCTTATACCGGATTGGATTGGGCTGGAATTGGGTCTGAAAAAATCCCTACATGAGGTAAACCAATAGGACAGTGCACTATTATAAAGAAATTATATCATTTGTTTTAGGGATATTACTTTTTGCATTTTAACTTGATATTGGAATATTGTATTTGCAATTGCATACTTGCCATCATGTGGAAATTAATTCTCCACCATTACTCGTATCTTCTATATAATTTTGTAATATAAGGCTTTCATTTATTTTTTTAGCATTACATATATTTTAAGCATTAATTAAATACTTATGTAATTAAAAATATGAATGTTGGTATATAAGAGAAAAATATTAAAATATGAGGAATAATATTGTTCGGAAAATTATAGTTTGCCCCATAAGATGAAAAGGGCTGAGATCTTCTATTTCAAACCGTGTTCTATTATATATTTCAAATCAATATTTTAATGCCCACGTATGGCTAGTTTTCATGGCCCTATTTCTTATCAAGAAGGAAAATTGGGGTTATTATTATCTTTTATTTATTTAATCAAGTGATATGATCATATGACAGATGATTATTAAATTCGACAAACAACGTTGGATTCAGGTTGTTTAAAAACAAAAAATAAATCACCTATCAGAATCGAAACCACTGAATCATCGGTTCTTGGGGAATTGATTTTCACATATGAAATGAAGCTAATACTTAGACAAAAACTACATAAATCGAAATGAAGGTTGTTAGCAGACAAATATATAATAAGCGTATATTTACCTGGAAATATGAGCTTTTGTTGAGATATAAGGTAATTAGTTAATAAGATTGAGTGGTCATGATGGGGAAGATGGGCACATGAAGAACTAACTCTCAATTTTCTCATTACCATCGGCACGTGCATGAGTTAGTAATGCACGTGCCCTGCTTCTCCATCTTGCCCAAAACTCATCTTCTTCTCTTACAAACTCTAAGGGCTTGCTTCTCAGTTATTAATCTCTCTCTATATATGCATATATATTTGTATATATATATATAATATGCGTGTGTGTATAGTAGCAGTTTATTTGTGTATCTCAGGTGCAAAAAGGATGGTTTGATATTTATATGGTCATAAAAGAAGATGCTATTGTTTATGAATTTGAGATGGAACCAAAAACAAAACTGTTAGAAAGAGGCTAAGAGATGAGTCTGGTTAGAGATTTCCATTTCTCGTAGAACATATATATCTCATGAGCATATTCTAAGTCCTACAAAAAAACGTGTCATTTGCTCATTTCAAGAATAAAATCACATGCGAGATTCATGAAATCTTAGATAACCTATACTATTTTTTTTCTTTCTAGTGTACGAGGAATTTTATGATGCTCACACATGTTGATTGGCACCGATTCATGCCATTTCAACATCTCACATCGACATCTAATGTTTTGTCGTCTTAATTAACACATTCTAGGTGCTCGGGTGTTGATGTGTCATATTGACGCGATATATTTCATCGACACGTAAATGTCATGTAAGGCGCCTGCCACATTAGGATCCGAAATGTCGATTAATGGCACCTAGAAGAAGTTAATTAAGACGACATAACATTGGATGTCAATAGCCTTAGATGTCGATGTGGGATGTTGAAATGGCACGAATCGTTGACAAATCAACAGATGCCCACATAATGTGCTCAAATAAGCTGAGCATCATAAAATTCCTCATACCGAGGTAATGTACTCAACATGTGGACGACGGCGTACCGAGGTGATGATTTTCTTAAAAATTAACGTGTCAGAGGGGACGATTTAGGTTAGCAATGGATATGAGAGGGTCTACAGATGTGTTGACAGCGTTGGGAATCAAAAGAAGCAAAAAAATGAGAGATTTGCTTAAGGTGCTCACGGTGGTTGCTCACGGTAGGTGGTCACCATAGCAAATATATATATATATATATATATATATATATATATATTTATATATAGTTTGCATAATCCGTCCTTCAAAACTCGTGAGCCCCAAGAATTAATCGATTAAGTTAGGTCTCGAATTTTGAAGTGCCATATTAGGAGACGTTTTTTTCGTTGTATATAATAATATCTTCCACAATGTTATGTTCTTCCTCGACAATAAAATGAATTATATATATTATATTTAGCCAACAAAAAAAAAATATTCTGCTAATCCCTCGAAATTAAAAGTCCAACAAATGTTACTTGGATGGGATTTCATCATTCAGAAAAGAATCAAAAAGTAGACCATAAGCAACCGCTATATTAGAAAAAAAAAAAAAAAGTTATGCTTACGGCCCTTTTTCTAATTCTACTAATGATAATTTACTTCCTTAGCTTTTCTTAATAATTATTTGTCTCCATTTAAATTTCCTCGCTAAATATAGATTCATTCAAATAATCCAAGAATACTGGAAAATAGTTCATTGATTTCGAGCACATAAATTTCCTTGGACCTTATGAGAAATATCAGTTACACGATTCACCGTCTCTTTCAAGTACTTAGAAATTTAACTGTATATGTGGTTGACCGATAATTACATATCAAGTGTTGTACTATTGAAAAATCACAATCAATCCCCACTATTCAACATACTACTACTCGCTTAATTACAAATATATTTTTACTTTATGAAATTATGCAAATGAAAGAAAAGACCCTACATATCTGTCACTTTTGACAATTTACCGTGGAAAGTTGCATCCAAGGATTTGGAGAATCGCCTGAGCAAACTTTCTACAATCATTAATTATATAATATAATTTAAATATTATTAACTGTCGTTACCTTATTGCTGGTCAAGGGTTAAAGCTGATTGTGTAATAAAATTTATAATATTCCATACCCCATTACCTTCGTGTTTGCTTATCTCATATCATACTTTGGTACCAAAATTAAACACCTGCGATCCATTACTTATAGAAAGTGGGGAGCACTTTAGCACATGCTGATATAGGTACCATGACATAGACAATTTCAACACATACCACTACGATTTTTCATTTTTTTAATGATAGAAAAGAAAGGAAAAATTGATTTTAAACTCTACCTACTTTAGAGTTTAGGGTAGAATAATGTGAGAAATGGCCGTATGTTGTGCTATTTATTAATATATGTCCATTTTACTAGATAGGTTCATTGGAGAAACTATCAAACAAGTGTTTTAATATTGGGCCTGTTGGCTTTGCCGCTTTAGCCCATTTACGATACAAGGCCTGTAAATAACTCGTGCCCGAATTATAAACTCGTTGAATTTAATAAGATTTCGATCATTGAAGTAAGTAAAACTCGTTTGGCTAAGTAAGTTGATTTGAATAAATTAAACAAATCATTTCAATGAATTAATGACTTGAAGATTTAAAAATGATAACATTCCTTTAGAAATCAAATAAATCATTTAAATGATTCAAAACATAAGATATCGAACTCTTCTCGAACTAATAATTATGATCGAAACATATATCACAAATACAAACTTCAAATTCTATAAGTCAATGTCATCTTTGACTTGGTATTCGTCTCCATAAGATTACTTCTTTTTTTTTCATGTAAAGTTATTTAGTGCAAGATAAACTTTATATTTTCGTTGTAAGCTATCTACGTTCATATATACGCAACAAAAAATATAATCTTAAGGAAATGGTGTCTTGGTGGACATCAACGTTGAAATTCGACATAATCCCAAGCAACTCTTGATTGTCATCAATATAAAATCTTTTTTCAGTAATTTAGGGGGCGGTGACTAGGAAAAAGGGGGCGGTGAATAGCAATCCAGTATAAAAATTGTTCCATTTGCACAACTATAGACAAAAAAGATTCCAACCACTTAGAATATAGATAGACTATACTATTACTATATATAAGAAAATGATGTCGTTTCCTCTTCGAATGCCGGCTTGGCTTATACGTATTGTCGAATATACTGAACAGTGTTGAAGGAAATATGTTAATTTATGATTAATAAAAGAGAAAAGGACAGAGCACAGAGAAACGATCTCCACCACCTCATTGCCGTCCATGTAGTGCAACACAAATGGAAAAAAACAATGATTTCCTTTATAAATGAGTTTGTGAATGCATCCGTTTGAATCGATATCTGCAGTTTCATCGCAAACTCAGCTGCTGTTCTCTGTGTTTTGACTGAGCATACTTTTCTATGGCTTCCAATTGCATCGCGTTGAATTCTGCGGCTCTGAAGAGTTGCCAGAATGCGCTGATGCCGCGAACGCCGTTGAGGACGCGGTGGCTAGGCGGAGAATCTCTTAGATTGCCGGTTTCGAAGCAGGTGTTAGGCTGTAATCGGCGTTACGTACGACTGGCGAGGGCGTCAGCTTCGACGGTCGAACCGATAGCGACGACGACCGACGTCAGCGCCGGAGAGGACGGTCGGATATTGAGAGTAGGATTAATCTGCGGCGGACCTTCGGCGGAGCGTGGGATTTCGCTTAATTCGGCTCGATCGGTGCTCGATCACATTCAGGTGTAGTTTGTTGTTTTCGGTCTTTGATTTATTTACTATTTGTTTTTACTCAGTTGAATTTTGACCGATTTGAGTCACTGTGGGCAGCTGCGTTGACTTGATTGAAAGTCTGCTGCTTTAAATTCGTTGTGGCTAATTCTTATTTCATTGCTGTGGTAGGGTGATGACTTGCATGTGAGCTGCTACTACATTGATTGTAATCTCAAAGCTTATGCCATATCAACAGCACAGGTTTGATAATGAGCGTCTTTGCCTCTTCTTTTTCTCTGTATCTTACATTTTTTTTCCTTTGCCTTAAAAATATCTGGAACTATATTTTTGTCGAATTCCATAAATGGTTGTCAAATTTGATTGAGTTTACCTGTCGGTGGTTCAGGTTTACTCGAACACGCCGGCAGATTTTGATTTTAAGCTTGAAAGGTGAGATTCTTTAATAGGCTATCCATTTGTCAATATTAATGAAACGAAGATTACTCACTCTCAGTTGAGTTGAACACTATGATACACATTGCAGCCTTGCCCAAGGATTTGAGTCATTAGACGACTTTGTTATTCACCTTTCGAACTCAGTGGATATTGTTTTTCCAGTTATACATGGAAAGTTTGGCGAAGATGGTGGCATTCAAGTAAGATAGTGATGCCCGAATAGGTGTTTCTTTTCGCTTGGTCATGTTAATTAAGTTTCTGCTACTGATTATACGATTGCGTGATGCAATTCAGGGTCTCTTGGAACGTACAAATATTCCATTTGTTGGGACGCGGTCCAGCGAGTGTCGCAAAGCATTCGACAAAGTAATTCCCATTTCGCTTCCGAAAACACTTCTTTTCATGCTCACGAATACGAACTGGTTCCATATATGTTGTCTGCCATCTTTGTGTTCTTGTATTTTCTTTGTAATTTTTACACTATATAGTAAGCAATATGCCAAGTTGCAACAGTCGTATTGTATTTATGCTATTATGTAGTTGTGCTCTTTATGCTATTCATATTCATGCTATTTTTGCTATTGTGTAGTCCTGTTATAGTTTCTTGTTACTGTCTGAGTCTGAGATATGAGAAATATTTTTCAATAGTTGAAAGTTGAAGATTATGGCTCCCTTTGTCTTATTATGGATGTGAAAGGAGTCTGCTATATTATCTATTAAATGTTGATGGTGTTGTTACTTCTTATCCCCTGCAGTATGATGCATCTTTGGAGCTTGACAAACAAGGATTTGTTACTGTACCCGGTTTCCTAATTGAGGTAGGTATATTGGGAAGTCGTTACGAGCTTCTTCTTTTCCATTTTCTTGTGATTTATATCCACCATTTATCGTACATCTTCGTATAAAATATAACAGGGAAGCGAATCTCAAGAAACTGATTTGTCTTCATGGTTCGCCAACAATCATCTTGATATTAAACAAGGAAAAGTTGTGGTATGTAGGACTTATCTTTCAGTTAATCGTTCTTAGTTTGTGTCATCCATCTCCCCTTTGTATTTCAATGTAAGTTCTAGTTATCATTTGACAATTTCAGGTAAAGCCAACACGAGCAGGATCAAGCATTGGTGTGACAGTTGCTTATGGTGTTGTCGATTCTCTCGAAAAAGCTAAAGCAATTATATCGGATGTAATATCCTTTTTCGCTCTTCCCTTGAATCATCTAAAAGCATGAATACAACCTTTTTTTGGGACGTGATTTCTGGCTGTTTTATCTGCACAAACCAGTCTCTAGGTGGGGATCGCACTTATGATAGCTATAACAGTCATCGACTGAAATTGACATTTTTGAAAAAATGAATTCCTCGAACCTATCTAAGATATTTGACTATATCATATACTTTGTCACGTCGTCACAGCATACACCGACTGGCTCTAACGTTTGGGTATTTGAAATAGTTGATTAGGGATAAGTCTGATATTGCTATTTTGACAGGGAATTGATGACAAAGTTCTCATAGAGATATTCCTGGAAGGAGGTATTGAATTTACAACCATTGTGCTTGATGTGGGTTCTGGATCTGATTGCCAACCTGTTGCGTTGCTGCCAACAGAGGTATGCCATGTATCGTATATTCATTTTTCTCTATTAGATTCCAAGTTTTGGCCAGTCGGCATCCTCACTTGTTCATTCACCGTTTTCAGTTCTAATTGGCACCATCTTTAAGTATTGGCTTCATAATTATCTAACACAAAATATTTAAAGACATAAGCACCTTAAGTACAAATTCATGGAGTTCGTAATGTCATATATGGACAGGATCTGTAATATGTGTGTGTGTGTGATATAAATGTATGGTATCTGATTGAGATGATTTCTGGATCCGTATAACTAGTTTAATTAAAGCACCGAGTCCTCCACATGAGCTTGGCTGCTATGTATGTAGGTGGAACTTCAATGTCGTGGCTGTGTGGATTCAACCGAAAAGGACGTGATTTTCAATTATAGGAGGAAGTACCTGCCAACACAACAGGTAATAAAGAATATATTAAGATCAACAGATCATACTTAAGGTAGTGAAGTTACCTCCGGGGGGGGTGGGGGGGTGGGGGAGGTCTGCCCTTTGAACCTCCTCGAGCCAGGTCTAGTAAAAAAATCCCGGGGGGTGTGGTTGAATTGGATTCAATTCCTTAGCCCATAAGTGCCAGAACCAGAAGGGGAGGCTCAATTATCAGAAGAATGCCTGTTAGTATATTTCATCAGGGCAATAAATCTTAATACATGAGGAGTTATGACTGATTTAGTGCTAGATAACTTCCCCAAAACCCATCACATTGTATTTCCTATGAAAAATTCCACGTTCTTTTTCAATCTTTTTTGGCTTTCTGACCCTACATTTTGGAGATGGATAATTGAAACTTCACTTCTGTCTACGAAAATAATATATTTGGAAAACGTGGCAGGTCGCTTATCATACTCCACCTCGATTCCCAGAAGATGTTATCAGGAATATTCGTGAAGGAGCTTCGCTGTTGTTCAAACAGCTTGGCTTGAATGATTTTGCAAGAATAGATGGTTGGTTTTTGCCACCGTCAGCTCATACTGCGTATCTTACAAACAATAAGTTTGGAATGTCTTCATCAGGCACAATATTATTCACTGATATTAATTTGGTGAGCATATACTTTCAATGTCAATTCAATGATGTTGAACTTGTAGTAAATATTTTTTTACGTATTTCCCCCAGATAAGTGGAATGGAACAGACGAGCTTCTTGTTTCAACAGGCCTCTAAGGTATTTCGCTTTCTTTGCACAATCACATTTTTAGAGATATCGTCCTAATCAACTTATTATCATTTCATCACATATGTATATTTAGGTTGGCTTTTCTCATTCTAACATCCTTCGCACTGTGATCCAACGAGCTTGCTTGAGGTTTCCAAATCTTTGCAAATATAACATAGTCTCTAGTTCCTCTCGGGGGAGATCGAGATCTTCCAAAGCAAACAAAGGTTTTCATAAGCAGCATGGTCGGCAAAAAGTATTTGTTATCTTTGGGGGTGACACGTCAGAACGGCAAGTTTCCCTTATGAGTGGAACTAATGTTTGGTTGAACCTTCAAGCATTTGATGATGTACGTACCAGTTGTGATATGTTTCTTTTGAAAACACTATGTTGTTTTTTTTTTTCAATGCAAATTAATTAGCCCCATCCTACATAGATCAGGTCTCTCTGGAGCAGTAATATTTTCCATGTTGAAGTTAACATTTTTGTAAATACTCATCAAGCCTAGCTAATTGTTGACTGCAGCTTGATGTGATTCCATGCTTGCTTGCCCACGCAAATGGTTCTACCACAGGCTCAAGGACAGTTTGGTCATTACCGTGAGTTCCCGTAAAATCGCATAAATTAGTCTACATCAAACCTGTCATCCTTTTCATCCATGGGATGTAATGTTACTTCAAGCATATACAGCTCTTCAATCATTTCCTCGTTGCGCAGATACTCCATCGTACTCAGACATACCACTGAGGAAGTCCTTGATGCTTGTATCGAAGCGATTGAACCTGAAAGGGCAGCATTAACATCTAACATGAGGAGCCAAGTAATGGACGAGATTATGAAAGGGTTGAGCAAGCAAGACTGGTTCAGAGGCTTTGATATTTCTGACGATTTACCTACTAATTATTCCCTGGACCAGTGGATCAAGCAAGCCAAAGAAGTTGGTGCAGCTGTTTTTATTGCAGGTACGTTTACTTGGTTCTAGTGATTTAATAATCACTCTTATTACCTATTGAAAACGTGGTTTAATATTACAAAAAGGGTTACAGTTACTTCTTATAATCCATCTCATTAGTGCATTAGTTTTAAGACAGAATGCATGTTTCTTTGCCCATTTTAATTTGAAGTTGACATTAACGACAACCAAGGAGTGATGCTCAACTTCTATCCATTGCACAGTTCATGGAGGCATAGGCGAAGATGGTAGTCTCCAATCATTGCTGGAGTCCGAGGGGGTTCCATATACAGGTAAAGTTCTCTCGATGCTTTTTGGGAAATCTTTGTTCTTTATTAATACTGAGGGCCATTTATTTGAGTGGTCCATTATTTTCAATGTAATCCGTGCCAATGTTGATCATCTTTTCTTTGTTTTTCTCTTTTCAACCAAGGGCCTGGCGTTAGCGCATCCCAAACATGTATGGATAAAGTTGCTACATCTCTTGCACTCAAAGATGTATGGTAATTTATGATTTGTGTATACTTAATGAAGTACCAGTGGTCATCTTATAGTTTGTCCTTTAGTTGATTCCCCCATGTCTTTCCAAAATAATACCAAACAAGCATTCTTCAACTGTTTCTCCTTATTCAAAAGCTTGGACAACAGGGAAGGACATGAATCTAAATGGTAAAGAAATGAATTGACTTGGTCAAATTGAATGATAATCATTCTGAACTACTTCAGAATATTGATCTTGTCAAAGAACATGCATTTCTTATGCATATTTGTTCGAGAAATTATACGAAAAAACCATGGCTCTAATGATAACTTTGGATTTCATGATGTAATGAAATAGTTCTGTAGGCTTCATTACATCTGGATAAACCTTTTACTAGGTCACAAGCATATGTGGCATGAGATGCCTTTACGATAAGTAATTTTTGCATGGTTTAACAAGTAGCATCTTACCACTTTTTACTGCAGCTTAAAGACCAAGGCGTCCTAACAATCAAGAAAGAATTGCGACAGAAGGATGATTTAGTTAAGGGTCCCCTTACTGAGATTTGGCATGAATTGACAAAAAAGCTTCAGTCTGGGACATTATGCATTAAACCAGGCCGAGATGGTTGCTCAACTGGCGTTGCCAGATTGTGGTAAGTTCACATCTTTTCTACATCAGACACATTCGTCACCATATGATCTTACATACTGTCTGACAAAGGAAAGAAAAAGAAAACTGCATTCCCTTTATGCTACAGTTGCGAAGAGGACCTCGCGGTTTACGTTTCTGCGCTGATGAGCTCCGAACCGAGGATTCTTCCCAATTCTCTATCTAAGGTATATGACCGAATGATCCTTTATTACAAACTCCTCTGTTAATATTGAATTGTCTGTTAATTATAATGAAGGCTTTGAATTAAGATGACAAAGGGGCAAAGATCAAATAAAGCTTATTCCTTGAAAGTCTCTTTTCTTTGCTGACCATTAATTGAACTGCTCCCGAATTTTGAGTACTCTACAGCTGATGTAAGAACTAAAAAGCTTTCTCACGAAATTCCTTAGGCACATGGAGTCATTGAGATGCCTTTTCCTCCACCACAGCTCTTAATCTTTGAGCCTTTCATAGAGACAGATGAGATAACCTTTTCATCGCTGAAGAGCTCGGGAAATAAACACGACATTCTGTGGCAAGGACGTAGCCGATGGGTAGAAGTTACGGTTGGTGTCGTAGGGAAACGTGGGTCGATGCGTTCATTGACTCCAAGCATCACCGTGAAAGAGAACGGAGATATACTATCTCTTGAGGAGAAATTTCAAGGTAATTCAAATACTCTATTAGAATTCCCCAAATCTGATATTATGGGGTTCAGATTATTCTAATATTCTTCCTTTTCTCAGGTGGAACTGGCGTTAACTTGACTCCTCCCCCACTCTCCATTATGAGGTAAACACACACACACACATACAGTTC
The DNA here is from genome assembly GCA_027422505.1 of Craterostigma plantagineum. Taxonomy (NCBI): domain Eukaryota; kingdom Viridiplantae; phylum Streptophyta; class Magnoliopsida; order Lamiales; family Linderniaceae; genus Craterostigma; species Craterostigma plantagineum. The sequence goes on along the minus strand of JAPQWV010000012.1, from coordinate 10,383,403 downwards.
TCTCATGATGGTGCGAGTTTGTGAATGTTATGTAATATAGCACCACGATTCTAGCTGCTTCATTTATTGTAGTACCTTCTTTCAACGCCAGTTATTTCCATTCTCATTGTTTCGTTCTCTTCCTTGAGCAGTTTAGAAGCACTGGAGAAATGCAAACAGCACATTGAGCTCATCGCAGAAATCCTTCAATTGGAGGGATTTTCACGAATTGATGCCTTCGTGAATGTCGACAGCGGAGAGGTGCGTAGTCTATAACAACTAACGCAATCAGAAACTGTACTGTATGAATCAAATAGCTACTGAGAAACTCCATCTACGTACATGGCAGGTTCTGATCATCGAAGTCAACACTGTCCCTGGGATGACACCTTCAACCGTACTCATTCACCAGGTGATGACAATTCTCATCTATCTAAATGATACCACTGACAATATTACTTCAATTTTACTTGCAGCTTTTCCATGCCTTTAATCTTTTGCAAAAGATTAAATTATTAACTGCGCATGCAGGCACTGGCCGAGCAACCTCCCATGAATCCCCACCGCTTCTTCCGCACGCTGCTCGACTTGGCATTCGAAAGGTCTTCCCTTTGATCGTAAATACGTAACTCTCTCTCAGTGAGTGCTTCTGTGCGTGTGCTGATGCTTGAAAATTTGATTTTTTTACATCACAACATGCGAGTCTTTCTCATGACAATGCTCTCAAGTCTTGATTCACTAATAGCATATACTCACAAGTCTCTCTCCGTTTTATTTATTCTATCAACACATCTTTATCACACACAAAACACAGCAGTGAACTCACATAGTTACATCCTCAGACTTCGCCGTCCCAAAGATCAGCCACATCCTTGAACGGCCCATCCTCCTTGTTGACGAAAAGCTCTTCTCCGTCCAACACTCTTTTCTGCAAGAAGCAAAAGAGAAGCATATACCTAGAAAAGATTCCATCTTTGAAATGGGTCGATTATTGTTCACGGTATGCAATGCGAACCTGATCGGGGATGCTCGAAAGAGCTTGGAAATCCTCGTGGGGAATCTCCCAGCCGAAAACGTGCACATTCTCTTTGATTCTTTCTGGGTTGTTAGACTTGGGTATGACGCTCGTTCCCCTTTGAACGGCCCATCTCACGAGCACTTGGCCTGGGCTTTTGTTCAGTTTCTTGGCCACTTGCTCGACTATTGGCTCGTGGATAAGGTCCCGAGCCGTCCCTTGCGAACCCAAAGGTGAATAAGCCTATAATACATTCATTCGCAAAATCGTTGCCCAAGGAAAATCGAGACTAACGAAACTTTATTATAAGCAGAGTTCTAATTATTACAGTGGCGTGGATGCCATTTTTCTTGCAGGCTTCGAGCATCTTGTCGTTGCGCCAACCAGGGTGCATTTCCATCTATATTTTTCATATATTTACAAAAGATTAGTTCACCTAAGGTTAATATGATGGGTGAGCAAGTCCATTGAGACGTTTAGACAAACACCTGGCAAACTGCAGGCTTTATCTGAGCGAAACTCAGCAGCTTCTCCAATTTCTTGACAGTGAAGTTTGCGATTCCAATCTCTCTCACGAGGTTGTCTTTAACGAGCTTCTCCATCTCCCTCCAAACGCCTTCCATGTCGAAATCCATGATGTCACCTTCCTTCGGAGGCCTGCTTGCCCCATCTCTCAGGCGAAATGGCCAGTGAATCTTTAAGTCGTTTATAGAAAAAATAACTTCAAATCGTTGCATACAAAGGCTTTTTCAAGATCTTTTTCAAAGTACGAGGATGAAATGAAAGTTTACTTACCAGGTAAAGATCGATATATTCTAGCTGGAGATCTCTAAGCGACTTCTCTAGGGCAGGTCGAACTCTTTCAGGGGACAACTCAGTACACCTTCATAAACAAAACACATCCCATAAGATCTAAATATGATGTATGTATGTATATATATATTATATAATATAACACGTACACACCATAACTTAGAGGTGACGAAGAGACTATTCCTCTCTATTCCTGCATGTATAGCTGCTCTGATCCCTTCACCAACCTGTTAAAAAAAATGGGTGGAAATGGATAGAAGAATCAGACGATCTTTCCATACGATTGAAAAGTTTAAGGAAAAAAGATGAATGAAATCAAAGAAAAACCGAATGCTCGACTCCATATTGCGCAGCAGTATCCACATGCCTATAGCCAGCCTGCAAAGAAAAAAGTAAAGATTCAATTTTTATTTTCTGGATGTCCAAAGCAAAGATCACCCTTTTGTTGAAGCGTCTTCCTTTGTAACAAGTACCTCAACAAGAGCTTTGAACACAGAATCCCTGGGATGTTCAGATTTCCACGTACCGATACCAATAGCAGGTATGCATCGCCCACTCGCAAGCCTAAAAGATTCAACCTTTTCGTTCTGAGGCGTGAAATGCGCTTGGGCCATTATTTCACTTTTTTCTGTTTACTAATTTTCTTGATCTGATTTATGAACACAACACTTGTGTTATGTAGTGCCTTCTTTGCTATCTGTAAGAAAAACGAAAGTACAATGCTTTCATGCGTGATCATACTCGAACTGAGTGGGATGACACGTTGCATGAAGAGGAGTAAAGAACGTTCGATTCTTGAGCGTTTTTTGCCACGTCTTACCATTTCTCGACCCTTCTTACCATTTTACTTCTTTTTTTGTCATGTATATCCACAGTCAACCAATTTTGGGCTTCCATCATACTATGTGAGAATAGGATTTAATCGTATGTGAGAGTTTTTTATTCCTCGGAAAATATGTTAAGTGGTTGAACTCCTGATATCTCCATGCAAAGGTCAGCCTCGAATTCCTTGACTATCGTCGTGTGTGTGGCTGTGGGCATGTAAAAGTACACATAACCTGATAAATTAATATGAAGTTGGTAAATTGGAATCTTGTAATAATTAGAATCAGATTGAACTTAATTTGGAGCGTAGAGCAATTAGTGAAAATTGAGCCCACGGATCTTCTTCTGCTATTAGGCCCACAAACGAAGCCCGTGTTATTTGTTTTTGTTTTGAAGCCCAAAAAGTATTAAATTAAATAAATATGAGATTAATATTCAATTCACAACAAACGAAGCGTCAAATTTGATTAAATAACACTTCAAAATTTTGATGCTCGCTCGCTACGGTTCGTGAAAGCGTCGAACAAAACGGCGGAAGATTAAACATTTGGGAGACAAAGGCACTGCGTTATGTTGTTTATGTACAGTGGAATATCCTTGGAGGTTTTTTCTTTTTTTTTTCGATTTTATACTTGAATTCTTCCACCATTCTCAAGTCCAATGCTTGAATTAGGTTGAATGTGTTTGTGTTTGATCGTTCTTAAGGTGAGATTTTTAGACTTTCGATTTTGATTTTAGGCCTTTTCTCTTTTCATTTATGAGCTTTGTGATAGTGACGAATCTTTTGAATAGAGAGCGAGCGATGAAGTGATCGGTTTTCTCGGGTTTTGATTACAGCACGAGCTGCTTCTGTGTCTCACGACTGCTTGTAAATCTCTTCTTACAGCACATGATAAATTAGGGTTGAGGAAATAAGATAAAGCACGGCGAGTTTACAGTCTTCTTTTGCCAACGGATGGCTTATAGTGCGAGATATGCAAGAAATTTGCCCAAAGATAAACTCGGGGGCGTTATATTTAGCTGCACAGATAGGACGGTCAAGGAATGTCTCAGAAGCCAACTATTTGGTTAGTAGCAGTGTTGTTAGTTCTTAGTTATCAACTCTCTACTCATGGTCTGTCAGTGTGAGTTTAGGCTTAAGATTAGACTCATTGTTTTGGTTTTGATGGGTTTTCCTTACGCAGGACTCCCATCTCAGCACTTCTCCTACGTACGAAACATCGAGCCTGGTTTGCCGCTGTTCTTGTTCAACCTCAGTGAGAGGAAACTTCTCGGAGTCTATGAAGCTGCTAGCGAAGGAAAAATGAATATCGATCCATATGCTTGGACCGAAGGTGGATTGGAGAGGACGAGGAATCCATCCCAGGTAATATTGAAATCGATCCGAAAAGTGTTTGTTGCTGCTGTTGAAGAATAGACTTTTTCTTTTGAGGGATGTTCCAATTTTGTTGCAAAGTCGTATATTAACTGTTTGATTTGGGTTAATGTTTCAGGTCTTTATTCGTGTTCGTCTTAACTGCAAAGCCCTAGGAGAAGCTCAGTTTAAGCCCATAATCATTGAAAACTATTTCGATCGGTCCAATTTCTCTTTTGAATTGGACCATTCTCAAGCGAGGAAGTTGATCTCTACCTTCTCAGCTTATGCAGCCACACCCGGCTTCTTACAAAATCCCCAACAGTGGGTCCCTCTAGAGCGAAAGTCCCACAGATCTCGTGAAATAAGGCCATCTTTGGTTAATGGGTATGCGAACTCATGTGATTGCATTGAAACATCTACCGGTTCAGATGACTTCAGCAACCTAATAGTGGACAGATCGATGCAGTACGGTAGAGCAACGGGGCCCGAAAACGAAGATTCTATTTACATGAAGTTTCAAGAAATGTGTCTAATCTTGAGTACGCTGAGGAAAATAATTCAGGAACTACAATAGAAGCTGAATCCACAGATGATACAGACTTGGTATATGATAACTGTGATGATCGTATGATGGTGACTTTGGAAGAGAACAATGGTGAAACTGAAAGCCCTCTTGGTTCATACGATTACCCTGCTAAAATAGCTCAGGTACAACATATGAGCAACTCTTTCAATCATGTAGAATTTCGTGAAATGTCCAATCAATCAACTCATATGTCTTCTGGTAATATCTGTCTTTTCACTAAGATCAGCTTTTTCCTTTGATTCCTGCTGCACTTGCATTTATCATGGTTCCATAGGTTGTAACATTTGGACTGCTTTTGCTTTCTCACCACACCAACACACACACACATATATATGTATATATATCAGGCTGAGACAGAGAAAGAAATCCATGAAGACAGAGAGTCTGAATCAAACAATCCTTGCATGACTTCTGACGAGGAAGGAAAACACGAGGTTGAATCGCCCAAGAGATTTCAACTGGACCCGAGTCAGTCTATATACATATTGGGTGGTTATGACGGGGAATCATGGTTATCAGATTTAGATTTATTCTCACCTTCACTCGATAGCTTAGCCTCGCTCAAGCCAATGTCAATGGCACGGTCATACCCCTCAATAGCTATGTTCGAAGGCGAACTCTATGTACTTGGTGGTGGTGCTGGTTCTTTGTGGCATAACTCTGGTATTCACATGATCACACTTGCGCACACACACGTTAAGACGTATTTCTCTTTCTGTCTTGCTTTGCTCTTAACAGATTTGATCACTTATCCTTCCTTACAGTTGAATCGTACAATGTTGCGAGAAATGAGTGGACCCCATGTGGGCTCTTGAAAGAGAAAAGAGGCAGCTTAGCTGCAGCAGCTTTGAATGGCATACTCTATGCAGTTGGTGGAGGAAATGGGGTAAAATGCTTCTCGAGCGTGGAGATGTTCGACCCAGACATTGGACGTTGGATTTTTGGTCTTTCCTTGCGGGAAAAGGTGTGATAATTTTAAGTTGGCTGAATTTGAAGTTCATCGTTTGGTATTTTGTTTTCTTATAATGACATTGATAATCGTGATCTCCATCCTTATTTCAGAGATTCGCTCTTGCCGGTGCAGAGCTCAATGGTGCCATTTATGCTGTTGGTGGATATGATGGAGACAGTTACCTTAAGTAGAGTACTAGATATACATATATATAGAAACAGTTTATAGTTTCTTCATTTTCATTCATAGCTTTTAAATAAAATGGCTTTGCACATATTGCTACTTAGGACAGCTGAAAGATTTGATCCTCGGGATCATTCATGGGCTCGAATCGCGAAGATGAACACTGAAAGAGGCTGCCACTCCTTGCTTGCAATGAATGAAAAACTGTAAGCAGCCTAGCCTAGTCCTTGCAGATTTTTAACGTATGTATTGGATTGTCTTTAAGTTTACATGAAATATTAAGATATGCTCTTGGAGGTTACGATGGCAAGAAAATGGTCCCGAGCGTAGAAATATACGAACCTCGGGTTAATACGTGGACCGTAGGAGAACCTATGCACCATGCGAGGGGATATGCAGCTGCCGTGGTCTTAAACGAATCTGTTATTTGTGTCATCGGAGGAGTTCAAAATGAAGATGGAGATATAACTGAAACGGTAAAATACGATATAAGCTATTTCTTTTTCTTACCTGTTCTTGGGATTATTATAAGAACTTATTGATTGATGTAAGGAGACTATTCTTTAGAGAAAACAAACAAGATCATAACTTGCTCTGTAATAATCAGATTGAAGTTTACAAGGAAGGTCAGGGCTGGCAAGCTACAAGCATGAGTGCTGTGGGCAGAAGGGCTTTTGCATCGGCTATTGTTTAGGAGATTGATTGTTTTATTACCAAAGGTGGTTTTATGAGTAAATTCATCCTAGGTTATGGACTAGTGCAATGTATTTTCGAAACTTTAAGTAACTCTTTTTAGATATGATTATCGAAGTATATATATCATAGTTTATGGTGTGATATATATAATATGGTATATTTAATTTTATAGATGACACAAAAAAGACTGATTTTATTATATTATTTCTTTAGAGAAATTGGCTTGTCAAGAAGAAGTCAAATTAAATAACATCAATACTCCTAAACCCTTTGCTTTCTCAACTCTCTAGTCATAAGCATGGGTTCATTCTCCGTGTAGAGCGGACACATACATACATAAAGCAAACGAGTATCTCATTCCATTTGCATGGGCTTTGGCTGAGCATTAAAATATAAAACAGTAGCCAAACACCAATGCAAAACAGAGCAGAAGAGGGCAATATTCGATTCGAAGCCAAGGCATCCCCAGCAGCAGCAGCACGAAGGAGTTTCAAATTTTTTCTGGATGTAAAGAAAAACCAAGAACAAACAAATTACACTAGGAAGTTTCTTCAGCCAAACAATCTGAGGCTAAAGAGAAATAAAGAAACATACCATGAAATGGGGAAGAGACCCATGGTATTGAACCGCATAGAGAAACCACAGAGTCTTTGGGGGCCTAGAACAAATTTAAACCTCTTAACTACTGTCACGCCCGGCATCTCCATTAGCCACTTCAAGGAAAATGCATCCTTGTTTCTCTGGAATAGATCCGAATCAATGCTGCACGCGTCGATAATCAAGTAAGGATGCAGGGTGGTTCGATGAACATGGCTTCTTGCGATACAGACATGATTGGACGATGATGGCAGCCAAGTAATTCCTTTTGAATTGCTGCGATAGAAGTAAGGTGCTACATATTTTTCATCGCCCGTTCTTCTTGGCTCCAGACCTGGGTATGTCCACGCGGCTCGACTACCGTCCAGCAAAAATGCATTCCACGTCGCCAAGCACAGTTCATCGTCCTTAACTAACATGAAACACGGACGCAAGGCGGGATGATATTTGAATTCTTTGCGCGGCGACCAGCAGGCTTCATCGGGCTTGCGCATATCAAGAGTGAAATTTCCTTCCGAAGTAGTAACGAGCAGATAGAGCTCGTTGTCGATGAAAGAATAGGAGTGAACAGATACACCTTCAGCATCTCCATCATCATCATCGTCGTCGTCGTGTTTGGAATGGGGCAGCAGCGGAAGTAAATCAGGGATCGATTCCCACCGATTGGTTCGAGGATCGAACAATTCAAATGTTCCACTGCCCTCCATGTTGGGCAAAATCTTAGTACTCAACACTAGCATTTTACCATCGGGCGTTTGACATCCCCCGGCAGAAATCTTGGGAAACTTCATCTGAGGTTGGGTGGTTAGCATAACCTTAGTCAGCGTAACGACGGATTGCGGAAGCTGAGCAGGAGTTAGAGTCGATAACTCGTACGAGAACACGGCGTTTGTTTTCTCCCGAAACAGGTAGAGGGTTGACCCGAGCACGCAGAATCCAGAGACGCATAGATCAGCGCTATCGAAACATAAATTAGGGTTCCTCTGAACATAAACTTCGTACTTATCGAAATTCACATTAGGGTTCAGCGGAACAAAATCACCCCCCTGAGCATCCAGATCCAATAAAAACAAACAATAGTCCATGTTGCCACCATTTTCACCAAAAGAAAAACCACCCGTCATGACCTCTTCGGGATAGCATCTACATATCAAACATACCTTACCAAAACCAATCTGCTTCTCCGTCGACTGTTCTGAAGGAGATCGGCGTATTGTTCTGTCGATCCGAGGCATCTCACGGGGAGGGCTACGTTCCATTGACATCGGATAGATTCGCTTCGTTTCGTATAGATATGGCTAATTGGTGATATCAAACACGCACAGCTCGAAGCGCATGAGCAGTATATCCGGCAGTAGAAAGATATAGGGCATAGAAGGGTGATCTATTATACTGTTTGTAAAAATCTTCAGTTGCAGATCAGCGCAAAACTATATTGTTCAACACAAATGAAATCAGCTGTACAATTCTCTACAAAACAAAGGAATTGAATAAATATCGCAAGTTTCTGAAACAAAATCCCTGAAAAGTTGTCCTCACCCTAGCTAGCATTTCTCAAGCTTCCATAAGAGGAGCTATTTCTATGCCGAATGATGATGCAGATTGCTTCCTTTCCATCGAAAAGCTTCGCGCCAGAGAAGTGAATGACGAAATTCCGCTCTGTTTTAGTGGATTGAATCGCGGCGATTCCTGTTCTTATATGTTTGGACCTGAGCTTGACATTTGAGCCCAATAACTCCAACCCACTAACGAAGCCCAATTTAACCACATTCGTCTCCCATGCTATTTACTACTACATAAAGCCCTAATCCCAAATTTTTTACAAATAAAACCCTACAAAGATTCTCAGTGCCCCCAATCCGACCAAATAAGGGTTTTATTTTTATTTGAGTCGTCGTCTTCTAACCTATAATTTCATAAATGGTACTGTACTGGTAGCGAAATGGCGTGTAGAGCTACGGCACGGCTGAGGCTGCGACGCGCTAAGGTGGGACGGCCACGTGAGGCTGCGGCGAATGGCTGAGGTAGGACGGCGACGGTGGCTGCACTGGCTGTGGTTAGTCGCGCATGACAGATTGGGGAATTTTTTTGGTAGGCGACGACGGGCTGAGAAGATGGTTTTTTTGGTTCTTCAGCTAGGTTAGATTTGGGAATCTTTTTTTTTTTTTTTTTTTTTTTTTTTTTTTTTTAAGATAAATGACTTTTTTAATTCTTTTTAAATGAAGGAGTACTCGGCAATTAATCGGAAAACTCGGCCTGTGCTCGACCTGGGCGCCGATAGGCAGTTTCGGCACCTAGATGGGCCGAATACGTGGAACTCGCCTCGGCTAGGTCCGCCGAGCGCGTAGGCGGCAGGCCGAGTTGTGCAACAATGACATACCCATGAATCCGACCCCGGCCAGAGTTCGACCAGTTTCCGTTGTCGGCGCAATTATAGTCGCAGTGGTTCCCAGCTCTTCTACTTTGTATTGCTGCGTAAATCGTAATATGATATTTACTAACTCTCCATTATCATCAAAGATGTGAAGAAAAGAAACCATAGCAACTATCAAGGACGTGACTTTATTCCAAAAGCACCATTTTGCCTCCATTATTGATGACGTGGTTTCGACGAAGAAGAAGACTAAATCCGTGAAAAATGAAGAGGATGACAACAAAACAGGCAAGACCCCTCAAAACGACGCCGTCGACGTAGACTATAACAATCAAGCCAAGGTATATAAATCTCTAATTTCATACCTCTCGTTTCATCCAACGGCCTGTGTTACTAGTTTTTCCTTAGTTGTGCATTATCAACTTATGTTGTAAAATGCTTGAATGAATATGTGAAGATGTCTTTAAGTTTCGTGCGAATTAATACTTCGAGGTTGAATAATATCAGCCAAGAAATCATTAGCTATAAATATCTTCAAATTATATGATATTTGCAATAATGAAACATATGCTTGGGTCGGACGATTTGCTTAGAACATTTAGTTTTTAAATTTTGGAGACGGATGTATTTCAGTGTGCTGGATTGTTATTTGTTTTGACCTTGACATGAAATACAATGTGCTCTTTCTCTTCTCTGCCTGTAGTTTTATCCTTAAATATTCGACTTAATCGTATATTTTCTTTTGAATCGCATTCTTATATGTTTGGGCCTGACATTTGCCCAATCCCAAATTTAACCACATTCATCTCCCACACTACTTACTACTACAACATAAGCCCTAATCCCAAATTTTTTACAAATAAAACCCTACACAGATTCTCAGTGCCTCTGCTCAGTACAGAGTAAACATGGCCGATGTGGTTTCGACGAAGAAGACTAAATCCGTGAAAAATGAAGAGGATGACAACAAAACAGGCAAGACCCCTCAAAACGACGCCGTCGACGTAGACTATAATAATCAAGCCAAGGTATATAAAATCTCTAATTTCATACCTCTTTCGTCCAACGGCCTATGTTACTAGTTTTCCCTTAGTTGTGTATTATCAACTTACGTTAAATGCTTGAATGAATATGTGAAAATGTGTAAGTTTCGTGCGTATTTATGCTTGTCGAGGTTGAATAGTATCAGCCAAGAAACCATTCGCTGTTAATATCCTTAAATTATATGACATTTGGAACGATGAAACATATGCTTGGGTCGGACAATTTGCTTAGAACATTTAATTTTTAAATTTTGGAGACATATGTGTTTTAGTGTGCTGGATTGTAATTTGTTTTGACCTTGACATGAAATACAATGTGCTCTTTCTCTTCTCTGCCTGTAGTTTTATCCTTAAATTATTCGATTTAATCGTATATTTTCGTCTGAATAATCAAACACGCTAATCATAACAGTAGCCGTTGGTATATGACTGGCGTAGTCAATAATATCTAGAGAAATATATCTCGGTCAAACGAAGCAGAAGCACAATCAGAACATGCAAAGCGTAAGTAGAACGGACCAAGGATAAGCAGAATAGATGAAGCACAAGCAGAAATATGACGACTCAAGACTTGGTCCTCTGCAAAAACGTAGTAAGTCTGTCGCTTCGACTCCAATTCATGCTTTGTTGCTTATCTCTCATTACGTACATTTATTTAGGTTGTTGCTGAACTTGACGAAAACATAAACTCATATATATGATTGATCTAGGTATGAGTAGAGGGAAGCAAACGTTTGGTGTGTGCTTCACCTATTTAGTATTGTGCTTTTAATACTTACTGTAATGGTGTCGTTGAGTGTTATTTGTTTTTCTATTTATTGTCGTCTATTCATGTCTCGTTTTCTATCCTTTCAGGATGGATAGATTTGTCTTAACTGTCAATTACTCCTTCCACGAAGAGAAATCTAGTGTAACCCTTAATCAAGACAATTATACAGCTTCCATACATCATCTTCAAGATCACCGAGAATTCGAATTCTCGATGAGGATCGAGCACGAGAACTATCTTTCCTGTCACAATATAATTCATGACAACATCATCCATTAACATGCACCATTATGGCTAGTGGCGTATATCGATACTCTAAGAAGACAAAGTCTACTGCCGATAATGGAGTACGTGCCGCTACTTTCTTTGAGTTTGGGGGACCAACAAGCTCATACTTACAGGTATATGCAGTCGGAGTTTCGAAAGATAATTAATGAGCTTGTTAGTCCTCAGACTCAAAGAAAAGTAGCGGCACGTACTCCATTATCGACAGTAAATTTTGTCTTCTTAGAATATCGATGTACGCCTCTAGCCATAGTGGTGCATGTTGATGGATGATGATGTTGTTTTCATGATCTATATTGTGACAGGAAAGGTAGTTCTCGTGCTTGATTCTCATCGAGAATTCGAATTCCTGGGATCTGAAGACGATGCATGGAAGCTATATAATTGTCTTCATCAAGGGTTCCACTAGATTTCTCTTCGTCGAATGAGTAATCGGTAGTTAAGACAAATCTATCCATCCTGAAATGATAGAAAACGAGTCATGAATAGACAACATTAAATAGAAAAACGAAAAAATAACACAGCAACGACACCATTACAGAAAGTATTCTAGATCAATTATGTATATGAGTTTCTGCTTTCGTCAAGTTTAACAACTTACTAAATGTAATAATGAGATATAAGCAACAAAGCATGAATGGCGGTCGAGGCGACACTTACTATGTTTTTGCAGAGGACCAAGTTTCAGATTTCTACTTGTGCTTCGTCTCCGCCCTTCTTCATCGTGGGATTTTTGAATGGTATGGGCCGATCCTCTCTCCATTGAGTCCAACTAAATATATCTTAATTCCCTATTTTTATTATTATAACACATACATACAGCTTAGAAATCCTCGTGAGGAATCTCCCGGACGTAAACGTGCATATTCTCTTCGATTCTTTCTGTGTTCTTCGGGATGGCGCTCGTTCCCCTTTGAATCTCATGAGCACTTGGCATGGGCTTCTGTTCAGTTTCTTGGGCACTTGCTCGACTATTGGCTCGTGGATAAGGTCCCGAGCCGTCCCTCGCGAACCCAAAGGTGAATAAGCCTATATAATGCAATCATTCGCAAATCGTTGCCTAAGAAAAATTAATGTCAACGGAACTTTATTATAAGCACTTATTATTACAGTGGCGTGGATGCCGTTTTTCTTGCAGGGTTCGAGCATCTTGTCGTTGCGCCAACCATGGTGCATTTCCATCTATATTTTTCATATACTTACAAAAACTTAGTTCACCTAAGGTTAGTATGATGGGTGAGCAAGTCCATTGAGATATTTAGACAAACACCTGGCAAGCTGCAGGCTTTATGCGAGCGAAACTCAGCAGCTTCTCCAATTTCTTGACAGTGAAGTTTGCAATTCCAATCTCTTTCACGAGGTTGTCTTTAACGAGCTTCTCCATCCCCCTCCAAACACCTTCCATGTCGAAATCCATGATCTTACCTTCCTTCGGAGGCATGCGTGCCCCTTCTCTCAGGCGAAATGGCCAGTGAATCTTTAATTCGTTTATAGAAAAATAACTTCAAATTGTTGCATACAAAGGCTTTTTCAAGATTTTTTCAATGTACGAGGATGAAAGTTTACTTACTAGGTAAGATCGATTCTAGCTGAAGATCTCTAAGCGACTTCTCTAGGGCAGAAAATTATGTCGGTTTCAATAATGTACATGCTTTTTTTTTTTCCTTTTTTCTTTTTGATAAGTGTTTCCTCTATTATTAAGATGATATGAAAAGTTTTATTTTTTTTAATTATACTACATCAAATTGACAAAATTTGATCTAACAAAAATACGTCACATTAGCAAATGAATTAAATATTTTAATGAAAATATGAACTTAGAGAAAAATAATTAAATATGCTGGCATTGATTTAAACATCTAAGTGACGACTATAAAAATAAAGTGGATAAAGTAGATGTGCAAGCTATAGTTCTAAGCAAATATCAACTATATTTCAATTGGTAATTAAACACCATCGGTTCGTGTACTATTCACCAACGCGAACTTCTTGAAATTGCTTCTTTTGAAAATTCCTCGATATTCTTGTGATTGATGAATAACAGATTACTCGTTATTTGACTTACATTGCATTTGTGCCTGAAAAAAGTCATTGAAATTGCATACTATGTTATGATTTTTGAATGCATAACAAAAATGTACATTTTAATATTTTCCGTGTTCAAATTTCTCATACTTGAATTGTGTTGTTAGTGTAGTGAATGATGCAAATAGTGATAATTTTGCCGATAAATAGTTGAATTATAAATCTACATTAATATTTAGTAAAATTATTGTCAAATAAAATTTATTAAATTAGACTACTATTTTGATGAGATGCCGTGTTAAATTACAAAAAGATGTGAAGATGAAATTTCTATATACAGTAATATTTGTCTTACCCCACTAATCTTCTCTCTCCTAATTTTAAAGTCTTCGAAACAATAACGTACACTAGTATTTTAGCACACCCGATATGTGTGCAAATATATTAAATTATTTTACATTTTGAACATCTTACTTTATAAATTAAGTTTTTTAGAAATAATTTAATTTAAGGATAAATTTGTAATAAATATAAATTTTAAGTGTAAAATTGTAATTAAGCAGTTAAGGGTAAAATTGAAATTATATATTAAATTGACAGACCAAATTGACATTTATAAACCCCCTACTAGAGTCTTTATATAATGGTATAGATGGTATAGATACTACTCCTTTTTTATTTTAATTATTAAAATGAAATTATTTCACATAAGCAAATATATTAGTTGATGCATGTATTGAGACGCCATGGGACAGAGGACTATCCGCTTATTAAAGGACTCGCTTCAAACTTTAATTTGGAGCGTCTGGCAATTAGTGAAAAGTAGGGCACACGGATCTTCTGCTATTAGGCCCACAAACGAAGCCCATCTCATTGTGACGTATTATTTGTTTTTGTTTTGAAGCCCAACAAGTAAATATATTGTAACATTTAACACGAGGCGAAGGATCAAATTTGAGTAAAATAAGAACACTTTAAAATTTTGATGCTCTCTCGCTACGGTTCGTGAAAGCGTAGCATCGAACAAAATGGTGGAAGATTAAACATATGGGAGACAAAAAGGCACTGCGTTATGCTGGGTATGAACCGTGATACTTGGAGGTTCGTTTTCTTTTTTTTTTCTTTTTTGATTTTGTACTTGAATTTTTCCACCATTCTTAAGTCCAATGCTTGAATTAGGGTGAATGTGTGTGTGTTTGATCGTTCTTAAGGTGCGCTTTTTAGACTTTCGGTTTGGATTTTAGGCCTTTTCTCTTTCCATTTATGAGATTTGTGGTAGTGACAAATCTTTTGAATAGAGAGCGAGCGATGAAGTGATCGGTTTTCTCGGGTTTTGATTACAGCACGAGCTGCTTCTGTGTCTCACGACTGCTTGTAAATCTCGTCTTAAGCACATGACAAAATAGGGTTGAGAAAATAAGATAAAGCACGGCGAGTTTACAGTCATCTTTCTCCAACGGATGGCTTATAGTGCAAGATATGCAAGAAATTTGCCCAAAGATAAACTCGGGGGCGTTATATTTAGCTGCACAGATAGGACGGTCAAGGAATGTCTCAGAAGCCAACTATTTGGTTAGTAGCAGTGTTGTTAGTTCTTAGTTATCAACTATCTACTCTACTCATGGTCTGCCAGTGTGAGTTTAGGCTTAAGATTAGACTCATTGTTTTGGTTTTGATGGGTTTTTTCTTACGTAGGACTCCCATCTCAGCACTTCTCCTACGTACGAAACATCGAGCCTGGTTTGCCGCTGTTCTTGTTCAACCTCAGTGAGAGGAAACTTCTCGGAGTCTATGAAGCTGCTAGCGAAGGAAAAATGAATATCGATCCATATGCTTGGACCGAAGGTGGATTGGAGAGGACGAGGAATCCATCCCAGGTAATATCGAAATCGATCCGAAAAGTGTTTCTTGCTGTTGTTGAGGAATAGACTTTTTCTTTTGCTGGATGTTCCAATTTTGTTGCGCTTAACTTTTTGATTTGGGTTAAATTTTATTTTCAGGTCTTTATCCGTGTTCGTCTTAACTGCGAAGCCCTGGGAGAAGCTCAGTTTAAGCCCATAATCATTAAAAACTATTTCAATCGGTCCAATTTCTCTTTCGAATTGGACCATTCTCAAGTGAGGAAGTTGATCTCTACCTTCTCAGCTTATGCAACCACACCGGGCTTCTTACAAAATCCCCAACGGTGGGTCCCTCTAGAGCGAAAGTCCAACAGAGCTCGTGAAATAAAGCCATCTTTGGTTAATGAGTATGCGAACTCATGTGATTGCATTGAAACATCTACCAGTTCAGATGACTTCAACAACCTTATAGTGGACAGATCGATGCAGTACGGTAGAGCAACGGGGCCCGAAAACGAAGATTCTATTTACATGAAGTTTCAAGAAATGTGTCCAAGTCATGAGTACGCTGAGAAAAATAATTCAGGAACTACAATAGAAGCTGAATCCGCAGATGATACAGACTTGGTATGTGATAACTGTGATGATCGTATGATGGTGACTTTGGAAGAGAACAATGGTGAAAGCCCTCTTGGTTCATACGATTACCCTGCTAAAATAACTCAGGTACAACATATGGGCAACTCTTTCAATCATGTAGAATTTCGTGAAATGTCCAATCAATCAACTCATAGGTCTTCTGGTAATAACTGTCTTTTCACTTAGATCAGCTTTTTCCGTTGATTCCTTCTGCACTTGCGTTTATCATGGTTCGATAGGTTGTAACATTTTTTACTGCTTTTGCTTTCTCACCACACCAACACACACACACATATATATATATATATATGTATATATATCAGGCTGAGACAGAGAAAGAAATCCATGAAGACAGAGAGTCTGAATCAAACAATTCTTGCACGACTTCTGAGGAGGAAGGAAAACACGAGGTTGAATCGCCCAAGAGATTTCAACTGGACCTGAGTCAGTCTATATACATATTGGGTGGTTATGACGGGGAATCATGTTTGTCAGATTTAGATTCATTCTCACCTTCACTCGATAGCTTAGCCTCGCTCAAGCCAATGTCAATGGCACGGTCATACCCCTCAATAGCTACGTTCGAAGGCGAACTCTATGTACTTGGTGGTGCTGCTGGTTCTCTGTGGCATAACTCTGGTATTCACATGATCACACTTGCACACACAAGCGTTAAGACGTATTTCTCTCTGTCTTGCTTTGCTTTGCTCTTAACAGATTTGATTACTTATCCTACCTTACGGTTGAATCGAATGTTGAGAGAAGTGGGTGGACCCCACGCGGGCTCTTGAAAGAGAAAAGAGGCAGCTTAGCTCCAACAGCTTTGAATGGCATACTCTATGCAGTTGGTGGAGGAAATGGGGTAAAATGCTTCTCGAGCGTGGAGATGTTCGACCCAAGCATTGGGCGTTGGATTTTGTCTCTTCTTGCGGGAAAAGGTGTGGTAATTTTAAGTTCTTATTTGGCTGAATCTGAAATTCATCGTTTTGTATTTTGTTTTCTTTTATATGATATTTGTCGTGATCCCCGTCCTTTATTTATTTCAGAGATTCGCTCTTGCCGGTGCAGAGCTCAACGGTGCCATTTATGCTGTTGGTGGATATGATGGAGACAGTTACCTTAAGTAGAGTACTAGCTTTAAATTTATATATATATATATACATATATATATGGAAACAGTTTATAGTTTCTATTCATTTTCATCCATTTCTTTTAAAATAAAATGGCTTTGCACATATTGCTACTTAGGTCAGCTGAAAGATTCGATCCTCGGGATCGTTCGTGGGCTCGAATCGCAAAGATGAACACTGAAAGAGGCTGCCACTCCTTGCTTGCAATGAATGAAAAACTGTAAACAGCCTAGCCTAGTCCTTACAGATTTTTAACGTGTGAATTGGATTGTCTTTTAGATCACATGAAATGTTAAGATATGCTCTTGGAGGTTACGATGGCAAGAAAATGGTCCCGAGCGTAGAAATATACGAACCTCGGGTTAATGCGTGGACCGTAGGAGAACCTGTGCACCATGCGAGGGGGTATGCAGCTGCTGTGGTCTTAAACGAATCTGTTACTTGTGTCATCGGTGGAGTTCAAAATGAAGGTGGTGAGATATGACTGAAACGGTAAAATACACTATAAGTTATATCTTTTTCTTACCTATTCGTGGGATTACTGTAAGAATTTATGTGATAGATGTAAGGTGATAATTCAAACATGATCATAACTTGCTCTGTAATAATCAGATTGAAGTTTACAAGGAAGGTCAGGGCTGGAAAGTTACAAGCACGAGTGCCTTGGGCAGAAGGGCTTTTGCCTCGGCTATTTTGTTTTAGGAGATTGATTGTTTTATTACCAGAGGTGGTTTTATGAGTAAATTCATCCTAGGTTATGGACTAGTGCAATGTATTTTCGAAACTCTTTTTAGATATGATTATCGACGTATATACATGTCATAGTTTATAGTGTGTTATATATATAATGGTATATTTAAGATACCACATTTGAAAATTGTGATACCACGAACCCTAATTTATGTTTCGATAGCGCTGATCTTTAGAGAAATGCCCTTGAAATCCGCCCTATTTTAGATACCACATTTGAAAATTGTATTATTTTTGAAAAAAAAGCCGAGAAATTGGCTTGTCAAGAAGTAGTCAAATTAAATAACATCAATCGATACTCTGAAACCCTTTGCTTTCTCAACTCTAAAGTCGTAAAGCATGTGTTCATAGTGTAGAGCGACACATACATAAATACAAAAGCAAACGAGTATCTCATTCCATTTGCATGGGCTTTGGCTGAGCATTTTAATAAAAAACAGTAGCCAAACACCAAAAAGGCAAAACAGAGCAGAAGAGGCAATTCGAAGCCTACAAAAGAGTCAAAACATAAACAAAGCATGCAACAATAACATAGTTCGTTGTCCTAAAACCCAAGGCATCCCCAGCAGCAGGAGCAATCCTCTGCACGAAGGAGTTTCAAATAATTCTGGACGTAAAGAAAAACCAAAAGAACAAACAAATTAACAAGAAAGCAAGTTACACTAGGAAGTTTCTTCAGCCAAACAATGAGGCTAAAGAGAAATAAAGAAACATACCATGAAATGGGGAAGAGACCCATGGTATTGAACCGCATATAGAAACCACAGAGTCCTTGGGGCCCTAGAACAAATTTAAACCTCTTCATTACTGTCACGCCCGGCATCTCCATTAGCCACTTCAAGGAAAATGCATCCTTGTTTCTCTGGAATAGATCCGAATCAATGCTGCACGCGTCGATAATCAAGTAAGGATGCAAGGTGGTTCGATGAACATGGCTTCTTGCGATACAGACATGATTGGACGATGATGGCATCCACGTAATTCCTTTTGAATTGCTGCGATAGAAATAAGGTGCTACATATTTTTCATCGCCCGTTCTTCTTGGCTCCAGACCTGGATATTTCCACGCGGCTCGACTACCGTCCAGCAAAAATGCATTCCACGTCGCCAAGCACAGTTCATCGTCCTTAACTAACATGAAACACGGACGCAAGGCGGGATGATATTTGAATTCTTTGCGCGGCGACCAGCAGGCTTCATCGGGCTTGCGCATATCAAGAGTGAAATTTCCTTCCGAAGTAGTAACGAGCAGATAGAGCTCGTTGTCGATGAAAGAATAGGAGTGAACCGATACACCTTCAGCATCTCCATCATCATCATCATCGTCGTCGTGTTTGGAATGGGGCAGCAGCGGAAGTAAATCAGGGAGCGATTCCCACCGATTGGTTCGAGGATCGAACAATTCAAATGTTCCACTGCCCTCCATGTTGGGCAAAATCTTAGTACTCAACACTAGCATTTTACCATCGGGCGTTTGACATCCCCCGGCAGAAATCTTGGGAAACTTCATCTGAGGTTGGGTGGTTAGCATATCCTTAGTCAGCGTAGTAACGACGGATTGCGGAAGCTGAGCAGGGGTTAGGGTCGATAAGTCGTACGAGAACACGGCGTTTGTTTTGTCCCGAAACAGGAAGAGGGTCGACCCGAGCACGCAAAATCCAGAGACGCATAGATCAGCGCTATCGAAACATAAATTAGGGTTCTGAACATAACCTTCGTACTTATCGAAATTCACGAAATTCACATTAGGGTTCAGCGGAACAAAATCACCCCCCTGAGCATCCAGATTCAATAAAAACAAACAATAGTTCATGTTGCCCCCATTTTCACCAAAAGAAAAGCCACCAGTCATGACCTCTTCAGGACAGCATCTACATATCAAACATACCTTACCAAAACCAATCTGCTTCTCCGTCGACTGTTCTGAAGGAGATCGGTGTATTGTTCTGTCGATCTGAGGCATCTTACGGGGAGGGCTACGTTCCATTGACAGCGGATAGATTCGCTCCGCGTCCATCTCCGAGAGAAGAGCGCTTCGTTTCGTATAGATATGGCTAATTGGTGATATCAAACACGCACAGCTCGAATCGCATGAGCAGTATGTCCGGCAGTAAAAAGATACAGGGCATAGAAGGGTGTGTAGACAATTAAAATAAATAGACAAATACATTGTCTATGATGTTTTAGTGGGATTTAATAAATTAATTCCAAGAAATTAAATAAAGTCATTTAATTAAATTGCTATTTATTGAGATCTATAAATTAATCTCAAGTTAATAAATAGTTTATTTAATTAATAAATTAATATCATATATGATAATATATATTCCTTTTATACAAAATCCTACACATGGTAAATATGAGTAGAGATTTGTAAATAAGTAAAGGAATCAAATCAAATCAAATCAAATCAAATATCATAAAGTCGGCAGATATTGAGAGAATCAAATCAAATATGGAATAAATTAAATCAAATTAATATCATATCATATATGGATAAAATCCACATAAATATGGAGGATATCATCCCAAAAGGATTATTCTTTCCGTAATTGTGAATTCTCTACGCCTATAAATACGGGGCTTCAGAGTTCAGAAATCACAAGTCAAAACACTCAAGAAAACACGAGCTTCAAGAGACGATATAAGACTTTTAAAGCTTTCGATTATCTCTACGAAGTTCATCGTGTTTTGAGTAAAAGATTGAAGAAGTTCGAGGACGACGATCGAAGAAGCTCGAAGTTCGAGGACGAAGATTGAAGACGTTCGAGGACGAAGATCGAAGACGTTCGAGGACGAAGGTCGAAGACGTTCGAGGACAAAGATCGAAGACGCTCGAAGATCGAAGACGCTGAAGGATCGAAGATCGAAGATTCGAAGACGAAGCCTCGAAGATCTGAAGAATCGAAAATCGAAGATTCGAAGACGAAGCCTTGAGGTTGAAGACTCGAAGATCGTAGACGCTGAAGGATCGAAGATCGAAGATTCGAAGACGAAGCCTTGAAGATTCGAAGACTCAAAGATCGAAGACGCTCGAGGATCGAAGAACGAAGACTCAAGACTTGAAGACTTGAAAACTTGAAGATTCGAAGATCAAGAAGGCATTTCAAGAATCGAAGCTCAAGCTCAAGCTCAAGGTTCAAAGCCCAAGTTCAAGAATTGAAGCCCAAGCTCAAGCTCAAGGTTCAAAGCCCAAGTTCAAGAATCAAAGCCAAGTTCAAGAGTCGAAGCCCAAGACCAAGCTCGCGACTCAGAGACGGAAACTGAAGACTTTCGTGATCAAGCCAAAAGTCCCACGAAGGAACTTCAGCGAAGGCCCAATCAAGGAATTTCAATACCCAAGAATTCTCCAAAATCTTTGAAGAATCAGCGGAATAAGTAGAGATAGAGCCCATTGAATTTCAATAAATTATATTTGTACTATTTTCCGATTATTTGATATTCGAATAAAAAGAAAATACGTTACAAATTTTTGGCACGCCCAGTGGGATCTCTCTACCTCTCATCTCTTCAAGAATTAGAACGCATCGATGATAAACTCATCGAACTTTAGTGTTTCGAGTTCTTCCAGTCAAAGCACCGGTGTTAAGACCCGAAGCATGTCAAAAGTGATTCCAGAGTCCACGGAGACCGATCGCCACGTCGTTTTTGGCAAAGATAATGTCATTCTCGAAGAAGAACAAAATGCCGAAAGTGAGTGCTCGTCAGTACCTTCGCTCCACTCGACCTCAAGCAATTCCTCTAAGCGAGATGAAGTCATGGTGACGAATGCTACGACCCTAGAAGAGCAAATTGCAAGTCTAACGAGAGCAATCGAAGGACTTACGAAACACGTGCAAGAACAAGATGCCCAGATTGCAAAGTTAACTAGCAAGAGCAACAATGTTGATAACAGCCGCGCATATGAGAAGCGGGAGGAATCTTCTGATGAAACCGAAAAGGAGGAGCAAAGGGAACTCGAGAAGCCTTCAGGAAGTTTCCAAGTTTCCAATGACGGGATGATTCCCGTTAGCCAACTGAAGGAGTTCATCATTGGGACAATGAAAGACGGAGGGTCCAAATCCTCATTGACGTATTCTAAACCGTATACTGCGAGAATCGATAACTTGAAGATGCCAAGTGGTTACCAACCTCCAAAATTTCAGCAGTTTGACGGCAAAGGAAATCCAAAGCAACATGTGGCTCACTTCATTGAGACATGCAACGATGCAGGAACTTATGGAGACCGTCTCGTCAAACAATTTGTTCGTTCGCTGAAGGGCAATGCTTTTGATTGGTACATTGATTTGGAAGCCGGCTCAATCGATAGTTGGGATCAAATGGAACATGAATTCCTCAACCGTTTCTACAGCACTCGTCGCACGGTTAGCATGATTGAACTCACTAGTGCTCACCAATGGAAAGATGAACCCATAATTGACTATATTAATCGCTGGAGGAATCTGTGTCTTAATTGCAAGGACCGCTTATCTGAAGCCTCGGGTATCGAAATGTGCATTCAGGGAATGGCATGGGGGTTGCGGTATATCCTTCAAGGAATTCGCCCTGGAACATTTGAAGAATTGGCTACCCGCGCCCATGATATGGAACTCAGCCTAGCCACAAGTGGGGCAAATGGACCACCTGTCCAAGAGGCTCGAAAATTCCAAGATAAAGCTGATGTCAAGAAAGGGGATCGAGCATTTGTAAAACCCCACAACAAAGAGTCTTTGGCGACAAACGCCACACCTCTCAAGCTTCGCGGCAGAGAGAAGGGCAAGAAAATTGAGGTAAGTGATGTGCCGCCAGAGCATACAGAAAGGAAGTTGACGCTTAAAGAACTTCAGGCAAAGAAGTATCCGTTTCTGGACTCCGAAGTATCAGAAATCTTCGCTGAACTTCTGCGCGCAGATCTCATTGACTTACCAGAGATGAAGCGGCCCGATGAAGCAGGACGAACTCACGATCCTAATTACTGTAAATACCATCGTTTGATAGGTCATCCAATTCAGAACTGTTTTATTTTTAAGGATAAGGTCATGCAACTAGCCAGACAAGGAAAAATTACTCTTGATATAGAGTCGGCAGAGTCAAATTATATTTCGGTTATCGACGAGGACCTTGAAAGTTGGGAAGAAGACTGTGCTACTTCATATGACTCAAGAAACTGAAGTCCTTGACGATGACTGTCAAGATGAGATCGAGGAAAACGATACCATTGGCTCATGCATGTCTGCTATGACATTCACCGATGAGGATCTGCTCCTATGTTCTAAGCCACATAATCGCCCATTGTTCGTGTCTGGCTACGTTCGCGAAAAGAAGGTAAAACGCATGTTGATCGATGGAGGCTCTGCAGTGAATATTTTGCCTCTACGGGTGCTGAAGGAACTGGAAATTCCAACGGAAGAACTCTCTAGCAGTCGATTGATAATCCAAGGTTTCAACCAAGGAGGCCAAAGAGCCATCGGTATGATCAGATTGGAACTAATAATGAAAAATATGACATCAACAGCATTGCTCCACGTGATTGACGCCAAGACTTCCTACAACGTGCTGCTTGGTCGCCCATGGCTACACGAGAATGGAGTCGTGCCGTCAACTTACATCAATGTTTCAAGTACTGCGATAACGGCACCATAAAGAAAGTTCTTGGCGATACAAACCCATTTACTGAAGTTGAATCATACTTTGCCGATGCAAAATATTATCTCGAGCGTACAAAGGAAACGAGTGAGAATGTGACGCATGAGAAAAGTACAACACACAGGAATAAAGGTGATGAAGGCACGCAGGACATCGAAGGGATGATATACTCAATGAAAGTCCTGACAATACCCTTCGATATACTTGAATTCGCCGGGAAACCGAACAACTATGTTCCCCCACATAACACCCGATTCCCCTTCGATGATCGCACGTCCCAACGAAGGAAGAGGAAGTGAGCTATTTGACGACGAACGATGACGGGGACTGTTCGGCAGTGAATGATGACTCGACTTCAAAACCCAAGCCTTGCGATTTCGGTTCAGATCGGTTTTTGCCGGCCAGTCCGGAGTGTGTGGCGGATTCGAAGTCCTCCGATCTTCGCTGAACGACCCAATAAGAGGAGGGTAGACCACGAGCATGATGCCGTCTTCGGCAGATTGCCTCTCGTCCTCGAGTATAGCTAGGTGTTGCACGCCGGAAGAAGACACGATATCTTTGAAGAAAATCATGTTCGAACCTGAAAGTGGGAGAAGCATGGTTAAAATGTTCAGATACTCCTAAACTGCAAACGTCGATATATATGTTATATATATATATATATATATTATAAAAGAAAGAAGACAGAGAGATACAGGAGCTTGCCTAGAAGAGGTAGTTTGCTCGTAACCTTCGCTGTGGAAGACTTTATGGTTTCAAGTCCAACTTGGAGACTTATGCAATAAGTTTTTTTGCTGCGAGGCAATCTAACGTGGGGAAAAGGCTTACTTATGCACAAGGGTGGAACCCAATATTGGTTAAATATTTAATTCCCAAAATATAATATATATATCTTGCATATGCTTGCTTAGGTCAGCATGGGAATTATTTTTTTTCTCTTTCCGTACAAATCATGGAGTTTTACTTCAACATGACAATATCTTCTCCTAAGTGGATGGATGGGCGGATACTACAAGCAAGTCAAAAGGCCCGTAAAACCACGTACCCAATTCGATAATGCGATATTTAAGGATAAATGCATGACAACGGAGTAGCAAGCTGATAAGGCTATAGCAGACGTAAATAAAAAGAATATATACTTCAAATCTCGTCTCCGTAAATCCGTCAACAAGACTTGAAATGGGGGCATTTGTAGACAATTAAAATAAATAGACAAATACATTGTCTATGATGTTTTATTGGGATTTAATAAATTAATTCCAAGAAATTAAATAAAGTCATTTAATTAAATTGCTATTTATTGAGATCTATAAATTAATCTCAAGTTAATAAATAGTTTATTTAATTAATAAATTAATATCATATATGATAATATATATTCCTTTTATACAAAATCCTACACATGGTAAATATGAGTAGAGATTTGTAAATAAGTAAATGAATCAAATCAAATCAAATATCATAAAGTCGGCAGATATTGAGAGGATCAAATCAAATATGGAATAAATTAAATCAAATTAATATCCTATCATATATTGATAAAATCCACATAAATATGGAGGATATCATCCCAAAAGGATTTCTTTCCGTAATTGTGAATTCGCTACGCCTATAAATACGGGGCTTCAGAGTTCAGAAATCACAAGTCAAAAACACTCAAGAAAACACGAGCTTCAAGAGACGATATAAGACTTTTAAAGCTTTCGATTATCTCTACGAAGTTCATCGTGTTTTGAGTAAAAGATTGAAGAAGTTCGAGGACGACGATCGAAGAAGCTCGAAGTTCGAGGACGAAGATTGAAGACGTTCGAGGACGAAGGTCGAAGACGTTCGAGGACGAAGATCGAAGACGTTCGAGGACGAAGGTCGAAGACGTTCGAGGACAAAGATCGAAGACGCTCGAAGATCGAAGACGCTGAAGGATCGAAGATCGAAGATTCGAAGACGAAGCCTCGAAGATCTGAAGAATCGAAGATCGAAGATTCAAAGACGAAGCCTTGAGGGTGAAGACTCGAAGATCGAAGACGCTGAAGGATCAAAGATCGAAGATTCGAAGACGAAGCCTTGAAGATTCGAAGACTCAAAGATCGAAGACGCTCGAGGATCGAAGAACGAAGACTCTCAAAGTTGAAGATGTTCGAGGATCGAAGATTCGAAACGAAGATCAAGACTTGAAGACTTGAAAACTTGAAGATTCGAAGATCAAGAACGCATTTCAAGAATCGAAGCCCAAGCTCAAGCTCAAGGTTCAAAGCCCAAGTTCAAGAATTGAAGCCCAAGCTCAAGCTCAAGGTTCAAAGTCCAAGTTCAAGAATCAAAGCCCAAGTTCAAGAGTCGAAGCCCAAGACCAAGCTCGCGACTCGGAGACGGAAACTGAAGACTTTCGTGATCAAGCCAAAAGCCCACGAAGGAACTTCAACGAAGGCCCAATCAAGGAATTTCAATACCCAAGAATTCTCCAAAATCTTTGAAGAATCAGCGGAATAAGTAGAGATAGAGCCCATTGAATTTCAATAAATTATATTTGTACTATTTTCCGATTATTTGATATTCGAATAAAAAAGAAAATACGTTACAGGGTGATTGATCTATTATATTTTCGTAACAATCTTCAGTTGCAGATCAGCGCAATAAGCTGAATAGCAAAACTACTGTTCAACACAAACGAAATCATCAGTTGTACAATTCTCTACAAAACATGGCACTGCGATCGTCCCTAACTCCTAAACTCAATGCGCAGTTTGATGAATTTGAGCTAGCTCGTTTCAACGATGGAAGGAATTGAATAAATACCGCAAGTTTCTCACGCAAAATCCCCGAAAAGTTGTCCTCACCCTAGCTAGCATTTCTCAAGCTTCGATAAGAGGAGTTACTTCTATGCCGAATGATGATGCAGATTGCTTCCGTCCATCGAAAAGCTTCGCGCCAGAGAAGTGAATGACGAAATTTCGCTCTGTTTTAGTGGATCGAACCGCGGCGATTCCCATTCTTATATGTTTGGGCCTGACATTTGCCCAATCCCAAATTTAACCACATTCATCTCCCACACTACTTACTACTACACATAAGCCCTAATCCCAAATTTTTTACAAATAAAACCCTACACAGATTCTCAGTGCCTCTGCTCAGTACAGAGTAAACATGGCCGATGTGGTTTCGACGAAGAAGACTAAATCCGTGAAAATGAAGAGGGTGACAACAAAACAGGCAAGACCCCTCAAAACGACGCCGTCGACGTAGACTATAATAATCAGGCCAAGGTATATAAACTCTCCAATTTCAATACCTCTGGTTTCGTCCAACGGCCTATGTTACTAGTTTTCCCTTAGTTGTGTATTATCAACTTACGTTTTAAAATGCTTGAATGAATATGTGAAATGTGTAAGTTTCGTGCGTATTTATGCTTGTCGAGGTTGAATATTATCAGCCAAGAAACCATTCGCTGTTAATATCCTAAAATTATATGACATTTGGAACGATGAAACATATGCTTGGGTCGGACAATTTGCTTACAACATTTAATTTTTAAATTTTGGAGACGTATGTGTTTTAGTGTGCTGGATATTGTAATTTGTTTTGACCTTGACATGAAATATAATGTGCTCTTTCTCTTCTCTGCCTGTAGTTTTATCCTTAAATTATTCGATTTAATCGTATATTTTCGTCTGAATAATCAAACACGCTAATCTTAACAGTAGCCGTTGGTATATATGACTTGCATAGTCAATAATATGTAAAGAAATATATCTCTGTCACACGAAGCATAAGCAGAACAGACTAAGCACAAGTAGAAGACTGATGACTCGAGACTTGGTGCTCTGCAAAAATGTAGTAAGTCTGTCGCTTCGACCCCCATTCATGCTTTGTTGTCTCTCATTACGTACATTTATTAGGTTGTTGCTGAACTTGACAAAAGCAGAAACTCATATATGATTGATCTAGGTAAGAGCCCACGTTTATACACATTGTATATAGACGATGAAAGATAGCAGCTCTTTAATTATCTTTCGAAACTCCGACGGCATATACCTTGTAAGTATGAGCTTGTTGGTCCCCCAGACTCAAAGAAAGTAGCGGCTATATACACAAGGTTGAATCGCCCAAGAACTGGACCCGAGTCAGTCTATATACATATTGGGTGGTTATGACGGGGAATCATGGTTGTCAGATTTAGATTCATTCTCACCTTCACTCGATAGCTTAGCCTCCCTCAATAGCTATGTTCGAAGGCGAACTGTATGTACCTGGTGGTGGTGCTGGTTCTTTGTGGCATGACTTTGGTATTCACATGATCACGCACACGCACACACATGTTAAGACGTATTTCTCTCTTTCTCTGTCTTGCTTTGGCCTTAACAGTTTTGATAATTCTCCTTTCTTACATTGAAATTGTACAATGTTCCTAGAAACAGAGTGGACCCCACGTGGGCTCTTGAAAGAGAAAAGAGGCAGCTCAGCTGCAGCAGATTTGAATGGCATACTCTATGCAGTTGGTGGAGAAAATGGGGTCAAATGCTTCTCGAGCGTGGAGATGTTCGACCCAGACATTCAACGTTGTATTTTTGCCTTTTGGTCTTTCCTTGCGGGAAAAGGTGTGATAATTTTAAGTTGGCTGAATTTGAAATTCATCGTTTGGTATTTTGTTTTCTTATATATGATATTGATAATCGTGATCTCCATCTTTTCTTTTTCAGAGATTCGCTCTTGGCGGTGCAGAGCTCAACGGTGCCATTTATGCTGTTGGTGGATATGATGGAGACAGTTACCTTAAGTAGACTACAAGCTTTAAATATATATATATACATATATATATAAACAGTTTATAGTTTCTATTCATTTTGATTCATTTCTTTTAAATAAAATAGCTTTTGCTACTTAGGTCAGCTGAAAGATTCGATCCTCGGGATCATTCGTGGGCTCGAATCGCGACACTGAAAGAGGATGCCACTCCTTGCTTGCATTGCAATGAATGAAAAACTGTAAGCAGCCTAGCCTAGTCCTTACAGATTTTTACGTATGAATTGGATTGTCTTTAAGATCACATGAAATGTTAAGATATGCTCTTGGAGGTTACAGATGGCAAGAAAATGGTCCCGAGCGTAGAAATATACGAACCTCGGGTTAATGCGTGGACCATAGGAGAACCTATGCACCATGCGAGGGGGTATGCAGCTGCCGTGGTCTTAAACGAATCTGTTATTTGTGTCATTGGAGGAGTTCAAGGGGAAGATGGAGATATAACTGAAACGGTAAGATACAATATAAGCTATATCTTTTTCTTACTCCAATGGACTGTAGGAGATTATTCTCTAGAAAACAAACATGATCATAACTTGCTTGCTCTGTAATCAGATTGAAGTTTACAAGGAAGGTCAGGGCTGGCAAGTTACAGCGCTGTGGGCAGAAGGGCTTTTGCCTCGGCTATTTTGTTTTAGGAGATTGATTGTTTTATTACCAAAGGTGGTTTTTTTATGTGTAACCGTAAATTCATCCTAGGTTATTTAAAGTGTAATATATTTTCGAAACTTAAATAACTCTTTAGATACGATTATTGACGTATATATATATTATATATAATAGTTTATGGTTAGATATATAATATGGTACCAATATCCGAAACCCTTTGTCTTCAACAATATTCTCCGTGTAGAGCGGCACACATACATACAAAAGCAAACGAGTATCTCATCCATTGCATGGCATTTTATTTACTATACACTTTTTCGTCATTGTTGTGTACATATGCACTTTTTTGTCACAATTACACCATAAAACTATATGACATATATGTATATATGTATATGAATATTAATATTAATTTCCCCTAAACCTTCTACCTCCAGTTCCATTATCCCTGTGGCAATTATAGTACATAGCTGCTACTGGTTGGCCCAAATTGTTATTGATAGCGAAATCTCTCGTTAGAAAGTTTTCGCGCCTCTCCGAAGGAAAATAAATCACAGATTGTCGGCCGCCGTTCTGTCTGAAAAGAATGAAGACGAGGCGGTGGATTCCCATGCACGTTTGAGGGCTTTCATACGGTAACACTTCTCTACCTGCTTACAATATATATATATGAGATTATACTCATAATGAAGATCGAGTAGGACATGCATTATAATGGTTTGAAATGTTATCTATGCAAGGATTGAAGCTGATATTATATCTATATGTAATTAACTTGTCATAATAATCTACTCATTCAAGGTTCTTACCGAAGTCAGCGCTAGTGGATCCTGGGATATCAGTCACCAACCTATTTTTCATAGTTAATTGAGAATAATTAGGGCAACGCATATATCAAATTATAATATGTATGTATGTATGTATGTATTGGTATAGAAATAAAACTCCACCAATGCAAGTATTCTCTATGATGTGGATTGCTAGGACTTGGAGCATCAGGATCCACCAAAACCTATAAAGAAATATATAGCTTTATTTAACTTTGATAACTTGGGATTAATTAAGAAGATATTATCACATTATTATAAGTTGATGTTACTTACTACAGTATAGAAGGTTCTTAGATCTTCATCTCCTATCTCAACCCTAGGTTTATTAGCAACCTGATGAGCTTTCAAATCCCGACCCATCGGGAAAACCCTACCATCGAACGAAATTCGAAGGCTTATCGTCGGCGTAAATGGGTCTAAGACATCTCCTATTACGCCGCCGATTACTAGTGAATCTCTTGCCATTTCTATAATTAATGTTGTAAGATTATTTGTTGTGTCTATTAAAGGAATTGCAAGAGCATGGCTATATATAGTAGTAAGTCGAAAGCACTTCCATTACTTTCCATGCACACTTTTCATATACACTATATATATGCGTCTGTGAGTGTGTGTTCTTATTGAGCAATTCCTATTGGGTCCTACTATTCACACCCCCTACATCCCCTATACCACTCGTTACACCCCAAACACTTGATTTTTGTAATAATAATTTTACATAATCACATGATTCAACAAATATTAACTTATTTTCCATTAAATCAATAATTACATGGACTATTCAAAATTATTAATTAAGTCATTTTAACCAATGACACATTTAGAATTAGCAAAAATGCCCGTGGGCCGCGGCCCGACCCGGCCCACTCTGGTACTGTCAATGGGCCCGCGGCCCGCGGGCCGCCAAAGTGACGGGGCGGCTGCCATTTCTTAGGCCTTCCAGAGGGCGTGCCGCAGGCTGGCCCGCAAAATATCAACAATATTTTTTAAAATAAATTAATATAAATGAATTATATAGGGTTTTTATATTTGTTGAGATCCAATTTTTCATTTAATCAAATTTAATAACATAAATAAATTTTTATTAAAGAATTTAAATTGATTAGTAATTCAACTTCATTAGTTTATTTTAATGTTTTTTTATTTTTTATATACTTTTTTTATTTTTATTTTTTTAGGATGGGCCGGGCCAGTAGGGTGGGGCTAACTGCCATTTCTCAGTCCCGTCAGGGGGCGGCCGCAGCAGGCCCGCCAAATATCATAAAATATTTTTTTTGAAAAAATTAATTTATAAATTAATTATATAAGTTTTTATATTTTTTAGATCCAATATTTAATCGAATTTAATAACAAAATAAATTTTTATTAAAGAATTTTAATGTTTTTTCTTTTTTATATAATTTTTTTGTTTATATTTTTTTTAGTATGGGCCGGGCCCACCAGGCCCGCACCCGTCAGTAGGGCGGGGCGGGCCTTCATTTACCATGCCCGCCGGATGGAAAAAAATTGTCTTTTTTAATCGGCAAGTATTTATTTAATATTACTTTACATATTACTTATTAACATTAAACTTCTTTTTTCCTTTTTATACGATGTATGTAATTGGTAAATAATTAATGTTTACTCTACATATTAATGAGGGGGTGCAAATAGAAAAAAGGTGGGTGTCAACAGAATTACCCTTCCTATTATATATATATATATATATATATATATATTCCCCCATATAATATATAAAAATGTGGGCATTTCCAGATGGCTTGCAGATGTAAGTCATATTATTTGTCGTCATAATGTTATGCCATTTTGAATGTTTCCGTGGTAACAAGATGTGCCACTCATTATTCGAGTACGCCACCTTTGACTAGGGATAGGGTTTATATTGCATGCCAAGTTGTATTCTAGTTGGCTTTAAAGAATATAATATTCTTTAAGCCACCATATCAGCTTTTGAGATACTGATATGATACATATCTTGAGGAATCCCAATGCCAAGTTGTATTTTGCATGTCACATTTATTTTAAGGGTTGACAAATGATAATTGTTAGAAATCGAATGGTCCTTCCTAAAGCAAATTGGTGATAAGAGGAGAAAACTTCTTATATATATTGGATTCAAGAACTTGAATTATCCGACGTGGACAAAGTCCACTTTTTTATAATCTCAAGTTCAACACACACCCCACGTGTGGCATGACTGACCTAACACGTGGACATATGAATCGGGTGACGGCGAGCGAAAATTTGCTCTGATACCATATTAGAAATCGAGAGGCCTTCCTAAAACCAATTGATGATAGGAGGAGAAAGCCTCTTCTATATATATATATATATATATATATATATATACTCAATCCGAAGGAAATTGATGCGGAAGCATTACAGAATTATGATGAAGCTATGCGACTAGAAATTAATATCGAAGTTATATCCTATATAATATAGGTCTTATCCATACAAGTAGTGGAGAACATACGAAAGCTTTGGAATATTATTTCCGCGCACTTGAACGAAATCCATTCTTACCACAAGCTTTTAATAATATGGCCGTCATCCGTCATTGCGTGCGACTATATATATATATATATATATATATATTTATTAGATTTAAGAACTTGAATTATCCAACGTGGGACAAAACTTCTTTTTTATAATCTCTAACAGTAATAACCATGAGTTTCATAAAATTGTGACTGCAATGTGTCCGTACAAGATGGATTCCTTTGGGAGAATAAAGAAAGTGATGTTTAATTCTGTTGCTTTAGTTCAGGATAAGCATCTTACTTAAACTGTCCAATAAAAGGACACAAGTATCTCTCATATGCGTACACACACACAATATATAATATAAATATATTTCTATTATCTATATGGTAAAAGAAGAGGCAGGGTTAACAGATTCGGTCCAAACACTCAAAGTGGAGATCGTATTCATGAATCTTTCTAACAATTATTTCAATGCCTAAGATATACCGAATATTCTTGGACAATATATTCCTTTGTAATGCTGGATATAATATTGGTGTGTATAATTATTGAAGAAGTACAATATTCCAATTTTCGGTTGTTGGAAGCACTGAAGTATATGAAGGGATTTTAAATAAAATAATGCAATTTTAATCGAAATTTAATAAAATACGGTTATTTTGGGCGAAATTAATAAAATAGGGCAAAACGCACCCATTAGATGCGACGTCGCGACTATTGGCCGCGACGATGACGTGGCACAAACCAAAAGGGTTTTTTTCCTTTTTTAAATGCGTCGCCCCCATTAGGGGCGATGACCTTTCTTTTTTTTTAAAAAATTTTTATTTTAATTTATTTTATATTTATTAATTATAAAATCCACCAAATCATAAAATCACCATTATTTCATGCGATTTACATAATTAAAATCAACAAACGCATTTAATTTATTGTATGTTTCGCGACGATTAAAATGATATAAATATCTTATATTTTTCGAATATTGGAAATATTTAATTGTTTTTTAAATTTAATCTAATTTAAGTATTTTTTAACTAGAAAAATAAAAAACAATATTTTTGATTATCGAAAAATATAAGATATGCATATCATATTAATCGTCGCGAAACACACAATAAATTAGATGCGTTTGTTGATTTTAATTATATAAATCGCATGAAATAATGACGATTTTATGATTTGATGGATTTTATAATTAATAAATACAAAAAAATTAAAAAAAAAAAAGAAAGGTTATCATCGCCCCTAATGGGGGCGACGCAAATAGAAAGGAAAAAAAAAAAACCCCCTTTTCGTTTGTGCCATGTCATCGTCGCGTCCAATAGCCGCGACGTCGCATCCATTGGATGCGTTTTGCCCTATTTTATTAATTTCGACCAAACTAACCCCATTTTATGAAATTTCATTTAAAATTGCATTATTTTATTTAAAAGCCCGTATATGAACGCATGCATGTATTTTAAATCTTCACAAACGATTATTACAAGATTTGTTTTGAGGTTGACCCCCGTTTGGACATAAACGGTATTTTAGGGATTTGACTTTAGAGAAGGAAAAAAAAAGCAAAAATGGTTTTTCGAAAGGATAAAATATATTCGGAAATATGTGATGTTCTTATGTGTGGTCGTGGAAGCATGTTATTCGATAGGAACTAATATTCCATTATTTTTAGAATTGGGACCCTAATTCCTTTGGTCCACAACAATGTTCCATCATTGTGTTCCACCAACCATTCCCCGACAAGTGTTAAACTCAGTTGACCAACTGTACACTTGTCGCAATTTGGTTGGTGGAACACCATATTGGAACATCAATCAGGAACAGAGGATTCAATCTAAATTCCTTTGTCCACACGCGAAAAGTAATAATGCAGTTGTGTCCATGCACATACTAATAATAACAAACAAAAAAAAACATCAATAAAGACCTTTTATCCTACTGTTACTACTTAAATATATGATTGTATGGTAATGAACACAAAATTCGTAGCTTGGTTGGGGGTCTGTCTCATTTATATCAATAAGATCTCCATCGTATTATCTTACGAAAAAGGTGATTTTGCCATTGAAATTTAATTTCTTTAGGTGAATCTACAGAAAAATACCCATTTGTATAAAAAATTTGCAAGTACCTTTGTCATAAATTTTTTTATATAAATACCCGCTTGACTGTGCGTACCATTTTTCCAGTCTTGACGTACCTTTTTATATGTATATTATGTACCACGTCAAGCGTTTATATGGTACCCGTATACATTTCTATATGGTACCTTAATGTGTTATATGATGTACCATTTCTCAAAGTATTATGTACCACAATACATTTCTATATGATACATAAATATGTTATATGATGTACCTTGCGGCGGATCAGGTACCAATGTGCAAAAAAATTAATTCTAATAGGTACCCACATATAAAAAAACACTGACAGGTTAGACTTGCAAGTTTTTATACACTATTTTTTTAGACTCCCATTAATTTAAGGGGTCTTTACACATAAGTACCTATTTGGATAAAAACTTGTAATTTAGTACACTGTCAGGATTTTTTTATATGTAGGTACCTAACAGAATAAATTTTTTGCACATAGGTACCCGATCCCCGAAAGTACACCATACAACACATTTGGGTACCCTATATCAGCACATTTGGGTACCCTATACAGCAGAAAATAGTACGATGTTTGCTATATTTAGGTACGCCCTATGTAATACACATGTATGTCGTAGGTACCCTATAGCAGAAAATGGTACGACGTATGCTATATTTAGGTACCCTATATCAACGTGTTATGGTACGCAATATACACACAGGAAGGTACGACATGACTAAAGAAACTGGTAAAAATTAAATCGGGTACCTATCTATAAAATTTTATGACACGGGTACCTATGTGTAAAAAATTTATCCAATTGGGTATTTCTCTATAGATTCACCTTAATTGAATTATTTATAAGATATATTATTTTCCTTAGTAAAGCTTGGCCCAATACAAGAATCAAACGGAGCCCAGTTTCAAGGCCCATATATTTCCCAAGGCGCAATCTTAATTTTGCCCATCGGGGCATAGATGTCATTTCCAATACCATAACATAATGATTACTCACATAAAAAGGAAATTCAAAGCACAGATCGTTGTAAAAAAAAAGGATTTCTCAATACCAAAATGTCTTCTACTAGCAACTCCCCACGCGAGAGGAGAGCGCACTGACGTCACTCAACCACACCAAGCCTCGCGCGCAGTCGCTGCTGTCGAGAATGTCGATCCGCCAGGAGAAGGATAAAGGAGTCAACGTCCAGGTTCTGCTTCGTTGCAGGTATGTATGCGTATGAACATCAGTGAGATCTTTCTTTCTCTGTATAATTTTACTTATTGTTGTTACTACTGTTTGAGTGTGAATTCTTTTGAGGTCCCGATTGTGGCTGTTCTCAGGCCGTTCAGCGAAGACGAATTGAGGAGTAATGCGCCGCAGGTTGTGAAGTGTAACGAGTACCAGAGAGAGGTCTCCGTTTCGCAGAATATTACGGGGAAGCAAATCGATCGGGTGTTTACATTTGACAAGGTAAGATGAGGAAGTAATTTTTTTTTTGTTACTTTATTTCTTAGGCAGTGTCATGGTGAGCCTGCAGATAGTGGCATGGTGGAAATTTGCTAATAGTGATGTAACTATGTTCAGGATTGAGGTTTGAAAATTCTAGTCATGTATTTGTAAGAATTCTGTTTGATGGTTAGATTTCTTGTTCAGGTTTTTGGACCTAATGCACAACAAAGAGATCTTTATGAGCAGGCGGTTGTTCCTATAGTTAATGAAGTTCTGGATGGTTTCAATTGTACGATTTTTTGCTTATGGACAAACCGAAACTGGAAAAACATATACGATGGAGGGTGAATGTAAGAGGTCAAAGGTATTGGAAGAGTTATATGTACAGTGTTAGGCTTTTTACTTTTTGGCACGATTTATGATCTTATATTTAGGTATTTTTTTCTGTTGAAGGCTGGTCCAAATGGCGAATTGCCAGCTGAAGCTGGAGTAATTCCGAGGGCAGTAGAACAAATTTTTGATACATTAGAGGGTCAAAATGCTGAATATAGCGTCAAGGTCACTTTCTTGGAGCTTTATAATGAAGAAATCACCACTTGCTAGCTCCTGAAGATTTGTCTAAAGCTGCATTGGAGGATAAGCAGAACAAGATATTGCCACTTATGGAAGATGGAAAAGGAGGGGTTTTAGTCAGAGGACTGGAAGAGGAAATCGTGACTAGTGCTAAAGAGATTTTCACGTTACTTGAACGAGGCTCTGCTAAACGTCGGACTGCTGAAACACTTCTTAACAAGCAGTCAAGGTTGTGAATTGTGTTTGTGCTTGTTTTTGTACTGCTTCCTTTACTCCATGGAAATGAATCTTGATTTGGTTCTCTTGTATGATCAGTCGCTCGCATTCTCTCTTTTCCATAACAATACATATAAAGGAAGCAACACCCGAAGGCGAAGAGCTTATAAAATGTGGCAAGTTGAATTTGGTGGACCTGGCTGGTTCAGAAAACATATCCCGCTCCGGTGCTAGGGAGGTATAATCTGTTTCTGTTTCTCTCTAGTCTGCATCATAGTCGGGCTGCTTAAGGTTCTCATCGTTTGGGTATTTTGGCTGCTATTTCTATATCAACTAAGAGAGTTTCCCATGTTTTCAGGGGAGAGCTAGAGAAGCTGGGGAAATTAATAAAAGTTTGCTCACATTAGGGCGAGTGATTAATGCTCTAGTAGAACATCTTGGACATGTTCCTGACAGGTTTAAACTTTGTCGTCCTGAGTATTTAAATCTTATTCAATAAGCTGTTAATTATGATTTTTCTCGTGAAATCATTTCCAAATCCATTACAGGGACAGCAAGCTCACACGTTTGCTCCGTGACTCGTTAGGGGGGAGGACAAAGACCTGTATAATTGCTACAGTATCTCCAGCTGTTCACTGTCTTGAGGAGACGCTGAGCACATTAGATTATGCCCACAGGGCTAAGAACATAAAGAACAAGCCTGAAGTAAATCAGAAGATGATGAAAACTACTCTCATTAAGGATCTCTATGGCGAAATAGAACGACTTAAATCAGGTAGGTCAGACTTTCTATATTCTGGTGTTTCTTCTAGATAATCTTATGCGTTTTGGCGAAACGACGTTCAAATGATGTCTACTGATTTCTTTGGATCTTCAGAGGTTTATGCTGCAAGGGAGAAGAATGGGGTTTACATCCCTAAAGAGCCCTACTATCAGGAGGAAGCTGACAAAAAGGTGTTATAGCCTGGATGCATTTGCACGATTTAGTTTTCCTCATATCTAAATTCTACATGTTAAGTTGATCCAGATGAAATTTTATACCTTTGTGGCAAATGGAACCTGTTACCCACACTTGTATAAACTAATGAAGATGTTCCTTCCCGTTATAGGCTATGGCTGATCACATTGAACAAATGGGATTGACAATAGAAAACTATCAAAAGGTTGGTTATCCATTTCTGCAATTTTGAATGTATAACTGGACTTACTCCGTCGTACATTTCCTATTTGATATTTAATCGTGTGGTATGCAGCAAACAGAGGAACTACAAGCCAAATACGATGGTCAGGTCGAGCAATGTATGGATCTGGGCGTTAAACTTGATGTAACTCAAGTAAGTTACGACGTTTATATTCCCGAAGTTACGTGTTAAAGTGATCAGATTTGTTTTATGCAAGCTATATGCAGAATGATTTGAACCACACGAGCAAATTATTGGCGAACACTGAGGAACAACTGAAGAATTGCCAATACTCTCTAAAGGAGCAGGACTTTATCATTTCAAAGCAGAGAAAAGCAGGTTTAATCAGTCGATTTTTCAGTAATCATGCTTACGGAAGGAACCATTTGTAAGGTGTCATAATGATATTGTTTTTCTTTTTCTGAATTCATAATTGATCAGAAAATGCGCTGGCTCATCAAGCATGTGTGTTACGAGCCGATTTAGAAGAATCCCACAAGGATAACGCTTCACTATACCTAAAAATACGTATGACTTTCTTTCATTATCAATTTTACAGTAGGTTGTGGTAGATCGTAATGCGGTTGACTTGATGATGCCTTGTCATCAACTGCTCCTATCAGAGTAAGTCGTATTTGTTTGAAACTTTCTGTCAAATATTTTATGTTATTGCATCTCCCGCAGATTTCCTTATTTATGCTATTCTTGTTCTGGGATTCGTATGCCATGTACTGCAAATTAGAACAAATCTGACTTGTTTAGACAGATATAGTTATTATTTTATTATTCATTTCTTGAAATGCCGGGCAGGGTCGGGAGGAGACAGTAGTCAAGCAGCCAGAACAGTCTAGTGAAGAAGTATCAGATATGAAGATATCTCTCCTTTCTATGCCTTGTCTATACGTGACATCTTTTCTATTTCATTCCTGTGAAGAGATCTATCGTGTGGGAGGACATGTGCTTGATAAACCAATCCTGCAGAATTTTGCATCAAGGTTATTTGAGAAGGTACATGCCACCTTTTAATGGTAATTCTGTTCTAATGGTTGCATGTAGTGTGTCACGTGATACTAGCATAGCATGATACATATACTTGATGGTGACCATTAATGCTGAGCATCATGTCCTTTTAACTCTTCGTTTTTTTCTTTGGTATTAGTGTCGTTGGGATGATTTCTTTTTTTATCCTCGTTAGGTATGAGCCATATCTTTGGGAAAATCAGAGACAGGCATATCTCAGGCACACTGTTCTGTTTGGGTTCTTCGTGCAACTTAACAGACTACACACTGATGCTGTGCAAAAGCTACCCGCCAACTCCGAATCAAATGTTATGCGGTGCTCGACAGTTCCTCGCTTCAAATATCTCCCAATCAGGTTTTCACCGGTGCTGTTTAATTTCCTATTGTAATTTGCGTGCGTCATCATGTCTTCTGCTTAAATGCCTTAATTTGTGTTGTGATAAATAGTGCTCCAGCACTGTCTGCAAGGAATACATCTCGTGCATCTGTATCGACATCAGCCAATGATATTTATGCAAAAATATCATGGAGCAGTTATGCAAACGATGAACGAAAGAACAACACTAACGATGATAACTCGAGCCTTGGAGTCGCTGCCCATTGTTGAAGTCATTTATGCAGGTCTCACCTCTTTTTTCCCCTTAAGCGAGCCGTATCTTATTTACTGCATATGATAGTCTGTCCAAGATTTAGTGTTTATTTTTGTCACTTGAATCAGAACTATCTACGGTCTCGAATCCTTATATTCATTCGACCCACATGGTTAGCTTATTCTCAGGTTGGTAGTCGTTTTGGAGAGAGCACGTTGAGGCTCGGGTCCATGCTAACTGATGGGCAAGTCGGGAGATTTGGTGACATATTACCCGCACAAGCCGGACTTCTTTCCTCCTTCACCAACGCCAGATCAGAATACTAACTGACACTCTCTTCTCTGCAAGAACATCGATATGTTAAAGGAACGAGGTAAGTCTTCCACTGCCATTTTTCGCATAGAAAATAGGGCACTTTTGCACTTGTGATTTGCTACTCTGCTAGTTGTTGTCTTGATATCATATTAGATGGTTAGCTAGATTTGTTTGATGCGTTGCATACTACATATAGATTTATATATTTAGATTGCTTATGTACACTGATTTAAATTATCAATATTTGAATCTATTATTGAAACTCCCTAGTGGGTCCTACTTCTAATATTCAATGTCCATATACAGTGCATGGCTTTGATCAATCTCTCACCGTGCATCATCACCACCATCATACTCGTCGTCACCATCTCGTCCTTGTTCGAGCTCTTCCTCGCTGTCGTCGAAAACAGGCGAGTCTTTAATACTATTCGAAACGTCATCTTCTTTATATTGTCGGTGACGACCTTTCTCTTTCTCTTCTTTTTCCTCTTCTTCTTCCTTGAGTAAGTCTTCGATCATCCCAATGTGTGGGTAATAAGCCTTGTGGAGCACATGCTGTGAGCATACAAAACAGTTTTTGTTAAGACAAAAACATCACCCAAAGCCCCACTTGATTGTACTTGGAGTGAAATATTATGACATAGGCTTACATCGTACGAAAAGAAAGAACCAGGCTCAATCTTGATTCTCTCTCGAGAACCGCGGTGCGGAATTTCCTCCTCTGAGCGGCCGTCGAAATTCCATGGAGTGAGGAAGGAATTGTCACGTTCAAGAAACGATAGCCTATAACAGTCGAAGACTTTATTATCGGCGTTTGCTTGATGCTCTCTTACGTAGCGCAACTGAGCTGCTGTGAGAAGTTTGGGTTCGATTTGATATAGGGTTAACAGCCATTGTAATGTGGGATTGTATCTTTTGTGGAAGTATCTATTTTTATTATCCATTGATGAAATTAAACTCAGATTGAGTGAGGAAGATGGTACTTTATGGAGAGAAGAAACAGTTTAGGGCAGATGTGTGTGTTATCTGCGTGAACTGATGTATGTATGTGTCTGTTTGTCGAGTGAGCACAAAAGGAAAGTGCCGATAATATAAGGTTATCGAGTCTTGAGAGGGATTTTTCCTTCCATGGGTTTTTCGAATTTGTAATCCGATATTTATGGAATCTTTATTTGAAAGGGAAAACAAGATCTAAACATATTGAAAAGATGGCAATGCAAGTAATCAAAATAAAATAGATTGCAACGGTGGATTTGGACTGAAAACGAAAAAGTAAATTAAAAATTGACCGAGCGCAAGAAATAACAAACCCGGTTTGAGTTTAGCTTCAAGTTTCAACTCAAATATATTTATTAGATAAATATTTACATCATCATTATGTAGTAGATAACGCTATATACGCTTTGGAAAATCTAAAAGCCCTCACACCCAATCTACATAAACGTATCTTGTTGGGTGTCAAACTCAAGTCACATCGGATAATTAGAAAAATTATGAGCGACTTATTAGCTTGTGGGCAACTCCCTCTTTCACCAATTGATTTTAGAGAAGAACTTCACGAACTTATATGAGCTTGGACTTGAATAGCTCTGAAAAAATGCCTACATGTCTCTATCATGGTTTAATGGTTTTTGTTTTCTTATGTATCGAATGTACTGTGGCAATGTAATTTCCATAAAAACCTTGTTTAATGTACTTCCGAATGAGCTCATTCTTCTCTGCCAAGGGTTCTAAAATCTCAGAATAAGCTAGTAATTTAAGAAGATATACATCCTCCTTTAGGCTAAAGCCACTTTCAACAATGTTGTAAATTCAACGGTTACAATTCCTTTTGTCTGCAGAAATTCTACAATATAACTTATTACAATGGAATGGGTTATGAAACAAGTACTGAATCGAGATCGATCCCACCATAGTCGTTAACTGCAGATAGTTGTAATTCGTCTTCTCAGCCAAGCATTGTGCGCTTTCTCCCTCGTTGCCGAACTATAATACAACATATAATCAATTATAGATATGTAGAATCCTTATATACTCACCAACCAAACAAAAGTCCACGGAACAGAAAAAAAAAATGAAAATTACAATGAATGTGTGTGTGTGTGTACCTTGAGCTAGCTTGTTCAAGGTTGAGCACCATTGCTTTGAGGATTTCCTGTATGCATGAAGAATCTTGTCCATCTACACAAATTGTGTATGAAAGACTTGAGAATTTAAAAAAAAAAGAAAAAAGAAAAAAGAAAAAAGTTTTGTATGCTCTTAACGTTTACCACATTGCCACATGAAGAGTGCATAGATAGCAAGGCTCGTTCGAGGACGTATAGATCGACAGCTTTGTCTTCAGGGAGAGTCGAGGTGAAGCTGAGACCAAAATCGATGAGTACCTATCGAATTGGTGGAGACAAAAAAAAAATCAGACAAGCAAACTTCTTACTAGGTTCGATTTTAAATGAACTTCACATACTAGCTGATTGGTTCCGCTTCGAATTAGCATGTTTGACGTTGTTAGATCGCCGTGAATGAGTCCACCGTCGTGAAGTTTCCCAATGGCATCGCCAATCTGCGTAGCAATATCGTTTAGCCGTTCTTCTACGAGCCCAAACGATCCAAACTCGAGGAATATGTCTTTCACGGCGGGCCCCTCAACGTACTCGAATGTCAACGTGTTCGTCGAAGGGTCAACTGCAAATATCACTGGAGTCAAAACTCCAAGCTTTCTAGCTTTTGCCATGCACCTAGCTTCCTGCCCCAACAACTTAAAACTGTTACATATATTATATAAAAACGAACAGAAGCTCCTTCCATGTCTAAAAGGGAAGTTATCTTACAATTTTCTCCTTATTTTCTCGAAAATTGTTGCAGCAAAAGAAGCTTTAAAATGTGAGGTAAAACGTAACAGTGTCGTCGGTTCATCTAAAGTACAAAGCAGCACATCAATTGAACAAAATATGATTTTGCTAACGATGCAAAACTGCACTAACCGCATTCAACCGCTTGACGGTGAGCTTCGAGTCTAAAGATGGGTGCCTGTACTTTTTGGAAAAACGCTCCTTTATGATCGACCTTCTACCAACAAATGTTGATTCGAACACTCTCTGGAGTAAGTTGTGTAAAAAATTGTTTTCATATCAGTTAGAGGCATATTGCGTTAGCAGGATACAGAAACAGAACTCTGTTAGAGAAAAAGAATAAAAAAAAAATTAACTTACAGCTTCAGCCCCTTGCTTGATCAAAACCATAGAACTGTCTATAGCAGCATCATTTGTCGTCCCCATTGCGGATAAAACTGTTGATTGGAACATAATACTTGAAAAACTAGCTGATGGAGCCAAAGTCTAAATGACTCATATTTGTGACTCTTACCCAATCCAAAGCAAGGAACTGACGATTACCAGCCTTGATTTAGCAAAAGTTATGATAATGGAGCAAGAGTTAGCCTTCGCCACTAGAAGGAAAGAATAAACCGTATCAACTAATTGCAGTAAATTCGAACAAAAAACATCCAACTGTGAGCTGATTAAACGAAAATAATATCAACGATCATTATCTGATGTTATCATAATTGAATCGAGAGACTGGACTAGAACAACAAATAAACCTTAACGGAAAATTGAACACCACAGAGAAAAAAAATCAAACTCTGTCGCCACTTTTACTGAGATCGATCATGACAGTAATCATCACATAAAAGTACTTCGCCAACTTCTTTGGAAGTGTAATGCCTAGGAAAATAGAGAAAGAAAACCTAGACTTTTTCCTCCTTTACCTAGTCAACAACAGTTGGCCGCCGTGGAAGCTTGCTGCGGCGAGTGGTAGCTGAGGCGAGGGTCGCGACGGCGAAATACTAGGAGGGAATTAGTCAAATTAGGGTTTAGACAAGTAGTGGATGGATTGGTAGTTCTTTTTTTTGGGGGCCGAGTTTTTATTTTTATTTCTTTTTTCCTGACAATTACTATTTACCTATCGATTCTCTTCATAGCTAGTTTTATTTACTTTTTTGCTAGAATAATAGGCCTAAATTGGCTCATTTGAACATGTAAGAAACATTTTAATTGCTTCATTCTCTACGTTTGCTCTCATATCTATATCATTCTCCTACTAATATTAATCTATTGAGAGATTTAAATTAACAACATAAATATGAATATTTACCAACTAACCATTATTTCGATTATCATCCAATCAACTAAAAAAATATTACGTTAATCTTCACCACTACTTCACCAATTGTCACGCCCAGCTTCTCATTTCACACACACACACACACCAAAGAAAAACAAAAAACAAAAAAGAAATAAATTCATTTTCCCATTCTCAAAACTATGCAAGAAAACCCAATTCACCAACCGTAAACGCCGTCGAATTTCCCCTCCCTCAAATCTCCTCCCACCGAAGAAATTAAAGAAGGGAGAGAAAGAGGCGAGAGGAAAAAATACACCCACCCAAGAAAATGGGCCCCACCTCCGACGACCACCGCGCCGGCGGCCCTCCCAAACCCAAAATCGTCGTGGGCTACCATCCATGGACAGCTACCACCACAACGCCGCCGCCCACCACCAACAACCATACCCGCCGCCGCCGCCGAGAAGCCCCTACGCCGG
Organism: Craterostigma plantagineum; assembly: GCA_027422505.1. Classification (NCBI taxonomy): domain Eukaryota; kingdom Viridiplantae; phylum Streptophyta; class Magnoliopsida; order Lamiales; family Linderniaceae; genus Craterostigma; species Craterostigma plantagineum. The sequence goes on along the minus strand of JAPQWV010000012.1, from coordinate 10,339,156 downwards.
CCACTACGGCTACCAGCCGAGCTTCAACCACCTAATCCACGACAGCGAAGAGAGCTCAAGCTTCGGCCGAATGATGCTGACGTTAATGGCCGTCCTCATCGCCAGCATGTGCGCCATGAGCTTAGTCATGTGGCTCCTCTTCGGCTCCTACTTGCCCGACTTCCACGTCGTCGCCCTCGACGTCTCCAACCTCACCTTCACGGCAGACTCCGGCGGCTCCGCCGCCCTGTCGCCGGAGACGCTGTGGAAGGCCAAAGTCGAAGTGACGAACATGAACAAAGACTTAACCGTACATTTCGAGCAGGTGAGGTCTTCTGTCTATTACAGGGAAGTGCTCTTGGGTTCTTCCTCCTCGCCGGAGCCATTTCAGGTCGGGGCAATGGACCACCGCGTCGCCTCCGTGACCGTGGCGGCGGACGTCCGGCGCGGCGGAGGTGGAGGCAAGCTTCGTGGGTGGATGATGGCGAGCTTAGAGAAAGATAGGACCGATGGTGTGGTGAAGTTTGGGCTGAGGTTGGCTTTGAGGGCCAACTTTACATCGACGACTTTGGTTTATAGGAGAGAGAATGTTAGGGTTATATGCGATGATTTGCCCGTGCATTTTTCGCCGGCCGGCGGCGGGGGAAAGTTGTTGGCGCCTGATTATTCGTCGTCGACTAATTTCTGTCAGATACGTATTAGAGAGACTCTGGTAATAGTAATAATACGTACTTTTTTCTCGTATCATACACAGCTGCGTATATACCATATTATGATATATTATTATTGTTATGATCATTATTACTATTGCAGGAAGATGACGATTGAAAAATTGATCATAGTGGTAAAATGGATCTGCTGGCAGATGGGCAAATATTACATCGAAATGGTGATATGAAGATGAAGGGAATTAAAAGCTTGATAGTTCAAATGAAATGAAGAGAAAGAGATGCGGCGGCTCGTCGTAGTATAACGCTTTGGAATTCTTAGTTACCATGCGATTATATATACATATATATGTGTATAAGTTCTTCTCGAAACCCTATACGGCCCTTTTTGTATGATGTATACTTCCAAAACTATTCCGCTGTTTGATACTTCTTTCAAAGTAGAAATATATATATTTCGGATCTTGATCTGGCATAGTAACGCATTCTAGGTGTAATTAGTCGACATTTCGCACCATGATTTGGCGTATTGACGCGATATATTTCATTATGGGATCAGATTATTTTGCTTCGATCATTGTCACGCCTAGAAATTCACAAGTATTATTTGACTATTACCAAAAGTTGTGCCATGAGAGTTGAAAGATTTAGGACTTTATACTTGACTTGAAAGATTTTATGCCGTCAAGTCACGTCAGCAAACTAAAGTCTTAAACTCAAAGTAGGATCCATTTCGACAACTCTCACGTAAAATGTGATGTAAGTCGTCAATATACCACATCAACATTCGAAATGTCGATTAATGGTACCTAACAGGTGTTAATTAAAAGACGGCATAACCTTATTACGTCGATGTGTGATGTTGAAATGACACGAATCGGTGTCACGTTAACAGGTGCCCATATAAGTTGAACAGCTTAAAATTTCTCTAAAAATATACACTAATTTAAAAAAATACGTGCATACAATTTGCTCGCTCTTTAGACTTGGTCATCATGTCATATGAGTGCCGCATCATATTATGTACGCGTATGTATATGTATATGTATGCATGCGCGTGTGTTGATTGCATCGCTTGTTGTACTGTGAGATTTGAATCGATTCCTAAGTATATTTGATTTGACAGTCTGTGTGTGATCTTATATCGAGCGGAAATATAGATAAATTGATAATTTGAATATTTACTCATAGGTAACAGTAAGTAGTAACAACTGAAAAAATATCGAATTATCTTAGAAAAATGGGCAAATTTCCCTAGAAAAATTCACTGATCGTTCGTCAGTCAATGCAGACATTGTTGGTGGGTGGGTGACTGAGAATATTACATCTTACTAAATTGGGTCTTTGGTCCACCTCATTAATTTGTGTATCTACCCAATTTATTATAAATATTCCCAAACATTTGGTAGGTCCTGGACTTGATTTTTTGGGTTTAATATAATAGTAATCCCTAGTCAACGAAACAAATTCAAACTCACTTTACTTATTAAATTACTCCATTAAAAGAAACAAAAGAGGCAAGAGATCTGAGTTCACGTGTAATACTAATCATTCCCTTTATTATTCTTATTATTACAACAAATCTCGAAACAACGATCTTCATTTATTGCACAAGGTTCCTCTAAACCCAAGCCTATTCTTCTCCAAATCATACTCAATATAAAAGTTCTGCTGCTGATAATTACCCAACACAATCGCCGGCCCTGAACCACCGCCTCCGCCGCCGGCGGTACTATTTCCGGCGACTATCGTCATGCAAATAACCGAATCACCCAAGAACGTAAAGTAATCACTCAAAGGCAAATCCATCTTCGAACTGTTGTTTTAATATTTTGGTGTAGAGGATCGATTATATGTGAGGGTCGATAATTTGGTGGGTGAGAGGAGAAATAAATGGCTCTTTTTTGTTTATGTAAAGAGACACGATTTTTTCACATAGAGGAATAAAACTTTTGCTTTCTAATACATACCATTTTCTTTCTTTTTCTCAATCCCCTCACCACACGTTTTTCTCTTCTACACATGCATACATTTATACTACATATTGGATGAGAAACATAACACGGCATTGAATACTACACATGCACATATCTTCATTAGTCTAAGATAAGATATGGTATATGACTTTTCTTTGTTGTGTGATCTTCAAACTTGATCTCCCAAGAACTCTTTCAAAATGTGCGGCTTCTAGATTTTGTGTTATTATTTTTATTTTATTTCTTATTGATTGAGCTTATCCAACAAATTCCCCCCTTAAGCTCAATCTTATTTCGGTCTTTCAATACTCCTTAAACTTAACTCTTTTTCGTTTGTCGTATGTCGCGGCTCGCCATTTGCCATCTTTATATGCCTTCGAACACTTCACTTCAATACTTACTTCTCGAGCTGCTTTATATGCCTTTTCACCGTCAGTACGTGTTTTCGTTGTCCCTCTGTTTTTCAGATCTTGCTCGACCGTCAATTTTCCTTCTTGGACCACCTTCGCCCTTTGGCTAGTATATTCTAACGCGTTCTTCTTTTCGAACAGTTCCTGCATAAATAATATCGTTGTCGAATCTCAACAACCTCGGGATCATCAGCTTCTTATCGCTGATATAATAGATATTTTTCTCTTCTTTCTTCATCCTCGTGACGTAGCCCGTCAGCAGGCTCGTTGACTCGTTGCCAGCATCTGGCATGCCGAATCCCCCGTACTCCTTCTCGTTAGTTTCCTCCATGATGACGACCATGTACTTCTCCGTTTCATTGTTCACGAGCACATCACTTTTATTGACGACCTCCTCCGCGACTTCTTTGCGATTTTCGCCGTTCTCTTTTTTCTTCAGATTTTGGTTATGGTCTACCGCCTCAAGGGTCTCCTTGTTCATCGTCGCGATTTTGTCCTTCTCGTCCGAATCCAATTTATTGGCGAGCTTGTACTTGTAGTTGCTTCGATTTTTCAAGTCGTTCATATAGGCATCAAGGCTATCTCTCGCCTTGATCCACTGGTTCACTTCTTTGTCTTTCTCATTCGCCTCATGGAATTTATCTTTAGCTTCGTACGACGACGTGTGCATGGCGTCGTCGACCTTGTTCTTCATCTCCCGGGCATTCATCGATGCCTTCACGCCTATTTTCTCGACTTTCTCAGGAGGTTGTCGTGGCGGCGTTTCCTCATACGCCTCGTCTTTCTCGAGCTTTGAGAGCTCCTCCTCGTAGGGAGATTTCGTTGTTGGAGTGGTGGTGGCTACTTCACGAGTGATATTTTCTTTTATCACTTCAACGACTGCTTCAGTCGTCTTCTCTTCTTTCACGGCATTTTCGGCCTTTGGAGATTTTTTCTCCTTTTCTTCACCTGCGTCTTTCTTTGACGCTCCGCCTTCACCGTGAGTTGGCTCCTCGGCCTTTGAATATGTTTCCTCCTCTTCAGTGACTTCACTGGCTTTCATCTTTGATGATTCGCCTTCTTCTTTTGTCGTCTCGGGTTTTAGTGGTGGTTCAACTTCTTTCTTTTCCACCATCGGCTCAGCGTGAAATTTATCACGCTCGCTCTCCACGACACGAGCTACCTCTTCTCGTACGGGTTCGCCCTTAACGTTCTTCTCGTCCTCCTTCGTCGTCTCAAGTTCGCCCTGTTTTTGTGGCTGAACTTCGTTGCTGCTATCAGCGACTTTATATGCTTTCTCCAACAGATCCCAGGCTTTCTTGGCTTCTCTCGTTGCGCCTATGGCTCCGAAACCGGTAAGATCTAACGCCTCTAAGATGAGAAGGCGCGCGAGACCATTTTCTCTCACGGCGGCTCCCAACGTCTTCCGTTGCGACTTTGTATACTTCGTCGTATCTGGTGAAAATCCATCTTCGATTATTTCCCATAAGCCTTGCGATTTGAATAGAGCTCTCATTTCGACGCTCCACCTTGCGTAGTTATTCTCGGTGAGTTGCGGGATTAACATGTGGTCAAATAATATCAGCTTCCACACCATCGGCACTATCGGCTCTGTCGGCTCTGGCGATATCATCGGTTCTGACTCTCGCTCCGCCGGTATTGGCGATACCATCGGCTCTGATACCATTTTGTTGTTTTAATATTTTGGTGTAGAGGATCGATTATATGTGAGGGTCGATAATTTGGTGGGTGAGAGGAGAAATAAATGGCTCTTTTTTGTTTATGTAAAGAGACACGATTTTTTCACATAGAGGAATAAAACTTTTGCTTTCTAATACATACCATTTTCTTTCTTTTTTTCAATCCCCTCACCACACGTTTTTCTCTTCTACACATGCATACATTTATACTACATATTGGATGAGAAACATAACACGGCATTGAATACTACACATGCACATATCTTCATTAGTCTAAGATAAGATATGGTATATGACTTTTCTTTGTTGTGTGATCTTCAAACTTGATCTCCCAAGAACTCTTTCAAAATGTGCGGCTTCTAGATTTTGTGTTATTATTTTTATTTTATTTTCTTATTGATTGAGCTTATCCAACACGAACCACCTTTAAAATGAAACGCCAAACGAGGCAAATCGAAAGCATTCCACATATTCGTGTAATAACAAGGCCTCAAGCCAGATTCTTCCTCGATCGCCAAAGCCCTAGTGTAGTTCTTACCAACTCTTTGCTTCTCAAACTCGCCGGCAACTAACTCGAAAAGTTCGCTCTCCATGAAAGTAAACGTCGTCCCAGAGTCTATTATCGCCCCGCCATCGCCATTATCGTCGGGCAAGAGAAACCTTCGAGGCACTTTTATGCCAACCCCACCTACGGTTATCTTCTTCAATGTCAAGTAGTAATAGTCTTCGAATCCTAGATTATTTCTACCGCTGGAATTGGAAGAAGTTGGGATTTTCCTAAACGGAGTGTAGTTCATAGTCGTGCCATTTTTTCGTGCAAAGGTCGAATCTTTTCCGACCAAGATTAGGTCGCTGCTCGCCCGCTTATCGTCGAAACGATGAGACACAAAGCAGTAAGAAAAACCCTTCAACTTCAACTGCGACGGTAATGATTCGGGCCCACGCCCGAAGCCCGCTATGCCCGAAGGTTGGGTCGAGGATAAAATCGAACACCCAAAAATGAAGTCTTGGACCGATTTCTTGGAGGGAAGTAGAAGGAGATCTTCGGACATTAGGTGCCCCATCGTTGACCCTGACCCGTACAGCATTACATAAGGTGGGCAAAGCTTATTATTATTCGAGCACTTCAAGTTGGGGAAAACCCATCGGCACTTTGGGTTTTTGCAGCGTATGAGTTCAGCAGATGAAGAATCTTTTGGCATGAAGGGGGAAATAGATTCGTTGTTGTAAGGGTGATTATAGGGATAGTTGCAGTTATTACAGGCGTATCTTTTAGTGCACGGAGACCAAACTAGGCTGCTGCCCGTGTCCATGACGTAAGATGACGTTTGCGGCGGCGTGCCGAGGCTGAGGGAAATGGAGTATCCGCCGTAGCCTCTTGGGAAGAGTTGGAGGTCGGCGGCGGCGGTGTTTTTTTTGGGGTTTTTGAGGTGGTGGGCTCTGGCCGTCGATGAGGCGGACAGGTGGCGGAGGAGCTTCCACGTGGTGTCTGTGGAGGGTGGCGGCGCGGCGGTGAGGGTGAGCGTGGCGGCGGCGGCGGTGGTGGAGGAGAGTGGAGAGAGGAGGGAGAGAAAGGCGAGGAATGCAAGAACATAGGCAGCGGTGTAATATTCCATTTTTCGATTTGAGAGCACTTCCCTTTTGGGCTTTCGGTTTTAATTTGTAGCTTTGGATCTCGTATATATTTATTACAAACTTCATGTGCGTCTTAGAATATTTTTGTCAGCATTTTATATATGAAATTCATAAGTTCACATGGAACCTTTTGATGCTGAGGTAAAGAGAGCGCATTAGTGTGTTTTTGTGACATAAGGAACTATTTTTGTGAACTAACCCCATTGCTTTCGCTCGCTGGTAAAGTTTGATCTCCGAAATTGAAAATCTTACACATATCTTTCGTAGAAATTCGGGTCAGACCTCCGATAATTTGTCTGTTATCGAGACCCACGTACCGGTATAAGCGTGATGGAATTCAATCTTAAAACCAATTGGTGATAAAACCAATTGGTGATAAGAGGAGTATCCCATCGAGTTAAACCATTTTAATATGATCACAATTTTCGATGTGGGACTATTTGTCCATCACACGTGATCTCTCAACATCTTTTATTATTATAGCTCCTAAATCTAATTAGGCTCAAAATCATGCATAAGCATCTAATTCATTTATTTCAGTCACCGCACATACATAGAAACTATACACCCATATGCATATGTAATATGATCAAGCATTCTTCTTGTGCATTGGCTTCACCACAAGCACTGGACACTTTGCATGGTGAGCACAGTAGTCGCTAACGCTCCCAAGAAAAGCCCTAAAATAGTAACACAAAAATGGTCTTATATACAAACTAACGAAAATGATTGAATATATTAGTTGATATTATGCATGTTTTTCTTACCTCTTTATTTGTCCTAACCCACGGCTTCCCACGACCAAGAGATTCACGTTCATTTGCTCCACGGCCCTGCAAATGCTGTCCTTTGGGTCACCCTCTAACATCATAGTCTTAGCATTCACCTGAAATTAAGTGTACACATAAATATAATAGAACAATCATATGTGCAATAATTTTACATGAAAAGTGCACACATACAGATTTATCCTTGCACATTTCCGATCCACGAGAGAGAATTCTAGCGCCGTTTTGCTCTTGGGCTTTGCTCGCAGATTCCACAACTGCTGGAAAAAAAAATCACAGAGAGATGAGCAGCACATAATAACACATGTCGGAGTTTTTTAAGGTTGAATTAAGAAACTAAGGGGAGGAATTATTCTTGATTATTATTTAGTCGATAGAAATATCTTACCATAGCCACCTGGGAAGGCGTAACGAGGCAACGGCTCCATGACGTGGACTAAAGTCACAACCTTCGACGGTGGCTGATTCGTACTGGTCGCAGGTTGTCTGCTCAGTAATTTATCGATGACCCATTCGAGCGCGTGAAAGCTCTCATCGCTGTCGTCGACGGCCACCATGATATGCATCTGCGCCGCCGTCTCTGAAACCTCCGCCGCCGGCGCTACTGTTTCTGTTCCTACGCTTTCCTCCATTTCCAGTCGACGATATGGTTATAATAAGATATTATCTCAGGCTTGTATATATAGAGACAAGACAGTGACGTGGCAGACTGATGAAGGCTTTGTTCTTTTGCATGCCTGACATGTGTCTGTATATTGGGATACTTTCTTCTTCTTAGGTTTATCTTTTTTCATCACTTATGCCGTCTCTATCCAAAATCGGCCGTCAGATTACACCGTCGATGGAGGGCATATCCGTAATTACCCAAAATCTTACGTATCTATGCCCATCGCCAATTATCACCATGGAAAGAACACACAGCAATACACAGCTGAAATAAGTTAATCAGCAGAAGCAAGAAGAAGCTGAAAAGGACATTATTGAGAAGAAATTCAAAGTGAAAGTAGGGTAAAGACGGAAACTTTGAATTCTTGAAGGCGACCCAAAGGACAAAATCGTGGCCATGGAACCATTAAGATGTAATGGTAAGTATAATAATTTTTAAATTCTTATTAATGGTGTAACTTAGCTTGTGATTAGGTTTTTTTGTTATAATTTTCATGGCGTTGCTCGGAAGCGTTAGTAATCACTATGCTTATTGCCCAGTACTGATATTTTAGAAGTTTGGATTAATTATTGTCCACACTATCCATGTGAGATAGGAATCCAACAAACAACAAAAAAGATGTTCTTTGCATCATAATATCATATTTTCGATTAGTGTTGATTTGAGCTTTTTTGTATTTGGTATTCGCTAGTTTCCATGAGTGTTATTGTTCGCCACTACTTCATGTTTTCTTTCGGAACTATGTAGTCCTGCAAGATTCTCTTGTTACACTTGAAAGAAATTTCTAGCCATAGAAACCATCATACAACAAAAGAACTCGATAGAAAGACGAGTATGTAGTAAATGAGAAGGATAAAGTTTCCATCGAAAGAGAAATGATCACACAACAAATGGAAAAAGATAATTCATGCAAATTTAGGGTTTCCTGCCGTCAAATCAATATATGGTCGGCAAACTTCAAGCAAAGCTATCAAATCATATCTACCTAAAACAATTAAAGAAGAAAAGACTATCTATAACCACTGTAACAAAGATTATACCAAGACTATGAGAGTATTTTAAATAACTAGATCTTGCAATTGTAAATTTTTCCCGTAACGCGATGGGCCAGCTGTTTAAATGTTCCAGAGAACTCTAGAGCCATATAATGAATAAAATATGAATTATGATCATTGATGTTCTTATCTTATAGTGCTGTTAGGGTTGCGACCGTGGAAAAGTTCGTATTATTCTTTTTGTATTATTATTGATGTTCTTATCTTATAGTGCTGTTAGGGTTGCGACCGTAGAAAAGTTTGTATTATTACTATTTGTATTTATTAGTCCCTTTACAATATAAACTATATAAAGAAATAAGATATTCGAATCAAATCAAACAAAACTACTATTGCGAACTCAATACGATCGAATTCAACTACTAAGTTTTTTTAATGAAAAAAACGATAAAATTTGATAAGAAGACAAAAACCCTTTACAAAAAAAGACAGGATAAACTAAAAAGATGAGGAAAATTAAATAGCGATAGAGATAGCGTGATGGGCATCGAGCAAACGACGAAAGATCCATAAAATAAAAGTGTAATAAATACCCACTTGCACGTCAACTTGCAATCTATTCCACAAATTAATTATTTTTCCATTTCTTTTTAAATTTTAGCAAGTTGCAACGAACCAACTTGCATATTAATTAACACATCGGTCAGAAATTAAAACTCAACTTGCATTGCGTCGGAGTTTATCTGTTGATTCCTTGCATACCAATTAATATTAGTGCAACTTGCATAAATATTAAATAAATAGATATTTCTTAAAGACAACTTGCTATGTCGATCCGTGCCCTTATCCTCGCCCATGCTTCACATTACCTCAGATTCCAAACTACCTTCTTTAGACTCATTTTTTTATTATTCTTTTCGTACAATTATTCATGTGAATCTCGGTTAATTGGATACATATTAAATGATATAATGCACTACTCAAACAAATAGATTTTAATAACCACGAATATCAATGCGCAATGATAATTATCAATGCATCAAACATAGTGGGAAATTAAAAAAAAAGACAGGAAATGCTTGCCTTTTTATTATATCAGAATTTAATAATATTGGTTCGAAGATTGAAAGACTAGCTACCATTATTACTACCCATCATACATAATCCTCACGTTCATTGTAACATCGCCAATGTTCGGTTCACAGAATATCAAATTTAGGGTTTATAATGTAAAATAGTAATGAAGGGTCATGTAAGAAGCTCAGTCATAAGAATTTAGGGTTTCATTTCACATTCATGGACTGCAAAAGTTACACATGTTCCACATCCCAACAAACAAAGAAGAACCTCGTGAATCAATGAGCCCAGAAAAAAAAAGGAAAAAAAATAGACAAGCTGCAAACGACCAATCATGGTGCAATTCAAAACCCTTTTACACAACACAGACAATACAAAAGTGTAAGACCATTTATATCAAGTTCAAGATCTCTTCTTTATAAGCAGATCGATGGAATCAATCACGTGTGGGTGATAAAGATTTTCTTGGTGTTATTATTACCTTATCTGTTATTACTACTGTTGTTTCGATGTTCTTGCCAAGTTCTCTGCGATCCTCTTGAGAGACTGAAGGTTGCACCTAACGATCGTGTCGACGAACACGCAGGTCTCCTCCTTGGTGTTCCCCGGCGGAACGTCCACCACGTACGACTCCACGACCACCGTGCCTCCGCCGTTCGCCGCCGCGTGAAGCGTCGTCACGGATCTGTAGTTCGACAGCCTGTGGTCCCCTCCCACCACGCTGAAGCTGATGACGTGGCGCTCGTCGTCGAGGATCTCCAGCCTCTCCGTACTGTTGACGGCGGGTAGGCCGGAGATGACGTGGACCTCCCTCAGAGTGCCGACGTCGACGCCGTTGCCGAGTATGACGTGGCAGCTCTTGAGGAAGTGCTTGTACGCCTGAGGGTTATCGAAGCGGCGGACGACGGACCACACGGTGGATATGGGGGCGGAGATGTGCTGTGTTACGGCGGAGCAGCACTGGTTGGGTCCGACGGCGTGCGTGTGGTGACGCGCCACCTGCTCCGGCACGTCTTTCTGGTGGGGCGGCGTTTGTGTTTTGAGGCACGGCGAAGGCGTCGGCGACGCCGTGGTTGTGGTGGGCTGCTGCGTTTGCGTGATTCTTTGGAGGAGAAGAGAAGTTTGAGGATTATTAGTATGCATTTTCGTCATAGATTTTTGAGAGAGAGAGAGAGAGAGAGAGAGAGAGAGTTTTGTAGGTGTCTTTGGGTTTTATGTATGAGAGGGTGATTAGAAATAGGAGCAAGTGGGATGGTGAAAGGACGGAAATGCCCTTACAATTTTGTAATAGAATTGTCGCAATCAAGTAAATAGACCGACTCAATAATGTTATAATGCGAGTTTCCATCAGCATCACCTATAAATTAAAAATGCAAAGCCCGTCTCTATTTGGGATTTATTCAATTATGGTCCTATATGGAGTAAGATCGATCTAGAAATACAATAAAATAAGATAGAAATGCCTTCTCTGCAGAACTCAAGTGGAGTCAAATGGTAGATTTTGGAGTATTTTAAAGAAAGTCGTATCTCGAGTATTTTCTTTCGGAAAATATTTCAGAGAATGTATTTTATTTAAACGCTCATTTTATATACAGTCCTAAGTGAGTTCGTGCTCTCAGCACTAAACTCGCGCACACCTTTCTATACCTCAAGAAATTGATTGGCTTAATCCCATGAGAGAAATTAGTTATTTATAAGAAGCGAATATATTATATATACACATAAAAACAAATTGATCAATTCGGATAACAGAAAAGGACCTAGGTTCATCCCCCCTTGAAACATTTGGTTTTGACATTTCGTAGCAGTGATCGTGACATTGCACGTTACGTCAAACATAATTTTGAAATGTAACATTTTAAATTGCCAGTTTTGAATACATAATCGTTGTATGCTCAAGAACTTCCTATAACAGTATTTTTGGCGCATCGACTATATAATTACATATTATTTATATTTGAAATTTTAATAGGCGAAATTATAATGTTAAATTTAATTTTATATTGTTTTTAAGAATATGAAATATGATTTTAGAGGATGTAAATGAAGATAATTTAAAATTAGGAATAGAAGGGTAATTTATGACCGCCACACCAATCAATTTGGAGCAATTTCTCATCCTTAATAAAATAGAAAAATATGATTTTTTTTTGACAAATGTACTTCCTACATATGTTGGACAAGCAAAAAGGACCTATTGTAAATGGGCCTCAAAGAGGTCCAGCTAAAGATAATAGGCTATTATAAATGGGCCTATAACTAGGCCCAACGTAGAGTGACCTATTACAAATGGGCCTATAAAAGTAGCCCTGTGAGAAGTGCCTATAAAGAAAGAAGTCTCTGAACACTAATCTGCAATATATATTCAAATTGATTCAAAGAGTTATCATCCTCTACACTCGAATCCACCGAGGCCCAATGGACCAAACCCCTTCCACCACCGCTCCCCAATCCACCGAGCCACCGCCGGCCACAGCATCGGCGAACCCAAGGCCTTCATTCAACACTCGACCGTGGCAAGCCCCACAGTCCTTCACGTCCTCACCCTTCTCTCTCCCTTCATCCCCACTTCCCCCATCCTCCACGTCAGCACCCGCCGTTGATGTTCCCTCTCAGCCGCAGCATGCCGCGTTTTCCTCACCTGCCTACGCCCAAAAAACGCCGCAGGTTTAGCTTTCGTGCTGTTGTATCTTGATAACTCTGATCCGTTTGGTTGATTTTAGCTGACGTGTCTCTGGAATTGGCGCGAATTGAGCTCGGATTAGGTTTTCTGAACATTTTGGCTTAGTTTGGGAAACAATTGGTGGTGTGCCGATGGATTGTAGATTTTTTGTCCTTGATCGTTTATTTAGAGATAGTTTTCTGTTGATTCATCTAATTTTGATGAGTTATTTTATGAATAAATTGATTCCTAGATGGGTACGCATGGTTCAAGACCCGAAGTGTCGAATCAGTTGAGCTTGAGACCATCTCTAAGGCCACAGACGAGCTCAAGTGCCCAGCCTCCTTCGTCACAGGTTTACTTCTTGAAAAACTCTCTGATGCATGAGCTAAATCACCGAGTTTATGCTAAAAGGAAAAGAATAGAAAATTGAGATCAAATGAGGTTGTGCAAAACTGATGTGTTTGCACTTTTTTGCTAAAGTAGCTGAGCACGAAATGGGGTTCCTGATTTCGAATGCAGCAGTACGTAGATTAGAGTATTGTTAGTTTTATAAAATGAGGGTAGCGTATATCGAAACTGACTTACTTAGAGTATGGTCAGAGTATTTCGAAATGACATATCTGATTTCATTTTTATAGTTCAATTCGTATTGCTCCCATGATCTATTAAGCTATTCGTTATAAGTTTCATGCATCTACTAAGACAGAAGATTTTTTTTTTTGAGGTGATAAAACGCCTCTAACTTTGGATTGATCAGTGAAATCATCTTAAAAGATCCAACTGCTAACAGAATTTGATTTGTGCTTCTCGTTACTTGCTGTTATCAATCAGAATTTACAAGGCCCCAACATACTTCGGACCTCGTCACTGGGATCACCCATATCACCCTCATCGAGCATTTCTCAAGCCCCACAAACCCAGAACCAGCCATGGTTATCTTCGACAAATCATGCGAAACCTCCTTTGCCATCCCCATCGTTTCGAGCACAAACGACCCCGCAACCATTTCAACAGAGATCACATATCCCTCAGACTCAACAGGCCACCGCGCCCAATATACAACAGCAACAGCATGCAACAAGTTCTAGTCAACAGCAGCTATCAGCCTTCAGTCAGCCACAAGAGCATTACGGTCAGAAGTTTGCATCTGTGAGGGCACAGCAGCCTTTGTCTCAACAGCAGATGACTAGAGGACCTGGGCTGGGAAGCCAAAGACTCGCTGTTGGACAACCCGGTGCTTCACTCACTGGGGCACAGAATAAAGCTGCTTCGTTGGATAATGAGGAAACTGCTAATAGAACAGTAGGCAAACGAACCATTCAGGAACTTGTAGATCAGGTGAATAAGTCTACTTGCTTAATGCTCCATTTACAGTTCTACGTTAAACTGTCGTTATTCTTCACTGTTTGCCTGATAGGGTTCTTAAGTCTGGAAATTTAGTGCTCGGTGTCATTTTAACCATGTTTGTTGCAGATAAATCCATCTGAGAAACTAGATCCTCGCGTTGAAGATATACTTGTGGACATTGCTGAAGATTTTGTTCAATCGGTAAGGTTAATTGAATCCATCTGTTGGTTGCTTTCTTGTCAAATACGCACTTGTTAGCGTTTCAGCTCCTTTACCTCACTATTATTTGTCTCATCTCATTCGCCGCTCTTCAAAAAATCCCCAGATCACAAATTTTGGATGTTCACTGGCCAAGCATCGAAAGTCGACCACTTTAGAAGCGAAGGATATACTTTTACATCTTGGTATTACATATAAACTTTCCTCCAATTTTTCTGATCTTGCTAGATTATCTTTGAGCTTATTCTTGTATTTTTACGCACAGAAAGAAACTGGAACGTGACTCTTCCAGGTTTCGGCGGTGATGACATTAGAACTTACAAGAAAACAGTATGATTTTCCTATTTTTTTCTTCCACGAAGAGGCTTAATTATTCCTTACTTGTACCACTAAATTTATTTCTTCGTCTTTTCAGATTGTCTCTGATATTCATCGCGAGCGTCTAGCTGCTGTAAGTTTCTCGCTACCCTCTCTATTTATTTGAGGCATTGTTAGCCTAGACAAAATGCTTGATTTATTGAGTTAAAAGAGTGATAATCACAATGCCTTCTGCTCAATTTCTTTTTTTTTTTTGTAACTTGCATTTTGTAATTGTAATCTATGCACGCACACACAGTCACTGACACGCACATTACGTGTTTATATTTTTCTCATTTCTGCAACTAAGTTCATATCTCACGGCAGATAAAGAAATCGAATTTGAATGGCGATTACGCTACTAAAATCTCTGGTACGAACACGAGATGACATACAGGGAAAGGACCGAGCAATGCCATATGCGAGTCGGCCGGAGTTATATATTTCCAGGTGTTTTGCTAATGTTTCTTGCACTATTGTACTGAAAAAACCAGGCATGCTACTTGTATTTAAGTTAGTGACGCCATTCTTATTACAAGTCAACTTTTCCTTCGTTTTTGCTAGCATACTTGATTCTTCTTATTCTTATTAATCCAAGCCGTGTTGAAACTTGAAATACGATACATAAAATTTATAAAACATGATGCAAAAGTCTAAATATACTATATGAGGCTCGGCTGGCTGCCCCCACCTTCATAAATTATTACATTTCACAAAGTCAAATAATCAATGCACATAAACAAACTCAATCAATGAAGCCCATCGATTTATTTAAAATCTCAAATCAAATACCATAACATTCTGCATCAATTATCAAACGAATAAAACCACCAGGTTATTTTTATTATATTTCATATGTTGGTAGCAAATGTGATACCTTCAGTTGCCAACTGATCAAGATTATTCGCCGGAGGCTGAACCCTCGCCACCTTAGCGATGGCCTTATTCTCTTCGGGCGTACCGCTCTCCAAGAATACGCCGACCACCTTACCATCTTTGATCCAATACGAACCGAACTTATGGGCGGGAGAAGTCGGGCTGTTCTCGCCGAAGAGGACGGCATCGCCGACGTTGTCTCCGTAGAATTGCCACGACAGGTCGAACGCTCGGGAATAGAAGTATGGGAGGTAGTCGTATTCCTCGATTGTTTTCCCTTGTTCGCTCGCAAAGATTGCCTAAGTGTTTAAAAAGCCATTCTTTCTTTGGTCTTTCGAAGCCGTCGAGAGATGAAATAAATGGATGAAAAATGAAAAACTATCGTATAACATTTGATAGGTTTTTTCGTAAGTTTACTGAGACGGGTTTGAAACTGTATTGTACCTTAACGGCTTGTTCGGCAGATTTGCGAGAATGGTCGACGTGTTCCACTCTTCTGAGCTCATTGTTGTACAGTTTCATAGGGAATGTGGCAACATCGCCCACGGCGTATACGTCAGCTACGCTTGTTTTGAAGAAACCATCAGTCTGCATATAAGATAATATAATAAGCTTTGCTTCCATATTTTTATAATTGGTAAGAGGGAAAAAAATCCAATTCTCGCCGTAGAAGAAAATGATTGCAAACCAAGTTCATATGGTATGGGAAGCCAAATAAATTTCGCTAAGCGTATGATATCACCAACCTTAATCCCGCCCTTTTCTTCAACCACTTGGCCCTTGAATAAATTTGTGAGAGGCTTAGCACCGACACCAACAACAACAAAGTCGGCTTCTAGCACCCGACCGTCCTTGAGGTTTACGTGCGTAACCTGAAAATCAAGATGAGAATTACCTAAGGTTGATCTGTGAAGATCATTAAGACTTACAAAGAGATCATAGGACTCACCTCTCCACTTGCATTTGTGGCAAATCCCGCAGCAACAGTTCCCTTGATTATAGTAACTCCTTTGTTTGCATAATAACCTTCATAGAAGGCTGCTATGCCAGCAGTGAACAGTCGAGGCACTGAAAATCATGCATTATTAGAGTGATTACAATAGTGTCATGTGTTTTTGCTCACTAAGAAAAGAAAGGCATATATAAATGATTTTGGCTCACAAACATCCCTTGATTTGCTTAACATCAGCAGCAAATAAAGGAAACTAAAACTTCCAAAAATGGAGAACGTAGCAAGTTAACTTACTGCACCAAGGCTCTGGATAGACCATGCTGACGTTAATGTTATTGAGTCTCAGAGCCGCACTTAGCTCCAGACCTATGTATCCCCCACCGACGATCACAGCTTTCCCATTTTTCTTTGCTTTTATTGCCTCAACAAGCTTATCAGCGTCATCAATTCCTCTCAAATAAAAGATGTTGTTGGCATCAGCGCCTTGAACACCAAAGTCTGTCAGCCTCAGAACCTTGACATAACAGGATGTAAAAAATTATAAAATAGGTAAACTGCATCAGCAACCGAAAGTTTCTGATAGATGAATACAAGGTAGTGGTTGACACTTACCGCAGAGCCAGTAGCTATAACCAACGTCTTGTAGGTGAAAGTTTCACCAGCAGCACTGGTTAATGTCTTTAGAGCCAGGTCTGCCTTGACTATTTCTGTGCTTAGAATCAAAGATATTCCTGAAAATTGGCAAAGAAGATCATGTAATGTGTTGCTCTAACATAAGAAAAGAATAAAGTTTCATTACCAAAAAGCATCAAGTAGTTGTAGCTGGTTTCAGAGAACTTTAAGATTCAGACGAGAATTTCACCTTTTTCAGTGTACCACTCCGGAAGGAGTCTCTCTCCACCACTTCCAACACACACATGGAAACCTGGAAGCCTAGCAGTTCCTGGAGCAATTTAGCGCAAAACAACGTCAACCGTGATATGTGCAAGCATAGAAGACTTCATATTCTAAACGATGACTCAAGGGTAACCTATTAGTGTAGAATATTTAACTGAGAATCATCATGCCGTATTAACATCACAAAACATGTGACGGAAATAACCATTTGTTCTATTATAGATTCACTATGGCACTGCAGATAAAACAAACGTACCCTCAGGAAAGAGGTATGCCTTGCTAAGAGCAGGACGTTCATAGGGAGCCACCTGAATTCACCATTAAGAACAGACGTAAGAAAAGTTCAACTTTAAGAGTGCCACTGGGCAAAAGAAAAGTCCGTCTCTATGCAGCAAAAGAGATCTAATAAAATGAATATTGCTACAATGTTGCAGATAAGAATTACACAACTAATGACACTCCATGAAAATTGTGATACATACCGCCTCCTTGGAAATGACGGCCAATTCACCAGGTTTTCACTCCCTGCTTGGCGAATTCTCTAGCAGCATATCCCTGCGAACGAAGTACGCCAAAATTTTCAGTTCAGTTCAGAGAATGTTGATATTAGTGTCATGCAAGCTCGGAATTGTTTCTGTCTTTCCGTACGTATGATGCACATCGAACATGACTAACATCTCAAGTTCAGATCCTTAGGATCGAATGGTGCTATCAATCACTCTTAAATCTCAAAACTATTGGATAAGTCCATATTGAATAGCTATGCCATCTCCGTGGCGCCCGAAGTTCAAATCACAGGTGAACATATTTAAGAAAAACACGTGGCAACACAGATTTTTCTCAGGGGAAAAGAAAAAGCAATACAACAGTAAACTAATCTGGAGCGGAAAAGATCACGCACCCCGTACCATCTAATCACACAAGAGGATAAAAAAATAAACTCCATTGAACAAAGACAGCACAATGAAATACGATGTGCGAAAAATTGAGACGATCGAATAAGAGAAGAACTCACAGCAGAAACGCCGCCACCAACGATCAGGTACTTGAACGATTTTTCCGCCATCGAAACTCGAGCCTACTAATCAGCGAGATGAAATGAGAGAAGAGTCAAAGACGAGCAGCTAACTGAAGATCGAAACTCCTTTTTAACCCCCCCCGAATTTAAGGTGACAAATGTGGAAATTAGAGTAACGATGGTGATCGGATCGGTTGACTATATATGAATGGCACACTCATCAATAGGATCTGTACACGTGTCGTAATAGGTCGTTAATGCTTTATCTGACCAATACCATCGCTTCGCAACGATAGAAAGATTGACTATTGAGTTTGTTGGTCAATGCCAAATTATGATGCGGTAATCTACGTACGCGTATTTTGTCGTTCTAGGACCAATTTTTTTGTCGATCAATAATTTCATCGATGAAAAAATCCCTCAACGCAAGAGAGAAAAAATAATAAGAAACATCAAATAGTACACATTTTAGAGTGAATAAAGAACATTTTCGTTGTGGCGAGGTGTCGTCCGTCCCCTCACGAATTCTTCTTTGAGAAAATGAGAATTTGAAGTTCAAAACCCCCAAAAAAAAAGTTGAAGAGTATCATCAAATTTAAGTTCAATTGTAGATTCTTTAGGAAACTATTGTTTTCTTAGTCCCCTGTCACTGTCAGACGTTTCTCCCTTTATAAAAACTTCATCCCATAGTCGACTGTATCAAGTAGGCTATTCGGCTCTGTAACTTTTCGTCGATATACTGAACTATCTTTCCCAAATGAAAACAAAACATTCCCAAAAAGACAACCACAACAACACCTCATCAACACAGAGAGAGAGAGATAAGATCTTTCTTACTAATCATCATCACCTTCAGAACTCGAACTACTACCACCAACAACTTCCAACCCGCCATTAACAGCTTTACCGCCGCCATTCTCCTTCCCCTTCCCATCATCATCATCATCTTCGCTGTACTCGCTCTCATAATCGTCACCGAAATCCTCCTCCCCTTCCTCGTCTTCCTCATCTCCGCCTTCCTCGAGCAAAGGCATCTCTTCAGCAGAAGCGGGACCCACGCCCCTCGTCCCGGCCCTGCTCCGCTTCAGTACCTTCAGCTTCACGGCCGTCTTCGCATCGCAGCCGATCCAAGAATCGCACAAGCAGAATGACGTCAGGCTGTAATTCCCCTCCAAAGGCGCCTGAAACTTACCCATCACCAACCTCGACCCCGACTTTACCCTATCCACCGTTTCCTTCACGGCTGTCTTAATATCCTTCGGGCTCGCGCCCGACCCTTCTTTCAATTCCTGTACATCATCAGTATTGATATTGATATGGGTAAAATTTTGAAAACTAATTACGGTTAATTACTTTTTTCAGTCTAAGTAATTTAGAGAAAATGGCGTTATAGGGACAGAGAATTTATGTCGCATAATTTGCAGAAGTAAGCAATTTAAGGATATCAGAAGCCTAGGTCTTGTCCCAAAATCGCTTACTTTTAAAAGTTATATTGTCCATATAATGTCACTGCATAAATTCGCCAAAATCCAAGAATCCGGGGCAAAGTCCAGGGTTCTAGTGTATACCTATGTCTCTAAATTGTTTAATTTTTTTGAAAATTATTGTCTGTATAACGTCACCTCTTAAATTTGTTGTCCCTTTAATGTCATCCCAAATTACAAGACTAGCCAAATAATAATTAGTGATATATCGGTTGCTATAAATATAAGATTCCTCACCATATGGAAATATTCGACAGACTTGCCTGTATGGTTTTGGATGCGGCGATTATGGCGGTGGACTCGTCCATGAAGTTGATCTTCTGGGACATCCACACGTCGTTGGAGGCAGAGTCGGCAAGGAGTAGCCAGAAGTTCTCTTCCTTGTCGTAGGGGAAGTAAGGGGCGTGGGGGAGGACGCCGATTAGGTCGTTGGGGCGGCGTAGGGTGATCCAAGCCTGCATGGTGACTATGTCGCCTTCTTGGATTCCCTCCTCCCCCTCGGTGTCGCACGTTATGTCGATCGATATCGAGGGCATCATCTCGAGGACCATCTCCACGTCTCGGGACTCGTCGGGGGAGAAGCTGGCCACGTCGGTCAGAAGGTCGAAGCGTTCTTGGGGTTTCATGTCGCGGAATTCTTGCAATGAGCGGATTTTCTGTACGTACACAAAGGATGCTTACCCAAATTACACACACGCACACACACACACACACACACACACACACATATATATATATATACATACAGAGAGAGAGAGAGAGGGAGAGAGGGAAAGAGAGAGAGAGACCTTTCTGGAAATCTTTTTGACGGTGGACTCACTGAAATGTGGGAGCTGGAGAAATGGGCCATAACCTTCGCTTGATCCACCGGTGGCTTTCCTAGCACTGAGAGGGACGGCCTGCATCAAGAGCACGTGCTTAAGAGTTTATTTGAAATGCAGCGATAGCTCATCCATAACTTGGAGAAAGAAAAATAAGTCGACTATTCAACTAGCATAAAGCAAAGATTTGTGCTTGAGTAGCTTAATCAGATTTCTTCCATTAGTTATTACACACCTACTTATTCTATGCTCCAGGGATTCTCACAAATAAAAAGTATGATATCGCGAAGTATACGTCGTTCTGAAATTAGGCTGAAGCGAAGTGTTATAAAAAAGCCTTAGCTAATATGTGCTAATGAACAGGACCTAAAGATGTTGCCATTTATTTTCTGAACCTAACATGAAGTTAGTCGTTCATGGATATACTTCGCAATTTCAGAAATTTTACCTGTATTATGCTCTGGGATAGCTCCACCACTCCAATTGCCGGTCTCAGCCAACCATGCCCCTGTTGGGTGCGTGGTATGATAGCCATCTGTTTGAAGGGAAGTTTTGATAGTTGATCATATAATCTAAACCAATAAAAACAATCTCAAATGAGTTCTAAGAGACAACACACAAAAATATATTACTATGAAAAAGTAATAATAACCATTCACCCATACTGCCACAACAGAGAGAGAGAGAGAGAGAGAGAGAGAGAGAGAGAGAGAGAGAGAGAGAGAGAGCTCATAAGTACGGACCAAATGCTGCATAAAAGGAGTGGTGTGTCATTAACACTACCTTCATTAGTTCTTCAAGAAGACGAGGTGCAAGGGCAAGCATTTTCTTAAAATCACGTTGGAGAGATGGAGACAGTGATGCAGTTTCACGAGTCAGATGCGCTTGCATCAATAATTCTGACTGCATTACAAAAGCTCATATCAGAAGGAGAAAAGAAGTCTATGAACTTTTAAACCATCAGCGGATAATACATCACCTTAACCAAAGCAGGATGTTGCTTCCAAAACTTAGCTTGTTCTTGTTTGATATTTCTAAGGTCCAGATTCAACTCACTCCTGACCAGTAAAAACAGTTTCTGAAGAGATTCTTCATCAGTTCTACGGACAGGAATTTCCATGTACTCAGCAGCCTTGATGAATACTTCCATGACCTTGCTGTACCATAAAGAAACATCAGTGACATGTGCAAAAAAAATCAAACATCATTATAATCATTTTTCCCAGGAAAAAAAATTTCAAGTACGCATAAGCAGCAACTATTGGAATTTCCAACAGCTCCACAATGTTTCACGATGAATCAAATCAAGAAGATATTGAGTATGATTTATAAAAAAAAACATACAATGAAAATGTTACCTTGGAGCCAATGATGGCTTCATAAAGTGATAGTAAGCATACATGGTATGGTGCATGACATAATTCCCAGTGTATTTTGATGACCTTGACAAGTATATAACAGCTATAGTCAGTGGCAAAATAATACAAACTCCCACAATTCCAATTAGCATAATCCCTCCAGATGTTCCATCAATGTTCAAAAGAAACTGTGGCAAAGCAATCCCCATTTGCATGCCCTACAAGAAAAAAAGAAGTATTTATATGTCCACTTTCTTAATCCCAATGAAGTAGTAGCAATATAAAATTGTTTACCATAGTTTTAAGATGAAAACTACCTGACGGCCATCAGGATGGCCATATTTTTGATAGTTCTCACGGGATACAGGATCTGTTAGAGCTTGAAAGGCTTTGGATATATAGTCTATGAAATACACATGAGCCTCTGCACGGAATAGTTTACGACGTTAAGCACCTGAAAACAATCTATACTTCAGCTAAATGATGATATTCAATGCAGAAACCTGGATCTGGATTTTTATCCGGATGGTACAAAATGGAAAGCTTCCTATACGCTTTTTTTACTTCCGCCTCTGACGCATCAGGCTCTAATCCTAATATGCTAAATGGCTCAAAAATCTTGACCTGCGAAAATTTATCGAGTTCAATAAAACTTTAAAACCAAAGCTTGAAAACAATAAACGGCTTGGCCCTTGAACTGGCTTTTGATACACCTATTTTCACAAATCCTCACAATCCATATTTTGAACACATCATCGGAACTCTTCTTATTAAATGAAAATTTTAATTGCATTAAAACTGTATGAATATAAGAATACATTCTAACTAACAAGCAGACACCACGCTTAAACATCAACAAATACTACCGCATATATAGATCATAAACGAAAACATACCTCAGTGTTGAGATGCTTGATGTATAACGACAAGAGTATGACTACTACCCAGAGCAGTACCACCGTAAGGTTGCTATAAGTCGAAAAGTTTGAAATCTGAAATTCCCAAAAAAATTATCCCGGTTAATTATTTGAAAATAAAAGATCCACCATAATCAAACAGAAAACCCATTAGCAGAATGTTTCCATCGAACGAAGACAAAGAATCGGATCCTTACACGTCTGAATATAGATTTATTATACTTTCCCGAGCGAAAGCAAGCTGAACATCGACAATTAGCCTTTCCAGTCTTCTTTCGAAACGTGATGTACAAATTGACAAAAGTGTACGGCACCAGAGGCAGCGCAATCATCGTCAGTACGAATATAGGAAACAAGGCATTGTTCTCCTCAGACGCAGCCATTGCAGAACTCCGATGTTCTCAAATATCACTGTAATCACAGCAAACAGCTTCAACTCAGGGCCTCGAAAGATCGAATCCAAATAGACGCAAATACAACCAAATAGAAAACAACACAGATCTGCGTCAACAAAGCAGCCGCTGGAAATAGATCACCGCATCATAATTCTAAACAACGCGTGCAGAACATATAGATACAGAACATCGATCAATAGAGCTACTATACAACTTAATTACACAAAACTCACACACCAAAAACAAAAAAGAAAAAAGAAAAACAATAACAACCGATACCTCGCCAACTGATTGTCACTGGAATTCGATAGAAACCAAGCTAGATCGAAGATAGCGAGAATCCTCCTCCTTGTTAATGGACCAAGATCTGAATTACTTGCCTTTCTCTTTCGTTAAAAACGAGTGAATTTCAAGCTAGAGGTGCACTAGCTGACCGTCGAGATGAATTTCTTCAGAGCATCAGTACTGAATACTCGAAGCAAGCGCGTGCCTCTTACGTGGGCCCATTTGCGGCCCAACTACAGTATTTGGGCTTCCTACGTAAAAATCAAGGCCCATACATTCGTACAGTACATAGAAAATCGAGAAAAATGGCAGGGAAAGTACAAAAAGGTACCAGAATATCACGAACCACACACGAGACGATAGCCTTTCAATGTAAAATTCGTGAAAAAGATATTTCATTATATACAATACAAATTCATATTAAAATAGAAACAATAATTTCAATAGTCCATCATCAGCTCAGCCCCATGTGAGTGTGACCAAAAAAGCAAATCAGAGAGATATTTGGTTTTCCTCGCTCAATTTGGCGGTGCATATTAGCAGGCATAGGTCAGCGTGGGCCCATTCGTTACAAGCATGCAATAAGCAAGCAATCACGCACACGTAGCTTCTACTGCTTGGCTGCTTTGTTATATAATCAGCGACCCACTAAGACGTTGTTAAGCTTAGTCAAATGGAGTCTTGGTTTTCGAAATTTTAATTTGTAATATCAGCTGGGCTCATTTATTTCACGGATTTCTTGGTGCATTGGACTCCGTGCACGGATCTATTTGAGCGAAAGGAGAGATTTTTATTCTACCCATCAAAAGTTTGAGAAGCTGAAAGATGGTGTATACGTTGTCTGGCGTGAGGTTGCCTACTGCTCCATCGATTTACAACCTGGGAAGCGGTGGGTACAACAAGAGCGGCGATAGGGCAAATGGGAGCTTTTCCTTTTTATTTAGAAGCAATTCTTGCTCACGTAAGTCTACACTTTGTAGCTTTGATCTCTCTTTCTCTATGGGTGGATTATGTTGTGTTGTGTTATGTGTCGAGTTTGTTGGTCATTAGGGTTCGTGGCTTTTCATCATGGTTATGGATCTATTGGGATTCTGAGAATGATGGTGTACTGAAAAGTTCCATTCTTTTTGTTTTCACCTTTTGTTTGATGAGTTATTTTTTCTGATGGGATTTCATTTTTTTTTGGAATTGCGATTTTATACCATCCAAAGATACTTGCTTTGTTCTAGCTTTTCTTGATAGAGTTAAAAATTTACTGTCACCCACTTGAAGGTGGTAAATGAATGAATTAACTTGTTCAGTGAAAGTAAATCAGATATTTTCCGGGGTGGGTTCTTAGCGGTGATCTAGATTCTGAACTCAGATTGTTTCCATTTTACTTTTACTACTTGCACTGATTCTGTTTGTCTTTCTTATTTTTCCTTTCTGTTGTAGGAAGAATAATCTGTGCGAAGTCATATGATTCTGCATCCAAATCATCTACTGAAACTGTATCGGAGAAGATCCTTGTTCCTGGAGCTGAGCCCGACAGTTCATCATCCCAAACCGAGGAGTTCGAAGTCCCTGACATTGTTTCAGACGAGCCCGAGGCAAGTCAGCGATGATTATTCCCTATGTGAAATTTATGGGTTTTCTTCCATTTTTACTGATTTTGTATGGTGTGGCTTGTTCCCCAGGTGTTAGCTGATTCAGAGGCAGAAATAGAATCGGGAATGGAAGCTGTTCTTGGCGAAGATATTATTACAGATGAAGATGTTGAAGCTGAAACTGAAGCAACCTCTGTTGAGTCGATAACTGATGAGTCTTTACGGGTCAGAGAGAGAGCAATACCACCACCTGGGATTGGGCAAAGGATTTACGAGATCGACCCAATGCTGAACAATTTTCGCCAACATCTCGACTATCGGTATATGGCTATTTCATAGCCCTTGGTGTTTCTTATCTAAACATCATCGAAAACTTAGTGTGTCTGATAGTGTAACCGCGTAACTTTTGTCCCTACGTAAATATTGTCTCTACAGTTATGTCCAATACAAAAAGTTGCGTGAAGCTATTGACGAGTATGAGGGTGGACTCGAAGCGTTCTCTCGTGGGTACGAGAAATTCGGTTTCACTCGCAGGTCGGCCCTATGATTTCACTAGTTCTTTTCCTCTTTAGATCAATGTTATTCACATTATCAGTGATTCTATAGTTTTTTTTTTTAACCCAAGCTCACATCATATAACTTTGGCTTGAAAGTTTAATTTCCCTTGTATTTCGCTTTACAGTGAAACTGGAATCACTTACAGGGAGTGGGCCCCAGGAGCCAAGGTTAGTGATACTCTTTAATTTCTTCCTTCATATTTGAACTTTCATCAGAAGCTCTTTGTCTGAGTTGTATTTACTCTCAATCATTCATATAGAATGTGAATTCTATAAATTAGATCTTTCCGTCCTCTTATTTGGTCGATTTAACAAAATACATATCTCACTCACCACACGTCTTAAACTTCACGTTTGCAGTCTGCAGCACTTATTGGAGACTTCAACAACTGGAATCCTAACGCTGATGTCATGACTCGTGTAAGATTTTATAAAGACTTCTCATCATAAGATACAGTTAGGCTTTGGTTCATTGACATGGAGTTAGGCAACTGCTTATTCTCTTTTCACCATTTTCACCATTCAACCGTAGATTTCCACTTATGTTATTCTTTTACACAAAAACAGAACGAATTTGGCGTTTGGGAGATCTTTTTGCCTAACAATGCAGACGGTTCTCCTGCTATTCCCCATGGTTCCAGAGTGAAGGTAACTTCATTTTCTCAGCTATGTTGATCTTCTATTAATAATTCTCTGGGCTTGCTAATTTCATTATATATATATATATATATATATATATATATATGTATATATATATTGTAGATTCGTATTGATACCCCATCTGGCGTAAAATATTCTATCCCAGCTTGGATAAAGTTTTCAGTTCAAGCTCCTGGAGAAATACCATACAATGGAATCTACTACGATCCACCCGAAGAGGTATTACCCTATCTATGTTCTCTCGTTGTTTTGCCCTCATATATTATTCAACATCCCTTATTTCTCACTCTTCCATGCTCTATAACTGTATTTTCAGGAGAAATACGTCTTCAAACACCCTCGTCCACAGAAACCGAAATCGTTAAGGATATATGAGTCCCACGTTGGGATGAGCAGTACGGTGTGCTTCTCTTCTCTAACATATAATAATTCGAATATCTATGCTTCTTTATGCCTTCGGTATCTTTAATGGGTCAATTTTCAGGAGCCTATCATCAATACTTACGCCAGTTTCAGAGACGACGTTCTCCCTCGCATAAAGAAGCTTGGCTACAATGCTGTTCAGATTATGGCTATCCAAGAGCATTCTTACTACGCCAGCTTTGGGTACTTCGATTTGATTTGATTCGCTGTAGTTTTTCGCCGTTGGCTTTCTGAAAAAAGAATTTTTACATATTTTTTTTCTTGGCCCGTCTCAGATATCACGTGACAAATTTCTTCGCCCCGAGCAGTCGCTTTGGCACACCGGACGACCTCAAATCTCTGATCGATAGAGCCCATGAGCTAGGCTTGGTTGTCCTCATGGATATAGTTCACAGGTAATTCTTAGGATGTAATAACTGCCCACCTCTTGATCCTTAGAATATGATCTTCTCATGTAATCGGTTATTTATCAGCTTATTTACTTCCTCAATTTTCAGCCATGCGTCGAACAACACATTAGATGGATTGAACATGTTCGACGGCACGGATGCTTGCTACTTCCACTCTGGGGCCGCGGATACCATTGGATGTGGGATTCCCGCCTTTTTAACTATGGTCACTGGGAAGTACGTTCGCCAAGAAACCATATTCTTACATTCCCATGCATGGTGTCGACCAACGTATATCAAAAAATACTTTTTTTTTTCGATCTTAAGGTGTTGAGGTTTCTCCTCTCCAACGCAAGGTGGTGGCTGGACGAGTACAAGTTCGACGGATTCAGATTCGACGGCGTAACGTCTATGATGTATACCCACCATGGTTTGCAGGTAAAACACGATTTTTTGGGGGTCAAAAAGGTAAAAACACGACCCATTACGTGTTGGTTTTTGCTTGTATAGGTTGCGTTTACTGGGAACTACAACGAGTACTTTGGCCTGGCGACTGATATCGACGCCGTGGTGTATCTGATGATGGTGAACGATATGATCCACGGGCTTTTCCCCGATGCTATAACTGTCGGAGAAGATGTATGTGTTATATGTGTGACAAAACGATATGATTCTTTCGATTGATTTTTTGTATTTTTTACGAGATGATATATTGGTTGATGGCTCGTTCAGGTTAGTGGCATGCCGACGTTTTGTATTCCCGTCAAAGATGGAGGCGTCGGTTTCGACTATCGGTTGCACATGGCGGTCGCCGATAAGTGGATCGAAATGCTCAAGTAAGATTTTACTGTTGAATGACCGTTTCACCTAAAGGTTTGAGCTTTACGGGTGTGCATAGTTTGTGAAAATTAGAAGGGAAAAGAAAGTAAAGAAAAACTCGTTTTCATGTTGGTTGATCAAAGAGATAGATAAGAAAAAAAAAAGAAAACATAGTTTAATTTTGACTCAAAACTAAGGTAAACGATATTTCTCACCAAATGTTGAGGAAAATGAAAGAAAAACTTATGAAAATCATTCTCTCTCTCATTTTTTTCCACCCTACATTCCTTTCCAAACACAGTGTAAGTGAATTTTTAATTTATATATTATATTTTCAACATACACTCCCACTTTTAGGTTGATTTCTTTATCATCTAGCCTTAGACGTGTAATATTCTTAAATGGATGGTCATGGTACCCATTTTCACTGTTGAATGACCACTTGACCTAAAAACTTGAGCTTTAAGGGTGTGTATCATTTCTCTAACTATATATATCATATTTCCAACGTTTACTCTAGTCTTACTTCGCCAGCTTCTTCTTTTGCCAACGCTTTGTCTGCTTTCTTGCAGGAAAAGGGACGAAGATTGGAAAATGGGAGACATTGTGCACACTCTGACGAACAGAAGGTGGCTTGAGAAGTGCGTCGTCTACGCAGAGAGCCATGACCAAGCGCTCGTCGGCGATAAAACTATTGCGTTCTGGCTTATGGATAAGGTAATATATTATACACACACACACACACACACAAACACAACTGAATAATGAAAAAATGCGGTTATTTTATTAACTTGGAGAAATCTCTTTATCAGGACATGTACGACTTCATGGCGCTCGACAGGCCTTCGACGCCGGCCGTCGATCGTGGGATTGCGCTCCACAAGATGATAAGGCTCATCACGATGGGATTGGGCGGAGAAGGTTACCTAAACTTCATGGGAAACGAATTCGGACATCCCGGTATTGTCTTTTACGCCCTTTTTCGATATATTCTTTCTACGTCGCACCTTGGTAATAAGACGTACATAAAGCTTTTACGCCTTCCTTTTTTCATTTTTTCTTTTTATTTGAATCAGAGTGGATCGATTTCCCGAGGGGCGAACAGCATCTTCCCGACGGGAGAGTCATTCCTGGGAACAACAACAGCTTCGACAAGTGCAGGCGTAGGTTTGATCTTGTAAGTCTCTTTCCCTCTGTGTGTGCAGTAAAATAAAAATCGGTGGGTAGTCGTTGTTTTTGTATTAATAATTTTAATATTTACTTACCGAAGAAGTAAAAGAGGGCAGTTTTTATAAGGTTAAGGCTCATAACCGTGTGATGTTTATTATTTTTAGTTCTTAATGTAAAAATTGATACACCAGTTGATTTACTGATGGTTTCTATTCTATGACTTCTAATATAACTAGTATTTTTAGCACATCCAATGTATGTGTGATATATTTTATATTTTTGAATTTTTATATTATTAATTAGGAAAAAATAAAATTTTATGGTAAGGATAAAAAATTGTCTTAAATTAAAATATTAAGGGTAAAATGATAAAAATACTTGACAGATCAGTTGACAGTTTTTGGGCCCCTACGCTCTTTATATAAGAGTGTTGATAGAAAGACAATTTAAAAGCTCTTTGATCTGATTCCCTATGATGATTAATTTCAGGGCGACGCCGATTACCTAAGGTATAACGGGATGCAAGAGTTCGACCAGGCAATGCAGCACATCGAAGCAAAATACGGGGTAACGACCGAATTATTCCCCTACAAAAAATTATAAAAAAAAAGCTAGCTTTTTACGAACGTAATAACGTTTACGAACGATTCTTCCTTTCTTTTTTTGCAAAAAGTTCATGACGTCGGGGCATCAGTACATTTCTCGGAAGGACGAAGGGGATAGGATTATCGTATTCGAGAGGGACGACTTAGTGTTCGTCTTCAACTTTCACTGGACGAACAGTTACTCTGATTATCGAGTTGGCTGCG
The DNA here is from genome assembly GCA_027422505.1 of Craterostigma plantagineum. Lineage (NCBI taxonomy): Eukaryota > Viridiplantae > Streptophyta > Magnoliopsida > Lamiales > Linderniaceae > Craterostigma > Craterostigma plantagineum. Next base: position 10,309,278 of record JAPQWV010000012.1, on the reverse strand, counting down.
TAAAGCCTGGGAAGTACGAGGTTGTCCTCGACTCTGACGACCCGCTCTTTGGTGGCTATGGAAGAATCGATCACAGTGCTGAGTACTTTACTTCTGTAAGAATATACAGAATTTGTTTTGTTACTTGGTGAATTTTTGGGCAACACTTTTTTTATGCATGACTGACTATGATTCGAATATGATGATCTCTTATTGCAGGAAAATAGGCACGACGAGCGTCCTCATTCGTTCTTGGTGTATACGCCTTCGAGGACGGCTGTGGTGTACGCTTTGACGGGCGATGGCGATGGAGAAGATGAATCGAACGATGTTGGGCTGATGTGATTTTGATTTCTTTTTTTTATATATATATTTGAAGAAAGAAAGTTGGGATTTTTTCAGAAGTTGATAAAACTCGGGCACTTTTGCTGCTGTGTTGAAGAGAGGCTCTTGTCAGAAAAGAGGGAATGAGGGGAGAAGGTGATGAATAAATGCGAAAACGTTTCTTGCGGCAGCGTTTTTCTTTTTGGATTTTGTGGTGTTTTGAACTCTGTACATAGGAATCCTCTGTTTGACGTTCTAAGGTTAACAATATTTTCGATATAATCATTACTGTCGCATGTAGTTGATCATCTGAATTGTGATTAGTTGATAACTATAAAGAAAGTCGCCGCAATTCATTTGTACAAGTCCGATATATATTATGTGTTTATCATCAACATAGCTGAGTTTTGTCCTTTGTTCATTGCAAGTATTCTGGTCTCACTTTCGAGGCTTTTTGATAAAATATTTAATAGGTCTTTTGTAAGAACGAACGAGTTTATAATATACATCTTGGAAAAAAATACAGTTAGATGAGGATTCGATTGTGTTAAGTTAGCTTGACATCAAAGGAAAGAATAGAACATGCATTCATCAGTTGTACTAAATAGTATCTTATTTTTGCTGCATAAGCATAAATGCACAATTATTGAAGTTGGGTCCTACATGGACAAACATGTACGGCCGGGAGATAAATTTTTATTACCGTTACGAAAGCTAGAAAAGAAACAAGAGTGTTTTTTTGTACGTTTGGAGACAGTAAGCGATCCCAATGCCTGAACTATTTTATTAAGTTAGGTAAGCACCCTAACTATGGTGCTTTCTGATTAAGGCTTTCCAATTTTATTGCATATCTTATTTAAGTAAACTTATATAAAGAAAATAGCAGGTGAGTCGGATGACCCTTTCTTTCTACTCCACAAGGGATCTTCGAATTTAATTTCTCATACTATGATAATATGTAATTTAAGTAATGCATGAAGTTGTTGGTAGTTGGCTCATTGCAGTCGTATGAACCTTTTCATCTAAAATATAGTAATACAACTCGCAATGTAATTTTTAACAAAAAATATACGTCATTAACTAAGAAGTTATAACTAACGCAAGTTTATCATTTCAATGAGCAATTGTAGGTACAACGACACTATCCATCTGAATGATACATCGTACGTACTTGAAAATATATATTAAGCATTATACATGGGAGAAGAGGATAACGTGCAAATATATATTTTCATTATTTACCACTAGTATCGAATTACGTGGTGTATAAGACTATATTGTGCATAGCCTTTCTACTTGAAATAAGCTTTGCTTGAAACAAAATCCATTCTAGTTAATGAGAAAAATAACAAATGGCTGCTCGTGAGTCACCGTATATACTAAGAAGATAACAAAATTTTAGATTTAGAAAATACAAGTAATATTTAAGGGGAATGCTAAAGTCACGAAGATCCTCTTTATAAAGAGCGCAAGCTAAGAACTCATACGAGTCATAACACACTACTTCTCATCTCAATCTCAGTTCTCATCACAATCATTACAAAAGCTAAGAAGATAGAAAATAGCAAAAGAAAACACAAAAAGAAAAAGCAGAGCACTCTTCTCTCTCAAATTCGCCGAGAAAAAGAGAGAAAAAGGGAAAGCTAAAAAGCAAAGGGCTCGTGCGTCATAGAAACAGCCCATATCAGAAAATTATTACACAGAGATCATCAACAACAACCGAAGATTGAGGGTTTTTCTTGCTGTGGCTTATCTGCTGAGAATATGCAGCAGAATAGTGGGAGATCGCTAGAGAGCCAAATGTCCATGTCTCAGGCGTCTTATTCTGGGCAAATCTCGGCTAGTTTGAGCTTCAACAGTGGGTCTAACAAAGACGAGGAAGATATGTCCAAATCTGCGCTGTCTGCTTTCAGGGCTAAGGAGGAAGAGATTGAGAAGAAGAAGCTCGCCGTTAGGGAGAGAGTTCAAGCTCAGTTGGGTCGTATCGAGGAAGAAACTAGGCGTTTGGCCAATATTCGCGAGGTAATAAACAAACAAAATAGTTGGGCTGTTTTCTTGTTTCTTTGCTGGTTTTAGTTATGTGGTCTGATTCTCTTATTGATTATGTGTTTGTTCGAAGGGAGGGGGTCGAAATTTTCTTCACCTTTGCATGGATTTTAGCTTCTCAGTCTTTATTGTGAAGGCGATTATTTCGGTTATTGGTCTTGGACGAAGCATTGGTTTTCCAGATTATTTTCACGAGTGTGTAGATCTAGAAAAAAAAAAGACACGTTTTTGACTTAAATATGAGCCTTTCTATATAGCTTCTTTATCAAAGACTACTTACTACTATACTATTACACAGCTTCCTTAAAAAACTGCAATTATCCATGTATGAATAATGCATAGAAAGATTCATTGACCTCGGTGAAAACGTAAACGTTCGATAGGAACTTGAAGCTTTATCCGACCCGATGAAGAAGGACGTTTCATTCGTTCGCAAAAAGATCGATGCAATTAACAAGGAGTTAAAGCCATTGGGGCAAGCTTGTCAGAAGAAGGTTATTAATTCATATTATCATTACATGGATTTTCTTGGGAATTCTAGGCTCCTTTTTACTTGACTTCTTTTATTTATATTCTGCAACTCACATACAGGAGAAAGAATACAAAGAGGCCCTGGAAGCTTTCAATGAAAAGAACAAAGAAAAAGTGCAGCTCATCACCAAGCTCATGGAGGTGTGGTTCATTTGGTGTATTCTATACGTTGAATGTTACTAATCATGTTAATTGGCTTACGATTTATTTTTGCAGATGGTGAGCGAAAGTGAGAAGATGAGGTTGAAGAAGTTGGAGGAGTTGAGCAAGAACATTGAGGCTATACGCATGAACTAAAAGCTTTTATTATTATTTTTTTGTTGGATTATGAGACTAGGGTGTGATGTATTTATATATAAAAAATGTGTGCTCTAATTGTGTATGTGATGAATCGTATGTCGTTTTCTGGGTTGTCTGTGTTCGTTGAATTTGCATCTGATAAAAGTAATTTATTTTGGTTTTTAAACCGTTAAGGATGTTCGTTTCCATGCTTCTCAAGTTCTTGCACTGTTTTCGTATTTTTTGTACCTTAACTCTTTAGTAAATGTATTGTATAGTATAACGTTAGCTTTTGACCGTTGGAATTCAACTTTACTGCACATAGATGAGGCCCAAGGAAATTTATGGGCCAAAAAAAAAAAAATATTTGTCGAGAATGGGATTCGAACCCATGCCCTTTCGGACCAGAACCTTAATCTGGCGCCTTAGACCAACTCGGCCATCTCGACTTACTTGCTTCTAAGCTCATGCTCCCCTAAAATAATTCTTAAACTATTTCGAATTGACAATGGTGAATGGATATAACTGTATCTGAGATCTCATTTGAGTCCCCGCATACACGGGAATTTTTGTTAAATAGGATTACTTTTGTGTCGAAATGAGATGTTAATCGATGGTTTCATGATTATTAAACATATAAACCCCAAATCTGAGTGAATTTCCGTGTTTTTGAGCCTGAAATCGAAACGGTTTATTCGAATTATTCGAGCTCGAATTGAGTTATTCAGATAACATTCGGATAGAAAGCATTTATTCGAGTAAAAAAAAATCGAATTGAAAATTCGAATAAATATTTTTTTATTCGAATTAAAAAACTTAATTTTTATTAATTCGATTTTTTTTATTCGAATAAGTGCTGTTTAAGTTGGGGTATTTTAGTAACTTTCGTTCCACTCCCTTCTGTTTAATAAAAATAGGAACCGGTACAATGTTAAATTGACCCATACAATATACACTCTCTGTTATAAAATATTATAATGATTACGTATTTTATTAATTACGATTATAGTAGTGTTAGAGAGATAACTAGAGAGATAATAACTTCTTTATTAATACTTTTTCTTACAATTTACACAACCCCAAATCACATATTTATACTACTACAAATTCACTATTACACCTAAAATTTACAACATTTATTATAATTATACACATCATCTATCAATTAATACACATCTAATTTTTACAACATTCAATACAATACCTCCAAATATCAATAATTCAATAACAATACAAAAACATCCACATCTTAATATTATTTCTTAATATTCATAATACTCTCGAATTAATTCGATTTTTTTATTCGAATAAGTGCTGTTTAATTTGGGGTATTTTATTAACTATCGTTCCACTCCCTTTTGATTAATAAAAATAGGAGCCGGTCCAATGTTAAATTGACCCATTTACAGTGTTCACAGAATCAGGAGTCATTTTAGCCGAGGAGAGTTGCTCACGAGTATCTGCAACAGAACCGTTAAGAGCGAGCCATTCGAAGAGGGTTTATTCACGTCGTCATTACAGCGATCGTTCGATACAGTGAAGCCCGATGAAAGTAAAGGGATGTAAGAAGTTTCGTCGCCGCTCATCGCCAGGTTGACCGCCGGCAAATCGATCGGAGAGTAGACCACCATCGAGCCTGAAGAATCGGTGCAGCTTTCTTGAAGTATTAGCATGTTGTTTTGCGTCGAGTCGTACGCCTTTTCACGTTCAATAAAAGATTAATTCAAGAAAATAGAAAAAAAGAAAAATTGCAGGAAAAATGTGAACTTTACCCTTAGGACTGATATGGAGTTCCCAGGATTCGATCCGTTCGATATACGAGCGATTTCTTGAACTGGACTTTGGTTAGATAACACATCCCACTTCAAAATTTCGAGAACAGCAGATTAAGACACGAAACTCATTGATCTTTAGTAAAAGAATATATTAACCTGATATATGATTCACCTGAGGACGATTAAGCTCATCGCTGAGAAAGATGAACACAGTCTGCGAATCTATGGCGAGCCACAGACGTAAATCACGTAAGTCGCGAAAATCATCGGAATCACATGAAAGCACATATATCACATATGTGTTTATGCATTGATAGGATTATTTCATCTATACCTACTCAAACTATTTCGAATTGACAATTGTGAATGGATATGAGGATATCTCCCATGTGAGATCTCCTCCTCCCTCGAGGGATTTTGTTAAATAAGATTAGTTTTGTGTGAAATTAAAAAAAAGGATTGTAGGTTTTTTAATTTGAAAAAAAGGATCGGGTATTGAAAAAAACCAAGGTTTGATTCGAATTTTAATCCGCTCGACGAATGTCGAAATGGGATGTTAATCGATGAGTTCGTGATTATTAAACATACTAACCCTAAATTTGAGTGAATTTTTGTGTTTTTGAGCTTGAAATCGACGCTTTCGAACATAAAACGGTTTATTCGAATTTTTATTCGAATTATTCGAACTCGAATTGAGTAATTCGGATAACATTCGGATAGAAAAACAGCTTTTATTCGAATAAAAAAATCAAATTAAATTCGAATTAATTATTATTTAATTCGAATTCGAATAAATTCGAACTGAAAAATAATTAATTCGAATTAATTCTATTTTTTTTTACTCCAATAAAAGCTGTTTAAGTTGAGGTATTTTTATAATCTTCGGCCCAATCCCTTCTGCTCGATAAAAATAGGAGCCGGTCCCTTGGTAAATTACCCTTCCCTCGTCCCTGCATACAATACTACTCTCTCTCGGAGATTAGTGCTTTGGAGATAAAAGATGTTAAAAGCTGTTTTGCCATTTGTAGGATGCTGAAGACGTCTTCTCTGCCTTCCAAGGTATGCGTTTTTCTGTTTATCTGCGTGTTTTGGATTGGAAATTTTCGCCGATTTTTTATATTCAGTGAGATCTTGAAAGTTTCGTAGATGAATAGCTCAATTCGCTGCATTCTTCTTCCGATTTCAGCTTGCCATTTGCAATTTCTGCAAAGAGATGGTTTTCCTCAGCCTTTTGGAAACCTCAACGACTCCGTAGTTTTCTCCTTGTTTCGTTTTGTAGATTGCTTGCCTTGCTCTTTGACAGTTGATTATTCGTGTTTCCCCGAACAAGTTTTAACTGGATCAACTCTGAAAGTCGGAGCGCAGACTCATCGTGTAAACACATATAGGACCAAAATGGAGCTTTCGATTAGCGACGGAAACAGAAATTGTAACTTGCGGGGTCGAAAATGAACAAAATAATACGAAAGATTATGTCCGTGGTAAATCGTAAAGACATCTTATATACGTTTTACAGAATATGTTAATTATATACCTGAACATTGCGTTTTGTAATTAATGAAGAAAAAATAAATCTAGATCAAATTATACATTGAAATGATAAGAAACGTCTAGTTCTTCGTGTAATCGCTAAAATATTTTTCTGACAATTTTTAACATATTTATCAACAACAAAATGATACATTGTAACTTAGGAATCGAAGAATAAATTTTAAAAAAATAATAAGCAGTGTCTAGTCCATGGTTAAATCTTCAAAATGTCTTATATACGTTTTGCATAGATGTTTATTGCATAGATGCAAATTAATTCCGTATTATAATTAATAATAATATTATGAGTTATAACTTTGTAAACAAAATAATAAAAACGACACGCTCTTTATAAATCTCAATGTGTCTTATATATGCTTTTCATAACATATATTGCATACATAAGAAGAAATAACACATTACAATAGTGACATAATCATAAATTACGACTTGAAAGAGTCGGAGAATGCTTGCAAAATGACGGTTTCATAAAATGTTTCTTTTATATATATGTATAATTTAACTGAACATATTTTGGTTAAATAAAAATAATATTCGAATTATTTGACATAATTCAAAATGAAAAAAAATTAAATATGCGTCTTTTTACTACTAATTTAAATTGCACTAAAATAGTGATTAGATTACTTAATCTTTTTGACATAAGATTATTGGCAATATTATTTATGAACACTTATCATGAAATATTAAATAGAAGTTAAATACTATAGAGAGAAGTAACTGTAAACAAGTATTATTTTTTAAAAATAATTAAAGAATAATTATATTGAAATTAATATTATGAATAAGATTTAATTCGTTTCTATAATTTAAAGTTTATTCTCGAGTAATCGAAATTTCGAATATGAATGGATTTTGGTAAATTTAATTGGGATGGGCCTAGTTATTAATATTTTTGAAACATAGCCCAATAAATTTGCAGCCCAGTAAGAGGCCTATTTAGGTTTCTTTCTCTAATCATCTTCCTCTTACACGAATCTTCCACAAGTAATAGTTAAATATCAATGTCGACGCCGTCAACCTACCCCCTTGTAGCGCCCGCCGCCGGGCGGTCGGTCGACCCCTCTTACCCCCCTCTGATTCCGTCGGTGCTTTCGATCACACGCCCCGATGATTGGCATCTCCATCTTCGCGACGGCGAACTCCTTGCATCAGTTGTATCTCACAGGTAGGAAAAATCGTTTCAGATAACTTGCTCATTCGTTCGCTCGCTCGCTCGCTCGAGAATTTTGGAATGTTGTTGAAACTTTGGGACCGAGAAATCGATGTGAAATGCAGTTCTCAACACTTTGCTAGAGCTATAATAATGCCCAACTTGAAACCGCCCGTCACCACCACAGCTGCAGCTGTTACCTATCGCGAGTGGATTCTAAAGGCTTTGCCTGAGAACAGTGACTTCAATCCTTTGATGACTCTCTATTTGACCGATACTACGAGTCCTAACGAGATCAAACTAGCAAGTGAGTTTCATGCGTACATACGACTCCTATTTCATTTCATGGATTATAAACATCGTTTTCGACTGATTGATTTCTGCTTCAGGGGAGAGTGGAGTTGTTTATGCAGTGAAGTTGTACCCGGCTGGTGCAACTACTAATTCTCAGGATGGCGTAACTGATCTTTTCGGGAAGTGTTTACCTGTTCTTGAAGAAATGGTCCGGCAAAACATGCCCTTGTTGGTGAGATTTTCTTTTCTTTTTTTCCCCAGAATATGTCATGCGTTAATTCTCTTTATACTTCGATTTGAGTTAGGATATGAGGTTCTTTTCAGGTCCATGGAGAGGTGACGAGCCCTCGTGTCGACGTGTTCGACCGTGAGAAGGTGTTCATCGATACAATTCTCAGCCCCTTGGTCGAAAAGTTACCGCAGCTGAAGATTGTGATGGAGCACATTACCACTATGGACGCCGTAAACTTTGTTCAGTCCTGCGATGAAAGTAAGCAGCAAAGCAATATGTGCTCGTCTTATTGACCATGGAATTATATTTTCGTTTTACGTTTGTAAAATGAAAAATATATACTGATATTCTTATCCTCGCAGGATTTGTAGCTGCCACAGTCACACCACAGCATCTTGTCCTGAACAGAAACTCGCTTTTCCATGGTGGACTTCAGCCACACAACTACTGCCTGCCCGTACTTAAGAGAGAGAAACATAGTACGTCTCTTTCGAACATGGAAGTAGATGTATTACGAGCTTTTCATATCGTATGATTAGTTAGTTTCGCCATTTTTTTAGGACAGGCGATTGTGGACGCCGTGACTGGTGGAAGCAGACGATTCTTCCTTGGAACTGACAGCGCTCCCCACGAACGAAGGAGAAAGGAGCAGTCCTGCGGCTGTGCTGGGATTTACAACGCGCCCGTCGCCTTATCAGCGTATGCAAAAGTCTTCGAAGAGGCAAGTTTCTCGGCTATCCCATGATTAAACTTTCAAATTACTTAGTAATTATTCTGTTCGTCGACGACAGGCTGGCGCACTAGACAAGTTAGAAGCTTTCACTAGCTTCAACGGGCCTGACTTTTACGGCCTACCTAGGAACACTACAAAGATCAAACTGACTAAGATGAAATGGAAGTTCCCAAGTTTTATTCTTTCGAATGGGGGGAACTTGTTCCCATGTACGCCGGCGAAACGCTCGAGTGGTTACCTTCTATGGTTTGAAAACGATTCTTTTCTAAGTAAAAGGTTGCCATGTCTTCTGCTACTTCTGTAAGTTAGTTGTGCTCAGTTTTTAATATGTCTAAATGACTTTTCATGTGAGATTTTCATCCTTCTCTTTAGGACAAGAGTTGTCCTAAACCCAATATTTATATATGCATATAAAATGACTGAAGAAGGTTCAATTTCATTGACTTCTTTACGATCATGACCGTGTTGATTTGGGATTAGAATTTGTAGACCGTGAAATTTATCTTGTTAGAAGTTGGAATCGTATGTTATTAATGCAAGCTATCGTTTCGGGAAAAAAAAAGTTGGAATCGTAACTCGAATTCGATTTCTGAATTCGGTGGCAGTGTAGGAATTGGCGACCTAAAAAAAATTTATACTATAATCTGTCAGTTTTTATTGCATGTCCCAAACTGATGATTCAGAAGCAGGCTAGCTAGGACCACAATCTATTTTGAACAATAAATGATAAAAAAAAAGACAGAAACACATATTAGAATCAACATGGATTCAAAATAAAACTAAATTGAAGAACAAAAGTCAATGCCCGAACCATACAGTATGTTCTTGCTGTGACCACAAAGAAATAAGCCTCCCCATTTAACAGTAAATAACAGAGACTTTCATGTAATAAAAGACCCAACCCAGCAAGAAAAAGGACATGCATGGTGCGTTCTTGACTCCCATTTTTTCCAAGAAAAAAACCTTACCCCAAATAATTGTCCTGAAAAAGAACAAAAAAATAATTGAACGACAGAGAGTAGTTGTGTGAGCGTAAATGAGAGCCCTTTACACAATCATTCATACGTTCGTTCTTTCTTCGCTGTTAATCATTTAAGTCCCATCCCACCATTGATGACGATTCACAGCAGGCATTTAAGTTCCTCAAATCAACCTCACATTCAATTCCATCTGTGCCAACGCTTTTAATTCCTCAGCATATCATCATCAAGAGAAAAGAACACCATTACTGCAAGCTCAGAGCTTCTTTAATCTGGCGTACGACGTTGCCGATGAGCCCATTTACAGTGTTCACAGAATCAGGCGTCATTTTAGCAGATGACGACGAATTGCTCACGAGTATCTGCAACACAACCGTTAACAGCGAGCCATTCGAAGAGCTGCGTTTATTCACATCGTCATTACAGCGATCGTTCGAGACAGTGAAGCCCGATGAAAGTAAAGGGATGTAAGAAGTTTCGTCGCCGCTCATCGCCAGGTTGACCGCCGGCAAATCGATCGGAGAGTAGACCACCATCGAGCCCGAAGAATCGGTGCAGCTTTCTTGAAGTATTAGCATGTTGTTTTGGGTCGAGTCGTACGCCTTTTCACGTTCAATAAAAGATTAATTCAAGAAAATAGAAAAAAAAAAATTGCAGGAAAAATGTGAACTTTACCCTTAGGACTGATATGGAGTTCCCAGGATTCGATCCGTTCGATATACGAGCGATTTCTTGAACTGGGCTTTGGTTAGATAACACATCCCACTTCAAAATTTTCGAGAATCGCAGATTAAGACACGAAACTCATTGATCTTTAGTAAAAGAATATATTAACCTGATAATATGATTCACCTGAGGACGATTACGCTCATCGCTGAGAAAGATGAACACAGTCTGCGAATCTATGGCGAGCCAAACAGTGGCTGATGCGCTGAGTATTACACCATTGGGCTGACCATGGCCTGCGTTCCTGTACAAAGTGGCTCGAACTTCGAACTCATTCGAGCCCGAGACAGTGGTCCATCTCTGACCATTGGGTGGATTGATGTTAGAACAGAAGTTGTTCACCATTCTCTGAGCAAGCTTCATCATGCTTCTCTTCCCTTCAGGCGATGGAATCACTGCAATAACGAAGACACTATCTGTCAGAAAGCAGTTTTTTAAGGGTTTAACATAGAAAAAAACTATCTGCGTATATGCATACCTTCGCCTGCTTTAATTGAGCTGCTATTAGGGTTTCGATCGGTGGCAGCGATGAAAGAAGCGAATCGTTCGCACGTTCTCTGAAGATTGGAAATCCAACGCCTGGCGCCGAAGGCATATCCGCTGTAAATGAGTTCTCTGTATAAGTTGTGTATGGGGGATTTATCTTCGACTTCCCAATGTTCAAGCCTTGTCACCTTAATAGCATAGCACATATATCAATCATCAATATGCATGAGAGTTACTGTAATAAGAAAATGCAGTTCGAAACAAATGTAATAATCGTTCGAATGGAGAGAAAACCTTCGAGTGTCCATTTTGTATGTCTTGTATCAGACAACCCGAAGGTAGCCTTCGAACCTTGGACGAAGAAGGATAAGAAGGGATAAAGCTTTCGACTTGAGGCGCATCGTATGAAACGTCTACGATGGCCCACAATCCTCGTTCGATTTGCTGACATAAGCGAAGTAGAATGAGTTGTCTTGTTGGGACCAAAGATGAAAGCACTTGCTGTTCTTCGTACATCTGCAGCATTATGCAAGAAAATTCTGGGAAATTCATCGAAAATGGGATATGAAAACATGCTTATGTTCCTTTTTACCAATTGCAGTCTCATAGAAGATAGGACTTCAATGGTGATGGCCCTTGAGACTATTGCAGGAAACAGTTCCACGTACTTGTTCTAGGCAATCAATCAATGTCATTTCTCCGTCAATGAAAGGTGAAAGAAAATAACTAAAAAAGAAAAGATTAGAAAAGAGAATAAACTAACAGAATCCATGATCATGTCTGCTAGGGCAAGGCTGTTCATCATCACAACCCCAGAATCTCTCGAAGCTTCGAACCGAAAATTGGGATTCTTCGAGCGATCGCTTTTATTACTACTGCTGCTACTACGAAAGATGCCATCGTAAGCTTCGAGGTTAAGCACTTCTCTGCCATCGCTCGACTTAATCCAAAGTGGCTCATTGCTTTGCAAGAGCCTAATGACTTCATCCATTGCTTTAGCTGCAGTTTCTGCCATGAGGGACTTCTCTACGTCTGAGAATGAGATTGGAGGCAAAGAATAACTCCCCGGTAAGAGATCTAGGTCAAGATCGAGGGAAGATGGGCCCGTGACCAATCCTTGGCCCGGCCCGAAAGTAGTAGCAGCCATGGATAGATCCAATGAAGATAAGTGAGGTTGAACTATTGGTGGGAGATGAGAGATTGGCCTTCCTATGTATCTTGCTGCAGTGCTAGAAAGCCTATCAAGCTGCCAAGAATTGAAAAAAGGGAGGAAATGGAAAAAAAAAAAGATAATCAGAAGTTCAAGCGTTTTATTGGAAGAAATAACTAATGATTATTAATACTGAACCTCTTCTTTCAAGTGGGCGTTTTCGATTTGAAGCTTCTGTTCGTCGAAGAAAGGGTCCTGCGACGGCGGCGGGCCGCCGCACGAGGGGCAGATTATGTTCTTCAGTGCTTCTCTTATTGCAATGTTTTCGCATCTGATTCTATCGTTCTCCGATCTGAGGGTTGAGTTATCAGCTCTTTCATGCTGCGCCTGAAATTCAGACAGTTCAAGTTATGGCATATATGATCAAATCGCTTGAGAGGAAGAAAAGTGTAAGAAAAACCTTCATCTGCGTTCTCCTATTCTGAAACCAAAACTTGATCTGTCGAGGATGTAGACCTAATTCTCTGCTGAGAAGATTCCTCGTCTTTTCGTCTGGGTGAGGACACTCTTGGAAAGTTCTTGAGAAAAAAAGAAAGAAAGAAAGAAAACTTCTTTCAGCTTCTATTACAGAGCGAAGAAAGTTGAAGAACAACGAAGGGAAAACAAAGAAAGAAAAAATATATATGGCTTAATTATTTACCCTTCGAGCCTTTGTATCTGATGAGCAGTGTGACGATGGTAACGCTTCGTCTTTCTTTGCTTGCTATCATCTGAATTACCATCGTGGTGGTGGTGGCCGTCTCCGCCGCCGCCGCTAGAGGCAGCTCCGCCGCCACCTCCGATGAAGTCCATGGACGGAGGACGACTGTGTGCGTTTTTCTTGATGATGAATTAATTGTAATTTATTTCTTTTTCTTTTTTTTTTTTTATTTCTGGGTCAGCACACTACTGGTGAAGGACGACGATGGTAGTAAATGAAAATAATAACACGTTTGTGTATTAATATCGATATAGGGAAGGGCAGTGTAGTGCATTGAAGGAGGGTTGCAGCAGATTATTACGAGCCATTTTTCCCATAATACAATATTATACAACTGCTGTAATAACTCCTCTTACCAGAACAAAGTATGGCAATCAGAATTTATGTATGGTAGGTCAAAACAAATATTATGCTATAAACATAAATTTTCTTTTTTTCGAAATTAAGACAGAGAACGAAACCGACGAAGGAAGAAGATAAGTGCATATATGTTTGAAATTCTCTTTACGCAATTTAAGATCATTTGAAGGGTGTATGAAATTACGGTAACGCCACAAAACGCCTTACAATATAAAAACATATATGACTTTTTGCATGCTAAGAAATAAAAAGACAAAGAGAAGGAAAAAGTCCACTTGAGAAGGAACTGTGTTTTTTATGCGGTGTACGAACAAGGAATATACATATATTTTATATATATATATATATATATATATATATATATATATATATGGTTAGATAGCTAGATAGATCATCGGTAAAAACCCTAGTTATTTGCTTGCAAGAGCAATGCCAGGATTAATTTTATAGTGTCCAATATATTTATTGTGCAAAGTCTTTCTTATTTCTAGTGACTATTATTTTGTAACCGACGGATATCTTCTATTATATATTTTTTGGGTTTGTATTGTACGGTCAAAGGGAATTATTGAAAGGTGTATTAAATTAGAGAGGGGGCGCCCAATGGTCATTGGTTAGGAAACTTATTATATGTACTATTAATAACTAATTTAGTACACTATTATGCTAACTCGTACATGTAAGGAATGAAATTCAAAGTAATTCAAATGTGCTTATTTCGAATACGAATGATCGGACAGCATCGTATTTCAGGTGAGAAAAAAATAGTAGTAAGGAATTTTTTGATATTTTCGGTTTTGGTATCAACCAATAGTTAATATTGGGAAGTAATCGCGTGATTAATAATAATCATGTGCTTGTTTTCGAGTCACATTAAGTTATACTTTGGAAAGCGATAATGGTTTAGTTTTTTATATAATAGCTAAACTTGAAGTTAATCTTTCTCCCAAAGGACTAACAATTAGAATTGGCTCGTGAGTGTTTTTAATAAGTTTCTACTTTTATTATTATTATTATTATTATTATTATTATTTTTTACATTTTTCGAGTTCCCAAGACGTCCACAAGTTTAACCATTTAATCGAGCTCGAATATATACAATTCATTATCGCGAACTCGATCTTATTATAAAATTTTGGAGCTAGAAAATAAGCCGAATTCATCTCGTTTGAGTACAATACAAATGAATAAAATTAATTTTGAGGGAACATTGAGTATAATTAGTTATGAAAAACACATGAGTTTTGAAAATCATTTATTAATTGGAAATTGTAGTTTGTAAGTGATAAGATACTTTCTGGCGTACGTTACAGTTATAAGGCATGTAGACGTCTTACATAACGCATGTTACGTGTCAATGAAACGTATCAAGTCAACATGCTACATCAACATCCGATGTGTCGAACAATGGCACCTAAAGGTGTCAAGTAAAACGACATAACCTCATAGATGTGTGATATTTACATGGCACGAATCGGTCTCACACATCAACAAGTGCTCACGCAGTGTGAGCGCCATAAAATTCCCCTATGGCTCTATCTAAATATATATGTATATTAATATATCTAAGATGATCTTTTACTTACAGAAATATACATGTGTGTGCGTGCGTGTTTAGTTGTGTGAACTGTGAAGGAGAAAAATGGCTAGGCTACAAATTATTGGGTGGGCTGAATGACAACTTTCATAAGCAGTAGTGAGCCACACAAAATAGCCAAAAAAAGCCGAAACAACTAATGGAATATTTGAACACATTATTTGCTCGCAAGTCCAAATATTACACATACATATATCGTTAAATTTTCACCAAGAAAAATGTCAACAAGAGACACTAACGAACCCTTTCATCGTCTTACATATAAGGCCATCTCCAGCGGATACCTAAATTAGGTTGCAAAATGGGTTTTTGTGTCCAATCGACACCCATTCCAATACGTAAAATGGGTATTGACCTATTTCTGTGACACAAAAATCCAAATTTGGGTTTGTACTGTTCATCAACCAAGAACTTTTTAACTCCTATAAAAAAGACCCATATTAAATTATTGATTTAATTTTAATACAAAGCGTTTTCAATTTTTCGTTTGTCTTAATTTACTTCATTCTTTTATATTTATATAATAGGTCAATAACGTTTATAATTCTAAACTAAATACTTGTGTTATTTTATAAATTTTTAAATAATATTTTAATTTGTCGTTTGGTCTAGTTTGTTCAATTGGTAAATATGTGGGTAATATTCTAATAAAAGTTGATGTGAAAGAGAATATTTTAAGAATATTCTTTTGAGTTTGAGAATGAGTTTAATGGTTAGAGAAGAATTACTGCATTTTGAGTTTGAGAATGAGTTTGAGTTTGAGAATAGGTTTTTCGGTTGGAGATGGTCTAACCATCTTATGACTCTCTCAAAGACAACCCTCATTGAAGAACTTAATAACGAAAGAATATAAAAAACTGAATATAACATTTCAGCAATAGCTAAAGTTGATGGTTTTCAAGCTTTTTCATTCTCATCTTCCAATAGTTATTAAGACCACACATACCATCTTTGATTATTTATCGAAACTCTTTCTGTTATTACACCACTTTCTCTAACACACATCGACGATCAATCTTTTAAGCTCATGGTATCTATTTCCATTTTCCACTATACATATAGTGGAAAGAGAAATCAAGATCAAGTGAAACTAGCAAGTAAGCATATACATATATATATATATATATATATAATATCAACGTACCTTTTCGATTTAATTGGTAAACATGCGTACGAAAACATTTAATGGGTATTACAGATAAGAATGAGACTCACCCAGGACTGGATATGGAGTAAAACATGAAACAATAAAAACCTATTAGGCGAAATTACTGTTCTACCCCATAACCTAGCCCTGGACAAGTCTCTCTGCTGATGATTTATATCGACTTATAAGTAATAATAAGCTCTTCCGAAATCAACACATATATATAATAGATTGATTTTTTCCTTCCTCAAATGCCACACACACACACACACAAACATTGGCGTATTCTATTGCTTGAGTTGCTGATAAACTTTTTAAAGGGATTGGAAGTTGGACAACATAATGCCATATGACGTAGTTTTGTGGTTGTTCTTTATCATATAATATTTCGGATCATTAGTTAATTTTTTTTACCGTTACATACATACGTCACTAAGACACTCGATCTGTAATTATCAGATTTAAGTGGTGAATGTGTGTGATCAACACAGTGATTTTACGTGGTTCGGATCTTGAAAATCCTACATCCACGGGCAATGCCAATCGAATTGATGAACAGAGAGTTTTCACAGATTTACAAGCTTATCTAATTAACTACAGTAAACGAAGCTGACCCCTTTTAAATAGGAAGTAAAAAACACGCGCCAAAATAATTCCTTCACTCTTTAACCCGTGAGAAGTCGTTCTCAGTGAGAGCGTCTCTGTAAGTATAAAACGCGTTCTCTCCTCGTTCTTTATATTTGTTCTTCTCCCGCGCTTTTAAAAGCTTTCTCTCTATTCCTGAGCCTGAACTTGCAAGTCGAAGTGTATGGCTGAAGTTCTGCTCCATTCTTCCTTGTTTCTTCAACACCCCCCCACAAGATGGACGAAATAAATTTATTACTGCCATCTTGCCCATTAGTTCTTGCAGCCTAGGTCCTGTGAGAGGCTTAGTAAACATATCCGCTAGCTGTTTTTCAGAGCTGATAGGGAGCAGCTTCACATTGCCTTTTGATGCATGATCTCTTATAAAGTGGCAATCAACTTCAATGTGCTTCGATCTCTCATGAAACCTGGGATTAGAAGACAGCCTTAACGCAGAGTGGTTATCACAGAAAATGACTGGAACCTGATCCAAGCAGATTCCTAATTCTTTTAACAGCCCCTTGATCCAGAGCATTTCAGCTACCACAGAGCCTAAAGCTCTGTATTCCGCTTCCGTTGACGATCTAGATACGGTTGCTTGTTTTTTCGCCTTCCATGTTATCAAGGAATCTCCTAAGAACGTACAAAATCCTGTCACTGATTTCCTGGTATCCTTGCACGCATCCCAATCCACATCAGAGAATCCCTTCAAGCCAAAATCTGAGCTTGAACTAAGCAAAATGCCTTGCCCTGGTGCGGCTTTGATGTACCTTAATAAATGATGGGCAGCCATCAAGTGTGGTGTCCTTGGAGCAGAGATATACTGGCTCAATTTGTGCACCACGAAGGTTATATCCGGTCGTGCGAAGGTGAGATAGATAAGCCTCCCAATTAGTCTCCTATAGTTGAATGGATCTTTGAGCAATTCCCCCTCATCTGCAGTCAGACTTCCCCCAGGAATCATGGGTGTTGACAGACTCTTGGCTGCCAAATAGCCTGAGTCCTCAAGTAGTTGTACAGCATAGTGCCTTTGGGAGATATATATCCCTTTTTCAGATCGAGCAACTTCTATTCCAAGGAAAAATCTCAGCTCTCCCAAGTCCTTGATTTTGAAGCTAGCCTTTAGAAAGTCCTTCACTTCTTGAATAGCAGCAAGAGAGGGTCCACCCAATATTATGTCGTCCACATATACAAGCAAGACAACCAAACTGTCACCTTCTCCCTTCATGAATAGTGTGTGATCAGATTGAGTTTGCTTAAAGCCAAAAACCTTCACAGCATCTGTAAATTTCCTATTCCATTGCCGTGAGGCTTGTTTGAGACCGTACAAAGACTTGTGAAGTCTACACACTTTTCTTGTTGGTCCAGACCTCTCATGCTCGGAGTAGAAGCCTTGTGGCAATTCCATATAGACCTCCTCACTCAAGTCTCCATTGAGGAACGCATTATTAACATCAAGTTGGGCTAAGCTCCAGTTTAGTTTAGCAGCTAGTGCCAGAATCAGTTTGATTGTGCTCGGCTTTGCCACCGGGGCAAATGTGTCTAGATAGTCAACTCCTTCCCGTTGGTCATAGCCTTTTGCTACGAGGTGAGCCTTATACCTTTCTACATGTCCTAAGGAATCAAATTTGACCTTATATACCCACCTGCATCCTATAGCCTTTTTTTTCAGCTGGTAGAGGCATCACTGTCCAGGTATGGTTGTCTTCGAGTGCATTGAACTCCTCTGTCATGGCATTCTGCCAGTCCTTGGAACATGCTGCCTGAGCAAAGCTCTTGGGCTCTTGTGTGGCTGAAATGCTGCAGATGAAGTCTTGGTAGTTGGTTGACAGGTTCTTGTAGGACAGCACCTGTGACGCCCGGGGGCCGATGAGGGCGGGGAGTGATCGCCGGTGCCAGAGAGGTGCACGGACAAGGAGCGGCTCCTGGCAGGCTTCTAGGCGAAGGGGTACGTGAACGAACCGATCCGACACCCGAATGAGAGGGGATCCTGAGACTGACAATGTATGGGCGTGTCAGGCTAAGAATCGTATACGGAAATTGATAGTACTACTCATATCACCAAGGTCGACCTACCTTTTCGGGAGTCCATCTATAGAAACTCCGAAGTTAAGCGTGCTTGATTTGGGGCAATCTAAGGATGGGTGACCCCTGGGAAGTTTCTCAGGGTGCGTGTGAGCGAGTGCACGAAGCACGCTAAAAGGTTAAATGGTGGTACAGTGGGGCCAGACTATCAGTCGGAGTGTGGTGGGCCCAACCCCACTGGTCCCGATTGGGACCGATGCTATAGTGACACCCGGTATGGGACGGGTCGTTACAGCACCTGAGAAATTGGATGTAATACTCTGAATTTATTGCAGTGGTAGTCATTTAGATAGGATGGCCTTGAGGGATGTCTTCCAGATCTTGTTGGTCTTCCCTGTACTTGTGAATGTTGGGGCTGAGTATCTACTTCAGGTGCTTGTCCAGACAGGCCTTCAATGTCATCAGATGCAGCTTCAGAAGCAACCTCAGAAGCAGCTTCAGAAGCAGTTTCTGAATTCTCAGACTGATAGCCCTGCTCTTCACCTGAAACAGAATCAAGGTGTGGTGGTGCTGCCTCCTCTTCAGATGAATGCAATTGTTCCTCAGTCACAGTGTGATCAGGAGTTATAGGGATTTTTGGCAAGACATGATCAGGAAAGGGGTCTTCCAATGGGACTGCCTCCTGCTTTTTCAAGAAAGGAAACTCAGTTTCCTGAAAGATGACATCCCTTGAGATAAGTACTTCCCGAGTCTTCAAGTCCAGCAACTTGTAGCCCTTCACTCCAACTGGATAGCCTAGAAAGACACACTTACGAGCCCTTGGATCAAACTTCTTCCTACCTGCAGTTAGTGTAGAACAGAAGCAGAGAGAACCAAACACACGAAGAATGTTATAGTTAACTGGTTTTCCAAAGAGCAGTTCATATGGGCTCTGGTTTTTCAACAATGTTGAGGGTGTCCTATTTACTAGATAAGTGGCCGTAAGTACACATTCAGACCAGTATTGGACCGGGACCTGGGACTGGAAAAGCAAGGATCTAGCTACGTTTAGTAAGTGTTGATGTTTTCTTTCCACCACCGAATTCTGTTGTGGTGTTTGTACACATGATAAATGGTGTATGATCCCTTTGCTCCTAATCAGGTCTACTAACTCAAACTCCTTTGCATTATCAGACCTAAGGATCTTAACTCTACTCTTGAAAAAATTTTCAACTAAAGCCAAAAAATAAGAAATCACAGTTTTGACTTCTGCTTTATACTTGATTATGAATAACCATGTGAATCTCGTGTGATCATCCACAATTGTGACAAAATACTGATGGCCAAGGTGAGAGGGGATGTGAAAAGGTCCCCAGACATCACAGTGTATAAGATCGAAAGCTGAGCATGCAAAGTCAGGTTTATTGGGAAAAGGTAATCTCTTTTGTTTAGCTAGTGGACAGATCTTACAACCAGTTTGCTTATCACTAAGATCATGCTTGAGAATCACCTTAAGTGTATTTAAAACCTTACTAGAAGGGTGTCCCAATCTTTTATGCCATAAACTCATAGAGACAATATTAAGAAAAACATCATTATTTCTAACAGAAACTGCAGCTAATGAATCTGCCTTCAGAATGTAGAGCCCGGCTGTTTGGTCACCCTTGCCAATCATATGGTGAGAATGATCCTGTATTACAAAGTCATTAGGGCCAAAAACAATCCTGCAACCTAAGGTTCTGGTCAATCCACTCACAGATATCAGATTAAAATGAAATTCTGGTACATGTAGGACATCCTTCAGGGTAATATACTGGTTTATGATCACTGACCCTGCCTCATTGACTTTAACTACTGATTTGTCAGGTAGAATGACATTGGATTCATGTATTTTATGCAAATTATGCAGCAAGGCTTTGTCCCCACATACATGTCTACTCGCACCTGAATCTACAATCCATGTTTTATCACCTGTCAGCCTAGGCATCTTAAGGGAAAGTATGATACCTGCTCCTTTGTCAGTGTGAGCTGCAGAGTCTGTACCCTCTTGTGGAGGTGCTCCCATTGATTGGTTGATGAGTGCCTTAAGACTTTGAAGCTGAAAAGGGGTAACTTGAAGCTGCACCATGGCCCCTCCTGAGTGAACTGAATCTGTTGCAGGTTGTGAACCACATTGCCCTCCAGTTTTTCCCATATCAGTGTCTGCCAAGGCTTGATTGATTCTGGCATTCCTGAACTTCTGAGTCTGCTTGAAGCCCGGAGGATATCCGTGGATTTGGTAGCATGTTTCTATTGTGTGACCTCTTTTGTTACAATGACTGCACACTGGTTTGGTCCCTTCCTTTCTCTGGTTGTAGCTCACCTTTCTTCCATGCTCTAGGTCATTTCTTGAGGTCAGCATGGCCATATTGTTGGCCTGGCCTTCAGAAATGCGAGGCTGACCTGTCTGCATAGCCCTCTGTCTCTCTTCCTGAACCAATAATGCAAAGGCCTTGTTGATGTTTGGTAGAGGTTCCATCAATAGGATTTGACCCCTCGTATGCGAGAAGGTGTCATTTAACCCCATCAAAAAGGTCAAAACGTATTCCTCATCATAGTAGCTCTTCATCTGGCCTAGGCCTCCACAGGCACAGCTACAAACAGGTCGGAAACTAGCTAACTCATCCCAGAGTGTTTTAAGTCTGGTGAAATACACGGATACACTGTTCGTCCCTTGTGTGAGATTGATCAAATCCTTCTTCAGCTGAAAGATTCTAGGTCTATTTGTTTGACCAAATCTTTCTTGCCCTAAAATAAAAACTTCAGCGAACGATAGCAAACAAATCAAGAAGTCGTCTTCAAGATCAACATCAGAATTAAGCAGAATGATAAAATAAGCGGAAAAATGAAAAATCCCTAAAATGCAAATTTTAAGAAAAGCTAGGGTTTCCAGCCAGTAAAAACACCAATCCAGCTATCGACGGCTCTGATACCATGTAGGAATTCGGGCCGGGCCTCCGGTAATTATTAACCGTTAAAGAGACCCGCATACACGTCACACGGAGGATCGGTGTCCGGTATAAGCTTGACGGGGTTCCTTCTTAAAACCAATTGGTGTTAAGAGGAGTGACCCATCAAGCTTATAAACCAATTTAATTTTTCTTTGTGTTTCGGTGTGGGATTCCACCTCACACGTGATATACTTCAACACTCCCCCCTCACGTGTGAGCCCATTTCTTTTAATCGGACGGGAACGTCATTCTTTTCGAACCCGTCATATATATATTTTTAATTGAGTCGGATCTCTGCCCGCTCTGATACCATGTTAAAAATTGAAATCAATCTTCACCGATGAAGATTAAACTAACAAGAAAGACGATAAAATGTTGAACACAACAGTTTACGTGGTTCGGATTCCTTTGATGAATCCTACATCCACGGGCAAAGATTAAATCTTTTATTGATGATCAACGATTTTACAGAGTAGTAAAACAACGAAGAAGACATAAAAACGAGAGAGAGGGAGAGAGAGATGTTGATTTTTGGCCAGCCAAGAAAGGAAGAACCCTCAGACGATTAACCCCTCTGATCCTTGGAGAAGTTTTTAATTGAGAAGCACATAGTCGAAAACCTCTCTCTCTTTACAGTTATATGCTCCTTTTTATGAACGTTGATATACTGAATTTGCATCTTGGTCCTTGCCATCTGCCGCTCTCTACGGATTAGTCCCTTCGAAACTTCCAACTGACGGGCTTCAATCTTAACCCATTTAAGCCCAATATATTTGCTGAGCCCAAAGAATGGGATGGGCTTAGCCTTCTTTTAACATTCAGCTTCTATTACAGAGCGAAGAAAGTTGAAGAACAACTAAGGGAAAACAAAGAAAGAAAAAATATATATGGCTTAATTATTTACCCTTCGAGCCTTTGTATCTGATGAGCAGTGTGACGATGGTAACGCTTCGTCTTTCTTTGCTTGCTATCATCTGAATTACCATCGTGGTGGTGGTGGCCGTCTCCGCCGCCGCCGCTAGAGGCAGCTCCGCCGCCACCTCCGATGAAGTCCATGGACGGAGGACGACTGTGTGCGTTTTTCTTGATGATGAATTAATTGTAATTTATTTCTTTTTCTTTTTTTTTTTATTTCTGGGTCAGCACACTACTGGTGAAGGACGACGATGGTAGTAAATGAAAATAATAACACGTTTGTGTATTAATATCGATATAGGGAAGGGCAGTGTAGTGCATTGAAGGAGGGTTGCAGCAGATTATTACGAGCCATTTTTCCCATAATACAATATTATACAACTGCTGTAATAACTCCTCTTACCAGAACAAAGTATGGCAATCAGAATTTATGTATGGTAGGTCAAAACAAATATTATGCTATAAACATAAATTTTCTTTTTTTCGAAATTAAGACAGAGAACGAAACCGACGAAGGAAGAAGATAAGTGCGTATGTTTGAAATTCTCTTTACGCAATTTAAGATCATTTGAAGGGTGTATGAAATTACGGTAACGCCACAAAACGCCTTACTATATAAAAACATATATGACTTTTTGCATGCTAAGAAATAAAAAGATAAAGAGAAGGAAAAAGTCCACTTGAGAAGGAACTGTGTTTTTTATGCGGTGTACGAACAAGGAATATACATATATTTTATACATACATATATATATATATATTTATATATATATATAATATATATATATATATATATATATATATATATATGGTTAGATAGCTAGATAGATCATCGGTAAAAACCCTAGTTATTTGCTTGCAAGAGCAATGGCAGGATTAATTTTATAGTGTCCAATATATTTATTGGGCAAAGTCTTTCTTTTTTCTAGTGACTATTATTAACCAATGACACATTGAGAACTAATCAAAATGCTCGTGGCCCGCGGGACGGCCCGTCCCGCCCTAGTACTGTCAAATGGACCCGCGGGCCCCAGGCTCGCCAAAGTGACCGGGCGGGCTGCCATTTCTCTGGCCCACCAGAGGGCGGGCCTATGCGGGTAGCCCGCACGGGCCGCGGGCAGACCCGCCAGATATCAAAAAATATTTTTTTAAAAAAAATAATATATAAATGAATTATATAGGTTTTTTATATTTTTTAAGATCCAAGTTTATTTTAATCAAATTTAATATCATAAATAAATTTTATCAAAGTTAAGTTTATTTTTTAATTTTTTTATATAATTTTTTTCAATTTTATTTTTTAGGACGGGCCGCGCCCACTAGGCCCGCTACCCGCCATTAGGGCGGGCGCGACTGCCATTTCTCAGGCCCGCCAGAGGGCGGGTGTATGCGGGTAAGCCTGCACGGGCTGCGGGCGGGCCCGCCAAATATCATAAACTTTTTTTAAAAATTAATATATATAAATGAATTATATAAGTTTTTTATATTTTGAGATCCAATTTTTAATTTAATCAAAATTAATACCAAAACAAATTTTTATTAAAGAATTTAAATTTGATTAAGAGTAATTCAACTTCATTAGTTTATTTAATGTTTTTTCTTTTTTTACATAATTTTTTTCGTTTTAATTTTTAGGACGGGCCGGGCCCACCAAGCCCGCTACCCGCCGGTAGGACGGGCGGGCCTTCATTTGCCAAGCCCGCTAGATGGAAAAAATTATCTTTTTTAATCGGCAAGTATTTATTTAATATTACTTTACGTATTACTTAAATTATTAACATTGAACTCCTTTTTTCCTTTTTTTATATAGGGTATGTAATTGTTAAATAATTACTGTTTACTCCACATATTAATTAGGGGGTGCAAATAGAAAAAAGGTGGGTGCCAATAGAATTACCCTAATCTATTTATATTGGAATCCTCTAATATTTTTCCTTTTGTTTTCAGGCTATTTATTACACTCACGGCTCGTTTGTTATAAGTGTATAGGTGGTTATGGGTGGGAATGAATAAGTTACCTCGTGTTTGTTATTTGTGTATAGCTGCTATACATGCATTGTATGAGTATACACGTCTATTACAAGGATTTTAGTTATCTGTGTATGACTATACATGCATTGTACGGGTGCATCGCTAAACCATACACACCGATAGAGGTGTCAATCCGGCTCGCGGGCTGCACTTTTTAGGCCCGCCAACTTAAGCAATTTTTATATATTTTATTATATATATTATATGGAGAATAAATATATCAACATATCAAACACATTAAAATACAATTCATCAAAATCCATGTATAGCCATACACAAATACATTATACGCGTAATCCATTAATATGGTATCAACGATCCCTTAGTGTCCATATATATAGTGTTAGCCCATCTCCAATAGTACCGCATAACCATATTTACTCCAACCGTATTTGAAACTCAAACCAAAATGAGTTTTTTAATTTCTTTTTCTTGTTTCAGCCGCATCTTTGCGTTTGAATGCAGATGAGTTTGAAGTTTAGAAAATGCAAGACAACTTCTTATATTTATTTTTAACTATTAAAACACCCCTATAATTTTTTTTAATATCTTATTATTGAAGTTTTATATTTTATTTATATCAGATATAAGTTAAAAATTATTTTAACGAAATATTAACATTAAACTTTATTATTATTTTTATATTTTGTAGTCGAGTTCAACATAATGTCGTTATGAAATTGTAAAGCGTGTAAAGTATGTGGGTTATATTAAAAGAGTATAAAAGAGAACATTACTTATTAGTCTTTAACGGTTGGAGAATGATTGCTGCCTTTTGAGTTTGCGAATGTGTTTTTCGATTGGAGATGGTCTTAGATTGAAATTTTGAGCTTTTCGGTTGGAGACAGTCTTAGAGCTGAAAGTTGGGCAGGCCAGCCGGCCCGGCCCGAATTTACTGTGCCTCCCGACAATTATTGGCCAACTCGGGCCAGCCCGATTTACTTCGGGCATACGGATCTTAGGCCAAGCTCGTGGCTTGGGCCAACCCAGCCCGTCGGCCTGACGAGCCTAAATTTTTAAAGAAATTTTGTAATTTATTTATTTAGACATGTTTTATTTATTCCAGTTAATTATAATTATACTAATATGATACACATTCATAGATATCTTATATCCCATAGATACATCAAAAATATTCTTTCTAACTTAGGGCATCTCCATTAGGGGTGAGCAAAATCGGATATCCGGATTTTCGGATATCCGAAATTCGGATATCCGGATTTTCGGATACCAAAAAATGATATCCGTATCCGGTCCGGTTTTAATCGGATATCCAAAAATCGGATATCCGCTTTATTCGGATATTTAAATCGGATATCCGCATCCGATTTTTAATTTATTTTTTTAAATAATTTTTCAATCAAAATCATATTTTTATTTCTTATCAAAATAAAAAAAATATATTTTTTCATATAAAAACTACTACACATAGTAACACAATATGTGAATTCATGATTCAAATTACATAATAAATAATAAACAATATGTGAATTCATGATTCAAAATATATTCTGTTCAAATCATTTTTTTTATTTCTTATCAAAATAAAAAAAATATTTTTTCATATAAAAATTTCTACACATAGTAATTCGAACAATATGAGAATTCATGATTCAAAATTACATAATAAAATAATATAAATATAAATATAAATATTTTTGAGGATTTTTTTCACTTTTTGACTTTCATTTTTCATTTTGGGCTATATTTTTATTTTTTTAATTATTTTTAAATATAAAACCGGATATCGGATATCCGTATTTTAGACAAACTACTATCCGTATCCGATCCGGTTTATTTTAAAATAAATCGGATCGGATATCCGATCCGGTTTTTAAAACCGGATATCCGGATTTTCGGGTTTTGAAAACCGGGTATCGGATCGGAATCCGGTTTTCGGATGTTTTTGCTCAGCCCTAATCTCCATGGCGTTCCACGCTAGGTATGCAGGTGGCGAGCTCAATCGGCCGCCAAAGGTTACGCTAAAACTAGCGGGAGCTACAGTACCCCGCTATCCTTAGCGGGGTACTGTTCCCCCGCAATACCCTTTTTTTTAATTTGACCTTTTTTTTTATTGCCGTCTGAATTTGGGGAAGAAAGCTGCGAAGAAGACGACGAAGAGAGGAGAGAACGAATATTTTATGTTTTAATTTATTCCCTGTATAGTTTTTCTTTTTCCACTTGTTTTTAGAACAGATGTTTTTTTCTTCAATTAAATTATTTTATTTTATAATTCATATTTTATATTTTAATAAAAAGCAACTAATAAAATATGCCACACATAAATAATCGATTCGTTATAACAAAAAATTAAATAGTAAATTCAAACGTTTTGTTAATTCTGCCCAATACTCCATGTAAATGAATAATTTTTTTATGAGAAACATTTGATACAATGAAATAAATACAATATTAAATTTTAATTTAATATTTAGAATGTAAAATTAATCAAATATAATAAGAATATTAGTTTTAGAGGATGATATAGAGGAGGTTGTTGGAGTTCTAACTACTGTTCAAACTGTATATATAGAGAATTTTCACTGTAGCAACTCTATATATAAAGGAAATGGTTGGAGATGGCCTTATAAAATTGAATTTTATAAATATTATGTATAGAAAATAAAAGAAAAATTAATAATATGGCGGGCCCAATTTGGCCCGCAGCCCGTCGAGTTTTTTGGCTCGCACTCGTCAACCTGATGCGTCGGGCGGGCCTATAGGCCCTATCATGTTTTGGGTTCAGCAAAATCTAAGTCCAAGCTCGAGTTTTGAGAGCCGGGCCGAGTCGAGCCGGCCATGGGCTCTGGCCCAAAGAAACTGTTAGACACTTTCTCCCTACTCCTTAATAGGGGTGTTCATTCGGTAATAACCGAACCGAACCGGTTCGAGAATTTCATAAACCGAGCCGACCAAAAAACCGAATTTTTAATAAAAAAATAAAAAACAATAATATTAATATGATTCTAATTATATATTTTTATTTGTATAAAATTTTCATTTACCCCATATTTTCCATATTTTAGTAAATATATTAACTTTATTTTTATTATAATATATATAATCATATATATATTTGAATAAATTTATGATTTACCTAATATTTTCCATATTTATTAAATATGGTGGGTATATTATTAATTTATTAAATAAGACATATAGAAATATATCATTATATATTTTACATTATATATTTTATATAATAATATATATGTATTAAAATTTAAAAAAAAAAAGAAGAATTCCGTTATTCGGTTCGGTTCGGTTTACCGAAGTAAAAACCCGAAACCGAACCGAATTTTTTTCGGTTATCAAAATACAAACCGAAACCGAACCGAAACTCTTCGGTTCGGTATTCGGTACGAACCAAAACTTCGGTTTCGGTTCGGTTCGATCGGTTAACCAACATTTGAACACCCCTACTCCTTAATCGGAATATCAATAAATAGATCATATGCTAAAAATTACACGTAAAATTGGATGGGCTTGCAAATATATTAACCTTCTTTAAGTCGGGCCAAAACGGGCTAGGCCCGTGGGCAGCGAATAGCCCGTGTGGGACCAAGTAACTATATACACATCATTCTTAACGTCCACAGAAAAGCCCTAATTCCCAATTTGTAATCTGTACTAAAATCTTCGAGAACTTCAGTCGACGGACTCTCACGCTACGCCAGAAAGATATACTCAAGCCGGGTGTTCGCCGCCGCACCTTCTCCGTGTTGCAGGTTCGAATTTGTTAAGTCTTAATGTATTAGACTTAATTTACTGAACTTTTTTACTTTCTCTGTTGGAATTTTAGGTGATTTGAGTTTATCAATTGCACTCTCCGTTTCGCATTTTTGTGTGTGATTATACTGATCCATGCTCTTGGTGGAAGATAGTTTTGTTTTGTGATAAAACCAACCGAGGTCGGAGGTAGTTTTTGTATCTTTCTATAATTATATTAGAAGACTTTAAGAGTGAAGATTAATTCAATTGTGGGATGGAGAACTTTGCAATGATGTATAATTAATTTTCTGGTGATGATAGCAAGTGTGTGCTCGGCCATATTCAGTTGGGATGCTTCCTAGTTAATTAGGACAGACGCTTCCCCCTTCTAATAATTAAATGTGCCGGTGTGTAAATTATCTTTTCGGCTAAGTTTTAGAGGACTGAGATGCCTGCAGTTATTCTTGTGTTCCAGGTAGTAACATCTTACGAGCTAGCATAGCATACATTATCTCGTGACTTGTTTTGTGGACTTGAAAACTTGATACATTGAGATATAGGTTTTTCAATATCTATTGTTTGAACACATTTTATATTTTTCCTTTATAAGTTAACCAATATTATTACCGAAACAAATGGTTGCCCTTAAATCTACTTTGCATCAATTTCGCAGAGAAACCCTAAGCTAAAAAGGCGAGAAAGAAAAATGTCTTCCTCCAGATCATCGGCGCCGTCCTCCGACGGAATCCTCAGCCGCGTGTCCCAATCTCCGATAGTCTACCGTGGCAAGAAAGCCGCCGGTGAGACGGCGGTTGTGGCGAAGAAGCTCCTGAAGAGCACCGGCAACGCCGCGTGGATCCTGGGAACCACCTTCCTCGTCCTCGTCGTGCCGCTGATCATCGAAATGGATCGAGATGCTCAGCTCAACGACCTCGAGATGCAGCAAGCTAGCTTGCTCGGCGCGCCGCCCAAGTGAACGAAATCATGTGAGAATTCGGACTAGAATTTCTGTTTTTACTATATGCGAAATTAGCTCGTAGTTGTGCGCAGTAGCTTGAGGTAATGCTGTTTGATCCCTTTCACAATTACGTTGATTCTCTCGCCTTTAATAACTATGGATTTTGGTTAATAATTTCGATCTTGGACTTGTGCTTCCATGTCTCTGATTGAACTGCAAGTTGGAGGAACTTGTGCTGGTTTGTTTCAATTGTGTTGAACACTTCTTCAGCTTCTTGATTTTCACCCTTCCGTTTTAGAATTTGGACACTAGGAAAGCTCCATATGATGATAGACTTTTTTTTTAGCTGTGCAAAGGGTAGTAGCTTGTGTTACTGAGCTTAGAGATACTCCCTTGAAAAGGATATCCCCAATCTTCATATTTCGTCAACGAAGAATGCATATGTAGCTTAGTTTTCCAAAGTGCTTCATACTTAACAGAATTGCCTCGCTTTGTCAACCTGAAATATTTCCTCGGTAACCTCTGCCTTGTCTCTATTTTAAAATAACTAACAAAAACCGTAGCAAACGTTGCTACGGATTTTGCGACGGACTTTCCGTCGCTAAAAATAACACATGTTACGTGTCAATGGAACGTATCAAGTCAACATGATACATCAATATCCAATATGTCGATCAATGACACATAGAAGGTGTCAATTTACAAAACAACATAACCTCATTTGTAGATGTGTGATATTTACATGGTACGAATCGGTGTCACATCAACAAATATCCTCACAAAGTGCTCACGTAAGGTGAGAAGCATAACATACCTCTATAAATATATGTATATTAATATATCTAAGATGAGCTTTTACTCATAGAAGTATGTATACATGTGTGCGCGTGCGTGTTTAGTTGTGTGAAGGAGAAAAATGTCTAGGCTACTAAATATTTGGTGGGCTGAATGGCAATTTTCATAAGCTGTAGTGAGCCACACAAAATAGCCCAAAAGCCGAAACAACTAATGAAATATTTGAACACATTATTTGCTCGCGAGTCCAAATAATTACACATACATTTATAATTAAATTTTCACCAAGCAAAATGTCAACAAAAGACACACTAGCTAACCCTTTCATCGTCTTACATTTTGTAACCATCTTATGCCAAACGCAGCCTTAAAACACTCTCAAAGACAACCCTCGTCTAGTCATTGAAGAACTTAATAACGAAAGAACATAACTAACTAACTGAATATAACATTTCAGCAATAGCTAAAATCGATGGTTTTCAACTTTCAAGCTTCCATTCTCATCTTCCTATTAATTATTAAGACCACACATACCATCTTTGATCATTTCTCTCGAAACTTTTTCTGTTATTACACGACTTTCTCTGTCTATTCGAATTTCGAACACACATCGACGACCAATCTTTTAAGCTCATGGTATCTATTTCCATTTTCCACTATACAGATAGTGGAAAGAGATATCAAGATCAAGTGAAACTAGCAAGTAAGCACATATTACATATTATATATATATATATATAATATATATATATATATATATATATAATATCAACGTACCTTTTCGATTTAATTGGTAAACATGCGAACGAAAACACTTAAGGGGTACAGATAAGAATGAGACTCAACCAGGACTGGATATGGAGTAAAACATGAAACAATAAAAACCTATTAGGCGAAATTACTGTTCTACCCCATAACCTAGCCCTGGACAAGTCTTTCTCTGCTGATGATTTATATCGACTTATAAGTAATAATAAGCTCTTCCGAAATCAACACATATATATAATAGATTGATTTTTTCCTTCCTCAAATGCCGCACACACACACACAAACATCGCGTAAACTATTTATTGCTTGAGTTGCTGATTAACTCTTTAAGGGGATTGGAAGTTGGAGAAAATAATGCCATATGACGTAGATTTGTGGTTGTTCTTTATCATATAAATAGGATCATTATTTAAATTTTTTTGACCGTTACATACATACATCACTAAGCCACTCGATCTGTAATGAAGTGCGGTGGTACTTATTTTCTTACATAAGATAACTTCCCATATGTACATCACTTTCACTTGTCTTGGTAACTACTAAGGAGAGACAAACAAAAATAAAAGCAAAAAAAAAAGAACAATAAGAATGTGATTCCAATATACAGATGGAGACAGAAAAAGCTAGCTTTTGTGTGCAGGCGATTAGGGGATCATTTAGGGTTTTGTGTGACCTTTTGGTATATATGTATTATGATGTAAGCATGTGAGATGCCAATATGATTGGTTTGTCGCCATTCAATTATATTATTAAAGCAATGAGTCATCATTCATCATCGTTTTCCTTCATTAATATTGCTACGATTAAATTAATCTGATGATCAATAAGTTGTTGGGGTCGTGCTTGCTTGAATAGATAATGGAGGACACCACCATGAAAGTGAAATTATCTAAAGTTATAATATATTCGATCATTGTCGTCATTATTATGTGCTTATCACGATAGTCATACATAAGTTTTCTCTATCAAATTAGGAATTATGGAATTCCATTTTCTGTCTGAGAATACAGTTATGTAGTGCTTAATTACAAAGCTAATATTAGGGTTCATTGTTTCTTAAAATAACATTATTCCTGTTATTCAAGACAAGTCATCTTGGTGGATCGAGAGTAAAAAAATATTGAAGATAAATATATATATATATATATATATATATATATATAAAGTGACTTGTAATTAAGCTTTTGAAATAAATTATTATGTTCTTTAGTAGACTAGCTATGCCCGCTAGAGATGTTCAGGTTCGGTTTACCTAATGAACACGCGTCATAAAGTCGTAAACATAATACATCAATCCCTTATATTTTGTTTCGAAAAAAAAAAATCCCTTATATTTTGTCAAATTCATTATTGATTAATGATTTGATTTATCGGTAATCTATAAAAAAAATACCCAAATAAAATTTTTACACATAACTACCCATGTCAGAAAATTTTACAGATAGGTACTCGGTTTAATTTTACCAGTTCTTCAGTCATGTCGTACCTTCCTGTGTGTATATTGCGTACCAAAACACGTTGATATAGGGTACCTAAGTATAGCATACGTCGTACCTACGGCATGCCTGTGTATTACATAGGGCGTACCTAAATATAACATACGTCGTACATTTTTCTGTTATTTAGGGTACCCAAATGTGTTGATATAGGGTACCTAAATATAACATACGTCGTACCTACGGCATGTCTGTGTGTTACATAGGGCGTACCTAAATATAACATACGTCGTACCATTTTCTATTATGTAGGGTACCCAAATGTGTTGAGATAGGGTACCCAAATGTGTTGTATGATGTACTTTCGGGGATCGGGTACCTATTTGAAAAAAATTATTCTGTTAGGTACCTATATTTAAAAAAATCCTGATTGGGTACTAAATTACAAGTTTTTTTTCCAAATAGGTACTTATGCGTAAAACCCCTTGATTTATTTTCTAATTTCTTCAATCACGATGACTAACAAATATAAAAAACAAAAATGTCATCGACGTCACTAAAGAAAGAAAAAAAGGCATCCCAAATTCCTGAAATAAAATAGAACCATTTGTCACGATTTGTAAATGGGCATAATTTTGGTATATACCATCAAATAAGTTCAAAGATCAGGAGGCACTCAAAATTTATTATTATATTAACGATTAAAAAACATAAGCTAAAGCGATATTTCAAGCATATATTGAATGAAATATAAATGAGAGTAATGCATAGTGCGGTCTATGCATGTTTTCGAAAAAAGAGGTTTGAAATTAAATCCACATATGTCGTTTTGAGTGGTTGCTGTGTGATATTATGATTTTAATTTTTAACTAATATGAGAAGCATTAGAGTAACTGTTCATAAATTAACTGGTAGTATGCCAATCATTGTAATTACTATTTTACCGTTAGTTTGTAAGTATATTCCAATTATTGTTGTAAAAAGGACAGTAAAAATAAAGGGGACACCGGGAATTTACGTGGAAAACCCCAACACTCGGGGTGAAAAACCACGGGCAAGGTAAAGATATTTTACTGTGGTAATTTAGGAGTTACAACTCTCTACCGTAAGGAGAAAACTAGCTCTATCTCTCTTACAATAAGAGACTCACAAACTCTCTAAATATTTTCCTCACAAACACTTATATATACTGAATATAGGAAGAAGTTACTGTTTTCGATGATTTACAATGACTTAGAGCTAGCCTATTTATAGCTGAAGGTTTTAAGCTCGGACGAATCAGAATTAGCCGCGTAGCTGTATGCGTGGGCGAACCAGAATGAGCCGCGTAGCTGTATACGTGGGCGAACCAGAATGAGCCGCGTAGCTGTATACGTGGACGAACCAGAATCAGCCGTGCAGCTATATTACGTGGGCGAATCAGAACCAGCCACTTAGCTATGCTAAGTGGCCCAATAGAATTAATACAACAATTATATCATCTAAAGTTATTTTTTTTATTTATTTAAAAATAATATAAATTAAACTTAACATTATATTTTCACATATTAAAGTAATTTAAAATATAAGTTAATATAATATATTTATGTAGGTACCCCGGGTGAGCAGAAAAACTAGTTATAGTATATTGAATACTAATACGATTACTTAACAAATCTTACAATTATTATTATTAATTAAGCATATAAGTGTACTTCAAGCTTGTATTTTAATTTCTAGATAAATATGGCCTGGCCCTGGCCCAAATCAAATTTTCTCATAATGGGCCCAGCGATCCTAATAAGTAAACTCTCTCTCTCTATATATATATTATATTAATGTCATATAAATCTTCAAACATGTGAGGCGGTATTCGGTTTATAATTATATCGCACACATCCTATATATACATTTAAATATTGTGGTGTTGACACGTGTCATGTCAATTAAATTTTTTAATTAGTTAATTATTTCTTATGACGTTAATAAAACTAGACATGCCCAATTTTAACCGTAACCGGCCGCTAACCGTAACCGACAACCGTCACCGGCCGGTACGGGGCGGTTAGGGGTTTTGCCCAACCGACAACCGCCGGTTATTAACCGCCGGTTAGGCGGTTAACCGGCGGTTGTAACCTTAAATAAAAAAATAATAAAAAAATAAAATTATACTATTTTAATATACTCATATTAATATTAATTAATTAGAAATACTATGTAACTTTACTAATATTAATACTAATTATTTAGAAATTATTGAAACTACGTATTTTATATTGCATTAAAATTTCGTAATATATTTCATGATTCGTAAAATTTATTATATTTAAAATTTTATATCAAAATAGTAAAATAGGAACGAAAATACACCGGAAATTCATTTAACTTTATAGTAAATTGCAAAATAAAAAATAAAAAATTTAAAAAAAATAAAAAAAAATAAAAAATTAAATAATAACCGGCGGTTGACTAACCGGCGGTTAGTTAACCGGCAACCGGGGACGGCTAACCTTCAACCGCCCCCGGCCGGTTAGGTTACGGTTAGGGGACTAACCGTCAACCGCCGGTTACGGTTAATGGGCGGTTGGGCATGTCTAAATAAAATCAACCCACGCCCCACTTTCTAAAAAAACTAATCAATTCATGTTTTATCAAAAACCAATATGGTTAATATTTTTTCCACAAGTCCAACAACGAATATAATATTTTTCCGAACCATAGCTGGCCACGTACACGCTCACAATATTTAAATCCACGTGAATAAAAAAATAAATTAGTATCTTACAAATTTACGCGACTGCTGCTTCACATGTATTAATCAATCTTCGTACACGTGTCGTTCTTATCCTTAGAAATTTTGTTGATCATATCTTTATTACAAAATTTATAAACATGCCAATTGATCCAATCACAATCAGCAAATGCACCTATATATCAATTCATGACAGTGTAATACTCAAATATATATTAAACCATATGTAAAGCTTAGTAAAATATAATTTGTGACTCACGCCATATTAATTAAAACCAAGTGAAAACAAAAAAAAACCTTAAAATTAACAGCACTCAAAGAAGGTCAAACCTAAATTGCATGCATGCGATGCTGTCTTTATATATACCAGAAGTAGCTATATTTAAATACGAAGATATAAAAGTAATAAGTTATAACGATTCATATTATTATACAGTGAACAATAAACATAGTCGGCCCTCCCTATATATTATATTACCGGCCAACAAAGAAAAGTGCGATATATTCCTGATATAAATAAATAATTTAATTTGCTTGGGCAAGTGGCGAACCACTATCAATAGATATATAATATATATAATATATATATATATATATTTATATCTCAAACGTGAATCGTTACATTACTCGCAAAGACCACATTCAACGAACAAACCCACGCATCTATAAACTATTATGTAACAAGTTAGACGTGATTATTTATGCATTAAAAAATAATAAAAAATTAAAGATGTTTTCGCCACACAACATAAAGATATGGCACGAATATCATTGCATCGTGTCATTAACATTACATGTGATCTAAAAAGTCTTCCCATTTATATCTCCCATTAGTTCATTTCTCTCTTCAAAAAACCTAACAGCCCATCTCTCCACTTTCGAAGATATAAAGGAAACTCTCACTACTCTTTAACGAATCCATCTTATTTCAAAGCAGTGCTTTTGAAGATGGAGAGAGATTTCATGGGCTTGTCTATGGCTAAAGCGAAGGAAGAAGACGAAGCTTCCGCAGGTACGATGAACACAGTTCATTATTGAAGTAACGGTTCGAATATTTTCTATTTCATTCGGAGATTTAATATAATCGTTCTTTCATAGTAGAAACTTGATTGTTTTTTCAACATCGAGTGATTCATTTATATATTGCATCGATATATCTATAGACTATAGTTAGTTGAAGCGTTGCGTTGGCTGCGTCACAAAATGTCTCGAAATTAAATATTTCGTATCCTTGCAAGCCCTTAGGAAATTTATTACAATTACTATTCACGTTTCTTGATTTGTCGGATATGTAGATGCTCTATCATTATTCTATTACATGTTGAGTTACTTTATATAGTATATAATATAGTAAATAAGCTGCGGACCCCAAGAAGTCTCTAGCCGAACACATTTATATTAATGTAATAATAAAATAAGCGATGGTCCCAAGAAATTATGAATATTTAAAGCAATCTAGTCGCATGGTAGTGCCAATGGCCCAATGGCCAATACTATACTAAAATGTGCATTGACCATACGGATTTCCTTGGCCTTTGATTACTTTAATGCTTTATACGTACTATACTAAAATGTGCATTGACCATACGGATTCTCAAGCATGCCCATTCCACCCTTGCAAGCTAAATGAGTAATCCTTGCTATTATATTATATCCATGATTGAACAATAAAACAAATGTCTTACGTAATTATAGAAATGTAGATGTCCTAATATGCTGACGCGTGTCCCATTATAGTATAAGTATATATTCCAACTGAAAATTGAAATGGTCCCATAACTGGTAGTGACTGTCCGTCCTAATTTTAATTTTACAGCACGAGTGAGAAGCACAAAAACGCAATGGACATTCTGTAACAAGAACCCTACTACGCCCCCGCAAATCATCTCGTTCCACGGCGTCCCACGAGGAGATAAGACGGGCTTCGATTCTCTTGCATCCAATGGATTAGTAAGCATTACAACTTCGAATGGTGTCGGTTTGGTAGGGAAGACGACCACTAGTTTAAGGTACTAAATCTTAACTTAACTACGGTTAATCGCCTGTGATGACGATTTTATATACATAGATATATATATATATATATATTTATAGACGTGTATTGTCTTGGTAGGAGCCCTAAAGCGAATAATTCAGTCGCGCCAGCGGCGGCTCAGCTGACCATATTCTACAACGGCTCGGTTTGCGCCTACGACAATATCTCGCCCGAAAAGGTTTGCGACGAATTTTTAATTTTTTTTTTGTTTCTCCGCTTCCTTTATCTTAGCCGTAATAAGTAAAAGTGGGCGCGTGTTTAGGCTCGGGCTATTATGTTGCTTGCGGGAAATGGAGCGAAAAACTCAACTTCAGCGACACACTGTTCTTCTTCTTCGCATAATAACAATAATACAATTATTCGAAGAACGGCGGTCGAAGAAGGGATGCTCGTCTTTAAAAACAGAACGAACGCTACGATGAAAAACCCACGACCCGTAAGAGATTCGGTTCGGGCCGCGGGTCGACCCGACGGGTCGGCGGATGGCGTGCCGCAGTTTCGCAAGAAGTCGTTGGCTCGATTCTTGGAGAAACGCAAAGAAAGGTACATATATATAGTATGTATATTCTGATGAGTATCTTTTAAATGAAAAGTTGCTCATAATCATAATGGTTCATATTGACTGCAGGGTAATCTCGTCATCTCCACATGGTAATAATAATAAGCAATAGGAAGAACATAGCATCGCACTGACGTCGGAAGAAAATGCCGATGATGATAATTTGTCATTTCCTGAATTTTTATGTATTGCCAGTCGTTTTTTTTTGTACTTTGTTATTAGATTTTTTAGTCAAGAGCAACGTAATCGGTAATTTAAATAAAAAGGTGGGTTATATGAAATAATCAGATGAAAGGGATTTATGTATATTTCCTTTTTCAATAATAAAGTAGTTTGGCAATTGCATTACACCATATTTTTGCGGAAGCCATTTGAAATAATCACCGGAATGTAGATCAAGGTGATATGTTATCAGTGTGTTTGTTTTAAGGTGATATTTCATTTTGCAGATCAACGTGATATTGAAGTATTCTGTTTGTTTGCAAATCACTGTGATGTGTAGGGTGACGTTGTATAAATGTCATATTGACCATATACATATGACTTAAATAATGTGTTAAATTTTTTAAGGTGATATTTTATGTGATAATCATTAATATATTAAAATATACATTTAATTTATAAGCATTATTCATGCATTTTTTAAATATAAGTTTCATTATTTTGAAATAACTGAAATATTTTTAAGATTTAATTATGTTAACCATGTAATTATATTTATAATGACATATAAAGTAATAATGTTATAAGGGGTATTCTCGTCCATTAAAAAGTTAGATAGATTACCTCATCACCGTAATGTTGGACCTGAGTTTTTTGGGGTGATATGAAATATGAAATCACCCCATTTTTGTCACCTAGGTGATCCATTATTCCGGTGATGACTCATCACCTAGACTAAACAAACACAGTAATAAGTGGTAAACAAGAGGATCACTGTGATGTTTTGGAAGATCACCCCAAAACAAACACAGTAATAAGTGGTAAACAAGAGGATCACTGTGATGTTTTGGAAGATCACCCCCAAACAAACACCCCCCTTAGTGTATTTTTAATCTTGTTGGTAAATGAAGCAACACATAGATATAATTTGACAGCAAAAATATATAGAGTTATGATATTTGGTCTTGTTGGTATAATTTTACCAACTATAAAGATAAAATTTACAAAATCATAAAATAAATAAAAACATAGGGTTTAGGATATTAATAAAGCTGAGTTAGTAATTATAATACATAATTGTTGGGCCAATAAGCCGAAGATATATTCTAGCTTTACCCAAAACCCAATCTATATAACGTACGATCTCTCAAACCCTAAAAATCGCTCTGCTCCCAAATCGGCCGGCGTCGCTTCGCAAATCACTGCCGAGCAAGACGATGACGACGCGTTTCAAGAAGAACAGGAAGAAGAGGGGACACGTCAGCGACGGACACGGCCGTATCGGCAAGCACCGCAAACATCCCGGCGGTCGGGGTAACGCCGGTGGAATGCACCACCACCGCATCCTCTTCGACAAGTACCACCCTGGGTACTTCGGCAAAGTAGGTATGAGGTACTTCCACAAGCTGCGAAACAAGTTCTTCTGCCCGACGGTCAACGTGGACAGGCTATGGTCGATGGTGCCTCAGGAGGTGAAGGACAAGGCCGGCGAGGGCGGCGCGCCGTTGATCGACGTGACTCAGTTCGGGTACTTTAAGGTTCTCGGCAAGGGGCTTTTGCCCGAGGGAAAGCCCTTCGTCGTGAAGGCGAAGCTCGTTTCGAAGAATGCTGAGAAGAAGATCAAGGAGGCCGGCGGCGCCGTGGTGCTTACGGCTTGAGGAATTTGCCCGGTCTGTTAGGTCTGAGTTTCGTCCTTTTTTTTGTTTTCTGTTATGATTAATCTCTCCTTCGACGCCGTTGATATGCTTTCCAAGATACTGGGATTTATGGTTGCTGATGATATGTTGGGATTATAAAGTTTGTGCCTTTCTTTGTTGATTGTGCATTTGGTGATTTTGCTTTGTTTTGATACATATTTTGATTCGCATTCGACGCATGCTTTATCTCCTATTGATTTCCAGCTTCTTACTGTACCGTTTTGGGGTTTGATGTGTGAGTATGGTTATGGTTAGTTTGCTGTTGTTTCATATCGTAGGTGCATTTAGACAGAGAACTGGGATGGGAATAGTACCATTATTTAGCTTATTGTACATTTTCTGTGATCACATTTATTTACTATATTCGTGGGCCGGTTTGCTCAACATATATCTCGTCTGATAGTTACTAATAGGATGAAAAATCTGAACATGGATGGTGGAACGTTTCGTGCTACACTTGGTCGAATTTTTTGAGGTGTATAATTATGGGAAGTCCATTTTTTTAACTGAGGATTACCTTAGATTTTTCTGTAGGGCTTTCTCTAGTGGGGAAAACTTCAGGTCAAATAGATTTATACCCTACCCTGCTCGCTTCATCTGGCAATATCGAAATTCGATATTTATTCATGTCCTAATTTGTTATTGCAAGAATAGATTTCAATGGAGTCTTCATCACTATCATTCAGGAGGCCGTAATGCAGAATGTTATAGAAGCATTCGGCTTTGTCTACCTTAAAAAATATTTTGAGACCTTACCAGAAAATGGGTAAAAGTAGTGTCGATGATATGAATGAAGAATCGTCCTTGTTTCATTACCTTGCGAAGATGGTGCGAGGAGAGCTCTTATTAATAAGCATTTCCAACCGAACACCAAAACTCATAATTAGAGGTAAATTTACTCCAATCGAACACCAAAAGTAAATCCAAAATGCGTTTGATACAGTTTCTCTCATCGTTTTGACGCATCTATGCGTTTGGAGCGGTTACTATGCGAACGATCTTTGCTAATTTGCATTAAAGTACTTTATTTCTCTGTCATATTGCAGGATAGAAGCATATGTCAGACAAAAGATGTAGAATCATAAAGACGATGGTTACCCTTCAGCGCTTCAGTGTAGAATCCAATAAATCTTGTTATATTATTCGACGATGGTTTTTTATAAGTAGATAAGCTTGTTATATTATTCGACGATAGAATCATTCGACGATGGTTTTTACGTCATCATTAGAATAGGTAAAAGACAGAAGTAGATAAGTTTGTTATATTATTCAAGAATGGTTTTTATAAGTTTAATGATTTTAATTAATTGTATTATTTTTGTGATTAAATCTAAAATAAGTTTTGAGTCTAATTTGTAAAGTTATAAAATGTGTGGATAGATGGAAATTTGTATAATAATGCTGTGGAAGTGAATATTTTAAATGGTCTTTTGAGTTTGAGAATGAGTTGAACGATTGAAGAAAAATTACTTCATTTTGAGTTTGAGTTTGAGAATGTGTTTCTCGGTTGGAGTCTCCGACTTATTAAGACCAACTTGGAGATGGTCTTAATAAGAGAGAAACAAACGCAAGAAATACAATAAAAGAAAATACTCGAAAATCAAAGAATCGGTTATAAATCAGATTAATACTACGTAAAAAATGACTATTAGTTGAGATATTTTGAGTATCTATTCTTGAGGGTGGATATAAATTGCTCCTAATATGTCAAATAGATAGTGCTTAATGCTTATATAATTTTACCATTATATGTATTTTAGTTTATTACAAGTTTATTTTTAGTTTATTATTTTATCTTAAATAATTTAATTAGTAATATAAAAATATAAAATAACTTGATATATTTTCACGTAAATATAAGATGTGCTAAGTCTATTACCTTTCTATTTTGTTAAGGCTCATGGCATTAGATAAACTGTGTCAATTTTATCAAGCAATTACTCCCTCCGTCCCAAACCATTTTATACATTTTACTATATCGAACGTCCCACTTCTTTTGTATATTTCCTTATTTAGTAAGAAACTATCACAAACAATCAATATAATAATATTAAATATTCTCAAAAGACGTGTCAAAATATACACTCTTTTACCTTTTAATTGTACTATATTATTAAAATATTCAGTTTCTTAAAATCCGTGCAAAACCCCAAATGTCCAAAACGGTTTGGGACGGAACGAGTACAATTTTATCCTTTATTATTTATTCTAAATATATCAGTAACAAATTAATTTTTACTTATACTTTAAATAATTTATCATTTCACTCATTTATCACTTCTCTTTGTTATTCTTTTATTTATTATTATTATTATTATTATTATTATTTCCCTACAAATAAAATCTTCTTATTATATATATTTTAAAATAATATTTCATCAACATTATATATTATAAATTAATAAACATATGAAACATAGCTATATTTTTAGCAACAACTAGTATTATATCAAGGGTGAGGGTGACTATTAACTGCTATCTTGGTCTGTAAAATATTTACAATTTAACCTCTCTATTTCTATTCCATTAATTAAATCCATCAATTTTTAGTTATTATACTAATACTCCTACTCATTATTTTACTTATATAAAATTATATTTAAGATAGTACTAGTATACATTATCTCTCGTGGATTTTTTTTTTTAATTTCACCCGACTATATCGTTTTTTCTTTTAAATGCTTCTTGATCCAACGGTGCACCATTACTAAACCATATCTAATCGGACGACCACGATCGGAAGTTAAATGATGCTTCCTTTGAACGAAATCGCCAGGAGCTCAAAACGGCGTCGTCTAGCCCCCTCCCCTTTGCTTTCCACCCCCTCGATATATATAGTCCCACGCAAGTGTGCTCAGAAAATAGGATATTTACTTCCGATTTGAATCGTAGAATCGCAGATAGGTAATTTGATTACATCACCCGTCGGTGCTTGTTCCGTCTTCTCCTTCTCTGATCGTCTTCGTTCGTTCCATCATGCCAACCTTGATTCTGGTTTGTCAAAGTTAAAATAGGATTAGGGTTTCGGTTATGATATATCCCAACGCTGGTTTCGAACGTGGATAATTTTTAGTATTGGGCTGGGTTTTTCACATTACGCTGTTTGTGGGACGTTGAAAATAAATTATTGACATTTTACGGTAGTAGAATGTTGAATGTTGGAATGTAGCGGCTGCTTTGACGAGGGATTTTTTGTGTTAGATTTTGATCTGAAATCAAGTAACTTAACTTGAAATTATCAATCTCATGTGTGCTAATCGGAGTTGATGATCCATCGTGTCTTACTCTTGTAATTTAGTTTTTGTTTTATTTTTTCTGGGAAATCAGCCACCAGTGATAATGTTTCTTTCCTTCGAATTTCAGGATACCTTACGTTGGTTGGATGAACAGTGGAGTACCAGTTGGACCATGAGTTCGAGTATGTTGGCTGGAGAACGAAAGTATACATTCCTTTCATTGACAAGATTCTTGTTTTAATTTGGCGAAATTGAAACTCGCAAACTCGTAATTTGTTGTAAATATAATTCAAGATAGTTGTGCTCGGAAAACTTTGATACGGTGTCGTAACGTGATATTTATTACTCACGAGTGGGCTAACTCTTTTTGGACCGGCTACAATCATTATCATATTGACAACAACCAGTTAAACATGTTGGAATCCAGTTTTTTTATACGTCTTTACTGGACATTGGCATATTTCATAATGCTGGAATAAGAAATTGCCTTATGCTGAGTTGTCTGCGTAGATGGGCTACTGCAAGAAAGGGTGGCATGACTGTCTTGGGGAAAGTTACTGTTCCCAAACCGTTGAACCTACCAAGCCAGAGGTACTTGTTCCCAGGATTTTTTTCGTTGTGCATCCTCTCCCTCATTTATTGTAGTTTATGCTATCTTTCTTTTACTTCCAACAGTCATGAACTACTTGTGGATTTTCTTTCTGACTTTTAGTTATGAAATTAATTGAAGGTCCGAAAATCATGGGATGGATCCCAATGTTGCGATCGTTCCCAAGTGAGTGATGAATAGTTCATTTCTCTCTTATAATGCGCACATAATAATTCAATTAATGCTCCGAGTTTCGTTTCCACTGCTATGAACAATTAACTTGCTCTTTCATCGCCTATTCAGGGGTACACTTAGTTGGGGGAGCCGTGGTTCTTCCTCTAGTTTAGATGCTAAGAATTCATCAGTGCCATTAAATGCTGATGGAGGTGTGGTTTCACCAAGACACTGTCCTTCATCGGGCGGTGGAACTCGACCATCAACTGCTGGTAGTGATCTTAATCATGAACCTTCCGGCGCTTGGGGTTCAAATTCTAGACCTTCATCCGCTGCTGGAACATATCCATCGAATGAGTCAGCATTATCATCTCGTCCCAGAAGTGCAGAAAGCAGGCCTAATAGCTCGCAGTTATCAAGATTTGCTGAGCCTGTTGTAAGAAACTCATCAGCTTGGGGTCCTGATATCACGCCAGAAAGATTAGTAAGATTTAGCGTTTACCACTTTTAATAATACTTATAAATTTTCTTTCTTCATACTTGCATCAATGGTGGCAGTTTCATTATGATTTATGACTTATCTTTTCTATTACATGGTTTAAAGCCATGCATCTTGATTCTATGTTGAGCATGTAATTATGATAGCACCATGGCCTTTATTTGCTAATTAGAGTTAACTTGGCAGGGTGTAAAACAAAATGGGTTTTCTCTCAACTCCGGGGATTTTCCTACCCTTGGTGCTGACAGGGTGGATTCTACGAAAAATATTGAATATGAAGGTGACTGGCACTTTTATCATGATGTATTGAATTGCACTATACTAGACGTTCATTCCTAGTGTCAAGCACACATAGCATGTTGAATGCAGTGAGTCACCATCATCAAAACGC
Source organism: Craterostigma plantagineum (assembly GCA_027422505.1). Taxonomy (NCBI): domain Eukaryota; kingdom Viridiplantae; phylum Streptophyta; class Magnoliopsida; order Lamiales; family Linderniaceae; genus Craterostigma; species Craterostigma plantagineum. The sequence goes on along the minus strand of JAPQWV010000012.1, from coordinate 10,264,870 downwards.
GATGAGACCAATTGGGTATCTTTTATCTCTTTTTATTCACAAACTTTAGTATATGATACTGATTGTCCCTCAGTGGCGGTAAATTGAACACATGACGCATGTAGTGTATTTAGATGCTAATGCTTTTAAATAACTTCCTTTTCTTGTTCTTACACGTTGTTGTTGCCCGCCTCATGTCTATAAGTAACCGGCAACCTGATCTTCTCCAAGTCTTTTTATATATTGGTATATGGATATTTGGAGTACTGACCTTTGACCAGCATGTATCAATAGACCATAGCCGGCCTACCTCTGCTTCTGGAACATCTGTTCAGCCAGAAAAGGATCCCAAATCAGATACAGGTATGGCGTTGCATTTGTTTATTGCTAGGATCGTCTCAGTTGATGTGAGAAGATTTTTATCGTTTTTTTTCGATCCAGATATTCAACGCGGAAGTTTTGGATCTTGGAGAATGGAAGAATTGCAAGGTGCTCATGATAGCTTTCATCCCAACATGGATAAATGGAAGGTTGATCCTACACACTATCATCATGCTAATGTTCCCCCTCAGCACTTTGACGCATGGTATGGACCGCCCATGAATGTACCTGATGTTCCTTGGGATCAAGGCCATCCACGAGCTCCTCAGTTTAGGCCTCCTCTTGGGCCAAGCGGCTTTCCAATGGAACCATTTCCATATTATCGTCCCCAAATTCCACCACCGCATCTAGTTGGTGGTGCTCCACGGGGTCCTCCCCCGAAAAACGGAGATTCGTACTGGCCAAATGTTCATGATGCATATGCACGTCCCAATATGCCATACAGACCTGGTTTTTATCATGGGCCTCGTGGACCAAGGCCTTTCAACGGTTATTATGGACCGCCCATGGCCTACTGCAATGCTGAACAAGATATTCCATACATGGGTGTGGGAGCAGGCCACCACTCTGCTTATGATGTTTATCCACGACCAGGTGCTCCCAATCTTGGTAATTTACATGGTCGACCTAAGGGTCGGTCTGGGAATATGTCGACTGAAACTGGTCATTTGGAAGACTCTTACCGCGAAAAAAGGGTTCAACTGAGACATGAGCGTTGGGATCAGCAGATGGTTGGAGAAACTTGGGAGGAAAAATCAGAACCTGTTATGCTTAATCCTAGAAAAGATTACTTTCCACCCATGGGGATCAATGAAATGGGAGTTTCTGAGCGTACAAAAGAAGATGCCTTTTACAATAGGGGTGTACCTGGTGAAAACTTGGAGGGCGTTGCTGAGCATAGAACTCGCGCTGCAGAGAATACAAGACCCAACTCATTCAAAGTCTTGGGCAAGATGAAAACGGTTAAAGATGGTGGGAGCAATAAAACAGAGAAAGTGACATATTTTCCTACAGAGATGTCTCAAGTACATCGTGATGGGGTTACCGATTCGTCAGTTCCTGCTGGAACCAAAGATTCGGCTCTAACGAGTCGGGTTTCTGATGTCGGAGATGATGAGTCCCCCTTGGGGGGATAATATTAAAGAACAGAAGAATAGATCTCATGTTGAAGATCAGATGATTGATGATGAATGTATTAATGCTTTTGAATCTTTAGAAAAGGCTCCTATCTTTGGTGATGCTCCTGTTTCTTATGAATCGGTGCAGCCAGTTGGTGCTGCTCCTAGGTCTGATGAAAATCTAATTTATTTTCCGGCCATGTTTTCAATATTTGGATTGTGTTAAGTAACTGTCGAATTAATCTCTACAGGACATTGAGGCGTGATGGGCATGGTGGAGAAAGTTATCGTGGTAAAGGAAAATTCAATAGCCATGGCACCGATGGATGGCGAAGGAAAAGGTCCTCATGCTGTCTGTTCGCCTAGTATTACGTCTAGTACTGATTCTATTATGGCTATTAATCCATCTGGTCATAATGTTACTGTTGAGGTATTTGAGTCAAATACTCTAATATCTAAGAACGAAGGTGACATCAATGATTCACGTGATGAGTCGGTCATGGTCCAGGTGTGGTTTGTTACTGCAGTTATTGATTCTGTTTTTTGGTAATAATCTTTTTGTCTAACATTATTCCCAATCAATCAGCGTGTGGAGATGGGAGAACTAACGAAACGTGCCTTGCAACGGCAGAAGGAAGAGGAAGCAAGGGCAAGGGAGCAGAAGGCTAAGGCTCTTGCTAAATTGGAAGAATTGAATCGGCGAACACTAGCTGGACATCATAAGCCTGGGGATGCTCTTTCCATTACCCAGAATCAGGGAGAACAATCTGAATCAGAAACGATTGAGGACAAGATTTCAGAATCTAGCCAAAATATTGCATATCACTCTGATGCTACTCATGGGAAGAGAAATACGAATCGGCCCGTTGAATTTGTGGAAGACTCTCAAAAACTATCTTCGGTGATTCTTAAGACAGACCTGTCAGTGTCAGCATCAGAGGCATCAAAGGATCATATCCTTATAGGTACTATTGATATTACACTGCCCAAGGGTCCTCTTGGTGAAACTAGAGTAAAAGAGCATGCGCCCGATACTTCCAATGCTTTAATGCAGCCAACTGAGCCACAAAGAAAGAAAACTAGTCATAGTAAACACAGAAATAAAATGGATTTTGCCTCCACAAGAACATTGTCCCCGGCTAAGAATGAGAAAATTTTGGGCGAGAAAAAAGAGTCTGGGAGTTCTACGTCCAATTTTGATAGCTCTGTTCCAATGGGAATGCCCATTCGAAAAATATCTTCACCACCCAGCAAAGATTCGGTCAGCAGAGCAACCAACCATTGGAGGAATCAGCCGTCTCGCAAACTGCCCAAAGGCCCTCAAGCTAATAGATCAACGGAGAAGCACCACGGTAATGATACTGTCATGTGGGCTCCAGTGCGGACACATACCAACAAGGCGGAGGATGGTGTTGTAGCTGATAGAGTGTCTTATGAGGAATCAACAAATCGGACTAGGGTTGATGTTAAACCTGAAAATATGTTGGAGGGAAAGAGGGCCGATATGGAGAGATATGTTGCAAAAGCTGTTGTTAAGGCCGAAAATCCACATTCTACAGATGGTTTAGTTGCTGAGACTATGGAGTCAGATGGGGGAAGGTATAACAATCATAAAAAAGAGCATGAAGTGCCCAAGCAATGGATCACAGCTGACTCGTCATCGTATAAAAGGGGTGATGGGAATTTGATGGGGCCTAACAAGGATGTTGACCTATTCAAGGAGCAAAATGAATCAAGGAACGGTGAGAATCTTTCAAGAAACAGTGAAGAGGCCCGCACGTCTGGTGGGACCACAGCTGTGTCAAGCAAACATACCCTTGGAAAAGATCAGGGAATGGGCAGGAGAAAAACACAACTTCGTAGGGGTTCGAGGGCCATGGGTTATAATACTAGTTCAGAGAATATATCTACCATTGAGGTTGAAGGAGCGGTTGATGGTAATCGAACAGAAAGAACTATTTCTTCTTCAGTAGAGATTCAAGAAACAGCAGAGCGTTTCCATTCCCACTGGAAAGCCAAGCCTAACTTTGCCAGCAGAACGTCTGGGAGTGAGAAGGTTCCTCTTGAGGCCAAGGCAGATAAAGTTCCAAAACATGACAAGGAGATTGACAGAATGAGTAAAACGCAGCAAGTAGAAACGGTGCAACGCAAAACAGATGAACGATCTATTGATCCCAACAAAGAAAAGAAGCCATTAGATCAATCGAAATCAACTCCTTTCACGCCGAGTAGCCAAGATTCAACCGACGCTGGTGGTACAACAGACGATGGGCTCATGCACGGTGGTTCATCAGGATTTAACAAGCACAGAAGCCAAAACAGTCGTTCCTTTAGGGGGCGCGAGCTTAGGGCTCATAATCAGAGGCAAAATAATACTCATTATGAATACCAACCTGTCGATCCAAGCAGAAGCACTGAGCCAAGAAGGCATGAGAATCCACCAGCAGAAGGAGCGGAGAGTCTCGATCGTAAGTATCATCAGAATAGAGGCCAAAGCCACCCAAGGCATGGAGGCAACTACTACAGGCATCAGAGTCGTGTGGACACTGGTCATGACTGATTTGGTCAAGGTTGGTCCTTTGCCAAGAAAGCTTTTTTTTTTCCCCATGAAGATTCAGGAAAAAGCCATTCATACTATTCTCCATTCTTTACTTGATTAGTATGACTCCAAACTTTTTTCTTTTTCTTTTCGCAGGGGACTGAAAAATGGTACGGCGCCCGATGGATCGATCCCTTTAGCTAGTGTTTAACAGCTCTGTTTTTAATTTTGGTTCGGTGGATTGTCATTCTGATTATCGGCCCATTGCATTTTGAACCCTCTGGGGTTGATTAGAAAGAATGCATATTAGTATTGTGATTGTTGAACTCTTCCCCCCATTCTGGCTTATTTGAATATCATCGCGCATTGCATCTCTATTTTCATTGCTATTGCTAAAATATAACATTGCAATATGGACAATACATGATCATGGTTTTAGAGCATATGATCAACTATCCATGATTTTCGATGATTTGTCGAAAATTCGACGGCGTTTGGTTACTTTTCAAGTGGATAGGAAATAATAGGTTTGCAAAACATCTCAATATTTTTGTTAGTGCTGGTCTTGGCGAGTGTCTCAAAAATAGGCTTTTTCAGTTTTCATAAATTTATATAAATTTGCATATTTTAGTTGTTGGGCGCGGCCCATTTGTAAATGGGCTTTCACAAATATATGTTGATAAGCTTTGGTTCAAGAGGATTATCTAATGCCACGTATGTTATGTAATCTTAGACCTCTCATCTCATCGAAGCATTTCAAAGCACCAATAGCAAACCCTAGGAAACTGGAATCAAATCTCAAAATCCTCGATCCTATTTTGAAGTAATAATGTTACGACAGCTGAAGAACAGAGCGCTAATTTTCCAAGCTGTGCGATTGCCTGCCCAGCGGCGTTTGTACCACAAGAGAGTGGTGGACCATTACAACAATCCCAGGAATGTTGGGTCTTTCGACAAGGACGATCCGAACGTAGGCACTGGACTCGTCGGTGCGCCGGCGTGCGGCGATGTTATGAAGTTGCAGATTAGGGTCGACGATGAGAGTGGGAAGATTGTGGATGCTTGTTTCAAGACCTTTGGGTGTGGCTCTGCGATTGCCTCGTCCTCTGTTGGTACGTGACTGGGTTCGCCTGATTTGCAGCATTTTTTTGAATTGTTCTCTTTTTTCTTTTCTATCAGAAATTGTTTTGATTGCCTTTGCTGAAGTTTGATTTTTTCGATTTCGATTGCTGGATTGTCGTAGGGTAGAGGGGTGAGATAATTCTAGATTAGAGCTGCTGCTGTTGTCTATTAAAGAATTGCTTGGTGATTCTTTGAATTGTTTATGATCTTATGATGAAGATATGATCTTTTAATACTCGTTGCTTGGCCTTCATTTTCAGCAACTGAATGGGTCAAAGGGAAACAAATGGAGGAAGTCCTCTCTATCAAGAATACGTAAGCTGTTGTAATTCTTAGCACTCATTTGCTTAGCTACCCGTTTGATACAGTTTCTCCTTGAGGATTATCAAGTAAATCTGGAAATTCAATGCATCAACGTTTAGAATACCGAATAATCATCCATGGTTTTCGGTGCTGTGATGTTCACTAACCTCCTTTGCATTGCAGAGAGATCGCAAAACATCTTTCTCTTCCACCCGTGAAATTACATTGCAGCATGCTTGCCGAGGATGCAATTAAGGCTGCTGTGAGAGATTACGAGTCCAAGCGTGCAAAATCGAAAGAGACCGAAGATACTGCACATTTAGAGAAAGCTGCTGATGCTTAAATACACTTCTTGGGCTGTATCTCTCTCTATCTTGATAAATACTAACTAATCATCCCAAGACGTAAGATTTGATTTCCAAAAGCAATTTGATGTCTTATCTTATACTGTAATGGTGTTTCATCTTGCAAGATTTGTTTATATACGATTGGAGAAGTTCATCTTTTGCCCCATCTATAAACTGATCTGTTAAATTGCATACATACTACAAATGAATCCGTAATTCGAACACATAAAGAAAAGCAATGAGTTGGGTGAGGGGTTAAATGAATGAATTAACGAATGAAATCAGTTGGTTTATAGATTCTGCATTTTCTGTTAAACTGCTAGCAAAATCTCTGTAGTTCGACGAACATGACGCTGATGTCATCAGTCGAGCCCCTCGAAGCAGAAAGATCGACGAGCTTCTTACAAGCCAATAGTGGTTGAGGCTTATCCACGTTGATGCACAAACGACGCGCCATATCTACTGCTTCTTGGTTACTAACCTGCAAAAACAAACCAAGATCTTGTCTGAATATTGCCAACATATTTAAGGTTTGTTTCTGTCTAGTTTCGAGGATTCGTACCTTATCCCATAGCCCGTCAGAAGCAAGGAGAAGAAACTCATGGTCGTTTTCGAGCCTAAGTATTTTAGTCTCGGGCTCAGCAACGACCCATTGTTTAAGGTATTGATCTCCAATACTCCTCGAGACAGCCAAAGAACCTAAGACTCTCCAAACCCCATTTCGACACTCCACAAAACCGCCCTAAAACAGCATAGTCATCATCGTTATTAAAAATCACATTTTTATGCTTAAGAGTGTCGTGAGAATGTATACAATCTGCTCACCATATTCTCTACTCTAATCCTTTCGTCTTCCCTAGATGGGCGGTGATCAGAAGAGAGTGCTTCGGCGACCCCACTTCTGCTAGACACTGCACGACAATCGCCTGCGTTTGCAATTACGATATTGCCTTCCGTTATGAGGGCTGTGACGCAGCAAGTTCCTCCTCGGTGGTCCGTCTTCAAGAACTGTGAATCTGTGGTCAAGTAAGCGCCTTTTACGGTTAGTTCGATCTCTTCGTTGCTTTTGACGATGTTTTTTTCTTGGTTTTCGAGTGCTTTCATGATGTTCTTGTCCAAGTTTTGGGATGCGAATTCAGCTGCTTTTGGACCTCCATGGCCGTCGTATATGCCAAAGATCGCCTGAAAATCCTGAAAATGAAGTAAATGAAAGAATTATTACCACCAAAAAAAAACCCTTTTAATGAAAGTCTATGTACTTTTATTACCTTGTTCGAATCCCCGTGAAACCCTACAACGGCTGAATACCTATCTTCGATCAAATCCCTTCTCCTCCCTTTCTTACAGCACACGGCGTACCCATCTCCCTCCACCGCCACCTCCTCTTCTTCCTCGGCGACCGCCGCCGTCGTCTTATCCTGGACGACCGCCGCCGGAATAACGAGCCTCGGCGGCCTTTTCTTCCTCTTCAGCGACGGATCTGGCGACGGCGCGTTGCGCGATGACAGAGATAAGGCGAGCCCACTGGCATATGCAGCCGAAAAAGCGTCGGAGAAGACGGTGGCGTTTTCGGCGACGATATAGAGGTTGAAGACGACGGCGAAAACACCGGCGAGCTTGAGATCGCAGCAGCGACTTTGCAGCTAGACATTGGTTCTTTGATTCTGGACTACTTACTTTCTCTGATTGATTTGATTTGAACAGAAGAAAGAGAAGCGGCGAGTGTTGTAATTATGGTTCTGAAGTATAACGTTCGAATTGTCAGAAGGCTCTCTTTTGTTTAATACTAATACTACATATATAGTATGAGATGTTTCCAAGTATGTACTTATGTAGTGTTTTTCTAGCTGTTGGTGAATTTTCAGTCAAATCCGTGTGTCAAATGTCAATGAACGTGTTAAATTATTTCTACGTCTTTTTTCCTTACAATATAATATATTCTTTACACGTACCATTTCTTTTATAAACTACTTGAAGCGGGGCCCATTTATTTTTTACCTACGTTTCTATCCCATGACACAGCACAATTTTCACAGAGTTGATGTTTTTTATTTATTTATATTTTATTTATAAAAACATAATTTTTTGTTTAAAGTATTTGATATTCTTATTATAATAAAAGTAAAAGTAATTTCATGTTTTTTTATTGATATTTTCCTTTTAATTTAATTACATTATATTAAACAATATGCCAATATTTATGAGTATTAAATAAGAATTTGATTTTTAGTGTTGGAGTAATGGGTAGGTATAAAAATTAGATTAAAAAATAGAGTTTATGGATTGAAGTATAATCACTGTAGCAACTGTAGACTTATGTAAAATTAACTACGCCGTGAGTTAAAAATGCTCTAAATAACCCAATTTTGGACCATAGTTGTTTTCTCAAAGTGAGAAAAAGAACAAGTTTTGCATAGAAACAATTCTCTCTTACAATATTATCAACAGTGAAGCATTACACAGTTTTGTGCCTCGTAAGAAGAATCACACAACAATTAACTGCGACTGTTCTTTTCCTCAATGCCAGACTTGGAAAACCTTAGCCTGAGAACTTGAAGAACGTCTTCGATCTTCACGCCTTTCTGAGCAAGCAATACCATCGAATGGTAAAGAACATCGGCCATTTCTGAAGCAGTCCTCGACTGATCCTCGTTTTCTTCCATTGTTCGGCATAATTCGTCAGCCTCCTCTCTGCATTCGAGAAGTGTCCTAACATTCAAACTAGTTCGACGAACTAACATGGGATGTTCGTTTGTAAGGCAAATCAGACCTGATCTTTGAGCACAGTAGCTTTTGATCGAGCAACAAGCGCTTTGTCCAAGAAGGTTTGCCCTCGGCCTTGTCTGATACTATTTCTTCTTTTCTTTTCAGAATTGTAGACTCCAATGAGTACAGAGTTGTTTCGGCAAGTTTGATATCATCCACCTGGAGATCAATCATAGGTCAACATCATTGGCAAAGTCCGATAAAATAATGGAATTATTACCTTGGAGTCGTTTATGACATCATCGATAGATGTGTAGTAGCAAGTCTCAGCTCCAGTGTGACAAGTCGGCCCATCAGGCTTCCCCAAATATATGATCTGTGAGGTAAACCGTACGATAGATCTTTAAATGAAAAAGAAAAAAAAAACATCATTTTTAATCCCTAAAGTTATCATCTCACTTACAGAATCACGGTCGCAATCTAGAAATATGTCGCAAATGTTTATGAAGTTCATAGAGGTTTCCCCTTTTGTCCACAGAGTCGACCTTGACCTGCTATAGAAAGTTGCCTTTCTTGAGGAAATGGTCTTCGAAAGGGCTTCTTTGTTGACAAATCCTTGCATGAGTATAGCCCCCGTATCTACGTTTTGAGCTATTGCCACTGCCAAGCCCTTTTCGTCCCACTTGACACTATCCAACAATGAATCAACCTATGGATTAATCTAGTTAGACGGTAATGGAAACAAATGCAGCATGGAATTCTTGCGAGGAAACAAGAAAGCATATTTAGAACACAACGAAGGTGATGGTACTATTATGATACCTTGGCTTGTATGCGAAAAGGCGGATCTGAAGTTTTAAGACAAGCATGCATAGGAGAAAACTTGCTGACACCCCCAGTTGATGATGCCAAAAGATGGCAATTCGTACGAATCTTGGGGAGGTAACAGTTAGTGTAGGGAACTGCCATTGGTTTCAAAATTACCTGCAATGGAACGAAGATGAGAAGTTCATCAGCAATTTCAGCACGTGGATATCTTACATAAATTCAACAAAGATTACTCACTGCAAAGAGTTTATGTCTTGAGCTTCATGTTCTTACTGAAGTATGTAACATCAACAACTTAAGACAAAGAACATATGAAAAGATAGGACAGCACTCAGCCGCACAAGATTCCATAGGACTGGAGTTAGTGTCGGACCCTCAATTCTTGTAATTTAGTTCGACATAAACTTAAATCAAAGCAACTAGAAAGCTAGCAACTTCACAGCCACAAAGCCATTAAACCCCTCGATTCATTTTTTTTTTACTTGTACTCAATAAAACCAGCAAATGCAGCAGAGATTGACAAGCAGCTCAGCTCAATCAAGATTAAAACCAGCAAATGCAGCACAGATTGACAAGCAGCTCAGCTCAATCAAGATCAAAAAACAGACAAAGTTTTCGCAAGCTAGTCAATCCTCAAACAATAAGAGATTGAATGTTCGACGAAAAGAATTCACCAACCGAAGAAATGTAGCTCTTATGTTGAAAGTAATTGATGGCCCACTGTCCCTCTTTGGTGTGCAAACATCCGAAATTTAGGGTTTTGCTATTGTCGCCTGAAGAAACGGAAAGCAAGAAATTATAAAGAAATCATAAATTGAACACATTGACCCAACAAAAGGTTCATTAATATGACATTGGGCCAAATTTTAAAGCCCATTCTTAATGGGCCAAGTTCTATCGATCCATCAACACTTTTCTCATCATTAATAGAAATTATTACTCCCTCCGTCCCATAAGTTTATGGACATTTGGGTATTGGCACGAGAATTAAGAAACTGAATATTTTAATAATATAGTGTGTTGGAAAGGTAAAAAAGTGTATGTTTTGGCACGTCTTTTGATGATATTTAATATATTATATTGATTGTTTGTGGTAGTTTTTTGCTATAAAAGGAAATGTCCAAAATGGTTTGGGACGCCCGATATAGTAAAATGTCCAAAACGGTTTGGGACGGAGGTAGTATTAGTTAAGTTATTACTAACCTCCGTCCCAAACGATTTTGGACATTCGGGGTATGGCACGATTTTTAATAAATTGAATATTTTAATAATATAGTACAATTAAAAGGTGAAAAAGTGTATATTTTGACACGTCTTTTAAGAATATTTAATAGACTTATATTGATTGTTTGTGGTAGTTTTTTTTGCTATAAAAGACCAAAACGGTTTGGGACGCCCGATATAGTAAAATGTCCAAAACGTTTGGGACGGAGGTAGTATTATATTATTATTATTATTATCATGAACATTTCTTTCTCCCAAAGCAAAGGCAAAATACGAGATTCGTTACATAAATGGAATTCGGGTAATTACCACATCCAAGTTAAATACGTTACAACACCACAATAAATAAATATAAGATAAGTCCCAAAGCCGACATAATAAAAAGAGCCTGGGACGAGACGACATCGTATCATATCACACGATATGCATTGCTAGTTGAGTTGCTTACGGCCCAAGAGATTAACATTATTACAACTAACAATTGTCATTTATTAGCATTCAATTCAAGTTGAGCCTTGAGAAAAAGCCAGCTTTTATCCTACTATTCAAAACAAATATGTCTTCTTTTAACACCTTTCGCAAGTAAAGAATATAATGTCAAAAGGGTATAGCCGTCATTTGAGTTGGCTTATACATCTACACGCAAATAGAATTAGATTTAGTTCTTGACCCAAATTGAAAGGCAGTTTCTCTGACCACCTTAAACTATAAAAATACCATCAAACTCCATTGAAAACAGTCTGCTCCTCTTTCTCTCTCTCCATAAACACCGCCCACCAAAAGAAGAGGCATCTTCTCAAAGGGGGAAAAAGGAAAACTAAAGGCGGTGTTTATCCATCATTCTTCATGGTTCTTTATTTAGACCAAGAAAATCTTGAGCTGATTCTTGTGAGCAGCTTATCTATCTATCTTTGAATGTTTTCTTACACCGTCTTTTTCGTTTACGAGTTTATTATTGGTTGAGCTTGAGCAAGATGAGCTTTTGAGCTGTGGTGGTGTTATTTCTTCTTCTTAGTCTTTATCAGCTTTAGGTATCTGAGTCTTTGAACATACGCATCTTTGCTTTCTTTCTCTCTGATTATTGTTCTTCATCTTCGTCCCTTTTCGATTTGCAGAAGTTGTCATTATTCATTAGGTTTTTGAAGGGTTGTTTCAGTCTTGAATAACGTCGATGTTGATGTTCGCAAAAGTTTGACCTTCCTTTACAGTCAAGAAAATCTCAGTTTCTTCCTCCCCAAGAAGCTTCTAACTCTTACCCCCCCAAAAAAGTCAAAAAGTTCAATTACATGGAGAGCAAGCAACAGCTTGGTCAAACCTTGTCCGTGGATCCCATGGAACTGAAGCAAACCCTATTCGACGATCAAACTTCAGCTTCTTCTTCTGCTGCAGACGTCGACGACGGCGACTCACCTTATCCGTCGGATTGCGAGAGCGGAATTTCAGGCTCAGAAAATCACGGCCGTCAAAATCCTCTCCCAGCTACAACCAACGGCTTGATCGGAGTCGGCCAAGGCGAAAGGATCCACCAAGCCATCGAAAGGAGTTTCGTTTCGAGCCTAAGTTCTTGTGGGCTCAACGCTAGGGTGGAGAGCATTCACAGAAATGACCTTTCTATCGCAATGAGGCGCGCAAAGTTTCAATCTTTTTGCCTCTATTCGAAGGCCACTGAAGAAGCATGCGGAGGAAGCGCAAATTTGAAGTACGCTTGGTATGGAGGTTCCAAGGAAGAGATCAATGCCGTTCTTTCTCATGGCTTTGGCCTTCCTCTAAATGCTGGGGCGTACGGACAAGGTCTTCACCTGTCCCCAGCTGATCATCCAATGGAAAGGTAATAATATTTTAGTTGTTGCCCTCTTTTCTTTTGTAGCATTGCTCAAACGAAATCATTGATTCATCGTTATTACAGCGTCCAATCAGCGGTTGGCGATGGAAACGGTCTGAAGCACTTGCTGCTTTGTCGTGTAATAATGGGGCGAATGGAGCCCTTGTCTCCCGATTCGAGACAGTCTAACCCCAGCAGTGAAGAATTTGACTCGGGTGTTGATAATTTGGCGCATCCTAGGAAGTACGTTGTGTGGACTTCGAGGATGAACACTCATGTATGGCCTGAGTTTGTTGTCAGCTTTAGGGGCTTCTTCCCCCGACCGCAAAGGCGAGTTCTTTTTTCCCCTTACAATCTTTGCGTTGTTTTTTCATGTAAAAGCTGAGTTATTATTACAAATCGTATATCTATGCAGAGTTCCAGCGCGTGCCGGCGCAGATTCTTCCTCGTTCCGATTGGATGCCTTTCCCCAATCTCATCAAAGTGCTATCCAAGTTCTTACCAGCCGATGCGATAGAGCTGATCAGCAAGCGTCACACCGACTTCAAGGTAAGTGAATCAAAGTCAGAATCTTAACGAGTTCGTTATTTCATTTTAACTTTGTCCGTTACCGTTGATTAGAGTTCGTTTTTCTTTTCGTCTTTTGACGCTGTGTTCTGTTTTATTACCAGAAAAGGAAGATTTCGAGGAATGAGATGATTGGGCTTGTGAGGAACATAGCTGGAGATAACTTGCTGTCAGCAATTATCAAAGCTTACAAAGGAAAGGTGAGACTTTCGCTATCTCCGTTGCCTTCCTTATCCTTAACAAAATTAACGCAATTATTTCGTTTTCGCAGATCGGTGCGTGTCCGAAGAATAGCGGCTTCAAAGCAGCTCGCAAGAACTGCGCGGATAAAAGCGAGTGATAACTGCTCTCTTTGGCAATACTCATAGAATACAGATGAATGGCATTTCATCACCTGATAATTGTCTGTAACATCTTCCCTTGTTTCTTTGTGTTTTTTCTGAGCTTAGAACTCCACTAGTGCTAGCAGTTGATCAGAAACAAATTGTCCTTAACTTCCATTGCATACACAATTTGACTTTTTTTTTTAGAAGGTTTAGGGTCTGTATGGTTTAAAGAATTTGGCGAGGAAAAGAAAAGGAGATGGAAAAGAAAGTTAGTTTTTTGTGTTTGGTTGGTTAAGAAAATAGATGATGAAAATAAAAGAAAACTTAAACTAACTTTGAAGCTAAAACCATGGAAAATCAATTTCCTCACCAAATGGTGGGGAAAAGGAAAGAAAAAATAATGAAATCATTTTCTCTCTCACCGAATTCCTCGATCCAAGCACGGCCTTAGTATCTTTTCAATGGTTTAGATGGAATTATCAAACTAAAGAGACGAACAAATTTTCCAGAAAGAAAATCCATTACTACTTTATTCAAATGATAGGACTCAAAGAATTGTTTGGTACAAATGATAGGACTCAAAAGAATTGTTAGGTACAGAAACTATTGACCGCCTTATTACAACTCTTCCATAACTTCAATTTGAACATAAATAGCTTCAGCAAAAAAGATTAGCAGAAGATGCGCTGTGTATAAATAATGGTATCACAAATTGATTGAAAATCAATCGTTTCTCTCTTCATCTAAAGGCAACAGTGAGTAGCTCGTCCCACATCGTAATCTTTTCTCGAACCTTACCTTTTGAATCTCCGAGCCTTTTCTCTTCCTCGTCGATCTTCTCCCACGACTCAAAGGGTACGTATCTGACGTTTCTTTCGTCTAGTAATTGAAGCAACCCTTCTTTGCCGGGCTTTTCTGGGGTAGAACTTAGTATCCCTTTATCGATATCTTCTGATATGCATGCAACCTTAAAAGAGAACGAGTGTGTGTGATTTGAATGTAATGAATACAACGTAAACAAACCTTTTAGATGCTGGTTTCTGTATAGAGGGCTTACAGTTTCTTCTGCACAGTAGAGATTCGTTGCGATAATCCCAGTGGGACCCCTCTTCAGCCATCCGCAGACGTATAATCCTTTTTCGTATTGGTCGTGATCTTGAGACATAACACGACCTCCAATATTTGGAACGATGCCTATGGAAGAGAATGAAATATTGAATTGATATTAGCATGTCTTTCATTAGAAGAAACGATGGAAACGATAAACTAATCTCGAATTTAAGCATGGAAATGTACTTTTGCTTACAACCTTTGTAGTCGTCGAAGGGCAAACCATCAACTGCAACTGATTTATAACCAATGCTCTTCATTAATAGCCTGCAAGGACAAGTTTTCAACTTATTACCATCCAAAGGCTTGACTTGACATTTCAGTTCAACTTACTCTGGTGAAATGGAAGTCGAATAGAAAGAATTGCAATTTATTACGGTTTTAATACAAAGGGTTCAAACCGTTTTTTTTCTCTAAATTATAGAAATAAAGACTTGCCCGGATGTTATGTCCTCATACAATCCCGTACCAACCGCGATTTGCTTTCCCGATTCACCGTCTTCTACGAGAAAACGAAAATAATAAAAACCGAGCAAGAAAGTCAACTGTGAGATTCTACAGGGAAAAAAAAAAGGTAAATTTTACCTTGTTTTATTGCCTTCTATTCGAAAGTTTTACACAAAGAATTAGCTTAAGAGTTTTGAATTCGTTAGTTAGGTGAGAATTACCTTTAAGGGAAGTCTTCTCAAGGCGAACGCCGCCAAGACGAGATTTTCCATCGCCTGACTCGAGAAACTTCTCAGGCCTGTGGAAGAATACAAAGTGAAGTTCCCTTTGACCTTCAAAACGAATGTTTCCTGAAGAAGAAGCAGCTGCTGCTTTAGAGAGTAGCTCGTGAATTCGCCTTCTGATTCTGCTATTCTTCATTTCTATCTTCCCACAAGCAAAAACGTAAAGATAAACATGAACATTGCTGCAATATAGTGATAAAAAGAAAAAAAGAAAAAAAGCAACCATGATCTTGAAATGGTTACCTCATCAGCTGGTGTAGTGATTAGATCAGCTTGTTGGATATTAATGGCCAAATTCTTGACCCCTGTAACCAGTTCATAAATTACAGTGAAATATCTTAAAATGTAGAAAAATCAACTTCAGATTCATAAATTAGGTGAACTTTGCAAAGAACTTCAGACAAGTATATACGGAGGAATTATTACCAAGAAGTTCTCTTAATTCTTTCACGGTACAAGCTGCTTGTACTGGTCCACGCCTTCCCACTAGATAAACCTTCCTAAAATTATATAATGGGCCGAGTTTTTACGCACGAGATTATATTCCTCAAATTTTCTCGAAAAATGGAAAATCAGGAAAAAAAGAAGGGGACCTTATAGAGCTCTCTTCCAAAGCAGCTAAGGCATGAGATGCAATATCTGTTTTGGCCAATTCTGATGTTGAACGTAAGAGGATTCGAGCAACATCAAGGGCAACATTACCCTTATAATTATAAAGTATTACAGATTAGTAATAATTCTTGAGCTCGAAGGCAAATACTTTGGTGTATTTTTTTATCAATCATAGATCATCGAAGAGGAATACATCACTTCATTCGCTTAGCTGAGGAATCATATCTATTACCTGCCCGAGAATAACGGCGGTGTCCGAGCTTTTCAGATCGGGATTAAGGTTGCTATAATCGGGATGCCCATTATACCACCAAACTAACTCCCTCGCTGCATATATACCAGGCAAATCCTAAAAAACGGTAAGAAAAATTAGAAATATTTTGCTCAAATTAGCACAATCAATGTAAGAAACAAAAATATAATAAGTACGATTGGTACAAACCTCCCCGGGAATTCCAAGAGATCGGTCACTTTCAGAACCGTAAGCGAGCACCACCTGCCCATAGGATAGGTTACTTCTCAAAGGGAAAACAGAAAACAAGGGGCTATTTAAATTGGAAGTATATGCTTTTTTTAATGGAGTCGTATTATAATAGTCTTACCGCGCTATACAACTGACGTAGCTCAGACAAGCTTATGGATGATCCAAGGGAAACATTACCCAAGAAGGAACAGCGCTCGTTTTTGGCAACTCGAGTAAACTGATTGATCACTATCTGCAGCAACGTTTTTGGAAAAACCAGTCGATATGATAATAATGATAATGATGAAAGATGAAGGCCAGGCTGATATGTTAATCGAGATAAATACATAACATTCTACGAAGACGTTAGTTTTAGCAGACCATTCTTGGGATCAAACACGTTCAATTATGTAGTGTAGCAGCAATGTGAACTCGTGAATCAGAGTAAACATGAAGCTTCACAAGCACATTTCTTACATCGATTTATCAAGCAATTAAGAAATAATCTAACCTTAGTCTCAGGATGATCAGGTGCAACGCCAGACCTAACCAAGCCAAAGGGCGTTGGGAGTCGATCGATTATATCAACTTCGACTCCTTGATGCGTCTTCAAGATCTATAAATAGTCAGGAAAACAATTTCCATTAAAAAAATAGAAAGCAAGTGAGAAAAAGATACGAAGAAGCCAAATAATACTCAAAACTAAGCTAAAATTGGAACTTTACGAAGAATCAAAATAGTAAGAATAATCTCTAATTCAATATCTTCGTATACCTTCTCAGCTGTGTAGAATCCAGCAGGTCCGCTGCCAACAACACATACTCGTAAAGGAGCTGAGGAAAGTGTGCTAAAGCTCCTCGAAATCCACCTTAATTTTCCGAAATAAGCCATTGCTCGCATGAGTCAAGCACTCGCAATAACAAATTCGGGTTTCTCTTCTCTGTGAACATTCTTTCTGGGTTGAACAAAACATAGTCAAGGTTTTGAAAAGTCATTTTTGGGCTTCAATATTCAAATACAATCAACTGGGCATAGCCCAATTACATTTATTTTCTGTTCTTTTACACTGCGTTTAGTTTCGTGGATTAGGTAAGATAGGAACAAGTTATCCAATATAATACCGTTCACTGTAAATAAAAGCAAAGTATTAAAGCCTGCAATAAATAGATGGCCAACTATTATTATCACAGGAGCCCGGTGTAATTCGTCCAATGGGCTGGAGCAAGATAATTAATCCAACCACTAAACGGACGAAAAGACAGAAAATATTCTTATTCCACTAAATGATAAAATCGTCATATTTCATGTGATTTATATGATAAAAATAAATAAACAATACTAATTTATTCATTATTTCATGACGATTAAAATGATATTCATATCTTATATTTTTCGATGTTCATAAGAATAAGTTTTTTTTGTAAATTATGTATTGATGAAACCAAGGTTATTTTCGGAATTTTGCAAATAGTATTAAAATTAACTCAACCTATATGTTGGAAAGTGAACACATGACTTGGATAACCGATATGATTAATAATCCAAAGAAAATTTATCTACTATTTTCCAATCTTGGAAAGCATTAAATGATAGCTTGTCATATCGTCAGATAAATAAAAAAATATACATGTTCTAATGAACGTTAAACATAGGGATCATAATTGAATAAAAGTAAATTGTATTGGTGGTTAAAATTAATGTATAATAGGACTAAAAAATTAAATTTATAAATTCCAGGGGCCAAAATTAATAAAAATGAAATATTGAGCTCATAATTTAATTAAAGAATAAAAATCTAAAAGGGGTTGGGATAGAGAATCAAACCCAGCCCAATAAGAAATTTTAGTCCAAATCATTTTACCACTAGACCAACCTCTATTTCGTATTTTATGCGTTTGGTTATATTTATATATATTGATCATTTCTTTCTTTTTTTTAATTAAAACTTTGACCGGACCAGAACCGAATCGGAATTCCGACCGGTTCACCGGTTTCCGACCGGAACCGGCCGGTCCAGTCCGGTCATGAAAACCCCGATCAAAAGACACACAACGGACAAATACAACAAGCACAACTCAACTACGCGATGGATGGTAGTAGTTGGGAGGAGGCCGTGATGGCGATGGTGGTGGAAGATAGAAAGTACTAGAGGCGGCGGCTGCTTTCTTGCTTGCTAGGGTTTCTGAGGTTTTCTTGGTTTCCAAGTTCTATCACATTTATTTTTGTTATCTAATGGATCATTTATTATTTACCCAGTTTCATGTTTATTGGCGTTCCAGTGTGAATTCTTTGCGCTGCTTTGTCCTTGCTTTCTTTATAAAAACTTTATTCTCTCGGAAAAAAAAATGTGATTTTTTTATGTATGAAGTCATCTGAGCCATGTGATTGTTTGGGAAGTCCCACTCACTACATTACAGTGCCAAGGAAAGGGTTTCCTACCATAAACGACTCCCATCTCGTCACAGAATTCGACCGTAGTAATAACAGCAACACAAATGTCTGCTAATCAACTTCCTCGTGATGAAACAAAAGCGGAGGAGAGGATACGGAATATTTTACCGTTACCTTATTAGAGGCAAACCCTAGCTTAATGTAATGACTGAGTTTCTTTCAAATGCACCCCACAAACAAAGGAACTAACTAACTAGCAATACCAATGTTGTCACTTCGAACTTCTAAGCTCTTTTCTCTACATAAGAACCAGAAAGCCCAGAGGTCCCAAGTATGGTAACCTGAGTAAAGATTTGTGAGAAGGAAAAAACATTACAGTCATCACCATATATTATTGAAAACCATGCCACAAATGGTATGCTTTTGTGTCTACCTTTTTTTCGTGGAAGCGTTTGTTATAATAAAAACCGTTAATTGAAATACACACAAAAAAAAATGGTACCTTCCCCCAGTCAGAGCTAAGGCCACCACACCTCATCTTCAGGTATATCATCTTCGAACCCAACTCTGTCTCCACTTTCTTCTTCAAGTAGATCTCCTCAGGCCCAAATGCATCCAAATATGCATTGTATCTGTCGAAGATTGTCTTCATAGCCTTCACGTGAACTTTTGGAAGTGGTTTTACATCCTTAAAAAAAACAAATCTGAAAATCTTGAGAAATAGAAAAACAGACAAACTCGTAATAATTCCAAAGTTGTGTCACACTACCTCCCCGCTCATCCCAACGAGATCGTCCATTTCCATCTTCAAAGACATGATAATGTCGCCGAACTCCTCGACTGCCTCTGCTGCCCTGAACACATTCTTCAGAACTTCTTGGGCGTTTTTGTCCTCAGCTTTTTTGGATAATGAGTTCTTTACATCTTCGACGACCGCAGGAGGCAGCTCATCCCAGTTTGTGGCCATCAAGTCCATGAACGCACGTTTGATCTCTTGGTCCTTTATTTCAGCCATATGAGAGACATCCTCGCTGAAATAACGTGCACCGCCGAGGTGCATTGGAGCACGTTATGTTATAAATGCTAGTGAAATATAGATGAATCGAGTTAAAGAACATAAATACGACGATTGCTCAAATGACCAAATAATTAAGCATTATTTCAGAGGCGGATCATACCGCTTTTTCACTGCATCATCAGTCAGACAAAAAGTAAAGAAGATGCATTATTACAGCAGGCATGCACATGCACGCAAGGAGTTAAGCACTTCATTGACCAGAATACGTTTAGAGAATTTCCTACGACTTTTGATATGCATATTGATGCAGCATTGCTGATTAAATGGTGCTCAATTAGATGCTGAAAACGTATCACTTCACTATTTAATAACAATATATGTTAATCCCATTTTCCAAGAAAAATCCCAAACCTAAACCAGTCCGACTTCATCATCCACAATAGGACGGGTATACTGCTATTTAGCACACAGAGTACAAAACGCCCATACGATTCAACACCACAGAGTTTTACTTTATCAAATTTAAAGGCACACGATCTATAAACCTTCGCAGAAAGTTAGAGATTCGATATCTAAGCTCATAGCACGAAAGCAAAACGAAAGTCAAGTACTTCGGTTGGGAGAGAGCGCGGGAAACGATCGCGAATCGAAATGGAGGCGGCGGACTTGGTGACTGACTGCCGCGGCTGCCGATGAGGAGAGATTGCGAGATCCTCGATGAATTGATCGATAGAGCGATCTCATCAGCGTCAACTTCGCCATTCTGTACGTCGTTTCTTCTTCGGCAAAACCTGAGAGGTAATAGAGCCGATCACTGCTTTGGTCCGAGGATTTATTCTGCAGTACTCTAATGAGTAATGACGCCTTTACTTTCTCTGTCCTATCTAAATTTGCTACATAATGTATAAATCATTTAGTAGATATTAAATAACAAAAACTAAAAACAGAAGGATAAATGCAAAGTATTGGGTAATTTCTTATTTTTCATTTTATGTTAATTATTAATTTGAGAAACAATTTATTTGGTTAATAGATACACCACACCAAAAAGCAATTTTTAATAAGAGTGCCTATTGAGCAATCTGAATGTGCATAATTTTCACTCTCTGTATTTTTATGATAAAACAGTATATTAGTGGTCCCGAGACTAACTAATCATTATTATGATAAAAAAAAAAATAGCAATAACACACGAGCAGGTCTGTCTCTATACAACAACATTTCTCTTGTAGTTCAAAAAATGTTATATAAGAGCATAAGAAAAGGGACAAAAAAGTATAGTGTTCTATAACCAGTGAAAGAAATGTAACCAACAAATCAAAAACTTTTCTTGCTGATAGCAACAAGATCAACAGTAGACTCGTGTTCCAACTCTTTCAGATATCTAACGTAAGCAGAATCATAAGCAGCAGCCTTTTGAAGGTACTTCATCGCCTCATCCTTGCGACCCATGTTCACCAACACACTATAAAATCCAATATAAACCAAAACTTTGCTATACTAAGAAGTTCCAATCAATATACTTGCAATAATAACTAAAAGTATCATCGTTTTTTAATACTATCTATTGCCAACAAACCTTGAAAGAACGAGTAAAAGATCGTAGTAGTGAGCCTTGGCCTTCGGGTCATGAGGCTCTTCTAAACGAGCGATTCGTTCGAGGTGAACAAGGCCTTCACCAAGTTTTTCCTGCACATTTTCCCCCCAAAAGAATAATCGAAGTTTTTCATTTGAAAGCAATATAAATATACGGCCATTTTATGAAAAAGGTTCATTTGTTTTGTACTCACTCGGCGAACGTTGGCAATGCCAGCCCAAAGAGACGATAGTATCAGTAAATCAACTTGTTCGGGCTCTAGTGGCTGATCAATAGCAGTAAGCTGGGCGACGTAAGAAAGATGTATTTCAGTCAGTTTGGCTAAGAGAAAACTCTATCCAAGAAAATGTCTCCAAGTTATATTGAGAACAAAACCTTTGAAACAGCGCTCTCTAAAAGCTCGGTGGCATCTTCTAACTTCTGTTGCTGTAACAATACTTGGCCCGTCGTAAGCAAAGCTCTGGGATGCGATGGATCCTTTTGCAGAGCAATTCTACAGTACAGTAATTGGCAGGAATATGAGGGGAAAGTTAACAATATCGCAAAAAAGAAATATATTCGTTATATAAACTACAAATGCAAATAAGCTTCCCAAGGCATCATATATCCACATATCTGTATGCTACCATATTCTAACAAGTCTAGCATGATGACTATTTTCACCTCAGTAGATTTGTTGCAGTTTCTGTGCGTCCATCGCTTAAGGCTTTGATAGACAACTGTAGAAACAATTGCAGATAGATTAGAACCCATCATTTTGTCAAGGGGTGTTGCAAATCAAGCTTACTCACAGAAACCAAATCTCCAGTTGGTAGGCTTCGAGCGGAGATACGCTTATTCTTTGTAGATATAATAACGTCTGCTATCCCTTTCCCGCCACTTTCTTGGGTTTCAAAATGGACATTCTTAGTAGAAAGCCCTAAATAGTCGAGTACAGTGGGATTGCTAAGACATATTTGCTGAAATTCAAGTGGGTGGAAAAAAAAGGAACACATTAGAAGCCTTGAAAGACGTATGGGCTCCGAGGTAGGGAAGTGTTAGTCATTTACTTTAAAAAATGAACAATACTAGTGCTAGCTAACCTGTACCAGGGTCAACGAACTATTTGTAAGCCAGTACACCAAGCTTCCCTGAAAGAATTTTACGTAGGAAGTGATTCACAGAAATAACTACAATTTTGAATAAACGATACAAACCACAACTAGACAATGATTGATGATAATACTCAAACGATACCAGAGGAACATTGAAAGTAGCAAACAAAATAGGCAGTGTCAGAAGGTGCAAATAGAGCTTGTACCCCTGGAAAGCAACAAAAGAACCACACTTAACACAGGGATCTGTAAGAAAATATACTTTCAGCTATATGATGAGAGAACTACGATAAAATCGAATGCACTCGGCTTTAGTGGAGCAGCAATTGTCAAAGTTCAGTAAAAACTCACCTTTGCTACTAGTCCCAAGGAGCCAGGGGAATTTTCTAGTGAGGACTTGAACGACAACTGTGAAATGCAGAAACAAAACATCAAAATCACAAATTTATTCTACTAAAACTAGATCAACTATTTGGTTTCGAGTGGTTTACATAGTCAAGAACTAAGAAGTTAAACCTTAAAAGGAAAAAGAAAGCAAGTGGCCACAGTTACTGTAAACAAACTAAAAACATCAGAAGGATGGGAGCAATGCTAAATAACAGGGTCCTTATACCTGGACATTAACGTAATGCAATCCGGCAATAAAAAGAGGAAATATAGGCCCTAATAAACCATGTGGATATATGGTCAAGTCTGGGAACCATAAAGCTCCCCCCTGGAAAAATGTTGCAGGAACCATTATTTTACTTGCAAAAAATGGGGTTAATACTAAGAAAGACAATGACCTTAAGTTAACAATATTGCATCATGTATCATACTTGTAGCATCGTAAAGTTTCACATAAACTGCTAAATCTGAAAATCACAGTGAGACTAGCAAACTTAGCCTGCTTTTAACGTTATAAAAAGCGCCAGAAAAAACGTTATGCAATAGCATGTAGAATAAACGAAATCTCACAGAATCAAAACCAGGGTGATGCTCCAATGACATTGTCCTGACAGTCAATACACAAAGAAAAAAGCAGGGGACCTGCGAAATTACCACAACACCCACCGATTAACAAATAACAATGAAGATCCACATCTTATACTTACATATATGTATATATATAGATAGATAGATATCAATAATAAATAGAATTTTATAATTGAGGCTAGTATGAAACTGGCAAGCATTTAAACCACCAGAAATGTCTTTATAGATGCAGGTACTCGAGCGTGTCTTCAGTAAGCATGCCGTTACTTTCTTTGCTCTATGAAAATCATAACTACTCTCTTTTCTCGGCATATAAAATAAAAATATCTTATAATAGAATTCCCGTAGATTTTGTTGCACATAAAATGTTTGCCTTTGAGTAGCTAAATCCAATCATATAGTGCGGAAAAATATGACCTGAACAGCAAACGATGCAAGGATCCAAAGATGTGAAGGACACCCAAGAACTTTCTTCATCATCAGGAAAGTGGAAAATTGGTCTATAAAACTTCTTCCTGATAGAGGGGGTGGAAATGGTGGCGGTACTATTAAAAAATGCACAAAACAGAACAGTGATTAAATATCATTATAACAGTTCACTATCCCATGAATACTAGATAACTGCAATGACTATTCCATCCAAGAATAAAAGCAGCATTCAACGTATATGTAGAACCATACTACCTTATCTACATCTATTCCATACCATCTAATCAATTACGATGACTATGACATGCACCCAGCTCAACATGTTCCGTTCCTTACAATAAGATATAGCTCCATCATCAAATTGTTGGATATGATAAATCTATCCCAAACACCTTAAAACCTGATAACTTAGTTCCCTAAAACTTATACTTAAAACTGCATCTCCCTTCAACTAATAACAAGCAATTAATCAAATAAGTATTTGCTTGTTAAATTTTAACTTGAAACTTTTTCAGGTAAACATCAAGTCAGTTGACTAACAGAGCATAAAGGCAAAACACTCACATTTGTGCATCAACTCCCCGATCCTTTTCAATTTACGGCGTTGTATTACAACCAATGGAAATATCGCCAATCTTATTACCAAAGTGGATGAAGCAATAACGAACCACCTGCATGGAGATGGAGTCAGCAGATAAAACACAAGAAGGGTTTTCATCAGCAAAGATTCAAACTTAAGCCTTTTATCAAAGGGTTCATAATCATAAAGCAGTGAAATTTAATGAAAAAAAATAACATTCTTTGCTAAAAGCTCAATCACAAGGAATAATGCGGTAAATATCAGGCACAAACACAATGCAAACGCCGGCGACCTTCAACCTGAGTATCACTTTGTCTAGAAAAAATGAGGGCGCAAGCAAAAGAAAACACTGAACAAATCCTCACACTGATTCTAAAATTCGAGAAGACGAAAAATGTCTTTAAATTACCAGGGCAAGCCGCTGTGATCGTGATAAAAATCGAGCACCGAAGTAAGAACCCTCGTTGGCAAACTCGACTCATTTGGATCCAAGAAGTCACCTTGTGTTGAAAATTTGCGAGAAAGCCAAAAGCAGCTGTTTGGCGAAAGCGTTGAGTTGATCCTACGATTACAACCATCATGGTAGCTGATGATTACGGATTGAGAAGCAAAAAGTGACCTAGGAGAAGAAGAAGCCTGGTAAGGAGCATCAGCCAAGACATGCAACGAACGGATCAGTGACGCAGGCCGCGAACGGCGGAGCAGTGACGCAGTCAAATTTCGCATTTTTCTTCTGAGGTCGGCGACAGCTATGTCACGGCCGGCGGCGAGGTACGATTATCTTCTTGTTCGGGTCGGGTCGGGCCGGGCCGGGCCGATTTTGCAAGCCCAGTGTTTTTCGGGACAAAATAAAGAGCAGGCACGAGTACGACGATTCGATACAGGATCTAATTTTAGTAACAACATATGAAAGGGGCACTCAATTGCGTACAGATTGATGGCCTCGATTGACCTTGCGAAAAAGTTGAAGGTTCCAATTGAAATTTTAAGAAAGATGGTGGACCAATTGGAAATGACTATGATCATGTTCTTGACTTGATATCACGTCTCTCTTTCTACAATGAGATGCAACTCCATGGTGTGTGAAATTTAGAACTTCGCACTTTGAGATATTCTCCATCAAACATCACAAGCAATCAAATTCCATCAACTAAATATGATTTGATCATACTCGAAACAGTTATACATTACTCGATTTCGAACAATTTTCGAGCAAACGAGCAAAGCTAAGACATGAATCAGTTTCCGTCGAGTAATATTTGATCACAATAATAGCTAACAGTTCTCGCCCTGGGACGATTTTCGAGCAAGCACCTTGAACAATCAAAGCTTAGAGATGAATTCAATTTTACATCACTTGGAAGATATGATCGAACATCATCTCATCAGTCGTATCTCGCAGTTCGGGACAATTCTCGAGCACTCTATGACGATTATACGCCGCCTTTTTCATCCATGTCCAAACCTGGGATTCATCCACACTAAACACTGATTAGGTAATTAGATAAGAAGTACTCACTGTTTGGGCAATTATATGAGCATATTATACAGACATGCTAAGCAGATTCCGATTAATCCACAGGCAGTTATTGATCAATTTCAGAAAAGAAGAAAGTGATTCAACTTCACCACTGTAATAATCTTGCTGAAAGAGCATAAGGAAAGAAGCCATAGAATTCACTTGTAAGGAATAAATATATAAACAAGTAAATAGCTCTTAATGCAAGACAAAAAAGCTTCACCTTCTTGCCAATATTAGCTAGAGGCGTCAACATCGTCTCCTTAGTAACATTTTCCGCAACCTTCTAATTTCTTCACTACCCACCACTCGAAATCGATGAGATCACAGAGGATATCCAATAGCATGTAAGGAGAATATGCATCTAATAATAATCTCTGTATAAAGAATCGCTATGACGGAAAACAGAGTCACAGATGCAACTTTTTATCACTAGAGAGCATCTAATAAGACCAGAAGCCTGACCATTCATTCATCAAGTTCAGATAAAGAAGTAGAATCACCAAACAAAAAGGGCAGCAGCCATAGAAACGAAGCTAGAGATCCTCTGTTTCGGACAGGACAAGAAAAGAAACACAACAACAATCAAAGTTAGTTGCTTTCCTTAATCTATAGTAGTCAAACATAGCCCAACATTCATACCTGCAAAAAACCGATAGTTATAAACAAATGGAAATCGACGCTTTCCACAGATCGACAAGCACAAAATTAACAGATGCTGCAAGTCAAAATCCCCCAGCTAGAAGCATAATGATTGGCGATTGAACAGATAAAAATCGAATCCGAGGAGGTGCTTATTTCGAAGAAAACCCTAGCCTTGAAATTAAGATCTAAGGTAAGGTGACGCACACAATTTGGTGGAAATAGTAAAGATATTTGTGACGAATTGCTAAAAAAATCAAACTAGGGTTTTTACGAAGGCAAACTTTTGTTGATTGGATGCCATCATCCAACATTTTATCTCACTCAAGTCAAAGGAGAATCACAAGCCTGACAAACAATCGGTATTAAGCCGACCGTGTTTCAGATTGTCTTTCTCGTATAAATTCCCATCTAAAAATTAGATCGGAAGTCGATCGGTTCGTCAGACTTGAAATTCTCCCTCGATTCATCGTGAAAGAATGTTGGTTGAGAAAATAAGATAACATCTCCATGGAACAATAGAAACCACTAGTACGATACGATTTGCACATTCAATGCATCTGCAATAATATATAAATATATAATATTAATTTATTTAATTTAAAATACTTCGGATGTTTTTGCTTTAATAAAAAAGCCTAGAAAATGGGTTGTACAAGTAATATTGTTAGTAACATATTATCACACGTTTGCTTTTATTACCAAGTCCAGGATAAAATAAAGAGCCCGCACTATCTTACTCTGTATTTTCGGATAAATTGGCCCAACACATATTAAACGGGCTTAGACCATACTATGAGCCCAACTACAAAAAGCAAATGCAGCCTTAGGGCATCTCCAACCAACGCCATATATGGCGTTGGACTGAAGAATTAGCGCTGGCGGAGCTCCGACCGTCCGCCAAGCGCTACGCTAAAAGCAGCGGAAGCTACAGTGCCCCGCGATCTGTAGCGGGGCACTGTTCATCCGCTATCCGATTTTTTTTTTTCGTTTTTTCCTTTCGATTTTCTGTTAAATAAAGAGGCGAGAAATGGGGGAGAAGGAAGAATTGGGGAATAAGGAAGATGACGATGACGATTGATGAGGAGAGAGAAACGTGATTTAATATTATTTTTTTCAGTTTTCCTTTTTTAAGTTTTTTCGTATTTATTTTAACTATTTAAATATTAATTTTTTTCTGTTTTCCATTAAACTATTAAGTTAATTACCTTCTAAAAATCATAAAAGTTTTAATTTTGACCATAAAAATATAATATTCGAAATTTTAATAATTAAATTATGACCCAACTATTTATGATGTATTACTTATATATAAACTAATGTAAAAAGAATTTCATTATGAATATTATATTGTATAGAGGAAAATATAGAGATGATGGTTTTAGTTTATTAGCACTATTCATACTGTAAATATAGAGGAATTGTATTGTAGCAACTCTATATATAGATAAATGGTTGGAGATGACCTTAATAGATATAATTTAAATTTACTAGTACTTAGCTAAAAATACTAATTTATTATAACTAGTAAATAAAAGTAGTTAGTGTTTTTCTTATTTTTTAATTAATTTCTTTTATTAATTTACAGGTTAAATGGCAGTTTATATTGGAGATAATTGCAAAAATAGTTAAGTTTTAAAACTAGTGCAAAACTAATGAACTTTTTAATTTTAATTATTTTTATTTTCTCTTTTCACCATAATACTTTCTAACATTACAATTTTCAGTATTATTATTTCACATTAGCCATAAATTATTAATAACTTTATTTTTAACACAATTCATTTTTAATAAGTATCCCTATAGGATATGTAATATTATTTATTATTTTAAGAATCATAATATTTTATTACATATAGGAAATTGAGCATTTCAAGCTTCTTCGTCCATAGATTTCGGTACAAATCAAAATCGAACTGTTGTTTATAACGTTATTTAAGAAATTCAAATTTATTTTTCAATTATAAGGGGAAAATAAAAAGTATTCATACAAAAAAATTAATGGTTTGAGTTCGAAACAGACACCGGCTCCAACCGCTTCCAAATAATAATCGACACAATGTTTCCACAGCTCGATTGCCGCTTTTGGGTTCAATAGAAACAGCAATTTCACATTGGAAACTGAAAACATTTAAAACACCTACCTAGGTTTACATATTGTTTAGGGCTTAAACCTTTTTAAATTGAATTTTTGGGTTAAAATATAATTATTACTAATTTATATGCTAATGTAAGAAAATAATGGTGAAGATTTAGAATTTTAAATAATTTTCGGTGAATAGAGAAAATAAAAATTATTAAATTAGAAAAGTTGAGTAGTTTTGCACAAGTTTTAAAAAGTTAACTAGTTTTGCAATTCTAGTTTTAAAACTTAACTATTTTTGCACTTCTCTCGCTTATATTGACTATCACGCTTAATAAAATATAAAATAGATAAGGTAAAATGAGAGAATTATGTAAACTGTTTTATTTTAAGAGTAAATAAGTCAAAATTAGTTGAGTTTTTTAGACTATTGCAAAGACTAATCACATTTTAATTTATCAATAATTTTTTTCATTTTTCACCACAGAATTTGTTAAAATATTTTCATAATTATTATTAACTTAATAAAATAATTATATATTTCACTATAGTACATTTTTTTTTGTCTATAAAAATATTAACTGGCATAGAAAAAATCCAACGTGAATAAAAGACATCACTTTCCACTAGACAATATTATAAATATTATTGCTATTATTATTATTATTATTATTATTATTATTTTGACTTGAAAAGAAATATTAACGCAAAATAAAACAAAATGATAATCCTCAAAATATTTAAATAACTGTTATTTTACAAGAAAACAGACATTCGACAAAATTGGTGTTTATACTATACCGAAGCTCGGTGTTAATATCCAAACTTTTAAATGCATTATTTAAGTTCATTAACTTTAAAAGTCGTTCTTTTTTTTTTTGTGTGTTTTTTTTACCCGTTTAAAAACTTGTATTCTTTTATTTAAACAAACTTGACTACTACTTTTAAAGAACATAAATATACACAGATTTATTTTTCCCAAAATTTCTATTTACACGATTTTCCAAAAATTTCTATGTACACGATTTTTTAACCTCTACTGATTGTAAGAACACCATCTCCTTCATAAAAACGTCATCTAAGGAAATTTGTTTCTTCGTTTAGAAACACCGCGCACAATGCATGTCAAATGACTTCTGATTCATGGTTAATTTTGAATATTTTTCATATGGCAATGCGATCATATATTACACGTATATGCGCAATATTAATACAACACAAACGTTTCGAATCTCCTTTATCGAAAAATATATGTCAGACATTCAAGTTGTTTGACAAACAACAATAAAACTCGAAAGGTGGCATTTCAGTTGCATAGAGATTTGAGACAGCAACATTGATTAGTCCTAAAAAAATATAAATTGTACACTATTTTCTTACAAGATCGCTGATTTTCTAGGGCTCTGTGATTAATTAATAACAGCTGATATTAGTTAGTGCAATCATAGTACAGGGATTTGAACTAACACGCCATTAAAGGACAATTATAATCAAGAAATATGCGTGAGAATGAACGAAAGCCACGTCATTCTTGAAGATTAATTATCTAATCTAGAAAGATTATACACTATACGATCACGTGGCTAATCACGTGACCTCTCTGAAATTTTCAAAGTGATTATAGTAAATATTTTAAGTCAGAGATACTACGGTCAAAGAAAAAACACACATCACATGATCCCACGAGCCTTGGATTCTCCACATATTAGATTTGTATAAGAGTTCATAACTTGAGACAAAGATGCTTTGTATATATAAACGAGGGGAAGATATGATCTCCATATCTCAACTAATACAACGATATAAGGTTCTTCTTTTCAGACCAAAATGAAGCTTCATTCCAAGAGAGTACTACTATGTTTTCTTCTAACGTTGTCGTTAGTGATTATCATGCAATTGCACTTTGCTTCTTCTTCTTCATCTTCGTCTATTACGAAATCTATCAAGGGTTTGCATGCAAAGGAGAAGAAACCTTATTACAAGAACGTAAGATCGAGCTATCGAAAAATACCCCCGAGCAGATCGAATCCTACCCAGAACAAGTAGAATAATAATGTCGTCATGTTTTTTTTTTTTTGGTATATTTGTAGCATGATTTTGGTGGTAATCGTAGTCTTTATTGCGTATTATTTCAATAAATATTTAGTATAGACATGTGAATACATATGATCGTATGTTCGAGCTCACTTTTTGTGTTTTTCTTTGAATTGATTCATGTTATAGATTTTCATATAAGTCGAGGAGAGCGAGATAAAAAATCAAAGGATGAATTGAACGAACACTTGAGGCTTTAGAAACAAAAGTTCAATCTATCCTCAAATTGTTGGACTTCTTTATTATTATTGCATTTTTTTCAAGGGATATGTGGAGGAGATATATTAAAATGAAAATCAAGGGTTTGATTTCACTGCACTTTTTGATTATCATATCGACACTACACCATTGGCAGGAGTATTAGTGGTCGCCCATGTAAAGGAGCTTCTGATATAAAAATTTAATTGGGAGGATGTTTGGAAACACTTCTGAAATGGATTTGTAATCCAAAAGTAAATTTTAAGAAGTGAAATACGTTTGGTAAAAAATATGAGATAGACTTTTAAAACAAGTTACTTCTCTTAAAGTCCATTGGGAGAAACAACTTTTAATCACTTTTAAAACTACTTTCCTGCCACTTCTTAAAAAATCCATTATCGCCAAACACTATAATAAAATTTATATTTAGAAAAGCTACATAGTTCATTTACCAGATGCACCAAAAGTGAAATCAAACTAGCCATAAATGTTCAATTTCACTTGGGCTTCTTAACCATAGTAGTCTACGTACAACACTTGCGTAGGGAGATGCCTCACAAAAATTACAATTATGTTAGAAATAAATAAATGCATCGGAAAAAAAGAGGTAATTGCGTAAACCTTTGTCTATATGATAGAATTAGAATGTGGTCGGAAAATATTGATGTGCTTGAATAGATTAATTTTTTGTTAAAGAATTTAATAGTGGAAGATTGTGATACTATAGTATACTAGGTGTCGCCCCCGTGCGATGCACGGGGTTACTTTTTGTCAAATATATACAAATTTTATAGTATATTTTATAGTAGGTTCTGTCACATACATCATTCTTTTTTATTGTATAATATAAAATTAATGCATGATTATCCTTATTTCTTATAAAAAACAATAATTGAAAAACATATTCTAGTCTTACAGTTATGCAGTCTACAATCTTAAATGTTTTAAGTAGTGTCGCATGATAGTTGTGTATCCTACAGTTAGGGTTGTTAATGGGGCGGGGATTCCCCGTCCCCGCAGGGATCCGCCCCGAATAGGAAGGGAATCCCGCGGGCCGGGGACGGGGGAATATTTGTTCCCACGGATATACCCGCCCCGTCCCCGAGTATTTAAATAATATTTAGTATATCCAATTAGTATTATTATAAGATAAATAATATTAAAATATACTTTGGATAATATTAAATAATATAGTTTATTATATCCAATTAGTAAGAAAAATAATATTAAAATAAACTTTGGATAATATTAAAATAATATAATATAAATAATTTTATATAATTTTTTTTTAAAATAGTGACGGGACGGGGATCCCCGTGCGGACGGGGACGGGAACGATTTCGTCTCCATTTGCCTCGCGGGGATGCAGATTAGATCCCCGCCCCCGACCCGCCCTGTTGGCAACCCTACATACAGACTACAATCCTACAATGTTTAATTAGTAGTTGTGCAGTCTTACAGTCTTACAATGTTAAATAGTGTGATCACATTGCTGAGTGCAGTGTAGTCTCATGGATGTGCATGCGGTCACACAGTCTTGCAGTCTGTAAAGCCATTGCAGCAGTCTTACAAACTCGCGGTCTTACGTTTCTAGAACAGTCTTCTACTGTTGTATTAAGTCTGCGATATTTCACTCTACTTTAAGTTGTTGTAATCAGTCTTGAACGTTTCCAATATTTTTAAACTACACACACTAATCTGAGTTAGATAATTGTGCCAATAAACTGGACGAATGGGGACACCACAGTCATTGATTAATGAGCATTATCCTTAGACTCCTGTTGTTATTATTGAAGACTCGCTAAATATTTAAAATCTTATGGTCCAAAACCCAGTCAATTAACATGTTACTATTCATCTTGAACTTTGGTTAACACTCTCGTAGAAATAAGCATATAAATCAAACGCAGTTTGAAATTCGATATTTACAAAAGAACAAAACAGTTACCCAGAAGTATTGCAATCGAATTCAAATAATAAGCCATTACATTCATTAAATTCCCAAGGAAAGAGCTAACATGGGATGAATATGAAACTGTATCAAAACTGTATCACGTGTTTAGCATCAAAACTGTACCACGTGTATTTGAGATTTACATTCATCAAATCTGAAACTGTATCACTGCACTTTGCATTTCATTGTTGCCACAAGGTTGAACATGGAATTTTTATTTTAGTCCCTGCAATGTTGTTTGCCCCCGTGCGATGCACGGGTTATGTTTTGTGCAATACAAATCGACACGAATAGCACCCGAAAATAGCAGGTTTGGATTAGAATTGTCGACATGTTTAAGTAAATGTGTAAACCCGACCACAACTCAAATATTAAGTGGGCCAAGTTAGGAATCGAATTTTCAACCCGAAATCAACCTGAAACCAACCCATTTAACCCAAAAATATAAATTATTAGAATATCCTTAACATAAATAAAATAAAAAAGGAAAAATAGATTATATGCTTGATGAATTATGCTGAGATGTCATGAAATGAGGGTGGAAGATCAAATGGAAGATAGCTTCCTGAAAGTTCAGGTTAACTACCATCGACTTCGGTTGATATGACTTTGAAATAACTTGATATTTACTTACGATTTCTGAGACTTCTGTTATTTGAAAGTTTAATTGTTTCTTAATTATATTGATCTTTTAGAAAAAAACAAATGTTTCTCTATTGTTTTGTTTAATTTAGATTTATAATTCTGTTTATTTAATTTTTTTGCTTTTTTTTTTTAAATTTTAAACGGGTTGGCTGGTTAGTGGGTTAGATTTGAGTTAAAACATGTCGGGTTTGTGTTTGATATTTCAACCCGTTTAAGTAAACATGTTACGTTACGGTTGAAGTCTTCAACCCGTTTATTAAACGGGTTGAACCCGAATGTGACCCAACCATATGTTTTGTCACACACATCATTCTTTTTATCGTGTAATATAAATTAATGCACGATTATCATTAGCTCTTTATAAAAACAATAATAAAAATTCTACAGTCTTTCAGTGTACAGTCTTACAATGTTTAAGTAGTCTCGCCTGATAGTTGTGTATCGTACAGTCTTACAATGTTTAAGTATTAGTTGTGCAGTCTTACAGTCTTAAAATGTTAAAGCGGTCTCATTGCAGACTGCAGTCTCATGGCTCTGCGTCTGGTCACACAGTCTTGCAGTCTGTAAAGTCATTGCAACAGTCTTACATACTCGCGGTCTTACGTTTCTGAAACAGTATTCTATTGTTGTATTCACTTTGCGAGAGTTTATTCTACTTGTCTTGAACATTTCCAATATTTTCAAAACTACACACACTAATCTGAGTTATATACTTGTGAAAATAAACTCCACGAATAGGGACACCATGCTCATCGATTAATGGGCTCGCTAAATATTTAAAATCGTATCCTCCAAAACCCAGTCAGTTAACATGTACTATTCATCTTGAACTTCCGTTAACATTATCATAGAAATAAGCATATAATTCAACGCAATTTGCAATTCGATATTTACAAAAGAACAAAACAATTACCCAAAAGTATTGCAATCGAATTAAAATAATAAGCAATTGCATTCATCAAATTCCCAGGGAAAACACCACGCAGCTAAATATAAAAGCCATGAAGTATTGTCAATTAGACCATAAACTGAAATACATGTCAGAAATATATCTGAGCATAATTGAGCCACCGTCATCGATCCGCATACCACAAACTGTTGTTGTTTTGCCAAGGCTCAAATAGTAGCCATCAGTGGTACGATTAAAACTTATAAAGTTGCAAAAAAGGATGATTAGCATGGTGTTTCACGTATTAATGAACCTGTACCAAAACCTCTTACCAAACTTCCCAAGGATTGGCATTCAAGTCCACAAAGAAGAGAAGCATCAACAAATCGTGGAGCGTTGCTCTATAAACGTCTCGATTCTCATTGATGCAAAGTTCTTATTAAAGAGATTCTTGCAGTTTGTTGAGCTTCGCGATCCTGATTGTAAGTATACCTTGTTGTTGCAACATAGAGAGCACAATGTTTTTGGATATGCAATAATGGTGATCCCGATTTAAGTTTCATTACCTTGCAAGAGGAGATGATGAATAAAGGGAGATATCTTGCCGTGAAATGCCTTCGAATTTTTTTCTTTTCATGAGAAATCATTAACATGCCGCTTTTCCACCCCTTAAGATTCGTTGGCATATGCTTCACATTTTTCTCCACTAATATTAAAAGTTGTATTATTTGCATCATTTATAAATTTCGTATCACATATATACTCACATCAACTAAATGAGATCCTTATGCAATAGAAGTTTATAAAGTAAAAATGAATAACAATGCCAGATACAATATAATAAACGGGAAACCAAAAAACCAGCGCACACCCTGGTCGTTCTTGAACTTTCTTGTCTTTGAATTTCTTTCCAAAAGCCACAAACAACACTGATCTGCAAACAATTTAGTGCCCAACATCGTTATCCATTACAAGTCACAATGGTGTCTCGTGTTGCCACTCATTGATATGGCATCTCTCCCACAATCCGAGTTTTTGAAGGGAGAAAATCGAGGGATATAACTTTCAATTGGATGGCTTATCTCAGATTGTGAAACATTGTTGGTAAACTCGGGATTTCATAAGAAAGAAGGCCTCATGCTTGTTTGGACATGCTTTCCATAGCCTCCATCATAAGCTTAACGCAATGAAAGACCAAGACTTATCATTGCAATTTTGAGTAGACTATTTACAATTTGTATAAGAAAAAAGGTACCTGATGCTGATGAACCACTTTGATCTTGAGAGATTGCCTTGGCAAGTTCTTCATGTTGAGATAGGGCTGGTCGATTCTGAAGGAGAAGAGTTAAATCCAGCAATAGAATAGTTCACTTTCAATCCTAAACCTTTCGACATTTCTGCAAATGATGCCGCTCGTGCATGTTCTGTTATGGCAAAAAATCGACGGTTATCGAATGGGAAAGTCATATTCTTACTTGAATCAAATACTATTCTTCAAAACTATACATCCATTTTTCTAGCGAAGACTGTTCGAGTGAAGGAAAATGCTTCTTGAGTTATCTTATTCACCTTCTATAGAAGATAGAAGAGTTAGCACCCAAGACAATTAATATCGAATCTATCACAAATAGAAGGAAATAACAATCCCAAAATGAAATCAAGATAAAACCTCAGACATAGTTCAAAAGGAAGAACTGAAACCCCAAATAAAGGAAGAACGCTAACATCATTTATCTCAAGCACAGTGTGTAGCACACATTATCTGAAAAGCGTTTCGAAAAGGAAGAAATTGTTCTGGAAAATCCTTGTACGAAAACTCTTCCACAGAAAAACTAAATTTTCTCAGATTGAAAGCTAATGAAAAAACCATCAAGTTGATGTCAACTCCAAATGAACTGTAATCTCACCTCGTTTTCATCGCACATAGGTATCGACACCAACACCATTGGAAAGTCCAATCCAAACTCACCCTCAGCTTTCGATAATATTTGGCCTCAATCCCATTAATTGATTGTAGACAAACCCCAATACCAGAAGGAACAGAGCAACGCACAAATCAAGTAATCTCTGCAGCAAAACAGCAAGGTAATAATAAAGAAAGCATTCTCTTACCTTTTCAGGAGGTCAGAATCAAGGTAGAAGCTGCTTGCCCTGACGACTATGTCGACGATGGGCAGCGAGCAGCCATAGTGGCAGAAGGCCAGAGCGCGAGCCGAATACCTCCTCCATTCTCCTTGCCTTCCTACGCACCGTCGCCCATACATCTCCGTTCTAGATCAAGATATTTGATCTATATTGAACATAAGACATGATAGATTCTTGTTCGTCTTTGAGGATTTCTTTGGCTATAGCAATATTGTTAGATGGCATTTTCCACAAAAACTGTTGGACAATTCGAAGTTAGTGTCTTCCGAGCCGAGCTTCCGAGGATTACGCAAGACTTGGCTGCGATCCGCATTCGTCGCTGCTTAGTAAACATTTCTTCCAATAAGAGGTCCTCTCCACCTTTGCTCTCGATTTGCGCATTAGTATTATTTTTGCAGCTCAGCTTCACGGTAGTTACCTTCTCTGCACAAAATCGATGCCTACACCAAATCAAGGGAAAAAACGAAAGAATAAAAATCATAAATAAATTACAAAAAAAAAAAAGAAAAAGCAAAACACGTTTTGAAGAGATTCTTATATGCTGTAATAACGAACATACATTTGCTGTCGAGGCTAAGCATTGACGCGCACGAAGGAGGAATACATAAATCTATTATATACCTCAGCTACATGGTTGCAAATTCTGATATATTTATCAAGAATCTTGTGCATACCTCTCCGTTTCATGATATGCCTCACTTTCTTGCCTGCCTGTTCATTAGGCTAATAAAAAATTTACCACCCACTGCAAAATGAGAAAAGAGAGATGAGTAACACGATTGCTGCCGGTGAGTGACATGTCATACAAAAGAAAGGTAAACATTACATAAACCTCCGTTTTCTAAAAGGTAAAATGTTGTGTCGGCTTAAAAATCAGCAGTGTTCATTACGCCAATCTGTAAAATAATAAATTACGAAAAAAAAAGCAAAACACATTTGAAGGGATTCTCATATGCTGTAATAGCGAACATATATTTGCTGCCGAGGCTAAGCATTGACGCATACGAAGGAGGAATACATAAATCTATTATATACCTCAGCCACATGGTTGAAAATTCTGATATTTATCAAGAATCTTGTGCATAGTATACTTCTCCGTTTCATGATATGCCTCCATTTCTTGCCTGCCCGTTCATTAGGCTAATCGAAAATTTACCTCCCACTACAAAATGGGAAAAGAGAGAGGAGTAAGACGATTGCTGTCGATGAGTGTCATGTCATACAAAAGAAAGGTAAACATTACATAAACCTCCGTTTTCTGAAAGGTAAATTGTTGTGTCGTCTTAAAAACAACAGTGTTCATTACGCCAATCTGTAAAAAAACACCCACGCAATAATCGAAAACCTCAATAAAACTAAGCACTTACTCATCGCAGACTGATGAACATGGAGCACACAAATCCTCTTCATCCCTTTCAAATTCTTCAAAGCCACGTCAGCACTGTTTTGCTCTCCTTCTCGTCTTTTCCCAGAGTCAATCTGTAAAAAAACAACCACCCAATAATCGAAAACCCCAATAAAACTAAGCACTTACTTATCGCGGGCTGACGAACATGGAACCCACGAAGCAAATCTGAAGCAACCAAGAGAGCTTCGGAAAGGTTTCTTCTTTCTTGGTAAAGACTGCTCAGCTACCCAATGATTGGATAATACGTGGGCATGTACGATACAACTAACCAATCACAATCTGTCGTCTATGATGTATAATGGCAATTCTTGAAAGGACAGATATGCTTCTATTATGTCGAAAATTCGAGATACAATAACTCACACTGTTGGCAAGACATGGGTAATGGGTCAGTTCATCAACCCGAACCCAAACGGCTAGGACATAATTGCCACTTCTCGATGATATAAAAAAAGACGGTAATGTAATAAATCAAGTTTTATCAGAAATTAAAACCTCGATAGAGTTTTACCTCGCAGATTTCTCCGAAGCAGCATATCGACCCAAACGGCATGGGTCGGTTCATCGACCCGAACCAAAACGGCTAGGACATAATTGCCACTTCTCGGTGATATCAAAAAAGGCGGTAATGTAATAAATCAATTTTTATCAGAAATTGAAACCTCGATAAAGTTTTACCTCACAGATTTCTCCGAAGTAGTAATTCGATCCAAACGGCATGCTTTTGCATTCTCCGGCATTTCATCGTATAGTCTTTGCAGCTCACCTAAAGTACCCAGCTGCAGAATTATTACTACGCTTTCACAAAATCGAAATACAAAATCATTAAAAAAAACGAAGAAAAACGAAAGGTAAAAATAAATTCACCTTTTATGTCATTGGAGTTATTTAGCATAAAAAAATATATATAAATGAACAAAAAAGGGGAGGAAGGATTGTTCTTATCATGAAAGCCATCGATCCCTGTAGTTTGTAAGGACATGTGATGCAAGGGATCTCTCTAACCCTTCGATAGCATATATCAGAAGTTCGCCTTAGCGTGTTTGGTTTTGTTTAAGAACATCTCTTGAGTCTGTTCGATAATTGCTGGGACCACGCATACCTTCTCCTCTTTCTTTTTCTTCTTTTCGAGCTCCTCAGGCGTGAGTTCTCGCTCCATTTCTTTCACAATTACGAAGGAAAAAAAACAGCAGAAATGAGTAATAACGAAAATTCGTAATGAAAATTTCCTACAATTTGCAACTATACCTGAATGAGAGGACACAATAAGAGAACGATGATAATTGTCGGCGGCTGAGGAATAAACGATCATAAATGGGATACCTAGGACTGTTGACCCTCCCGACGCTTTTTCAAAAGATTCTCTCTACCCTCCTCGCGGCGGCGGCGGCCCTCGTCACTCGTCAGCATCCACCACAACCTTGATGCGGCGGAACTCCATCCTTGCGTTAGGTCCGACATCCTTTTTTATCACAGAAATAGATTAGAGCATAAAGTAAAAGCAGACGGAGGTGAGAAACAAAAGAGATGGGTTTGGGAGAGCTTCGTACCGTGAGAAGAAAGGACATGGCTGTTCAGCTTTCTTAATTGAAGAATTTGTTGTCAGACTGTTCAGTTTTCTATTAAATGAGGCCAAATTAATAAATCAACATTAATAACTCCGGCCACATGATAGCGTGTTATATAGTTCAATTGCCCCAAATAAAATATAGAATCATTCTTACAACGCCACATCAGCACTTCTATACAAAATCCAGCCGGAACCCACCTATATAATCTCAGAATAGTAATCAGAATTGGATCCGCGCGCTCTGATTGGATGGTTGGGACTTCGTTGCACACGTGTCAGAACAGGAGAGTCGCCCTCCAACTTTTATATATATAGATAAAGCATATATCATCAGTATATCTCTGCACTCTACAGCTACACCTCGGATACGAAACGCAGCGTTTTGTCCGAACCTTAATAGGTTAGGAACAACAACAGAGTCTCATCCTCCCCCAATCGAATCGAACCACATGTGGTATAGATCAGCTTCGTTCATACTCGATCGCCAGGACGACGCCGTTTCAGCCCCCAACAAAAGCGCCAACCCTCGATTGTTGCCCTCGATGTCGCCGTCCGAAAACCCCAAGCCGAATCCCGCGATTTCGATGTACTACCAGACCCGAGCAGCTCACCACGCCGTCGTCACGAGCGA
The DNA here is from genome assembly GCA_027422505.1 of Craterostigma plantagineum. Lineage (NCBI taxonomy): Eukaryota > Viridiplantae > Streptophyta > Magnoliopsida > Lamiales > Linderniaceae > Craterostigma > Craterostigma plantagineum. Next base: position 10,224,830 of record JAPQWV010000012.1, on the reverse strand, counting down.
CTGGCTAGCTCAGGCGCAGGAGGCAGCAGCCGCCGTAAGCCGGGAGGACGCCGCTTCGGATCTGTCCGGTTCTGTGGTTGGGGAGGATGACGGCAGCGGCGGCGGCGGAGCTAGGGTTTCTAGCGTGGTGGATGAGTTCAATGGATGGAGGAAGCTGCCGGACCTGGCGGAGGCGGTTGCGGCTATCAGGGCTCTGGCGTCGGTGATCAGGTCGAGCCAGGCGACCACTATGATGGAGCTGGAGATGGAGCTGAAGAAAGCTGCTGATGCATTGAAGGTGTGTTGATGCGTGCGTTGGCTGGTGTGTGATTCTGTTTGATTTTCGGGGATTTTGGTGCTTGGATGTGTCATTTTTCTTTTGTTAGCTTGCATAATTTATGCTTATGATCATTAAATAATAAATATTACGTGAAAGTTGTTTTTTTATTGAATGGGGTTGCCTTTGTTGGTTATTTGTTCTTCCTGTTTTGTTGGAAGTGGAAACATGTAGTGTAAAAGGTGCCTTTTCACGGCATTATTTGGTTGTTTATCGTGAAGAAAATCAATGTGTTATTGTTGAATCAGGTTGTGGGTGCACTCCAATTTGAGTGAGCTTGGATTCGAATTGGCTGCATATATGGTAGTTTTGTATATGCTTTTTACAAGCCAGGCTCAGGGATGGTAGAACTTTGTGCCGTTAGAGAGTGGACAATTGTAAATACACGAAATCCCTATATGGTTGTCGTTGCTAAAATAGTCTTGCCAACTCAATTGTCATGACGTGGGGCGGCTTCTATCGCCAATTGTTTTTAAGCATGTAAAGCTCACATTTTCTCTGGAAACATACCGACTTTGGTTTGTTTAACCGTCGTCCTTTGTCGGTTTGTTTTTAATCATGCAACTGTCTACACGTGAGATGATCTGCGGGAAAATGTTAGCCCAATCAGAACCGCAGAATTTAACGGCGTCTGTTTGAATGTTTTATGACTTTTTGTTGTCATACAGGTTTCATGTTTCGTCATAACGGGATTAACGGTTTTAACTGCAGTGTCTCAGTAGTCAGTACTTTGACTCTTATATAGTTTCTTCATGTTCCAGGATCAATCTTCTATTGTTGTGCAATTGGTAGCCTGGCTTCACTTTTCCAGTTACTTAGCTAGCATGATTGTAATGAGTTTTGGAATTTAAGTAAACTATAATTGGTCCAACGAAAAGTAATGCTTATATACCGACTGTGTTACATAACCATATACAGTCAGCTTGCAGATTTATTCTTCATCTAGGGATTCCAAATTAACTACATAGCAGTCTTGTGAAGAATTTATGATTATCTAACCATCGATATGTTTTGTCGTGCCGCCTTTTTACAAGGCCTGGGACACAACCTCTATCTCTTTGACAGCTGGCTGCGACCTATTCGTACGCTATGTGACAAGAACTTCTGCTCTCGAATACGAAGACTTCAATTCAGCCAAGTCTCGACTTCTCGAACGTGCCGAGAAGTTTGGTGAGATATCATACAAGGTATCACATTTTTTCAAAAAAAAAATTATAGTTATCCAGTTTACTATTGCCCGTCTTTCCAAATTAGCGTACGTAAGTCTAACCTGCACATTTTGTCGTCCGCAGGCTAGGAAAATAATTGCTATGCTCAGTCAAGATTTCATTTTTGACGGCTGTACCATATTGGTGCATGGTTTCTCCCGAGTCGTTCTAGAGGTATTAAGAACCGCTGCCCTCAATAAAAAACACTTCCGCGTATTCTGCACAGGTGCGTATTCCTATTCAACCATAAATCGGGTTAAACCGTTAAACTATCTACAACATGTGGATAAATTAACATGCATATATACATCTAAAAGACTCTAACAACGCATGTACTGGGAATTCAGAGGGAAGACCAGATAGAACTGGGCTAAGAGTATCCAATGAGCTAGCAAAACTCGACGTCCCCGTCAGGCTCTTAATAGACTCAGCAGTAGCTTACAGCTTGGACGAAGTAGACATGGTTTTCGTCGGGGCTGATGGCGTTGTTGAAAGCGGCGGCATAATAAACATGATGGGCACTTACCAAATTGCACTTCTTGCGAATAGCTTGAACAAACCAGTTTATGTCGCTGCTGAAAGTTACAAGGTAAAAAGCTTATTGATTCGTCAATGGCTATCTTTATAGTTCACTTGTGACTATTGATTGAATAGCTGATACTATTGATTGAAACTGTAGTTTGCTCGTCTCTATCCTTTGGATCAAAAGGACATGGTGCCAGCTTTGCGTCCTATCGATTTTGGGGTACCGATTCCATCTAAGGTCGAAGTCGAAACCTCGGCTAGGGATTATACGCCTCCTAAGTATCTTACGTTGCTTTTTACAGATTTGGGCGTTCTAACACCATCTGTGGTTAGTGATGAGCTTATCCAATTGTACTTGTGACAAAGAACTCCGTGTTTTGGCGTTCTTTGCATTTGTTGAACTTTTTGGTTGACTGTTTCTTGCAAGCCCTTGGTGATGATGATGATGTAGTATTGGCAATTGCATATATTTCGGATTTTTTTCTTCTTACTTTGATGTTATGTTTGTTTCATACATATGTAATATCGTGGGGCATCGTTTTCTTTTTCCAAAATGGTGTTTTTATGAAATTATCGGGTTCCAAAATCCAAATTATTATTAATTTTCACTAGGAAAATACATTTTGTAACGGGTCAGAGAAAGTTGTCGTCTCGTTCTCATGGAAATTGCAGTTTTGTAAGATTATTTAATCTGAGTTGACGCCTATAATATAAAATTGAGCTAAAGTACGAGGTTAAGTCTCTCTCTCTCTCTCTCTCTCCTCGTCTTAATTGGAGTTACATATTCATGTCTTAAATTTAGGTTTTTTAAAGACAAAAAACTACGTGTTGCAAGAACAGCTACCTACTCTCTCTCTCTCTCATATTAAATACGAAACACCTCACAACACCTTCATCTCACATTTTCTCACCGTTGCACACAGCATCTCTACTACACAATGTCAGTATCCCTCACATTTTAAGCACCAACTGAGCTTAAAATCTCTCGCAAAATAGACACCCAAAAGGAAAAGGAGAAAGAATGGAGAAAATGAGATCAATCATCTTTAGCTCCAAGCACAAAAAAGGTTGTCCTTCTGTGCGCCGTTCATTCTGGCCTAGAGAGACCTCCCAAGAAGAAGAAGGCCTGAGAATGCTCATTAAGCTTGAAAGCGTAATAAGGTCTGAAGAAGCTGTTGTAAGAAACAAACCCATCTTCTTACTCGATCGAATGATCCAAACTACAGAGCTTCATCAATCCTTCTTCCATCTAAAGTGGTGCCATCTCTGCAAGAAAACCCTAACTCTCGACAAAGAAGTCTACATGTACAGGTTAATATTATTCAATCTATACATACACATGCACAAGCATTATATGTTCAAGAAAACTAATTAGATCCTTAATTACTTATATGGGATGACTTCAAAAATTTCTTTTTTTTTTTTTTGTAATTTTTATGTATTGCAGTGATGTGGGATTCTGCAGTGAAGAATGCAGAGAGGGGCAGATTTACATTGATGAGAAGAAGGAATACGAAATCTCAAGCCAGAAGCTTCTAGAATCTCGCGGAACTTCCCACCACAGCGGCGGCAGTGGCGTTTCTGGGCGGTCTGAGCGTCGGAGACGCCTAACGCCGCCGTCTCAGGAAAGCAACCGTGTTATATTCATATAAAATGGGCCAACTCCACCTCGAGCCTTGATAAACGTTCTATATTCTATATATAGTATATAATATATCGTCTTTATGACCGATAAGTGCATGTAATTTATGATTTGAGAGAACTTGTAAAATATAGCTTTCACTGCATCGATAGATATGATGAATGATGATAGATATTTCTTCGTTTTCCGGCGTCGTGTGAGAAAAACTATGATTAATTAAGACAAAATGAATAACTAAACAAACAAAAACAAGAATTTATTTGGGCTTTGTTTATTTTTTAAGCCGATGTTTGGGCTGCATAAATTTCATTATCGGGCTTCGAAAACTGATATGGGCTTGCTCGAATTTAATCAAATTTCTTATTTATTAAAGGGACAATTATAAAAATGTGCCACTAAATATGCCATTTTTTTGGGTCACTATACTTGTCAGTTACAAAACTAGGCCACTAGTAACAAAATTTCACTGACCTCTTTTTTCTTATTATATACATACTTAGTGACCCAAATTTGTATATACATACTTAGTGACCTAGTATTGTTACTATATACATACTTGTGACCTAGTTTTGTAACTAGTGACTCAATTTTGTTAATATCTACATACTTAGTGACCTAGTTTTGTAACTCGCAAACATAGTGATTCGAAATCGAAAAATGATATATTTAGTGACCCATAATTTTGCCTTTATTAAATTATAAATAAATAAAATACCACGTATTTGTAAGTTTACAGTGTGTTTGTTTGCCGTTTGGTTTGGCTCGGTGATGGTGACGTATGTATGACGTGATGAAGGGTTTAGCTATTTGTCGTATAGTTCATTTACTAAATTTGGAAAATATACAACGTAATCCATTTTTTTTTTCTATTTTTAATAATATAGCATCAAGGTTCAACTATAATATTGCGTCTAGATAAGGGTATTTATCTTTTTTGCAGATGATATATTTTTTAAATCATAAATAATTCCGATTGATTGCAACATAATGTCAGTTTTGGATCATATATGTTTAAGCTAAAACATACCAGAAAATCATTGAATCCATCAATGGGAGCAAGGGTAGTCTAGTCACTAAGTTCACCAAGATACGCAATTCAGTGTCATAACAAGGGTACAAAGGTAAAATAACACGACCTCACTCCTCAGCTACCTATATATAATGACATCTTAGAGCTCCAATTTAGTGTGAATTAATTTCCAGGAAAAGCAAAAATGTGCGGAGGAGCTATACTCTCAGACCTGATACCGCCGGCGTCTCTCCGTTCGTCGCCGAGGCTCGTGGCGGAGCTACTGTGGGGACGCGACGATGCTGACATCACCCAAACGAAGAAGAACAACAAGAAGAGGACCGCCACGAAGTCTCAGTCCTCCCTCGCTGGTTCCGAAGGCGATTTCGGAGGTTTCGCGCGCCGTGCGGACGTTGATAAGGCGGTGGAATCCATAGATCGCGGCTTGGGAGGTAAGGATTGCCTTTTCTATTGAACTATTTGTTTGAATGCTGAATCAATCGTTCGAATTTTTGTTTTCTCAAAATTGGGGGCAGAATCTGTGCTTGAAAGGGGCAAAAAGCCCTCGAATAGGAAGAGGAAAAACCAGTACCGTGGAATCAGACTACGACCATGGGGAAAGTGGGCGGCTGAAATTCGTGATCCTATCAAAGGCGCTCGTGTCTGGCTCGGCACCTTCAACACAGCCGAGGAAGCTGCTAGGGCTTACGATGCTGAGGCTCGGAAAATCAGAGGCAAGAAAGCCAAGCTTAATTTCCCAGACGATTATCCACAATCTGCTTCGAAACGCACAGTCAAGGCCAACGCCAGGGCCGAACCACAAAATCTGTTTGCTAGCCACGAACCACTCGCGACTCCTAATGATGCTTGTCCCATGTACTTTGGCTCTGATCAAGGTAGCAATTCATTCGACTGTTTGGACTTTGGTACTACTGAGATATCATCTTCTGTCCTTCCTGGGATTGTCGAAGATGATCATCAAGTTGAGTTCTTGAATCAGAACCACCGCCCGTTGAAGAACGGAAACTTGAATCCTCAGGACATTGTGTTACCCGCCTGTAATAATCAAGACATGAGTAAGCTGTCGTCGGAAGATCTTTCTGAGTTTGATTCCCAGGCGAAGCAGTTTCAGATTTCACGCCCCGATGTAGACAACTTTGATGCGCTGATTGATGCTTTTCTCAACGAGGGTGGAGATTCGACGGGCCTTTGGTCCTTCGATGACGTTCAAGAGATGATGAACGGCGTAGACTGAGGCAGCTAAGCTTCCATTGTTCCCCTGCTTTTTATTAAGCTGTTGATGTAATCGACTACTTGTCTGTGCTTTGTGTTGCTTTTGAATCGTTTCTTTGCGGAATGTATTGTACGAACGGTAATGTTGTAATGCAGTATGACTTTTGAGAACTGCCGAAAATATATGTATGTGTGTTTTCAATCCCTATGTATTGAGATATGATTTGAAAAGTAAAGGAAAGAAAAGCCAACATCAACTAGAATAATTGCATATATGACTTGTTTTGTTGTAAGGAAATACTTTCAGTTTCTAATCCATGTCAAGAAAATCCATCCTCTTCTTCATGCTTCCCATGAGTTCTGAAGCCTCTCTCTCTGCTTTCTGTGCCTAAAAGATTACAAAAAGCAGATAACTTAACCTCAGTAAGTCCCCTTTCTGACCGGAAATTGCAAAATGTAAGAGCCCGCTTACCCTTTTGATCTCTACTTCTGAGACGCGGACCATATGCGAAGGAAGTTCATCTTTGTCCAATTCCTGATTAATTATTAGGAGGGGGAAAATAAGAATTTTCTCATCATTGATGATTATGACCAAGAACTCTTAAAAAATGAAATATACCATACCAATTCTCCGATTAAGACGACATTTTCTCCACGGATAATGTATAGACCTAAAGGGATGTCACAGTATATATCGCCTACAATGGCACGCTCGCAAGCACCTTCTAGGACAACATTGGCTATGCAATAGAGAAAAGCTTTGTGAGTCGTAAGGGAGTAGGGAGATAGTTGGAGGGAAATTGATAGGTATATACGCACAGATTACCAAATTGATCGAAAGAACGAAGAATCCCCAAGATTTTTCGGCCATCCCGAAGTAAAACGAGAAGCTTTTCTGTAGAAATGACAACAAAATAATCAAAAATCGCCAAGAAAAGGTTTGCAATTTTATGTACCCAATTTCTTAGCCTGGAAAACCTATTCAATAAACAAGAAATGTCATCAATTCCTAATGAGTCCTACACAGTCTAAAGGAAAAGTCAAGACCATGGATTTCTTCGTTCGTACAATGCTCATACATCAATGCCATCATAATTCACTAACCTCCTAAGGAACATTTTCACAGAGTTCAAGGTTATCTATCGTAAGGAACCTACCAATTATGAATAGATTACGAATTCTCCAAGAGAACAATTTTAGTACTCTTCTCTCCCAATAAATAAAGGAAAAGGGAGAGAAACAAGAACTCACTGTCGAGATAGCTAGCAAGAGAAGTGGAGAGGTAAAAATCTTCAGGCCCTGCCCACGACATTGACGATGAACTCCAACCACAAAGCTCCAATCTTTTCCCCAATTATGAAAAATCTAACACAATCGCAGAGATAAGATGCAATCGAGTGCGAAAAAGTTGGACCGTAGAGCTAAGAATGAAGAATTCGTTGGCTGAAACCCAAATTGAATTGAATCAAAGAACAGAGAATAGTGATCTTGCTTCTGTTTTACTTTAGGAAATCGTCGATCTTGAGGAAAAAAGGATCCGTTTGAAGTAACAGTGGCAACACCATTTGACAGCTTGATAAAATCCTTAATTTCTTACGGTAATAATACGGAAAATTTTAAAAAAGAGGAACGATTCTATTTCGTTTTAAAAAAAGAGGAACGGGTTCTCAAATGACTGAAATACCCTTACTAAAAAACTGGTTAAGGAGGCTAATCCGTTTTTTTAACAGTGAAAAGTTATTCGAGTTTTATTCGAGTGACAAAACACTCGAATAATCGACTCGAATAAATGCATTTTTGACTTATTAAAAGCGAAAAATTATTCGGATTTATTCGAGTAAAAGCAAGACCCGAATGACTTACTCTAATAATAAATCGAAGAGATAAGGTGACTCGAATAATGTGCAGAAAATTTAAACGAGTAAGCTACATTATTCGAGTAACTAATCGAGAGATCTTTTCGAGTCCAAACTCGAATATTGAACCCGAATAATATACCCGAATAAGCTGTGTTTTAAAAAGGTCGGAAAGAAAATTAGACACAAATCACTCGAAAACCTAAATTCCCTCGCGCTCTCTCTTCGAAACCAAATCTCTTACTCGAAAAATCGTACACAAGCCCAAGCATAATCATCAATGGGGAAAAGAAAAACGAGATCATCGGAGCTTTCCGCGCCTGTTCGTAACCGGGTGGATGAGCAAATCGACGGCGGTAGAGCCACGGTGAGTTTTTGGTCGCATTTTGGGTTTTTGTTAAATCGAATTGATTGAACGAATTTCTTGGTTAGATGTTTTGTTATTAGCGTTAAATCGATCGGTTTTGATGTTAAATCGTTGCGTAAACGTCGTAATCGGTCGGATTTTGGTAAAAATCGTTTTCATCGCCTTTTCGAGTAACTATTCGAGTAATTAGGGTTCGAATAGTTGCTTGACTTATTCGGGTGATGTTTTACTCGAATAATTTACTCGAATAACAGTGAATTTTGCTTATTTTGCTTTTTTTTTGCGTTTTCAGATCTATCTTCCGACGAAGTTGCCGGCGGACAATTTATACCATGCCACCCTCACTCTAAACGCTGGGTACATGCCGGTATGCGAACGCATCCGTACGCTTTTGAACGAGGAGGAAATGGAGGAGATGGTTAGACGGACTCAGTTCGGGAACCTGATAAAGGTGGCCCGAAACCACTATAACTCCAACATGATCATGTGGTATTTGATGAGCCGGCAGGTGGAGTACATGCCGGACTCGAAGGAGTTCTGGATGGTCGTTCGTGGGCGACCATTACGATTTTCATTGGTCGAGTATTGCCTACTCACGGGCCTCGACTGCGGCGCTAACGAGCCGGAGATACCGTCCTCGAACGAGTTTGCGACGAGGCATTGGCCTGGTATTAATTCTATTTTTTTTATCTTTTTGATTCGTTTTTTTACTTCGATTTCAAAAACTAACGTTTGTTTTATGGCTCGCAGGCAAGGACGTTATATATTTCCACGATATGGATAAGAAAGTCACGGAAATGATCCGTGACTATGGTGGAGCCTCGGGCGTTCATCCCGAGAAATTGAAGATGGCGGCCCTTTATTTTGCCGTCGGGGTGCTAGGGGAGCGGAGGGTAAAGAAGGACTTGAAGGTCAAGGAGGAGTGGCTCCGTCTGGTGGAGGACTTCGACCGCTTCAACGAATATCCTTGGGGAAGGATATCGTTCGAGGAGGTCATTTATGGTCTGAACAAAGACCTCTTGGGGAGGGCGATGGAGATGGCATCGAATGGAAGAACCATTACTACCTTCGATATCAGCGGCTTCGTAATGCCGCTTCAGGTAATTAAATTAGTTTTGTATTATTATTTAAGACATATTATATTTATTTTAACTTACTTCTACTCTCTTTTATCAGGTTCTGGCATACGAGTGCTGGCCGACCGTCGGGCAAGAATTCACGGTGAGAAGAGCCGGCGAAGGGCTCCCGCTACCCCGTATGTGCCATTGGAAGACGACATTTTACGGCAAGAGCTCTGCTCCGGGATGGCAAGCGGTCGAGCGTGCATTCGGTGCCGTGGCGATGGATGTAAGTATATTTATTTATTTATAATATGGATTTATTTAGATTGCGTTTTCTAAATTGTACAAATACACAGGACGTGCGGTGTTGCCTTACACCGACCGATGCTGAAGCCGATTCAAGGCACTTCCGCACGGTCGCCGGATTTTGTGGCAGCCGGAATGATGCCGTGGCCCAGAGGATAGTGGAGCATCTTCTGAATGGGCTGCCGGTCTACTGCACCGACCATCGGCTTGCAGCGTCTCCTCCTCGGCCGTCTCCTCCTCGGCCGTCTCCTCCTCCGAGGCCGTCTCCTCCGAGGTCTTCTCCTCCGAGGCCGTCTCCTCCTCCTTCCGGCTCAATCATCGCCCATTTCGATAGAAGAATGGACAGGCTGGAAGGCGATGTACGGGATTTGCGGACGGAGATTAGGGAGCTGCGCTCGATCGTGGTCCAAGGTATGTCTTACTTAACGTTTATTTTATAAGATTATATTGATATTACGTAAATCTAACGTAATACTCTAATTTTGTAGCCCTTGAGAGCCTGACGGCGAGAACGGTGCGGGATATTGCGAGAAGCTACGATCAGGACATGCCGCCTCCTTCGCCTCCTCATTCGCCGCCGACGGGGAGTGAGGGGCATGGGGGCGAGAATGTGGAGATGGAGGCCGAGATGGAGGCCGCGGCCGCGGCGGCGGAGAGGGCGGCGGCCGAGGCGGCGGAGAGGGCCGCGGCGGAGAGGGCGGCGGCGGAGGCGGCCGCGGCGGAGAGGGCGGCGGCCGAGGCGGCGGAGAGGGCCGCGGCGGAGAGGGCGGCGGCCGAGGCGGCGGAGAGGGCCGCGGCGGATAGGGCGGCGGCGGAGAGGGCGGCGGCGGAGAGGGCGGCGGCGGATAAGGCGGCCGCGGAGAGGGCGGCGGCGGAGAGGGCGGCGGCGGATAGGGCGGCGGTGGAGACGGCGGCGGCGGAGAGGGCGGCGGCGGATAGGGCGGCGGCGGAGACGGCCGCGGCGGAGAGGGCGGCGGCGGAGGCGGCGGCGGAGAGGGCGGCGGCGGAGGAGAGAATGAAGGCGGCGGAGGCGGCGGGGGAGAAGAGGGCCGCGGCGAAGGCGGCGTGGGCGGAGGCGCATTGGGCCGCCGCGGCGTCGAAGCCAAAGAAGGCGGCAGAAGCGGAGGAGAGGCGGCCACGGACGAAACGTCCGAAGAAGAAGTCGAGGCTGCTTTCGAGTCCGTATACGCCGACGCCCGATTCGACCCCTCGCGTTGCAATAGAACGCCGCGCGGACATAGAGCATATCATCGGCGAGAGGGTGAAGAATTGGGATGTCGTCGCGGCGGAGGTGGCAAGAATGGGCGCAAAGGAGGAACGGCAAGGAATCCTCCAAGCGTACGACAAGAAATTCTTTGTCGACCTGTCCACTCCGAAAGTGTGGCTTTCGGATGAGGTATGTGTGTTTTTTGCTAAATATGTTCTAATTATTTCGTTTAATAACATTATATGCTATTATTGCAGCACGTCAACGAGGCATTCAGCGGGTTCACGGAGATGCAAGAAAACTGCGTGCATGCGGAGCGAATCGCGTACGTGAACGCCAACTTCGCACATGCAGTCAAGATGGAGTCCGCCAAACCGCAACCGTGGAACGTGTCCTCGTTCGACCAATTCGCCACGGGAGAGATCAATGCGATATACGGCGCCAAGCCGTCACTTCACTGGAGCCAAGCGGATGTGGCCGTCATCCCATTGGCATTTAACTCGCATTGGGTGCTCCTCGTCGCTCGGTTCAAGGACAGGAACATCCTCGTTTTGGATTCCGATCGCAGCAGCGATTCGGACTTGAAGGCAATGAAGCCGTTCCTCGATCCTTTGGCCGAAGTGATACCGCTGATGCTTCAACACGTAGGTGTGGAGCAAGAATCCGGGGAGAAGTTTTCTTGGGTGCGGTGCCCCAATTTCCCTCAACAACGTCTTAGGTAATTTTTTTATTTTCTCACTTTCTTATTTTCTTATTTTCTTAAACCTGAAATTGTTATATTTCTTGAACAGCGGAGAGTGCGGTATGTACATGCTTAGGGCCGCGATGTCTCTGTTGATCGGTAACAGAGATGATCTCTACGCTTTGGACGATTCTAAAGTTGCCTCATTTAGAAAGTTTTTGTCTATATGTATTTATTTTAACAATTGGGATATTGTATGAACAGTTTTAGATTTTTAATATATTTGTACAGATTTTTTGAATTGGAATTGTTCTGTGTTATGGTTGGTTGAGTTGCTGTTGAGGTTGTTCAGAGTGTTCAAGGTTCAGTGTTGTTTTTTCCCAAATTTCACTGTTATTCGAGTGAAAGAGCTTGTTCGAATAATGGTAATTATTCGAGTATTCTAATCGAGCCTAATTCGAGTAACTCATAGCACCCGAATAAGCTTCACTGGATCAGTTGATTTTATCGGACTTCACTGTTATCCGAGTCAAAGATCTTGTTCGAATAATGGGAATTAAACGAGTAAGCTATTCGAGCTCAATCCGAGTATCATATAGCACTCGAATAAACTTCACTGGATAAGTTGCTTCTGTCGACCTTCACTGTTATTCGAGTGAAGGAGCTTGTTCGAATAATGCTACTTTTATCGAGTTGCGTATTCGAGAGTATTCGAGTATAATACATAACTCGAATAATTTAAAAATCGAAAATGTTGTTTTATATCATGAGCATGAAATGTTAAGTAACATGAAAACATTTCATGTTAAATATCATTTCATGTTAAATAACATTTTCTTTCTAAGTAGTAAGATATTATAGAGATTCTTGAAAAAAAAGAAAATCAAGTTGATATTTCGATACATGTTATATATATTGTTGATGGGAATGTATATACTAAAGTCCTATCTACCAATGTATTTCATTGTATGTCATGCAACGACTTTTATTAAACATTGTTAATCTTCATAAAGCGACTTATTAACATCATGAATGCCCTAAAACATCGAAATATTGATATTTATACATCTATGTATCGAGATAACTAAAGTTCAAAAATTCTGAAAAGAACACTCGAATTACAAGATATTATTCGAGTACGGTATTCGGTTTTTTTGTAAATTATTCGAGTTATTCGTTTACTCGAATAATTTCAGGTTTTCGTTTTCGACTTTTTGTTGTTACATTATTCGGGTGACCTATTCTAATAATATTCGAGTTGTGCATCTTACTCGAATAACAGTGATGTAAGCTACAATCAAGCCAAACTCACAATAATCCATCAATCTCATACAACCTCATACATCAAACTCATACAACCTCGTAATCAAACTCATACATCAAGATTTACTTAATGTCTACGACCAAACTCACCGACGGACGGAAACCTCCTTTCTTTTCTCCGACCACGCCTTGCTACGAACGGAGGCGGCAACACCAATTGATCCGAGGTATCCCACTCGGCTTGATCCGGAACCGGCGAAACTCGTCCGTGATAAGCAGACTGCCACGTTAGGACAGAATAATATTCCGAACACAACGGGTAGAAACTCATGTTCGCTCGTAGACTCGCCGCGATTGCATGTGGACAAGGAATCCTGTCGATGTCGAATTGGCGGCACGTACAAGTCTTCGACCGCAAGTTAACAATGGCACGACCCCCCGGAGATCGGACATCGTACTCACGCGGAGCGATTTCATGTACTTCATACCCTTGACTTAGCTCATACCTCTCACGGAGCTTCATTTCCACCGTCGGGGTAAACCGCGTGGTTGCTTGTCCAGATTGCTGTCTGTATCTAGCAAACCAATCCGCCGTCAGCCTCTGTATCGATTCCAGAAGCGCAATGATCGGTAGCTTTCTTTCTTCGCGGAGTCTTGCATTAATCGATTCCACCCCGTTCGTAGTCATGATGTTATAGCGAGACGTCGGAGAATAGGCTCGACTCCATCGTTCCTTAGTATCAGTCTGTTGCAAATACGCGTATGCGGTGGGAAACCTTTTCTCAAAATCACCATATTGTGAATCAAAGTCGCATTGCTTGTATATTTTAGCAATGTGTATGAACGTCTCGGTCGCACCCTGCTTCTTACACCTGCTTTTCATATTTTGTGACAGGTGCCAAATACAATGACCGTGGTGCGCACGACCGTAGACGGCTGCAACGGCGGCTTTGATAGAAGGAGATCTGTCGGATACGATGACAAGATCGTCCTCGTTGGGCACGACTTGCAAGAGCTCGTTCAAGAACCACGACCAAGCTTCTATGCACTCGTTATTGTCGATTATGCCCCAAGCTAAAGGAAACTGATGGCGGTCGCCATCCTCCGCTGATGCAATGAGCAACGTACCCCCATACTTTCCTTTCAACCAAGTACCGTCTATGCAAACAACCTTCCTCATGTGACGGTATCCCGCAATACAAGCACCAAGGGATAGGAATGCGTGCTTAAATCTCCGCTCGTCGTCCAGATATACACTTGCTATGGTTCTCGGATTCACTCTTCTCAACGTCGACAGGTACGACGGCAACAGCTTGTAACTCTCATCGGGGTCACCCTTCATTGCATTTTGTGCTAAAATGCCTCCTTTCCATGCTTTGAAGTACGAAACTTCAATCCCACGATTTCTCATCATTGTTTGAATGAGTTTAGGGGCCGGTGTACTTGTTGAACCCTGAAAAGATTCAAGCAGCATATCACTCACGGAGGTTGACGATGCTTGAGTGAGTCTTGCGTTCCGATTTGCAAGGTCGCACGTATGTGTGTTGCAATACGTACGAATCGAGAATACGGATGTATCCTTAATCTTCGCCGTCCATATCCTCCAAGTACATCCATCCTCTTTGCATCTCACGCCATAGTACGATCGGGAAGATTTTATAATCTTGACCTCGAAGCATGCCTCTATAGCAACTCTTTGGATCCTATTCTTGACGGCCTTCTTATCCTCGAATTCATCACCGACCTTCATGGTGGAACCGTCGGTAAAAGAATACCGATCGCTAGGAATAGTTGCATTTTCCTCTTCCTCCTCCTCCTCATCATTCCCGTCCGCATTTTCTCCGTCTACGCCATCAAAATTGACGTGCACGTTCTGCCGTGATGCAACATTCTCATCACGGTCGTTCGCCTCATTGTGACCTTCACCCCCATAATTCACATCTTCGCATCCGCCAAAGTCGATGATACGGTCAAAATAATCATCGATGTAACCACCTCCATCGCTACGAACCTCAATTGGAACGGGACCAACTTCATCATCCGCGAGAGTTTGACGGTGGAGGGTCGTAGGGAGACCAATCTCCACACGGAGAATCGGTCTATCCATTGGACCCCCTAAGTATATATAACCCTTCAACTCTCGATCATTCTTTATATACAACGGAGCACACCCTTCCATACCTCTCATAGATGGCTGATAACTTAGCTTTAACTCCGGCCTCCCGCTTACGCCAATAGTCTCGTATATTTCGTTCCGCAGATCGTCCAGCAAACAACAATCGACATCGAACCCAATGGGCTTCATATTTGTTCCCATCCGTGGAACCCATGTCCATTTATTATCATTCCCAATTATCCATTCTCCATCGTAATCAATCATGATGCTGGTCGGCATAACCTGCATATGAAACAAATCATTGTTAATAAAATTTAATTGCAATATGCATTATTCGAATAATTACAATATTCGAAAAATAGAAATTAATCGAGTAAACTATTCGAGTAGTAAAACAACTCGAATAGATTCTTCGAGTATTAAGATTTTGAAGACACTCGATAAGTTGTTATCGAAGAAATAAATGGAATAAATCAACTTTTATTGCAAAAGAATTATTCGAGTAAATAAAATATTCGGAAACAAAAATTATTCGGGTAAGTCATTCGAGTTTACATTTAACTCGATAAGTTGTTATCGAAGAAATAAATGGAATAAATCAACTTTTATTGCATACAAAAGTTATTCGAGTAAATAAAATATTCGGAAACAAAAATTATTCGAGTAAGTCAATCGAGTTTACGTTTAACTCGAATAATTTATCCGAGTATTGTAATATCGAATAATATGTAAGTGTAAAATTTCATAAACAATAGTATTAATCGAGTAAAGTTTCCGAGTTTATCCGAGTTTGATGTCCGAATTGTTATATGGCCAAAACAACTTATTCGAGTGACTTTTCGAGTCAAATGAACTCGAATAACAGACTCGAATAATCGGAAAACGAAAATTTTCTGCAAATTCGCACAGATCTAAGGTTAAAATGCTACCCATAACTACCCAAACCTTCGAAAATCTAATACCCGATGCTCGAAATGTAAATGTCGTTAACATGAACGGAAATTACAATGCCCGATAATATATACTTGTAACTGGCGTTAAAATGAACGGAACTTACTGTATATGCGTTCAAGAACGAAATTGGGTTTCTTGGAGCTTGGGTGTTTCGATTTTCGGCGGATGCTTCAGCTCGTTTTCCTTCAAGATCTCGTTTTGGTGCTCGTGGGTGCATTAATCAATGAGGTTGGTGCGTTTCCTTTTTTTTATTTTATATATATATATTTCTTTTTTTTTATTTAGGTATTAATTAGGCCCTTAATTAGGGGTTTAGTTAATTAAGGAATCATGTTCCTCTTTTTTTAATTGACTCGGTCAAGTTCCATTTTTTTAAAAAGAAACCAAAAGTAATCTTATTTTTTAAAATAGCCCTAATAATACGCATAACGACCACTGTTCACCAAATCTGCCAAAGCCCAATATTATTGAGAGTCGTCAGCCCACGTATTATTTATTACATGGCATGCATATTATTTTCATCGTAAATAAAAAGTACTAATATATTGCACGCTCATATTCGGGTGCTATTTAATTTATAAATGTACTTATTAATTATTAATAATTAGTTAAATATTAGGATAAATGTAACAATATAAAAATGCAAGGTAGTGGGTTGTTTTCTTTTAATGAAATATTTATTAAGTTTTAATTCATTTTAATTGACAGATATAACAATATAATAATTCTGTTTATACAAGCGACTGATAAGGCTCAATATATAAAATTGTTTGTCAAGTTCGTTTTATTTTATCTTGCCCATTTATCCGAGACTATTTATCATAGAGCTCATTTTATTTTAGCAGGCTTTTATTTATTAACGGACTGCATAATAGAAACCAAACATAGTATATAGATTCTTATTTATACTATCAGGCCTTATCTAGGAAAGCAAACAGGGCTCACTGATAAAAGAAAAGGAAATGCTTTTTTCCAATTTATTTGAACTCATTCAATATGAATAAGTCTATATGGGATTGGACTTGGGACAAGACACAGGAACTAGGAAGGAGTAGAAGGATTAGTTTGCTCGACGTTATGCTTGTTGTCCCATATGTAATAATGAGATTTAAATTTCAATTGTGTGGAAATAAAGATGTTATTATGTGAATATACATCGTGAATAGAAATAGATAAATATATATGTATATATGTGAGAGGGGAAATAATCAACTTTCTCTTTTATTTTTCGTTTTTCCCCATTTACCTTTTTTCTTTTGTTTTCTTCTCACCTCAACTCAAAAGGTACACTCTAGAAAAAGGACTTTTTCGAAAGCATTAGACGGTGGGTGTTGACGACATATAATTTGGTAAAGATAGCATTTTTATGATGTTTACCGATCAGTTCTTGCCATAAAACTTGCATAATTACGCAAAAAGTATTAAATTAATCGCAGAAAAAGAGAGGATATAATAACCGCATAGAGTAGAGAGGAGATGGATTGCTTGAGGACTTTGTAGTTTAAGATCGCATAATCTTTCCAATACCTTCCGTGAAAAGCGGGCGATAGTTATTCACCATTAAACTAACCGATCCCCTCAAATCCGTCCAACAAAGGTACGTTTTAGCAAATTTAGCAAATGATTTTTGACTATCTTTGTTTCGAGGTCTACACGTCGCAGTTTTTGTGTTTCTTCCCTTTTTTATCTCTTTTTGGATCTGGGCTTTCTCAGAAAGGTTCTTCGATTTCGCTTCTTTTTTTTTCCAACTTGGGCAGCCCGAAGTTGGGTTTTTTAGGGTTTTGTAATTCCAATTTTTCGAGATGTTGATTATGCTCAGGTAGGTTTGTAAATACGTGTTCATCACGATTCGTATTGTGATGGCCTCTTGCTTTAGCTGTCTTCTTCGCCTTTGTAATGATTATATGGAATTGGTGATGGATGCTTTTCCTTTTTGACGATAAGATACGCAGATATCAATCGTGTTTGTTGATGGCGTGGGTGGGTTTGTTGTAACTGTGAGGATTAATTATATTTGATTCGATTGTTAGAATTTCAAAATTGCAGACTGTGTTGGGTCTATTTGGAATATTGTTCGGTATTGAGCTGAATTTTTGTTACATTTTCGAAAATCCCACACTGTCCTTTGCTGTATCTCTGAATATCTCGGAAAGATTAAACTTCAGTTTATGCCGGCGTATGAGTTTGGGTGGTTTTTCCAGAAAAAGAACAAGTTATCGTGTCTTCAAAAAATGTAATAATCTTTGCTGTTGCCACGAGTATAATCTGTTGTAGTTCATTCAAAGAATCTACATTCCTGTTATAGTTGCTCTGTGTTTTCTCTCTTATGTTTACATAAAATCCCATGTCTGATACATTTTCTGTCTATTCATTTTGTTCTTCTGACAAACTTTATGTGAAATAATTTTCTCGATATTTTTACGGTAGGCATCCTGTATTCATGGCAACAGCCACGATGGCAACTGCTGCTGGTGCAGCAGCACTTCTTTACTATACATTAAATCGAAAAATACAATCGAGAGAAATCGATGACGATGATAGTGACGATATTGAAAGTGAAGTACAAAGCCGTGCTTTGGTGGGTATAGACAGAGTTTCCAATAGGCTTATACAAGCTCCTGCCACGTGGTTAGAGACAATCTCGACATTGTCAGAGACTCTTAGGTTTACTTACTCGGAAACTCTGGGAAAGTGGCCTATTGGAGATTTGGCTTTTGGCATCAGTTTTCTGTTAAAGAGACAGGTCAGTGAGATTTGTTCTCTGAGATGTTTACGGTGTGTCTTTTTTATGCAGCAGTGTATCGTGTATTGTCTCTTTCTTATAGCGTTCTGTTCTGGCATATAATGAACAGATGATGCTTTACATGAACAAATTAATAAACAAAATGCAGTTCTAGAGATGCATTGTCAGAAATCACTAAATTAAAGATTATTGAAATACTGCATTGGGAATGATTAAAACTGCTTGCAAGCAGTTTCTCATACTAATAGCAGCAAAATGGATTTTGAAAATGTGGAACAAATATTTTCTATGTTCAGCTTGAAAGAATGTGGATTACCCATTTGATTCTACGAGTGTGGAAACTTATTTGTGTTTGCGTTATTGCTTAGCAAATGTTAATGGTCTTGGCTTATTTACATTTCCGACTATGCTTACTCCGCGGACTTCTGTTGTTCTATGCTAACTTGCAGGGAATCTTACATGTTAGCCGTGAATTTGGTGGTAACGGAAGTACACAACTGAAAGGGCCCGAAATTTCGGCGGAGCTTACATATCTACTAAATCTACTCACTTTGTGCTGGCATTTCTCCAAAAAGCCCTTTCCATTATTTCTACAAGAGACTGGCTATTCTCAAGAAGACGTTATTCTCCAAGAACCCAAAGCTGGAGTATGTCTTTTCTTCCTCTATCCTTTTTTCATGGTTATTTTACAACGTTCACCTTGGGAGATTCAAGAATAATCGACGATCTTACTTCCTTCTTGTGAATGCAGATACTGAAACCTGCCTTTACTATTTTGATGGACCACGAATCAAAGAGTTTTCTATTACTAATTCGTGGAACTCACAGTATCAAGGACACATTAACAGCTGTTACTGGGGCAGTAGTGCCATTCCACCACACTGTGGTTTATGAAGGAGGTGTTAGCAATTTAGTCTTAGGTTACGCCCATTGTGGTATGGTTGCAGCTGCTCGATGGATTGCAAAGCTCGCCACTCCTCGTCTACTTGCTGAACTCGACAAGCATCCCGACTATAAACTAAAGGTTTATTTCATTCCCTTTTTTTTTCTCTCATTCATCACTGTATGGTCGTCTAGATAAAGGGATGGGATTTTCTTCTACACTCAAACTGTGCTGCTGTAGTTACAAGATATGGTCCATTTTGTTTGCTGCAGATTGTGGGGCATTCTCTTGGTGGTGGAACGGCAGCGCTTTTGACATACATTTTGCGTGAACAGAAAGAATTATCCAATGCAATTTGTTTTGCATTTGCGCCAGGTTACTGTTAAAAATAATTGCTTCTGATTTCCATATTCTTAATGGTTCCCTCCCTTTACTGGCTTGACCTTTTTTGGTAGTAATATATCTTTTATTTTCTTATCAAATCATGCAGCTGCATGTATGACGTGGGAATTGGCTGAGTCGGGAAATGACTTCATTACGACTGTAATAAATGGAGCTGATTTGGTGCCCTCTTTCTCTTCTGCTTCAGTCGATGATTTGCGTGCAGAGGTGAAGTGAACTCTTTACTTTTTACTCCAATGTTCTCCTATTGGAACTTAATTTGACCCATATTTTCTTTTCGGTTTTGGGTTTTTTTTTCAGGTCACAGCATCTGCTTGGTTGAACGATCTGAGGAACCAAATCGAACGCACGAGAATCCTCAGCACTGTGTACCGTTCTGCTACTGCATTGAGCTCTCGCCTTCCTTCAATGGCCACAGCTAAGGCCAAAGTTGCCGGCGCTGGTGCAATGCTCCGCCCAGTTTCCAGCCGTACTCAGGTTTATATATACTACTCTATTGCATCATCATATTCAATCCTACTAGGATTTTCACATCGTAGAAAGATTATAATGAATAGGAAAATTGTTTAGATTATCAAAGGTAACTTTATCTAAGATACAAAGCAGCGAATGACATGGAAAGCATTACATCATCCAACGCAAAGCCCGTTTCTTGATGCATTCATATTGATCATGAACTGGGTAATAATTCGATAAAAAAGTGTAGTTTTTTATATTGAAAAATTCTCGTTATGCCAAAATGTAGGTAGTAATGAAGAGAGCTCAGACCATGGCTCAAGCCGCCTGGTCTAGGCCAGGCCTAAGAATGTCCTCATGGTCTTGCATGGGCCCACGCCGTCGACCGTCGACCACTCAGATGAACCACATGGTAACTGAAGATTCTTCAGAATCTTCTTCAGTTCAACACAGCAACACATCCCAGCCTCTTTTATCGACCACCGAGGAGAGGATGTCAGCTTCAGCAACCGTAATAGAAACACTCGAACTTCCAATATCTTCGTCGAAGAATGAGATCACCGCCGAAGAAATAGAAGACGATGGAGGCGATGATGTCATCGACCACCACGTGGGCCCCGAAGACCGAATGACAGAAGTCGAGCTTTGGCAGCAGATCGAAAGGGAGCTATACAATCAGTTGGAATCTGAAGAAGACGACCGTGCGAAGGAGATCAAAGAAGAAGAAGCTGCTGCCATGGAAGAGGTGATAAGCGATGATCCCCAATCTCAGAGCTCTGTCCCAAACACGAAGGAAGTCCACAGATTTTTCCCCGCTGGGCGAATTCTGCACATTGTGACGCTCGCTTCTGAGGAGGAGGTTGGAAGAAGTAGCGATGGCAGTGATGAGAGCTCAAGCGATGGTTCTTCAGGGGAGAAGAACCATGTCGAAGAGGAGAAAGTTGGGATTTTTCTTACGCCGAGGAGTCTTTACACTAAGCTGAGGTTGTCCCAGACTATGATTGCTGATCATTTCATGCCTGTTTATAGGAGGCAGATTGAGAAGCTTATTAGGGAGCTTGAAAATGAAGGGGATTTGTGAGTAGTTTGTAATAATGCTTTGATGTGATGATGATCATAGGCTTCAAGGTTAGGGATGGTAAGAAGTAAATAAAAAAGGATATATGGTGAATTTTGGGATTCTTGTCTGAAATTAAATTGGGGTTTAGTTTACTTCGTATGTATAGTATATAGATGTTATGCATAATACAATTTTTTGTAAGACCGGTTATTTTCTTTTTTAGATTTTGTTGATCTTAAATTTTTTAGAATGTATTCGTTTATTTTGATATTTAACGTTGTTTGGCTGATTTATCATTGATGTCTTTATGAAAAATAGAATCAATGTAGAATGGAAGAGTAATCTTCATAAACTCGATAAAACATTTGAAGGAATGTAATTCCATCAAAAGTCTCAACAACGACAACGAAAAATAGCAAATAATTAGCAGTAGAGGCATAAAACCCATACCGCACCACATCCAACGAATTAAACATTATTTAACACAAACATCTCCATAAGTGTTAGGAATCGTGAATTGAGAATTCAGATTAAACAGTTTTGGTGATTGTCCAAACTTGATTAAGAATACCGGTCAGAAGAACATAAGATCGAAGATTAAAAAGACCATATAATCAGTCTGAAGGGAATTGCTCAAGCCTGGTTAAGGATACCAGTTTAAAGAAGATTAAGAGACCGGATGTCAATCAGCAGATCACTTATGCGCAGGAGACCGGATATTAGTTAAAAGAACACAAGACTGATTGTTAGAAGAAGCGTGTCTAAAACCGGACAGTATGCATAGATATACTGGACATGGCAGGAGCCAGGATCAGAACTCAGATACCGGACCGATAAAGTGCGAAGACCGGAGTTCTGTCATCAAGCACGCCACGTGTACGAAGATTCAAATCTACTCAAGGCGGGATAATGAAATCTACTGTCGAAATCTTTAATGCAAGGCTGCCATAGGAAGACAGGTCGAAGTCAAGCCGAGCTTAAAATGGAAAAAGCAAATGAGACAGTACGAACTGCTGCCAAGACCGGACAGTGCCCATTTTGGGAAAGTGCATTTAATGCACAGTACAGCATTTGGAGCTATTTCACAACGGTCTTCTTCATCAACAAACAAGTATATATATCAGAGAAGAAACATTGAAGAAGACAACAACACAACCACGAGAAATCAATCAGACGAAAGTCAAGAACAAAGCGAGAATTTTAGAAAGTGTTGTCCTCACTGTACGATAACCGGTCAGGTTAAGTAAGTGAGTTATTGTTATTCCGACGGACTGTAAAAAGCTGTTGAAGTAGGTGGATTGTATTTTATGACTGCCTAGGGATTCACTAGATAAGGCTGAGGGCAGCCGGGTAGGTTGTACAGTGAGTGTATAACTGAAGTCTAGTGAACCTTCCTCACGAGGAAGAAGGGGAGACGTAGGAGATTTAACTCCGAACTTCCAGAAACAAACCGGTATCGTCTTTCACACACACACTAACACTACGCACAGATTATCGGTTTCTGAGTCAGAACCGATCTACAAGCTTCCGCAAATAACACTAAGAGAAAAATCAAGCACCGGTATTAACCTTAATCGGTTAACTACCAAAAAGGCGTCAAGCGTTTATTCACCCCCCCTCTAAACGCGTAAACCGATCCTAACAAGTGGTATCAGAGCGGGTTCTCTTGATATTTCTTCTACACTAACTATGTCTTTATCAGATCAGCTTCTTATGTTTAGCAGGGAAAATTTTCTTGAGTGGAAAATAAGGTTGATGACCTACCTTTATGCGCAAGATGATGAAATGATCGACGTACTGGAAAGTGGACCATTCGTGTTCAACAAGATAAACGCAAGACATGCTGTCTACCCTGACGAGCCAAGAGAAATTCCAAAGGAAAGACACGAGTTGACGGCAGAAGAGAGACGAAAGACAAATCTGGATAATATTGCAAAAAATGCCATATTCAAAACTCTGGACATAGAAGTCTTCAGACAAGTTATGACAGGCAAGACCGCTAAGGAAGTGTGGATCAAACTAAGCCAGCTTGGGGAAAACCAAGAAGTCTACGAGCTCAAGGAAAATCCGACAGAAGCACTGGAAGATGGAAAATCATCCAATGTGACACAGGTTAATCAGCGTAAGCTAAGAGATAATACTAACATTCAACTTGAATATGATAGGACCGGATCCAAAGCTGAGAATGATTCCAAAGAGGAGACAAACCAACCCCTAAGGTGGAAGAAGGCACAAATCTCCGCGACTAATGGAGATAGCCACAGATGGGATGATACCGATTCCGATGAATCAAGTTCTGAGGATGAACCAAACAACCACAAAGTTGAACCAGAACTTATCTGCCTGATGGGAGATCAATCAGATCCAGAAAATAAATTCACCTATGAAGAGGTTCTAGATGCCCTCCAGAATATGGCTGATGAATACTGGAAATTGAACGAGAAGTTAAAAGCGGCAGAAAAAGGGAAAGCACCAGCTGTAGAAGATACCGGACCTCTTCTGGAAAAGATCATCCATCTAGAGGAAGAAAACCTCAGACTCAAAGAAGCAGCCGAAAAGAATGCATCAGAAAACAAAAGGCTAACCACTTTGGTCCAGTCGTGGACCAAGTCAACAGAGACATTTCAATGTCTTCAAGGTTCCCTAAGGGATGCTGGTGACCGAACCGGACTTGGTTACGGCGAAGGAATTGGTGTCGATGAGCCAACAACATCCGCACAACCAACTACTTCAAAAGTGATCAACTTTGTTCGTCCCAAAAACTGTAACCCAGTTTCTGTTGCTCCTATGAACAGGTGTAAGGAAACTGGAGTAAAACATAGCTACATTTCCTCAATATCCTACACAAGGACAAGATCTCAGGAAGCAAGGGGGAATAAGGTAAGAAATGCTCCACATAAAGGGATACCTCAACAATTAAGGGGGAATACCGAAGTAAGTTATGACTCACGAAGAAGAAGATCTCAACAACCAAGGGGGAATGGTCACGATACGAAATCAGGGACACAAGGCTACAGAAGACCCAAAGACCGGTCTCAAAAGAGGAATAATAAATATAAATATCTTATTGATCCCACTACCGGCAGACACATTAGGATAATCCAATTATGGATACCTAAGGTACTAATTCCTAACCGGACTCAAAGAGATTTGGGTACCGAGGATTTTATTTGTTCTTGCAGGAATACTTGCAGGAACTCAACTGGTTCTATCAACCTCTAGACAGCAGATGCTGTCGGCACATGCCCAGGGGGAAAGACACCCACTGAGACCGAACCATGTGCCAAGTCAGCGGCTACCTTTGAAATAGGTATCCAGCAACTGTCTGAACCGGTACAAGCAAGAAAGAATTTACAGTCAATATGCTTGGTTACTGGTGAGTTCATGTAATTAGAACTGAATCATCTGGGAACTCAAAAATTCTTTCATACCTATTAAAGTCAATCTTGATAATGATCCACCCTCATTATCAGTATAAATGAAGGAAAAGAAAACAGAAGCTTTTTTTTTTAAGCCCTGTACTAACACCATGCCTAAGGACCATAGCGTATGCTGTGAGTCATCTATATATTGGCAAGTTTTAGGTAAAAATGCAGTAAAGAAAGGGAATTGGCTGTCTGGCAAAAGCACAACAGATGATCAGAACAACTAAGCGGTAGCGGCCAGACAGGATCCCAGAAAGGAAGCTCCGAACTGGAAAAATCAAGCATTAAAGGAACAAACCAGTTTCAAAGGAGCGATACTTGTCTAAAGGAAACCGGGACAATGTATGGCAATAAGTCTGCACCTAAGGGAGTCTACTAAGGGGGAACGCCTCAAGTAAAGGGAAGAAAAGACTCTCAGAAGACCAAACAGCGTTTCAAGAGACGATCAAATCAGCCTGGCGACTGATCGGAATAACTGATGGAAATACAAACTGAGAGGGAATTCATCAGAAGGAACGGAATTAGTATTGAGATCAACTAAGACCGGATGTTCCCATCAAAGACCAACAGTCCATACCGGAGAAAGACAACTGAAGGGCAATCGTGAGGGAAATAATCTCAGTTCTAGACAAATGGAGTGATGGCGTCCTACATGGAGACTGGTTCTCAGCCAACTGAATGACTGAGTGAAGTTTCAGACTCTAACTAGTGGTTAAGGAGCAGACAAACATGGGTCAACAAGCAAGTTCTTCTATTGGAAGGAAGTTACAGCCTTAAGAGGAAAAGCAGTAGAAGTACCAAGGTGGTCAATCTAGTGAAGATTAGTCGGGAGCACTGAAATCAGGAAGGAGAGACTAAGTGCAGGAATGACAAACCGATGAACTACGCACAATTGCACCAGACTGGTTTTCAAAAGCAGTGACTACTCTCTGTCTAAGTATCAAAGCATCTCAAAAGCTTTCTGAAACCGGAACTATCCATGACTGACCAATGGATAAACATATGACTCCTACTGAGCGGACAAAGACCGAGTCTCCTCGATAATTGTGCCTCATCAATGCACATATTATTGAGTTTAAAACAGCTGACTTTGAAACTTGCAGGATATTAGAGAAGGTGAATAGTCATGTCATCAACGAATCTCTGTCATCGGACAAGACGTAAAAGTTCCGACGCACTGAAAAGAAGATAAGCATGGCTTGGAATACTGTGCACCCGTGACACAAATCGACAGGAATTCTCCGGCTATTTAAAGACCTCACGACCCTTCTCAAATTTCCCAGTCACTCAACAACAACTAAGTTCAAAATGCCTAAGTTACCGAAACATCCACAACCCTCAGTCAGGATAAGTCTCACAACCAGAAAAAGCTTAACAAGTCCAAGCCCAGTTTTCTTACCCAATCGCCTCAAAAGAGTATCTCCAACAGACTGGATGCAGACTCATCCATTAGATCACTCAAAGACCTCACGGCGGTCAAACAAAGCTACAAAGACGCTGCTGTGGACTAGCAGGTTTTTTAAAACAAGTCCGACGGCACAGAAGGAGGGCTCTGGGATGCTCTCTGATGACTGGACGAGTTGGATCAGATGCACCCAGACATCAGCTTCTTACCCAGAGCTGAACAAAAGATGCCGCGGACCGGGCGAGCCATCAGGGCACTACAAGGACCCAAAGGAGAGGATGGCGCCCCACCAGTCCCTTGTAGACCATCTACTACAGGGACTGGAAAAGGGGAACCGGTTACCCGGGATTAAACGCCATGCCAGGCACATACCCGGACACCGGTTCCTATCGGTTTCGTTGCGCTCTCAGTGGTGCCAACAAGCGGTGACCCACCATGACGCAACAACCGACTCTCCAAGGAGCTCAACAAAAAGCGTGAGTCCTGGAGACAACCGTAGCTTTGTAAGAGCTGCTAAGACTGGACGGGTCAGAAGAAGACTTCTTCAGACCTTGAAGCGCAGCTACAGAGCTACCGGTTTCATTGTGCTTCAAAAGGAGAGAACAACAGTAATGATGACTCTCTGGCACAATGACTACCTTCCTTTCTTCCGGACAAGTGATTGTCAAAAAGGGGGAAGAAGAGTACTGCCTACCGCCCAATACTAATTGAGGCGAAAGGGAAGATGGCAGTACTGAACGAAGCTGCTGGCAGACCAGGACGTACCAGAGAGAACTTGGGATGCCCACAACCGGAAGATCGAAGAAGTAGAGATACCGGTTGTGACAAGCAGTGTGGAGTAGGAGTGCTGCTAGCTGAGGAGAAAGGGCAGATGGAACTGCTGCAGCACTAAGGCGAAGCAGAAGGCAGACCGGGATGTACCGAAGAAACCGGTCGATGCTGACAACCATAAGATCGAAGAAGTTAAGCATATCTAAGGAATAGATAGGCAAACAACGGTTGTAATAGATCGGTAGTTTATGTATCAAACTTCCTTTGATATAATAAATACCGTTCTGCTTCGTTGAGTTTTGACAATCACCAAAAAGGGGGAAATTGTTAGGAATCGTGAATTGAGAATTCAGATTAAACAGTTTTGGTGATTGTCCAAACTTGATTAAGAATACCGGTCAGAAGAACATAAGATCGAAGATTAAAAAGACCATATAATCAGTCTGAAGGGAATTGCTCAAGCCTGGTTAAGGATACCAGTTTAAAGAAGATTAAGAGACCGGATGTCAATCAGCAGATCACTTATGCGCAGGAGACCGGATATTAGTTAAAAGAACACAAGACTGATTGTTAGAAGAAGCGTGTCTAAAACCGGACAGTATGCATAGATATACTGGACATGGCAGGAGCCAGGATCAGAACTCAGATACCGGACCGATAAAGTGCGAAGACCGGAGTTCTGTCATCAAGCACGCCACGTGTACGAAGATTCAAATCTACTCAAGGCGGGATAATGAAATCTACTGTCGAAATCTTTAATGCAAGGCTGCCATAGGAAGACAGGTCGAAGTCAAGCCGAGCTTAAAATGGAAAAAGCAAATGAGACAGTACGAACTGCTGCCAAGACCGGACAGTGCCCATTTTGGGAAAGTGCATTTAATGCACAGTACAGCATTTGGAGCTATTTCACAACGGTCTTCTTCATCAACAAACAAGTATATATATCAGAGAAGAAACATTGAAGAAGACAACAACACAACCACGAGAAATCAATCAGACGAAAGTCAAGAACAAAGCGAGAATTTTAGAAAGTGTTGTCCTCACTGTACGATAACCGGTCAGGTTAAGTAAGTGAGTTATTGTTATTCCGACGGACTGTAAAAAGCTGTTGAAGTAGGTGGATTGTATTTTATGACTGCCTAGGGATTCACTAGATAAGGCTGAGGGCAGCCGGGTAGGTTGTACAGTGAGTGTATAACTGAAGTCTAGTGAACCTTCCTCACGAGGAAGAAGGGGAGACGTAGGAGATTTAACTCCGAACTTCCAGAAACAAACCGGTATCGTCTTTCACACACACACTAACACTACGCACAGATTATCGGTTTCTGAGTCAGAACCGATCTACAAGCTTCCGCAAATAACACTAAGAGAAAAATCAAGCACCGGTATTAACCTTAATCGGTTAACTACCAAAAAGGCGTCAAGCGTTTATTCACCCCCCTCTAAACGCGTAAACCGATCCTAACAATAAGCAATGCAACAAAGACAGTCTCTTATTAAAAATATTAAACAAAATATAATATATACTCTAATAATTAAATTATCAGAGTAGATAGAACACGCTAACATCTTCACGGCCAACTACTCGCCGTCCTTCATCTTCGCCGCCGAGCCATCATTTCCCTCCGCCGCCGAACTCCATCACTGCTGTACCTTCAATTGCATACAAATCACAACTAACTACTCAAATAACACGCAGATATACAGATAAACCTTGCTCATGATCGGTGTACTTACCTCTCCTCTACTGCCGCCGCCGCCATTACCAGCCCTACGACCGCCGCCGTTCTCCGCCGGAGGCCCATTGCAAGGCATGCCGATTAGATGATAAAACACAGTCCCCATATCCTCGGGGAAATCGAAGGTTTCATCAGTAACCTCCATTTTAGGATCGACTGCCATGTAATCGCTATTGTCCGCGACGACTTCCAAGTTGAGGTCGAGTTGATTATTGCCCAGCCCTTGCTGACGACCGCCGGCCGGATTGTTCGCCGAGCCTCCCATCGCCGGCTTCGCCCCATACCTCGGTGGTTGCTCCGCCTGGGGCTGGTCTCCCTGGCCCACGCTGCGCTGGCGGCATTTCTGATCATTTTCAAGAACACTATAAAGCTCACATTTTTAATCATATGATTAATGCATAGATAAATATCCAATTTTACATGTTTTTTTGGAGTTGATTAATGCATTTACTATATTACCTGAAGGTGGCTAGCCACCTGCAACCTTGTAAGGCCTGGGACGTTCATCAGCTCAAGAATGTCCTTTGGGAAACAATCTACGAATTTTTTTTTTGTAGTAAGAAGAATTAGAGATTCAATCATTTGATATAATATTCCAAGAATACGAAAAAATTTAATTTCGAGAAGATATTACATCCATCGCCTAGCACCTCGCAAGCCTCCATGAACCTCCCATGAAGCTCCTCGGTCCATTCTATGTAGACCTTTCTGTTCTTATTCTCTCCATTCATATTAGGGTTTTCATCGCATCGAATTTCAGAACTGTTTTTTAACTTCTCCCTCGCCACAATCTGCCATAAATACTCGAGGAATTCGAACATCAATGGCTTATCGAGAGAGAACACAGCGCCCGAATACAGTGACCTCAGCGTAGTGAAAGGGCTGTTTTCGCATGACATCACTGTAATATAACATGGTCGATAAAGTCCTCATATGTACGAATTAGATACTAAATTCGAATAGAATTTGTAAGAAGTAATAAAAACTTACGGACGACGGGCAATTGAACAGTTACTGAAAGCTCTAGCAGTTTATGTGCGCAGAGGTCGGGCGAGTAGATGTTTGCAAAGATGACATCGAAGCGATTTCCATTAGAGATGAGCAATATCGCATGAGATGCGAGTTTGACAGCTGTCACTGTAGATTTATTACAGAACAAAAAAAAATTATTACTAACTTGAACCTAAAAGAATAATTAATCAGAGAAAATAGGGTTTTCGAAGAAACGAAACAAAAAAATTTACCTCTGTATTGGCAAGCCTCAAGCAGTCCCACGGCATGAGCTAACCCTTGAGAATCGTGCTCGACGAGCAAAACGTGAATATGACGCTGAGGATCTGCGTACATCGAAGCTATCGCCATTTTTCTAGGGCAAGTTTTTTAGGGTTATTTCTATGCAAACACCTACAAGTTTTGAAAGAAATTTAATAATAAATCAATGATAAGATGATATGTAATAAGCTGCAAACTTCAACAGAAGAAAGGAAAGAGATGAGAAATTGAAACTTTGAGGAAGAGAGGAAGAGAATCATTACAGAGGGTAGGAAGAGACAAGATTGCTGAGTGTGCAACTATGAGGCAAACCCAAGGCCTGTATTTATACAAGGATTAAAGTTTAAAATCATTGTGATTTAGACATCTTTAGTATCATATTCGCATAATTATTATGTCGTCTTTTTTTTTTCTTTCGCTAGATTTCGTGATGAACTGCGATTGTGGCAACCGGTGACGTAAGAACGAATGTATTCGACGCGTATTTCGGTCTAAATGACGTCGAGATAATATTTGGTTGGTCATCGAATCTGCCAAACTTTATTAGACACATGTAATAGGATGTCCAAATTTTTATGAAATAAAAATTCGCCTAAATTAAGATAAGGACTGAAGGGATAATTACGATTACAATAAAGATTATAAGTGTACTTATCATCATCATCATCATCATCATCATCACATCATCTTTTTACTCTCGACAGAAAGTTCATATCTATGATATCTCTAGAAAATGATCATTTCAGGTGAATTTTCGTGGTTTTTGTAGTTCGAACATCAACATGTGATAACCTTTTTAGACACACACGAATTGAAAGTTAGAAATGAATTCTTTCATATATATATATATATATATATATATATATATATTCTATCAACACCAAGGAAAACGGAGATTGCAGTCGTCGATGCTAAGCATAAGGTATGGTATTAATTATGTCTGATTCCACAGAAAAATTCAGATGTAGAAGGAATTAATGAGAAGCAGTTTCCTTCCATTACAGCTTATCAAGTTAGCCCTAGACCAGTGAAGAGATAGATTAATATATGTCTATATGCAAGCCAACGATCATATGGCGTGTATTTTATCATTACTTTATTATTATTATTATTATTATTATTATTGTTATTATTCCCATATGAGTTGTTCGTATAGATCTGCTTTGTGTCGTCGCCGGCGAGTGATAATCCTGATCATATAGTACGTGTAATAGCAGATAGTTTTGCGTAGTGCATCATATTCATATAATATGTGTAATAATAACAGGCAGTTGTACGTAGTGTGTCATATAATAGGTGTAATATAATATAACCGATAATTGTACGTAATGTACGTAAAGGGAGATGCTCGACAAGGTGACTATAGTAAACTATTTGGCACGCTGGTCTTTTTCTTTTTTTTTTTGCACGCTGGTCTATACTGTATATTTGTGTTTATACAAAAATGTAGAGAATTTTTTGCCTTCAATCCAATTGTATATCCTCTTTTATTTCTTTGGTTGATGTAGAATTGTTTATTCTATTTTTGTTTATGTGATGACGACGATGTTCCAGATAAAATAGTTTTGAGAATTCTTTTATTTTTAATTTTAGAACGTTATTGTTTATATAAGAGAAGTTTACATTGAATACCCAAAAGTATAAAAAAAATTGTCAAAATCACTCTCATGTATGCATTTCTATATGTAGGTACCTAGTTGAATAAAATTTTTACACATAAGTACTCATTTGGCCGAAGGTAGATTATATAAAAAATTTACGTACCATAGAAACATATTTTGGTACATTATACATTGAAAAAAGGTACGTCACACATATAGAGAAATTACATTATATATTTCGAAATTATGTACCATAAAAACGCGTAATATGATATGTAATATACATAAAAGATGATACATAAACGATGGTAAAATTGTGCTTCCGACCAAACGAATACCTATATGAAATAATTTTATTACTATGAGGTATCTATATATAAATTTTATCCGGCAGGCGACTGAACTTATTATTTTTTATATTTTGGTATTTGTGTAGATACACTTTTATACAATTATAATAAAATTAAACGTTATATATATAATTGAGTAAAATAAAATTGTATTAGTATATATCTAGTTGTGCATGCATGTATATAGTGTAGAGAGAAATCTTATAATGATCACCTTATGCGGCGGACACTTTTGATTTCGCATTGCCACATCAATATACAAATTCAGAATAGGAGGTTATATATTACAGATTGATAACTTTTGCGTGGATTTAGTTGACACCTTATGTTGATTTGCTATGTTTGTGTGGCACCGATCAATCCCACATCGAAAGTGCTCATATGAGGTGCTCACATAAGATTTTCTCTATATATGCATGGGTAAATGGGATTTAAGATTCTCAGGTATATATATTAGGGGTGAGCAAAACCGGATATCCGGTTTTTCGGATATCCGAAATTCGGATATCCGGATTTTCGGATATCGAAAAATGGTATCCGTATCCGCTCCGGTTTTATTCGGATATCCGGAAATCGGATATCCGGTTTATTCGGATATTTACACCGGATATCCGCATCCGGTTTTTAAATTTATTTTTCTTATATTTTTTATTATTTTCTTTTGAAAATCATAATTTTTATTTCTTATCACAAATAAAAAAATATATTTTTTAATATAAGAATTTCTAGACATATTAATTGAGACAATATGTGAATTTATGATTCAAAATTACATAATAAATAATAAAGACAATACCACAAATTCACATTAATTTTTTAACTCGCGTCTCGATGTTTTTATGTTTTTTTTTATTTCAATTCTCTAACAAAGTTTTTTGCAATAATAAAAATAATATAAATTTAAATATTCTACTTGATGATTTTTTTCCTTTTTGGACCTTCATTTTTCTTTTTGGACTATTTTTTATTTTTTTATTTTTTTAAATATAAAACCGGATACCGGATATCCGGATTTTAGACAAACCACTATCCGTATCCGATCCGGTTTAGTTTAAAATAAATCGGATCGGATATCCGATCCGGTTTTTAAAACCGGATATCCGTTTTTTCGGGTTTTGAAAACCGGATACCGGATCGGAATCCGGTTTCCGGATATTTTTGCTCACCCCTAATATATATGTATATAGTGCTAGTGGTCTGTGTAATTTAATATTTTGTTAGAATAGTGTTCTGAAAGATTAATATTTAATGGACGTGGCTACTGACTATTATTTCGGATATTCTGGAGTAAGATATGATTGTGAACTATCATTTTAAATAAAGAAAAATAAATCATCAATCAATGTTCTCAAAGAGACGAGATATTTTCGAATGAGGATAATTCCGATCCACATGTTAGCCATTGGATATCTTCGGCCAAAACTTTCGTGGTTCCTTCGCTCAAAGTAACTGTCACACAACGAACTTGATGAGCTAATAATTATGAGAGATATACAATATATATGTAAAATAAATGTGGGGTATTTTACATATATTTAAGAGATGATTGCAATCAAGGGCGTGTGTAGTCTCTGTGTTTTTTCATATAATTTCTGAATAAGTCCAATATAAAAAATAGATAATTATATAAACAAATAAATAAATAAATAGAAGAAAGAAGAATATTTCTTTTTGTCGGACACGTGAGGGAAAACTCAGATATCGTTGAACCCTAAGAAGGGAAAGGGCTTCTTTGAGATTCAAAATCTGATAGAGGAAAACGCTGCTCTTTCATTTTCTCTCTTTCGTAGTGAAGAAATGGAGCCCGGGTACAATCCGCGGACGGTTGAAGAAGTTTACAGGGATTTTAAGGGTCGCAGAGCTGGAATAATCAAAGCCCTCACTTCGGGTTTTGTCTTGCTTTTTTTTTCTTATTTGATGAATTCGTATGATTCCCCTTTCGATGATTTTGTGGGTTTTCCGTCTTATGATTATGTTCCGTTTCTGCAGATGTTGAAGAATTTTACCAACAGTGTGACCCTGGTAGGTTATGTGTTAGCTCTTTCTGAATCGATCTGTTTTTAGGTTTACAACGTTTCAATTAAGCTCTTGCGTTTGCTGAGAATGTTTGTTGTACGGAATTCTTTTTCTTTTTCTTTATGATGCTTTGGGCATTCAATTGCGTCTGATGTGTGCCGTTATTTCTCTGAAAGAATGGCATTACAAATGGGTTATAATCTTTAAGGATTGTTATTGGTTATCATGGCAATGTACCTTTGAATTAATTGCAGAAAAGGAGAACTTGTGCCTTTATGGTTTTCCGAGCGAGCAATGGGAGGTCAATTTTCCAGCTGAAGAGGTTCCTCCTGAACTGCCTGAGCCCGCTTTAGGAATAAATTTTGCTAGAGATGGGATGCAAGAAAAGGATTGGCTATCTCTTGTTGCTGTCCACAGTGATTCATGGTTGCTTGCTGTTGCCTTCTATTTTGGTGCTAGATTTGGCTTTGACAAAGCAGACAGGTTTGTTTATTGCTTACTTGCTGCACACGACTCATAATTTCCAGTTGGCTTATGAGAACAGTCATTTTGGACTTCCCAGTTTCAAAAAAAACAATTGAGTTTGTGGCGTTATCTTCTATCTTTTCTTGGCACGAAGGTTTGATGGTTGTAATAGGTTGGTCTATGCCGTAAACTCTGTGCTTTATAATACGCAGTTGCTTCAGAAATATGTATAACTAAGCCTATCGAACTGGAGATAATGAATTAACTAGAAAGAGCACTATTCACATACATGCATTCACAATAACTTCTCCCTTCTATTGTTATAGGAAGCGATTATTCAGCATGATCAATGATCTCCCAACGGTGTTTGAGGTCGTCACTGGTACTGCAAAGAAGCAACAGAAAGAGAAATCCCCAGTGACAAACCACAGCAGCAGCAAATCCAAGTCTAACTCTAAATCGGTACAGAGTATATAAGATTATCTGCTTGGCTTATTTCTTCGTCTCTGTTCACTAAAACCCCAATTATAGCCCATCTTCGTGTCACCTACACAGCTGCAAGACTCAGTTAGATAAACATTCATCAGTAGGCATCTACATTGAGAAATCACGCCATTTTCATGCTATGATATTTACATTGCTTGAGATAAGAATCTTGGTTTCTTCGTTAAGCAGCGTACGTCTGAAACCTCTGGAAAGAAGTCTCAGGGCATGGATGAAGAAGAGGTCGTAGATGAGGAAGAGGATGACGATGACGACGATGAAGAACAAGGAGAGACACTCTGCGGTGCATGTGGAGATAACAGTGGAGCAGATGAGTTTTGGATATGTTGTGACTTATGTGAGAAGTGGTTCCATGGCAAGTGTGTTAAGGTCACTCCCGCCAAGGCCGAGCATATCAAGCAGTACAAATGTCCCTCATGCAGCGGCAACAAAAGGGCCCGTCCTTCATAGAGCTGTAATGTGAACTCTAGACTCTATGCTCTTCAAAGACATGTCTCAGTTCTCTTAATTCAAACTAGTCGTTGGTTTCAGCTCGTGCCAGTTTAGTTTTTTTTCCTTCTTAAACTTGTGAAAAGCTTCACTTGTGCCTTCTTTGGTAAAGACTTCTACTCAATAGGGTCACGTCTTTTGTTTCATCTGCTGCCTTGCTTGTGATTGAATAACATTTTTTAGACCTCATATTGATATTTTATGATAGTCTTGTGGTTTTGATTGAATACTTTTGTGATTTATAGTCTGATTTGTTTGGATGGTTATATGACTGGGCAAAGATATAACTTTAAGCTAGGCTTCTATAACATACTAGAAAATACTTACACATGCTGCATGGAATATGAGGATTCGCCTTGTTCGAAGTCGTGATCGTCCCATAACTGATAAGTGAAGTTTCAAACATAACTTAGACGGACTGTGACGTTCAAATTTGCTAAAAACTGAACTTACTCAGAATGTGAGGTTCTGATTCGCTCCATACCGAACTTAGCAGATATGACATTGGGGTTGTCTTAAAACCGGCCCGAACGTCGTATTTCACGTCGAACTTTTGGTGAAATTTCGACTAACTCTTCTCAATTTTCATTATGATGTAATAAAAACGACTATGATCACATTCGTCATTACACCCCAGTTAGTACGACGTATCTTATATTGTAACGTACACAAAGATTATTCTCATGCACAATTCAAGAAATGTTGTGCTACCAACTGTGTTGCGTGTGCCTGTATTTCTCGGAAAGAAGACAAACGTCACTATTTCCTGTTCTTGCCCTTCCTTCGAGCCTTCAAATCCACGACCACCACCGAGACATTATCTCTGCTACCTTTACGAATCGCCAGGCTCGAAAGATACCCCGCCGCATCTTGGGACGCGGGGTCCGCCCCTCGACCTCTGTCGTCGGCCAAAGGGTCGTTCTTTTTGTGCCACAATATGATTCTTTTCCTCGCAAATTCGCACGCTTCTTCGTTCGTCATTACGTCCCACAAGCCGTCGCTCGCCAGGACGAGGCACTCGTCTTCTCTTGCCCGAGGCAAGAACGTTACCTCTGGCTCTGCTATCATATACGGCTTCTGGTATCCGTCGCCTACAGAGAAAAAAAGAATAGAAAAAGGAACGATTTGCAACATTTTGCGCTTCTCACGAGAATCGCAGTCGGGAATTGATTTTTTTTTACGTACCTATTGATCTCGACATTGCAAGATGGCCGGAGACACGGTACCCTTGCCACCAGAAGACCTTACCGCCCAATGCCTCAATCCTCGCACGTTCGTCCTCTCGATTAGGCTAATAAACATCGTTGAAGAACAAAGATATATGAGATATGCTAAAGTTTTGAGACGACTTAATTATTTTTTTTCGTCCTGTAATTTAAGAGGATGAGATTATAGGAACAATGAATTTATGATGTGCATTATATGGACAATAACTTGGGGTTATATACGTTGGAACCCTGCATTTCGCTCCTAACTTTATGGGTTCCGACATATCATCTAGGATTCTGGCGAATCCAACGGTGGTATTATGCGGTCAATGACTTTAAAGAACGAGCAATTCTGGGACAATCTAGGATTTTATTTTGGCGTGTATCATGTCCTTAAATTGCTCGATTTTAAAAGCTCATTGTTCGCATAATGCCACCACCCCCAATGCCAACTCCCTGAATTACGGGACTGGAAAATAATCAATCCGTTTTGGCAGTATGTCCCACATCAAATAACTCAAGCACTTCAAGCCACCATATATATAAGATGCTTTCTCCTCCTATCACCAATTAGTCTTAGGGAAGACCGTCGATTTCTAATAGTATGCGAAGGAAAATAGAAAAACCATCGAAGCAAAACAGGCGAAAGATGATTTACTTTATGATCGACGGACAGAGCGATCGCCTCTTTACCGCGGCAAAGCACAGCCCTCGAATCTCCGCAGTTGGCGACTATCACGTGAGACGAACAAACGACGGCCACCACAGCAGTCGATCCAACGTTCGCCGGCGCAATGGGTTCGGCGGTAAATATGTTATCTCCTTCTGTGTTTTCGTCGGACTTAGGAATTTGAATTGCTTCTACGTTTTTTCGTTTTCCCGAAACTTCGTCGTCGACCCTTTCGAAGCAATTCTTAAACACTTTCTCCCACTGGGCTTGCTTAGTTTCGTCCTTCGATGAATTTCCTTCGTAATTTGCTATCTCTTTTTGCAGGACAGAGTGTATTCGATCTCGACAATAGTTCGAAACCTAAAAATTTGCAGGAACAGGAAATCGTATCAGTCGAAGAATTTTGGGACGTTAGAAACAGCATATATATATGTATATATACCTGAGTTCCTCCGTGGCCATCGTAAACACCGAAGAAATGAGAGGTAAGGTGAGTCAGCGTCGGGGGAATCATATCCATCCCATCAACGATAAGCATCTTAAGTGGGATTTTCGTAAAATGAGGAACCACCGTAAGAAAATCTTCCATTTCAGACCTATGTCCACAGATAGAAGACGAACCCCATAGTGGGACACAGTCGAGCTCAAACACGCTCTTTGAGCGGGTAATTTTCTCGCCGGGCAATTGAAGAGCAATTACAGATTCTTTCAAAAGAGGTGCATTTGGACAATCATCTGAGTTGTCTGATAGTTTTCGTCTTATGTTTCTTTCCTCAAAGGCGATGACTTTGGCAACTATTTGGCCATGGCTGCTACCCTCGATTTCGACAGCAATGGGCTTGCTATTACGCAAGGCAAGATCAATAGGTAGGCTAACGTCTGAAATTGGATCCAAGGGAAGAAGATCAATGTCTGAAGCAGAGAGATTTTCATCTTCTTCTTCTTCTCCGCATTTGTGGCCATTATTCTGAGCTATTGGATCGTTCGATGTCAATGGTGATGAGGAAGCACATTCATTATCTTCGGTTATGGAAGATTTATAACCTTCATCTTCCCAGCTAGTACATGAGGAATTATCGTCTAGTACAGATGCTCGGCTAGAAAACAGATGAGCTGTTAAATTCTCGATTTTGAGCTGGACAGTTTCCATGTTGTTCGAAATTCCAGGATTTTCGCACGTTGAGTTACTGTCTAAGCTTAGAGTTGGTGTCATTGCAGGAGAAATCTCTTCCATTGCAGCTGCTTTTTCTCAATCAAGAATGAAGAAAGAGATGTATCAGATTCCAACTAAGGCCAAGAAAATCAAATTACATAGCGTGGAGTTAAGATTCTTTTCAAGACAATGGCTTTATCAGACAAATTTTAAGGAAGCATTTTCACCAATAGAATCGTAAATATCTGAAAGCTAAACATGGGATCTTAATCTAGGTAATGGGATAAGATCATTCTGGGAATTGACCTCCACAAGAAAAAGAAAGAAGGAAAATCTGCCTGAGTCACTAATTCTATCTTTCTAAAAGCAAATCAATTAAGATAAACAGTTTCAGTTAGATCAACCACTTTCAGTAAAACTGGAAATGAGGGACTAAAAAACAAAACCCTTTAGCTACGAACTGCAAGAAGATAAGCTCACCTTGAAGAAACCTGTAAGCACAGAGAAAACCCTTAAAGATCCCAACTTTTGACAGAAACACAGATTTCAAGAATCAAAGTAACCCTTTCTCAGGCTCTTATCTAACTTACAAAACAAAATTAAGAATAACTTCCTC
Organism: Craterostigma plantagineum; assembly: GCA_027422505.1. NCBI lineage: Eukaryota > Viridiplantae > Streptophyta > Magnoliopsida > Lamiales > Linderniaceae > Craterostigma > Craterostigma plantagineum. The sequence continues at coordinate 10,185,857 of JAPQWV010000012.1, read as the reverse complement.
AGAAGCAGCTAAAGATGAACCCTTTTCTCTGAGCCCCTATAAAGAAGCTGACGCTATTGATTGATTCAGATTGAGGGTCTAATTTCAGACACTGATGCATCAAAATACAAAATAGAAACAAACTTTGATGAGGGTTCATCAAGAAAATCGAACAGAAACAAAGCTGTCCCAGATACAAGCCACCCTTCAAGAACTTAAACTAATAGCTTTTTCCTTGAAAGAAAAGCTTGTATGCTTCTGGGAGACTACAGAACCCGATTCAACTATCTGGCTTCAATCAAACCTTAGATGTGGCAAACGAAAATTTTAAAAAATGAATAAAAAATAAAAAACCTATGAAATGCTTCCACGTAAGGCCGGTAATAAAGGGATTGTGGACCTTTCGTCGAGAGACGAAGATCAGTAAGAACACGTGTCCTGTCTTTACCAAGATCGTTCCTAGTTCCTACCTACAGAAACTAATTAAATAATGGGGAAATCTACGTAAAAATACATACTTGTATAAAAACTTGCAAATCGGCACCCTGTTAGTGTCTTTTTATATGTAGGTACCTATTAAATTAAATTTTTTACAAATTGATACCTGATCCGCCGCAAGGCACATCATATAACACATTTTTAGGTACCAAGTGAAACGTATTGTGGACATAATACAGTTAGAAAATGGTACATCATATAATACATTAAGGTACCATATAAAAAGGTATATAGATACCATATATGAGTATCATATAATCGCGTGACTGGTACATAATACACATGTAAAAAGGTACGTCAAGATTGGGAAAATACTATACATAGTTAAACGGGTACTTATATAAAAAAATTTTATGACAGATATACTGACTTGCAAATTTTTTATACAAATGGATATTTTTGTAGATTCACGTTAAATAGGTAACAAGGGCAGATTGTTAATAATTTTCGTGTTCGTTCATATAATTTCTTTTCGTAAGTCTCATTGATAACCATGCCTTTTGGTTATAAATCGGCACGTTGGAGAATTGCATAATAAATATTGCAAATCTCGATTATGTATGATTTGGTATTAACAGTCAACAATAACGTCCCACCAGTTTCGCACTAAGCATTACAATAAGCTCTTTTTTGAAATGGTATAACATGGCTCCATATAATTGGGTAATGGTGTTTCCGTGTCACATGCTACTTAAAATATTAACTCAATTGCGTGAACAAGATGATGAGGTTTTGTTATTTATTTTGCTTGAGCAAATAGCAAATTAACAACCATTAGAAATGAAGGCGACTTCACATGGTTATAATATATGTTTGTAACCCCCCCAAAAGAAAAAAAGACAAAGTCTATGTTTCACATTGGACATGTGTCTTCCAACATCTTTGTAAATACATCAAGGCAATTTAGTTCACACGCCTTTGTCAAAACCATGTTAGGTGTCAAGGGCATCCCATGTTCTTGCCTTAGTCTACGCAAAATATGAGAGAGAGAGAGAGAGAGAGAGAGAGAGAGAGAGAGAGAGAGGGAGAGAGAGGGAGAGGGAGAGGGAGAGAGAGGGAGAGGGAGAGAGGGAGAGAGAGAGAGAGAGAGAGAGAGAGAGAGAGAGAGGAAGGAGAGGGAGAGAGATGCTTTTTACTAAACGAGACAAGTTGGTTAATATTGATAAGAAAAACCCAAAAGTGCTGCAATAAATGACATTCTATGGTCTTATAATTCAAATATATATAGGATATATAACTCTACAAGGAAGGATAAAGAAAATGAGCTAACTAAAATGCAGCCTGATTTTTTTCTTATAGAAAGGTCATACATTATAACTTGATTTTCTTTGAACAACGCTGCCAAGTGCCAACGTTGAATGTTATTGCAACAGTTCAACGGTCAAAAACTGGAAAACGAGGCACATGCAAAAGCATCAAGAACATGCAAAGGCGTGAGTTAGGGCTGAAGAGATATATATCCTGGCTATTTATTACCATCTCATCGAAAGTACCCAAAAGAAGGAGAAGCATATATACTTTCCTTCGTTATAAGACAATTTCCTTTGCATAGCAATTAACATAGACAAGAATTCAAAATCCATATCAACAAGGAAAACAGTGATCATCATGAATCCAAGCAGCAATAGCAGAGTGGTTACAGATGATAAAAGGAGTCGCAGCACCTCATTGGAGTACAATCATAATCCTCCCCATGAGATCGATCGTAGCCATAATCATCATCATCATCATCACAAGGAAAAAGCTCATCCAAATCATAATCAGAGAAAGAATAAATACGTAGCTTCTTCTTCTTCAAAGAGTTGGAACTTTCTTGACCCTGAAACGCAGAGGAAGAAGAGAGTTGCTGGGTACAAATCGTATGGGGTGGAAGGTAAAATGAAGGGATCTTTCAGAAAGGGCTTCAAGTGGATCAAGGACACTTTTATCCACGTTGTTCATGGATTCTAGCGCAAGTAAAATAGTATTATTACTATCATTTTATAGCAGCATGTCTATCTCACTCTTGTAAGATTGTTGTGTTTGATGTAGCAAAATGGTAGTCCATCTTGAAACGACACATTAGTGAGAATTGGCCAAAATATACCTGAAACTTGTCCGTCTCCATATGCAACAGCAGATTACCAATCGAACGGTATTTGCACGACAAATTAGAAAAGGAACCACGTATGTATAACGAACCTTCTCACTTATTGGTGAAACTGAGGCCTTCCATGGCTTTTATTGTAGATTCAAATTCCCTCACGTTCGAAGGGTTACGATTTGATGAGACCACTGTGCTGCTTCTCTGAGCGATGTTGGAACTTTTATAGAGCGAATTTCCAGTTCGAGGGCGCATAAGGTCGTTATCATCCCCAGAAAAATCGATATCTCGACTACTTGACACAGCGGGCCGCCTCGATGACGAAGGCTGACTAAACACATTCGAACTAGAGAATTGCTGAAAAATATTTTAAGACCGCCCTGTTAGAACTTGGAAGATTCAAGTGTCTAAAATAAGTTCCAAAGAAAATGAAATCTACTGTCCTATTTTACGATACACTACATGGAATACCTCTCTTGGTGTGGCAACATCATTTGATCCTTTCTGTCTCGAAAAACTTCCAGCGAGAAAGCTTCTTCCACGAGAAGCGGCTGCAGACCAACCCAAGGCCTTAGCTGCGTCACCACCTAAGTTAAGAGATGAATGGTAATTTGAAGAACAGAGGTCATATGAAACTGATACAAAACATACACAGGCATTCCATGAAAATAAGGTGTAGAATTAAATTGAATGAAGCAGCATGCATGGTTACCATCGGGAAAGCATACTGAAGAAGAAATTGAATAGCTGCAATTGAAATGAATGGCTACCCAATATCTACCTGACTGTCGATCGATATTAGCACGTGGAGGAATCGCTGAGCTTGTACCAGCAGCATTAGCCTGCGCAAGAGTTATGATTTCAAATTTTTTTGGGCAACGTTTGAGTAAGCAAAGATTGAATTAGTTACTACAAGGGGTCGAGGTGGAGGATTGGCAAGCTGTGCCTGTTGATATTTTAGAATAGTCCAGTCGAACGTGCTGTCATACTGAAAATCTGCAAAACCAGATATGGCAAAGAAGAAAAAAAGAGGATTAGAATGTTAACGAAATGGTGCATAAGGATAAGGGATCTACGAATGGCAAGGCAGAAGTAGTAAGAACCTTCTCGAATAAAGAGTTCACGAAAAATTCTCTTCAAATAAGTATAATCCGGTTTATCTTCAAATCTAAGAGAACGACAATAATGGAAATACGATGCGAACTCAGAGGGGTAGCCTCGACACAGAACCTGTTAAATGTTAATTTCCACAATCAGGACATCCATTGTGAACATGCAAAACATAATATGCGAACATTGAACAAAGGCTGCACAATCACCTCAACGGAGGTTGAAACCTTTTTATCACTAATTTTTTCATACTTCTGTTTCTTGGTTCCAGCATTCAATCCTTGCCAAGGTAGGCTGTGCATATGATGTCGACGATAAACACATTGGACATGTTAAAGCAAGGACAGAGACGTTCATATTCATTCAAACATTTACCTTCCTCTTAAGAAGTACATGAGAACATATCCAAGTGATTCTAGATCATCCCTTCGACTTTGTTCTACAGTATGGAACCAAAAAATACGAGACAAATTTAATTATAAATATTGTACAACAAAAAATAGGACACTTAGCAGCATGCATACCAATGCCAAGATGAGTGTTCACACTAGCATATCTGGCAGTGCCTGTCAAATTCTTATTTTCTCTGCATTTCATTACATAATTATGATTTATGTCATATAATAATACACGGAAAACTTAAAAGGTTGAGTAATATACATATTCATAGCTTCATGCTTCGTGTTTGACACTGTTTACCTATATGGGATATGTCGTTGAGTTGCAGAGTCCCTATATTTCTTCGCAAGTCCAAAGTCAATTGCATAAACCTATGAAATTTATCGAAAATCGACTTTTAACGTAACAATTACAGAATATGTAGTGAACCCAAATAGCAATAGAAATTCCGAGGGACGATAATACAGGAACCTGACTTGCACGCCTCCCCAAACCCATGAGAAAATTGTCAGGCTTTATGTCACGGTGAAGGAAAGATTTAGAATGCATATATTCAATGCGACTAATCTGAAAAGAAATTAGGATCTTCAGGGTCACGTAAAAGACCATCAATCATCTAATATCTAAATCAAAAGAATCACTAATGAATCTTACAATTTGATCAGCAAGCATGAGAACGGTCTTCAAAGAAAACTTCCGATTGCAGAAGTTAAACAAGTCTTCAAGACTAGGTCCCAGTAAATCCATAACAAGAACATTATAATCACCTTCAACTCCAAAAAATCTAATGTTCGGAATGCCAGCTACAAGCATTGTCAATTGGCAACTCGTTAACAGAGTGATGAACATAAAATAAAATAAGAAAACAATGCACAAGAAACTAGATCAGTAAACGGGGTCGTACTTCCTCCTTGAAGTAATCTGTACAGTTTTGATTCGTACAGCAATTGAGGATGCTTGGTCTTGACATTTTCCTGAGTGCAAGGTACATCACAAGCTAATCGCATCACACATAAAATTAATACACGACACAAAATGGCAAAAAGTTGTGTTCTCTTCACACTCACTAGCTTAATAGCAACCTCCTCGTTCGTCTGAATATTAGTACCTGCAGAAACACGAATCAACCAAGTAATTATCTAAATACCACTTAACAAAGAAGGAAAAGAGAATCGAAAAGGTATTCACAAACCTAAATAGATCTCTCCAAACGAACCACTCCCAATTTTCCGACCCAACCTGTACTTGTTCCCCACACGCGGCTCCATCAATCATGCGGCGCTAAGAAAATCCCTAATTCAATCCACGAAGTTCATGCAAAATTGAGGTTAAACTGTTATCACTTGTGGAGAGTGAGACACAGAAACTTCGCTCGAATCACCGACATTCGTCTGCAGTTTCGATCAGTCGATTTAGATACTTATGGAGTTACGATATTTACCAAAACGACACCGAATTATATGCTTTCCTCCAAACTTTCTCTTTGGATAAGGTAATAATAAATAAATAAATAGCGATTTAGTAAAACCGAATCATTGAATTGCTTACCAAAGAAAACAGATTTTTTGTTTCGTTAATTTCTTTATCAAATATAATATAGAAGAATTTACTTAGATAAAATTAAGAAAAATTAACTTCATAATAATGAAAGAAAAATATATCCAATATCTAGATGAACAACGAACATCAATTGCAACAATATATGAACTCGTTTTCGTTATCTAGTTCAAACATTTGAATATACATAAGATTACTTTTAACAGATTACGTGTTAGAGATATTATTAAAAAAGGTTGGAGAACTATACTTACAGAATCATGTTCATAGTAGGTATTGATCTTTCATTCTGAATTTTAATTGAAGGTTTTGGCCATAACAAAGGAGCATATAATGGTCTTCAAAACCTCGGAAGAACAAAAAACATTATATTGCACATTCTCTTGTTTTCTGACCAAATAGAAAAAGCAGGGGATCTTTAACCCCACCAGTATTATCTCTTATTACAGCAATTGTTCAGCAGAGTCACGCCTTCACAAATCAATCAACAGTGCGATTGTCTGAAAATATTCTTATGAGAAAAACACCTCAACAAAACAGACACCAAAAACAATACCATCAGAGATGATCGCAGATTGCCTTCGTAAACTCAGTGGTGGTCGATTTCCCGCCAAGATCGCCCGTTCGATACTTTCCCTCTGCAATCGTATTCAAAACTGCGTCTTGGATTCTGTCAGCTTTATCGTGGAGATCCAAGTGGCGCAACATTGCGACAGAACTTAGGAGTAAAGCAGTTGGATTTGCCAAGTTCTACGTGAAATCAAGAGGTAAATAAATACAGCTATCGTCTACTTAGTTAGTGGGCTGTTAACGTCGCTGAAAATGTTTCTTTCATTTACAGGCCATTGTGTTAAGGAAAATTGAAGAGAGTAGTAATGATGTTCTTATCACAAACCTTTCCAGCAATATCTGGGGCAGAACCATGGACAGCTTCCGCCAGGGCAATGCCTCCCTCGCCGATATTGCAGCTAGTTAGGGACCATAGCCATGTGGAAAATGTTAAGTGAATTGACTATTGTATAGAGATAAGAAAAATAACACAAAACTTTTACCTTGGAGTTAAGCCTAAACCTCCTATCAGACCAGCACAAAGATCGCTGATTATGTCACCGTAAAGATTTGGCATCACCAGGACATCAAAGGCCGCAGGGTTCTTCACGAGCTGTACAACGTAATCGAAACTTAATGAAAAAAATGACCAATCATTGAGGGAATATAATTTTCTAATGGCACTTTTTTTTTTGGGAAATATGATTCCTACAAAATACAAACATATATATGTGCCATACCATCATGCAGCAATTGTCGATCACAACTTCTTCGTATACGATATCTGGGTACTTTTCGGCAACCTCTCGACAGCACTGCAATTACAACTTAAAAGGCGTTACTAACAAGAAGTTAAACAAAGATACTCGAACGATACTCCTGCGAAGCTTACCTTAAGGAAGAGACCGTCGGTTTTTTGCATGATATTAGCCTTGTGGATTGCAGATACTCTTTTTCGTCCCTGGATTTGGGCGTAGTGAAAGGCATATTCGGCGACTCTCAGACTTGCTTGGCGTGTAATAATCTTGAGACTCTCAACGACACCCCTAACCACCTACATGGTCAAACAGAAAAGCTCTTGAATCAGACTATCAAGGGCCTTTAATCAATCGTTATGTATAGCATCACATGAAGTGCTTACTTGATGTTCAAGTCCACTGTATTCTCCTTCGGTGTTTTCGCGGATCGTAATGAGATCAACATCATCATACTTAGTCTTGTATCCAGGTAAACTGTAACAAGGTCTAACATTGGCATAGAGATTGAGCTCCTTTCGTAACGTAAGGTTAAGAGATCGATGTCCTTTCCCGATTGGTGTGGCCATCGGCCCTTTCAGACCAACTTTATTACGCCTCACTGATTCAAGACTTTCCCATGTTAGGAAACTTTGAGTTCTAGGATCAACTTCCTTCCCAACATAGTGTTCTTCCCATTCAATTGGCACTTCAGCGACTCTAAAAACCTTGATACTCATAAAATAAATACCGAGTGAAGAAATATATTATCAGGAGAGCTTAACTAAAGCGAATAAACACTCAAGCATTTTCTCCATTTCCCTTTAGTTTCATGGCTCATTAGATTAGTCACTGTACGGATAGAACATATTGAAGATCGAAGGAGAAGATCATCATGCATACAACAAAACTTCTCATTTCTCAATCAATCGTCAAATTAAGAAACCATAAAGATAAATCAGAATTTAACCAATTAAGTTCATCGTCAAACAACATACTTTCTTCTCTCTCACCAGCACAAAGCCCCTCTTGAAAATTAAAGCAAATCAACAGCATAAACTCAGAACCCAATCGTGGACCAGCAACCACCAGCCAGTAATTGAAAAGGAATAAAGCTTCCCCAAACTATACCTGCTTTACCGACTCGGCGATCTCAGGTCCGATGCCGTCTCCTGGAAACAACGTGGCGCGGATCAGACCCGAACCCGAAGAGAATCCGCGATCGAAGAAACGAGGACTTTCCGCCGCGGAGATCGTCCCAAGCGTTGATCCCCAGCTTCGAGCGAATCTTCTCACGATTTGTGAAGCCATTGTTTCGCTTTCGTAGCTGCTTTTCTGTTTGACAATTGAGCTTCTTCACGGTATTTTATTCTATCCTTCTCTTCTAATGATTATGTATTCGATTTTATAAACAATTATCATCAATCAGAATATCATACTTTTGGGCCTGTTAGTGGCCTAGGTCAACTTTACGAATTTGGGCCACAAGTAAAAGGATGTACACTACTATTGGGCCACATTCAATAATAATTGGGTTCACAGTTTTTTATTCCAAACTCTTTTTCAGGGCAAGGATTAAAAATGACAAATAGCAAAATATTTTTTTCTTGGCCATATTTCTAGACTCTCATCTATCTATTTTATTAAGAAAGAGCACCATAATAACTATTATTTGTTGTGTTAATTTTATGTTAATTACCATTTTGCCATTAATAAATAAAATTAAAAATTGTTTATTAATTCAGACACTATTATATTAAACATGACGCCACAAAATCATCTTAATTACAATATATCATTAAAATAGTTTTAAAAATTAATATTTTTTAATCATATATTGAAAGATTTATTTGTATTATTTAGATAGTAGCAGATTCGCATTCCATTTGTCAAAATCACGCTAACAGCAGCGTACAAGTTATGCCAGCCGATTTTCATTAATGCTAAATAATGCCATTAAGGAACCCAACGCAAATCCCACAAAATGAGCATATTTAATTACAATCTGCACAAACTGAAAGGGGGATTTTACATAAAAATACCCATTTATATAAAACATTCGCAAGTCAGACCCATGTCAGGTTTTTTATATGCAGGTACCTGTCAGAATAAAATTTTTGCACATTGGTACCCGTTCCGCCGCAAGTACGTCATAGAACAGGTACCATAGAGAAACATATTGTGGTACATAATACAGTGAGAAAATTGTACATCATATAACACACATTATGATACCATACAGACCGTGTATAGGTACCATATGTGGGTACCATATAAACGCGTGACATGGTACTTAATACACATACAAAAGGTATATCAAGGCTGGGAAAATGGTACACACAATCGAACGGATACTTAAATGAAAATCTTTCTGACAAGGGGTCTGACTTGCAAATTTTATATATATGGGTTTTTTTTTTAGATACACCAACTTAAAGTCAATTTAATGTTTAATTTTTTATTATCTCTCTTTACTTTGTCCAACTGTCCAACGATAATAACTGCAGCATATTCCCGCGAACGGCAACTATTGAATGGGTCAAAACGACATTTCAAATAGTACAGATTACTGATAATACTATATTAAAGATCTAATATAAATATTATAGTTAAATATGAGAACCAAGTCCAACCCTATGTTTAGCGAGGAAAAAAAAGAATTTTCATATATAATAAGCACGTAAAAAAAAATCAAGGGATTTTGTTAACCTAATGCGTTGAAGTCCAAATACAAACATGTGAAACTCATCGCTCCTACAAAAAGACAGCTGTGAAATAATACATTGTTTGCTCATAAGAACAACCCAAGAAAGCTGATTTCTTGGTGATCAATTCTCACTGGCGTGGCATTCTCAGATTATTTACTTATTTATTTATTATTTTTTCCGGACAACGTTTGTTCTCTGCTTTCTATGCTCGAACCAAAAACCATAATAATGATATTCAATGATCGATCGCCTGTAAAATGATTAAATTGATCATGGGATTTCATGATAGCTTATTGAGTCTATTGGGATTTGTTATTGGGATCTCGTTAGGCCTTGTTATTGGATTCTTCATATTCATATATTCAGAACCAAGGCGCCATTTTTATGAGGTAAAATTATTTTTTTCTGTTGCATAGAAGGTGTTTGTATATTTGCACTCGTTTTGATTCTGTATTTTCACGTCATTCTTAATCTGCTATTATGTAATGATGATATTTCGTTATGATTCCATCGATGAATCAGCTTAATCCATATCAGATAATTGCAGGAAAATGCCGACAGATTCGATTCAATCTCCTTAGCTGATCTCATCCCGAAACTTCCCCTATGGGTTATGAATCCAGACTACGAGCGAGTAAGCATAATGATTTTCGTATTCGAGCGATCAAAATGGAATCTTATTCGCTGTTGTTTTATCGAATCACTTTCTTAGGTCGATTGGTTGAACAAGTTAATACACAGTGTGTGGCCCTACTTCGACAAAGTAACGCAGCGTTTCATCGCATATTCTTACATTTTTTCCCCTCTCCTTATTACATATATCTTGTTGTTGTATGAATTTGCAGGCAGTGTGTGGTATTGTTAAGAACTCAGAAGAAGCCATATTTGCTGATTATATAGGAATGTTTAAGATAAAGTCCATTCGTTTCGAACATCTTTCTCTTGGAACTCACCCTCCTAAACTCCACGGTAGCGATTTTTTTCTTCTTTTTTTTTTCTTCGCTTGTTAAAAATGGTTGAAACGATTTCTTGAATTTCATGGATTATTAATTAGGTTTGAAGGCTATAGATTCAAACGAGGACGAACTAGTTCTTGATCTTGCACTGAGATGGGCCGGAGATTCGAACATTACGCTGGTAATCGAACTGTCTACTCTTAAACTCAACGTCGAGGTAAGAAATAAAACTGCTGCCCGCAAAAATACCGTGCTATACAAATGCTAATATTCAAAGAATCGAATGAAATAATTCAACCGTATTTTGAAAGGCCAGATAGTAGACATTCATGTCTCAGCAGTAACGAGGGTGGTTTTAAGGCCCTTAGTCCCAGCGTTTCCCTGTTTTTCGAGCGTCTCGGTTTCATTAATGGAGAAGGTAAAATGATTTTCTAACATTGTTGTAAGATTTCTGGGAGATATATATCATATTGCTTCTGTAAATTCTATCTTCAAGATTTACAGCCAAAGATTGATTTCGGACTGAGAGTATTGAGAGGAGATATTATGTCTATCCCTGGACTTTACAGATACATACAGGTTCTTCTCTTTTCTTTCTTTGCGTCGATATCTTATTGATAAGAAAATCTACGTCGCTCAACAATGATCTTTCGGGTCGTTTTTCTTTTGTTTTTTCACTCATCGCAGGACATTGTCAGGAAACAAATCGCCAATCTTTATCTGTGGCCTCAAACATATGAACTAGGAATCCTTGACAGTTCTATGTAAGTCCTATTACATATCTCAAAATCGTCGTTTTTTTTTTTAATTTTCCGACTTTTTACGAAAGAGGAGCAGCGAAGAAACCCGTCGGAATCCTACACGTGAAGATCGTTCGAGCACGAAAACTCTTAAACAAAGATATCTTCAGCACATCAGATCCATACGTAAAGCTAAGCCTCAGCGGCGAAAATCTCCCATCGAAAAAGACTTCGGTGAAGATGAACAATCTCAACCCAGTTTGGAACGAGGAGTTCAAGCTCTCCGTAAAAGAACCCGAGACCCAACATCTCTTGCTAAAGCTCTACGACTGGGAAAAGGTTCGCCCAAATCCACCCCAACGTTTTTCCAATCAAGCTTTCTGAGTCCCTATTTTTCGTTATAAATTACAGATTGGCGCCCACGATTACTTAGGAATGCAAGAAGTTCATCTGAACGAACTCGTTCCATACGAAAAAAAGGAGCTTGAGCTCAACTTGCTTCACAGCATCGATCCATGCGATCCTCACAACAAGAAATATAGAGGGCAGATTTTATTACACTTGACTTTCGTTCCTTTCCTCGAAGACAGCATAAGGTTTAGCGGGTCGCTGAGTCACCATGTAACAGATCATAGTGTCAGTTATTACTCTCACGAGGGCCACGGGCCCACGTCTCTGTGTGGGACCGGGCTTCTCCTCGTCACAGTTGTAAGCGCTAAGGATGTCGAAGGGAGGCATCGACATAGCAATCCTTACGTTAAAGTCATGTTCAGAGGAGAGCAGAAGAGAACTAAGGTTAGTTAGTTTGAAATTGAATCTCATGCAAGAGTTCTTGGTCCGAAATCATCTGCCTTTTTTTTGTGTTTCTTTTAGATGATTAGTAAAACTCGAAACCCTTATTGGCACGAAGAGTTTCAGTTCATAGTAGACGACGCACCGGTGAACGATAGAGTCCATGTCGAAGTTATGAGCAGAAGGAGAAAGCTTGGATTTACGTTTAAGGTAAAAAACAAAATGGCTTTTTTTTTTCTCTCTGAATCTTATTACTCCACGAAAGTGATGAGAAGCTTATGTTATTAGTTTGTGTAATTTGCAGGAATCACTTGGATTTGTTGATGTTAATCTTGGAGACGTTGTGTGTAATGGTCGTATGAATGAGAAGTATCATCTTATTAATTCGAGGGATGGGATCATACATTTGGACATAAGATGGAAAGTGATATGATAGTGTAATAACTAATAAGCCAAGGAGAAGGAGTGATATAGTTTTACTTATTGAATTCTTATTTTTTTATATCGAGATAATGTAAAATATCTTCAAAGAAAGATCTGCTTTTTGCTTATATAAAGATCTGCTTTTTATTCCAAGAATACAAACACAAAAACCTCAGCGAAAACCTCATCTCTTCACAGTCACACATACATAGACAAGACATAAATCCATGGCTTCGTCTTCGTTGAAATTCATCTCCCTCGCCGCGCCGCCGCCGCCGCCGCAGCAAGCCACATCCCTCGGCCACCAAGCATCTTTTACCTCCGTGCCAAGGCTCGCCTTTTCGTACCCTTCCATGGCGGCGAGCTACTCATTTCAGCAACCCATTGTTGCTACCAAGCTAGCGCCGGACGTCGCCGTCTCGTCCGACTTGGAGGTCGACGACGGCGAAGGTTTTGCCCTTTCCGACGATGGGTCTGAGGTTGAGGAGCCGAGCTTTTCCCCTGAGCTGAAGGTCTTCGTCGGAAACCTCCCTTTCAGCGTGGACAGCGCTGCCCTCGCCGGACTGTTCGAACAGGCCGGCAACGTCGAGATGGTCGAGGTCAGTGTAGTAATTAACCACCTATTTGTTCTCTGTTATATTCAGAAGATAAGATAATTCGATTGATAATACGGTGACACGTGGCAGGTTATCTACGACAAGGATAATGGAAGAAGCCGAGGTTTTGGCTTCGTCACCATGTCCACCGCCGAGGAAGCCATGGCCGCCGTCGAGCAATTCAACGGCTATGTAATAAGAAGCCCACAAACATATTTGGTGCTCAAAATCAAATCTTTATCCTTTCTCATAGAGCAAAATATGAACATTGCAGGAACTTCAAGGCCGGCCCCTGCGAGTCAACGCCGGCCCACCGCCGAAGCGAGAGAACTCTCCGTTCCGCGGCGGCCCAAGAGGAGGCGGCGGCGGAGGAGCCGGCGGCTCCAATAGGGTCTACGTCGGAAACCTCGCCTGGGGAGTCGACAACCTCGCCCTCGAGGCTTTGTTCAGCGAACAAGGGAACGTTAGGGAAGCTAGGGTTGTTTACGACAGGGAAAGTGGAAGGTCGAGGGGCTTCGGCTTCGTGACGTACAGCTCCGCCGAGGAAGTCGCCGGCGCAATCGAATCGTTGGACGGCGCCGTAAGTATATGTATCTGCGTTCTTATTTGTTACGTTGGTTGTGAACGGTGGTGGGCGGCGTTTGCTGAGTTGTGTTTTTTTTTTTTTTTTTTCTGATGGTTTTAGGACCTTAACGGTAGAGCTATTCGCGTGAGCGCCGCCGAAGCGAGGCCGAGGAGAGAGTATTGATTGCTTGCGCCGGCCGCCGTGTAAGGGCGGAGATTGAGCCTTGAGGAAGAAGTTGAACCGTGATTATTATTACAATATTTGACTAGTAGATGGTATAAATTCTTGGTGGATATCAGTACGAATATGCCCTTCTCTTTATATTCCTATTGAGTTTGAAAGTTGTCTTTCGTGAGGTAAAACAAAGCCGAACACATTATCATCACATTAAATACAGAGAATTAATTACATAACATCAAGAGTTGATTAGCTAAAAAGAAGTTTAATATATACTAGTAAACAGTGCACAGTCTACACCTGTGCAACTAACATTTTTTTTTCAAAATGCAACAAACATGAATATTTCATTACAGATTTTTTTTTTTTATTTACAAAGCAAGCCAAACAATTAAAAATTTTATTACAGATTTTTGAATTTACAAAGCAAGCCAAACAATGGAAGATTTCATCCACTTGAACGCATGCACTCATTGATGGATAATTCGGCTAATAAGAAAAATTTAAGAAGCAGAAATAAGATTTCATTACGGACTATTGAAAGTCCCAAGCAAGCCAAACAGTGGAGAAATTCACCCAACTTGAAAACTTTCCTTCACCCATCAGCAATCTGCTTCCTAGTCCTTCCACCACCGCCACCGGCGCCACCTCCGTCGCCCACCACCGCCGCCGGCGCCACCTCCGTCGCCCACCACCGTATCGCGATCGGCCAAGTTCCCCTGCTGTGCTAACCATTGTAAAACCTTAACCCCCCCATCTTCGAACGTATTTGGGTACCTACACTTAGTTGCCTATACCCAACTGCTACAGCAATGGCATCGCACATTTTCACCACATTCCAATAGAACAAATCGTTCGCCACCGTGTCATTTCCGCCGCTCACCCCCGCAGTGAAACTGCAAAATTACAGGTAATTGTCTGTTATCCCCGCTGAATATATATCAAAATGTGGAACACAATTGAGGGAGGTTTAACCTTCATCTTCTTCCTAAGAATCTCCTCATCAGCATTGTACAATTGGAAAGCTAAAGGATTCTTGGTAGATGGTCCCTGTAATAGCGACAAAGGCCCACTTTCAATATCACATATAGCCTCAGAAAGCAGATGAAAATCATTAATTGAATGAATAATCATCTCATCTAACCCTCGTATCTGATCTTTGGGATTTCGGGGAAGAAATCGGCTTCCCAATCATCAGAACTGTTCGCACAGTCATTTCCGACATCAGAACCCTCGTATCTGATCTTTGGGATTTAGGGGAAGAAATCGGCTTCCCAATCATCAGAACTGTTCGCACAGTCATTTCCGACATCCGTTGGACATGTAGGCGGCGAACTTGCAGCTTCCTAAAGCCAATAGCATTCCAATAAATTTATAGCAATAGAAAGATTAAAACATCGCTACCTTAAAAAATTGTTCATACCACTATAGTGTAGATAGCAGTCACAGAAAAAAAAAACCTAAATTAGTACAATAAAAGAAACTAAACGAAGAAAAAAAACCATGGTACTCTAGATCGGCCAATTTCTTCATCTGCTGAAGCCGGCGATCTCTGAGAGCCTCCTGATCGTCCAGATCGAGACTCCAAGTCGAAATCTCATCGTCGATCTTCTCATCTACCGCCTTCGCAACGATAACCAATTGCTCTTCCAATATCTGAAAGGTAGAAAAAAAACTCGTTGAGACCAATGAGTGTGATGGAAAATTAGGTTTTGTGATGCCAAACTCGCGAAATTCATACAACCTCCTGGACATGGGTGACGAAATAGAAAGTGGGCGGAGCAGTGGAGATCGTGTGTATTAACTGTCACCGTGGGATTTGAATAAAAGTTTTAATTTTTTTTATTTTTTTTTATGGTTTAGATTGATCCAACGGATGCGATTTCAATTCAATGACAGACCAAAAAATTGAGATGGTGGCAGTTTTTATCGGGTCCAGAGCGTTTATATAATACTACCTCCGTCCCAAACCATTTTGGACATTTTACTATATTGGGCGTCCCAAACCATTTTGGACATTTCCTTTTATAGCAAAAAAACTACCACAAACAATCAATATAATACTATTAAATATTCTTAAAAGACGTGTCAAAATATACACTTTTTCACCTTTTAATTGTACTACATTATTAAAATATTCAATTTCTTAAAAACCGTGTCATACCCCAAATGTCCAAAATGGTTTGGGACGGAGGGAGTAGAATAGAATAGATATAAAAAATCGGGAAAATTTAAATTCCGTTGCCGGGAATCGAACCCGGGTCTCCTGGGTGAAAGCCAGATATCCTAACCGCTGGACGACAACGGATTAAGACAAAGGTTTTCTTGGTCCAATAATGTAATAGTCATCTTGTAGTTTGAGTATAATATTAATATATGCCCAATAAATACTCAGCCCACTAACAAGTCAATTTAGCGTTTTCTTTATATCTTCTTCCTTCACACCACACCAATCTTCTCAAAAAAAAAAAAGTTTCAATGTCGCCGACGCCAACCACCTTCTACCGCCGGCCGCCGGCGCTAGTTCCGTCGCTGGTATAGTAGAACAACACTGAGTACTAACGTTGTTCTTCGATTTTTCCTTTTTTGCAGAAATGTTGCAGAACATTCCTCACCAAATTGCGCATTCGCCGGCCAGATTAGGGCTGCCGAACCCTAATTCTCCATCCATTCAGAACCAAAATCCACAATTATCTCAGAATTTACAAGCTCACCAGCCTCGCAATCAGCCTTCTTCGAACCAATCGACGATCCCAGCCGTTTCTTCGACTCTCCTCCCTCTGTTGCCGCCCCTCCCTAGAGCTCAATCCCTTGTAATGCAAATGGCTTCTCTGTGCTCAAAGCTCTTCGAAGTATCCCCAAATCGCTCCCATTGGATCAGCTCGTACCGTGGATCTTTACCCAATTTCTTGTCTCCCCAAGCTCATCAGCCTTCATTATCTCCTTCGAATTCAACGAAAGAAGTTCTTGAACAGTTTGCATCTCTCCAGGATCAGATGTTGAAGGCAGTCTCCGAGCTCCAAGAGATCCTCGACCTCCAAGACTCTAGAGAAAAGCTGGCCCGTGAAATCAGATCGAAAGACTCCGCCCTCCTCAGCTTTGCCCACAAACTCAAAGAAACAGAGCACGTCCTCGACGTCCTCGGCGACGACTACTCAGACTACCGCCGCCCGAAAAGAACCAAGTCAGATTCAGATTCAGATTCTTCGACTACTACGATCGCAACCCATCTGAAACTCTCCGATATACTGTCTTACGCTCATAAGATAAGCTACACAACCTTCGCCCCGCCAGAGTTTGGCTCGGGCCAAGCACCTCTCCGCGGGGCGTTGCCGCCCGCCCCACAAGACGAGCAGATGAGAGCGTCCCAGCTTTACAACTTTGCGAACCTCGACGTTGGCCTGCCCGAGGATGAAGGCAAGGAGAAGATGATAGAGCCCTTGATCGAAGCGCAATTACCGTTACCTTCAGAGGGCAAACCTATCGGCGATTTATCTGCAATTCAAGGGCTGATGCCTCCTAACATTGTTGTGCCGAGTGGATGGAAGCCTGGGATGCCCGTGGAGTTGCCGAGCGATTTGCCCATTTTGCCCCCGCCGGGATGGAAGCCTGGCGACCCCATTGCACTTCCTCCGTTGGATTCGTTTGGCGTTTTTCCACCAAGGGTTGTTGAGGAGCAACAGCAGAATAATAGGCCGCCGCCGCCCCTGGCTGCTCCACCTCAGGTTCTTGGGAGAGCGCCCGAGCCTATACAGGTTAGGCACGTTCAGCTGGATATTGAGTATGATAGTAGCGATTATAGTAGTGATGAGGGCAGCTCTGATAGTGAAGATTGATGATTGTTGCTTCTCTTTTGGATTCTGTTGTTTTTGTTTCCTTTTTGGAATGTGAAAAATTGTACGATTTGGCTGTTTCTAATGTTGTTTTCTTCTGCACCATGGGATTGATTTCTTCATGGTAGTGTTACATCATGGGGCAGATTACTACAAAGAAAATGGATTTTTGTCATCCCAACAAATCATTCATTAATAATGCTACACAGAAATTTATTAAATAAATAAGATCCCCATTATTCAAGAAAAGCTCTCGCAAGTCTTGGTTCAGTTCACAAAATCAAAGAGTTTTGAGATGAGAATCAGACAATATTCCAGTCAATTGTGCAAAATAGCCATGAACTAACTCAGCACGTCAAAGAACCAAGGACTACTAGAATGACATGTGACCATTGATTGCTAGTTTCCTGTGTAATAGTAGAGCATGTGGACGAATGCAGCCATTCGTTTAGACATCAAACGAAGCACCAAGGGAAGGGAAGGCGGGGGGATTTGGGCATCACACTTTGTCACCTGGCTCTTTGATCTGTAATGTTGTCCTCGAAAGACTCGCTTCCAATTCATTTAGCTCGTCAATGTCAAGATCATCGTCATCGTCATCATCAACAGCATCATCATCTCCTTCAACGTTATTTGCGTTTGGCGTTGAAGAACTTGGAGTCTCACTGGGTTTCACTTTATCGACCTAATCAAAGTATATGAATGTGCACTCAGAAAACCAAACAAAGCAGCAGCAAGTGAAAACAAAGAACATGGAACCACTGAGAAACGAAAAATGAGATCAAAGAATTGTTAACCTTTTGATCTTCTTCTCGCTCTTCTTCCCTCTGGTACTCATCGTAGGCTCCAACATCATCAACGAATAAGCTCGCATCGGACAAGAAGAGCTCACGACCACTGTCAGATTAAGGTAAAATATGAATATGGGTTCTCGATGAAGGCTTACAGAGCAGTAAAGCTTGGACTGTGGATATGATAAGTAGTCACTGGGGAAACTTACCTCATACGGTCATTCTTAGCTCTATCTGCCGATTGTGCAGCCAGGCTAGCTTCTCTCTCCTCAACCTTCTTCTTTTTCCATTGTATGAATAACTCTGTCGTCATGGGAGTTGAGGTTGCTAGTTGTGATCGCTGAAAGAATATTTATGCCCGTTAAAGCAACATTCATTCGTTTAGGAATGTGAAAGAGTAGATATGGTTATCTTGTACAATCTGTTACTAGAGGTAAATAGTGCAAAGATTTGCAGTAGGTACCTTGTTTTCAATCTCTTCCTCGACAGATATTTTGTCTTTTTCCTCTTCTAAGAGAGCCTTCATCTGAGACTTCAAAATATACCCAGGAGGAAGAGCATGTCTGTAATGACAGTCTTTACCACCGTTAGGGCAGACCCAAAACCAACCATACTGTTTCTTCTCAACTGCTTCGAGAAAATATTTGCACACCTTCATACAGATGACATCAAACAGGGAAATTTATATTAGTATCTCACAAAATGGCAGAGCACAATACTGGGTTAGAAAATTGTAAACCCAATATTGTAAACCAAAAGAAAGTATATCACAACACTACACTGGAAAACTCCATCAAATAGCGAGCCCCTCCAAAGGCAACACAATAAACGGCCATTAAGGGGCAACCCTTTAATGGAACACCATAGTTCAACGGCAAGTGTCTCAGCTGTGAGTGCGGAGAGAGGAGTAAAAACACTATTTTAAGGTAAAATAAGGCTTCTAAACCTCAAGAAGCATGTTTTCTTACCTTATTTCCCTCTTTTTGTCCACAAGTTTTTCCAGACTTTTATATATTTTTCTTCTGATTTATCTTTTCAATAGAAGATCAGGCGCACGTTAAGTTTACCATCATCTATGCAAATTCGAAATCTCTCCATTGTTCAGTTCTACACAATGGGCATAATATAAATGACTTCAAAACAGCGGGAAGTTCCATCAGCTTTGCAAGAAAGTTCGATATGAGTGCCAACCAGGTGAGGGAGAAAGGCTTACTATATCCGTAGGCTTATTCTTGTTATATTCCTGGCTCTTTGACTCAACAACCTTCTCCAGTGTCTCCTGATCCCAATCTTCCATGGTTCCTTGTTCTATTTCAATTTAGGCACAGCCACAGAATCAGATAATTAAAAGAAATAGTAACAATCAATAAATACAACAGCGAAAATGTAAGATCAAGGAAGCAAACAAAAAATTCGCTACGTATCAACCTTCATCACGCTTGTCACTATAGATATCAATCTTCTCTCCTTTCCGCTGGACATTCAGATCGTGAGAAAACTTGCATTTGAATCCTTTTGCACACTGCCCCACCTTGAAGTGCTCGCACAAAATTGACTTTGGATCAACGCCTGAACAGTAATAAGGTCACATTGATTCAAATGATACACAATATAAACCACAGCACACCACTTCTAAACTACCAAAAATATAGAGAAAACAATCTAAAAAGACACTAGATAAACAGGAAAGAAGAACATTTGAAAAACTCAAATTTTTATCAACACTATATGGGTGGGTGCGTGCGTGTATCTACGTAGAAATAAAAGTGAACACAACTACGGAAATTATATATCTTTACCAACAGGAACTTTAGGCTGTTTCACGGCAACCTTAAACAGCTCGTTGAGTTCCTTCTCTCTAGCCTTTTCTTCCTCTTTCTTTTTCTGTTAAATCAAATCATTCGTTGGCAAACCAAATCAAAACCGAACCTCATAACATCAAAGAGAACAAAAAAGTGTAATATTCCAACAAGAGAAAAAATAGATAAGAGGGGGCTAACGCAGTTAATTAGAAATCAGCTTAACCTGTGCGTTGAGTTTAGTTGGATCAGGTTTAGGCTGAACATTTTGCTTGAGAGACTGCACGTACTTCTGGACATTCTTTGACTTGTTTTTGTTCTTCAATCCGAACGTCTTGTCCTCGACGACCTTCTGCTTCTTCGCCAAATCTGCTTTCGATTGCTGCTTCGGAGGCATTTTGGTACCCAGATGCAGTAATTTCGATAAATTAATCAAATCGGCGACCGATTGTATTGATTACGGCCGGCGGCGAAGGAGAAAAGGCGTATGTGCGTCTGTGTTGCAGCTCTCGCTCGATAAGAGTTGTGGAAGTGTTTTCGATTTCTAGAAAGGTCCTTTCCTTGCTTGAGGAACGAAACGGACCCTTGCCAACTATTTAATGGGCTTATATTAGTTATTTGGGCCTACATGAATAGCCCATTGAACTTGACTTCGGCCCATTTACTAATATGGTTTAGATTTAATGACTCGAGAAAATGGAGCAAATGAACAATGGAATGGAACAATTATTCAGTCAAGGAAATCATCCTCTTGATTGTTTTTGTTGTTTTTCTATCTTTTTCTGAATTTCTTACTTCTTATTTCTTGATCATAAAACACTTCCTTTGAAGTAGAAAGAAAGTGAATGAATATTATAGATATGGACATAATATTCAATTACGTTGTTTTGGGGATAATTAGTACTGTTATTTAGTTCTTCTTTTCTTTGGATTATTTATTCTTCTTTTTCGTTTGTGTTTTTCAGAGGTTTCTTCGATTAATCAACTGTTACCAAGTGGGATTTTTGGGCTCTTTAGTATCTTTCTAAATTTTATTTTCACGAAACTTTCGTTGGGAAAAAATGAATGATCGAAACGCATTACAATTGATCTTAGTTATAACACTACAAACTGCACAACACAGTAAATACAATAAACAACAATTCTACAAAATAAATCAAACACTGAGGAAGGGATGGACTTAATAAATTCCAACGGCAGTGAAAGAAACAAAATAAAGGTATAGTATAAACAAGAAAAAAATTGCAAATAGTTGAAGAGCACAGTAACCTGCAATATCGATCCATCATCGTTCGGCGGCATTGCTCGTACCCGACTCATCATTCGACTTTCCCTGAAAAACGAATGAATTTTCTTACAACTCTACAATCCCATCTTTGCATTAGATTTGATTCGTAAAGATTTTTTCGTCGCACCTTATTTTGATTCTGCCAGCCTCGAGCAAACGACAATAAGCCCCTCCTCGCTGGTGCGTCGCTTTGGTTCTCGGGATTTGGAGCTCTATAGTTGTTCATGGATGCCATGCATGGGAAATTGTCACTAAAAGCTCCTCAAAAAAATATCATCAACGTAATTTTGTATGTAATTGATATGGAAGTCTTACACTGGGGAGGATGAGGCTTTACTCTTCCCAGATTGATACTGTATCGTTGCTTCGAGCATGGACTCTGCCATAACAGCTCGCTTCTCCATCTCGGTTAGAGAAGCCATGGCTTTATCGTACTTTTCCTGCGTATGTATATTACAGAAAGAAATTGGTTAAAATCATAGTAATTGATATTGGACGACTAAATATCTAGACGTGAGATGTCTCTTGCTAGAAAATCTTGAAAAATTAGCTAGATCGTACTGTTTGGTGATGCATAAATCGTGCCATAAGTTAAAATGTGTAGTAGCAATGAAAAGGAGCAGCGGTACGACCAACGTTTGTATAAGCTTTCACTGGAAATGAATATAGAATAATATGCTCCAACACCTTGAGATTTCGAAAGAAGTGATGCCAATCAATATATGTTGACAAAAGTCTTATGAAGTGTAAAAATTATCAGTTTTTTGGTTAAGTGGTTGGTGTAGTTGGAGAAAGTTTTTGAGAGGATAGAAAACGGAGAACAAAAAGAAGAAAGGATACAATCGAAAAATGGAACCTGAAGCACTTTCACCGCATATCTCTGAGCGGCTGCATCTTGTTCTGCAAAATGTCGAGCATCTTCTGTCACCCTTTGTTCTTGTTCAACTTTCATGAGAACCTATAATGGCACCTTTAGGTAATGAAATATATAAACGTAGATAAATTTTATGAAAAAATATAAACCTGCAGCATGGCTTTTTCCCCAACACTCTTATCCTCCAGAAGCTGCTTCAGCTCAGCAACCTCATGCTCTAGTTGTTCAACCTGCAATCAAACAATTTGAATATTGAAATGTAACCTCCTTAAGATGGAACGTCAAAAGCTGCAATCATAAGGGTCGGATGCACTGTTTATGACTCGCCAGCAAGGAGTAATTTAATAATCTGAAAAATGCACAATTGAAGTAAACATGTATAATAATAATTGGGGAAATACCCTCGCACTTAGTTCTCTACGGTTATCTTGTTTGACCAACTCCATGAGCGCAGATTCTAATTCTTCGGCCCTGCATAATAAAGCATTTCAGTCCAAGTGTTTTCACTCTTCAACAACGGTTAATATCTGAAGGCCCACAAGTCTACGCCAAAGAAATAATTCGTCGGACAAAATTTCTAGAGTGCTGATCAAAGTTATACTACAAAACCAACCTCAATACAGCTGACCTCTTCTCCTCTAGCAACTTGCAAAGCTCGACCTTCAACCAAACCACCTGCAGAATCACAGTTACCGAATTGAACTTAACAAATGATAAAATCATGATGGGACTATATTCGAAATATAACATGTCTTTTGATGCAATGCTGCGACCATTAAAAACTAGATTCAAATGGGGGAAATTGAACTGTATAAACCAATAGATAATGGACAAATCAGTTATATCAGGAAGCAAGGACTTTCAAAGGACATATATCATGAGAAGGAGACAAATATTGATCATGATGTGTCAAAGTCAAACAAAGGCATAAATATCAAACAACACGGAATGATTGAATTGTACCTATATTTAACAAATATTGCAATCACCTGTTCATGAAGGTCCGGAAGAGACCCAACTTCAGAATCAACGTCAATGCCCTTTAAAAATTCATCTAGATTTGGAGACTCTGAATTTAGAGCTGACAAGTCACCAACTACAGTCTTGTCATCTGGACCAGGTTCAGTTATATTTCCTCTAACTATTGATTCAGGACTGTGCTTGAAACTATATAGTTTAGTTGCAAGACCCTTAGGATCTTTAAAGACCCGACTCCCTTTTGCTCTCTCCTCAACTACAGCAAGTATAGCTGGTCGATGCTTCTGTCTTAATTCTCGCAATTTATCTTCGGTTATGTTTAAGAAGCCCATGCAAGCAGTTAAGACAAGCTGACTGCTGTCGAAGGTGGAGCCAGCAAGGGTTTGCAATAATATGACAGCATCTCCAGCATCCTTAGTGGTAACTACAGCAGGTCCTGGAAAAGATAGTGCATATAGAACGTGATGCCCAAAGTCAGTTTGGGGAAGGGTTAATGGAATTACCATATAGATCCATTAGTGCAAGTGCAGTCCGAAATAACATGACACGGTTTCCTTGAAACAGAAGCACATCCCACACTCGAAGAACTGGATTAAGGGAGACGATAGCGAAAAAGTTACAATATAGCCGTAAGAGGACCTAAAGTTCTACAAAATACAATGGTGGATAAATATAAATGCAGAAGAAACAGATACCACTTTCCCAAGGAAGCATATTCACAAATATAGAAAGGAACCAGGGCCCTGATATCCATGCCACCTGTACTCCCAAGTAATCAAGGTGATTCACTGCAGTGTCATGCAGCAATGAGGAATTCTTATCAAAGATTGTTACAAAAGGCAAAATAAGAGTTCAATAGCAGCCCAACCTAGTTTAGGAAACTTTTCACGCATCAAATCCTCGAAGACAAGCTGATCAATCTGAAATAAATTCAAATTATTAATTGCCTTCTTCTGTTATGATGAGCATATATCTTGTCTGAGTGAGGTGCTCACCTGGGATTCTATCATATCTTCTGAGAAATAGCCCTCAAAGTATTCATCCATTATGCCCACCAATGTCCTGAAAGGTTTATGCTAATCGAGTTTAGGAAATAGCTGACGACATATAATATTATATATATATATATAATATAATATATATATATATATATATATCTTGTAATTGTCTAGGTAATCAATAGGAGAATAGTACAACCTATTCTATATAGTTAAATATCATGAAGAAAATGATGGCATGTGAACTAGAGTTGCAGCATAGCCACGAACTGTTACACAATGTAAATCCATAACATGCCCAGTTCAGTGCGCTAACTTATTAAAGCATCAATGAGTCTGTTCAGTGACAGGGATTGAGACCTACCAAAATGCATTTTCCTCCGGCATCATCAAGAGTAATAAGCCAGCGAAAAAATTCATAGCCTGCATACAAAATGATAGCAGAGTGGATCAATGGAAAAAGATACTAGTGATAAAATAACGACACTTGAAATGAAAACATGAGGATCCATGCATCATGCTATCTTCCATACACATTGAAGGAAGAATACTCAAGAAAGTACTAACTTCAACATACAAATATTTACTTTGTTTACTTTCCCATTTTTACTAGCATACAGTTTATTTGTTGAAAAGCTGACATACACTCAAGGATAACAAGATCTACATCTATTTTCAATGCATCAGCTTCTAAGAGGTTCACTCTCTGTTTGTCATGGGGTACGGTTATCCATAGTTAAAGTGATCGAGAAGTTAAAGAAAATACGAGCATGTGTTAAATAGACATTCACCTGGCAGTACCCAACAGACGGGTTATGCCGCGCATAAGCTAAAAGTACACGCCTTAGGGAATTTCTCCCCTTCTCACTCAAAGCCGGGTGTCCAGGAAATGTTCGAGGCAAATCCTGCGTCAAATGAACCAGAAGTTAGCCTAACGGGAAATAAAAAATTGTGAGAAGAGAGAAAAACCATCGTGAATATGATATTATTGGTAACACCTAACGTCGGTAACATTGGAATGTAGTGCAAAAAACTTGTAAATTTTCTTTCATGCCTTTTAACATATATTATATAAAGGATCATAGAACAAGCAATAGGAAATCACTGAAGCAATTCCCATCAACATGGAAGGAAAAAATGTAAAAAGAATCTTATGCAGAGTAGATATAAAAAATTATACCACCAAGGATTTATGTTAAGATTTAAAGGATAATGAGTCAACCTAAATAACCGCGAACATTGAAAACAGTTGATTAATTTTAGAAACTGTCCATGTAAACCCTAAAAGAAGCAGCACCTACAAATTAACAAGATTGAATGATAAAGTCCATGATCCAAGCATTTAATGACCTTCTCAATCTGCTTCTTCCATTTATCGGACATATCAGACCTCTTCCCATTATCCTGCATCCCATTATGACCCAAAGATAAGCCATCGTGCCCTTTGTCATCGCAAGCATCTTTATCGGCAATCAGCAAATTTTGGTAATATCGTTCCACTCTACGAGTCCTAACACCAACAAAGGCTTGCCACACCTAACGATTAGACAAAGGATCATAAGGGAGTGTGCTTTCTTTGAAAGACAAATGCATACTGAAATGTACCTCTCCCCTGAGATCCTTGGGAACACCTCCTTGAACAAGAAATTCTAACTCTTCTTTCCAAGGGAAAAAGGCTTCCGTGCATTCTTCACTACTTGCATCATTCTTCAATGCAGAAGCATCGGCATCTGCACTATCACCAACTACCTCGCCGTTACTGGATACATGCTCATCACCATCTTCAGACTCCTCTTTAAGTGATGTTGCTTCGTTAATTGGAGGAAGGATGTCAGGTCCATGAGTTGCACATTCATCATCCATATTTATTCTCTTCTTTACTCGAGTGCTCATCATATGTTCAATGGATCTTAGCGACGTGCTAATATCAGCCCATATTTTAACCTCACGGGACTTTGTATGTTGATTAGTTTGAGCCGTTTCTTTTACAACAATGTGCGCCTCGGTCTCAGCTATAAGCTTCTTATGACTTGAGTGGTCCCCTTCTACAGTCACTTCTTCCTGATGAGCTGTGACAACGGAATCCCTGGAATTTTCCTCAGTTGAATCGTCCCCTTTCTCATTCGCTTTTTTATCAGGATCACTTCGGAGCTGATTAACCCCAGCAATCAAGGGTTCATTATCATCTTCAACTGTTGATTCTGTCTTCTGTTCAAGGGTGTTGGAAGTTTCAGTATTTGGATGCGCACTTGAAGACTCTGTTTGCCGTTCAAGAAAGCTCTTCCACTTGTGAAATCTTTCTTCTTCTTCTTCCTGGAATTTTAAGGGTTGATTTAAGGAGGGGGCACATATGTAAAGAATCTCAAAATACCAATACTGTACTAAATGTTCCACATGAACATGTCAAAACCATTTGATTTCATCAACTGACATATATTTTTGCTCTAGTCCCCTGAATATTGCTAGAAAAAAATTACTATCAATAACAGATCTCTCTCTCTCTCTCTCTCTCTCTCTCTCACATTATTCTCATGGTTTTGATGCTCGTCCAATATACTTTCCAACACCTCACCGGTATCCAAGTTTCATAGAGGTGAAACGTCATCGATAGTGGAATAACATATTTCGATAATCGTTGGTTCTTCCAATTGAATATAGTCCCAATGTCAATTGATGTGTAAAAATAATAATTACTTTGTATATGTCGGCGTATTCTCTGTATCTATGGAGATGTTGAGGCCTCACAGTAAATCCATAGGAATCCCTGTCAACAATGCATACGATTCATAATATGAGCAATTCAGATCGTTTCCGTGGAATAAAGTATGGCATATCCTCCTATATTGAACTAATCAAAGTGAAGGACAACCCCTATTACTTTTACCTGGCATCATCATACAAGAGACGTTTGCTTAACAAGGACAACAACATACTTCAGAAGAAATCTGTATCTACCGCCCATATCGTATTCCTTCTCTCAAAATACCCAAATTTCATGCAAGAAAACTATAATTGCACATCCCCAATAGAACTCAATGCTACGATCCAGATTTACAAAACTTCTTCAAGTGTTAAATCGAAGGCTTCTATAAAAAATTCAACACCAGCCAGCTCAAAAACAAAAAATTTAGCGAATGAAGGAATGAATTGTGCAAAAGTCCTGTCCTGTCAAATTACGCTAACCCGTCAAAAAATCAATCAAAGAGCTACATTCCTATATCAGTTATTTACAAGAGAAAAAACGAGTTTTCCAACGAAAAAAAAAAAAAGAGAAAAAATGAGTTCTCTAAGATCATTTTACGGCAGTCTCCTCCAGAAAAATTTCCTCAAATTTCGAATCTCACCCCACAGACTAAGCTCCCAGTCTACTAAAATTAACCAAACTCGGAGTACACAGACGCTGACATAAGCTTACTGCTTACGTCACCACACCTTTACACTGACAAACACACAAAAATAGTATGCGTGAGAATTAAAGCTGAGATCAAAGACTCAAACGAAGCTGTACGTACCGTCTCGAGTCAAAATTGAGGACAGCATGCGAGACTCCGCGCGCCATCCTCGCTCGTAATCTTATGGCGATAGTACAAAAAGGATTCGCTCGAACGGCTAACACTTCATCTCCGCCGCCGCAACTGTATCTTCAGCTCTCCTCCTCTGTCTCCCTCTCCTTCGCTCTCCTCTGCATATCATTTGTATGTACGCATTTGCGTGTCGTTGCGTTGGTTTGACCATTCCATCCATTTCCTGGCTTTGTAATCAAACAAGAGTCACGTGCGCATTGCTTCGCGGGAGACTATCAGCTGCCAGCTGTGTGGTCACGTGCCACCGACACGTGCGTTCTTACACGTGCTACTGTCTGGGCTGGGCTTGTGTCATAAATGCCAGTGAGCCCAGATATGGTACACAGTACAACTATGGGCCCACTTTCAAATTACTGTTGAGAAATCTTACCGACACTTAAGAGTCCAAGGTAAATGGGCCTGGAAGAAGGCCCAATATGTAGCTATCGAAATACTCTATTAAATTTAATGTTTTGGATCATATCATAATAATCATACTCGTCTCTTTTCTTTGTAAGAAAATATCACAACCACAAGAAAATCTGTGTGGACTGTGGTTTTTCATCAACAGCTAAACTCTAACCAAAGCCACACAGACACAACGTTCGTTATGAAAGGAT
The DNA here is from genome assembly GCA_027422505.1 of Craterostigma plantagineum. NCBI lineage: Eukaryota > Viridiplantae > Streptophyta > Magnoliopsida > Lamiales > Linderniaceae > Craterostigma > Craterostigma plantagineum. The sequence goes on along the minus strand of JAPQWV010000012.1, from coordinate 10,157,247 downwards.
TTTTATTTTGGATATTAAACTCCCCTTATTTTATGTCCACAAAGCAAATAGGATTTTATTCGTTGTTGCAAAAAGGTGATTCATGCTCTTATATCGAAACTCCGAAGCACGCACAACATACAAGACCAAGTAAGGTTTTATTCAGAAACTAGTTAGTCATAGTGTAATAGTCCTTTAAACAAAGTTGCATGTACTCTCAAACCTTGTAGTAAGTGCGGAATTCGATTAGAAACCAAGAATTTAATCTTTTTTTAATATATACTGTAGACTAATAGCTAGGGCTATAAATGAGCCCTATTAGGGTTAATGTTTAAAAGGAAGTTTTGATTTGCTTGAATGTTATACTTGCAACACTAAACCTTTTCATCATACCCTAATAATTAATCTTCACCTCATACAATGTAAACTACGAGCCATTATTATTTATAGCCTATGACAACATTTGATGGAAGTCTTCGAACAACCTATTGATCTCACGCCGTACATCGTCGCTGGGAAGCCTACGCCTGCAACATGGACACGTGTCCTTCTTCTTCAACCACTCCAATACGCAGAACCAGTGAAACAAGTGCCCACACGGCAGCTCACACGCTTCCCTCCCCTTTCCCATCTCCTCCTTACATATCACGCACTCGCCGCCGCCGGCGACTTCAACCGACGGCAGACCCACCACCGCCGCCACCGAAGCAGACCCAACCTCTCCTGCTAAACCGCCGCCTGCGTCGACGAAATTCCAACACCTGACTATGCACTCAACGTATAGCATCAAAACCTCGTAGCCGTTACTATGGGTAGCGATATTGCAGAAGCTTCTAGAAGTCCCGAGAATCGACTCTTTCAAGTACTCAATAAGCCCGACCCGCCACTGATCGGGCCGGGTCAGGAGGAGCTCGGGTCTGTACTGATGAATTTCGCACAGCAGCAGTAGGAGGAGTACGGCGTCGAGGTCTCTGAGGTTGAGGCCGCGCGCGGCGGAGGTCGGCGGCGGGGGTGGGGCGGCGTTTTTATTGGTGGGTCTCGGCAGAGATCGGTGGAGGAGGCTGAGATTGGAGAGGAGGAGGCGAGAGATGAGGAGGTGCTTGTCGTGGAAAGAGGATTCTTGTAGGCGGCGGAGGGTTAGGGAGAAGAGGGCCGGCGAGGTGACGACGGAGATGAGGCGGCGGCGGTGGTGGTGGATGGCGGCGGAGATGGCGGCGGTGAGGTGGCGGAGGTCGGGCGGCGGTAGGGTGGAGAGTAAGGACATGACGAGTGTGGCCATCTTCTTTTTCATAGGATCGTGTGCTAATAATAGGGGAGTTGAGAGTCTTTTTTCAATTTTTATAATGAGAGTAGAAAGGGTTGCTTACTTTAAACAGCAATATATTTGCCCATAAATAGGGAAAAGATCAACTTAATACTAGTTAATACGTCAAAAGTAAATCTCATTGAAGCAAAGTAAAAAAGTAGTCAAACTCAAAAGTGATTATTATTGTAACATGTTTCTTGAGCGAGGAATGTTCTCTTAGCCCAACATCAGATCCAATCCGAATTAAAAAAATAATAATATAATAACATGTATGAAAATAATAATCATTAGAGAACATGAGTAGTTCCACTTGCATTACATCCATGGCGAATATATATAAACCCTGCCGTAAATGGTAGATTCAAGGCATATTATTGGTGGCTATGGTGAGATATGAGGAACTAATATGAAGGTGATGTGGGATAAGATGGAATTGTTGGCTCTCTATTGTCTACATATTTGTGTCGAGTTTATAAAGCAATGGACACTTCTATACTGCTCTCTTTACAAGAGAGAAAAGAACAACAAAAAAGAACAAATAAAGAGAAATATTTCTCCATACATTGGCCCCTACTCAACAGCAAAACTAATAATGCAATAAGTCGTTTGATGAGGCTTTGGTTATGGTTAAAATTGAGTGCGAAAGGGCTTTGAGGAACTGCAGTTATCAAATTCTTGTGACTCGACCACATATGAACTTGTCATAACTACTAAGAATTTACTTGGGCCAATAGTTTGAATTTACGGGTTTAACAATAATAATAATAATAATAACAATAATAATGATAATTATAATACTAATAATAATAATATATTCTATTATATAAGGGGTGAAAGGTGGCTATAAACTGTCACATTTGGTTTGTCATTTATTTGCAATTTGGTGCCCTCTATATTTTATTTAATTACTTCATATCACTTTTAGATTTTTATTTATTATACCTATATCCCTAAACATATTTTTTCTTTATATAGTTGAAATTATATCACCTATTAAACCTTAAAATAACAAAAATAGAAGTAACTTAAATATAATTATAATCTAAGCGCAAACATAAGCACAAACATAGAATGTGCCTAAAAGTTCTAGTAATAATAATAGTATTAGTAGTAATCAAAACATATTGCTTGGGATGTGAAGTGAAGGGAGGGATGATAGGTTTGACTAATTGGGGCGACTGAGCCCTTTTCTAGTTTGGGCCTTTAAAATAAGTACGGCCCATTAGAAATCGTCCATTTAAATGTACTTCCAAGCCCATGGGCCCAAAAACAGTTTAACTGCAATTATATCTCCCTCCATATTGTCTATTGCCTCTCTCACACACAAACACGCACTCAAATCAAATCAAATCAAATCTGAATCACATTCTTCAGCGGCAAATACAGAACTTGCTTTCAGCTCGAAGAAGACGAAGCACAGTCGCCAAGAGCAAATGCTCACGCGCCACCGCTCCTCAGATCGATAACGGACCTGGCGGACGGACGATGAAGCAACTGCACAAGCAAACCAGCGGAATCAGCCGCGGCGCCGCCCGCGACGAAGATAATAACTACTCTCCAAAATCCCTAAAGCACGGATCGGCTCGTTCAATTCCACGCCCCATCGCTTAACTCCTCAGATATCAGCGCCTGCTGTTCGTCTTCATCGGCTTCCTCATCGCCTCCACTTTCTTCATCATCCACCCTACTCTCTCCGATCCGCCCTCTGCGAGCGGAATCAGTTACAGCCACGCCGTTACTTCAAATCCAAATTCTAGGAATGAGTATGTCGGTAGTACATGGGAATTCGGCTGGGAGAGTGCCGACGGGATTGGGGAGGAAGAGGAATAGGGTGGTTGTGACGGGCGGGGCGGGTTTCATTGGGAGCCATTTGGTGGATAAGATGATTGCGAGGGGGGACGCGGTGATCGTTGTGGATAATTTCTTCACGGGGAGGAATGAGAATGTGGTCCATTTGTTTGGGAATTCGAGGTTTGAATTGATCAGGCATGATGTGGTGGAGCCGATTCTTTTGGAGGTGGATAAGATCTATCACCTGGCTTGCCCAGCTTTGCATGTCCATTATAAGTATAACCCAGTGAAGACGATTATATCCTCTTTACATTAGATGGTGAGGTGTGTGTGTGTGTGTCGGTGTGTGCCTATTCTTGATTGGAAAGCCCAAAGTTACGAATCTGATGTCGATTAGTTTGCCATTCATTTGATTGTGGGGTTTGAAAGTTGGATCTCTTATTGATTGTGTTTTTACGTAGTCTTGGTTGACTCTTGGCTCTCTGTGATGAATTATGTTTCAGTTTGTGTATTTCTTCTGAAATCTATTGGAATCATCCTTGACATGTGATTTACAAAACGAATGTTATGGGACCCTCAATATGTTGGGTCTATCGAAGTGGATCGGGGCAAGTTTCTTGCTTACCAGCACTAGTGAAGTTTATGGTGATCCACTTGAGCACCCACAGAAAGAGACGTATTGGGGCATGTTAATCCAATTAGTGAGCAAAAGGCTACATTTTTTTGTGGGGGGGGGGGGGGGGGGGGGGGGGGGGGGGGGGGGGTTAGCATAATTTCACATGCCCTCTTTTGTTGAGAATGATTCGGTTTCGTGTTCATAGGAGTACGGAGCTGCTATGATGAAGGAAAAAGAACAGCCGAGACCTTAACTATGGATTATCACCGAGGTGCTGATGTTGAGGTACGTTACAAAATGCACTGTGAAGTGTCAACTCTTACATATTTGATAAGTTATCTCTTCTTGCCCAGGTGCGCATAGCACGTATATTTAACGCATACGAGCCCCGTATGTGTCTCGACGATGGGTGAGTTGTCAGCAACTTTGTTTCTCAGGTATGTCTCATCACACACACACACACAAGTAGATATCAAGATTACCCATGAATTCTCACACACTTGAGAAATTTCTGATCCATGCAGGCCATTCGCAAGCAACCAATGGCAGTCTATGGGATGGGAAACAAACTCGGAGCTTCCAATACGTGTCTGACTTGGTAATTCACTTCCTTCATCGATGGATTTTCTTGACGATTTCTGCTTTGAGGAAATGCCAAATTGTATTCTGACTAGGTTGATGGATTGGTAGCACTGATGGAAGGCAAACACATTGGCCCGTTCAACTTGGGTAATCCTGGAGAGTTCACTATGCTAGAGCTTGCTGAGGTTTCTCGCGTTACTCTGTAATACTTTTCTGATTCGATTTTCAAGGGATGAAGTTTTTGAGCAGCGTAGATTTTTTCGTTACGTAAAGGTTGTGGGAGGAAGTGGTTGATCCAAGTGCCACTATGGAATTCAAGCCTAACACGGCAGACGATCCTCACAAGAGGAAACCTTATATTTCAAAGGCCAAAGAGCTCAATTGGGAGTCCAAGATTTCACTGAGGGAGGGATTGCCGAGCATGGTCAGTGATTTTCGTAATCGAATCCTCAACGAAGATGAAGGAAAGGAAACTAATGAGAAGTCTTATTTTTGTATATACACATCCATGGTGTGCTGTCCATTCTTGTTCCACTTGCTGCATCAACATTCATTTCTGTGGCTATTACCTCTTGCACACTTTCATCCTCAATACCTGTACAATTTCTGATAAATTTTGTATTGGGCACAATATTAAGTTGAATGGAGAAACTCATAGACTCAACAATACCTACATATCCCATTGCGATCTCACCTCTGTATTCAAACAGCTGCAAATAATCATCAGGAGAGAACTCCCTCAACTATCATCCAAAAAGCCAATTGATCATCTTTTCCAAGGCGTTCAAAACCACCTACTTCTATGTGTGACTTCGAATGACCCGTCATTCCAAGGCTACAAATTGATGCTCTTCTTTCGAACAGAGTGGGGTCTAATGGAGAATCCAAGCAGTGCCACATCAGCAACGGCATGAAATAATCGAAGTTGGAGTCTTGGAGCCCCAATGGTCAGAGAGCATGTACAAAAGTTCCCAGCTTTCGCATTCTTATGGCCTCTTCTCTTTCTTGAGAATGAATCGTAGATAGTAACTGGTCTGTTCTTTCTTCGGATTCCATCTTCAGCAGTTGAAGCTGCAGTTTTCCACTCTACAACGACATAAGAAAAAGAAAACGATTTAGGGGGGAAAAACCATATCAAGTCAGCACATTAGCGATTTGATCTACCCGAGACAGAGCATGATTAGTTTCTCAGATTAATATCATAACCAGAAGACGATTCTCACACGCAGACAAGAATAGTTTATCTCTACTTCAATAAATCCATATATTACAACCCAATAAATGAATAAATAAAAAAAAAAAAAAAAGAGTGCAAGCTTGAGAAGAAGTGATCAATTTTCGTACCTTGAAGGTTAGTCTGAAGACAATCAGATCACTGATAGGTACTTGTCGATATTACCAGAACTAGAATTCTTCTATGTTTGTGAAGAATCAAATTCAGGTTCAAAGTAGCAACTCTCTGATGGTTTCCCTTATTGAGTTCCTGAAAACACATCAAGTTCAGGTAATCGATGATCATCAAGATTTAAACTTATGAATAGCCTCGAGTAAATAAGAAATAGATATTGTTCCAAGAAAGGAATCGCAAGCAAATCCAACATTGTGATGTTTGATAATGCCTAAGCAAGAATTTTGGAGAGACAAAAAAACGGCTAATGGCGCCTTCACATGAAGTTCGAACACGTGCACAACTTCTTCGCAAACTTCATACAGTACAATAATTAGTGCGAGCTTGAGCATTTACATTAGAAATATATTTACAGTCGAGCTTTCTAATTACGGGTGACCAATAAGCTAAAGAAAGCTCGACACTTCTATTATAAACAGTAGAATCAAAGAAAAGGAAGGGTAAGTAGATTAAATTCTAAGCTTGGAAAACCAAATGACATGCATTTCGCAAAAGGTGGCGATGAGAAAACTATACGCAACTAATTTCAGCTTCTTCAACAGTTATATATTGGGGCGTTACGTAAAAGGCCGATCCATAGCCACATTAAACAAACAAACTATAATGGAATGGGAACGAGTGATCATTCATTTACGACAACCAACTCGTCCCAAAACATTGAGCGGATTTTGCAACATTCTCCACGTGTTGCTTAGCAAATTCATTGCTAACTGCTGCAATTTTGCGACATTCATGCTCGTCACAAATGTCTATCCATAAATTTGCATATAACTATTACGGCATGGCGAAACATCTTCACTTAAATACCTATGTTATTCCTTCCCATTTTCACCATAACTTTTTCAAGTTGCGAGTTGAAGGGGAAGAAAGGGTTGGATTATTATTCATGATGGCTCAATGATGATAGTGCACGGTGTCCATAAGATAATATTGGAAGAAAGTTGGCAAAAGTGTATAGAATGAGTAGGTCAAGCTCAGGAATTTTCCGCGACTCTTTGAAAAAAGAGCTTACCGTTGAGCCAATTAGATCCTTTGCGTAAGAGATTTGTCGCAATGACTCGCCGGAGAAGATCCATGGTTAAAAGCTCGTCTAAATATCGAGATCCAACGATCATTTAATAACCATCGGAACGAGTGAAAATGTTGAAAGAAAAATTGTCATAATCGTCAGAGGAAATTTACCTTCTGTCTGGTATGCGGAATTTGTAGGTGGAAAAGGCGAAAGGAAACAATGATAGTGTATCAACCAATGGTACGTGACGCTTCGAGTGGCGTACCGCTACACCTTTCATTTCTTTTCTGCATCGGAATCCTTATACCAAACTGAGAATTCATCGAGGGAAAGCAAGGCGATTCTCCTTAGCAAGACCTTGTTAAAGTTCTCGCTATTTCGCGGAAATAAAGGGGATGGAGTTTTCTTCTTCATTGAAGGGCTAACCAATGTTTCCTTTTAATCCCTCTCTTCATTGGAATAGCTAGTGGCTAGAAAATTCGGAGGTTTGAAGAAACAAATATTACTCCAAACTTTATTTTTTGAGAAATTGAGAATTTAGTATGTTGCGAACGGGAATTTGAGAAAATTAGATTGGAACAAACGACTACATATGTACCTAAAAAGCCTACCAATACAGGCAACTCTCCAGACAAAAAACAACATATGCCAATTTCACCGTAATCGAGATTATAGAGCATTGTCATTGAATAAAGGATGATTGCTAAGTCGTTCTCTTGACTCTCCTGATAGGTTTGAATTTGAGCATTGTAGAAGTCGTTCGGAAGGTTTGAATCTGGGTGTGTAGTGTAGGTAGGTTTATTGTCAAAGTGTCCAAAAAAGGTCCATTGAAGGAAAGAAATACTAAACGATTTGCATGAACAAAGAGACATGTATAGATGAAGCCAAAGGAGGAAGCTTACTCATCTATCAGCTCCTCGGTGTTATTGAACAAGAAAGAGGCAGCCATGCAAAAGTTAACCAGTTCCTACGGTTGTTTTTGAAAAACTAAATAACTTATGTCTATTGTCTATGGAACTGAAATGGTGTAGCTGAAAGAGCAGATTTGTACTTAGATGAAGCGTTTAAAAGGAGTTCCAAAACAAACAACGGCATTTAAGGTTCCAAAACAAAACAACCCGAAACAGAAACAGTGTCAAACAATGCACGACCGGGGGGAGAAGGGGGATGTTCAAATCAAGTCAACCAAACAAATGCAACAGAAAGTACTGGAAAAGCATGAAAAACCCACGCGCATTCAAATTGTAATCTTTCCTTTCACGCTTATGTAAACGTCACCCTTTTTCAAGGAAAGGAAAGTTCGAACCTGTAAGCCATACCCCTTGCGATCATCTTCTTGCAATTCGCCAGCACCCACAGGTAGAAATGACTCGGAAGATGAGAGAGATGCTTTTACATTTCCAACATTCACTTCACTATCTCCCTCTTTCCATGGCATCTGAAACTTCACCTCTTGTTTTCCCAACTGCTTCACAGTTGCCTCCATTTGGATCTCAAAGCTAGCACCTGTAGCAGCATATCTCACTACCATGTTCATGCAATACAAGCAGATATTTTGAAGCTTGAGGTGAAATCTTCACCTTCTTACCTGATTTTGCAACCGAGATTCCACCTTTGGGACGACGTAAGGAGGTGCCACGTATGTCACCATGTGGGCCACTAAGATTAAGTATAGATTGTCTCGATACCTTGTTATCATCATCCTTACAACCATCTACACCTCTGATGCCAAAAGGATAATCATCCCTTTTTGTCTTGCTTGGACCTGTCCTACCATCCATATGCTTAGACCTCCTCTCTCCGCCAGAAGAAGCTAGCATTTCACCTGAAGTTGGGCAATCCAAATAATGATACTGACGAGCTGTCCTCCACCGCCCCACAAACTTCTTCACCGCCTCAGCCTTTGAACCCAAAGATTGTCCTTTGCACCCTCTTTTATCATTTGAGTAATACTTAGTTGGAAATTTAAAAATCTCCAATTCACCATTTTCTCGGGCATCAGCACACGGAACATATCCGCTGTACCTACGAGACTTTGCATTCACCGCATCATCGCTTCCAGTTTCTTTTGACAAAGGATTTCTACGTCCCATATAGGATGAATCTTTCCTCCTCATTGATGCTGTTTTGTAACCTCGAAAGTCCTCGATATCATTAAAGACGGGAACATCGCGATCAACTGAATTAGGCTCACAAACATCCTCCATATTCTCAGGGGTAGAACTCACGCCCCCAATCCTCAGATGACGAATGTTCCTCTCTCTTCGAGCCTTCAATGGTCCACCCAAAGAAGGTCTTTGGATGTAACCAGGATCAAGTAAAAGTCCATCTTCCCTCTGCAGACGAGGAGCTGCTCTCTGTCTGATAGAGGAGGCATTTCTATCACATTCTGAATAACGGTTGTTAGAGTAGAACAAGTCCGAGTTTTTGTTTGCATTGCTATTAGCCATAAGCTTTTCACCAGATGGGAAGCGTTCAGAATCTCTGAGCCTTTGCTTCGCAAACATCAGCTCGAATTTGGTGGGCATGGAGCTCGCACTCCATCTCGAAGACCTCCTATGGGGAACAAAGGCGGTGTTGAAATCATTGTACTTTTTTCCAATGCCGCGATGATCCCTGTAAGAAGGGCCATGGTTCAAGTCTCCGTTCATCGAACTTTTGTGACCTAGTAACCGGGCAATAGCACTTGGAGACCTCTGTCCAGGCTCGATCATGTGCTGCATAGGTTGAATGAAACTGTTAAGGCTCAGTGCAAAACCGTTATGAATCATCTCAGAAATGATCTTATTGAAAAGCAAAAATTAAAGGGAGTGAACTGACCTTAACCTCTGCAGGACTCCCCTCGATATAAGAACTGGAACCATAGGGATATTTTGAGACAACTTTGCATTTCAGTATCTGGGGAATTTCTGGAGACAACTTCAAGCTAAAAGCATCAGTCTTCTGTTAAACCTTACACACAATATTTATGGAAAGACTTCCAAATATGTGATCTCTTACTATAAAAAGTAAAATCAAGAAAATAATAAAGAATGTTAAAAGCACTGAGAATCCAATTGAGATGCAAAGATCAATCAGTCCACGATAAACCCAATCAGTCTTTCAAACAGACCCAAAAATTCACGTCCACGAAATTGAAATCCAACTAAGAACATGTAGATAATGCTCTCAAGCCCTTCATGCAGCTGGCTCGTTAAAGATGATATACAAACAATAACTCAGTTACCTCCAATGCTCGGGACACTTGTCGACTTTCCATGTTGCGATCTCTCCATCTTCTTCTCTCTGAGGAAAACAATAAAAGCCTGGCTGCTTATTTTTCTTCAATCAAACAAACATCAATCTACTGCGAAAAATGAAAAACCAAAACGGCAAACCTTTTCCCCCCTTTCGATTCAAAAGACGGCGGAAACGGTATGATACCTCAAATCCTCAGCTCCTTCCGACCAACCACCTAAAAATCGCAAAAACGAGAGGCTGAGAGATCAATCAAAATAAAACGCAGACGCACAAAACTCCATTGGATCGAAACTAGTCTAAAATACATTCATTCACATCACAGCAACAGAACAAAACATCTCACGTACGAGTGATTTTCGATTAAGGCACGGGGAAAACGATGGAGAGCAGAGCACGGAGGCGTCCTATCAATGTGTGTTGTGTGTGTGAGTGTGTGTTTTTCGAATTTATACTACAGAGTTGACAGCAATACTGTGACTGGCGCGACACTTGGGGCATAATAGGGAAATCCACCTTCATACTTGCCACGTGGATGAAGCTCTAGAGTGCCACGTCATGAATAATTTATTCTTTGTTATATATATTGGGCATGTGTGTGTGTGCAGCTGAAGGTGAAAGAAACTCGTTGAGTCGATAAGGACAAAAATTAAAGTATGAAAACCTGGAGAGGAAAAATACAAACGGAAGAAAATCTGGGCTTATATTTGAGATTGTTACAAGATTTCGTTAATTATTGAAACAAATTTAAATTTTTTAATTAGTTTTGAACAAACATCGTGGTATCTAAGCCAATTAAATATGCAAAGATTTCCTAATGAAAAAATGCTGTTTGACTTCATAGTATAAATCAATCTTTATATCTGTATATCGGGTCAACGTATGACACGTGTGCTGGTTAAAAACAGCGACATCTAAAATGAGAAAATAATTAATTTTATAGAATAAAAATAAGTGGGCCGGCCCAAACAACCCTGATCTGATTAACGCCCAATTATTAGGCTAATATCGAATGGTCAACTTAAGCCTTAAAGCCCATCCTTTAATATAGAGAAAGAGAGTAATACCCTTTGTGTTAAAAATAAAAAAATAATGTGTTAAAACAATACATGCCAAATTACTAAATTACGTCACTCACTATGGGTCTTTTGTTTTTGTCATTAAGTTTTATATATGATTTTTTTTTATCACTCCGGCGAAAATTGCGTTGCGGGAAATACGACGTGGTCACGGACGTGGCTGCTGACGTGTCATTGGTCACGTCGAATTTCTGGCAAGTTTCGCTGGAAAAATTCGCCGATGACCTAAAAAGATTCAGCCCGTTACTTAGTGATCCAAGCTTGCAATTAAAAACATAGTGACCAAACGAAAACAGCTAAAGTTAGCGACCTAATTTAGTAATTTGTCCAACATTACATGAAATTTGTTTATTCTGATTGGCCTAATTTAGTAATTTGTCCAACATTACACAAAAATTTGTTTATTCTGATTGGCCTATCTTTTTCCGGTGGATAGTGGATATGTAATGCACGTGTCTCAATAATTGATAGCTAAATATTACTTGGCGTGAATTAATTTTAGAGATCAAAATTGCAAAAGGAAAAAGATGAATCTATAGAAAAATATCCAATTGGATAAAATGTTTACATATAGGTACCCATGTTAGAAAATTTTACAGATAGGTATCGAATTTAATTTTTACCAGTTTCTTTAGTCATGTCGTACATTTCTGTGTGTATATTGCATACCATAACACGTTAATATAGGTACCTAAATATAGCATATGTCGTACCTAAGGCATACCTGTGTGTTACGTAGAGCGTACCTAAATAAAGCATACGTCGTACCATTTTCTGTTATATAGGGTATCCAAATGTGTTGATATATAGGGTACCTAAATGTGTTGCATGGTGTACTTTCGAGGATTGGGTACCTATATGCAAAAAATTTATTCTATTAGGTAGCTATATATAAAAAAATCCTAACAGGGTACTAAATTTTTTATCCAACTAGGTACTTATTTGTAAAGGGAAAAAGGCACATTTACATTCATAATATATATATATATATATATATATATATATTATTCGAAAACTCAGAAAAGGAAAAATGTAAAAAGAAGACTATAGATAGCGGCGGTGATAAACACCACAACAGCGTTTCCTCTGACACGTGTGCACTGCAATATAACCCTACACAGTCTTTAGCCACGTGTCGCGAGCTCGTCACTAAATAAAATCTTCACATACTCCAAGTTCCAACAAAGTTAATCATTGATAATACTATTTTATTACACTAATTAATTAGGATTAAGTCCTAATCATTTAGAAGATTTATACTAATTTTGCGTCCCTTAGCTCATCCCTCGCTTATTCTCCTCTCTTTTATTTGCATATTCTTCGAAGAACTCTTTGTTCTCCTTCTCCAGCTCTCTCCACACTGTGTTTCGTGTAATTAATTAATAATAATAGACTTATGAAATCTTAAGCAGAACATATATGAAGCTACGATGTAATAATAAAAAGAATATTCACCCGCAGAGCTAAATAGTGGATTGATATTTGCATATTGGTTGAGGCTTAGCATGCATTCCTCTTTGCTCAGGTTGAACAATAGGCACTCTTCTATAAGGTGGTGTACCTATTATATAAGAACGAAAAACATGACAGAAGAAAACCAATTATTAATACTTTGAATAAAAATGTAATATAAATGAACAAATATACAGAATGAAAACGAGCTAAGCAATTTCCATTACCAGATGTATGTATTTGGAAGAAGCATCCGATTCCATGATATTATATAAATTGCTTATATATATAATATATATATATAATATATAGGGATTTCTAAGTAAGGATGAGAGCAGGATAAGAAAGAAGAGAGACCAAATTACGAAAACAGCTTTGAGACTAAGGAGAAGTCTGAAAGAACTCGGACAACTAATGAGAAAGACGACCGAATTAATATAGAAAGGGAAGTTTGGGCTTTGGCTGCTGTCATAATACATATTATAACAATATATATTATATATTACTAATATGCCGTTGGGTGTTCAAGTGTAAGAGAAGAGCAACTAAGCATTTTGCTCGATATTAAATAAATCGTGTATCACATTTATATGTTGGGGAATCTACAGAAAAATAAACGATTATTGTCATGAACGATTATCACATTTTGTATGTAACCGCCAAGAAAAAATAAACGATTATCACATTTTGTATGCCAATTCCTATTTAGTAAAAATCATTATATCTATCAAGTGTTTAAACATTAAAACACACACACACACATATATATATATATATATAATTTTGTTGATAATGATCAGAATCTAATGGAATACGATTTGGAATAACAGATTCCAACGATGGTTATTGATTCAATAATTTAAATGGAACTAGTTTTATTTCTCATTTTTACAGCTGCTTTGGGATGGTTAATTAATCCTATTTCCTAAACATTAATTTATTAAGAGTATCTCCAACGGGCACATGGCTCTATATTTAATGTAATGCTGTGTAGATGGGCAGAGAAACTCTAGTTGTAGAGTATACGTAATTTTCAACATAAAAATAAAGTTGTAGTTTCTATTAATCTATATTTTATTTAGTAAAAATATATTTTGATTATATTTAAAATATTTGATATTCTTATAATAATAAACTAAAAATAATATTAATTTTCTTTTTATTTATTAATATTTTCCTTTTTATTTAATAAAATTACAATTAAATAATATGATTTTTGTAATATATGTAATTTTAAATAATAATAATTATGTGTTTACTTTTAATCACTATAATATAAAGTTTACTGTAAATAAATAGGAATTTGATTTTTATAGTAAAAATTAAGGTTGAAGTAAAAATTAATGTAGAAAATTGAGTTCATGGATTGGAGTAAAAACAATGTACAACTGTATTACAGATAAAATTAACTGTGTTATTTTTTTTTTTTGTCGTGGGTTGAAGACACTCTTAGTCCTAGCTTCGGAAAGGTGTGGCCCATTATGTTGGTACCATACCATACAAGGTATCACTTATTTCTTTAAATGGGCCGGGTTTTTGCTTAATGGGCTGATTTTGGCCCAATAATAATACGCGGGGTTCGTAGCTGATCTCGGCCTATCTTGTAAGTGCTACTCGTCATCCCCACCCAACCCCCCACTTTCGAGGAAATTTTCTTTTCTCTATATTGTTTTTCAATTTATATATCTTACATAGATATGCAAATGTAGGAGGCCTAATATGGTGACACGTGTCCGTTTAATATTCGAATATACATAAAAAAAATTATAAAAGACTAATAAAATTAAACTTCCCACTACCCTATAATGTAAACGTTTAATGGTTGTCATAATATCATATATTATATATACATTTAAATATGGTTTTGTTGTGGTGTTGACACATGTTCCACAATAATAATTACAATAAAAATAAATATAATATTAAAAAAGTATCCACTATGTTAGCTTACTAATTAAAATACTCATTTATCATAGCTTAATTATTAGTAAACAAACTACTATAATAGTTAATATATATAATTAACCCCGTGCATTGCACGGGTAATTACTAGTGATATATTATTGATTAGTATTTATATTTAATATAGGTAATTTAGTAATTTAAAGTTGGATTCTCAGAACAGAAAATCGAGGATTATCCGCTCACGTGGTCAAATGTTTCGGCATTCAACTAGGGAAGATAAAACCCTTAAATCGAGCTCGCTATTCTGATTAAGGAGAGATATTATCTTAAATCGCTGGATAACTATTAAGCGTGCATGCCATCGTCGTCCTTTTTCTTACATGCAATGAATCTCTCTCTATTTGTAGGTAAAAATTAGGTTGAAACGTTGAATGAGAAAATAATTGACAGTTGTTGGTAATAAAAAAACCCTCGCGGCCTAATTTGCATGTTAAGCAAGTTGCTTAGTCAGTTAATTCATCTATGTTTTTATCGTAAGCCTTCTAAACATCAATATTGTATGACAAGTATATTCTTGGTATGATATGTGACGGCTACTGCCAACGTAATAAAAAAAACGCGTTGGAAATGGACACTTAACGCTCTCTCTTCTTCTTCTTCTTCTTCTTCTTCTCTTCTTCTTCTTCTTCTTCTTTCTTCTTCTTCTTCTTCTTCTTCTTCTTCTTCTTCTTCTTCTTCTTCTTCCTCTTCCCAGTTGCTGTCTCCATTTCTCCCGCAAATGGCTTTTAAATACCCGTTGAATAAATTAGCAATAAATGCCTATCATTTAGATATATAATACCACAAAAAGTATAGAACTATTCAGCAGTTGACAATAATTTTTCTCCAATCGTCTTCGTATATGACACACTCCTTTCGTCAATGCCCAACGATTTAATTAACGCGCACCTACAAATAAATTAATAAAACAATAGACGGAGTAACAAGCCTAAATATCTTCTCATATCCATCAGCTTCCTTTTCATTTGTGGTTCAGATCAATGACAGAAGAAATCAAGAAAACTACAACTAAGGTATTTCATATGTCTGTATTTATGGCACATTTACTACACTAGACAATGAAGACCCATCACACAGAAACTTATGTTATCTCGTATTTTGTCCGCAGATTTATTCGTGGCAAGACATCAGAAAATGGATTAATACCAAGAGTGGGAAAGAAGACATTCAATCTGATTATAACAGATCAAAAGGTTTATACACACTATGATTTTTCAGTTCAGTAATCTTCTATATGTAGTTATGATTTTAGATTATATTTAGTTTGTGATGTATCAGCTTTACTACAAAGTAGGAGAAAGGGTTTCTCTGACGATGGCCTCAACGCCGTAATCGTACCCGAAGAACTATCAGGCAAACGGTCGGTGGAATCTAACAATAAGATGCAACGGCTGAGATTCGATCAAATCTCAACGCAAGATCGTGGCATGGACAACCTAAGGTAATAACTAACATGTTAGAACAACGAAGAGGACGAAAAATGGTAATAGAGAGCCATTTATGTCTTTATATACATACATATTTAATCGTCTTTAGGGTTTTCTTCGCATTATAGGATATTCGTGGGGACATGGAACGTAGGAGGCAAAACTCCGCACGAAGGCCTTAATCTGAACGAATGGTTGAAGACGAAAGAACCCCCCGACATCTACGTATTAGGGTATATTTACATAACGTCATTACATTAAGCGCCACGAAAAAATAGTAAAAAATAATGTTATTTTCGGGACACTGAAAAACAGGTTCCAAGAAATCGTACCCCTAAACGCGGGCAGCGTGCTGGGCCCAGAAAACCCGAGCGCAGCCTCTAAGTGGCTCTCTCTGATCGACAAAACCCTAAATAAAAACAAAACGTCGAAAAATTGCGCTAGCAAGTACTCCTTAGCCGCGAGAAAACAGATGGTAGGGATCTTTCTATGCATATGGGTCCGAGAGGATTTGAACGAACAAATTACCCGCCTTAGGGTTTCTTGCGTCGGTCGAGGAATCATGGGATACCTAGGAAACAAGGTTTGATACATGATAATATACTAAGCAAAATTTCGTAAAACGGTTTTAGGCTGCAGTTGGTACGGGAATTTCGGTTAGGAGCGCAAAGTATCATTGTTTCGGTGCACTAACTTAGTTTCCCTCGTGCTTTCTGCACACAGATTCTGCGTACCTAACGCAGCCTTAGAGAATCCACGGCGTGTTTTAATTCACTTCGTTTTTTTCCACGTTATTAGGGAGCGATATCGATCAGCATGGATCTGATTCAGACAACTTTCTGCTTCGTCTGCACGCACTTACCTCGGGAGAAATGGACGGCGACGTCGTCAGAAGAAATGAGGATGTAATGGAGATCTTTAAGAGGACTACGTTCTATTGTTCGCCCGAATCCATATTAGACCACGAGTGAGAAAAAAAAATAATTATATACCTTTTATGCAATCAAAGTGGACGAAATAATAAGTATTACGTGTTTTTTTTACCGTGTATTAGGAAGATATTTTGGCTCGGGGACTTGAATTATCGCCTTTCGTCCATCGACAAACGTACGCATGAGCTAACCGAAAGGAGAGACTGGCAAAAACTTCTCGAAAAAGATCAGCTTAGGATAGAGCGAAGGGCTCGCCGAGTATTACTCGGAGATTGGAAAGAAGGCGAAATATACTTTGCGCCGACTTATAAGTATTTCCCCGATTCAGATCGTTACGTAGTCCACGCCGCTTCGTCGAGGGCTAAAAAAGAGAGACGAAGAACGCCCGCGTGGTAATAACTAAAGTTTGACGCTTAATTAAGAATAAAGATCTCGCCTTTAAAACGTTGTTCGTAAAATTTCGTTAGGTGCGATCGAATTCTTTGGAAAGGCGAAGGAATCGAGCAAATGTGTTACTCGAGGGGCGAATTGAGGTTTTCGGACCATAGATCGGTGTACTCTGTGTTCTCTGTTCGACTTATAAATTCGTCGAGAAAAAACAGCTAATTTACACAAGCCATAGTTTGAATCTCAAATGTGTATAGTTAGATAGATGAATGAATCATTACAACAACAACAAAAGATGAAGAATTGAAACCTTGGGCTGATTCAGAGATTTGAAGCAAAAGGACTAACTAACCTTAACCTTTCTTGCTTTTGACCATAATACCCTTTACAAAGGCATCTATGATTTGCCTATGTGAGTCGAGCATCATTTTACTTCTCTTCTTCTCCATCTCCATCCTCATGGCTTCCATTTCAAGGGTTAATTCCATTTTTGCCCTTTCGATCTTAAGGTAACCTTCTCCCAAGGATTGAATCGAAGCAACGATTTCAGCCGATGCACTTCTCCTCCGGCGCTTGTTCCCCGGCGACGGCGGCATCTCCGGCCGGTCTATGTTCCTATTGTTTGACCCGTCGTCTTCCTCGTTAATCCTCGTCTTGAGCTTCAGCTTCAGTAAATTGGGGTCAAGAAACGAGCCCATCCCAAAACTAGACGGAGCATCTCCTCCTCCTCCGCCGCCGCCGCCGCCGTCCATGGCTTCCATCTTGTCGAAGTACAGCCACGCCGAGCGGTACAGTGGGACGGACGCGGCGCGCTGCTTCTCGGCGCGGTGCCTCTGCCTAAGCTTCTCCATCTTGTGCCGGCACTGCGAGGGGGTCTTCCTCGCCGGCGCGTCGGGGCAGCGAGAGGCCACCGCGTCGGCCACGGCGCCCCAGTCGGCGGCGCGGAGGTACCCTCGGTTTACGGAGTTCCATTTCTCTGTGTACGCGCCGATGAGCACAAGGGCCTCCTCCTGCGTCCAGCACGGCGGCGGAAACCTTCGCGTCGGACGCTTCGGCGGAGGCGCGTCGGCGGAGGATGCTGCGGGCGACGGCATGGCCATGGCTGGAGGAAATTCTTGAGAAGAAGAGGGGTAAAGCGAGAAAAGGAGACGACTTTTTTCGATGATTTATTGGGTGAGTGGTGGTGGTTGGGTGGGGCGATGGAAGAATTAAAGGTGGGTGGTGCCGCCGGCAGCGTTAGGGTGGTGGGGCCCACTATTGCCACCACCACACCACCCACTCTGAGTCAGCTACCCAACCCATGGTAGTAGTTAGTTCATTGCTGTCGTCACTATCTTCACCTATTGGCCGGCCGATTGCTTCTATAAAAAAAAAAGATATTTTTATTGATGTCCCATCGCACATAATATATTTTAAATTAATTATTATATAATCTTAGGATAAGAAATATATCAATTTTTCTTATTTTCTATACTTAGGATAAGAAATATATCAATTTTTTCTTATTTTCTTCAATCTTGTAGAAGTTTAATTTAAGGTTCATGCACTGTCAGAAAAAACTTTAGTTTAAAGGACCAAATTTTGGTAAAATTTAGGGATAAAGACCTAACTAAAAAAGTGGTATAAAAGTTATATGAACTGCTATATGATGATGATTTTGTGTTACAAACATGTTATTTCATAACATTGAAGTGGTACTGCAGAATGAACTCGTATCGGATGACCATTAACTGGTACGATGATCGCTATGTGTTATAAAATTTCAACATATTGTTATTACGTAGCAATGAAGTGGTACTACAGAAATAGTGTCCTTAAAACTTAATTTTTTCAGCATGAATACTAAATGAAAGTTCTGACGGGCCTTAAATGAAAAGTCCTCTTGTTACTACCTAGTTATATTACTGATCTCATCCCAAGTTATTTCTTTTACTCTTATTTAAGCATTTTAACATGTTATTTATTTAATCATATATGTTTACTTAATACATATTTAATAAAATAAAATTAATCATTTCTACGTACGTCTTTTTAAATATTCTCTTTCGTTGATGGGGTGAGACATGAGATGGCAATGGCAATCCATGAAAAATATGACGATTGTTGTCAACTTTGACGAAATACGTAAATAATAAACTCGAGAGGCGCGATACGCTGCCCTAAGAAGTTGTTTCCACGGGCGTGGCAACTTCCAGGGTTCAACTCGACCTTCAACAATGTTGGAGCAGGAAGAAAAGATATAGGTAGCGAGGCTCTCAAGTTCTGCCCTCTATGGCAAGTACTAACCCATTATTTATAGGGTTAGGCTCAAGTAACGTATGCATAGTATTTAATGTGAATTCCAAAGGCCATGGAGTCATTATGAATCAACCTTTCAAGAACCCTCCATTTAATATAGCCATAACTACACATTAGATATTTTGCCAACATATCTTATCTATAAGCAAGATAAGAACCAATCAATCGTTACAACTTGCAGCCATACAATTGCATAGCTAATATTATATATTAAGCCATGTATTGTTTTGCTCTATAGTTTGCCAATTTAATTAAATGTTGTTGATGAACCATGTATAATAAATAATTCAACATTCCCCCACACACCAACAACATTTTTCCCGAATAAAATAATCACTTGAGACTTAGTGTTTAACAATAAACTATGAACTGAGTCCTAGTTCTCATGACTTAGGTTGCAAGATACAGGTGAAGTTGTACTTCTATGAACCTTGTACCTTAAATGCAAAGTAGAGGTCAATAGAACATGATTATTTTAATACACCTTTCCTTCAACGCGGTTGTGCGCCCATTTCAGGCCATGCGCAAACCCTTTTTATTCGAAGAGTTCTTTAGAGACGTTTTGCCATGCATCTCATAAAGGCGGCACCACCTTTAAACTCTCTATAGGTGATCGTAGCTCGAGTTGTTTGCAAGTTCCTTGCCTTCACCAATTGAGCTACATCATTAAGATTGAACACATTCAACCATAACAATTAAAGTTTATTTATAGCATCTCTACCTCCGAGTATGAGAGTCTAGGATAAATGCTACATAATTAAAGTCGACTTCGTTATTACCTGTATGAACTCACTTCAAGAGATCACTCCATCACATGAGTCAGGTTTCTATCAACTCTAAAATTCCGTTGGCATCAAACCCATACCCCTCGAGGTTTTCTCAATTAACTGCCTTCCTAGTGGCTTAGTCAGAGGGTCGGCCAGATTTACCTCTGATCTCACAAAATCTAAGGACACTACACCATTTTTGAGCAGCTGCTTTATAACGTTGTGCCTTAGTCTTATATGACGATTTTTGCCATTATAAATTTGATTTCTTGCTATAGCTAGTGCGGCTTGACAATCACTGTGCATGGACACAGAGGTGATCAATCTCTGATCCATGACTACATCACTGAGGAAGTTTCTCAGCCACTCTGCTTCCACACAAGCAAGCTCAAGAGCGATAAACTCCGACTCCATGGTCGACCTAGCAATTAGGGTTTGCTTGGATGATCTCCAAGCTATAGCACCACCTCCCAAAGTAAACACGTATCCACTCGTAGATTTAGTGTCACTGGAGTCGGAGATCCAATTAGCATCGCTGAACCCTTCCAAAATATTTGGAAAACCACTATACAGAATTCCATAATTAATTGTGTTTTTGACATATCCAAGAACTCGGGTTAGGCCTATCCAATGACTCTCATTGGACTCTTTGTATATCTTCCTAACCTTGCTACCGCATATGCCAAATCAGGTCTAGTAAAATTTGCTAAGTGAAGCAAACTCCCAATAATCTGTGAATACTTTAATTGATTCACTTCTTCACCTCTATTTTTTGTTAGGTGAATGCTAGCATCATAAGGTGTAGAGAATGATTTCACATTAATATAACCAAATCTATCCAACACCTTTTGTGCATAATGATCTTGTGTGATCATAATGCCGTCATGCCTTCTATGAATTTTGATACCAAGAATTACTTTTGCTTCGCCCAAGTCTTTCATGTCAAACTTAGAAGACAAGAATTATTTTGTGTTTCTAACAACATCTAGACATGTCCCAAAGATTAACATGTCGTCAACATATAGTGCTACAATCACACTATTGCCATTTTCTCTCTTTATATAGATGCATCGATCTACAGTCGATGATGTGTACCCATCTTCTATCAACGTGTGATCTAATTTTTCATGCCACTGCTTCGGAGCCTGTTTTAATCCGTATAGAGACTTTTTGAGCCTACAAACTTTTGTTTCTTGACCCTTCACCATACAACCATCTGGTTGTTTCATATATATTTCTTCTTCTAAATCTCCATTTAGAAATGCTGTTTTTACATCCATTTGATGGATTATTAAATTATATGAAGCAGCTAGGGCTATCAAAACCCTAATTGAGGCAATTCTCGTCATAGGAGAAAACGTGTCAAAGTAGTCTATATTTTCTTTTTGTGTATACCCTTTGGCAACTAGTCGTGCCTTGAATTTTTCCACCTCTCCATTAGGTAGCAATTTCTTTTTAAAAACCCATTTACTTGTGATTGGTTTTGCACCTCTTGGCAAGTCTACCAATTCCCAAGTTTTATTTTTCAAAATAGAGTCTAGCTCAACTTGAATACTTTCTTTCCACTTGGAGGATTCTTTTGAGGTTATTGGCTCATCATATGACTTTGGTTCTTGCTCAACCAAATACATATAATAATCACCGCCGAAAGTATTTTGAATTCTTCTTCTCTTTAGTCCATGAGTCATTTGATTATTTTGATCCAAATTTTCGGATTCAAGAGGTTCTTTTCTCATAGACTCGATTTCTTCCTCCAAGTCCTTAGTTTTTGAAGATTATTGAATATTAAACTTGCCTTCAAAGAACTCAGCATTTTTGGATTCTATTATTGTGTCTTTCTCATATTCATCACTATTAATCACCATAAAACGATATGCAGCTGAATTTTGTGCATATCCGACAAAGACACAATCCACTGTTTTTGAGCCGATTTTCCTTTTCTTTGGCTCGGTGATTAGCACTTTTGCTAAACACCCCCACACTTTTAAATATTTCAAATTTGGCGAATAGCCTTTCCAATACTCATAAGGAGTTTTTCCAATTATTCTATGGGGAATGCGGTTTTGCAGATGACATGCTGATAAAATTGCTTCTCCCCAAAGATCTTGAGGAGCTCGAGCGGTTAAAAGCATAGCATTCATCATTTCCTTTAAAGTACGATTTTTTCTTTCCGCGGTCCCATTAGATTACGGTGAATAAGGAGGAGTTCGTTCATGGATAATTCCATTTTCTTCACAGAAATTATTCATTGCAAGATACTCTCCTCCTCTATCGGATTTAAGTCTCTTGATTTTCCGATCTAATTGATTTTCTACCTCCTTTTTGTAGAGAATAAATTTTTCAAGAGCTTCACTCTTATTTTTAAGGAGGAAAACCCTTGTGTATCTCGAGAAATCATCGATAAATGTTATATAATATTTGTTTCCTCCTCTTGATTCACAGGTTCGCATTTCTCCAATATCACTGTGAATTAACTCCAATAGTTGAGTTTTCCTTTGTACGTTGTAGCACGTCTTTTTTGTCATTTTTGACTCCACACATACTTCGCATTTACTTATCTCAGTATTGTGTATGTTATCTAACAGTCCAATCTTGGTCATCTTTTTTAAATATGACTCATTCACATGACCAAGCCTCAAGTGCCACAATTTATGAGAATCCAACAAATAAACCGAAGAAGTACTTTCATTCATTATGGAATTAGCATTGAGTACATAGAGGTTATTCTGCCGATAACCCTTTCCAACAAAGACATTATTTTTAGTAAGAATCATTTTTCCTGATTCAAACGTTGTCTTAACACCGGCCTCGTCTAGCAGTGCCACTGACACTAAATTCGCCCTAATTTTCGGCACATGAAGCACATCTTGAAGAGCCAATATTTTCCCAGATGTAAATTTGATATTCACCTTGCCTTTTCCAAGAACTTTAGTAGTAGATGAGTCTCCAAGAAAGACTTCTCCATTTATCTCCGTGTACTCTACGAAAGCCTTCTTGTCTCCACAAATGTGCTTTGTCGCACCAGAGTCCATCACCCAAATATGTGCTCCTTTCTCCACAAGGTTTATCTCCGATATCATGGCAATAATAGTGTCGCTTTCCTTTTGTTGAACCATGTTCGCTTTAGGTGCCGCTTTGTTCTCAAAATTAGGATTTAAAATCCTTTTCCTGCACTGAGAAGCATAATGACCCAATTTCTCACAAACAAAGCAGTTACCTTTCTTTTTCTTGAAATTGCCATTAGTGTTTGGCTTCATAAACCTCGACGCGCCCTCCACGTTAGGTCTCTTTTGGAATTTCTTTTTGGCACTATCTTCTACAAGATTTGCCTTCTCTTTGAATTCCTTGGTCGCAACTCTCATTTGCTTCCTATGCTTGTTTTCAATGATGATATGCTTCATCACCTCATCCATGTTCATCTTTTTATTTTTATGCTTCAAATTTTGCTTGTAGTCATTCCAAGATGATGGAAGTTTCTCGATTAGTAGTTCAGCCATGAACTCTTCAGGAAGGATAATGTTTTCGACCTTCAGTCCTTCAATGAGTTGTAGGTACTCATTGAGCTGCTCGTGTACATCAACACTCTCATTCATCTTCCAATGATAATATCCACTGCAAACAAATTTCTGTTTAACCGCATCTTCAGCGGTATATTTTTGCTTCAAAGAATCCCACATGATCTTTGCATCGGTATATCCCGAATAAATATCAAAGAGTGGATTTGAGAGAGTTGCAAGGATGGAATTTCGGCATATTTTATTAGCCATTTCCCAAGCAGCATAATTCACATTTTCAGTGAGAGGGGTCTCAAGCACCCATGCTATCCCATGCATATCTAGCAAGGAAAACATTCTCTCTTTCCATCTCTTATAGTTCGCACCTCCAAACATATCAATCCTTGAGGTGTCAGGATACCTCACAAAACCAGTTGAGGGGACTTGTGGAGTTATCATATGATTCCCCCCCACATTTCCTCCAATTTCAGTTTGAGGAAATCCATTCATATTAAAAGGATTTGGGTTTATATTACCTCCAAGATTTCCACCTTGAGATCCTCTATTTAAATTGCCTCCGGTGGGTATGTTTGGATCCTGGCCATTCCCTTGATTTGCCGGGAGAGTCGCATTTGAAGGGGGTGCGCTATTGATCTCCGTCGATGGGATCGGTGGTGAAAGTTGCACATCTTCTTCTTGATCGAACATCTCATCGTCCTCCAGAAGGACGTCATCATCAAAGCCATTATCATATTCAGCCATAACAACTTCTTAGATTGTTGTCAACTTTGACGAAATACGTAAATAATAAACTCGAGAGGCGCGATACGCTGCCCTAAGAAGTTGTTTCCACGGGCGTGGCAACTTCCAGGGTTCAACTCGACCTTCAACAATGTTGGAGCAGGAAGAAAAGATATAGGTAGCGAGGCTCTCAAGTTCTGCCCTCTATGGCAAGTACTAACCCATTATTTATAGGGTTAGGCTCAAGTAACGTATGCATAGTATTTAATGTGAATTCCAAAGGCCATGGAGTCATTATGAATCAACCTTTCAAGAACCCTCCATTTAATATAGCCATAACTACACATTAGATATTTTGCCAACATATCTTATCTATAAGCAAGATAAGAACCAATCAATCGTTACAACTTGCAGCCATACAATTGCATAGCTAATATTATATATTAAGCCATGTATTGTTTTGCTCTATAGTTTGCCAATTTAATTAAATGTTGTTGATGAACCATGTATAATAAATAATTCAACAACGATCGTAACTAATGCATATGTTTAACAATTTTTTTGTAAAATTAAACCTAGTACATATTTGGTAATTAACTTGTTAAATAATAAAAAGCCTCATCTCAACGTACTTAATATGTTTTTTAATAACAAAATCCAATTGACCACGTCTATCTCTACCCCCTAGTCCCAAGTCCTATGAAGCTATTAGTGAATAGCGACCATGTCTTTCTCTTCTCTCCCACGATCATATCATCATAGCCCATCTCTAATCAATCATACTTATTAAAAAAAAAAAACGACGTAAATGCATTTCAGTTTCTTGAATTCTTTATCCAAAATCAAATTCCCCAATCCGAGAACGTCGGCAACAGCCTACGCCATCTCATGGACGGCTCTGTTAACCCTAACGGTAACGGCGCTCTCTCTTGCAGCAGAAGTGGCTTTTACCTACGCCGTGAGCCCATCTCGCGCCTCATCTCCGCCGTGCCGCGAAGAGGGCGCCGTTAGATTCGCCGTCGGCTCACCGTTGGATGATTTCTGCTTCCTCAAGGAGGAGATGAAACCCTCTCCGTCGGACATTTTAGTGCCGCCGATTTATTCTGCCGCAATGGTGGCTGCCTCGGCTTTTTTGCTCAAAGCTTTGGGATTTTGGTTTGATGATAATTTTGATGAACGTAAAGGATTTTGATTATGAGTTTTTCTTTTTGTCTAAGTTTTGTAATAAATGGAGGTGAAGTGAAGCCCCTTTTGTCATCCATACTCTTTTATAAACTAAGTTAGGATAAAAATTGTAAAATAGAATGGGATCTGGTATGTTATTTAATGTGTCTTTAGTTAATTAAATTTAAAGGAAATTACCCACTAACTACAAGATGTATGTAGAAGCAAATGTGTAGAGTATGTTGAACTACTAGTGTAATGAATCGGTCATCTTATTCTTAGTAGTATTGATGCAAGGAGATTTTCAAGATTCTTGCTCATGCATATGATGTACTAGTAATTTCTGCATACTCAACGCGTGTGCTATATAATTATATTTTATTAAACTTACTTACTGTGAAATATTTAATGAAACTTATAATTCAAATTTAGTTTGTATATTCTAAATCTATAAAATGAAAAAGCGATTTATTATACAATTAAAAGGAAAACTAGTATAGTATTAACTAAAAATAGAGGAATAACAGTAATTAACTAAATATAGTAACTGAAGTAGTTAGTGATTTTTTTATTTTATTAATTAAGTTTTTAAAAGCTTAATTGACTGACCATATACGGTTTATACTCACCCCTCTCCATTAATATAGAATAGATAAGGGGGTACTTCAAAGATTCAAGCCATATAGACAAAATGCAAATACAATAATAATTTTAGTTCCCTGATCTGAAGTTTCTAATCTCCATACTCCGAGATGTCAGTTTTAGTTTCTAATGTTATTAATATTTACATCTGCATGTTAATTTAATCGTTTTTTAGATGAAATTAACATTCGAGAGCACACGTCGAGGATTAAAACTCACATACCTCAAACATTGGGACTAAAAATGTGGTTCGCCCGGAAAATATATTTGAGATCATTTCTGGGTTATTGGGCTCTCAGCCTACCAAAGAATCAAACTTAATTGGGCCTTCCGCACCATTGACAGGCCCAACTTATGTGTTCGCTTTTTCTTTTAATAACAATATATTTTCCTTCATTATTAACTTGATAAATAGTTAAATATGACATCACCACACACACACATACTACAAGGAAATACGTACAGCAGTACTCTCTCTCTCTCTCTCTCACCGCGTTTCTCCTTTCGGCTCTCTCTCTCTCTCTCGACAGATCTGATCTGCCACAGCTGTCGATCGATATGTCGGCATCAAGGCGCCTCCGTGAGCTCCAATCGCAGGCGGGGAACAAGACCTGCGTCGATTGCCACCAAAAGAATCCTCAATGGGCGTCGGTATCGTACGGCGTGTTCATGTGCCTCGAGTGCTCAGGCAAGCACCGCGGCCTCGGCGTACATATCAGCTTCGTCCGATCCGTAACCATGGACTCATGGTCCGAGATCCAAATCCGAAAGATGGAATTGGGAGGGAACGACAAGTTCAATCAATTCATGGAGAGGTACGGCGTTCCTAAGAGCACCGAAATCGTCGCCAAGTACAACACGAACGCCGCGTCGATTTATCGGGATAAGATCCAGGCTTTGGCGGAAGGGAAGTCGTGGTCAGATCCGGCGGTTGTCAAGGAAAATCTCGGATCGGGGGGTGGTAACAGTAGCGTCAATAGCGCTGTTAGGAAGCCTCCGTTGGGCGGCGGAGGCGGCGGAAATTCGGGCTGGGATAATTGGGAGGATGATGGGGCGTATAATAGGGGTGGAGGTGTTGTATCTGGCGGCGGAGTGAAGAGGAATAATACGGTCGGAGATTTTAGGGGCGGCGGTGGTAGCGGGGGCGGCGTGAATGGTCCGAGCAGATCGAAGTCGACTCAAGATATGTACTCGCGATCAGAGTTGGAGGCTTCAGCGGCGAATAAGGAGGGTTTCTTTGCTAGGAGAATGGCCGAGAATGAGTCTCGGCCTGAGGGTTTGCCCCCTTCTCAGGGCGGGAAGTACGTTGGATTTGGATCGAGCCCCGCGGTGCCTAACAATAAGGCGAGGAGTAGTAGCGCTGGTGGCGTTGAGGGTGATGTTCTCTCAGCGGTTACACAGGTTGATTGTGTTTATTTATTCAATTCGTTTTCTGGTTTTTTTTTGTTTAATTGGTTTA
Source organism: Craterostigma plantagineum (assembly GCA_027422505.1). Classification (NCBI taxonomy): domain Eukaryota; kingdom Viridiplantae; phylum Streptophyta; class Magnoliopsida; order Lamiales; family Linderniaceae; genus Craterostigma; species Craterostigma plantagineum. Next base: position 10,129,509 of record JAPQWV010000012.1, on the reverse strand, counting down.
GAGGTGTGCTTTATGTTTGCGTTATTGTTGTTTTTCATGTGCTGTTTTGTAGGGATTTGGATTCTTGTCCATGGCAGCTCAGTCGGCTGCAAGTGCTGTTCAAGCAGGAACGAAGGAGATCACTTCCAAGGTTGTTATTTTTTTCCCCACTTATTTTTTTTCCTTCGCTTGGTTTTAAGTATTTTGGATTGGTCTTGCTTAGTGAGTGGTGAGCAGTGGTAAAGTTTGCGACTTTGTATCTTGTGTTGATTTACGTATCCGAGTGCCATGTCTCCTTGTTAATGCCTTCTATATGCCAACGGTTGTAGCCTTGAGGCGATGAAAAGATTAATCATGGTACGGTAAGCTTAAATATCGAATGTATCATATTTAAGGTGGTATTCCTGAGATGAAAATTAATAAAATTAGGTTATATAATCCACTAATTTTCTTGATACATTTTCTCTCCGTCATAACGTTGATCTTTATGTTTCTGTCGAGATGAAATTAGATACGATTAAGTTATATGTTAAAGTTAAGATACTAGACTTGTCAGTTGAGAAAAGAGGCTAGTATGTGGCATATGTATCGCTTCTAAGCTATCTTTACATTTACATGTGATTTCTCTGCATCTTGTTTCTAAGCAAAACATGTGATATATACATATAGCTATATACCATGAAATAAAAGTTAGATAACTCAGTTAAAAAGGAACTTGGACACAAACGCGGATATCTAACATGCCTTTCCTTCTACAGGTAAGAGAGGGCGGCTACGATCACAAGGTCAACGAAACAGTTAACGTAGTCACCACAAAGACATCAGAAATAGGGCAGAAGACGTGGGGACTCATGAAAGGCGTGATGGCCTTGGCCTCACAAAAGGTCGAAGAATTCGCCAAGGAAGGTGGAGGAGGATCAGGCTCGGGATGGAAAAACGACAGCTGGCAGCGCAGCGAAACGGAGAACGCTGGCTATTACCAAGAATTCGCAAAAGAACCATCATCATTCAAAGGATCTTCGAATCGCCAGGTCAGCTCTATAAGCTCGGGTTCTTGGGATGATTGGGATGCTAAGGATAATAGGAAAGAAGATACTTCGTCGAAGGGGAGGACAACTTCGACTCAGAATGGCGATAACTGGGCTGGATGGGATGACAATAAGGACGACGACGACGATAATTTCTATCAGAATTCGACTCATAAAGCGTCGTCGGGGCATAATGGGAAAACGGATGCTGCTAAGTGGGGTGATGGAGGTTTTCTTTGAGGTTAGCAGATCTCCAATTACTCCCTTGGTTGTTATTGTTACTGAGAATATGTTTATTGCTCAGATTCTTATGATAGAAAAGGAAAAACCTTTTTATCGAGAGTACTTACTACTGTCTCATGTACAATTTGCATCCTCAACATATATATGTTTAGAACTGAACTGAAACTACTGCCTTTGTCTGCGTTTGTGTTGATTGCCTTGCTACATTTTTTTTGCCTTCTACATTTGGGCTTAAGACACCCTCTGAGTTTTAATCATTTTCTGTTTCTGTATTATTTTTCTTTGGGTTTATATGATTTGTTTCTTGGATATGACAATTGACAAGCCCAATTGTGGTATCCAACCCATCTTTAAATCTCTCTTAAAAATTAAAAACATACATATATTTCCTATATCCTTGTCATTTCAACATTTACTCTTTGTTTTATGGAAAAAACTAATATTATAAATCACAAATGTCAATATATTGAGTTCATTATTTCATGTTTAATACAGTTTTTTCACTTGTGTAATAAAACATGGTGAGCCAAGACTTTGTTAGGCCTACAAGCTCAAACTGCTTTTGGTTTTCATATGGAAGCGTAACATTTTGTGTAATTTCATCGTTCATATTCCCTCTTTCATATGTAAGTAAGCACATGAATTGAAGTTCGAAAAAACCACGAAACTAAAACAAAAACAGTATCATGTTAATATAACAAAAACGAAAAAGAGTACTAAGTTTAATAAAACATGAATTGAAGTTCTAAAAAACCACGAAACTAAAACAAAAAAGTATCATGTTACATAACAAAAAAAAATTCACCATCAAATCGCGTTAAGACCTCCGCGGTTCATCATCGCCCGCTCCTCCCTTCTGACTCAGCAGAGCCATGAAAGGCATGTAATTGTACTCCGCCGGCTCGAACGGGTACAGATACTCACCGTCGGCCCCCACCATGTTCGAACCGCTATGCACCGCTGGTGCAGGCGGTGCCACCGGCTCTGCGAACTGTAGCTCGATGGACGTACTCGCCTCAACCTGCCTCTCTACCCCGCCCGCTGATCCTTACATAGCCAGAGCCAGAATGTATTATTAGCAGGGTCCAAATAGAATTAAACAAATAAAACACTAATATATAATATTCTATAACTTAATGACGCCCGCAAAACAATTTATATTGTAAAAATTTCAATATAAATACTTTAAAAAAAAATTAAATTCCATGGGTATTAATCTTCGCTTGAACCACCTCAAAAAGTCTCACAAGCAACGACGGTCACAAACTACGGTAACGTTATGTGGAAATGCCTATCTGACCCAAAAAATGACTTCAATCCTTTTGCCAATGCAGATACCAAGAAAAAATTGATTTTACACACACAAACCTCTCTTGAGGAGATTGTTGATGGAGGGTTGTGCCTCTCGAAGAAGCCACTCGATGGTATGGCCGTCCCGCGTGTGGCCGAGCTCGCGGGTGAGCTGAGCGAGTCGAGCCGCCACCGTGGCCGGGATGTGGATTCGCCTCTCTCGGCCCTCAACCCTCTTGTGTCGGTCTTGGGCCCGCAATTTCCCTCCGTCCGGGCCGGGCCGGGCCGAGTGGGGGACGTTTCTGACGATCGTGGTGGTGGAGGTGGTTGTGGTTTTGCTGGGTGGGTGGTTGGTGTTGATGGTGGTGGTGGAAGACGACGTAGACATTTTTTTTGTTGAGTTGATTAATAATGGCTAGAGTGAGTGAGTGTGTGAAAGGTGGCGAGGCGAGAGAGTGCTTATATATGGCGAGGAGGATGAGGAATAATTATGCTTTTTGGGAAGGAGGTGACACGTGTAAGATTTTAAGACAACAACCATGCAATCGAGCTCTTCACCCCTCTCTCTCTCTTCCCCCTCTTCCTCTCTCTCTCTTAAGTTAAAAGTGATGATCAACTACTTTTTAAAGACTTACAATTTGTCTTAGAATTATCGAATGAATGTAGATTGAGTTTTTTTTAATTTTCTTTTATATCTAGGTTAGTTTCACACAGGGATTTTTTTTTGGGAATCTAACCGACAATTCTGTTATTTTTACAAATTGAATTTTGCCGCGCTGTTTTTCGTTATATTTGCGCGAATATTACGTCACGATAGTTTGTTACGTACTAATCGAAATTGCGATTTCGATTTGAAAATGAAAAAAAAAAAGTAAATTTGGTTAAATTGTTGCTATGTGTAAGCTTCAATGATGGATGACTTGAATTTCAGGCAGTATTGTAAACGTACGGGTTAAATTGACACACAATGACAATTGCAATTAACATATTTAAAGACATGGAAAAAAATTAACATATGTAAATACAGCTCTATACTATAAACTATAACTTTACCATTGATAGGACAGTTAATAAATATTTGTTACTTCTCGTATATATATATTGTCTTGTTTCCTTAGTTTCAATGATTCTTTTTCCGGTTAAAACGGCATTTCATTTTGTGATATTCCTACCGATCGTTTTAATTCCACTCATTACAAAGGACACAAAAAAAAACTACCGGGGATTAATTATGTTTGACTGGCAATATTTTAAAATTCAAATTAGAGAAAAACATCGAGTTTCGAGGGAATCTTCTCACCTTAATACTTTGAATGAGTGTGTCTTTTCGTGAGCAATGCCACCAAACTCTCACTTGTAATCATTCCAAAAAGACAAAAGACAAAATAATTCCCATTTAATCTCCAAAACCAGTCGTCTCTCAACTTAAAAAAAACTTTTAATACTTTGTTTTTTGGGATTTTTAGTGAAAAATACCTAATTAGAATTTGATGTTATGATTCAATCCCTACATGTTTTACTTTGTAAATAGGTACTGACATTGGGCATAAATTTAGGTTAAACTCCCTCACATTTCAAATTACTATTTTGCCCATTCTTCTTTATCAATACGATGCGTCAGATATAATAGGAGTTGCCACCACAGTCCAAGCTTCAAGATGGAGAAAAAAAATCTTCTGCGAAAAGAAATCAGTTGGTGTTGCTGCTTTACCACGATTCACCGCCCGGCTCACATCTCATCAGAGTGAATTTTATTTCCCCAAATAAGGTTGAGTCAATCCCCTCGCTTTCATATAGAACTTATTCCGAAATTCCTTACCCCAAGCCATGACGATTGAGCTGTTGTCTTGCTTGCACATCACATCTCTTCACACGCCCTTCTTCCCATTTATCTGGGGCATGTGAATAAGGATGTTAAAGAAGAAGAAAAATTAAAATTACAGCAAATGTGCAGTTGCCCACCTAAAAATCTGAAACCTTAAACTTGAGTAAAACGATTTATGTTGTTTGAGCTATGGATTGGTGTTCTTGGAACAACAGTTCGTGTGGTTCTGCGCTTCTTTTGGTGTTGAGGTTTCATAGAGTGGGAGATCGATACAGTTACTAGACATGTTTCAATATTTTTTAATTTCTTTCCCTTGTTGCATTTCCATTGATGTATGTATTGAGATTTTTCAAAAGGTGCGTGCAATGAGTTCGACAAGAATTTAGGTGTATTCTGTTGATACATTTTGTCGAATTTTTCGAATTATCGATCTCTGTTATGCCATGAACCACCAAGCTGTGATGTGGCTCGAACTGCAATACCTCCAAGTGATGGAGAATATACGAAGTAGGAAGTGTTTAAGACCGTCGAAGTGGCTTAGACTATAAATGCTTATTAGTGAATAACTGGTTTGTTTCCTTATTATATGGGTACTAAGACAAAAATACCTGAATTCGAACACAAACTACTTAAATTTCGAATTCAAATAGTTTATTTATCATATAAAATACCGACACTCAAACAAAAATATTTTGAAAGGGGCCGAGATACACTCCACAAAAATTGTTGTGTTAATGAACCATATCAAGTGTTAATGACATGAATCACCAACAACATGAAAAAACTAGTTTTTTTTCTACTTGTCCTACATAATCTGTCGAATACCTGAATTCGAACAAAAAATACTTAAATTTCAACTGCAAATACCTGATTTATCATATAAAATACCGATTTTCATACAAAATACTTTAGAAGGGGGCGAGATACATTCCACAAAAATTGTTGTTTTAATGAACCATATCAAGTGTTAATGACATAAATCACCAAAAACATGAAAAACTAGTTTTTTTTCTACTTGCCCTACATAATCTGTCGAATCACCAAAAAATACTTTTGAAAGGGGCGAGAACTCTATCAACGGCCACCTCGTTCAACTGAGCTTCGGAGTCCTCAAAGTGGGGTTAGCATATATCAATCGAATATCCGAATTTTCCAACTAATTAACATCAAGTTGGGGCTAGAAAACTAATTTTGTGGTGTTGATGAGGATCAATGTTCTTATTATATATAATGCTTGATAAATACTTGAATTCAATAATAAAATACCTAAATCGAGACTGAAAGTACCTAATTTAAGGCAGAAAATACTGAATTTTAGGCCTAAAATACTTGGGTATATGGTCGAGTTACAAGAGTTCAAAATGATGGTTTTTAATCAACAACTTACATATTAATGACATTACTCATCATCAACAACATAAAATGAGTTTTTTAGCAACTTCACATTCGTTCAAGGTCAAATACTTGAATTCAATAATAAAATACCTTAATCGTGACTGAAAGTACCTAATTTAAGGCAGAAAATACTGAATTTTAGGCCTAAAAATCTAATTTTGTGGTGTTGATGAGAATCAATGTTCTTTACTATGTTGAATGCTTGACAAAATCAACCATTCTAGGCTTAGATGTTCTCCCCCAATTCGCAAGTATTTTCCACATGAATATCAGTATTTGTCTCCTGAAATTAAGTACTTTCGTGCTTGATTTAGGTATTTTACTAATGAATTCAAGTATTTGATCGTATACGAAAGTGAAGTGGCTAGAAAACAAATTTTGTGGTGTTGATGAGGATAAATGTTCTTACTATGTAGAATGCTTGATAAAACCAACCATTCTTGGCTTAGATGTTCTCCCCCCAATTCGCAAGTATTTTCTACAATACTATCAGCATTTATTTCCTGAAATTAAGTACTTTAGTCCTTGATTTAGATATTTTATTATTGAATTCAAGTACTTCGTATACGAAAGGAAGTGGCTAGGAAACTAATTTTGTGGTGCTAATGATAATCAATATCCTTTCAATATCCTTGTTATGTATATGCTTATTAAAACACCTAAAGAATCCGACGATCAGAATTATAAAAATTTCACATCTCAGCACACAGTGTAAACCCACATATAAAGACACCAGACATGACGAAAACAGTCTCGCAAAAAATCATCTCTGTTTGCATAGAAACAAATTGAGCTCTCTTCTATCGGACCTCCACAAGAGAAGACACGAATATAAACAGGAAAAGAAACAATCTTAAAACTCTCGTGAATGTCCACAAACATCTTAACTAATTCCTACAAAGTCAAAGTAGATAACCTGTAGCAGAAAATTTCACAAGCTAAGCACACTACAAATTGTATCTTGATTCAATGGTCTGGTCCAAATCGAAAGAACTTGCACTGCACGAATAGACTTAGAACTGTTGATGCCACGCCAAGAGTTCTGAACAATTTTTGTTGCTAAAGTATTAAAACACAAAGGCAAATGAAATCAAGCTTCATAGTCTTCAAATAATATTTATTTAATAATGGAAAAGTGATATTCAATAATTAACCAATTTATCAACATGTGGGGTGCGTCTAATCTGAGCAATTCTAGCCGGCGGAGCTGTTTTGGGCTTTTTGTGTGAGAAATAGATGGCGAAGTGAGGGTAATTGACTGAAGAATCAAAGTGGGTTTCGTCCTCTGCTCTCATGGCCGGCGTAGTGCAAGTACGGGAATTAGGATCGCCGCCCGCCAGACGATATATACTGACCGACATGCTCTCATGGGTTTTTTATTTTTTCTGTGTTTTTAAGCTTTGGACTGTCGAATTCCATTGCCCATTTAACGCAGCCTTCAAAGAAAGAAGAGAGGTTAAATCAGTAATTAGCACATAAGGGAGTGGAAACAAATTTTCTGCCTAATGTCACTACCTAACTACAAAAGTAAACTTCTAGGGACTGATTCATAAGATAAAGTTATTAACAGGTATTTTTCTCTAAAATCCCTTCTTTTTTTGCTTAATTTCTTTTACTCTTTCTCCTAAAAAAATAACTTTCTTGGTTCTTCTTCACCCGTTTTTCCCTTTTTCTAATCAATAACAAATGAACGAATAATCAGGAGAAAATAAGCGGCTTGGGCGTTTTTTCTTTGAAGAAAGATTTACGTCACTACAATGTCCCCCCCCCCCCCCTCTCACCATTACAAAAGCCAAATTCCTTGCAAGAAAAATAAAACCTATGCAACGAGATACAAATATGCATGGGCTACATTGGGGGTTGAAGGGGCCATTGACCCCGACCAAATTGTCAATAAGCTAATATTATGTACTTAAATTAGATAATGGTGCTTAGTCCAGTGGCAGAGTCAGTGAAGTTAAGGTCATGAGTACTTATTATGTGAGTTCGAATACTCTTAAGTGCAGTTTTGTTTTAATTTTTTATGAAGTCTTATACTTTGACCCCAACTTATGGATATTTAATTACTTTGACCCCAACTTATGGATATTAATTTTCCTTTTGACCGTCCAACTCTTTTGGTATGGTTCACTGACAAATATAGGTACATGAGGGTTGAGATCCTCTATTCCACTTTCTGTATTCCAGTCCGAATTTCAACGAACGAAAATCGTTACACCTCCCACAGACTAGTGTTAAAACACACATAAACATCATTACACCTATGAATTTCATTACAACAAGTGTTTAAACAAAAAAAAAAACAACCTCATTATTACGTATTTTTCTATTTTAATATATAATACTGATTTTTTCTACTCCATATTAGAAAAATACGTAATAATAGGTTTTTTTTGTTTAAACACTTGTTGTAATGAAATTCATATGTGTAATGATGTTTATGTGTGTTTTAACACTTGTCGGGGGGAGGTGTAACGATTTACGTTCGTTGGAATACGGAGTGGAATACAGAAAGTGGAATAGAGGATCCCAACCCAGGTTCATGATCCCCAAGAAAACCCTAAAATCCGACTATCAAAATCTTTCCAATCGTCCTCATCAAGCACACGGTAGTACGGAATCTTTCATAAATCTTTCAAATCATGGGTAAAATTGAAAAAATTTTCGATATGATTTAGAGGAGGGAGAGAGATGTATTATAGATCGTAAAAATAAACTTAAATTAAAGGAACATGTTCCATAGGAAATCATCCATACTAAAACAAAAAGGTTTTTGTAAGTTTACGTGTTTGTGATTGGAGATGGTCTTATGTATCGAGCCGTGGGTTGAGGCGGGACGAGTTGGCCAACCTTTATTTAAAAACGATTGAATTATTATATTCAGTAAATTAATGATTACTGTAATAAGTAATATTGTTAGTATTTATTAAATTTGATATTTGAGAGCCTGGTCCAGCAGTTTGAGAGAGGGTCATGGTGGGCGCCCCGTTTGACATCTTTGTTAATTGCTTGTGAGTAAATGACAAAAAATGATCCCTTGAACTATACCACAGTCTCACTGTTGGTGCTCAAATTTTAAATGTATTGTTTGGTTCATGAACTGAAGAAATGTTCTCCTTTGTTCTTTTGCCTGTTAAGAACCAAAGGATAACCGTTTTGCAAAGTTGAGGAACCAAAACGACACATTTAAAAGTTTATGCACCAACATGAGATGTGGTATAATTTTTTTCAAACGATAGCTTGCCATTAAACCACAAAAGTACAAACGTGCTAAACAGCACACAGAGCCGTTTGGTCGCATTGCGCCAAACGGAAACCAGTCCTCATAAAGAGGAAACACAACCCCACAAGGAGGAACAACACTCCCACAGGGGGAGAAAAAAGTCCACAAAAGACAAAAACCGACAGAAAACAAAATCTATTATCTAAACCCAAGAAAACCCATAACAGAGAAAGCTATTAAGCTAATCTACGACACTCTTCACTTTCTTCGGTCTTCAACTTTTGGATTTTGTCTTTATCGAACCGAGGGCTCCATAAGGAAGAAAAGGCTCCCGACCCTCGGATAGGGAGAGACAAGGTTCCCGGGCAGACGACGGGAGGCAGAAGTGGGCGGCGTCGGCTGCCGACAGGGCTAGCGGAAGGCGGCTGACCGGTGGGGGGTGGAGAGTGGCAGGGCGGATGCGGGGCGGAAGGCGGCCGGCGACAGGGCGGGCGGTCGTTGGCCGAGCCAGTGAGGGTGTGGTTTTGTTTTTTAATATAAAGCTGAAAAAATGAAAAGAAGGAAAATCGAGCTAAACCGGAGGTTGGGGGAGGAGGAAGGCCGCAGAGAGTAGAAGGAAAGAGAAAGGGTTAAACCGGCGGTTTAACCTCCGGTTACGGTTTGGGGGAACCTCCCAACCGCTAGAAACTGTCATAGGTACACTTTCGGTTTCTAAAATCCGGTTCCGGTTCCGGAACCGCCGGTTACGGTTTGGACGGTTTCGGTTCCAAACTGCCGGTTTGTGACGAACTACCAACCGCACGCCTTTCTCTTGAACCCGATGAAGAACGCTAACGAGGATCCATGAGGAATTAAATGAGAACTTGATAATGTAACAATTTGAGATTGCGAGAGCTTGATATGATAGTTAGCTGAGGATTGAGATAAAAATCAACTTCTCAATACACATATTTATAGGTAAAATTTACAACGGATACTTAATCTTGTCCATCGAACTCCAACGGACACTTAAGCTCAAGTCTCAACCATCAATTTAATTATAATAATAAAAATAATTATTATATTTATATGAGAGTAGCCATTAAGTACCTCATTACGGGGATGCTTTAGTACATATTTTACAAAAAAATGTAAAAGCTAAAAGTTCAAAAGTAGCTGTTAGACTTATTTAGACACTTAGATAATTAAAAAAAAATTCTAATATAAACAAAATTGAAGAAAAGAATAGAATAAAAAAAAAACGTAAAAAAAGAACTAACTTGACACCCACGTCCCACTGGCCGTTGAGTATTAAAAATAAAAAAAAAAATATTAGAAAAAAAAGTAAATCGGCGGTTAAAGCCGAAGTCGGTTACGGTTTTTTGCCATCTGCAAACCGGATGAAACCGTCATATATGTTGTTCGGTTACGGTTTGTTATGATTTCGGTTTACAAAACGTAACGGCAAATCGACGATTCAAACCAGCGGTTACGGTTAAATTGGGCAAGTCTAATATGGAGGGGAGGAAGGGGGACGGGACGGCTGGTGTTGATGAAGATTAGGGTTTTTTTATTTCTAGAGAAAACTGAGGGAAAAGGGAGAAAAGAGAGAGTCAGATATGTGGTATTGTTCAAACATCGTTTTTTTCATTGCCGATTACTTACTTTTTATTCAAAATCCAGTGAGATGTTAACACACAACAGAGCACCGTTAGATTATCGCTATCAACGGACAGGAACGAGCTAATCAATAGTCAAGGATAACCATTCTCAACCGTCGATTAAAATCCCCTCAATCCCAGGCACAAATCAACCAATTATAAAGAACCCTTCGCAATTTGTTCAATCCTACCATACCAATTCTGAGAAGATTCAATCGGCGACAAAAATGTCTGGTCGTGGAAAAGGAGGCAAAGGATTGGGCAAAGGCGGCGCAAAGCGGCACCGTAAGGTGCTTCGCGACAACATCCAGGGAATCACCAAGCCTGCGATCCGTCGTTTGGCTCGGCGCGGCGGAGTCAAGCGCATCAGTGGTCTCATCTACGAGGAGACGCGCGGCGTGCTGAAGATATTTCTGGAGAACGTCATCCGAGACGCCGTTACTTACACGGAGCACGCTCGGAGGAAGACTGTGACGGCCATGGATGTCGTGTACGCGCTGAAGAGGCAAGGGCGTACTTTGTACGGGTTTGGTGGTTGAAGTTTTTGTTGAATGTTCCTTCTCTGGTGATTGTGTTGTCGTTTTTCATCGTACATTGTTCAACTGCACTGGGATTAGTGGAGCTTTCGATTGGGGTTTTTTCTTTCCTTCTTATTTTCATGCGTTTTGGTTTGTATGATGGCGTGTTGATCACGAAATCAATCAATTCAAAGGCTGTTTTTCATTCCCTTGATTTTGTTCAGAAGAATTTTCATTCGGAGGAGTGTCAGTATTGATACGTTTGGAAACCTTAGTGACGATTGTTAGATTATGTGACATTGTTTCTCGGATTGATACCTAGAGGAGAGAATTTTTCTGTATCTATAATGGTAAAAAAAAAACTAAGTATTATCCCACATTTGTATTTCTTTTACACAAATTGCTATCTGATCAAGTTCTTGTCTCAAAGAAGTAAAGCAGAACTGCAATGCACCGATACATTGTGCCAGCCTTTCTCTATGTTGTTTCTTGTCTTCATCTTCAGCTTTCAGTTCCTCGCCATCTTCCATGATATTGAAGGTTGCTACTTTCACTGGGTGTTGCCATGTCCCCGCCTCGAGGTCCTCGAACTTATCACCTGTTGGGTTCTTGGAATCGACTTGTTCTTTGGTTGAATCAGACATCTTCAGGTATTCAATTGATGAATTTATGGTTCCTTGTAATAGGCTTATTTCACTACCCATGAGCTCTTCGAGTGCCTCCTCTTGGTTTCTGGTCTTGGATAATTGCGCCAGCATTTCCAGATTGTGCGCGACAAAGTACAGCATGTCGGCAATGTTGGACAACGATTCGAGGACTTTCTGATAGCATGAACTACGGAAGGGCAAGTACCAGAAATTAGGCTCTAAATCCGCATCTGCAACGAGCTTCTTGAGGTCAGATACTAGCTTGTTCAAATTCATCTGTTTCTCCTTATGTTCTGCAAAACTCTCACCCTTGTTATTTCCCTGTGATTGTGGCAAAGACCCCATATGATTCATGCAATCCATAAGCGAATTTAGTGTCAGATACAAATGTGTTCTGGTAAGAGTTGCTGCCCTCGTCGGTTGTAGCAAAATCTCAACAAACACATAGCTGGAAATCCCTATGAAGACTTCTGTTAAACGGGCGATTCCAAATTCGTGAGGATTGCCATAACCTTTTCTCCCAAGGACAAGCAGTGCTGCTATTGCCGCTGATAAGCCGCCTGTTTGACCATACATTCTTCCATGCCTCAACAAGCTGGTGAAGACAATCCAGGGCAGTAAAGCCATAAGTCTTAGCTGTTCGTGATGGAAGAGGAAACAACCGATTACGCCATAAATTGATCCAAGGGCTGTTCCTTGGACTCTGGTGTTTGCTATCGTGAAGACTGCTTGCCTACCTTTCACGAAGCTGATGGCTATTGTGAGACCTGCCCAGCATCCGTTGGCTCTGTCGAAGATGAGGCCCAGCAGAACAGATATGCTCAGTGACAGTGAGCACTTGAGAGCAAATTCAAGCCGTTGGTAGCTTTTAAGATTCAGAATCCATTTTTTGATGTTGAACGCTTCTTCTCCCTCTTTGTCCTTCAGGGTGGTAGTCTTGCTTTTGGAGTTCAGCAACATATCTAGGCAAGAAAAGAAGAAACAGACAGATTCCTGCCCATCTTTTTGTGAAATGAGTTCATGGGATGGTAATGTCCTCTCCTTGGGTTCTTCATCTGGTGCTGTTTCTGGGTGGATAGAGAAAGAGTGAGAAGATTGTTCGATTTTCAATCTAAGGTGAATCAGCACATTCTGTAGCTTGTTAGATATTTGCTCTTGTTCTGCTTCTTGAACTTCTAATGCTGGCGATGTGGCTAGTGAATACTCTAATCCTCTCATTGCTAGTTCGATGTTCTCCAATGTGTCGTTAGGGTTTTTCGAACTGATATTGCGGGATTTGCCCCATGGGTTTTCCCACTTCGTACCTTCCTGAAGATAAAAGTGAAAGGGAAAGAGGAGACTTTTAGCCTTCTCCAAGTACTCCTAAACAAGATTCAGAAATAATACCAAGTTAATATACCTGTAAGATTCTGATACTTTTTAGAAGCTTTCTTCCTGTTTCTGATAAGGGCCTGGCATGGGATGATATAATCCCCTTCTTAGTCTTAATGTCCTTGGTGTTAAATGCTTTTAAATAAAGATGCATCCTCTCACAAACGTTATCGGAATATGCTTGGCACAGTGTATAAACCTGTTGGCACCAATTTAAGAGCATTAGCATCTTTTTACAATAAGAAGATATCATTCACTTTTGGGCACAGTTTGCCACTCTGTTTTAGCATCATATATTTTTATGTTCTGTCTGTAGATCACAAACAAATATCACGTTAATGTTTTTGATGTATCTGATTCTTATATCATACGAATGCTCTTTCCACTAACATTCCTGAAACAGAAGAAAAAAGAACCACAATAGGTGAATACTAATTACAGCTTTAGATATCCTCCTTTACTAATATTGTTCTCTATTTCATCTATTCTTCTCAAGTTGTGCGAGACTTGCCTTTTTACTCGGTGAACATACCTCTATAAACATATCCACACACACATAAAACCTATTATGCGACTAACTAACCTTGTGACACGCCAGGTCAGGGAAAGGAACCAACAAAGCCACGACCGAAGCCAAAGCCCCAAGGCCCGTGCTAGCAGCTACATAAACGGGCCTCATGTAACCCTTCCCCGAGCCCTCATCACCGCAGACCAAGGCATCAGTACAAACCAACACAATCTGCCCAAAAGCTATCTTCTTAGCCGTCATGTGCGTACTCTCAGGCAAGGCCACGAAAAACGCCCCCAAGCCAGTGGCCAAAGCTGCCATGCTCGTCGGAAAGCCACCGCCTTTTGAGGGCCCCACCACCAACCACCACCTCGCCACCATTGCAATGGGCACGACCTGCAAAGTAGCTGAGAACGCGTGCCAAAATCCCCTAAGGGCGTGGCCCAGTTGGGCGTCGGACACTATCAGCATGGCTGTGAGGTAAGAAAACGCTGTGAATTTTATCTCTTGTGTGACGAAGCTTGGGCCGTATAGGGCTGTGATTCCTACTAAGGCGCATGCGAATGATGTTCGTATGGCCGAGTGTAGCCTCATGCGCCAGAGTAGCTGGGCTTGATTGGTAATGGCCATCGTACAAAAATTTTTTTTTTTCCTTTTCGGTGAGGAAGATGATGAGATGGGGCTGTGTTTGGAGTTTGAACAAAGGCTCTCTTTCTTGGAGAAGTCGAGCCAAAAAATGGGTTTTTTTTGCTTGTGGTTAACGGTGTATTTATTAGCGTAGGGAGAGAGAGAGTTTGGTATGTTTTCAGCGGCTAATATGTAATTTATACGGTAAGAATTATTGCAAGCTGTTTGGCTTAGCTGCTAGTAAGTGATGACGAAACTATGATGAAGTTGACAGTTTGGACTTTGGGCATGGAAGATCATATTCCGAGACAATAGGACTCATTCGTTGTCATTTTGCTCGTTGTTCGTTAAGTGGAGACTGAGAAATCATTGGGTTTGCGAATTCCTAATCGGTGTAATAATTCCAAATATTTGTGGTTTTCTGACTAGATTCTTGTTTTCTTCTTAAAAGCCTTTTGGATTCTTCATTGTTACCGATTTAAACAAAAAAAATGTTTTTAAGGGCGAAATAAAGAAACGAGTTCCCTCGTATTTTGCCGTAACATTACAAACGTGTCGATATTTTTGGTTGGCTTTTTAGCTTCAACCTGATTATTTATTTTTTGTTCTCTTTCAAAATTTAGGGCTGCTCTCAACTTGCGTTTTAAAGGTGACAACGAATGTTCGTAATATCTTTTCTTTCCCAAATATTCATAGCCTCAAACGAAGGTCAAGCTAGCTTGCTAATCAACGTTTTTCGTGTCAATTTTTTCTATTTTTAGATAATATTAATAGCAATGGGAAGATAGCCCACGCATCTCCACAACAACAGTACTACGACGTATCAAATAAAACACCAAAAACAAATCAAATTAAGTTTACCTAAACAACTGAACTTTTAAAATGTTAGAAGGGGAGAATATGAACAAACCATGTACGAATTGAATTAATAGAAGCAGCTTCGCCCTATGTTTGAAGGCTATGACGTCGGCGAACTACTGTTTGTATACTCTTTATTGTGGACGCAATGCAATGCAATGAATGCTGTAAACGATGTGGCACTTCATTTCTTTATGAGGCTAACCAAGTTTGCCCACTGCCCATGAAACCTACGGTGTCCACGAAAACTTTGGGATCTAATGTAAGGAATTGATTTGGTTTAATTGACAAAGATATAAGAATATGTGAGAGATAGAAAAACCTTCAATGCTTGATTTTGACGTTGTATATAATATATAATAATATATCCAATCAATATCCAGTCTAAGCCAGAACGTTATGGGTCGACCCCACTTGGACTGATCATTGACTTTCCTTATCTGTGTGGAAAGACAAAATCCATAAAGATTAGTTCCGTTGAAAGTCGAAGTCTTTCCATAGCCACAAGTTGATAGGATGAAAGTCCAGGTCGATCCATAACTTACATTAAATTCGCTTCAAAACGAACTTAATATGTGGTTTTCCCGAGACACTTCAATTTAGAAATTTAGGGTTAGATCCACTAGAAACATTGGCTTTTTGCTGTTTGGGAAATGGTACATCCTGACCTAAGATTAGTCTCATCCTCGGAGTGAGTTGAACAAGAAAGACATAGTCGGAGATACCCGAGACAGCGAAAAAGAAAAAAAATGGAACTAAAAAGAAGTTAATGTTTGGGCCTACGGCCCAACTAAAGTCTCAACACAGTAACTATAGTAAAGATATGTATGCTTATAGAATACAATAGTATCAATTGTTTGTCACTATTTATATACAATAAATATCTGAACATTTTACATACTTGTAATATTTAGCATGTGCTTTCCGATAATTTAAGAAAAATGTCGACGACATGTTATCGTTCTCAGCCTTCTTTTGTGTCCCAACAACATAGGTGTGATGCGTTTTTTTGCGGCACACATGAGAATAATTAGGGTTGTGAAATACGTATATGTAACTCAATCATGCAACACGATACACATTATTTCCATTGAATGTATTGATTAACTGTTTCTTTATATTGAGAGAGGGAGGGAGAGAGAGAGAGAGAGAGAGAGAGAGAGAGAGAGAGAGAGAGAGAGAGAGAGAGAGAGAGAGAGATCATACAGACACCTCGAAACCCTAAAAAGCAACGATGCATATTGTGTCTCCTTTTCTTTATATATGTAGTCCACAAAGCAGAAATCATCAAAGAGAAACAACCCCTACTGCATTATACTCTCTCTCCCTCCCTCTCTCTCTCTCTCTCTCTCTAACCCTTTACTTGATTTAATTCTCCACTAAACACACTTTGAAAACACCATAAAATCAAAGAAAAATAGGGGGAAAAAATAGCAGCTAGTAGCAATGGTTTTCTCATCAGTCTCGGCTTATTTTGATCTACCTCAGTGGCAGCAGCAGGTATATAAATGATTATAATCAAGATCTTTCTTTTAGTTTTGATTAGTAATATGTTATAGTTCGCTTGATTCCTTAACAATGTCAGCAAAGAAAAATCTTGATATGTTGGAAAAAAGATGCGATTTTTATGAAATTGATTAAGACCTTCAATGATTTCCTGAAACCAGCTCGTGAAATCATTACAGTAAAATGATAATAATTCCTTTCATCTTCTCAATTTCGCAGGAAAATAACCATCAGCTAATAATTCAAGAAATTAACGCCAACGCCGCCATCACAAATGCTGCAATAACAAGCCCAACAGCCCTACCACCTCAGACCCCCACCAACACTGCCGGCGGCGGGTCGACCCGACCCATGACGGTTTCGGAGCGAGCCCGTATTGCCAACGTACCCATACCCGACCCGGCCCTGAAATGCCCACGGTGCGACTCAACGAACACCAAGTTCTGCTACTTCAACAACTACAGCCTCACCCAGCCACGCCACTTCTGCAAGACTTGCCGGAGGTACTGGACGCGCGGCGGCGCGTTGAGGAACGTTCCGGTCGGAGGTGGATGCCGGCGGAGCAGGAAACCGGCGGCCTCGTCCTCCTCGTCGAAGTCCGCGTCGGCAAAGAAAAGCGATCATCAGAGGTTTGCGTCGTCTAATCTGATGGCGAGTGGGTTTTCCGGCGAGATGATGAATGGCGCCTACGGTGGTTCGAGCAGCTG
This sequence comes from Craterostigma plantagineum, assembly GCA_027422505.1. Lineage (NCBI taxonomy): Eukaryota > Viridiplantae > Streptophyta > Magnoliopsida > Lamiales > Linderniaceae > Craterostigma > Craterostigma plantagineum. Next base: position 10,112,144 of record JAPQWV010000012.1, on the reverse strand, counting down.
TACGGCGGCGGTGGAGACCTGGGCGGCGCAGCTGCAGTTCGTGGGTGGGTTAGATTCGACGGCCAATTACGGGCGGTTTGACCTTGACTGCGTCGATAAACAGATTTTTTCTGACTCGTTTTTGAATCAGTTGGGCGGCGGCGCTGTGAAGATTGAGGAAAGTGGTGGTAATAACCATGGCTTAATTTCAAGGCAGATGATGATGATGATGGGCGGCGGAGGATTATTCGACGATCATTATCAGTGGAATAATAATATCAATTCTTGGAATGAGATTTCTGGTTTCAGCTCATCTTCTGCGACGAGCAATTTACCTCTCATGAATTAGATTGTTGTTTTACTTAAATTGAGACAAAACCCTAACTAGCTAGAGTCGTTTGATCTATGTTTTATTATTTCTTTTTTTCTTTTCTTTGTTTCTTATTCAGCCAGTTATGATCACGATTTTAATCGATTTATATTCGGTATTCTTACATCTTTAATTTTAACTATTATCCGTCATGTATTAGCAAAGATCGAAACTTTTGACCGTTTTTATGATCAGAAATCAACCTAGAAATTCACGTTATGTAAGTACTCAAAGTTCATTTCCCAATGAAAGCAAACTCAGATAGGTATTTTAGTTTCAGTTACTAGTGATGAAAGACTGAATCGTTGGGTAATAATATTAGTTATCCTAACCTTAACCGTCATATTTGAAATAATTAACTATAGTACGAACAAGCAACCTGCGAAATAGTTCATTGGAATGATCTGAAGATCGAGCATGTTATGATTTCTTCTTTATGCAGAGGCCACATATTATAATAGATAGCAAGTTTCATGCGCACTCAATCTCACGCAAGTTCATTTTATTTTACCCCAATTTACAGAATCCCATAAAAGATACTTCATTCAAAAATCTCAAATATCAAGAAAGCAAGCTTTCACGTTTGTGTGTATGTGTGTGTGTGTGTGTGTGTGGGAGAGAGAGAGAGAGAGAGAGAGAGAGAGAGAGAGAGAGAGAGAGAGAGAGAGAGAGAGAGAGACGATCTCGACCTATGTTCCTCGATCTCTCACACAAACACAAGTAGATAGGGATAGATGAATTATTATTTATATATTTAAGGCGGTGAGTAAATAATTCAAGATTTGGCATCTTTGAGATATTTCGTGCAAGTATTATTCCATGCGGGTCGATCATTGTCCAAGAAAATTTCTTTAGTTCTTGATTCTTGATTATTTACAGGTTTATTATCGCATTTTCCCATAACTAAGTATCTAAAAATGAATATATCTTCATTTACAATTTTTTAGGTGGATATGCTAATAAATTCATGTCCCATTACATTAGCAATATGAAATCTTGCTTAGGCCATCTCCAACCATTCCTCTATATTTAGAGTTGCTACAGTGTAATTTCTCCAGATATAGAGTTTGAACAGTATCAATAAACTCCAACCAACTCCTTTATATTTTACTCTATAAATAATATTCTCAATATCTTCCATATATTAATTGATATTACAAGTTCTAATTATTTTTTAATATTTCCAAACAAGATAAAAACATGCAAAAAAAATTAAATAATATATTTAATTGATTTGAGAACGTATTGATTAATATTAAGCATATTATTTCGTTTTTATTAATTCAATATATGAAACTAATATTATTATTTATTATTATTTGATAGACACATCGCACTACAACTATTCATCGTCTTCTACCTCCTATGTCTAGGACTCATCTCATTAGATCACATTTCAAATTAAAATATCCCAAATTAAAAACCTAATCAAATCAAAATAATAAAAGGAAATTGGAAAAAAAAAAAAGAAAAAGGTATACAGGGTGAACAGTCCCCCGCTATAGATAAGGGTACACTGTTCCCTCCTCCACATTTAGCGTGGTGTTTAGTGTCTCATTGGAGCTTCTTCACCTCTATTCTTAACGTTGAACGCCAGATATAGAGGGTTGTTGGAGATGCTCTTAGGAGGCAAAGAATCTTTGGGCCTTCTTCACTTTCGCGAGTATCAAGGCTGCTTACCCTCAAAGAATAAATAAAGTTACTACAACATACTATTCTTTCAGTACATCTTCATATCCCCACATATGTTGTTCTTTATTTTAAAATAAAGTTCTCTCGCTCTATCATCATCAAACACACACATACACGCACACATATCTATATAATTATATAAGGTACGTATCGAATAGTAATTTAATCATGATTTATACTTGATTGTTTTGTCGGGTTGCTGTCCCAATTCCTTTATAAAGTGATCATTAGCTGCATATAATTATTATTGTGTGGTAGAATTTATAGGATCTTGCAATGATATAATTAGAATATAATCTGATGACACGTTCTTTAAGGTGTTCAAGATTCAGAAATTCAAAGCATTATTTGGCTCGGAATATCAAGCTACATTAAGACGTTACCTTGTGCCTTTGCCTATGTTAGAATCAAATGATTTATTCATATGTTTATGAGATTTCAAGATAACTTCGAAACTAGATATAGATAATAGACAAATATATGTCTCACTCCCAATAATAACTATTCGTGACAGCGCACGGACAAGGACATAAATGACAAAAATTTAACGTGAGGAGATTATTTATTACCATTAGAGACGAAGAGTCAAGATTCCAATGGAGGTCATTGTCCTCAATGGTAGCCCCTATTTCTTGATATCGATCAAATTCAAAGTATATATTATAGTAACATGCAATGCATGTACGTTTCCGTGGAATCTGATTCTTAGATGATATATAAATAAATACACATTTATAAATATATACTAGTGTTTTACCCGTGCAATGCACGGTATTAACAAATCAGGAAATTTATTTTTTTTCGTCTTTAAGTTGTCCCGATCCGAAACTAATCCACTATGATTACACATAAATTTATCACAAATAGTCTTTTTTTTCTTCATAATTTTCTAGGTCAATTTTCAATGCTTCAATCATGAATATGATTGGTTCAACAAGGGAACTAATTGAAATTGTGTAGTGCGAAAGGAGTATTTGTGATGGTCTAAACTTACGTAAATGACTATTTCTATTTATAATGATGATATAAGTATACTGGACTGATTTTGGACATGAATAAGTTAGAGGGCAAGAAATGGATTTCGTGAAAGTTGTAAGACTAAAATCTTTGTTAATGCAAAACACATACTAAAGTAATTTTGGATAGAGACATCAGACAAGCTAGAAGTCGAAAAAAAATTGTGATAGTTGTTATGGAAATAAAATTTTAGTTACTACATGCAAAAAGGAAAAAAAAAAACAAAAAGAAGGAAAAAGAAAAAGAGGAAGCAAAGTTGGGTTTTGTAAATGGGCCATATGCTGACAATCGATATTTGGGCCTTGTTAATATAATCATAGCCCATTAAACTTTGCTACAATATTTGTTCCAAGCAGCATCATTGTATTTGTAGATAGGAATGAATACAATATTATTCACTATTCGATTTGATTTCAATTCGTATGTAAGTTATTAAATATATATATCGCTATTTATAATATAATTAAATTAAGAGAAATTTACAGAAAAATATCCAATTATATAAAAAGGTGCAAGTCAATACCCTGCCAGTTTTTTTATATGTAATACCTTTTAGAATAATTTTTTTTGCAATTGGTACCCATCCCGCCGCAAGGTAGGTCATATAACACATTATGTACCACAGAGAAACGTATTGTGATACATAATACAACGAGAAATGATACATCGTATAACACATTAAATTAGCATATAGAAACTATGTATGTACCATATAAACGAGTGACGTGGTACCTCGATATAGGTAATATAAACGAGTGACATGTGTACGTAATGTACATATAAAAAGGTAAGTCAAGACTGGAAAAATGATACAGTCAAACGGGTACTTATATAAAATTTTTCTGACATGGGTACTGAATTACAAATATTTGATACAAAAGGTATTTTTTATGTAGATTCACGTTAAATTAAGAACTTGATGAATATTCTACTAGATTTGTTTTTGAATTTAGTTTCTTCTGTGATCTGAATCAAAATTATTATTTATATATTAATGATGTAGAAAACGACGAAGTAAAATTTTAGTCTTGAGTTTTGAGAGAGAGAGAGAGAATCTCTCAAAGAATCAACTGAAACGCCTCTTTCAGCTTCGTCGACCTCCCTTCCTTCATCTTTTGGGCAGCTTTTTGAGACCCAATTAGAGGAAAACGAGCGAGAAAAATCTTCGATAATGTCTCAGGGGATTAGGTACGTGGGCGACTACGTCGTGCTGAAGCAGATTGGCTCGGGCTCGTTCTCGACGGTGTGGCTCGCACGCCATCGAATCGACGGCACCGAGGTCGCCATCAAGGATATCATCATTTCGCGGCTGAATTCCAAGTTGCGCGAAAGCCTCAAGTCGGAGATTTACATCCTCAAGAGGATCAACCATCCTAATATTATCAGGTTGCACGACCTGATTGAGGTAACGAGCGACGACCTTTTATTTTTCCTTGTTCTGTTTTTTTTCCCTGCTCGAATTGGAGCGGCGTTTAGTTATAGAGGCGGTAATTGGGTGATGTGGGTTATTTTGTTTGATCATTGATGTGGGTTGAAGGCTTAGTAGTGATTGTTAATTGGGTTTGGGATATTCGAAAATTTGTTACGTGGATGAGGTTAGGCTGTGATTAGAGTTCTTGAGTAAACATGTTTCGGATATGGAGTGGTAATTCCTGAAAATTATGAATAATATCATTTGGCTTATCCAAAGGATGTGAGCAATGATATTATTATTTCACCTGCTTAATGATGCTATGTTTACTTTGTCTTTATTATGATTTGTCTCCGCTTTCCATATCTTTTTGTTTTCGATATGAAGCGTGTACGTCACATAATATATCCGATAAGAGTGTGCGGTCCTTTGGGGATTTTGTGTTTTACATGGTGCGTCACTCTTGTCTTGTGGTAGAAAGTTTGAAAGTACAAAAATTCGGTTTTGGCTGTCGCATTGAGGCTGTGAGCTTTAAGCGATTCCAATTTATTGGTGAAGAACCGTATGATTTAAAAAGAATTAAAAGCATGGATTGTGTTGGACATATGATGATTCTTCTGCGTAGCTCATCACCAGTTTTGCCTCTTATGGTGGAGTGTGGACGATTTGATGACTTAACGTATGTGCGTAAGCAGGCGTTCGTATTATTTAGGTACCGTGTGCTTCTGATTGGACTGTTAACCGCGTGCCGTTTCCTGAACTCTTTTATCGCCGGCATTTATTTTCTGTAGATGCTTCGAGAAATATGTTTTTTACTACATATACTTCATGCTAAAGTTATAAGCAAACTTTAAATCCCATTGCTGTAGGAACCTGAAAAGATGTACATTATTTTAGAGTACTGTAGAGGAGGTGACCTATCAAAGTATATTCAACAACAACGTGGAAAAATTCCTGAAGACACTGCAAAGCACTTTATGCTGCAGCTGGGTATTTCTTCTTTTTCTCATTTTTGTTTTTGAACTTCCGATTATTTGGCTTTGTCAGTCATCTGTTAGTTGACATACACCTGCAGCGGAGGGACTGAAAGTTTTACGTGAAAACAACCTAATACACCGAGATCTAAAGCCTCAGGTATGCTTCAGATGCTAAGCACATATTACATTACTTTATCCCTCAGTATATACCATGATCATGAATGCCGTCCTGGAACTTCTATATTTGCCCAACCGAAAGCCATATAGTAAATAGTAATTTTTATTGACGTCTCGTTATACATATAATCTTGTAACAGAATCTACTCCTCACAACTAACGACAGCAAGAGCATGTTGAAGATTGCTGATTTTGGCTTTGCTAGGTATGCATTCTCTTTTTCCACAATATTTAGGCGTGTACGTGTTTGGGAGGCAGATTTGCTTTATCTTGAATATGTGCAAGATTTTATTTAATTTTAGCATATGTTTAATGTGCAATAGTTGCTAAGTACATATACTTGATAGCTTCCTGTTAGGATCAGTCGTAAGTTACTCTTTTTCCTTGTGCCAGATCATTACAACCAAAAGGCCTTGCTGAAACTTTATGTGGTTCACCACTCTACATGGCCCCAGAAATAATGCGGCTCCAGAAGTACGATGCTAAAGTAAGATTGTCGTTATGCATCTTCAAACCATAATTGTATTCATTTTTATCCTCTACTGATTCTGAGATGATTACAGGCAGATCTGTGGAGTGTTGGTACAATTCTTTATCAACTTGTCACAGGGAAACCTCCATTTACAGGAGTTAATCAAATGCAGGTATCTTCCTCGCATTGTGTTATAACAGTTGATATATTTCTTACTGAACGAGCTGATGACATTGACGTCTAAGTCCATGTCTTTATAAACCACACAGCTGCTAGAGAACATCATGAAGTCTGATGAGTTGCAATTTCCACCAGAAGTAAAGGACTTGAGCCCTCACTGCATAGATTTATGCAAAAAATTGCTACGGCGAAACCCAGGTATGTTGATCTACAATTTTATTCATAGAAAATGGTTCCGTTCTACCTCTTTTGCATTGAGTGATTTTATAGGATTTTAAAACTTTAGACGGGGGGTTTTCTCTTTACGAAAGAAAATTATGATCTGTTTCTTCAGTCTATAACCCAAACATAACATCAGTTTGTGGTCAATACCCTTCGTCTCCGCAGTGGAAAGATTGACATTTGAAGAATTTTTCAACCATCCTTACTTCACTGATAGAAAGCCAGATGGATCCCTGAGGTAATTCATGTTTCAGTCACTAACTACAAGCCCACAAGTTGTTCCAAATATTTATGAGTTCTTCATCTTGTGCTGACATAGGGAAAGAGCACTGAACCGTTCTCCTCGTTTTGGGGGTAACACAGTAGAAAGTTCTCCAGACTTGCCATTTATCTTCGATGAAGAATCCAGTGGCACTGATGGAACCTCAAGTCCATGGAGGCCTAATATGACATCCATGCATAAGTTTTCACTTCCAGAGCGAAATGATAATTTCAGCCTTGCGGACCAAGACAAATCTTCTCATCGGTACAGTGCACATACACCAGAGATTATTACTAGGTCCAAGGGTGGTAGCCGCCATCTTCTAGAAGGAAACATGAAAGACTCTCATAACGTGACAGATCTTGGACCACTAGATAATCCTCCAAAAGGTATATATATCTGTCTTCCTCTTCCCATTTCCAATCTTGATGGGGGTTAAGTTTTTCTAATTCTGGCAGCTTTAAATTGTTAGTCTTCTCATACCTACCTCCGATACCTTAACAGTTATGGATTCACTGGAGTCAATAGACCAAGACTATGTCATAGTTTCAGGTCCTCCCATGGACATGTGTTATTCTGCATATGCTTCAAAACCAAGCAACTTACCATCTAAAGCCTACAGTACGTCTTTAGATTCTGGGATTATGAACATGACCAGTGCTTCGAGACCAATAAATGATGTGGCAGTTGGTAGGTTCACTTATACTACCAGTCTAAAGAATCGAATCTCTGCGCCGAGGAACTTTGAAGGATCACTAGATATAGAGCAGCCTTCAGCTGATTCCGTGACACGGATCAAGTCACTGCAACATTTTGCTTCTTCGATTGCTGAATTAGTAAATGAAAAGGTTATTTCTCCACCACCTTTCGATTTGGTTAGCAATTTTCTTTTGTTGCAATTTGGATGAAGAGATAAGTCGAGATACGAGTTCCTATCTTTCCCCTCTTGAAACTACTTCTGGTAGAGGGATCAAATCACAACACTGTGGTCCAACTAATGTTTCTTCACACGGTATAATATCTGCCTTTTGCAGATTGTTGGAGGCAAACATGCGGAAGCGTTCTCAGTACAACTCGTGATCCTTGCCATATGGAAGCAGGCGCTGCAAATCTGTCATACTCACAAAGCATCTGCTAGCGAAATAAATCCTAGGTCTGCACAAACCCATAAGGCGCAACACAAAATGAGCCCACAAGGCCGTCGTGATAGTGAAAACTTTCAGGGTCTTCAAGATATCAATTTGCAGGTTGAACATGCATTTCTTCGTGAAGTCCAAAATGCTGAGGAACTTGCTCAATCAGTATTGCCCGGTATGCCCGATATACTACATTTTTGTGATGTTACTTTCCTCTTTCCATTGAAACCTGTGTTCATTTTGCGACTGAATTTTTACCATAATTTCAGGAAACGTGGAAATACCAGATGCAATGGAGGTGATATATCAGTCTGCCATTGATTTGGGTAAACATGGAGCAGTAAGTATATAATTAGCAGACGATCACGTATTTCATTGCAGCAAATACCCCGACTGATCTCTTTTTTTTTTTCCCCGCTTTTTTTGTGCCGCTAGGTGGATGAATATATGGGTAAAATTGAAACTGCAGTGTTGTACTATTCGAAAGCAGTGAGCCTCCTTCGATTTCTTGTGGTGGAAGCGCCTTGTCTGACTCTGAATCCACCGTTTTCTCTCACTAACACTGACCGTTATCGCATTAAGAGTTACATTGGCGTCCTTAGCGATAGGCAACGCATTGCTGAATCTCAGCGCGCCGTCGATCAGCAGCCCATCGTCCCTTCGTAAAAAACGGTGGTGAATTATTATTATTACCTAATTCTGTATTTATAGATTGTTAAAAGTTGGTTCTTGATATTTATTTTAGATGGAGGTGATTGATGAATGGTGCTCTTTAGTTCTATCTGCCCTGCGTTTTCAATGGTCAGTGGTATTGAATTCGCTTGTAAATAATATGTAGTTTGTTGGATTCTGATGAAAGGCGATGTATGTGAATGTCTGGCTATGTACAAATAATAATGTAACGCAACCATAAATCACTAGATAACATTGATTATCCTAGTTAAAAAAGAAACACTGTATTATCTCTTCTCTGTAGGATTTTACAAAAATTTTAAAATCCCTTTAGGAGGAAACTATTTTCTGTTTCTTTTTGTTCTTTTTCTCTATGCTCTTGTCTCCTTTTACAGTAGTATCCTAGAGAGAATGAGAGAATGAAGAATATTTATGATCAAAATATACAACGCTATGAATTTCTAGTCTTAATTTGTAACAAATTCTTTAACGAATTCTTTAATTCTTCATATTTATGAAAATAAATATCTCGATTAGCCGACTGGTTCCTAAGGAAGTACACTTAACTATCTAATCTAGGCCCTTTTTTCGCGAAGAACCTACTGTTTGAAAGAATAATAATTTTTTGAATTAAATAAAAATGAATATTACCATGGTAAATAAAATAGAGTTCTAATGTTCTACCACGTGTATTAAGATAATAATTTTGAAATAAATAAAAATGAATATTACCATGGTAAAAAAAAAAGAGTTCTAATGTTCTACCACGTGTATTAAGATATGCAAGCTAAATGAAACTGACAGCTGTCTGATGCTCACCTACCTACTATGTGTAAGAACTGCTGAGTCCCAACATAGAATTTTCAGGGGGTTTTCATTAAAATAGGGCAATTAAAGCCCATATTCAATAAAATAGGGCAAAAGTGGACGAAATTAATTAAATCGGGTGAAACGCGGGCAATGGACGCGACGCCGCGCCCATTAAACGCGACGCGGGCTCAATCGGGTTAACGCGGGTTCAATCGGGCTTAACGCGGGCTCAATCGGGCTTAATGCGGGCCGTTTATGTAAAAGATCAATTGGGCCGAGTAACGGCCCAATTAACTGGGCGTCGCGGCTAATGGACGCGTCGTCGCGCTTAATGCCCGCGAAACGCGTTGCATAAGGCCGCGCCGTTTCTTTTCTCCCCCATTTCTTCTCTTCTCCTCTCCTCGATTCCTCCGGCGATTTTGTGGGCGATTGCTGCGCGTTTTGGAACAGTGATAGATCCGTTATTCCTCGTCACCGTATGCGCCATCCCTGCTCTGTGGCACAATTTCTTTAGGTCAATATCTTTGAACTCCGTGTTAAATTTGATACGACGTGACGTAAACAGTAACGATGTACTCCGTTTGGAGACCTGTAAGCGTCGAGCTGTTCTACTGCGGACACTAAACCTGCATTACAGTTCGTAGTTAACATGAAATAATTTTAGTAAAAAGAAAAAAAATCAACAACAGGATTAACTTTTAACAACAAATACCTGGATGGCGATCTGAAATTAGGCATACCGCTTGTCCCTCCAATACATGAACATTAAGCAAGTTCAAGAACCAACTCCAAGAATGTAAGCTTTCGGTTGTAACGATGGAAACGCAAGTGGAAAAATTTTCTGATTTGCATCGAGTGCACATGCAATCAACATTTTATGCTTGTACTTCGAATACAAGTGCGTACCGTCGACACAGACCACTCTACGACAATGCTTGAAGCCGTCAATGCAAGGTCTGAATGCCCAAAATACATACCCGAATTTTTTCACTCCAGACATGTCTTGAAGATGCCACCACTTCACCACCGTTCCGGGGTTGTATCGTTGCAACGCTTTCATGAATATAGGAAGCTGTTGGATTGACGTTTCCCAAGTACCATAAACAATCTCTTTTGCTCGCTTGAGTCCATGCCATGCTTGAATGTACTGAATATCGTACCCAAAGGTATCTTTTACGAGCTGTTGCACGTTTTTAGGTAAATACTGTGGGTCGTTCTTTACCGTTTGGATTAATATTCTCGCGATTTCAGTACGCGAAACATTACGATGGGTGCTGGCCAACTCGTGCGTGAAGCATGTGTGCGGTCCACCGTATCTCGTCACCTTCCAAAAAAATTTTTCGGTTTGAAGACTGCTCGCAGTGTCCAGTTACAATTGTCGTTGTGGTTGCATCTCACGCTCCATGCAGTTCTGTTACTTTCGGTCACGTGGTACTCACGTCTAACAACCCTCAAATGGTAATCGTTAACAGCACATTTTAATTGTTCTTTGCTATTAAACGTCATACCTACGTAAAATGCGGGATCGTCCGTGTCGTAAAAATCACCACCAGTTTCGTCAGCTTCTGTGGGAGCCATTTGATAAGAGGTATTAAACGGCACCGAGTGGTATAATGCTCTATTCTCTTCTAGCTCACTTGGCATTGGTTCATCGTCATTTTCATCATCGGCATTTGCGGATCTGGCAAATCGTCTAGTGCCCCACCCTCGTCATCGGCTTCAGAGTCACTAACGTCATCTTGGACGGCGTCGTGATCCATCTCAGGCTGCGCCACCATCGAACTAATAGGAACGCAACGGCTGCTCGAAGGTATATCTTCGTCAGGGGCAAACAAAATATTCGTCAATCCTTCAGTAACTGAAGCAATGTCAGGAATCGAAAAGCTCGGCGCGGGATTCGTGTACTCGTCGGGAGGATATACGTTGCGCTCGGACTGAACGATCTCGGTTGCCTCGACAAAGACCTCGATGTAATCGAGCTCGTTGTCGGGATCCAAGAAGTATGCCAGGTCGGCATCACTAGACAATAGCAGGAGATTATGATACAGTTGTGAGTGTTGATAGTATTCGTTCTTCGCACGAACGATTAAAAAGAAAGCATTGCTGTCGACAGAAGTCATGTCGTACAGCATACTAAGAAATTGCTCGAAATTGGTATCGCGACGAATTCGTCGATAACCGATGGGTTGAAGACTATATTTTATGGTGTTTGATCCGTGTATGATTTCACCGCCATAATAAACAACTATTTGAATTTTTCTAGACACCATATTGGATATGTATGAAATTTTATGAATCGAATTTCGAAAATCGAGCGGCTTTAAATAGGGAAAAAAGCCGCATTTATTAAAGGCGACGTCGCGGGCAATAGCCGCGACGTCGCGTCCATTAACAGCGACGGTGACCCATTATCGTATGGGCCGTCGTTAGTGGGTCGTTAGTGGGTTTAGTGATGGGTTCAGTGGCCGTTACTGTGTCTAGGTCAATCATCGCGGTTATTAAACGCGACGTCGCGTCCAATAACAGCGACGCGGGCCACATGCGGGCCCAGCCGGCCCCCCTGTATTTTCGCGATGGTTATTAATTTCCACGTCATCGTCGCGGGCAATGGTTGCGTCATCGCTGTTAATAGCCACGTTTCGCTCGATTTTATTAATTTCCACCAAATTAACCCTATTTTAGCTAATTTGGGTTAAAATACCCCTATTTTAATTAAAAAGCCGAATTTTCAGTATGAAATAATCGCCTCAAGAAACAAAACGGATAACGACAATTAAATCCCAAGCAAAACGTCGTAATAATCGCCCATCGCATAACAATTCTCCACCTGTACTTTGACAACGTCTCAATTTCCTCGTCAAACTGTGCCGCCTGTCTCAGTTTGAAGTTGTCGGAACTTAGAAAGTCCTCAGCGAGTTCAGACAAAGAAAACGTCATCCGTACACACATCAACAAATGTCGGACTTGACGATAATTCTCGACTAATATAACCAAGTTAGAATCTTGGATTACAGCAAAAATCGAATGAAGTTATACAGTTCATCATATATAGGTCTGAACAGCGATGAGATAGACATAACAGTGGACAAATAATCTCACTGGACTCATACTAGAAATAACTTCTACAATCTTGATCTGATCAAAACTGATCCATGCTGCTACTAACCTAACTGCACGGATTATATACCAAATAAACATAGAAATAGGATGAAACTAAGAGAAAGGGGCATGATGTGAAAGCAGTTTCTTCAGTGTTTCATAGGTCATGAACACAATGCCCACACTTGGAACAACCTTGTAGTATTCTAGCATTATCCCTCTGTACAAACCATTAATAAACCCTTCCGTACGAATTATGTGCCCGAAAGTTCCCAACAAACCTGTATTGTACACTCGGGCTCTACCGCCCGCACCTTCCAACTGCATCCTCCGCCTTACAAGGTCTAATGGAAACGTCGCTGCAATAAAATTAAAAAAAAAAACAAAAACGATATGAAACAGATAAATTCGAACCCCACCAATACTAATAACATGTATCAGAGATTTCCCATTTACGCTAACTAATTACCTGTCGATGAGGCAACCCCAGAAAGACTACCACAGGCAAGGCTGACTAAAACTGTAGAATCATCGGGCCTGATAGGAAGTTGTATCAAGGAATTTTCAAATGAACTAAAAGTAGTAGGATAAAGGTCAATCATACAAACAACTGTATTTGATACCTTCTAGAAAGCCAGCGTGATCGTAAGCTCTCATAAACTGAGAAGCTTATCGCTATGCAGGGTCCAACGCCCTGCAAACACAAAAGAATTCGGAATTAATCGTCAAGAATCGACTTTGACGATCTCACGGACAGATGCAAAAGAAAGAACAATAGTTTCGGTACCAATAATGTTGTCCCAAGCCCTTTGTAGAGGCCCAGGAAGCCTTCTTCTCTACAGATGGTGCGAAGTGCATGACTCATGCCTTGATAGTACATTGCATTCCTCTGTGATGATCAAGATATAAAGTTAAGACAAGGAGGAGGAGAATGAAATGGATGTCAGGCCTCCGACAAGTAAGTGCTCGAAAGACAAAAAAAAAAGAAGACATCTTCAACATACCTGTGCTGCAAGACGTGTCCTAACAAGATCCAAGGGGTAAGTGGCAGATGCAGAAGTTATACCAGCCAAGCCACCACATACAAAATGCACCAAAGCATCTGAGCTTGAATTCCCTCCTTTTCCATCAAGACCAGGGATCGATTTCAAAATCTGCAACAAGGCAAAAACAACGAGCAGTTTGATTTGAACAAGGATTCTCTCTCTAATCTTGGTAAGGACAAGAATACCAAAGTGAATACTAACTCTTTTATAGTGTTCATAGGCGTAGAAGTTGACAGATGAATAAGGAAGACGGTGGACTATCGTAACCATATTTCCTCTCCAAAAAGCTCTGAAACCTTCTTCATTGACTATGCGTAAGGCTTCTCTACAGATACTAGGCCTACCCATCAATGCAACATCCGAGTGCATTCCTTGCACCTTCAAAGTAAAACAAGTAGCAACTTTAAAGGGACATAAATAAATGGAATCAAAGAACAAGGCTATTACAAAGAAATAACTATTGAAACTAAAAATCGTTGGAGTTCATAAAAAGATGCTAATTTGCTCGAACGCGGGTTAATTGCAATGACTTTACTAAGCTCAATCCCGTCAATTACTACAAAGAGAAAAGCATACCTGAAAGAGAATGGTGAGCCGAGCTAGCGGAGCAGTACAAGTCTTCGCAAAGGCACCGGCAAGCCCCCCGGCGAGGAGCTGCTGCACCGTTCCGATCTGAGAAACCTGTTGCGCCGGCGGCTGACGCGAGTGGTGGTGGAGAAGCTTCCTCGTAGCTGAGCCGCCGTCCATGCTTAATTTAGCTTCCATTTATTATGCAAATACAATAGAAGCTCACGCAAACATCCCAGGAAAAAAGAAAGAACCAAGAAGCTTCAGGGATCATATGGTTCTCGGTTTGTGGGACCTCGAATCCATTGAAGCCAACAATTCTTACACAAACGTTAAGCAGTCGTTAGAGACGAAGCAAACCCTAAATGAAACTGAGGTTTAACAAGATTGCTTCTTTCCGAGGTCTTTAATTTTGTTTGTAAGACGCTTTTTTTTTTTTATCGGTGATATACAAAATAAAAAGCAGATAACCGAAGGCCCAATATGCTATGATCAATATTGGGCCTAAAGCCCAATTCATTCGACCCATATATGCCTAGTAATTTTGATTTGTTTTTTTATAATAAAACGTTGCTATAAATTCTTTTTTTAGGTCGATCACTCGTGCGCAGTGCTCACACGGACTTCTAATTAACTATGGTACTGTAGCCATCGGAATATTTATGTCGATACGAATGTTGACTTTGACCTTCTGTGCATTAGGGTATATACTCATATACTAGAGATGCTAGAGATGGGTTCCATTGACTTAAGAAGCAACTTATGTTCATTACAAAATACAAAAATACGAAGTTTTTGATATAGAGTATAGGAATGAATTTGTTAGTCTTCGATTCCTTTTGCTTTGTTGTTTCTTCGTGTTGATGATAAATCAAACATAAATGGCAATAAGATTGTTAGGACTAGAATATGCCTCAGGCCAATTGAATAAATTAATCTTGATGGGTAAAAAGAGCACATATTCCTAGTTTGTAATTCAATCAATCTTAAAAAACGAGTTTGTTCCACATATTGAAGAACTAGCATCCTACTTGAAAGGCCCAAATTTACAAAAACCTACCTACAATACTAAATGGAGAAAAAGAGCAAGTACATTAGCAAAGACGATGAGATCTTATGAATAAGAAGGAACTCTACACAGATACCAAATCCATTTCTTCCACAGTTTTACTTACCCGTTTTATTACTCGGCAGAAAGCAAATTGAAACGAATTTTCTTTTTTTTCACCTACGGTGTTGGCGTGCTTTGCTCTCGTTCTGTATCCTGTCGGCGTACATTGGCAGGCGAATGATCTCATTGATCTCATTCAACAATATGTCCTCTGTGATATTATCCTTTATACTTCTCATCACCTGAGATTTTTCGATTTCAATCGTCTAAATTGTACAACTTTGCAGCTGACACTTTGACAGTTATGTGTATGTGTAGATGATGTACCTTTCTGTATGTGTTGAACTCATTAGGCGTTCCTTTGTCTAGTCTCACTCGCATGCACACCCACACATCTTCCTCGGAATTCCATGAACATTCAACAATCTTACCCGAGTAAGCTGACGCATCATTTCCGTCTGTTTTGCAGATGAAAAAATTTAAATTAAAAGTTAAGAAAAAACGACATAATTGTGAGGGCGATGAAGTCAGAGAAAAGGCTTCTAACCAGGGAATACAACCCTATTTCCTTCCATTAACTTTCTCTTCCCTCGCTCGTGTAAGTAGAGTAATTGGCGATCCTCAACCATCTGTTTTCAATGGTGGCCGAAGAACGAAGGTTGACTAAGAAGAGAGAAATATGATGCAAATAACCGAAAAGAAAAATATTAGGCGACCTCGAAAAGAAAATCCACGGAATTCATTTCTGGGTACTTCCACTTCAAGAGACCTTCATGGGTTCGAGGAACATAAGGATCGTCCCATCCCTGAGAAACACATATGCAACAACTAATTATATAAAAGGCTTAACAAAAACATTGCATGACTCAGAAGGTTCTACCCTCAATTTTGAAGGAGTTATGATGCCTCTAAAGAATGGCAATAAACTATCGGAAATAAAGACGAATGCTGAATCTTATGTTGCTCTGTTATGTGTCAGAATGAAGCTATGGTCGACAATCCATGAACTATCTCCACCTGAAAGATAAGACCGTCTGCTTCGTGTGAAAGCTTTGGAATAAATCCCTTCAAAAGCTTTGTAACAGTAGAGAGCAGCCAAAAATCTTTCCTCCTTACCTATCAAGTTTATGAAGCATCTCAACGAGTTCAAAACCATAAAGTAGAAATATACAAAGAAACGGCACAAAAGATGTGGGATGCAAGCTTATAGATGGCATACCCTGAAAGGCTCCAAATCATATCTATAATAAGGATTTTGACTCTGATATATATGCTGTCTTTCAACGTTGCGAGGTTCAATCACTTCTCTTTCAAGCATTTTCCAGCGTTCATAAAATGGCCTCTGCAGTAAATTAGACAGATCAATGGAAAAATCTACTGAAGAGTATATATAGCAACAAAAAACACGCAAATAATTTGCAAATCTCTCACCTCGACTATGGACATCTGATTAATAGCCATCATATCATAGATAAGATACCTCCGTTCCTGCTTATTCGAGTCAGGTAGAGTATCGATTACCATCTCCCCATCAAGCAATGTAAAATGATGATACATTATCTCAGCCCCTCCTTTCTACATAGACACCACCAAAGTCGAAGTTTATATATGCACAATGCCAACAAAGTCTCAAGAAATTGAGATGTCCCAGATACATACTTCATTATTACGGCAAGGAAACCGCATCTGGACCCTCCGAAAATTAAAATGCCTATCTACCAAGTAACAGCCATCTACAGTGATTAACATCATATATCTTGTTCCGTCAGCTTTCCATGTAGCATAATAATACCGTTGCCTCAGCAATTGCAAGTTATCCCTGTACGTAAATCCCAAATCAGTCACTGCGATCATACAGCTGTCAAGAAAATAAATATTACGCAACAGATATTGACCTTCAAATAGCCTTGAATATAAATAGAATCACATGGAGCATCAACATAGATAGAATGGGTCATTACTAGCTGGAAAAGTCAACCCCACCCAAAACCAAGCAATCAAACAAACATTGTCAGTTAAAGACTTGAGAATGACCTGTTGAGAGATACTGGATGCGACCCGGGAAATTGCTGAGGTCCTCTCACCTGTTAATCAAAATAACAAACTATTACGAACAAAGAGAATTTAACAGAGCAAGATGCATCACTACAAATTAGTATAACAAGATCCAACCACATTGTCAGAAATCTTCATACAGAAGCAGTAAAATCCACCGTTAATCGATAACATACCCCAGCAGGCAACTTCAAAGATTGGTAGCAGAACTGTCGAAATGCGATCTCCTGGTCAATAGGTATTTTGTCTCCCAAAACATCATCGTTAGTCATGACTAACTGCGTCTCCTGAGCTGACTGCACGATTGCAAGGAGAATTTGATGATCGTAAAATTGATGACGATCTCAAATAGGATACATTAATATAAGGCAAACGGTTGAGTTTCATAAAAGCATTTCAAGAAAAAAAAAAACACCAAACCACGAGTCCACAAACATGACTTAAGACTTGAATGATCACATACATCTGCAGGAGTAACAGAATCTCCATCGTCATCATCATCATCTGGAACTGCATCACCATTGAGATCAAGTTCAGAAGACCTTTTCCACTCAGGAGTTGGGGGACAAACAACCATATCCGGCTTCTTCTCATGATAGAAATTATACAGAGCATCAATGTAATCCGGTTTATATATACCAGGTGGACGTGCATCGGAAAATATTTTGATTGCCTGAAAAGAACTACCTAGAAATGATATATCGCACAAAGGCAAATGGAATTAATGAATACATGATGACAGACGTGATCACCTGAGTGACAGACATAAACAGTGTTCGCATAAGATAGTGGACAATCATATATCCTGTACGATTATGCCCATGCGTGCAATGGACAAGGACATACTTCTTTGGAGATTTCTGCCGGGACAGAAACTGCAATACCTGGCAAATCATACTCACTGTCTTCAGATATTTCAAAGACACAATACACTAAGTATAACAGATTAGCATAAGGACATGTCAAGAGAAAAATCTGACGCATAGAATGACAAAAACCAACAAGTGTAGGATTTAACTGCATGCATAGATTATGTAAAACCACCTGGGAATGTATCTGGATCCAAGCCAATAAAAAGCAAAACTCAAATAATCTCAAATCGAGTTAGCATCAACCATCAACCATAATAGGAACATTTAGGAATCACAGATGTGTCCTTCAACATGTTTTCTTACCAAACATACAAATATAATCACAAACATTGGAACATATATTGACCAGGACTACAAGGGCTTCAGGACGTTCGATTTTCTGGTTGAAAAGAATAACAGTATGTAACACAAATAAAATAAATTCTAAGATAGTCAATCCAAAGAATTAAGTTAGATACCTCATAAACAAACTTATTTACATCCTCATTTTCAGGCACTGAGTCACGCCCCTTGCAAGCAATCTATTTAGAAAGAAGATGATCAGAAGCCAACAAACAAATTTTTGTTACACAATCGAAGTAGAAGGCATCCAATCACACACCTTGACATGCTTAATACCTTCTTTCTTCCAATCATTCAGATTATAATATCTGCTTGAATTTGTAAGATCGATCACCACAGCGAGCTGAAAATATTCAGAAGAAAGACGAATCATGCATAGACAATAAGATTAAGTGTATCTGGCAAGTGAAAAGAAAAACATTAAGAGTGCGACAGCTTCAGGATTAGAATATATCCAGCCATAGATAGGTAAAAGAAAGAAACTATCACATGAAATGTCAAAACCAATCGAGGTTTAAAAACCAGCATGTCATAAGAAGCAGTTATAGCGACCGCGAATACTGTCGAACAAAATCAACAGTTATAGGTCGCTTAATAAATTATCAACCAACCAAACCACCACCAAACGTTTCCCAATAAAATTACAAAACATTCAAACTATGCTAGCGCAAATAGCTTTACCTTTCTACCTAACACTCTCTGTTGATGGATCACCTGCCTATATGAATACCGTTTACCCGGGGGAATAAGATCATTGAATGCTTCCCCTAAAGGAACTTTTGAAGGGATCAGACCATTTATTTCCTGACCAACTGCAGGGCAGTCCAACCAACCTGAATCATAAGTACATTGCATCAGCACTAAGACGGGGAAAAGACTCACACTCACACAGATTTGTACAGAAATATTAAATGTTACGGACCCTCCCAAATGTTTCCATCGACTGCACGAAGAATTGTTTATGAAGCAAGTGACAATTAGTCCAACAATAAATAACCAAATAACCACCACCTTTTCTCCAACCCCAGCATCCTCCCCACATGTTATTAGACATTTTTACGGAAGACGATGGATATTTATGACAAACGGAGTTTCCAAATAGAGAACAAAAAAGATGTTTCAACGACGATTAATATTGAATCTCCTCTTTGTAGCACAAAAACACATGTGATTGATCCACTGACGCGTTAACCGACAATTCGTACCAGGACGAAAGATTTAAGAAAAATTTCAACAAAAAAGATGTTTCAACGACGATTAATATTGAATCTCCTCTTTGTAGCACATGAACACATGCAATTGATCCAGTGACGCATCAACTGACAATTCGTACCAGGAGGAAGCCGACGGCCATCTGATCGCTGTCTCTTCACTTGATGATACCCATCATCCCGCTGAAATCCAGAGTTTGGCCTATCGTCGTTACGTTGTCGTCGCATCCGCTGAATTCTTTCGTCGCGCTCCTGGTGAAAAACAAAAAAGTAAATCCATAAATGCATAACGAGGAAAGGGAACCTATTAAGCGGGTAAAGGATTTAAGGACATCATGTCACAAGCATGCAGAAAATCCATAAGCGGGCTGTATATCATAGCTACATGTACCAAAAACATGAAGCAGCGTGATTTCGAGAATGCTAACTAGGGCTAATAAAATTATTTAGAGAAACTAGCACACACGTAGAAAGCAGACCGTTCAGATCCATGCATACTTCAGTTCTCCCAAAGTATAGATATCAAGGGACAAAATAAACTTATCAAGATACTTTATTTTGCGTAAAGATCATATTCGTTGCGTAATCTCTCCATCATCGCACCATCAGACATATAGTGGTCGAAGTATTTCCATATTCACATCTCGAACTTCATCAATCAAGCTGAGTCCAATGAAATATTATGCTCACAACACATGAAAACGCGAAAAGAAAACAGATAACGACAAGAATTGATAATATGTCGAGTTTGACTTTTCTCTTTCTCTTCAAGTAAATGGAACCATGGAGCAACAAAAGAAAAAATAAGTACCCTCCGCGAAAGCTCAACCGCACTCTCTTCATGGGAATGGGCATGGGCATTGTAGTGAACATGTTCTTCGGGCACATTATCTTCTTCTGACTGTTGTCCAGGGTACACTTCATCTTCTTCTGGTTCAGGAATTGCATTCAAATCCATGCTGCAACCATATCATTCCAATCAGATAATTTCATCACCCATCGAAGTAGATTACAAACAACGACATAACAATTCACCAAAACAATACAATTAAAGAGTTACTTCAATCAGCTAAATCCACCTTGATCAGCGCCGAGGGTTTCGCGTCCCCAATCGCAAGTTCGCCGATTCGAGAAGAAAGGGGCCTCGCAGGATACAATTAAGTGAGCACTTTTCAGTAGAAGCAGTCTTCACGGTGACGGCGTAGTGGTGGAGCTGTGACGTCACGGCGGTACGGCGGTGGTAGGTCACCTGGGTTTGCTGTTGGAACCGCGACGATAGGGCTTTTCTCTTTTGATGTGTAATTTTAGTTTTTCTCCTCTTTCGTAATTGTTGAGTGTATAAAAGTAAATTCTTTTTTTTCTACAATCTTTTTATTAATAATTTTTGTAATCTTATTATCATCATTTTTCATTTGATCCGATGCATAATATTAGATTATATCTGTACCATTTTACTCTTTTCAGCTTTGAATTGAATATGGGATAAATCTTTTGCTATTCAATATGTTGGCAATATACAACCAATATTCAACAATAACGAAAGTAAATAATCCCCAAATTAATTAAGTCATGATATGTAGGATTGTATTTAAATGGGCTCATTATCTTTTACCCAATGGGCTGAAGGGTGGCCCAAA
Source organism: Craterostigma plantagineum (assembly GCA_027422505.1). NCBI lineage: Eukaryota > Viridiplantae > Streptophyta > Magnoliopsida > Lamiales > Linderniaceae > Craterostigma > Craterostigma plantagineum. The sequence goes on along the minus strand of JAPQWV010000012.1, from coordinate 10,090,827 downwards.
ATGAAATCCAACGATCCATCTCTGCGCTTCTCTCGTTCAACTTTGAGATGTATTTCATATGCATATATAGTATAATAATTATATTGAATGTATATATGTGTGTATGTAATGATTTTTATGCGATCTGAATGATCTGATATTAATCATCCTACAATGCAAAACTGTAGGAAATATATAAATATTTTCATTTTCCAATCCCAAAAAATACCTAAAATCATGAGGTTGTTTTTGTTTGAATGATTTTTAGTAACATGTCAAAAGCTTTATTCTTTCTTGGGATTCCTTCACTCCGCTTTATCGAGATTATTCAAATTACAATTTTACCTCATGCGACTTTGCATGTGCTAAAAGACAATGTTTAAGAATAATTAAGGTTAGGTAATTAGAAGCTAAAATCTACTATACACTCACAATGGAACTAATCATTAGGTGAAGTAATCTTGGGCTCAACCGCAAGTAATACGACTGGTACTATTTTTAATTTATTCATTTTTAGATGGGAATGCGTTTTCATTATGGAATAATTTAGTTAATTTATAGGTCAGAAATTATGACACGCGTGCTTTGTGCTATTATTGCCTAATAACTCCCCATTAATACAAAATGCATTATTGCCCGCTAGTAACACTAGGTAAGTTGACTCCTTGTAGAAACCTCAAAGCCAATAACTACTTCATCCAATTACATTATACATAGATTATTGTTGTAATAATACATGAAGTAATGATATTACAACAATTTATTTTAAAAACACACTCACACACACAAATGCGCGTGGAATAGCATAGATATGGATTTGGGGACCCAAAAGAAAGATTTACAAACCAGATACACATAATCTCATAATATTATAAAATAGTACTAATTAAACAGCATGAAAAGACAAAAGCCATCATCGAGGATATAAAGACAAATAATTAAAGCTTTTTATCATTAAATTCCATAAAAAAATGATTGCAAGATAATAAAAAATTAAATAAATAGAAAGCAGCCACAATAGATGGATTCCCTTCATAGATAGATAGCTGTAGAAGTGCAAACTCATGCACACACATTTATGCTTTTGTCTGTGTTTTTCTCGGGTCATACATATTTAATGGGCCCCGTGATTTTACCCGTGACCCGGCGGTGGGTCACGGCCCATTTACCACTTAATAATTAATATATACCCTTTTTCGTAATTTTCTTTAATATACTTCGTAAGAGTTTTGCTGGTAATTATTATTATTAATAATATTTTCCCCAGAAAATAGGCTGCGGTGACTTTCATGACTGTAATAAATCTTTCGATGACGTCAATGAAAATAAATACCAGCAAAAGGCTATAAGCGTACGTGTACACTCATGGAGTAATTAGTGAGTGCAGAACATAAGGTGTAGATGATGATTATTATTTCATTAGAGTACGGACCACAAACCAAACTATATAAATTAATTATATATAAGATTAATATTTTGTAGGAGAATATATAATGTAATAGTATCGATCAAAGAGAGAGATAGCAGAATATTGCATGGTCATTTCTTTTTCTGGCCAACTCCCCATTTAGAAACACTGCTTGGACTTATTAGGACATGTTCCCACTTCCTTAGCTTAGCGCATTCTTTCGTTCTCAATCTCACAATGTCTTCCCTTTTATGTATCTATTTAATATTAATGATCGTTAATAATGTGGATTTCCAAGTATGGCGTGACACATCTACTATGAATTGTATAATGACGAGACTCGAAATATGAATTAGTAGCCAGATGGAAATGAAGATAAATTTGGGAATAATTGGAAAAGAAAAAGACACAAGAAAAAAAAGTAATCCTAATCCAGGAAAACAAGAAAAAGCAGGAAAAAATAATTTTAAAAAAAAAAAGCTGAGAAAGCGATGTGAGAAGGCAACGCATTTCAGATTTTTCAGAGAGAGAGAGAGATGAATATGAGGCGTGATTTGCTTTTTCTTTTTCTCCGACAGGAATCTTTGAAAATCAAAAGTACCCTCCGAAAAAACAAAACTAAAATGGAAGAACAAAAAACAAAAATAATATATCGATCATGCAACTAAATTTCAAAAATAGCGTATAATTAATTGTGATAAAGGCAAATGTGTCGTCAGCTGCGTTCGGATTTCTATCATTCACTTCTTCAGTTTTAATATATCAAATAAACGACTTATCTATCTACAAAGTTTACGGTATAACCCTCAATTTCTAATATGGTATCACAATGCTCTAAGCCATGATTGTCAAGTGGTCGTGTTTTATGCCAAAATACTTAATTAGGCCAATAACTTTAGCCGTTTTTATTTTTGGATCACTATGTTTTATAATTGCACTTAGGTCACTAAGCAACGTGTCTGATTTTTTTAGGTCGAAAATCGCCGGAATTCGACGTGGCCGATGACACGCCAGCAGCCACGTCCGCTGCACGTCGGATTTCCGGCAATTTTGGCCGGAGTGACAAAAAAAACTAGTTACATTACTTAGTGACCTAATTTTGCAATTATGAAACTTAATGACCCAAAACAAGAGACACATAGTTACTGACCTAATTTAGTAATTTGACCTCGTTTTTAAACATGTTTAAGTGGGGTAATGATTTCAAATTCACGTGAAATCAGTGACTATTACAGTTCGTGTGAACTTAAAACGTACACATAAGATAGGAAGGCTAGTTCTGCTAAAATTCGTGATTGTTCTACGGTCTGACAATGAGGTTCAAATTCACGCTAAATTCCTGACATGAAAATTGAGTTGAGCCAAAAAGACAATTTTGGGGGCACTTATTTTACTTATCTATACTCCGAGTAATGTTATGGTGCTCACCTTGCGTGAGCACCTTCGTGAGCACCAACCACATCAGCGTGCCAAATCAGCATATAATGGAATTTTTTATTGATTCTATAACCTACACATGGGATTAGTGAACCCGTCGGGGTTTGATTTGACATGTTGACTGGCACAAAAAAATGCCACACAACAGGTGCCCACGGATGGTGCTCACTCAAGGTGAGTACCATAACATTTCTGTCTATACTCCTATATTAATGCTGAGCATGAGTTAAAAACCGCTCAATTTGGTGTATTAATTAGAATTTTTCTCAAATTAATAATTAATGTAAATAAAAAATAAAAAACTACCTTGCATTTATATATTGTCACATTTACCTTTCTATTTTTACTAATTGTTATTTAATATTTAATAAATAATGTATATATTATGTAGCACACGCATACGTGTCGTCAATTTAATTTATATATTCCACTTAGTGCGCCGTTGTAAATTAATTTTTTGTTTCTAACGTTTAATTGCTTCTAATAATGTGGCAAATTTATTCAAAGTTGGGTAGGTAGTTTTTCAAGTAAGAAACAAATTGAGTTGCAAACCCAAGGGAAGGGTCAAAAAGGACAAATCCTTCACAAGACACCAAAGTGTGAACTTCTTTCTAGGGGTGTTCATCGGTCGGTTCGGTTCGGTTTTTTCAAAATTCGGTTCGGTTTTTCGGTTTTCGGTTTTACGTATGCTTAATCCGATATCCGAACCGTTTTAATTTGGTTCGGTTCGGTTTTTTATAATTCGGTTCCGGTTTTTTCGGTTCGGTTTTTCGGTTAGGAATTTAATTTCAACAAAAAAATATTATGAGCTGAAAATACATAAAATAATTTATGATTATTAAAAAACAAAGATTTATGGAACGTGACATGTAGCAAAATAATTCAAAGGCCGGAAAAAAAACATGAAAATGGAACAACATCTAACCAAAATATAAAAACATTCATCTGAAGATACTAGAAATTATTTGCGAGAAAAATAGTATTTGATTCGTGAGGAAAACATTCACCTAAGATGGAAAAAAGTGTACCAATAAAATTATATTACTGTGTTGTTTACGTTCTGTGAGAAAAACAAATGATTTTTGATATTTTTCTATTTTTAGTGTAGTATGATAATTTTAGTTCGGTTTTTTCGGTTTTTTCGGTTTTACGTATGCCTAATCCGATATCCGAACCGTTTTAATTTGGTTCGGTTCGGTTTTCCACAATTCGGTTCGGTTTTTTTCGGTTCCGGTCTTTTCGGTTCGGTTCTTTACGGTTCCGTCGGTTTTTTCGGTTTTTCGGTTAATTTGAACACCCCTACTTCTTTCACATTGTCTTCCTCGTTTCGATTAATCCTCGTTTTGCTCTCTTTTACAACGTTCCATTTCCTTCCCTTTGAGAAACCAAGAACAATAGAAAAGAAAAAAAGGGAGGAAAAAAAAGAAGAAGAAAGCACATTGCCCAGAAAATACAATCAAGCTCAAGGTAGTAATAATTCCTCAACATTTAACCCAACAACAATGGCGTTTTCACCCCAAGCGTTAGCATGAAATCTTTCGCGGAATTCAACGCCCAAATTCACCCGAAAAGGCTATGAATAGCCACAGCCACCTCACTTCATCGGACCCAACAGCTCCGCCGCCGCAACCGCCGCCGCACCAGCCGCCGAGGTCCTCCTTCAGCTGCGACCGCCACCCTCAAGAGCAGTTCACAGGGTTTTGCCCTTCGTGCCTCTGCGAACGCCTCACAACGCTCGATCACTCCTCCAACGGCAACACTCCTTCCTCCTCCCGCCGGCCGTCGTCGGCTTCCACAGCAATCAAAGCCCTCTTCGCCGCCAAGCCGCCGGCGCTTCAGATTCCCAAGCTCTCCAACCCGAAACCCTCGACGTCGTTTCCGCCCGAGCTGAGGAGGTCCAAGTCGTTCTCCGCTTCCAAGAACGAGGCTTTATACGGCGGTCCCGGCGCCGGCGCCGCCGGATTTGGGTTCGAGCCGCAGAGGAAGAGCTGCGACGTTAGAGTGAGAAGCACTCTGTGGTCGCTGTTCGAGCAAGAAGAGAACAAAAGGAGCAATCTTGGTGGGATTTCTGCAAATTGCGACAAAGCTTCTGAATATTCTAATCCCATCGTTGAAGAAACTGAAAACTTGGTCGGCGAGGATTTCGTCCCACCGTGTAATGACGAGGAAAACGATGATGTTGTAGACGAAATTAGGCCCGTGAGAGAGACTAATTTGGGGATTTCAGCTGGCGAATTAGGGTTCCATAAGAACAGTAGCAGCGAAATCGTCGAAGAAGAAGTAGTAGTAATAGGCGTAAACGATCTGAAACCTACGAAGCACAACAATCATTACATGGAAGAAGAAGAAGACAACCTCGGAGAAACCCGAACCAAAAAAGTTTCGGGAGGAGGGTTTTGGTCAGCAGCTTCGGTCTTCAGCAAGAAATGGCAAAAATGGAGGCAGAAGCAAAAGGCGAAGAAGACGAAGAGAAACGCAGACACAGAGAGCCTAACTACGACTCTCCCCTTGGAGAAGCCAATTTCCCGACAGTACAGAGAAACCCAATCAGAAATCGCCGATTACACCTTTGGTCGAAGGTCTTGCGACACGGATCCTAGGTTTTCCCTCGACGCCGCAAGAATCAGCTTCGAAGATCAAAGGTATTCCTTCGACGAGCCAAGAGCTTCGTGGGACGGTTACTTGACGATGGGAAGAAGCTTCCCAAGAATGGGCCCCACCGCCCCGCCCATGGTCTCCGTGTTAGAAGACGACGGCCCACAACCGCCCGTTCGTTCAGACATGCAAATCCCAGTCGAAGAAGAAATGGGCAGTGACGGAACCTTAGAAATCCCAGGCGGGTCAATTCAGACAAAGGAATACTACAACGATTGCTCGTCTAGGAGAAGGAAGAGCCTCGATAGGTCGAACTCAATTCGAAGAACAGCAGCTTCAGTCGTGGCTGAGATTGACGAGCTGAAAATGGCTTCTTCGAACGCAAAGGTTTCGGTTGACAACGCAAATGGGGGCTTCAGCGATTTGAGCTCGCATTCGCTGAGGGAAGACAGCTCTGTAATAACGGGCCTTGGGGAGAGAAAAGAGCCCAAGAAATCGAAGAAGTGGGGCTGGAAATTATGGGGATTTATGCACCGAAGGAGCAAGGATGAGAACGAAGAGGCAAAGTACATTGCCAAAGGGAGCAGATCGCTGTCCGAATCTTGGCAGGATTTAAGGAACGGTGCGCCCAGAAACGGAGAAAACGGTAATAAAAATTGCGCCTTTAACGGTAATATCTTGAGAAGCAATAGCAGCGTGAGCTGGCGAAACTCGAACCAAATTGGGAGTTCTTTCAATAGTGGGAGGAAATCGAGCGTCGAGCTCAATGGGTATTCGAGGAGTAAGAGGAGGGAAGAGTTTGGGCTTGAGAGGAATAGAAGCGCAAGGTATTCTTCCCCTAATCATATCGAAAACAATGGGCTTCTAAGGTTTTATTTAACTCCCACGGGCGGCGGGGGCAGTAGTAGCAGAAGGGGTTTTACGACGGGGAGAGCGAAGTTCGGCGGTAATAATTATAACGGTAATAATAATTCGCAGTCGATCGCAAGAAGCGTGCTGAGACTTTACTGAAGTTAGAAGAATGTTAGGCGGAGAATTGCATTGAGGGGTTAAATGGGGTTGGGTGATTTCCATTGGTATACTGAATAAAATGGGAGGGTTGATTAGCTGATGATGATCTTAACGTGTATCTTCTTCTTCTTCAATGTGAACTTTATCTGGCTTTTAGTGTATAATATCTTTGGACTTGCCTTGTAATGAAGATTAGATCGATCGATTTGGCAATTTGAAGGTTTCTTTCTTTCAGTTGGAATTAATAAAACCGTAATTTCCTTTTCTTATGTTAAAGTACTCTGTATATAGCAAAGAACAGAGGCAAGTGATGCTCTGTTTCTCAGAAATGATTCTCTGTTCAGTCCTTATCGTTTTAAACAGAGCAAAGTGGGATAACCACAAAGAAATAAAAATGAAAAAGAAGAATAAAAACATGGCAATGCAATAATGTGGTCTGTGAAAGACTGAAAATGAACACAAGCGACTGATGATCTGACTAAGTTCAAAGAGAATGTCACACTACTTACTCTCTTACATCCTCTGCTTTTCGTCTTTTCCTTTTTTTCCCTGTAAGGAGACACATCACTTTGTCTATTTCTCTTTTCCCATTAGCCCCCAAACTCCATCTAATTTCACTACGGAACTTAAACTAGCCATTTTTTCGACCCCAAAGCCTACTATGACAACACAACAATCAAGAATGCAATTTCATCAGTTTCATTTGCCAATCATTATATTGCATCAGATATGAGACAGTGAATGCTTAGACAATGTGAAACCTGGGAAGAAAACCGAGGGCTTTTACGCCTATCACAACACTACGTTGGACGAGGAACCTTAAACGCGCGCCTGAAAACCCACTGAAAAGGCCTCAAGAACTGAGCCCTCTTCTTCCTCCAAAACCATATAGCAGCGTCGTACTGCTCGTTCCTAATCTTCTTCGTCGCTGCCCGCCAATCGTACTTCTCCATTTCTGCCCGGGCAGCTTTCCCTATTCGCTCTCTTAGCCCTCGGTCAGCGAAAAGGGGCCTAAGCTTGCCCAGGCAATCCTCGAGATTTCCCGGGCAGTAGAGGTAGCCCGTCTGACCGTCGTGCTCGGGCGGGATTATATCGGGGATGCCGCCCGCCCGGGCAGCTATCACGGGCAGGCCCGAGGACATGGCTTCTAATACTACGAAGCCTAGAGTTTCGGATTCTGAAGGGGTGATGAAAACGTCCCCGCTGGCGTACGCTTGGGAGAGTTCTTCTCCTTGGAGCATGCCAGTGAATACTGCTGGCGTGCCTGAGAACATTTGCTCTAATTCTTCCCTGGCGAGGATTTTAGACTACGTATAAAAAAAGCGATTTTTTTTGGAAAGAATTTGAGCTGTGTTAGTTGTTATTTACAGTACCTGTAAGGACCGTCGCCGACGAAAGCGATTCGAGCTTCGGGGAGTTGATCCATTACACTGTAAGAAATGGTAATTTTTTTCAGCAGAAAGATGGTGAATTCGCCGAAACGCTGTAAGAATGTGAAGTTTTTTTTTTTTTTTTTTATACCGTTTGAGGAAATCCAAGCTCTTTTCTACGCCGAGGCGTCCCACGTGGACGATCAGTGGCTTCTCGGGCTCTCCATTGCTGGTTCAGTTGAAATTTCGTAAATCCAATAAAAAAGAAAGGGGAAAAAAAAAGCAAGGAAAGTTTCCAGGGGAAAACCTTAATCTCAATCTCATTTCGTGGGAACGAAACCTTGGATGGAAGCTCTCGGAATCGACTCCTTTGTTCCATAGGCGTATACAATTGGCTGCTCGCGATAAAAGGACAAAAGAAATTTTGAAAAAAGACACGGTGAAAATGTGGCGAAGAACAGAGAAAAAGAAAGCGAGACGTAGTTCACCTGCAGTGACTCGAGCAGCTTCGAGGTCCTTTGCAATAGCAGCAGAAGGCACAAGCGTAAGGTCGGCAGCTCTATGCAAGAATTCTGCCCCCCAAAAAAAAAGAAAAGAACACAAATTTTTTATCTTTAACAGTCGAAATTTGGAATTAAAATCACCGAAAAAGGGACTCTTTGATATATACTTAGTATCAACCACATGGGCTTCACCAGCCAACTGAATGTGTATCTTGGAATATATCTGCCAAAGAAACAAAAAATCGAAGTTACGACCAAAATGCTAGCTGCAAAAAGAAGCTCTCAATTGTCGAACTTACACAGGGACGTGGGTATGGTAAGACATTACGATTGGCACGGATAGAAGTTTTGCAATAATGAGTGCGCCGAAAACCTTAAAAGAAAAGAAGATTGCATGAAAGCGTAAGTAGGCAACAAAAGAACAGTCTTCGAAGCACAAAGCGAAGGCGTACGTACCATAATGCCTGGAGACGATGCATGGATTATGTCGGGCTTGAACTGAGCAACGGCTGAGATTATTCGCGGGCTTAGCGCTAGCGAAAGGGGCACTTTTTGGTACCAAGGACATGGGAAACTGCAGATTATCAAGATTTCATTCGATCGTTATAAAAGTAAATAGCAATATGCTCACCCATTAAAGGGTGTTTTCTGTACGAGGAGTCCGAATTACGATCATTTTTTAATAGAGAAAAAACAAACCTCCTTGAGCCGATTAATTTCGCTCCATAGAACTCTTGTGGCACTCCTTCGTGGGTTGTCACAACCATGACCTGCGCCGAAATGAGACAATTATATTACGTTGTGCTCACAATAATACGAAAGAATTCGAATTCGCTGTAAGAAGTATCTATTTTCAGTTGGTTATTAATGGTGGATAGGACATATACATACCTCGTCCCCCATTTCACGGAGGTACCTAATGAAATTCTGGAATCTGTTCTTATAACCAGAGATGTAACTGCACATGATCGAAGACATACATGAGCGAAAATGGGATTGTAATAACGTACGCAAAGCCTTAAGGGACGAAGGAGATCAACAAAGGGGGTGATTAACACTGGGAACTAAATCGATATAGACAAGAATTATAATTTAGTTATCAGAATATCAACATATGCTCACCAACCGCTTCGAATAAGGCATCAACAAGCTTTCATTATCTACCACAAATGCACAAATTCGACCCAAATGAGGGAATGGAGTTTCATCAAACAGCAAGTAAATCAAACGCAGAAACACTAGAAATTGGGCGGATTACGCATGTAATTTGAAGTAGGAAAGGGTCAAGCAAGATTTTACGAAAATGGAGATGGCTCGACAAAGAGGGCAATCCTCCTCGGCCGAGAATTCGTCTCGTTTTCAGAGAAGAGAGGAGGACAGTTTTCATCTTCTTCTTCCTTATCTTTCGCATGCTCCGTAACGTTCAGACTGCTGCTTGAGCAACCTGCGATGAAGGGCCTCTTTCTAACCCTTCCATTTAGCCTCTGAAGCCTCAAAATTTCAATCTTTGAACATTTTAGACTAATGGGCTCTGCCATTCTCGACTTAGTGAAACAAGAAACCCTGGGAATAAACGAGGACGAAGAAGATGATGAAGTGGATGGACACAAACATGGGCTGATAGGGAGAGAAGACGTGGACATTGTCCAACGATTGTTGGAGCTCAGACAAGAGTAAGTAAAGACGTAGTAATATCTTTGCAAGAGATGTCAGAAAGATATACACTTCTTGATTCCAACGCCTTATGAGGTTCGTTAGCGTTTTTTGATACTTTGATATCAGCTTAGATATTAATGCGTTCGTTATATCATATAAAAATCATGAATGAGGTGATGACCCAGGGAAAAAAATATCAAACGGACCATGGAATCATAGTGATTCAAATGGATATTCCTCTCTTCAGCATTTGAGTTCAGGGGAATAATTGTAGCTGATGAAAGTATATCCGTTTTCTGCTACGAATCTGTGGAAAGGAGATTAGATCTTCATTTTCTTTATGGTATATTGTTTGGCAAAACTTTGTACATTTTCGTACGATAGTTACAGCTACATCAAACGGAACGTGAGAATTTATAGAGAAATACAACAGAAGTCTGAAGATGACCATATTGTTTAATCTCAGCAAAAGAAAAAAAGAGTACTCAATCTCATCATCATCTCTAGTCACTCACATACACTTTCACAAGATGAAATCAGTAAATGACCTTAATATAATAGCCTTTCATCTGCATACATACTTCAAATTCAAGCCACGATTAGTCGTATGGTATCTGAATATACGCCGCATCGCACACAAACGGTATATCAGCGTACATTCCCGTCAAGGCACACCTCACGCACTCGATAACCGTAAACAGATACGCAAAAGCCACGGCGGTCCAAAAATGCATACCGATCTTACCCCAATACACGGCGAGTGGCATCCAACGGCTCACGGTACCAATCACCTGTAAAGCAATCTCAAGAAGCATTCCCATCACAACATGGAACCTGAAGAAATGAGGCCATTCCTTTCTCCTCACAACGCCGAGGTAGGCGACGAAGAAATAAGCCATTAGAAACCAGCTAGGCAACCTCCCCAATGATCCCAGAAAGGGGTAAGTCAAGAACTCGAAATCTTCCAAGAAAGGGTGTAGATGGTACGCTGTTTCGGCGTACATCCATGTCTCGTGGAAGGGCATTAGGTATGGGAGGCAGGCGAGGGTCCTCCAAAACCACCGAGGCTTTGTGGTCATGGCGGGGTATCTGTAACTCGTCGGGACATCCTTGGATGCTCTGACTGAGAACTGGGATTTGTTCTTACGCTTGGGTGGTTTGAGTGCGGTGGTGGGAGGGAATCCAGTGAAAAGGAAAGGGTTGTTGTTGCCTGGGATTTGTAATACAAGAATGAAAATTTGAGGGAAAAGGGAAACACGGTTAATAATAGCAAAGCAAATCAGTTAAGTTCATTACAAGTGAATCAGAGGAAGATTAGTACTTTCTACAGAGGGGAAACTGAGAATCTTACTGATGATTCTAAGCACATTGAATTACATAGAAGCTACCTACACGGTTCAAAAAGTATTCAATTCATTTTACAAAAGCTAAATGTTAAACGCAATTGCAAGCCATGACCTACCAAGGGAAGCAGCAGGCTTCAGTTCGTTGAGAGGTTGCCAAGAATTTCTACATCTACTCCATTGAATGGCAGCCGTAGAAACTATAGAGGACTGTGACCAGGCGCTGAATGGCTTCTTGGACTGAGGAAGCAGCAAACCAGAAGTCAAAGTGCACCCATTGAGAATCATACCTGGCCAAATTTTAGCTCCAAAACTGCAGAAGTAAAAAGAACAATGGGCCAATTTGCAAGCATACAAAATGGCGTCTGGCGATTGAATAATGAACAGAAGAACACAAAAACTTATCGGGCAATTGGCACAAAAGGAAACGCGAATTAGGTGCACAGAGCTACATGCTACTACAACATTTCCCTGCAGCTAATATGACTACAAAATGAAATGCAGTAGAAGACTCAAGTTTCAATCTATCAAAATCCATCAGCCGTCTGAAGAAACGCCTAAAAACAGAGCAAAAAACTCACCGGCTACAGTCAGGAAGAGCAACTAATTGCCGACATGAACAATCGAAAGGCAAAATCCCAAACGAAAATCAATCGAAACGTAAAAGCTCATAAAGCTAGAAATATTCACTTTCACGGCATGAAAATCAATTTAACAGAGACTCCATACCTTCCTTAGTCAAAATATGAAAGAAGAACAAAGAGCCTGGAGCTGAGTTGCTCTCTAAAGAAGAGGCATTGAGACGAAGAAGACGATAACGTTTCGCTTATTAGGTTCATTCTTTCCTCCTTAAAAGCCCAAAATACCTTCAAAGCCCATTAGTAAAGCATGACCCATCCGGCCCACATAATGAAATATTTGGGCTAAACGTAAACTCGGACCACATGATTAGGCCCATTCTATTCTTTACAAAGTTATTTAAAGGAGATTTTATATGAATGACAAATAGTATATTATATATATCTAATATATGTCAACGAAACGTAGGTTGCTTCTACTTGCGACACGCGTCCATTTTCATTATATTAATAAAATAATGAAAAAGCCCTCTAACAAATTGGGAAACACTTTATTTTCATGTTCACTTATATTATTATTATATAAGAATGCTATATTTTTTTTTGGAATTTATAAAAATGCTATATTAGTTACACATATTTTACATCCGTCTATTCTGTGATATCATATCAAAATACCCAGGATTGCAAGTATAATCATTCGTGCAATGATCAACAAGTATATTTCTATCGATCCATTCATATTGATATGGGCTGTGGGTCGCCCCGTTTGCTTCATTAATTGTCTCGTGGGAAGCGTTATGTTTCCCGTATTAATTATTGATTAACTCTCCAAAAACAACGTCGTATTTTATACGTCTAATGGCCTCAGTAATTGTTCTGATATAAACGGTTGGGCCAAAAATTAATGGGCCTACCTAAGCCCAACAAAAGCCCATTCATGAAAATTAATCAAAACAATTTCCATCATATAAACATACCAAGCAACATCAACATACATAAAATTCTCAATTCACTGCATGTGTTTTCCCCAGGGACTCAATGAAAATAATCACAAATTAGGCGATCATAGACAACCCAATAAGCTCAGAATTTCGACACTTCAACGATAGAATAACCGAAAGGGAGAAAAGGGATCAAAGTTTGTTTTATTACCAGCAAGTACCTCAAGGATGTACATTTTCATACCATTCTTCTATTGCCAGAAAACTCCATGAGGTTTTTCTTTCCTCATGCGTCATCGCCGTCACTCCCAGCCTCCATATGCAAGTCTTGGGCGATCGAATAGGTGCTTCCATTTGGGCCCAACACTTTATACCTTCTCGACAAGAAATATAAGAAGGCATGTAAATTCGAAGAACTGATGTGTTAAGAGGCACAGCAAGAAATAGTGCAGGTTTCGTGTATGGTAATAAACCTCTCGAGGATGAATTTTCCTTCTTTGTACTTTTGGCTCTTGTCGTGAGCAGTTTCCTGGCATTGGCACATGAGATTGAGCAGCATTTTTGCAAAGGGCGAAAGTGTGTCTAAATGAAAAAGAAAAAATGGCTCACGTATTTCCATCCTAAGATAGAGCCACACCCCACGCAGAAAATGTCCGTGACAGTGTGCAGTCCGGTTATCATCATCCGATCTTCTTTCTTCCCAACGGTTACGTTCACGCTGTCGTACATAATACATAGGATAAGAAGGCATCAAGTCAAGGCTAAGCACCTTTCTGCTCCTTCGAATCAGCAGAACTTGTAATAACAATTAAGTAAAAAAATGTAACTTATTCTCTCCCCAACAGTTTCAAACATCAAGCAGATAAGTGGGGTCTTCACTGATGATAGTAAGAGTTGAAGCACTTACACTTTATCGAACAGATAAGCCTTTCCATACCTGCAGTGAAATTGCTGAAAACAGAGAGATTGGTTCAGGTCAGGACAACATTCATTCAAATAAATAACGATTAGGACGATGCTTAAACACGGAGAAAGCTCAAACAGATTGCACAATTGAGCAACCAATGCTATCGAAGTGGAAGTGTTTTCCTGATTCAAGTGTATTGAAGCCCATTCACACAGAAAACCTAATCGACATGGGATGAGTAAATCAGTGGTATCTTAATCACCATTTCACCAAATTCCAAAGAGACATTGTCCTTTTATCTTGCATTCTAAGCTCTATCATTCATCATGGCACAGCAGAATACACTGAAATCAGAGCTAGAAAACAAAATTAGTTAAAAACCATGGCATAGATCAACATTTCACAGATTATATACTCAGGCTAAAAAACTCGAAGTAGCTTATCAGCGTTTTTCACTTCACCATCAGGCACTCACCCACGATCGAAACACGAAAAATTCGAGATTTTTTTTCTCATATAATAAATACTAAGATCGTCAGATGAGAGATTGAAGATAAACCTTAGACATGACATGGCTGGCGAGGCCCAGGTCCGCGCGGCAGTGCTTGCAAGAGTACTTATTCCCATCCAATTGCACCAAAAAAATCCTTCCCATGACCGATTTCCAGTCCCTAAAAACGATTAAACACCGAGCAAATAACAATCATCATCGTCAAGACACAATGCAGGAAAAAAACAAAAGGATTACGAGATGATCACGAATAAAGACGTGCGATTAATCAATCGAAAGACGCCGATCTCACCTTATGATAGGGTGCAAAAAAAAAATTGAATCGCAGAGAGGGAGAGAGAAGGGAAAGGGCCCAAATCAGGTGAGATGAGGCAGACAGGTGTTTTACTGTGTTGTTCGATCCTTTACATACAACAAAGTGAGAACACTGTAATAGGAGACAGAAAACAACGCGCTCTATTTTAAAGCCGATGAACCGTACGGAAAAATAATGCTTTTATTATTAATCGTGTAATGAATTAATAAAATAATACTTTAAATCGTGGAATTAATTAATAAATTAAGAGCCAATGTTCCTTCAATTTTTGTTGATGCTAATTTCACCATTCAATTAAATTTATAATCTCTTTATGTATTAAAATTTAAAAATCAAGTAATGGTATGTATTATACTTTAGTGCAGCATGATGGGATGTGCATAGAATATTTGGTACTGTACTGTCAATATTACTACTTGTAATTTTGCACTGTCAAATATCTATATAATTGTATTCTTTTTTATTATCTTTCTATTTTATTAAGCTTCGTGCCTTTTTAGTAACTATCCATTAATCAATTTGTTGTGTCAATAATTTTACCTTCCTATTTTTCAATGTTTACTATTATATCCCCAAACCAATTTTGTTTATATATTACAACCAAAATAACAAAAACAAAAAATGACTTAATTTAGAAATGACTTTAATATAAAATAATCTTCATATGTTTATATATTTTACGTGCATGGAATTAAATACTAGATAGTGTAATTGATCGATAAATTTGGTAATTCTATCTGGTTTCACCGATTACTTGGATCTTGGCCAACATGATACTTTAATTTCAAATTGTTTTGTTGTATACACAGAAACTAATATATTTTCAATCAAAAGAACCAATGAGCACAATAGAAAAATCACTAACATGCATATATATATATTATATACACACAATAAATAAATTAAATTTCAACGAAAATGTGAATCGTAAGAAGCAACCATAGTAGGATCTGCAACAAGCAGAGGCAGCTTGTCTATGTACATAAACAACCTCTTTCCATCTTCCATCGAAATCGCCGACAGCTCCACCACGTCGCCGCCGCTCGTGTATATCCAAAGCTCGCCGGAGTTCAGCCGCTTAAGGCTTCCCCGACAGAACGGACACGACTGAGATCTCGCCCGCCTTGCAAATAGATCGAACGACGACAACGATCCAAGAGAAAGATCAGCCCACGGCACAATTAGGGTTCGAGAGAGAGAGAGAGAGAGAGAGAGAGAGAGAGAGAGAGAGAGAGAGAGAGAGAGAGAGAGAGAGCTTACCAGTCTCTGAAGCACTTCATGCACATGGAATGGCTGCAGCTGGGAAGAACGACCTTGGTATCAACTTCCAAGCAGATACCGCATTCTTCTTCCCTTTCGATGTCGATTTCGGACAGCTTTTTGCCCTTGGCGTCGTTGTCGTCTCTTCTCTTGTACTTTGCCAAGCAGATCTCTCGCTGTTTCCTCTCTTCCGTGTCGGTGATTCCTCTATGGAGCTGCACCAACGAAGGGAATATCACGCCTGAAAGCCCAAGGAAGAAAACGAGCGTTAACTGTGGTGGATTGTTGATTTAGGTCGATTTCAAAGATGGAACTCAGCTCAGCTCAGCTCAGCTCAACTCACCATAAAAGTCCCTCAAGCTAGCTTTCCTTTCGTAAACAGACATGCTTGTTTTACCATCCTTAAACGTCTGCAATTTGTGGTCAGATTCGTAACCCTAGGGATTTGATTCAGTACGAATTTCACGGAAGGAAACACAGAATCAACAAACCTTGTGGATGAGGACTCTGATTAGCCCTAGAGCGCCTGCTAGGTGACAATCGGTCCATCGAAAGAGGAAGAGAAGCGCGTGGGCGCACGGACTGTATGATAATCTCATCTGAAGGTAGGAACCATCGTAATCAACTGGACAATCTGAAGCACTGCGTGAGATCAACAAAAAAGAATGCATCGTTAACTTCACAGCGAAACGAAAAGCAGAGCAAAGCAATAGCACAAACAGAGCAAGCCGTACAGTGTGTTGGCGTGCTGAATATCTGCTTCAAGCGCTTTCAAGGAGTCCTTGAAAGATTTCCTCATCCTCGCCGTTTTAGCTTCAGATTTGCAGTTCTTCAATCAAATCCATATAATTCTTCAATCGTTGCTCTCGCCTTCGATCCTCAAAACCAGTGACGTATATCACAAAAGCTCGTTGGTTAACTCTTCTTCGTCTTCCCAAATAAGAAGCACAAGGAAGGATTGAAGCTTTGCCAAAAATTAGAGGAAATTTGTTCTCGCGATCACCACATCACACAATGGACTGCAACACTCTTTGGGGTGCTCGCTTGGAATACACGTTTCACCCCCTCTCTCTCTCTCTCTCTCTCTCTCTCTCTCTATATATATATATATATTGTAATATCTTTATGTAAGTTTTATGATTGTAACAACCTATTATTATTTATCGAATCACTGTACTAAAATATTTATATTTATCCATACATAGATGGGATTTGCCTTGCCGTGCCGTGACGGCCTTTCTCTGATTTATTTCCTTGAGAATGATACTCGGATTTTTCTTCTGTCGAGAATATGAATGTAAATATCTTTTAATCCCGTCTGAATGATATTCGATATTCGTATAAATTTCTGAATGAAGGGAGCAAATTATTCGTTAGCGTTCATAATAAAGACATAAAATAATAAAATGATAATAGTAGTAGATATATAAACATAAGACAACTCAACCACCGATGACGATGTGCTCATTTAAACTGTACAAACGTCACCACCGTCACCATGCAATATACATACTATATAGTTTAAAACTATAATACAAGAAAATTAGTAAATAAATGAATGGGGCCAAGGCTAAGTAATTGTTTTCGAACAAAGGATCTAACACGTAGGAACCAAAAAAAGAATACTCAATAGATTCATTTAAAACGTATCTTCGCATTAGCCACAGACTAATTTCACTCGAAAAACCTCGCTATCAAACGCTCGACTACAAATAATTCATCAAATATATATAGCTAGCACAATCATCCATTTATTTCAGACAACGATAAATTTATATATATACTCTATTTTGTTTTGAAGAATCACGAGGTAATATTATATGACAAGGACATGGTATCTATATAGTATTTTCGAGTCAGATGACCAACCAGTAATTAATAAAGTATATGCACCAGCCGTAGAGTGTTAGCCAACCACTCGCTTGCAACAAGCAATTCCACGGAAAGATGCAATGTATCTTTTCGTTAGGACTATGTTTATTCAAATTTCAGACTCGATGAGCTCATGACAATAACTAGCAATCAATAGTTTGATATTGTAACTTCTAAGCTATGAAATGCTTCAAAACTTCAACCTTTCTTTTCCATGAATAAAGAACAAATACACTGATGACTACACAAGACATACAGTTTGTTGGCGATAGTACAAAACACAGTAAGCCATGAAAAATGAATGATTTGGAAAAGAAATATGATACGCATTGTTACATGGAGATGAGGCCATCTTCGATTTCATATAGGTTTCCCATGAAAGAAAGATCACTCGCCCAAAATATACAATACATCAAAAGGGAGTCATCACTCCACGCAACCTCTCAGTAAGTTAGATGCCATGAATGAGGAAATGGTACAAAATAATCATACAACTCACATACATGAAGACAAGCCGCAATCAATAGCTTCAGTGACTTAACTCATCCGTGAACCGTAGATCCCCGTGAGAGATATAAGAGTATTTTCAAGCAACAAATGGTGATTACGACGAAAGCTGGAATCTTCCGCTAGGCTTTTTTCTTTTCCATCCCTGCAAAAGTTTAAGTCATTGAGCTCTAAAATAATCCATGTGTGAATTCAGAAAATATTAATGGTTGAAAGAAGCCATATGTCGAGAGAGAGAGCTTACAAAAGCTGCATAATATACGAATGTAAGCCCAGCTAGGACGATGAATACGATCTGAAAGACATTGTACCTGGAAACAGCGTAATTTTTTTTTATGAGAACTAAACTAGGTTCTTAGTGAAACTTAATTGAAGTTATATCGTGAGATGATGCTGACTTGTATAGGTATTTAATTCCTCGAAGAGATTGCAAGGTGTGGCCAAATATTTCTTGGGCTGCAGTAGCTTGGGCATAATATGCAAATGCAGTGGCACAGAACTGAATCACACTGTACAAAAAGGTGATCATATATGATTATTACGAAAATAAACACGACGCATAGTCGAGGACTAAAGGTAGCAGAGTACAAAAGGACATCAATTACCTGATCGAACAAAGTAGAATTAGGCCCACGTTAAAAAGAAAAGAGTTCATAAGAGTAGCCCCCCATCTGCGAACAGAACTTACAATGTGAGGTGCTGAAAATGGAATGTATGAAGTAAATGAAAGGTTGAACAAGAAATGTTCAACTAGAACTCGATATCAAACGGGAAAAGGAATGATGACGCAACACACTTCATTGGATGTATAGTGATGAAAACCAATTTCATGCCAAGCATCATCGCCCCAGCAATCACTGAAAGGAGGAGATAGAAGCAGAAGAATGCAAATGCTACAGTTCCAAGCAGACCTAGAGGTAGGACAAATGAATATAAGAGTCAAACATGTGTCTAAGATCACGAAAGGAGAAACAGAAAACTAGTATTACTTCAGTTACTTACCCCAAACATCATCCAATTTAATAAAGACATCGTTTAGAAATGGAGATAGAGGAGGATCAATGAGCAAATATATAACAATATGAGCAATCCATGCCACTGAAACAATCAACCTGAAGATAATGGAAAATTTTAGCAATATTTGCTGTAAACAAGCAAGAGGTTAAATCAGGGGAGGACGAGGTCTAAACTGGCCATCATATGCAGAGTGTCTTTATATATGAATTAAAAGATAACATGGCAAGAAACAAGAACATACCCTATAACACCAAGTACCAGTTTGGCGAGGTAGCCAAGAACAGTCATGGCCCAAGCTGTTTCAGCCTGCAAAAAATTAACCCATATCATCATGTTTTTTGCTTTTTTTAGCTTGATCCCTCCGTTCTAATGTTGCGAGTTAGTAGTGTGAATCAAGCAGCACCATCATAACATCCTTAATGATAAAGACGCTTCACAATCCTCATATAGACATAAATTACCTGTTCGCCTTGAGGATACATCTCCTCCAGGGCCTTCACATCTTCTTCCAGAAGAAGTATCTCCTGCAAGTGACATAAAGTAAACCATTATTGGAATCTGACATAAAGGAATCCATGGACATGAAGGAAAATAATAGGTCACTAGGGTATAGGGATGATAAAAACAATAATAGCTGAAGACATTTGGAAATATGCAATATAAGATTCCACTTCAACATTTCAAGAATCTGTACAACCTATCTATCAACACAACATAAAGGTGTACATGCATAAGAAAATCAAAATCATCCTGCCAAGCATCTTCATGTGTAAGAGGAAAGTAGCAAACCTAACGTCAAGAACACCACACATATAAGCACGAAAAATAAATCCAACCTTTTCAACTGATTTCACATTTTTCCGCCACTTACGACCCTTATTACCATTTCTTTCTTCTTGATGAAGTGCATCAGCTGCCTTCTTAAGTTCTTTAGCTTTCTTTCCCAGTTCCGTTGCTTCCTACATAGGTCAAATCAACAACTTCTATTTACAAAGACTAAATTTCACAATAGTTATGTCAGTTGACAGAAAGAACGGAAACCTTGATATACTGTGAGCGAGTAATAACAGCCTTTGGCCGCCTGATAAAAGAAAATATCAAACCCAATGGAAGGCAAGCAATACCGACACCACCAAAAATCTGAAGATAGCAATGTGAAGAATCTTGAGCACAAGAAAGTACGGTCATAATCTTCAAGAAACAGATACAAAGACTCTATCAGAAATTTTCAGGGGTTACATACAGTGAAGAGAACAGATCCAACAATTGTAGCAAGTGCAACAACATATTCTGGAAAGGTAGTACGCATTGTCCATGTTGTCTCAGATGAAGCATTGGCAGAATATGCTGAGCACTGATAACAGATAAAAAGTTATTTAGTGACTCGTGAGTATCGGCAGGGACCTAACAAGCAACAAAGAGATCACTTTTAACCTGTTTGTTTCCATTTGCATTCCCATTATTAATGCACTGTTGACTATTGGAGAAACTCCATGATGTTGGCGAAGGGAAGGACGTGGTTGAGGAGGAGAGGTGCCTCACGGTAAAATCAACCTTTCCGACAAGCCCTACATTTGCAATAGAAATAAGAACAACATTCATAACCGTGGGCCCATATAATTTGCTCGACCAAGTTTGCTTTAAGATCCTCAGCCGACCTTGAAAAATAAATGACACAATTCTCATGCATATGTTTAGAGGCATGCAACTGAAGTACACGCACACGCAAGCCAGACAGAAAAAATTACAAATTATAACTTATTTACCATATAAAACTTAAAAAAGAGCATAAAACCCTATTTAAGTTGTAACAAGAATTTAACATTATTAGAGCAGGTGATATCACTAAGCCCAAAAGCCTGCTAAGTTCCAACTCAAACGCAATACAAATTCAAATTGATCCGCATCAACAAAAATGGACGTGTCGTAAAGCCCAATTCCTCGAAATACCAGTACCAAAATACCAAAGTAAACACACGTCACCAGTTTTACGAGATTCCCATAATAATGCTATTTGCCACGCAAGAAACTGAGAGTTACCTATCAAGACTGAATAAACAATTTAACTTCAACATTTCAGGCAGGGATTCCAGAAATATTACGGGCAAGAGTGCAAAAGGAATAGCTCACTCGAACTGTATATTCAGCAAGCATAAAAAAAAAAAGAAAAGCTCATCCAACTACCTAAGCAAACAGGCGGACACATACCGTATAAAATCCCTAGCAGAAGTGCACAAACAATTGCCGTAACAACTACCCAGGCCAATGCGCTTCTCACCCTCTTCCAAACACTCCTGAAAACAAAAACAGCAACAAAAGTCAACCCACAAAAAAAAGAAAACGCAAATTCAAAAAGGCAAGTCAAATGAAATGGAGAGATCCCAACTTGTCCTGGTCCCCTTCGTAATAAAACATCGCAAACGGAATCACGAAAAACACCAGTATCGCGTCCGCGATGTAGACCGCGAGCCACAGATCCTTCATCGGGAGCGTGAGGCTGCACGCGCCGTTGTAGATCGCGTGCCGACACGCCTGCCTGTTAGCCACGTCGGCCGGGAGCATGAGGATCGAAATCGCCGCAATCGATAGCCCCAAAACGACGACGAATTTCGGAAAATACGCCTGGTTCTTATCATCGGGATGCTGGTAATTGACGAGGAGATACACGTTGAATAACAGAACAAGCACAGAAACGACGATCGCCACTATCACGAGAGCTAAATTGAAGTCCCCCATTTTTGCTTTTCTTCCCTGATGATGATGAGGCTTGGGTTCTGTTCTGCCTCCAAACAGCGTTTGATTTGGGGAAGGGGAATACAGCCTGGCGCGTGGTGGGGAATGGGGATTAAAACGGAAAGTACGATTTTGGGCTTTTAATAAATTAATAATTACCAATATTAGGAGTCATTACGGTGAGGTGGCGTCGAAACGACGTCGTTCCTATATTTGGGGCTGCCGTCAAACGACATCGTTTCAAGTGCTTTGTGTTGTCTCTGTGTCTGACTCTGATAAAAGTAACGTTACATGTACACACACTGTCGCAGATAGCCATCTCTAAATTTCGTGCAATTCTTTCAATTCCTTCGCGTAAAAGTTCACTCTTTGTTGCTTCAGATCGAAAGATGGCTTCGGTTTCTTCGAGCCCAAGAGCTGTGGAGGAGATCTATAAGGATTATAGTGCTCGTCGAGCTGGAATAGTTCGTGCTTTAACCCAAGGTAACCTGCCTATGTGAAATTGTTAATTTCTTTTTTTTTTTGGAATAATTGATAAGCTTATCGTCTCTTTTGTTTGTTCTTCTTTCTCCTTTTTTTTCTTGGGTTTACAGATGTGGATGAGTTTTTCGGGCTCTGCGACCCAGGTGAGTTTCCATTAGTTTAGATCCAGTTTTCTTTACGACATTTTATGTTATACTTTTTTGGTCGATTCGCATATCTGAGGTTTTGGCTTGCGTCTTAATGTGTGATTGTGAAATTTTCATACTTCTGTTATCTTATCAGGATGTTTTATTTTAATAATTTTGAAGTTTAATCTTGTCGATTCGAGGTATAAATCAATGATGACAATTCAAAGTTTTGCAGCCATTTTATTCCCCTTTCCTTTTTGGCTTGAAGATGTTGGACTTGGAAGGAACTCATATAAGATTTCAGTTGGCATCTTTTTGGTTTTAGATGCTGTTTGCTCAATGTATAGCACAAAATATCAATTTTACAGCTTTAACTGACTTTTTTCGGTTTAGATATTCATATTCGTCGTCGGCCTCACAATTTCAACCAGTTGTTACACATCTCTTTTCTTTATCTTGTTTTGCCGAACTTCAAAAAGGTCCTTTCGTTTGGTTTCTGACTGCAAGCGTGGACATGGCTGAAATATATCGTTTTTTAGTTGAACAATAACCTCTCGAGAAAAAAGCAAAACCCACTGATCAATCTTAAGAGTTTAAGAATCACGCCCATTTTCTAAAGTTCATAATCGTAAATTTGTGTTTGCTCCTTCACCCACCAATGTCTACTTTCTCATTATAGAAAAGGAGAACTTGTGTCTGTATGGTCATCCAAACGAAAGCTGGGAAGTAACTTTACCAGCCGAGGAAGTGCCACCCGAACTTCCCGAGCCAGCTCTCGGGATCAACTTTGCCCGAGATGGGATGGATCGAAGAGATTGGCTTTCACTCATTGCCGTGCACAGCGATAGCTGGCTGCTCTCAGTGGCTTTTTACCTTGGAGCTAGGCTGAACCGCAACGAAAGGTAGCACCTTATTATGATTTTCACCAAGTTATTAATGGACCCTATGCCTCTACATTTCATGTTCATGAGTATTTCCTTAATTCTAAGTGCTTTCTCAGATCTTATGGTTGTTTATCGTCAATATTGACTTCACTTGATCCTTCTGGAACTTATCATTTGCCAAGACGGAGATCGAGTTCCCTTTTCATTTGTGTTTTTTGTAATATTGCCAACTTATGCTATTCGCTGCAAAATGAATTATCCCTTTGACTGCACCGAGCTTTCTTTTCTTTTCTTCTCTTCTCTTAATTGGGTTCCAAAGTATAAGGCCTTTGGATGATAATAAACAGCTCTGTAGTAAACGACTCTCCCCTGTGCTTATAGGAAGCGACTGTTTAGTATGATCAATGACCTCCCAACTGTATTCGAAGTGGTAACAGAGCGCAATCCTTCTAGAGAGAAGTCCAACGCTGATAACGGAAACAAGTCCAGCGGCGCTACAAAGGTGTAGTATTATTACATGTTATATCATACTGTCCTAAATCGTTTTGGCTTATAACAAAGTTCTAATCTTCTTCAGAGGTCAAGCGATGGCCGAGCCAAGAACAGCCCAAAAGAAGAGAGCGAGGAAGAAGATGAAGGAGAACACGGTGAAACGCTGTGTGGAATCTGTAAAGGAATCTACAACGCCGACGAGTTTTGGATTTGCTGCGATCTCTGCGAGCGATGGTATCACGGGAAATGCGTTAAGATAACTCCCGCTAAAGCCGAGGGCATCAAGCAGTATAAATGCCCTCTGTGCGCCAAGAAAAGCAAGCAATATAGTGAGTGCTTATGCAGCGAAAAAAAACTGATATGCTTTTTCGTCGCCTTTTTCTGTTCTTGTTTGTTTGGGATTGCCTTTTTTTTTTTAGTTTTTCGACGAGATTGCTTGTAACATATTATGGGCTTTTGCTGCTGCTCCTCCTTTTTGATGTACTAAGAAATCAGCTGTCTGAACTCATTTTGCATGCGATTTGTTGTCGTAAACGCAATGTTGTTAGAATGATGACTAGAACATCATGCATGCATGCCTATTTAATAGTTTTTCAGATTTAGACTGTTAACACAAATTTAAATTCTACTATTTTTGTTTCTATTTTTGTTCGCGAGCAGTTATGTCGAAGTTTGATATAAGCTCGGTCAAAATCGAGCCGAGCTCTAGATGGCTTGTTGGCAATCTTGCCGAGCTTCGAGTCTATTTCATGTTGGCTCGTGGCTCATCGAGCCAACAATTTATTGTTTAATATATTAAATACTATTTTATATTCAAATATCCCGCTTTAAATTTTGTTTTTCGAGCCGAGCCGAGCTTTAATGTTTTTAATACGAGCTGATCTCGAATCAAAATTTCTCGAGTTCGAGCCCACTAAAACTTAATAGAGCCGAGCTCGAGCTTCGCCATGTTTGGGTTTGGCTCGCGTTGTTTACACCCCTAGGAATTATAATATATTATACTCCCTGTTTCATATTACATGTCGTTTAAGGTTTTTACACACAAATCAAGAGAAAATAAAATCCCCATTATACCCTTAATTAATTATATGATCCTATTTAAGATAGGGGTAAAACTGGAAATAGTCAATATTTTTTATCTTGAAAACTGTAAAACGACATGTATTTTAAAAAAAAAAATCTGCATTGACATTTAATCTGAGACGGAGGGAGTATACATTAGGCTTAAATTTACCCGACCTTGGACTCTTTCAATATTCATTCATGCTCGAGAAATAGTTGTAAGGGAAAGCCCAATGGGCCGAACAGTTAAGTTCTGAGTTGGGCTTTTGAAGCCCAACTACGAATCCACCACCAAGTTGCTGACGTAGGCACGCGAGAGATTTTGATTTGAAATGAAGGGGGGTGCTTTTATTAGGGTTTGAAAGGGTCAGCTCAGCTCAGCAATTTGAATCGGGGCAGAGAAATCGAATTAACTTAGAAAGCTTTCAACGTTTACTCACTCCCGCTTGTTCATTCCCATTTGAACGAAACATCTGTCTTCTCTCTCTCTGCTACTCACATAAGCAACGACGTGCCTGAAGATTTCGTGTTCGATTGATAATCGTACGTGTAGATACTGAATAATCTGCCACCGATTCGAAACAGAAGCTTGGGGAGCTTCTGCAGCTAAATTTCAAGGCGGTTTTTTTGTCGCTCGCTTGTTGAGGTAGTATAATTAAGTGCGTCGATTTGCTGGAAGATGTTTGATTGGCTTCTGCTTTATGTTTATGTGCGTTTCAACCTTCGTTGTCTTTTCGCGGCTGGGAATTGTTGATATTTTTAAGAGTTGGGCACTTTATTGTTTGTGGCGCCTTTGTTCTGCGATTATTTCGAAAATGGACGGCGGGTTATAGTTTGGTATCAATTTTATTACACTAATGTTGCTGTTATGAATATATTTTACTGGATCTTTCTTCCTTTTAACTGTAAATGCTCAAATCAACTTTTCCGTAACTCCATTGATATATTATTCGTTCAGTTTCAGTGGATTATCTCAGTATCCTATCCTCTAATGATATATGTTGTTTCAGGACTAAGAAAATATGGCGTTAGAGATTACCCAGTATTTACTGGCTGCTCAATCGCAAGATGCTAAAATTCGAAATGAGGCTGAGAATGCCCTGGGGCAGTTTCGGGTGCAGAACTTACCGGGATATCTGTTGTCGTTATCTGTTGAACTCTCAAATGACGGCAAGCCTACAGAGTCTCGTAGGCTTGCGGGAATCGTATTGAAGAACTCGTTAGATGCTAAAGAATCCGCAACAAAGGATGTGCTTGTCCAGCAATGGGTGGCAATTGACATTTCCTTTAAGTCGCAGATAAAAAACTCTCTTCTGAGCACCCTTGGATCTTCTGTTCGTGAGGCAACGCATACTGCTGCTCAAGTCATTGCTAAGATAGCTTCGATTGAAATTCCTCGGAAGGAATGGCCAGAACTTGTTGCGTTATTGCTTGCGAATATGTCCCAGCCGGATAAGCCGGCCAGCGTGAAGCAGGCTACGCTTGAAACGCTCGGCTATGTGTGCGAGGAGATATCTAATGAAGATCTTGTGCAAGAGGAAGTCAATGCTATTCTTACAGCTGTTGTCCAAGGAATGAATGCTTCCGAACAGAACTCTGGCGTACGGCTGGCTGCAATTCGGGCTCTATACAATGCCCTTGATTTTGCTCGAACTAACTTCGAGAATGAGATGGAGAGGAACTATATAATGAAGGTGATTTGCGATGCGGCATTGGCGAAAGAGACAGAGATTAGGCAGGCTGCTTATGAGTGCTTGGTTTCTATTGCGTCGACATACTATGAGGTGCTTGAACCGTACATGCAGAGAATCTTTGAGCTTACGTCTAACGCCGTCAGAGCAGATGAGGAAGCAGTTGCGCTCCAAGCAGTAGAATTTTGGAGTTCGATATGCGACGAAGAGTTGGAGCTTCAAGACTATGAGGTTCTTGAGACGGCTGATTCAGATGCTCCGCATTCTCGATTTATTCAAAAGGCCCTCCCAACGCTGTTGCCTCTGCTTTTGGAGACTCTTCTCAAACAAGACGAAGATCAAGACCAAGACGATGGCATATGGAATCTAGCGATGGCTGGTGGCACATGTCTCGGTCTTGTCGCTAGGACTGTTGGAGATTCAGTTGTCGAACCCGTAATGCAGTTTGTGACGAGCAAAATAGCGTTGCCCGATTGGAGATCTAGGGAAGCAGCAACATTTGCCTTTGGTTCTATCCTAGAAGGACCGAGCCTCCAAAATTTGTCTCCTTTAGTGAATTCTGCCTTGGATTTCTTGCTCAATGCGATGAGCGACGAAAACAGCCATGTTAAGGATACGACTGCATGGACTCTCAGTCGCATATTTGAGCTACTGCATTCTCCGGCGACTGGTTTCTCTGTAGTTACACCGGCGAACCTGGAAAGAATCTTGAGGGTCTTATTGGAGAGCATAAAAGATGCTCCTCATGTTGCTGAAAAGATATGTGGGGCTATATATTTCCTCGCTCAAGGATATGAGGATGCCAGCCCTAGCTCTTCTATGCTGACACCTTTCCTTCCAGAAATTTTGAACAGTTTAGTTAATACTGCCGAACGAACTGATGGCAGCGACTCTAAGTTAAGGACATCTGCGTATGAAACCCTAAACGAGGTTGTCAGGTGTTCGAATATATCCGAGACGTCTCAGATAATTACCAAACTTCTCCCTGTTGTCATGTCTAAGTTGGGCCAAACTTTTACCCTCCCGATAGTATCTTCTGACGACAGGGAAAAGCAAGGAGATCTTCAAGCCTCGCTCTGCGGTGTGCTTCAGGTCATTATTCAAAAATTTAGCAGCGCAGATGAAACAAGGCCAATAATCATGCAGGCAGCCGACGAAATCATGGTGCTTTTCCTCAAAGTGTTTGCTTGTCATAGCTCTTCGGTTCATGAAGAAGCCATGCTTGCTATTGGTTCGTTAGCCTATGCCACTGGTCCGATTTTCGCCAAATACATGCCTCAGTTCTACAATTATCTAAAAACGGGCTTGCAGAACTTTGGTGAACATCAAGTTTGCGCCATCTCAGTTGGGGTGGTCGGTGACATTTGCCGCGCTTTAGAAGAACAGATTTTACCGTACTGCGACGACATTATGACCCAACTCCTCAGTGATCTATCCAGCAATGAGCTTCACCGCTCCGTTAAGCCTCCCATATTCTCCTGCTTTGGAGACATTTCCCTTGCGATTGGCGAACATTTTGAGAAGTACAAAGACTCTGCCTTGTCGATGATGCAAAGCGCGGCCCAAGTGTGCGCGCATGTCGACAGCAGCGACGAGGACATGATGGATTACGCTAACCAGCTAAGGAGAAGCATATTCGAGGCTTATTCTGGCATCCTTCAAGGGTTCAAGAACTCCAAGAGCGAGTTGATGCTACCCCATGCTCTTCAATTCATGCAGTTCACAGAAATTGTTACCCAAGACTCACAAAGGTTTGCTGTTTACTCTACCTCTCATCTATCTTAACATGGGATTTCATGACAGTCTCATACGACTGTTTTTTTTTACAGGGACGACAGTGTAACGAGGGCATTGGTGGCGGCTTTGGGTGATTTAGCAGATGCTCTTGGTTTGGACATAAAGGCACTGCTAAGCGAACGTCAATTCTGGGTTGAGTTGCTAAGGGAATGCGTCGAATCAGAAGACGAACAGCTGAAAGAAACAGCTACATGGACCCAGGCAATGATTTCACGCTTATTTTCTTCGGGTGGCTAACCATTTTATTTATATCTTCGGAATATCTTTTGTCTTGGTTTTGTAAAACGCTGTCTGTCTGAGTCTTGAAATCACATTCATTGCCGTAAAAGGTCGACACTACGCCTTTGTGTCTGTGAGGTCTTAGGTTATGGTCGGGTTTTGTGCATTGCGGTTTACGGGGGAACGATTTATGTGATGGAAAAAAAATCCTTTTGTCATTGATCTGCAGATTGCTGCTATTACAAAGTTTTGTTTAACCTTATGGTCATAGTTTCAACTTTCAATGGCCTCATTGTATTTCAATTTGGTGGTTGGTAAATCAAGTGTTTTTATTACCATGACAAAAAGGTGCTAACTCGTTAGTCGTTTTGCAGTGTTACATATAATCCTTGTTTTTTAATAATATTTTCGTTTGAATGGCTTCAATACAATATGCAATGTAGTTATTTGGTGGTTGGCTTCACTTGTAGAAAAATCCTGAGAGGTATGAAAGTTGATTTCGTATTATACCGTTTGGTCCGCGGAATTCGACGCGGAAAAGAAAAGAAAACTGTGATGCTACGCATCGAATCATCGTACATTACGCTTCACGTGTCGCACCATTACGCTTTTCCTTTTCTTTTCCACGTCGAAATCTGTAAACCAAACGGATAGGCCCATCGATGAAAATGGAACATGGGGTGGGGTTATAGAATTTGTTGCTTGCATATGGAGCACGTTGCGTTAGTTAAGATATTTTTGCAATCACTTCAACTGTTGCTGCTCCGTACTATTAAACGACGACGTATATCTAATCATTCATGGGTTAGCAAAGGAATGGACAGGACGCGTACATGTGAGTGTGACTAGTAGTGATGGGAAGAAAAATGGACCATGGGCATCAAATTATATGTTTTGTTCATCTATTAAAGTGGACGTTAAAGTCGTTGGTTGTAAAAAGATGAAATCAATCTATCAATCTTTGTAATGTACTGTAGTTCCTGGCAGTGACATTGCAACACGTATTAACACGGCTCAAAAATGGAGTTTTACAATGGGCGAAAGATCACATGAGATATCTCTGTTGTTAACATTTGAGCGTATTAACTCTCTTATAAGTAGAGAAATGAACCATAAACACGTCTCTGTAATAGATATTTTTTCTATTAGTAAATAAAGGGATATGATGATTATGATTGGAGGAGTCGACTACAAACAGAAAGCAACTGACACAAAAACCAAAAAGAACCGTTTGACCATGGCCCCATTTATTTTATTAATTTAATTTATTATTTCATACTACCTCGGTCCAAACGGTTATGGACATTTGGGGTATGTCACGATTTTTAAGAAATTGAATATTTTAATAATATAGTACAATTAAAAGGTGAAAAATGGTATATTTTTGCACGTCTTTTAAGAATATTTAATAGTATTATATTGATTGTTTGGGGTAGTTTTTTGCTATAAAAGGAAATGTCCAAAACGGTTTGAACGCCCGATATAGTAAAATGTCCAAAACGGTTTGGTACAGAGTATAGCCCATAGGATAGTATGCGTATCTCGGACTAACGTAAGTATGTCAGAGATATTTTTATATTTTTTTTTTTCGGAACGATAGCTTGTATTAATAACAAAGATACAGGGCTAAATAGCCCACGGGTCTCACCGGTACATCGAAAACCGGGAGAACAAAGGCTCACAAGGGAGCACAACACAACCCACATGGGGTACAAACAACTGAAAAAAAAGGTCCACAAGGGACAAAAAACCAACAGAAAACTAAACCCGTTATCTACGACCAAGAACTAAAGAACCTATAACAGAAAAAGCTATTAAGCTAAATCTACGATACTCTTCACTTTAACTTGGTTTTCGACTTCTGGGTTTTGTCTACGTTGGACTGGGGGCTCCACAAGGGAGAAAAGGCTCTCGATCCTCGGATCGGGAGAGACGAGGTCCCACAAACTGGGAGACTCTAGACAGCTATGGAAGGGCGAGCGCCGGCCGGGCGATGGGACGGGCTGCCGGCGAGTCCTGGCGACGGGCGGGGCGGCGCGAGCTAGGTAGCTGGCTGCTTCCCTTGGCAGCGCCGGCTGGCCGTGGGCAACAGGGCGGCGGGCAACGGGTGAGGGGCGACAACGACGACGGGGACAGGTGAAGGCGGTGGTGGAAGCGGGCTGTGTTTGCAGACAGTGGGCGTGGTGGCATCGGTGGCAACCAGCAGTGGTCGGTTGGCGATGGTGGCAGCGGTGGTGGGCGATGGTGGCGGCACTTTTTTTTTTTTTTAATTAAAATAAAAGGAACAGAAAATAAAAATAAAAAAGAAGAGAAGAGAGCTCCCCCTACCTCCATTAATGGAGGAGGGGGAGGAGAGGGAAGGTTTTGGTGGTGGCGGCCGGTGAGGTTAGGGTTTTTTAGTCAGAGATATTTTTATATAATCCGCAAGATTCACGAGAAAATCTTCTGTTCACATCATTGATATTTGGATTCATGTGTTTATATATCTTTCTTTCCTCTCTCCTTTTATTTGTTGTATCTTTTCCTCTGTCGGTTGCTTTTTGTTCTTTAGATCCAATTTTCCCTTTTCTTTTAAAATGACCGATGAAGAATGAATCAACTGTTCATGTAGAACCTTCAACATATATATATAATATATATATAAGCTCAAGAATCAATATATCATCAGCATCCATGGAACTAAAGACGAGGAAGACACTCATAAGCTCCATGATGAATCCCAGGCATCAATCTGAAGGTAAAAGAAATAAACATTACAGATTCTTTTTGAACCCTACTTCGATCCATAACTAATTATTCTTGAAGACAAAACATCTTTTTATTACAGCGAAAAGTCAAGGCCTAGTGAACCTATACAAAGACATGGAGGCATTAGCCCAAGAATACGAAGATATACAAGTCATGTGGGATATGATACAGCAATCTTCTTCTTCTTCTTCTTCTTCTTCTCAGCAGAAAACAGTAAGCAGAAACAACAAAGGCAAGAGAACCAACAAGTTCTTGAGATTCTGCTTCAGACATCTTTGAGACAAACTTACATACTATTTTTATAGATTTTCTTGAGTTTCGAAAAAAAGGTTATGAGTTTTAGTTATTACATACAGAGACATCCCTTTTAGTTAGAACTTATCCACAGCAATCCCATCTCTGACGAACTCATAAGCATCTCTGTTCCTCGATTTCCTCATTCCAATGGAGAAGTACAGCTGCGAATCGTCTGAAGAAATGCAGCTAACCTTAAGCCATACGATCACCTTCGTCTTAATCCCTTCTATGTCAGAAAGCTTTCCCTTTTCCAGGCAAGCAGTGACAGTGTTAGAAAATCGAAGCATCGAAGAATCCCTGTAAGTGACTTCGCATATGGATGGGATTTGAACGGTGAGCTTTTTCGTGTTTTCGTCGAATTCGTAGTTCGTTGCTTCGCGGGGAAATAGGCCTATCGCCAGGTCGTGTTCTTTGAGCAGCTCGGGCAATGGCTTCTGCGTTTTTCCTATAAAAATTGTAAGAGAATGGCTAGAATTTCGTTGCAAGATTGTAATAACATTAGGTTGCGATGACGACGATGATCGAAAGGTGAAACCTTTTATCTTGTTTACGACCCATTTCGCTCCTCCTTCGATGCTCGTCGAAATGGACTAACAAAAGCCATGAAAAAAACAGGGGAAGAACATCAGATTCTTTTCTTTCTTTTTTTACATTTTTTTGTTTGAGTTTTGCTTCGTTAATCTTTGCATGCCCTTGAATCCAATCCCAGGCAAACAATTTTTATTACAATGCAATGAGAAAATGCATACCAAGAAAGGAAGAAATGAAAATGTGGGGAAATGAAACTGGTCTTACATTGATCTCATCTGTAACAGAGGATAGTTCCTTGCTGGCCTTTTGGCCCATCATGTAAGAACCAACCTTGCCGAAAACTAGATCCATTATTTATTCATTCACAGGTAAAAAAGCCAACAAAACAAGAGAGATATATATAATTTGAAGTCTTCTATTGAATTCTATCACAAATATTCAGACAAAGAAAGTTTCTCCCTCGCTTGCCAATTAGCTCTGTTTATCTTCCCAACCGAGAGAGATGATGAAAGAAAAAGGTCTTATTTTATCTTCTTTTCCTTTTACAAATTCATTCCCACAGTTAATAATAAAATCACCAGACATTGTACGGAAATCACGGAGGAGTTATAACACCACAAAGCTTATGACCTCAAAAAAAAAAAAAAAAAGCTTCAAACTCATTCCTTTATTCCCAAAAAAAAAACATACATATAGATGGAGAAAACTATATACATTGTAAGAAATCAACACCAAAGAATAACCAATCAATCGAGAAAACACCCTATAATAAATGCATCAAACAAATCAAAGAATACGTATAACAAACACCAATATAACCATTCTTCCAATCATTCCTTCTCTGCTCTTGATGACTTACCCAGCTACAGTTTCTTCATCCTTAGCAGTAGCAGCAGAAGCAGAGACAGCAGTTTCGGGCTTAATCTCCTCGAGCCTCAGCAAAACTTCGCGGGCTTCGGGCCTAGCCGAGGGCGAAGGATCGACGCAGTGAAGCGCAAGCTTCAAAGCATCGAGCAGCTCATCTCCATCGTTCGAAGCACCATCCCTCATAATCTCAACGTCGAAAACCTCGTTTGTCCACTCTTCCTTAACGATCGAAGACACCCACTGAGGCAATTCGAGCCCTTCCATGGCCTCGCTCGTCGGCGATTTCCCCGTCAATAGCTCCAAGATTATAACCCCGAGGCTGAAAACGTCTGCCTTCGTAGTTGCGTTCTTCGCCTTCGCAAGAAGCTCGGGAGCTCTGTACCCCGTTTTCCCGGCGGTTGCCCCCACGTTCGCGTTCGCCGAGCTCGTCATTAGCTTAGAAAGGCCAACGTCGGCGATCTTCGGTTGGGTTTTTTCGTCGAGGAGAACGTTGCTCGACGTTAGGTTCCCGTGTGTGATCTTCTCCTCTCCGTGGAGGTAGCTTAATCCCCGAGCCACTCCCATGGCTATGCTCATCCTCGTCGTCCACGTTATACTCGTCTCGGGCCCTCTAGCTGTTTAAGACGGAAGGAAAAATGTAGTTTAAAAAAAAAGAGCGTAAACGACAAATTCGGTGCTTTAAAACTGTATCGAAAGTCTCACTGTTGGTGCTCAAATTCTTTGAAAATGCGCCGTTTTGGTTCCTACGTCCTTAAACTATAACAAGATTCTCACTTTTGGTGATCCAACTCTTAAAAATGTGTCAATTTTGATGCTCAAGCTATTCAATGTGTCGTTTTTTTGTTCTGAACTTAGCAAAATCGTTCCTTTCTGTTTCATTTAAATATCCCGTTTCGGCGAACGAGGACATAATAAAACAGAAGCTAACTATAACTATTTTTCGACGTACCGTGGAGGAAAGAAGCGAGACTTCCGTTGGGCATGTAGTCAAAGACCAAAAGCTTCTCGCCTTTGGGTCCCATGTAATAAGCCCTCAACGCCAAGATGTTCCTATGTCTGATTTTCCCGAGCTCGGCGACCTCACATTCGAACTCCTTCTGCGGTTTCGTGATCTTCTCCCTGAGCCTCTTAACCGCTACTTGGTTCCCGTCTTCGAGCGTCGCCTTGTACGCAGTTCCGTAGCTTCCCTTCCCCATAATCTCGGCGGTGGCGCAGAGGAGGTCGTCGGCGGTGAAAACAAATGGCCCGTCGAAGTGCACTAATTTCCCGCCCGCCTCGTTTCCCTGCTCGACTTCGGGGACGGGAATTGCCTTTCTGGCGGCACCTTGCGCCGATTTACCGTTTCGCCCCTTTTGATGCGAAGATCTTTTCTTGATTAAGCAGCAGATTAACACACAGCAGAGGATTAGCAAAACGATCAGAAGGCAGCCCGCCGATAGTATGATGTCCTTCGTGCTCAGCTTTCGACCTTGTCCATGCTTAGCTGGCGCCGGGCCATTCGTCGATTGGTTAGCCGTCTGTGGTGGTTGAGAGGCGGGACATGGGCTCGAGCCACTGTAGCCGCATAGCTGAACGTTGCCCACGAACGAAGTAGAGTTGAACTTCTTCGCTAGGGAAGTTGGGACTTGGCCTGAGAGGTCGTTGTAAGAAACGTCCAAGAACGAAAGATTCGTAGGGTTCGATAAAGATTCAGGGATTTCCCCGGTGAAGTTGTTTTCGGACAAGTCGAGGAATGTAAGGGAGGACAACTTGCCCATGGAGTCGGGAATCTTGCCTGAAAATTTGTTGTCAGCCAAGTTCAGGACAGAGAGGTTCTTCAAACTCTCCACGGATTGAGGGATTTCGCCTTCGAGATTGTTGCTCCTGAGATTGATCGACGAAAGGGAAGAGAGGGAGTACAAGCCTTTCGGGACGGTCCCATTTATGTCGTTGTTCGAAAGATCGATTGAAGACAACCTCGAAAAGCTGGTAAAGAGCCCGTCGGGCAATGGCCCTTCGATCTGATTATGGCTCAAATCTAAGTCTTCTAACATGGTTAGCTTCATCAGAGAAGATGGGATTTCGCCGGAGAACAGATTATTACCGAGCGACAAAGATCGAAGGGTGAAATTACTACCTTTATCGCCTCCTCCCCAAGAGTTGGGTATGGAGCCAGACAAGTTATTGTGCTGAAGGGCAAGAAAAGTAAGGGACTTTAACTGAGTTAAGCTCACAGGGATTTCCCCAGAGATTCCATTGTAGCTCAGGTTAAGCCTGTAAAGCCTGGCCGAGCTCGCCGCCCCGAGGGTCGCCGGAACAACGCCGGCGAGGCGGTTGTTGCTGAGATCCAGGGCTTGGAGCGCCGAGCAGTTTGCAATCGAAGGTGGGATGGCGCCGGCGAGCTGATTGTTGAAGAGGTAGACGCCTCTGAGGTTGGGGAGGAACCCTAGGGAATTAGGGATGGGGCCCACAAGGGAGTTGTCGTGGAGGCTGATTCGCCGGAGGGATTTGAGCCGTCCGATTGCCTCCGAGATTCGGCCGCCCAAACCCTTCCATGGGAGCTGAATGGCGACGACTTGGCCGTTCACGCACTTGATTCCGGCCCAGTCCGAGCAGGCGGCGGCGGCGGAGCCGTTCCAGGTACTAAGGACGCCTCTGGGGTCGGCGAAGGCTTGCCTCAGGGCGGCTAGGGCTTGGCCGTCGGACTGGGCGAGGACCACGGCGTTGGCGTCGCCGGCGGCCCATTTCTTACCTGAAACAAGATGGAGATTGAAGAGGATTAGCGACGAAAGAAGGGAAGAAAGAAAGTGGGCTCGATGATTCGATCTTCTTCTTCTATTGACTTGACGATGATCATCATTGTCCATGTAAAGTGTGTAATAGTTGCTGAGGTAGAAGAGCTTAGGGGTGAGTGAGGTCTATGGTTGAGGTTTCAGCTTTATTACAGAAGTTGATGATTGATTTGTTGGAGAAGAAAGGGTTTTAGTAGGATATGGAGGAAATTTGGAAGCTCGTGAGACACTAGTTAATATGTGCGCTGAGCTGAGGTTAGTTAGTTTAGAGTCTTAATTTACAACGGCTAGTTTTGCTAAGTATGGGTCAGAAAGTCGTCAGTGTACGTTGAGAAGAGCAGATGCTAATTGTTTCAGGCGACAAGGGAACAACCCCGTGTTCGACGCGGGACAAGGTTACAACGGCTATATTTGGGAGGTTTGGCTGACGTCACAGCGTACCTGAGACTGGACGACCGTTAGACTTTGACCACTTTTTTTCTTTTCTTTTTTTTTTCTTTTTTTATCTGATAATTTTCGACTTCCTTATGCTCTTTTCTGAATAGCTCTGTCGTATATAATTAAGAAAGTGTTGCACCCAATCTCAGATCCAATAGCCCATTTGCCATTTTATCATTTGCGGATAATCTAATTTAGAGCCGCTTAAGGATGCGTTTGTTATGCCGAATTCGTGTGGAAAAGATAACAGAAAACTACGGTTAGGAACGATACTCTTTGCTTCGACTGTTTTACCTTCACCACATTTTTTTTTTCTTTTCCTAATTGAATCATGCAAACCAAACGAACTCCAAACAGCACCGTAAGAATCTGTGAATTGTGATGTCCTTGTCCACTCAAGGCAGGGGACTAATCCCCATCCCGACCCCCTAAGGATGTGTTTGCAATGCGGAATTCGACGTTGAAAAGAAGAGAAAACGTGTTACGATACGCCACACGGAACTAACTGATGCGTATAATTACGTTTCGCATCCAAATGCACCCTACAAGACGAGGTCAATAGGGCTGTTCCCCATTCCGATTAGCACTTATCGGGGAAACTCCGCCATCCAAAATAAAACATGTATGTTTATATTGAGATGCAAAATAGCATCACATTCACATTCACTACAATATTGTATATTGGATTGGATTAAAACAAAAGGATTGTCAAGAAAGAGCTCAGCCATATAGAAGCTAAGGAACAAAACCAAGCAATAATCCCACACAGTTCCAACATATCTATAGACATCATAACAAGTCGAAATTATCCAGAAAAAGAAAAAGAAACGAAAACTGATGAGAGTATTGATCAACATATAGATCTGATTTTAGCTAACAACGTACCTAAATTTCATATTATTTTCTTAAGGGAATCATTTGGGAGCAATTTTAAACGGATCTTAACAGTGAAGAAGATCATCAAACCCTATTCCCGACGACGTTGCCCGCCTGTGCAAAGTTAGCCACCGCCGCATTGCCGCCGGTGAAGAAGGAGAGAAGGCCGACGACGCCGGACTGCTGTTCCTGCTCGTCCAAGAAGAGATCCTCCGGCGCCCTAAACGCGCCGTGGAGGCAGACGATTCCGACGCCGACGAGGAGGGCGGAGACCAGCACAGATCCGACGCTGGTCATGAATACCACGATCGCCGACAGCACAAGGAGGACGACGAGCGTCTCGAAGTCCGTGAACTGCCGGCCTAGGATCACCACCGGCGGATCCGACGGCTGACGGAAGAGGTACAGGAACATCCACGCCGCGGTGAGCGCCGCGAGGAAGACGAAGGAGATAGGGTTCGTAATCAGCGAAACCCCCAAAACGACGGTGATGATCGCCAGGTAATTGACGCGGAAATAGGCGTAGTTCTTGCGGATCCGAAGGGTGGCTTCGGAGAGGGATTCGGGCTTGGACAGGGCGGATCGATCGAGGAGCTCCGACCACGGGCGGCCGCTGGAGAGGGTGGCGCGTGCGTTGGAGACGCTGGAGGAGAGGAAATTGCGGACGGCGGAGACGGTGGATGGCGGCTGATGGGGCTGGGAGGCGGCGGTGGTGATGGCGGATGGATCGGAGGTGGGGAGGGGCTGAGGGGTGGTGATGGGGAGGACGGCGGGGGAAGAGGATTTCGCGGCGGACATTTTTGTAAGCAATTTTTTTTCTCCGTCTATTTTATTTTATTTTATTTTTTTCTGTTGTTTGTGATTTTGCACTTATATAATAGATAGTGGGTGGGATTTGACTGGTTTCGCTTACAATGGAAGAAATAAATAAATATATTTATATATTAATAATAAAAGGAAAATAAAAATACTGTGTCGGTGTATCTACGTCACTGCGAGGGATGACGTTGACTTCCTAACATATATAACGCGCTTTGCTTCTAAACCGAAGTAACTCAAGATGGGCCTTGTTATAAATTTAAGACCCAATATACTACGAGGCCCAATAATATTACGAAGCCCAATTAGATATAAATTACTAACGGGGAAGGAAATCCATTTGTTTGTCACCTCTTTTGTCTTCTCTACAGCACCAGCTTAGCTCTGAGTTTCAGTTCCAAGTGAAATATCAGTCGCCGCTCTACAGATTTGTCATGGACATTAGCAAGGTAAAAATAAGATCAATATCCTGTATTTGTGTTCTCGAATTCATTACCGTGTTTTTTTTAGCTGCGTTTTTGTATTTTCTTGACTTAAGTGTGGGAAGAATGAGGGTTTTAGTTCTGAAGTTTAATGCTTCGTGTCAGCATGACGAGTGCGAGTTTGAGTTGGTGCTTGAGCTTTCAGAAAGTGACCCTTTATATGCTAAAAAGAAGGTATGATGTTTTCTAGTCTGAAGGATTTTACTAATTTTTCACCTTTCCGAAGCTGGAAGTCATTGTTATATCATGATAGAAATTGTTCGATGATATGGGCTTCGATCGTAATGCCTCTGTGCGTATCAAAAGCTCCTATACTGAAGATCAGCTGAGGGATTTACTTCATGGGTTG
The DNA here is from genome assembly GCA_027422505.1 of Craterostigma plantagineum. Classification (NCBI taxonomy): domain Eukaryota; kingdom Viridiplantae; phylum Streptophyta; class Magnoliopsida; order Lamiales; family Linderniaceae; genus Craterostigma; species Craterostigma plantagineum. Next base: position 10,051,946 of record JAPQWV010000012.1, on the reverse strand, counting down.
ATTCAACGAGCAAGAATCATTAGCTTAGACGAGGTAATTATTATGTCCTCTCCTCCTTACATATGTTTGTGGTTCAAATTTGGAGCCTTTCGTGTGTTCTAGTTTTTGCAAGAGAAAGATGTTTGTGCCTCTCTAATGACGTCAAACTTCTTAGATGAATAAAGCCACTTCTTTCGTGGGTTGCATTGCGTTACAGTCACAAACAACTAAAATGGTGAATGTCGGTATGTTTCAGGTGGAAATGTATTTTGACGGAAATATCAGTAGCCTTGGAGGCTGTATTAGCCCGAGAAACGAACTTGAAGCCATACATTCTGTACTTAAAGTCGTCGATAATTTGTCGCTCGTAATGAACAACGTGGCGGACAACGTACTGCAATTTTTACGTGAAGAACTTATTTGCATGATCGATAAGGTTGGGATGACATATTCTGAAGAGGCAAAAGTAGTTCAAGAACGCATATGTGACAATGAGAGGTTTCTGTTAGATTGGGGTCTTCAATGTGGCGTAAAGACAAAGCTCGATATAGCTTGTAAATTTCATCCATAAGTCACAGGTTCTTATGCTTGATTCAGCCGAAAGAAGCAATGTTTTGATTTCTTGAATAACAGATATTGAAGGAGCAGGAAGAGGATTAATTGCAAGAGATGACCTGAAAGTTGGAGATATTGCTCTGGAAATCCCTGAATCTATTATCATATCATCGCAGCTCTTGTCCGAATCCGACATGGTAATTCGCTGTTTCTCATAAGATGGTTTGTAACTGTCTCGTTATTCTACTTATGTTTTACTTTGTTACAATAAGCTTTGAGTGAACTTTACTTGATTCCCTTGAAATGTAGCTTCCTATTCTTGAAAAAGTTGAGGGAATTTCAGAGGAGACAATGTTGCTTTTGTGGAGCATGAAGGAGAAGCACAATAGCAGTTCGAGATTTAAGTTTTATTTCAACTCTCTACCACAAACGTTTAACACAGGTATGATACATGTGATTAAGCCTTGGAACTCCAATTTATTAACGAATTCGGAAATATTTCTCAGGACTGAGCTTTGGAATTGATGCCATCATGGCTTTAGATGGAACCTTGTTATTAGAAGAGATTGCGCAAGCCAAAGAGGTATACCATTTGAAATGCGTCACTGCGATGATTAGCTTTTTCACGCTTCAAGTTCTTGCGTTTTTCCTTTCTTCTACATTTTCTGTTTTAACTTTGGTCTTCTCATTGCACATCTCGTTTTTCATCGCAGCACCTACGAGTTCAGTACGATGACTTGTTTCCTTCACTGAGCAATAACAATCCTGATATTTTCCCATCCGAGTTTTTTACGTGGGAGCAATTCTTATGGGCTTGCGAGCTATGGTACTCGAATAGCATGAAAGTCGTCTTCCCAAATGGAAAGCTCAGGACATGCTTGATACCAATAGCTGGATTTCTCAATCACTCGGTAATTATTCCCATATGTGTGTTTATGTATACAGAGCAAGAAAAAGATATTTATGCTAGTATCGCCGCCTATAATTTTTCCCGACGTAAGCTTCATTTGCCCTGAATCCTTTCTTTCCTGTTAAAACAGACCTGCCCACACATAATGCACTATGGTAGAATCGATTCAACCACAAATTCTCTGAAGTTTCCTCTGTCAAGACCATGCAACCTGGGAGAACAATGCTTTCTCAGTTATGGAAAGTTATCCACTTCTCACCTTCTAACCTTCTACGGCTTCATACCTAAGCGAGATAATCCATACGATATCATCCCTCTTGGTATCTCTATCTCTGAAAAAACTCTGTTTCTATCTCAACAGTGTTAATTTTTTACACATTTCATCTTTTTATGGCAGACATTGATGCAGACCTAACTGAAGAAGGCAAGAACGACCATCAGACTGACTTGTCTTGTAGCTCTCACATGGTTCGTGGAACATGGCTAGCGAAAAACCAACATACATTCCCTTATGGGTTGCCATCTATATTGATAGATCATCTTAGGAGAGCTTCAAACCCAACCTTGGAAATAAACATCCCGGTAAAAATAAGCATCACCCTTCTTTCTCTCGTAACCGTACAGACATTCCCTTACGGTATATGAGTTGCTTTCTCAGACACGAGAAGTGTTAGAAACGGAACTCGACGTGCTTATGGATCTGAGTTCCACCTTCGAAGCCATGCTGACGGCCCTCGGGGACGAAACACTAGAAAACAGGTAAGTCTTCGCCGCCTTTTACTGTATTCGACGTTGAAGTCGCTTTGAAGTGAAGATTAAATACTTTGGGGTCGTGCTATTAGGGACAATGCTACCTGGGATTTAGAGCTTGCAATGGATTTTAAGCTGTTGCAGAGGAGGATATTGTCGTCTATCTTAACTTCGTGCGGCGCTTGCTGTAAGGAATTAGAATCCCAGCTGCAAAAAGAAGCCTAACTGGGAGAATGGTGCAAGAAATTATACTTTCCAGTCCAGGCGAGAAAATAGGTTATATCTGTCTCTATTTTGCTTGCGAGTCATCTCATCCCTCTGTTTTCTGTTCTAATTAACGCCATATCATTTAACTATCCTTTTCATTGAGGTGTAACTCATTCTTGGATACTTTCTTCCATAATTGGAAATTATTATCTGGTGAATAGCAACAATAACAAGACATCACCGTACAAAGAAAGAGAAGGAAAAAAACATTAAAAGAAGCTCTTACAATACATCTGTATCTATGCATATATAGGAACATAGCAAGAAGCACTATGCACTCATCATGTTCTCTGCTGAAATGATTTTCAGGTCAAATTTACAGCTCTTCTTCGCGGCCGTGACCCATCGCCTTATCCTTAAGATCCTTGGACTTCTCCGTACCAGCCCCAACTTTACCCTTCACAGAGTCGATTGTCTCCCCTGTTTTCTCCTTGATAGTCTCATAACCTTCCCTAGCCATCTCCTTAACCCTATTCATCTCCTCCCAACTCTCTTCCTCGACTTTCTTCCCCATCTCCGCCGCCCTCTCCTTCGCCTCCCTCGACTTGTCCGAAACAGTCCTCTTCACACCCTCGGCCGTCTCCGTAACCTTATGCGTCGCCCCTTCAGAAGCCTCATAAGCCTTGTTGCCCATCTTCTTAGCATCCTCTGTTCTCTCCGAGGCCTTATGTTTAGCCCCTTCAGAAGTTTCATAAGCTGCCTTCTTTGCATCCTCTGTTTTTTCCGCAGCCTTATGCTTCGCATCGTAGGCCTTGTCATTAGCCTCAGAAGCCTTCCCAGATGCATAGTCCTTAGCACCTGCAACATTCAGAGAAAGAGATGCCATGTAAGTAAAATATTACAGAGCCCTATGTAAGTTAAAGTAACAGATGATGTGTAATAATGGCTAACCGCCGGCGGTTTCAGTGGCTTTGTCCTTGGCCGTCTTGGCCCCACCGATGGAAGAATCTTTAGTGTGCTTAGCTTCTTTGGCACCAAAGCCAAGACCTTCGGAAATCTTCTCCTTAGCCCACTCAGTCCATGACTCTGTGCTTCCCTTAACGTCCTTTGCAGTTTCTGTAGCTTTGTGGTGTGCGGCCTCTATGTACTGATCGTCTCTGCCGTCGTCGGCGTTGGTGGTGGTGGTGGTCAGCTTGCAGTTGACGGCGACCAACGCCGTGAGTATGAGCATGGCTGCTAGGCAAGCTTTCATCTTCATGGCTCCTTTCTTCTGTGTGCTGAAATAGGTCTTAGTAGGCTATGATTATTCAAGAATTCTTTGACGTGAAATGATCGAAAGAAGTATATGATTTGTTTTAGCAGGTGAAGGTGATTCTTGCTTGTGTATATATAGGGATTATCTTTTTTGAAATGTGAGGGGTTAAAAGGGACATGTGTGTAATTTAAGACATGAAAAAAAGGTTGTACGGCTTAGGAGGTGACGAGTGGCAATTTGTTGAGGTAAATACTTAACACGTATGTCGAATTTTTGTGTTAATCAAATCAGTTGCCTTCAAGATAGTTCTACATGAGCCGACACGTATTTGGATGAATAAAAATAAATAAAAAGAAATCCTTGGGGAGACAACGTGGCGTATTGTCTCTATATCGTGTAATAATTTTGAGATAAAAAGGATTTTTTGAAGATATGTGCATATCGAGGACAATTTGGAAATTTAGATATGATACAGAAAAACTTTAATTAAAGCGGAATTGAAGGTTAATTGGCAAATGCAATCCACCCTTTTAATATGCGTCATCACGTCATCAACTAATGTCGCTCAACCAAGATGGCTAACTCAAAGTGTCATAATTTTCCTTTTTGGTATGTCTAAATCTTAGTACTCTTTCTTTGTCCTTGATTTAGTAGAGGATTTGAGGCATAATCGTAACTGTACTCTTATCCCCTCACCAAAGATTCAAATTTCAATCATACGAGAAAAAAAACACTAGTTGATAATGTTTAGTATATACTCTCATAGAAAAAGGTGGAGGAGGAATGAGGAGTAATGTTAGAGTGAAATGGTGTAAACACTATCTTTTCATCTAAGACAACTACGCTTTTATCATAAACTCACTAGTCTTATAGACAGAAAAACTACTGATTTTGTTATTCTTTTCTGCGAATCGCTTTTACCATTGTTTTGTTTTGTTGGGCATTTTCCTTTTTCCCTCAATATTTTAAGCCCTATGATCATAGTAATTTTCGAACATGCAAATATCATACAGAAAGAAGCCTTCTCTGCTGTTACTTTTTGAATTATTACATCACCCATCATTCATCATTCATACAGAAGGGAAAGCCAAGCAACCTTGTGCTGGGACTAGGAAGTGAACTCACACTAGAAAAGATCGAAAGATATTTTCGTTTCGTTTCGTCGATTTTTCATTCACACAGTGTAATGCTGCTGCATGTTTTCGATGTCCAGCCCTTTGAGCTTCACGACCGACTCTACGTGCCCCTTCAGCGTATGCAGTTCACGGAGCCTAAAAAAAATACAAGCAAAATAGGCGTAAACATCCTTTTTTACTGCGCAAAATACGCCTTCGTATTTATACGTGTTACGTGTCAAACCCAAGTCCCACATCAGATAATTAGAAAGATTATGATTGGCTTATAAGCGTGTGGGTTAACTCCCTATTGCCAATTGGTTTTAGAGAGGAATCCACAAACTTATATGATTTCGAACTTGGGCTGGAATTGGATCGAATAAACCACTACAATACGGTTTATTTATATATAAGCGCATGCATGGCTCACTTATCGGTAGTACTAACCTTGCAATCTCGGCCCTTCGTTTAGCTTGCTCGGCGATTTCGTTCAGTTCTCTGTAACTGCTCTTTTCGTTGACGATGTTAGCAGTGTCGGGCGTCTGAAGGCCGTGCAACGTCCTCTGCGCTAGGGCCCACTGAGCCTCCCTCTCTTCTCTGCCGTAATCTTTCTTCGTCGTGAAAGCCGTCTGTTTTTTTCTTTTCCGCGTTATTACGAAAGAAGACGAAAAAAGCGCATGCGTACGAACGGACGAGCGAAAGGCGAAAGAACTTACCTTGTTATCGTACAAATTCTTCCACGCATTTCCGCTCAGAATGTAGCGAACGGCGAACTTAATAAAGTCGAGGGGGACATAGAAGACGACGCTGTATAGCCATATGACGCCCGCCCATCCCCAGCCGCAACCTTTGATCCTTGCAAATCCCCAGTTTGCGTACACGGCTATCAGAGTCGCCACCTAATTATTCGACAAAAAAAACATACGTAATTAGCGAGGATGTTTTATTTTCCTTTTTGGTTTTGCTGTCCCGAGGTATCCCGCTCGATCTGGCTATGGGATATCCCCTACATACATGGGTGGACTTGCACAACATATTCCAATGGTGGAACTAATTCACGGGGTCAGATGTATACGTTCCAAACCTGACAACGATAGTCATATGATGACATCTCACGGGAACTCTTTGAGAAATTGTGTGAGAGGGAATTCGATCCCACGATCTAAAATCCACAAGTACTTAAGGATTCCACCATGACCATGCCTCGTTGGTAATTAGCGAGGAGATAGAGGTAAGAAAAAAAGGAGGGTTCGTTGATTTACCAGCTGTGCGATGACGAAGGCGGTCATAAGTAGAAGCCCTGGGCGTTCGACGAACGACCAGCTTCGAGACCTCGTGACGAAGATAAGCGCTTGGCTTACGATACTGACTTGTAAGTAGAGGGCGGCCATCATTTCGTCTTCGCGGTCTCTTATGTTGCGTACGCCGAATTTTTCCTGAGAGAAAAACGAATCAACTTACGCCTTTTCTTTTTGGGGAATCGAGGGAAAAAGAAAAGCGTCGGGATTTTTTGCTGTTTGGACTTACGGGGAAGAAGTTCGTCTTGTGCATTATCCAGAAGAATATTACGGTCATGACGGCGAGGTAAGTACCGAGGAAAACGCCCGTTGTGAATATCTCCTTTAATTTCCAGCTGTCGGGCAACGGGGACGGCTTCACTCTATCCTTTGAAATCGTCATAATCGTACCTAAAAAAAAGCGAAACGAATTTAGCGCTTTTTTATTTGTTTCCTCCGAACTTTGAAGATTTGTAAGCTCTAATAATGCTTTTACCATCATTGAGTATGGCGATGATCAGAACCATGAAAGGCGAGAAGTCGAATTTCCATATCAGAGCGATTAGCAAGAAACCGAGCTGCGAAAAGAAAATCGATACGCATCAGAAATCGAATAATGAAAAAAAAGGCAGCGTAAACCGCGGAAGGCGTACGTACCACTATACGAATGGTGATGGAGACCGCATAAATCTGCAAAAAAAAAAAGAAATTCGTTTTTTCTTTAAATTATATTCTGAAGCGCGTCGACATAGAAACCAACGATAAAAGTACAGCTAAAAACAAACCGTATAGTTCTTCATCCTCTGAAAAATGGCTCTACTCGTTAAAACAGCGCTAATAATGACGCTGAGGCCGGGCTCTGTAAGAACGATGTCCGAAGCACCCCTCGCGGCGTCCGTAGCGTCGGCCACCGCTATGCCAATATCCGCCTTTTTGAGCGCCGGCGCGTCGTTTACGCCGTCGCCCGTCATTCCGACTATGTGCTTGCTTTCCTGGAGCTTCTTCACTATTTCGTACTTGTGCTCTGCTCGCGTTTTTTTTTAGAAAAGATAGGGAAAATGTTGAGCGCCTTTTCTTTTCATATATAAACGGAAAAAAAAATATTGCAAACCTGGGAAGACTCCGGCGAAACCGTCGGCTTTCTCGATGAGTTCCTCAACGGGCAGGCTGGCTATGGTTTCGTCCTTGTGCTGGCCGAGGAGAGAAGCCGAAGGGTACATGTTGACTCCCATCCCGAGCCTACGGCCTGTCTCCTTAGCAATGGCGAGCTGATCGCCTATTTGTTGATATTTTGAGGATTAAGAAAATGGTCGTAAGAAAATCGACGTTAAAAGAAGGTTCGAGTAATTAATTACCAGTGATCATCTTCACGTTTACGCCGAGGTGAAGCGCTCGTCGGATCGTCTCTGCGCTGTCGTGCCTCGGAGGGTCGAAGAGGGACAGAAGCCCGACGAACTCCCACGGACCGCCGGGGCTTTCCTTGCTCTTCGCCGGCACTTGCTGAAGAAAAAAAAAAAGAACGGTGTTCGGCGACGGAGCTTATTCGTCTTCTTATTGCAAAATACGTAAGATGTCGAAAAGAGTATAACGAACCTGTCTGGCGACGGCCAAAGATCGAAGGCCGCGTTCGGCGAACTTATCTATGACGGAGTGAACCTTCTTCTTCAGGTCTTCTCGGCAGCCGCAAAGCGTCAAGATCTGATATTTTTTATTTTTATTTTTCGTTAGACGAAGAACCTAATTGGCGCTCGAAACTCGAAGGAACGAGAAAATACCTGCTCGGGAGCTCCCTTGCTAGCCCTATGCCAGTCGCCCCTTTCGTCGATGTAAGTCAGGGCGGTCCTCTTGTCAACGGGATTGAACGGGAAGAAATGAACCTCCCTTATTCCCGCCCGCGCCTAATAATAAATCAAAATCCCCATATTCGTCGCCTTGCTCGAACACAGAAGTCGAAAACGTCATAGCGATGGTAAGAAAAGACAATGAATGAAGGAACAAACCTCTTTAGGATCAGCGAGAGTGCCGACGATGGCGGCGTCGATGGCGTCTTGATTCTCCGTCCTCGAAGCACGAGCTGCCAAGAGCAGCACATGGTCGGGATCGACCCCCCTCGTGAAGACCTGGTTGGAAATATAACATATAAAATTAAAATATAGTATGTAAAACAAAAAATAAAAATGATACACTCCCCATGAACTGACCTCGATCAAGGACTTGTCGACAGTCAACTTGTTGAGCGTCAACGTCCCCGTCTTGTCGCTGCACAGCACGTCCATCCCGGCCATCTCCTCGATGGCGGTCATCCTCTTCGTGATCGCCCCCTGCTGGGAGAGCCTGTGGGACCCGATGGCCATGGTCACCGAGAGCACCGTCGGCATGGCGATGGGTATCCCCCCGATGAGCAGGACGAGCAAGTTGTCGATCCCTTGCCTGTACTTCCTGCGCTGTATGGGGTACATGACTATGATCTCGACGAGCATCCCCAATGCGATGGAGCATATGCAGAAGTTCCCGATGGCCGTCAGGACCTTCTGGAAGTGCCCCACCTGGTGGGTGCTGTCCACCAGGTGGGCCGCCTTTCCGAAGAAGGTGTGGACCCCAGTGGCTATCACGACCGCGTCGATCTCCCCCTGCTTGCACGTCGACCCCGAGAAGACCTCGTCGTACGGGTTCTTGGTGACGGGCAAGGATTCGCCAGTCAGGGCCGACTGGTCGACCTTCAGTGGGTCCCCCTCGAGGAGTCGGGCGTCGGCTGGGATTATGTCGCCGAGCTTTATGCTTATGATGTCCCCCGGGACTAGGATCGCCGCCTCCTGCTCGCTCCACCGCCCGTCCCTTAGAACCTTCCGATCGAAATATACGATTTTATTTTAGATAATTTGACGCAGTAATAAAGTGGATCATTTTGTTATGGGTAAGACTGCCCTGTGCTTTTTTTTTTTAATTGCGTGAAACTGTTAAGAATGAGAGAAGCCTAATAAGTCACATGTATGCTACATCGGTTAATTGAGAAGAGATTGACTAGCTTATAAGTTGATCAATAAGTCCATCTATCACCGGTTTGGTTTTAGGGTGTAATCGCATAAGGTTATGCATCAAACTCTTCTCATGCGTGGGCCCATGGGTATAGGCTTGATAAGGCCCACTTACGATGTTTAACAGAAACTCCCTTATTTTTTTACGGTACGGGTGATGTTTAAAATCTTAGTACTGTATCCGGACTTAAGGGGTGAAAATTGCAAAAAAGTGCATGATTAAGTATACCACGAGGTTTCTACGCAATTTTCAAATTATAGAGATTTTGTTATTCTTTTTACCTTGGTTTTCGGGGCGAGGCCCGCCATGAGGGCGGCGGCGGCGTTGCCTGCGTTGTTCTCTTCGATGAAACTGATGGTTGAGTTGATGACCAAAAGGGCGAAGATTCCGACAAAGTCTTGCCAGTCGGGCGGTTTTCCGCCGCCGTTGGCCAAGGCAATGGCCATTATGGCGGCGGCTTCCATGACCCATGAGAGTGGGTTCCACATGAAGCCTAGGAACTTTAGGATTTTGCTTTCCTGAAAAAATATTAATATTTTAAATATGTAAATCACTGATTCAATTATTATTAGAATAAAACACTTAATATGAAATATGATTTGGATATTTATTTGGAGAGAGCGTACCTTCTTTTCTTCGAGCTTGTTGAGGCCGAAGATGCCGATCCTGGTGGCTCCTTCGTCGGAGCTCAGCCCCTCGCGCGTGCATTTCAACTGCTCGAAGACTTCGTCTATGGGGGCTTTTTCCTGTTTTTTATTATTAATAGGAATTATTAATCGATGAGGACATATATCTTTGTATATTTAAATACTGTACTCTAATCTAGATTCTTATTTCACAGTTACGTCGACATTTATTTATTCAGACAGAGAGAGATTCATCTCGTCTTCTTCCTCATAGCAAGAGTTGACCGTGATGAAACACCGCATCAAAAATGAAATACAATTGAAAAGTTTGAATCTTATCATGCTATGATAAAAGTTTATCATATTCTCTCGCTGGTTTATTCGTGCTTTTTCTTTTCCTTTTTCTTCGTTTTCATCTAATAGTTGATAATACAGAGTTGACTTTTTAATTCTTAACGGCTAGAAGAGGCCCACCATGACTATACTCTAAGATCCTTACAACGTATGACTTTTAGACTTCGCATAAGTCAGAAAAGAAAAAGGCACAAGAAACTCGAAGTTGAACAGACATTGAAGCTAAAAATTCTAATATCCTCACAACATGCATGGACATAAACTTGATTCTATTTTTCCGCGTTGACTTTTGATACCAAACACAACAAACTAAGGAAATTAACCATGCAAAGCGAAACTGAAACAATGAAGAACAATAAAGAATGTTGAGCTAGTTTATATTTTACCAGATCAATAGTCTCATTCTTGATCTGTTCAAGGCTTAACGCCATGGCTGAGTTTTGGATCGAAGAGCTTCTCTTCTATTTCTTACAAAAACAATATTCTTTTCTCCTAAGAGAGAAGACTAGGAAAGAAAGAGAAATGATGTAAGAGTAATTTCAAAGTGACACACATGTTGTTATATACAATTGGTTCAAAGGATGATACCTGCCGTATGTTACGCTATTCTATTATATGACTCTCAAACTCAACTCAACTCAAAACTCCCTCAACTAGCCGTCCTTTCAAGATCACTAATGAATAATTACTTATCCATTAATTATAATAAAAATATGGGGTTTTATTTAGAAAAATTAGTTTTTGATAAAGAATAAATTTTGTTCTCTAGCCCGAGAGAAAGATAATAAATAGTTAGGTTTTTACCAATTCGCATGTCACTTGGGGTGCATGAATCAGTATTATCATTACGAAAGCAGCCTTTTCATTTTTCCAAGCTATAAAATTAGTTCCAAGTGGCTGTTATGGGTTAGTTTTTATCGTTGGAGAGTCTTCTTTGATCTATTGTTAAATGAAATACGTATATGTATGCATGTAAATTAAATGATCTTGATGATCTTCGACCTAGAAATTGTGAATGATTTAATAAAGGGGTCCTGATGCACCTGCAGCACAGATTCAAATTAAGTGAAACTTTGCAATATTTGCTAGAAATTGTGATCAAATTAAATATTTCTCCACAAAGATCGATGCTATAGATTGAAATTGGCTTCATGTGGCGGTTGATATAAGTACAAAGATATATATTTATTTATTTCATGAAATCTCACTTATGAAATGTGGAAGGATATATTTTATTAGCGTAAAAAATAACTGTAGCATAGATATTCATTAATTTAATTTTTGGCCCCTACGAACAAGATTAACACCTCTAGTCTAGTGATGCTTTCTGTTTCTTCTGCTAAGTCAACGGACAAAGCAAGAACTATATATTTAATTAATTAAACCATTATTTCTTATTAATATCAAGGATTATGACTATATGACAAAACAACATTGGAAAAAAACGGAATCTTGTCACTTGTGTGAGAGTTAATAATGTACAAATAACGATGTCTATAATACACACTTGTATCTGTAAGTAGTGGCTAGTAATTGTTTTTTAAGTTTTATTCCAAATATTAAGTTCTTTTATATAGTATCTATGAAATGGTAACGTCCATTAATTATAAATATTGTTTTAACTATATATGTGTGTATGTGTTTGTAAATAGATGGGATTCTATCGTATATGCACCGTGCAAAAGTCAAATATAAAGAGCTCCATAACATATATCCACTTGTACAAGTCTAAAGGCCATCGAAAATAACATTTATCTACTAACAATCTTTGGTGAGCCCTAACAGAAAAATATCTTAGAATTTCATATAATCTTAACTTTTCACCATCAAATTTCTAATTCGTATCAACGTGGGAGATATTCTTTTATTTTTTTAATGATTGAAAAGGCGTATGTAATACAGAGATTTTACACAAATGTAGGCATGGATCAGTGTCGTCTCTATTATATCATATATGCTTCGCGATATTTACATAATACGGTGATATATCTAATTAATTAATTAAAATTTCAACTCTGCTGAAGTCAAAGCATGCATTATTGTACATTTTTTAATAGGTAATCAAGACCAGTGCTGTCGTCATTGCTGACGATCAATAATTAATAAGAAGGTACGCTGTAATAAATTTGCTACTATAATCCATAATGCATTTCTTAAATATAAAACCTGCCCTTTGGTATCTATCTATCCATATGTGAAGAAGAAATACTATCTACTGCCCTGACCCATTATCTTGGGTCAAATAATAAATTAGTTCAATAATGCAAGGGGTTATCTCTTATATCATAGATTCATAATGATGTGAATGAAACAGATAATATTATTATAAATGAGTTATTACATAACACCTTCCCTCGAGATGTTTGTGTCACATAGGTATTTGAGAATCATCGACTTGTTTTCATCTATTTTCGTTGACTATGTGTATCTTACTGAAATCATGTTGGCACGTATATCTTCTTGTTTCTTAAGTGGTATATGTAATGTATGGTACCCTACAAAATATCTTCAAGAATGAAGACGGAAATTAAATTACATTTAAAGATCGAAATTGAATTATGATTCTTACATGCATATGCATGCACGCCTGGCAATCAATTCTACGCATATTGAGAGAGACATCAAGCTTTATTACGTAGACTGATGTCAGAGAAGGATCTATCTTTACGCAATTGTTAGAGAACAACAACGTGATTTAAATAAAATAAAACCAACGCAAATAAACATGAATTTTACATCGAAGTTCTCTTTTTTTTTTTTTTAATTCTTGATTGAGAAAAAAATAATAAAAAAAAGCAATACACACAGAAATTTGCTTGAAAGCACACACACACACACACACACACACCACCTTTAATGGCTGATCAAATAAAAGAGGACTAGTTTCGACTTCACTGTACAATCTCCATAAACACACAACACTCAACGAACTCAGAAAACACAAAGAAGAAGGGGCAAAGAAAAAGAGGAAAAAAGAATTCCAAGCCGCGAACAAAACTAATCCAGAAAAAAATCGAAAAATTCCTCTAATAATTAAAACTCATCAACGCTTGATCTCCACATCTCATAAGATATAAACTTTTGCATGGCTTCAAAGGGAATGGAAGCAGCTAAAAAATCCACTGATGTTGTTTCCCTCCCCCCCACACAGATATAGCAGCAATTTTCGATCTTTAGAACAACTGAAGAGACATCTTAAGCTTGTTCTGCTTCCATTTGGGCAACTTGTTGAAGACATCCTTAGTCATCCCAAACTTCTCCTTAAACTCTTGCGCAGATAAGTACGTCTGCGAAAAAAGAAAAACGAGGCACATAAATAAAACGAATCTGCAAAAAAAGAAAAGAAAAGAAAAATTCTTCCCAGAAGTGAAAAAGATCAAATTCTAACCTCGCGCTTCGTTACATCGATATCTGAAACTGGGTCTGAAGAAGTCGTCTTAAGACGTTCGTATGGATATATCAGAAGCCCTTCCTCATCCTCGACTTCGTTCTCTTTTACGTCCTCTTTGATGGTCTCTGGCATAGGCTTCGATTCTTCTACCGAGATTTGCTTAGGCAGAGGCTCGCTTTTCGCTCTGGCTAACTCGGGGCTCACTTCAGCCATGCATCGTTTGCCCAAGTATTTCAATGAGTTTTATAAGCAGGCTTAACTAATTTTTCAGTCCCGTATTTTACAACGGATTTAAGAAATGACATTATAGGGGCAATAACTTTTAAAATTAAGCAATTTAGGGACATTATACACCGGAACCCTTGATTTGCCCCAAATCCTAGGGTTCTGGCAATTTTTAGATGGTGCTTTATACGTACAATAACTAATTGGGACAATCTAGGATTCCCCCGTATAATTTCCTTAAATTGCTTAATCTTGAAAGTTATTGTCCGCATAATGACACCCCAAATTGCAGGACTGAAAAAATAATCAACCCCTATGAGTACGAGCAGCTTATCTCATAAGTTGTCAGATAAAAATCGTACCTTTAACCGAACGAGGGATAATGAACTCACGGGCAGGCGATGGCTTCTCGAACGTCGAACTCAACGCAGATATAGAAGCAGATTTTGGAGCCAATTTAGCAGAGTCGGGCGTCACCGACTTGGGATAAATATTCTTTCTCGCCAAGGGCGGAGGAGTCGATAGGTTTCTTGCGTTGGGATTCTCGAAATTCGCCGCCAAAGCGTTGAAGGCCGGCGATCTTCCTCTTACACGAACCCTGTCTGGGCTGAAGGACATGCTTCTTGAACGTTGGGACGATTTGTCTGGCACTGCCGATCGCCCAGTGTGCGTAGATGGCGATCTCCTTTTAGGTTTCTATCGAAAATTATATCGACATCTTTTTCAAGAATTTGAATTTTGAAATTTACGAAATTCTTGAAGTGCAAGGGGATGACTTTGACTTACATCCATTGAAGGGCGGCGGCCGTGCTTGAGGATAGACAGTTTCCTCTCGAAGGAGTTTCCATGCATCTGAAAAGCGTCGTAAAACATTCGATTTTCTTAAGTATTGTTTAAGGCTCAAAACTACTCTCAATTATAGTAACGTATGGAACTTACGGAAGATTTTGACGAGTCCCAAGAGAAGAAGCGAGTGAAAAACGTGGGCTCGTTTCCTTCAGTGACGACGTAAGTTGGCGTGTGAGGAGATAGTTTCTCGCCTAGGAAATCTTTCTCCAGAAATTTCTGTCCAAACGATGATTGCATATGTTTCTTTTTGTATATATGAGAAGTCTTAACATCCAATTTATGTGGTTTCATACCTCTCCAATACTTAAAGCGTTCATCTTAGTCTTAGAATCGACTTGTTGCCCGACCCAAATGTAAATATCCGAGTGGCAATCGAGGATGAAAATATCTTCGGTCATCAAATCGTCTTGACTAAAGTTGTACACCTCTGTAACCTGCAATACGACGATTTTAAGACAAAAACGTACTTCCTTTATCGATGAAAAAGAAGATAGTAATGCAATTGTACTATTCCTTCATAGAATGTAGAAAGCGTACCTTGAGATCTCCTGATAATCAGCACAACGTGGTAATTATTATGACAAGAGACAAATAGAATAAAGTTTAGGTACAAAAGACGATAAAAAATTTTGCAAATTGACGATGTCGAACCTTTTGATAATGTGCAAGAGAATAAATGGGGATCATTCTCAGCTAATCGTGCTATTTTCTGACTGGGGTACTCAGATTTTCCACCCAACAAATCCCAAAACTGCTCAGATTCTGAGCCTTCCTTCAACAGTTTGGACTGAACATTGGGCTGCAAACAAACGAGCGAAGCGCAATTCAAGCACCAAAAAACTGCGAATTTTCAAGAAAACGGAATATTCGAGAAGAAAAAGCAAACCTTTATAATGTCGAGCTGCCTTTCAACAAGTTCTTGGTCTTGAGGTGAAGTGAGATTCCCCGACCAAGAAAAGACTGTTGCACCACTTTGTAGGATGTAACAATACGATGAGTTCAACGATGATGCAACCTAAATTTGATTTGAATTAAATGAGAGGCTAAGAAAAAAAAAAGCAAATTGAGATAAAAGCGAGGATTGAAGTATGTGAGATAGAGATGAGACTCGCCGGTTCAACTTGAATTGCTTGCATATTTTCTGGCCCACTTCCCTGAACCCGAAATAGTGCAAGTCCATCGTCTGAATATGTATTATTCGGTAGTTCTGTTTCATCTATGTGCTTTTTATAACCCTTACTAACGCCGCCCTGAAGACAAGTACAGAAGCTCGAATTAAATTTTCCAATATCAGATTAATGGATCGATACTACTGCCAATTCAATGACTGTGGAAGATCTTTTTTTGTTACCTTGAAAACGATAAAGCACTGGAAAATGGCGAAGAATTGGATAGGTTCATATCCCTCGTAAATAGAAGCCTAGAAAAATAGACGATCACTGTAATGATTAGTAAAAGAGAGAGATAAAGAAAGGTAAGACGTTGAAAAGTTAAAACAGAACAATGGCTTTGCAAGGAATGAAATATGCCTGAGTTGGTGAGAACTTCTGTGATTCGACCATCTTAGTTGCCAACGAAGTCGCAGTAACTCTGTCTTCCTACAGACACGATTATCATGATGATTGATCCATTATACGCCAATATTTCGATTCATAATTACTATTAAATATTCAGGAGAATCTTCTTACCTGAACACTTTGCTTCCCAAACCAAGTTCCAATAAGCTGTTCATCCTTTTCTTCTCCAGGGTAAGAATATTGAAAGATATAGCAGTCCCCACTGTAGAACTTAGACTGATCGGGCCCTTGAAGAATAGTCTTTTGTTGACCGTCTACTCGCCATACCTAGAAATTAAGAAAGTCAAGAACTGTAATAAATCACGTGAAAAGCTTCTACCATAGCAGAAAGCACATATGTTTTCTTGTCAGAAACTAATGGTACAAGTACGAAATCTAACCAGCATCGCCAACTATTTCATTCATTTGAGCATTTTCTTTGCATACAAACCTAAACAGCGTTTTTGTTTTGACATATAATGGACCGTACTTCCAACGTCACCTGTAAATCTCCTGTACAATCGATGTATAGAGGAACATCTTCCTTGGGAGTTTCTGCTTTGAGAAGGCCCTTCACATTGAGCCCTTGGCGCTTTAGAAGTGCTAAAGAGGCATCCATGCAAAGATGAGGGACAAGGGAAATCCATGTAGTTGCATATGATATATATGTTTGAGAAGATAAAAGTAGCGCACACAAAACACCTACCTGCGAGTTTTCCTCTACCATCTTCAGTCACAGAAACATTGTTTGATTGCGGCGGCCATGACTCAAACTTCGAACGAAAATTAACCGTCTCAAATCCTTCGATCAAACAGATAATATGGCTTTTGGCTGTCTCGGAACTACTCAGGAACTCCTACAAGAAAAAGTGGAAACTAAGTCGACTAAGAAGTTAAAAGGCGGATAATTCAGAAGGTCAATGATAAAGAAGCTCGTAGAAAAGGTGGACTTTACATCAGCTAAGGTGCTTGCAGCTTTCCTTTGATCGAGAGAAGTGTTCCTTCCCATCCAAACAAAGATTTCAGTCCCCGAATCGAGTATATAGCACTTGTACGTGTCTAAAAGTTCCCTTGTCAGAGAATCAGCCTCAATTGGTATAGTCTCTTCCTTCTCAACTCTGTCAACATAGTTTCATTCGATTAACTACAGTTTTCCTTGCATGAATCATATGTTAATTCACAGTCAATTGAATGATGGCCTCATAAGAGGCAACAAAGGGTTCGAATAGAAGTATATAAGTACCTGAATAGCTTCGAAGAGCCAAAATCAGTAATCTTTGGTTCATCATTTGTTGTTTTCCTTGGAAGAGGTGCAAATCCACCGAAGAAACCCCAAAATTCACCAGTCTCAGCATCTGCCATTAACTTTCCATCCTCTGATTACAAAAAACAAAAAAAAAAGTAATCACCACACACATCGATCGCTTAGATGTGTAGGCAGACATCCGACTACAGTAGCCAAAAGCTTACCAACTGCTGCAATTTCGCATTTTCCGTCGTGATAAGTATCCTTGATGTACTGAACAACCTCAAGCGCTTTGGCCCTCTCTTGAATGCATGAGTTTGAACCGTTGAATTGAAAGATCTTTGACTTCGTATCAAGGATAAATATGTCGTCATGATTGAGAGAGGTTCGAGCGAATGGAACCTAATTTGTTCAAAAAAGTAAAAGGACTCAAAAACCAGATTGAAAGTACAAGAGAGAGCCAAATAGGTTAAAACTTGCCTCTTTCACGTGAACGACGTGCTTTCCTCTACATACGAACAAACGAGTTTGGTGTTCTTCAGCCTCGACATGGTTAAAGCCCGACGAAACTCCACCTTTTTGAGGCAATATGCAAGGCTTAAAATAAGAAAGGAACTTCTCAGTTTCCTGGCCTTGGACTTCACGGTACTGAACAGCACGCCCACCAAGTGCAGCGTCGAGTTGTACGGTTTTCATAGCTGCAGCGGCAGCTTCGTCCTAAAAAAATGCAAATTTTATAAACCATGGAAAAAATTTGATAAGAGTGAAATACGACTGCCCAAAAGGACTTGCCTGGCTTGTATCTTTCCCGAGCCAGTAATGAATATCATGACGAAGGACGCCGTTTTTTAAGGCAGTGGTCTGCATAAAGGAGAACTAAACGTCAAGCTGGTCTCTTCAACATGCTTACATCATTGGACATGTTAATAGGAGCAGAAGCTCGGGCAAATTCCCAGCAAACAACACTAAATAGCTTAAATTGAGCTCTAGAGATACGAAATATGAGCAATCTTCAATGTTGTTATTCGCATGACATCAAAAAACGAACTTTTTCAAATTGAGTTCCAAATCTTTTTACAGATACATGATCAGATAATAGAGACAATCCACTATTGTTCTTCAGCCCATCTATTATCATTCCCTTCACCAAACAAATGTATCTATCAAATTCTCTATTTCATCTCTTACTGTAGTCCATAAGTTAACATAAGAACAGAAGCGAGGAATTCCAAGACTGTTACCTTTAGAATAATATAAGAATCTCCAGTGAAAAATTTCCCATGCAACGAACTTGGGACTGGTACTGGGTTGAAGTTTTCGATTCTCCAAATCTCAATACCACTGAACCGTGTTAAAGAATGAACAGTAGTGCACCGTAGAGAATTCAAAAGCTAGAGAAAGCTGCTTAGTCCATAGGTTTCAGTTAAAAAAAAGAACAAAGAAGTCATTTCTGACACAATTATGATAGGCGAGTGAACATATGCAGCCCAAGGATACGCCTTCTGACCAGCCACTTGAAAAGCTGGATCCAAGTTTCTCATTGAAACAGCCATTCTAACTCTTTTATTGCAACTACAGCAAAACGGTCACTTGGAACCTGAAAACAGACAAACAAATATTAACTAATGTCAGGAAACACAATGGCATATTACAAACATGAACAATGCTTGGCTCGTTCATATCCTACGCCTAAGCTTCCGTTTATCTAAAATTGTTTGGAGGTCTACTCATAAGACCAATGGCTATTGAATAAGTGCAAGATGAACTTGAGCTTATTTGCAACAATATATTTTGAGCACACAAGCAAATTTTTAGCAGATCAGCTGTTACATTGCTAAATAAACTAGAATTCTCCAATCCCAGTATAGGTGGCCATTAGTCTTGAAACTCTCAAATCTCACTCCAAAAGTCAAATTAAGTAAGACGACATTGTTTAGTATACTAAAGACGATTGACCAAAACAGAAAAACACACAGAGTTCCGAAAATGTTTCGGTAAAAGGGATGAAAATTGATCTCTCTCCATATCATCAAGACTCAAATTTAAACGTAAAAACAGACCAAGCCCAAACGAATGGAACGTCCCAGATCCCAAAATGAGATTACAACACTGTATACCTATAATCAAATCAACTCGGTAATCAGCAAAAACACAGTCGACATCGAAGAAAATCGAAAATAAGCAGGTCATCTAATACCTTTGTCCCCCTTTTCCACTGTACAAACCAAAAGACTACTTCAACACAGATCAAATAGATCGAAGCTATCAACTCCAACCCAGCCTTGATTGAAAAACTCCTAGCCCAGAATCAAGAAAAAGACGGGCTTAAAGCAATAAAAACACAGAAAAACTACGAGGAGATTGATAGTTCTCGGATTAAAAAAAAGTGTCGGAGAACGACGCAGTGATGGAGGGAGGGAATGATGATGAGTTGCCAAAGAAAAGGCGTGCGTGCCTATCACTAAACGGCAGCTAAAGACTAGCAAGAAACTAAAATAATACTCTTTGATAAAGACACAGAATGGTCAGTGATGAACTGTAAAGACTTTAATTATCCATTATTTAAACCAATGTAAACACATGCCCCTAATCATTATTACAGTGGATATTGTACAGTCAAGAGAGAGCAAATTTGACTTAATACTTGGATTACTAGTAAAGTAAAATAAAGGCAGCTTAAGAGTCCATATATTATTGTATTGATATATTCTTCTGAGTATGTAGGGTAAAATGATTACGAGTTTTGTAGTCAATTTTCGAATTAATGTCGAAGTAGGAAGATAAATCTAAATACAATCCAACGAATTGGCGTAACAAAATTAATAAAAAGCTTACGATTTTTCCTTTAACCAAATATAGTGAATACATTTTTAAGAACCAGCAACGTAGTGCAAGTAGGTACGAATTTTAACATGGCTAATATTTAGTAGTCGCCTCGCACTTGTGTACAAGTCGATGCGAAAACAAGACACAAAATCAATTACAGTCCCATTAATTACTTACAAATTTACTAATTGAAGAAATAAAAAAGGAAAGAAAAAGAAAAAAAAGAGTTTATGAGTTGGTGATCGGCCATGATTTGTGGAATGCCACGAAAAGGCGAATGAAATACATGCATTTCTTGCCGTTCTTGATTGAACTTATTACTATAAGCTATACATAGAATAATATATTTCCTAAATTCACTGTGCTGTCTTCAATCTCCGAAAATCTTGGTTGCGCCAAAACTTCCTCAAACCAGGAAAATCATTCAACTTGTAGTCGAAAATTACTAGTGCTCTCGGAAGAAAGAGCGGATGCACCTGAAGAGACAGTAGCATCTATTTGCAGTACTTCATTCCCCATTTCGTCGAGCTGTTCTCGTGCTATTTCCTTAGCAGATTTAACAGCTGAGTCGGGACAAAAGTGCAATTTAATTAATCTGAGCGATGCTATGTCTCCAATATCTGAAGATATCCTTTCCAATCCAGACATATACGATAGATGGAGGATTTCGAGGCTACGAAAGTGACCGTCATCTGCTGTAAAACATTCGAGTTCTTCACACGCAAAGAGCTTCAAGCATTTTAAACTGATAAATTTTCCTTCGACGAGATTCCACTGACGTCCCGGGCAACGACGCAGCCGAAGTTCTTCGAGTTTTGGTAAGGAGCCTATCTTAGTCGTCACATCTTCCCAGCGAAGGTCACTAATATGCAGCTCCTTAAGTGAATGCGGGAATTTAATATTTGCCAGCATATGATCTACCGTCGTCATGGATTGCACATCGAATAAGCATTCAAGTGATTCAAGCTTTTCAAGTCGATCAATGATGTCAAGAGTGTACTTGCGTTCCTTGAATCCCTCAACGACTTCATTATTGTATACCACCTCTAATTCGCGGATATTGGGAATTCTTCGGACGAAATCTTCACTAAAACTGAAGTTTTCTAATCTCATAGCCGATTGCAGCTTCATCAAGATACCATTGCTTTCGACTGGGGGATCGGGAAGTATGAGATGCCATATACCAATATGCCTAAGTTGGGTCATTTCCCATATTTCGGGCGGGGCTATAACGCCACCTTCTACACGTAATGATTGTAGGTTCCACAGGGAAACAAATGATGAAGGAAGTTTGACGGTTCTCCACATTTCTGAGAAACTAAGGAGCCGTAAGTTAATTAGGGTAGGAACATCTTTCACCCAGGTCTTCGGCTCGATTTTCAGGGACCCCTCGACCGAACACAGCACTCGTAATGTCTTATAATAAACTTTTGAAGGTAACATACCATTGATTATCAGGGTACGAAGGTCTTTCGGAGATCGGAGGACACCACCAATGCCATAAATATAGTTGGTCACCTTTGATGAGCTCTGATGGACAACTATCCGACGTTCGTTGCTCGATGCTTTCATAATGACGGGCCACCACCCACGTACTTTGCAGAAGAAGTTCTTATTCAAAGCTTCTTTTAAGCATAAATCCCTCAAAAGATCATGGATCCTGCAATGTGTTATATCTCCGAGATCAGACAATCGAGAAGCTAAAATGAGATTTCTACCGATAAGATCTTTAATATAATCCTTTGCAGCATCTTCCTGGCTCTTGCCGCTTATTGGCTTCAGAAATCCTTCGGCCATCCATAATTTTATAAGTAGAGAAATCTTAATCTCCTTGTCTTCAGGAAATATTCCCATGTACATAAAACAAGGTTTCAAATGCACAGGTAAGTGATTGTAGCTCAAGGATAAAATTTTGAGGCAATACTCATCGTTTTCGGCATTCACAACCGAACTTAAATTTTCCGCAACGTATTCCCAATACTTTCTTGTTCGAGGAGACTTTGCTAGGTGGCCTCCGATTACTGCGAGCGACAGAGGAAGCCCTCCACATTTTTTTGCTATATTTCTTCCAATATCCTCTAGTTCTAGCGGAAAACTTTCTTTCCCAAATACTTTCTCGCGAAATAAATCCCAACTGTTACGCTCATCTAAGAAGTCCACAAGAAACTTATGCGTTGCAATCGAAGCAACCGATGCTTCCCTAGTTGTTATTACTATTCCACTTCCTTTGCTGCTTGGAAAGAAGCGTCTTACTTCTTCCCATGCCTCGACGTCCCACACGTCGTCCACTATAACTAAATACTTTCTACCCAACAACAAAGACTTGTGCAGTAGAACACTCAATTCGGATTCGCTCTTTTCACTCAGACTTTCCTTGCCGCCCCCCTTATTCAAACAATCAATTAGTTCCACGAGACTCCTATGCCTATCGTAGTCTTTCGATATCGTAGCCCAAGCAAAAGTATCAAAGTAACCCCGAACATATGGATCATTGTAAATCTTATGAGCAAGTGTTGTCTTACCGATTCCGCCCATACCTGTTATCGAGAATAACTGAGGCCCAGATTTTGGCTTCGAGGTGAGCTTGTCCACGATTTTGAGTGTTGTGTCTTCCATGCCAACCACGACCTCCTCGACGGTAGTTGCAGCAGAAAGGGACGGTTGTGATGATCCGAGATGTTGCGTGGGTTGATTGTTTTTTCGAGTTAGCTTGTCTTTGATTTTTGTTATTATGCCTTTGAAGGGACCACCGAGGTTCACGCCCGAGGAAATGGAAGGTGCTGAATGCGATTGCGCTGATGCGAGAGGCACAGAACGATTGCCTTCACATTGCTCGGTCGTCCTACTCATCTTCATCGTCACCTCTTTTTGGAGAAGGTCCAAGCCTTCGATCAGTTTTTGAAGGCTTCCATTGAATTCGTTGTGATCTTTGATTCGGTCGGCTATATGAGTCTCGATTAGGTATTCTGCAGCATGTGCTGCATCAGCCATCAGAATCTCCAATCCGTGATCGACTGCGTTGTGATGTTTTTCGAGGAAGCTTTGGAAGAAAGAGATGTTTGAGCTGAGAGAATCGACGTGTTCATCGTCGAGCTTAATGGGAGGGTTTGGGTGTTCGAGGAGATCCTCGATGAGATGCATAAGAGAAGTAAAAGCTGCATACGCTGTGGCCATTTCTAATCAAGATTTTGCTTCTGCTTTCAAGTTTTCGACGACTCGTCTATCTCTCTCTTATCAATACAGAAGATATATTTGGTTTTCGTCCACTTGTGTAATGAAAGTCTTGGTCTTCTTGACCTTTTGCGTATGTGGTTACTACGATGCTGCCTGTCATTTTCTGGGCAGACCATTTGGGTAACAAAATTAAATTTGCCATAGCTGTCTTCAACGAAGCCATTGATTGTTTGTTATATTCTTTAGTTTTTCTTTTTTCCTGTGAAATATAGCTCCAAAGACTTCAGTGAGGTCATTGTTTAGTAATATTATTCCTTTCAACGAAAACTAAGAAGGAACAGACAAATACATTAATATATATTGACTAGTTGACTTGACAGAGAAGCTTAGTTCACGCGTAAGCCACACAACATACTCCTCGGCGACGATATGGCAGCTCATGTGTGTGATTTTGGTTTGGCTCGACTTATTCCTAACGTGAGGAACGTAGAAGATGGGAACCAGTTTTTAGCTCACTCGGCATCAGAGGAACTATATCAGAGAATAATATTACTTTCAGCCGCAAAAGATCGAACAGATCAGTTTTAATATTGGACAGCAAGTAACTTCATTAATTATCATTTATCAACATGAAGATAATAAATAATACTGCTCAGCCAAGGTCACCCATGACATTACATTACAAGATATATATATTCAATTACGAAATATATCAAAATTAGTCCTCAATCAATTGATTTCTCACGACCAAAAGAACACATTTCTTACTAGTGTGTCTTTTCGCCTTCAACACCATGAGAAATTATCAGAAAAATCCGAGCTTGCTAACATATGACCATATCCTTAAAACAAATGCAAAATTAGGTAGCCTGACAATTGAAAATCATGGCTTTCTAAACTAATTAAGATTGAAATAATTATATGCAAATTTTACCCATTTCTATGGAATCGTGCGGACAATTAAATTTAAGCAAATAATATTGACGCGAATGTCACGTCACTTTACAATACAATTAAAATTGATACACAACTATATGACTGTATTTCTGCCTAAATGCAATCTATGATATGTAATATACTATCCATTGACTAGGTAAAAGGATATCTTAGTGCATGAATGTAGAAGCCTAATGTATGAATGGCTGACAGTGTGGAAAAAATACAACTTGGTAAACTTCTATTACAACCACAATTTTCCTCCCTTACGTTAACTGTGTACATGCTGCATATTAATTGTAATCCCCATATGTTTTACCAATAAGAAAATTTAACGACAAAGGTCGCATACCGAACATGCAGCGTCCCGTGCATCGCACGGGCATAACCTAGTTTGACTTAATACTTGGATTACTAACAAAGTAAAATAAAGGCAGCTTAAGAGTCTGTATATTATTGTACTTTCATATATTCTTCTGAGTATGTAAAATGATTACGGTTTGTAGTCAATTTTCGAATTAATGTCGAAGTAGGAAGATAAATCTATATCCAATCCAACGAATTGGCATAACAAAAATTAATAAAAAAGCTTACGATTTTTCCTTTAACCAAATATAGTGAATACATTTTTAAAAAACATTTACAGCAATGTATTGCAAGCAAGGAGGCATGGATTTTAACATGGCTGATATGTAGTAGTCGCCTCGCACTTGTGTACAAGTCGATGCCAAAACAAGATACAAAATCAATTACATACTATATAATATCCCGTTAGTTATTTACAAATTTACTAATTGAAGAAATAAAAAAAAGGAAAGAAAAAGAAAAAAAGAGTTTACAGAGTTCGGTGATCGGCCATGATTTGTGGAAGGCCACGAAAAGGCGAATGAAATACATTCTTTATGAAATCAGTGAATCAGATTAAATGAGAGCAACACCAAGAATTAACATGGTTCAGATTCAGAGTGAATCCTACATCCACGACCCTCAAATTCTTTTCTTTATTCACACACGAAAGATCGTGAAATTTACAGAGAGAGGGAGCTTTTAGATCACACGAAGAAGATGATCAAAATTTAATACAGTCACGCTTATTTATACTACACAAAGGAGGGAAAATCAGTTATGCTTCGTCAGCCTTCATTCTCTTCTTTAAAAGAACCGCTGATCCTACCAGCGTCTTAATAAGTATGAGTGACGCCTTTTGTTATTTGACATTCGCACGCTTTCTCACCATCTTGAAGTCGTATATGCCCTGCTTCTCTTTTAATAGAACGAGCCAATGTAGTTTGCTGATTGAGCTACAAAATCTGCTCCATTTCCATCAGCTCTTCTATCAGCTTCAACCTCTTTTCTGCCAATCTGACCTTCATGTTTCAACACCCCCCCGCAAGATGGACTATATAGATTTATTATGCCCATCTTGACTAACAGCTGTTGCAGTATTGGCCCTGTGAGGGGCTTAGTAAATATATCTGCAAGTTGCAATTCAGACCTTACTGGTAACAGTTTGATTGTCCCATTGGAAGCATGATGCCGTATGAAGTGGCAGTCCACCTCAATGTGCTTCGATCTCTCATGGAATTTCGGGTTTGAAGCTAGCTGTAAGGCTGACAGATTATCACAGAACATCACAGGTGCACCAGCCAGTGTAATTCCCAGTTCCTTGATCAGCTGTTTTATCCATAATACTTCTGCTACTGCTGACCCGAGAGCCCTATACTCCGCTTCTGTGGATGATCTAGACACCGTGGGTTGCTTCTTTGCCTTCCATGTGATTAGTGAATCCCCAAGAAAGGTGCAATACCCTGTTACTGATCTTCGAGTATCCTTACAAGATGCCCAATCTGCATCTGAAAATCCCTTCAGTTCTAGCTTCCCAGCCGAGCTCATGAGGATGCCTTGCCCTGGTGCAGTCTTGAGGTATCTCAGAAGATGATGCGCTGCCATGAGATGGCCTGTTCTAGGGGCTGCTATATATTGACTCAGCCTATGAATTGTGTAGGCAATATCCGGTCTGGTAAAAGTTAAATACAAAAGTCTTCCCACTAGTCTTCTATACTTGAATGGATCTTTTAACAAATCACCATCACTCTCTGTGAGTTTATTGCTGGGATTCATGGAGTGGTGAGAGGTCTCGCATTGCTGTAACCAGTATCCTCCAATAGCTGCAAGGTGTATTGTCTTTGTGAGAGATAAATTCCAGATTCACCTCTTGCAACTTCTACCCGAGAAAATACCTAAGCTCTCCCAAGTCTTTGATTTTGAAACATGGGCTGAGGAACTCTTTTCCTGCTTGGATTGCTTCAGCTGAAGGACTAGCTAAGATAATATCATCCACATACACTAAAAGGATGAGTAAACTGTCCCCCTTTCCTTTCAGAAACAGTGTATGATCGGATTCTGTCTGTTTAAAACCATATCTGCTCACCGCGTCTGTAAACTTCTTATTCCACTGCCTCGACGCCTGTTTCAATCCATAAATCGACTTGTGTAGTCTGCACACCATCCTCCTTGACCCTGTCCTGTCCAATACTCTGTAAAATCCCTGAGGAGATCCATATATACTTCTTCCATAAGGTCTCTGTGCAGAAATGCATTGCTTACATCTAACTGTGCCAATTTCCATTTGAGCTGTGCTGCAAGTGAGATGATCACCTTGATGGTGTTTGGCTTTGCCACTGGTGCAAAAGTCTCTATGTAATCGACCCCCTCTCTTTGATCATATCCTTTTGCCACCAAGCGCGCTTTGTGTTTTTCCACTTGACCTTCTTAGTTCACGCGCAAGCCACACAACATACTCCTCGGCGACGATATGGCAGCTCATGTGTGTGATTTTGGTTTGGCTCGACTTATTCCTAACGTGAGGAACGTAGAAGATGGGAACCAGTTTTTAGCTCACTCGGCATCAGAGGAACTATATCAGAGAATAATATTACTTTCAGCCGCAAAAGATCGAACAGATCAGTTTTAATATTGGACAGCAAGTAACTTCATTAATTATCATTTATCAACATGAAGATAATAAATAATACTGCTCAGCCAAGGTCACCCATGACATTACATTACAAGATATATATATTCAATTACGAAATATATCAAAATTAGTCCTCAATCAATTGATTTCTCACGACCAAAAGAACACATTTCTTACTAGTGTGTCTTTTCGCCTTCAACACCATGAGAAATTATCAGAAAAATCCGAGCTTGCTAACATATGACCATATCCTTAAAACAAATGCAAAATTAGGTAGCCTGACAATTGAAAATCATGGCTTTCTAAACTAATTAAGATTGAAATAATTATATGCAAATTTTACCCATTTCTATGGAATCGTGCGGACAATTAAATTTAAGCAAATAATATTGACGCGAATGTCACGTCACTTTACAATACAATTAAAATTGATACACAACTATATGACTGTATTTCTGCCTAAATGCAATTCTATGATATGTAATATACTATCCATTGACTAGGTAAAAGGATATCTTAGTGCATGAATGTAGAAGCCTAATGTATGAATGGCTGACAGTGTGGAAAAAATACAACTTGGTAAACTTCTATTACAACCACAATTTTCCTCCCTTACGTTAACTGTGTACATGCTGCATATTAATTGTAATCCCCATATGTTTTACCAATAAGAAATTTAACGACAAAGGTCGCATACCGAACATGCAGCGTCCCGTGCATCGCACGGGCATAACCTAGTTTGACTTAATACTTGGATTACTAACAAAGTAAAATAAAGGCAGCTTAAGAGTCCGTATATTATTGTACTTTCATATATTCTTCTGAGTATGTAAAATGATTACGGTTTGTAGTCAATTTTCGAATTAATGTCGAAGTAGGAAGATAAATCTATATCCAATCCAACGAATTGGCATAACAAAAATTAATAAAAAAGCTTACGATTTTTCCTTTAACCAAATATAGTGAATACATTTTTAAAAAACATTTACAGCAATGTATTGCAAGCAAGGAGGCATGGATTTTAACATGGCTGATATGTAGTAGTCGCCTCGCACTTGTGTACAAGTCGATGCCAAAACAAGATACAAAATCAATTACATACTATATAATATCCCGTTAGTTATTTACAAATTTACTAATTGAAGAAATAAAAAAAAGGAAAGAAAAAGAAAAAAAGAGTTTACAGAGTTCGGTGATCGGCCATGATTTGTGGAAGGCCACGAAAAGGCGAATGAAATACATTCTTTATGAAATCAGTGAATCAGATTAAATGAGAGCAACACCAAGAATTAACATGGTTCAGATTCAGAGTGAATCCTACATCCACGACCCTCAAATTCTTTTCTTTATTCACACACGAAAGATCGTGAAATTTACAGAGAGAGGGAGCTTTTAGATCACACGAAGAAGATGATCAAAATTTAATACAGTCACGCTTATTTATACTACACAAAGGAGGGAAAATCAGTTATGCTTCGTCAGCCTTCATTCTCTTCTTTTAAAAGAACCGCTGATCCTACCAGCGTCTTAATAAGTATGAGTGACGCCTTTTGTTATTTGACATTCGCACGCTTTCTCACCATCTTGAAGTCGTATATGCCCTGCTTCTCTTTTAATAGAACGAGCCAATGTAGTTTGCTGATTGAGCTACAAAATCTGCTCCATTTCCATCAGCTCTTCTATCAGCTTCAACCTCTTTTCTGCCAATCTGACCTTCATGTTTCAACACCCCCCCGCAAGATGGACTATATAGATTTATTATGCCCATCTTGACTAACAGCTGTTGCAGTATTGGCCCTGTGAGGGGCTTAGTAAATATATCTGCAAGTTGCAATTCAGACCTTACTGGTAACAGTTTGATTGTCCCATTGGAAGCATGATGCCGTATGAAGTGGCAGTCCACCTCAATGTGCTTCGATCTCTCATGGAATTTCGGGTTTGAAGCTAGCTGTAAGGCTGACAGATTATCACAGAACATCACAGGTGCACCAGCCAGTGTAATTCCCAGTTCCTTGATCAGCTGTTTTATCCATAATACTTCTGCTACTGCTGACCCGAGAGCCCTATACTCCGCTTCTGTGGATGATCTAGACACCGTGGGTTGCTTCTTTGCCTTCCATGTGATTAGTGAATCCCCAAGAAAGGTGCAATACCCTGTTACTGATCTTCGAGTATCCTTACAAGATGCCCAATCTGCATCTGAAAATCCCTTCAGTTCTAGCTTCCCAGCCGAGCTCATGAGGATGCCTTGCCCTGGTGCAGTCTTGAGGTATCTCAGAAGATGATGCGCTGCCATGAGATGGCCTGTTCTAGGGGCTGCTATATATTGACTCAGCCTATGAATTGTGTAGGCAATATCCGGTCTGGTAAAAGTTAAATACAAAAGTCTTCCCACTAGTCTTCTATACTTGAATGGATCTTTTAACAAATCACCATCACTCTCTGTGAGTTTATTGCTGGGATTCATGGGAGTGGTGAGAGGTCTCGCATTGCTGTAACCAGTATCCTCCAATAGCTGCAAGGTGTATTGTCTTTGTGAGAGATAAATTCCAGATTCACCTCTTGCAACTTCTACCCCGAGAAAATACCTAAGCTCTCCCAAGTCTTTGATTTTGAAACATGGGCTGAGGAACTCTTTTCCTGCTTGGATTGCTTCAGCTGAAGGACTAGCTAAGATAATATCATCCACATACACTAAAAGGATGAGTAAACTGTCCCCCTTTCCTTTCAGAAACAGTGTATGATCGGATTCTGTCTGTTTAAAACCATATCTGCTCACCGCGTCTGTAAACTTCTTATTCCACTGCCTCGACGCCTGTTTCAATCCATAAATCGACTTGTGTAGTCTGCACACCATCCTCCTTGACCCTGTCCTGTCCAATACTCTGTAAAATCCCTGAGGGAGATCCATATATACTTCTTCCATAAGGTCTCTGTGCAGAAATGCATTGCTTACATCTAACTGTGCCAATTTCCATTTGAGCTGTGCTGCAAGTGAGATGATCACCTTGATGGTGTTTGGCTTTGCCACTGGTGCAAAAGTCTCTATGTAATCGACCCCCTCTCATTGATCATATCCTTTTGCCACCAAGCGCGCTTTGTGTTTTTCCACTTGACCTTCTTAGTTCACGCGTAAGCCACACAACATACTCCTCGGCGACGATATGGCAGCTCATGTGTGTGATTTTGGTTTGGCTCGACTTATTCCTAACGTGAGGAACGTAGAAGATGGGAACCAGTTTTTAGCTCACTCGGCATCAGAGGAACTATATCAGAGAATAATATTACTTTCAGCCGCAAAAGATCGAACAGATCAGTTTTAATATTGGACAGCAAGTAACTTCATTAATTATCATTTATCAACATGAAGATAATAAATAATACTGCTCAGCCAAGGTCACCCATGACATTACATTACAAGATATATATATTCAATTACGAAATATATCAAAATTAGTCCTCAATCAATTGATTTCTCACGACCAAAAGAACACATTTCTTACTAGTGTGTCTTTTCGCCTTCAACACCATGAGAAATTATCAGAAAAATCCGAGCTTGCTAACATATGACCATATCCTTAAAACAAATGCAAAATTAGGTAGCCTGACAATTGAAAATCATGGCTTTCTAAACTAATTAAGATTGAAATAATTATATGCAGATTCTCGTAATAATAATATGTACAATATTCATCCAAATGTTGGATATGTCCGAGCTGAAATCAGATCCCACATGAAGATTTCCCCTCTACAACGAAGATGAGGAAGAAAGGTGGAAAGGTTCGTTTTTAGTCGACAAGATAGAAAAATCCCATCAAGAAAGATAATTGCAGGTAATAAAAACGGCTGAGGAAAGAAAAGAACCATTGAAAGTTACGTGCTTTTTCCTATTACACGACCAATGAGAACTTGGGTTTGGAATTTTCAATTTCTTAGTCGTCCTTTTCTTTCTTAAATTGTAGTGTTTAGGACCAAAGACGTGGCCAAATAAAGACCCCTTCATCTACGTCTGCATTTTCATGTAATATTTATATAGCTTTCAACCCTTTTCAATGAACACCCAAAATTTCTGACACAGAAGATAAACCTGTGCAACAAATGTCGAGGCGCCGCCACCCTTCGTTTCGCGCATTAGAATGGGTTTCGAAGCTTTCGCAGATCTCAATTTCGGTAATAAGCGTAGTAATCTTCTTCATCCTCGACATCATGGACGTAATCATGTGCCATATCTTCAGCGCCGCCGACCAATTCCTGGAAGGCAAAGAAGCCTCGCCGTGTTACTGCATTCAAGAAAATCCCAGCCCATCAGAATCGCTGAAACACGACGAACTGACGGCGGCGGCGGCGGAGATCTCCCAGAGCCTCCGTCGGAGAAGAAACGCGTTTAGGGACATGGGTTTGCTCAGCGCTTTCCACAGAAGTCGTCGTCATGGACATGGTAAAGAAGAAAGCGCATTTCGTGCTGAGAAGGAGAAGAAGAGCAGGTGGTCCGATTGTGGGTGCGATTCTTGCGTTTCTTGGATGAACAGTGGAAGCGATCGAAGGCTCTACGTGGAACTAAAAGACCCACAAGTAGGTATGATAGTTAAAAATCATTCCTTTCTTTCAGCCCATATTACAGATTATTGATCTGTATAATAATCTATATCTATCGACAGCTGATTCCGAAGAGAAGGCAGTGGAGAACGTAATATTCATACACGGTTTCCTCTCATCTTCCTCGCTATGGAAAGAAACAGTGTTCAAAAACCTCTCTTCACAGCACAAATCACATCCATACAAACTCTTCGCAGTCGACCTTTTAGGTTTCGGCAGAAGCCCAAAGCCACGCAATTGCCACTACACTATGGAGGACCACTTAAGAGCAATCGAAGAATCGCTGATCGTCCCAAATGAGATGAACTCTTTTCACATAGTGGCGCACTCCATGGGCTGCGTCGTAGCGCTCGCTTTGGGCGCTAAGTATGCGAACTCGGTGAAGTCGATCACTTTAGTAGCGCCCGTAAGTGCTTTTTTTGTTGGTTGCTCTTTTTGTAGGGATTTATTGATTGAATTTTCGATTTTCAGCCTTATTTTTCGGCTGAGGATGGCGAGGATTCGAGCTTGGTGGCGCTCGAGAAGCTCGCGGCGAGGAAGGTATGGCCTCCGTTGGCGTTCGGGTCGGCGTTCATGTCGTGGTACGAGCATTTGGGCAGATGCATTTGCTTCTTTTTGAGCAGAAATCATGAAATGTGGGAGTGGACTCACCGGAAAAAGGTAGGCCTTTTTTTCTTCTTCTTGTTTTTAAGATTAAGGGTGCGTTTGGTCCGCGGAATTCGGCGAGGGAAAGAAAAGAAAAGTGCGATCATACGCACTGAATCATTGTACATTACACATCATGTATCGTATCATTCCACTTTTCATTTTCTTTTCCACGTCGAAATCCTTAACCAAACGGAGCCTAAGGGTGCGTTTGGTCCGCGGAATTCGGCGCAGGAAAGAAAAGAAAAGTGCGATATACGCATTGAATCATTGTACATTACACATCATGTGCCGTATTATTCCACTTTTCCTTTTCTTTTTCACGTCGAAATCCTTAGCCAAACGGAGCCTAAGGGTGCGTTTGGTCCGAATTCGGTGCGGAAAAGAAAAGAAAAGTTGATCATACGCATTGAATCATTGTACATTATACTTCAGGTGTCATACCATTGCACTTTTCCTTTTCTTTTCTACGTCAAAATTCGTAAACAAACGGAGTCTAACTGTATATTTGGGACGATATTCAACTTAAGGGTTGTAATTTGGGAACACTTACTTGCGAAATTGAAGCAATTTGAGGAGACGTGCGTCGGAAGCATTACTGCGTTCATACCATGCTTCAATTTTCAAAGTTAGCGTTCTTAAATTACAACCATGTGACTTGTACGCCGCGCAGGGATTCATCGCGAGTTATATGGCATGTGCAAATCGCGCGTCGAACTTTCGGGAGAAAAGAAATCCGATGCACAGTCTTCAAACTGCTTCAATTTTGAAATTTGTTGAGTTTAAATCGTACTTCCATGAATTGGGTGTTCTAAACTCCATTGTAAAATTTATCCCCGTGTTAGCAACCTCGACGACATGCAGGTATCGCAAAGTTTATTGCATCTGCCCTTAAATTGCTTCAGTTTTGAAATTTAATATCCTTAAATTGCAACCTCATAAGTTTGGCATCCTGAAATTGACACCCCTGACTTACTCGACGAAAAAAAGCAGTTGTTTCCGACCATTCTTAATTTTTTTTCCGACCTTTTCATCGTCGTCTAATTGCACTGCAGCGAACTCCACTTTGCGATAACAGACATGACCCGCCACACGCACCATGGGCTGCGTCGTAGCGCTCGCTTTGGGCGCTAAGTACGCAAACTCGGTGAAGTCGATCACTTTAGTAGCCCCCGTACGCCTATCGTAGTCTTTCGATATCGTAGCCCAAGCAAAAGTATCAAAGTCATCCCGAACATTTGGATGATTATAAATCTCACGAGCGAGTGTTGTCTTACCGATTCCGCCCATACCTGTTATCGAGAATAAGTGAGGCCCAGATTTTGGCTTTGAGGTGAGCTTGTCCACGATTTTGAGTGTTGCGTCTTCAATGCCAACCACGACGTCCTCGACACTAGCAGCAAAGGGACGGTTGTGATGATCCGAGATGTCCCCTAGGTTGATTGTTTTTCCGAGTTAGCTTGTCTTTGATTTTTGTTATTATGCCTTTGAAGGGACCACCGAGCTTCACGCCCGAGGAAATGGAAGGTGCTGAATGCGATTGCGCTGACGCAAGAGGCACAGAACGATTGCCTTCACGTTGCTCGGTCGTCCAACTCATCTTCATCACCTTCTTTTGGAGAAGGTTTAAGCCTTGGATTGCTTTTTGAAGGCTTCCATTCAATTCGTTGTGGTCTTTGGTTCGATCGGCTATGTGGGCATCAATTAGGTCTTCTGCAGCATGCGCTGCATCAGCCATCTGAATCTCCAATCCGTGATCGACTTCGTTATGATGTTTTTCGAGGAAGCTTTGGAAGAAAGAGATGTTTGAGCTGAGAGAATCGACGTGTTCATCGTCGAGCTTAATGGGAGGGTTTGGGTGTTCGCGGAGATCCTCGATGAGATGCATAAGAGAAGTAAAAGCTGCATACGCTGTGGCCATTTCTAATCAAGAGTTTGCTTCTGCTTTCAAGTTTTCGACGACTCGTCTATCTCTCTCTTATCAATACAGAAGAGATTTTTGGTTTTCGTCCACTTATGTAATAGAAGTCTTGGTAATTTTCTTGACGTTTTGCGTATGTGGTTACTACGATGCTGCCTGTCATATTCTGGGCAGACCATTTGGGTAACAAAATTAAATTTGCCATGGCTGTCTTCAACGAATCCATTGATTGTTTGTTATATTTTTTAGTTTTTCTTTTTTCCTGTCTTCAAAGGATGTTCCAAATTCAATTACAGAGCAGCAGCAGCATCACCTCCAATTCTGCTGCAAGTACTAGCGACGGTAGTATTCCAGTGACCGAGAGTACTGGGCCCTCGTTGCCAAAGCGGACAAGAAGTTTTCTGAGATCCGCGACTTGCCTTCTTACCAACGCGTTGTGTAAGAGCAAAAATTCGCGTTTTCTGTAGTTGGTTCGTTCGATTTTCAGCCTCTATGTTGGAAATGATCTTTGAAATTGATGATGATATTGGCCTGTTTAGAAGAGGGTCATCGTCAGGGTGATAGATTTTAATTATTTTTCTTCTATTTCGTGATGTTGGGATGATCATTTTAGTCTGTGTAATGGGGTATGGCCAGAAAATCGCTATCATGTATGAATCTCCTTACATGGGAGTTGATGATTTTAAGATTTAGGTTTCCTTGGAAGATTTTATCATCTGAGGGAGAGATTTTACTGAACAACGAGTTTCTTATTCTAACTTTAACAACTACGATGGTTGCTTGGTGATCCCTGTGATATGTTTCTTTGAGGTTCTGTTCTTGAAATAGTTATCCTCGTGAAAATGGTTCACGACTTGATTTGAACATGTTGATTTCTCTTATGGTTTGTCCCCTAGTATACATCATAGCTCGAGTCGAAGATAGGAAGAATGATTATGAAGGAACGTTGGTTCTTGAATAAAAATAAGTGACAAGTTTTAATCCTGACATGCTCGACCAATAGCGTGAATGTTCATTTTGTCTAATATCATTGATTCTTTGTTAGCATTGTTCTGGAATAAGAATGTTGATAATTATTTCTTCTTGGTGATGTTTAGATGTGATACGTACTTCTATAAGGTCCTTAAGATCTACACTCAACTATGGAAGTATCAACAAGAGAATCGTCAGCAGTTGGTGGTGGCTGGCTTGAAAAGATGGGAGATTGGGGGGGAGATAGACTCAAGAATTGGGCAGCTCTATTCCGGACAGTACATGAGAACCAGTGAAGCCAGTTATTTGTCAGAAGCTTACATGTTTTATGAGGCAATCTTGACGAGGGAGTACTTCAAAGATTGACTGCATCAAGATGTGAAATCTTGCCAGCAAGCAACTGGGTTCCTCGGCCGGTTTCTCACGGTTCGTTTGGCTTTGAATCGTCGAGAAATGGTCTACCATCTTGTGTCATGTATCCATCATTTTACGTACACATTATTGCTTTAGTTCAAGGGGGTGGTTGCACTCTGGTTAAATTATTCATCAACAAGTTTGCAAGTTTTCATTCATCAACAGGGGTTTTGATTGACGGGTTTAATGCGTCTGAGTACTTTAATGACTGTTGCACACCTCTGACCTTAGCATGCGATAGCGACCAACTATTCTAGTTGTGTTATATTGATTAAGAAAGGTTTATAGTAGTTTTTTGGGTCTGAAATAATCAGTTGCCAAATGTTGGATCTCTTTCAGTATTGCTTAAGATTACCAAAGCACAAGAGGCTTAATTTAATGTTAGCTTGTCCCTTTTAGGTGAACATCGAAAGTTTGATCTACAAGGGTGCTTTGCTTCCTACTGATATTTTTTGTGTTTTAAGGGATGAACTAACGGCCCCTTTTCTTAATCATTGACAGCGAAAAGCAGTGAAGCTTTCAAGGCATGTCTTCTTATTATCCTCAATGCTCCTCTGTTTTAGTCTCAGTATTAGTGCCTTGAAAAGGATCAAATCGCTCATTGCTTTTATTTGATATTCTAGAAAACAATCTATAAACTATGCATCGACAGGTCATCAGCGGCTCAGAGAAAGGAGAACCAATCGCTATGCTTTTATTCCCAGCAACTTCATTGCCTTTCCCAGCTATGGAATCCCCTCGCCAGCCTAGTGGAAGCTTGTTCACTAGTTTTCTAAACAGCCCCTCTACAGTCGTTCGTTTCTTCTCTTGCTTGGATTTAGTGGAAACGACGTTGAAAAGGTTCGTTTTTGCATCTCACAAGGCTTGATGATGATAAGCCTATTTTCCCTGTCATGTTTATTAGGATATGCCCAAATTTACAGCCGTATCAGAGCATATTCAATTTATGTATGTGACCAAACCTGACTTGATATATCAGAGAGAATACTCCAAACATAATTGGTTTTTAGGATGGATCGTTCAAAAGTTTTTTAAATCCCAATTTTGCCATTTATCAATATTTTCTGGCCCACTTCCCTGAACCCGAAATAGTGCAAGTCCATCGTCTGAATATGTATTATTCGGTAGTTCGGCTTCATCTATGTGCTTTTTATAACCCTTACTAATGCCGCCCTGAAGACAAGTACAGAAGAAACTCGAAGTAAATTTTCTAATATCAGATTAATGGATCGATACTACTGCCAATTCAATGACTGGAAGATCTTTTTCTGTTACCTTGAAAACGATAAAGCACTGGAAAATGGCGAAGAATTGGATCGGTTCATACCCCTCGTAAGTAGAAGCCTACAAAAATAGACGATCACTGTAATGATTAATGAAAGAGAGAGATAAAGAAAGGGTAAGACGACGTTGAAAAGTTAAAATAGAACAACAATGGCTTTGCATGGAACAAAATATGCCTGAGTTGGTGAGAACTTCTGTGATTCGACCATCTTAGTCGCCAACGAGGTCGCAGTTACTCTGTCTTCCTAGAGACATGATTATCGTGGTGATTGATCCATTATACGCCAATATTTCGATTCATAATTATTTACATTATTAAAATATTCAGGAGAATCTTCTTACCTGAACACTTTGCTTCCCAAACCAAGTTCCAATAAGCTGTTCATCCTCTCTTCTCCAGGGTAAGAATATTGAAAGATATAGCAGTCCCCACTGTAGAACTTAGACTGATCGGGCCCTTGAAGAATAGTCTTCTGTTGACCGTCTACTCGCCATACCTAGAAATTAAGAAAGTGAAGAACCGTAACAAATCACGTGAAAAAGCTTCTACCACAGCAGAAAGCGCATATGCTTTCTTGTCAGAAACTAACGGTACAAGTACGAAATCTAACCAGCATGGCCAACTATTACATTCATTTGAGCATTTTCTATGCACATAAACCACAACAGCGTTTTGTTTTGACATATAAATCGATGTATAGAGGAACATCTTCCTTGGGAGTCTCTGCTTTGAGAAGGCCCTTCACATTGAGCCCTTGGCGTTTTAGAAGTGCTAAAGAGGCATCCATGCAAAGATGAGGGACAAGGGAATTCTATGTAGTTGCATATGATATATATGTTTGAGAAGATAAAAGTAGCACAAACAAAACACATACCTGCGACCTTTCCTCTACCATCTTCAGTCACAGAAACATTGTTTGACTGCGGTGGCCATGACTCAAACTTCGAACGAAAATTAACCGTCCCAAATCCTTCGATCAGACGGATAATATGGCATTTGGCACTCTCGGGGATAGTCAGGAACTCCTACAAGAGGAAGTGGGAAACTAAGTCGACTAAGATGTTAAAAGGCAGAGAATTCAGAAGGTCAATGATAAAGAAGCTCATAGAAAAGGTGGACTTTACATCAGCTAAGGTGCTTGCAGCTTTCCTTTGATCGAGGGAAGTGTTCCTTCCCATCCAAACGAAGATTTCAGTCCCCGAATCGAGTATATAGCATTTATACGTGTCTAAAAGTTCCCTTGTCAGAGAATCAGCCTCAATAGGTATAGGCTCTTCCTTCTCAACTCTGTCAACATAGTTTCATTCGATTAACTTAACTACAGTTTTCTTGCATGAATCATATCTTAATTCGCAGTCAATTGAATGATGGCCTCATAAGAGGCAACAAAGGGTTCGAATAGAAGTATAGAAGTACCTGAATAGCTTAGAAGAGCCAACATCAGTAATCTTCGGTTCATCAGTTGTTTTTTCCTTGGAAGAGGTGCAAATCCACCGAAGAAACCCCAAAATCACCAGTCTCAGCATCTGCCATTAACTTTCCATCCTCTGATTACAAAAAAAAGGTAATCACCACACACATCGATCACTTAGATGTGTAGACATCCGACTAAAGTTGCAAAAGCTTACCAAGTGCTGC
Organism: Craterostigma plantagineum; assembly: GCA_027422505.1. NCBI lineage: Eukaryota > Viridiplantae > Streptophyta > Magnoliopsida > Lamiales > Linderniaceae > Craterostigma > Craterostigma plantagineum. The sequence goes on along the minus strand of JAPQWV010000012.1, from coordinate 10,013,231 downwards.
AATTTCGCATTTTCCGTTGTGATAAGTATCTTTGATGTACTGAATACACGAATTCGAACCGTTCAATTGAAAGATCTTTGACTTCGTATCGAGGATAAATAAGTCGTCACGATGAGAGAGGTTCGAGCGGATGGAACCTAATTTGTTCAGAAAAGTAAAGGACTCAAAAACCACACTGAAAGTACAAGAGAGAGCAGAATAGGTTAAAACTTGCCTCTTTCACGTGAACGACGTGCTTTCCTCTACATACGAACAAACGAGTTTGGTGTTCTTCAGCCTCGACATGGTTAAAGCCCGACGAAACTCCACCTTTTTGAGGCAATATGCAAGGCTTAAAATAAGAAAGGAACTTCTCTGTTTCTTGGCCTTGTACTTCACGGTACTGAACAGCACGCCCACCAAGTGCAGCGTCGAGTTCTACTGTTTTTATAGCTGCAGCGCCAGCTTCGTCCTAAAAATAATGCAAATTTTATAAATCATGGGAAAAATTTGATAAGAAGAGTGAAATACGACTGCCCGAAAAGACTTGCCTGGCTTGTATCTTTCCCGAGCCAGTAATGAATATCATGACGAAGGACGCCATTTTTTAAGGCAGTGGTCTGCATAAATGAGAACTAAACGTCAAGCTGATCTATTCAACATGCTTACGTCATTGGACATGTTAATAGGAGTATAAGCTCGGGCAAATTCCCAGCAAACAACACTAAATAGCTTAAATTGAGCTCTAGAGATACGAAATCTGAGGAATCTTCAATGCCGTTATTCGCATGACATCAAGAAACGAACTTTCTCTAATTGAGTTCCAAATCTTTTTACAGATACATGATCAGATAATGTGAGAGAAAATCGACTAATGTTCTTCAGCCCATCTATTATCACCCCCTTCACCAAACAAATGATATTCTCTATTTCATCCTCTTACTGTAGTAGTCCATACATTAATATAAGAACAGAAACGAGGAACCCCAAGACTGTTACCTTTAGAATAATATAAGAATCTCCAGTGAAAAATTTCCCATGCGACGAACTTGGGACTGGTACTGGGTTGAAGTTTCTCATTGAAACAGCCATTCTAACTCTTTTATTGCAAAACGGTCACTTGGAACCTGAAAACAGACAATCAGATATTAACTAATGCCAGGAAACAAAATGGCAAATTACAAACATGAACAATGCTTGGCTCGTTCATATCCTACACCTAAAGCTTTCGTTTATCTAAAATCGTTTAGAGGTCTACTTCATAAGACCAAATGATGAACCTAAGCTTATTTGCAGTAAAATATTTTGAGCACACAATCAAATGTTTAGCAAAATACACTAGAATTCTCCAATCCCATTTTAGGCGGCCATTAATCTTGAAACTCTCAAATCTCATCTAAAAGTCAAATTAAGTAAGACGACATTGTTTAGCATACTAAAGACGATTGACCAAAAAAACAGAAAACCGCACACAGTTCCCGAAAATGTTTCGGTAAAAGGGATGAAAATTGATCTCTCTCCATATCATCAAGACTCAAATTTAAACATAAAAACAGACCAAGCCCAAACAAATGGAACGTCCCAGATCCCAAAATGCGAAAAAAAACATGTAATTCTATAATCAAACCAACTCGGTAATCAGCAAAAACTCAGTCGACATCGAAGAAAACTTACCTTTGTCCCCCCTTTCCACTGTACAAATCAAAAGACCACTTCAACACAGATCAAATAGATCGAAGCTATCAACTCCACCCCCAGCCTTGATTGAAAAACTCCTAGGCCAGAATCAACAAAAAGACGGGCTTTGCAACAAGAAAAAAGTAAACAAAAACCCAGAAAAATTACGAGGAGATTGATAGTTCTCGGATTACAAAAACAAAGGTACGTTTTAGACAGAGAACGACGCAGTGGTGCAGGGAGGGAATGATGATGAGTTGCCAAAGAGAAGGCGTGCGTGCCTATCACTAAACGGCAGCTAAAGACTACCAAGAAACTAAAAGAATACTCTTTGATAAAGACACAGAATGGTCAGTGATGAACTGTAAAGACTTAATTATCCATTATTTAAACCAACGTAAACACATGCCCCTAATCATTATTACAGTGGATATTGTACAGTCAAGAGAGAGCAAATTTGACTTAATACTTGGATTACTAACAAAGTAAAATAAAGGCAGCTTAAGAGTCCATATATTATTGTATTGTATGATTCTGAGTATGTAAAATGATATACGATTTCGTAGTCAATTTTCGAATTAATGTCGAAGTAGGAAGATAAATCTAAATCCAACCCAACGAATTGGCGTAACAAAAATTAATAAAAAAGCTTACGATTTTTCCTTTAACCAAACATAGTGAATACATTTTGAAGAACATTTACAGCAATGTATTGCAAGTAGGTACGAATTTTAACACGGCTGATATTTAGTAGACGCCTCGCACTTGTGCACAAGTCGATGCAAAACAAGATACAAAATCAATTACATACTATATAATGTCCCATTAACTATTTACAAATTTACTAATTGAGGAAATAGAAAAAGGAAAGAAAAAGAAAAAAAAGAGTTTATGAGTTGGTGATCGGCCATGATTTGTGCAAGGCCACGAAAAGGAGAATGAAATACATGCTATTCTTGCCGTTGCTTGATTGAACTTATTACAATAAGCTATACATAGAATAATATATTTCCTAAATTCAATGTGCTGTCTTCAATCTCCGAAGAGGTAGGTGGCGCCAAAACTTCCTCAAATCAGGAAAATATTCAACTCGTAGTCGAAAATTACTAGTGCTCTCGGAAGAAAGAGCGGATACATCTGAAAAGGCAACAGCACCTATTTGCAGTACTTCATTCCCCATTTCGTCGAGCTGTTCTCGTGCTATTTCCTTAGCAGATTTAACAGCTGAGTCGGGACCCCAAAATAAATCAATTGATCTGAGCGATGCTATGTCTCCAATATCTGAAGATATCCTTTCCAATCCAGACATAAACCATAGCTCGAGGATTTCGAGGCTACAAAAGTGACTGTCATCTGCTGTAAAACATTCGAGTTCTTCACACGCAAAGAGCGACAAGTATTTTAAACTGATAAATTTTCCGTCGACGAGATTCCAGTGACGTCCTCGGCAATAACGCAGCTCAAGTTCTTCGAGTCTTGGTAAGGAGCCTATCTTAGTCGTCACATCTTCCCAACGAAGGTTACTAATATGCAGCACCTTAAGTGAATGCGGGAATTTAATGTTTGACAGCATATGATCTACCGTCGTCATGGATTGCACACGGGAAAAATAGCAATCAAGTGATTCAAGCTTTTCGAGTCTATCAATGTTGTCAAGAGTGTACTTGCGTTCCTTGAATCCCTCAACGACTTCATTATCGTATACCACCTCTAATTCACGGATGTTGGGAATTCGTCGGACGGAATCTTCACTAAAACTGAAGTTTTGTACTGTCATAGCCGATTGCAGCTTCATCAAGATACCATTGCTTTCGACTGGGGGATCGGGAAGTCTGAGTATTCGTATAACAATATGCCTAAGTTGGGTCATTTCCCAGATTTCGAGCGGGGCTATAACGTTACTTTCTTCTATAAGTAATGATTGTAGGTTCCACAGGGAAACAAATGATGAAGGAAGTTTGACGATTCTCTTCACTGCTGAGAAACTAAGGAACCGTAAGTTAATTAGGGTAGGAACATCTTTCTCCCAGGTCTTTTGCTTGATTCCCAGGAACCCCTCGACCGAACACATCACTCGTAACTTCTTATAATAAACTTTTGAAGGTAACATACCATTGATTATCAGGGTACGAAGGTCTTTCGGAGATCGGAGGACACCACCAATGCCATAGATATAATTGATCGCCTTTGATGAGCTCGGATGGACAACTATCCGACGTTCGTTGCTCGATACTTCCATAATGCCGGGCCACCGCCTACGTACTTTGCAGAAGAAATTCTTATTCAAAGCTTCTTTTAAGCATAAATCCCTCAAAAGATCATGGATCCTGCAATGTGTTATATCTCCGAGATCAGACAATTGAGAAGCTAAAATGAGATTTCTACCGATAAGATCTTTAATATAATCCTTTGCAGCATCTTCCTGGCTCTTGCCGCTTATTGGCTTCAGAAATCCTTCGGCCACCCATAATTTTACAAGTAGAGAAATCTCAATCTCCTTGTCTTCAGGAAATATTCCCATGCACATAAAACAAGGTTTCAAATGTACAGGTAAGTGATTGTAGCTCAAGGATAAAATTTTGAGGCAATACTCATCATTTTCGGCATTCACAACCGAACTTAAATTTTCCGCAATGTATTCCCAATACTTTTTTGTTCGAGGAGATTTTGCTAGGTGGCCTCCGATTACTACGAGCGACAGAGGAAGTCCTCCACATTTTTTTGCTATATTTCTTCCAATATCCTCTAGTTCTCTCGGACAACTTTCTTTCCCAAATACATTCTCGTGAAATAAATCCCAACTGCAACGCTCGTCTAAGAAGTCCACAATAAAATTATGCGTGCCAATCGAAGCAACCGACGCTTCCCTAGTTGTTATTACTATTCCACTGCCTTTGCTGCTTGGAAAGAAGCGTCTTACTTCATCCCATGCCTTGACGTCCCATACGTCGTCCACTATAACTAAATACCTTCTACCAAACAAAGACTTGTGCAGTAAATCACCCAATTCGGATTCGCTCTTTTCACTCAGACTTTCCTTGCCGCCCTCCTTACTCAAAGAATCAATTAGTTCCATGAGACTCCTACGCCTATCGTAGTCTTTCGATATCGTAGCCCAAGCAAAAGTATCAAAGTAACTCCGAACAATTGGATGATTATAAATCTTACGAGCAAGTGTTGTCTTACCGATTCCGCCCATACCTGTTATCGAGAATAACTGAGGCCCAGATTTTGGGTTTGAGGTGAGCTTGTCCACGATTTTGAGTGTTGCATCTTCAATGCCAACCACGACGTCCTCGACAGTAGCAGCAGAAAGGGAAGGTTGTGATGATCCGAGATGTTGCGTGGGTTGATTGTTTTTCCGAGTTAGCTTGTCTTTGATTTTTGTTATTATGCCTTTGAAGGGACCACCGAGCTTCACGCCCGAGGAAATGGAAGGTGCTGAGTGCGATTGCGCTGACGCGAGAGGCACAGAACGATTGCCTTCACATTGCTCGGTCGTCCAACTCATCTTCATCGTCACCTCTTTTTGGAGAAGGTCCAAGCCTTCGATCACTTTTTGAAGGCTTCCATTGAATTCGTTGTGATCTTTACGGGATTCGATCGGCTATATGAGTCTCGATTAGGTCTTCTGCAGTATGTGCTGCATCAGCCATCAGAATCTCCAATCCGTGATCGACTGCGTTGTGATGTTTTTCGAGGAAGCTTTGGAAGAAAGAGATGTTTGAGCTGAGAGAATCAAAGTGTTCATCGTCGAGCTTAATGGGAGGTTTTGGGTGTTCGCGGAGATCCTCGATGAGATGCATAAGAGAAGTAAAAGCTGCATAAGCTGTGGCCATTTCTACTCAAGTTCAAGGTTTTGCTGTTGCTTTCAATTTTCAAGTATTCGGACTATCCTCTCGCTCTTATCAATAGAGGAGACTTTTGTGTTTCTTCGGCCTCAGTGTCATCCACTGGTGTAATAAAGAAGTCGGGTTTTTTCTTTGTGACGTTTTGCGTATGTTAGTTACTACGCTGCTGCCAGAATAATAGTGTATTTTTCAGGGCAGGCCAATAAAGCTAAATTTTCCATAGCTGTCTTCCACGAAGTCATTGTATTATATTGTTTAATTTTCCTTTTTCCTGTGAAATAGCTCCAAAAACCCGACTTCACTGATGAGGTCATAGTTTGTTTAGTGATAGTTATCCCATTCAACGAAAACTAAGCAACGCGCAAATGCATTAATATATTATATATATTGACCAGTTGGCTGAGCAGCTTTGTCCATACCATAGCTGTCTTCAACGAAAACTAAGCAACGCGCAAATGCATTAAAATATATTGACCAGTTGGCCTTGGCCGAGCAGCTTGGTCCATACCATAGCTGTCTTCAACGAAGTCATTGTTTATTATGGTTTTTTAGTTTTTCTTTTCCCTGTGATAAAAGCTCCAAAGACTTCAATGAGGTCATTGTTTAGTAATATTTATCCCTTTCAACGAAAACTAAGCAACACACACACTGAGCAGCTCAGTTCACGACGCGTAAGCCAATAACAATACAGTGGCCATAGGGGTGAGCAAAGATATCCCAAATCGGATTCCGATCCGATATCCAGTTTTCAAAACCCGGAAAAACGGTTATCCGGTTCTAAAAACCGGATCGGATACGGATAATGGTTTGTCTAAAATCCGGATATCCGCTATCCGGTTTTATATTTAAAAATATTAAAAAAATAAAAAAAATAGTCCAAAAAGATAATGAAGGTCCAAAAGTGGAAAAAAATTTAAATTTATACTATTTTATTATTGCAAAAAAAACTTTATTAGAGAATTGAGATAAAAAAAATATAAAAACATTGAGATGCAAGTTAAAAAAAATAATGTGAATTTGTGGTATTGTGTTTATTATTTATTATGTAATTTCGAATCATAACAAATTGTGTGAATTACTGTAGAAATTCTTATATTAAAAAATATTTTTGTATTCTGATAACAAATAAAAAATATGATTTTGAAAAGATAATAAAAAATATAAGAAAAATAAATTTAAAAACCGAATACAGATATCCGGTATAAATATCCGAATAAACCGGATATTCGATTTTCGTATATCCGATTAAAACCGGAGCGGATACGGATACCATTTTTGATATCCGAAAATCCGGATATCCGAATATCAGATATCCGAAAAACCGGATATCCGGTTTTGCTCACCCCTTGTGAAGGGTCTGAGTTAAGCTAAGCTCGAAAAAGTTGAAATTATTCATTTCTTTCTTTGATTTACGAATTATGATTTTATAATCGTAATTGGATTGGATTTGTTGAAAATAATGTCAAATTAACTAATGGTCCGTTGGGAAACATACGAAGTTCGATTTTGATTTCATCCCTATCGGAGATTAATTTAATGGGCAAAAACATAAAATAGTCAACAATGTATACCCTCTGGACCAATTTAGTCCACCATGTTTCGCGATGACCAATTTAATCCGATGTCATTGAATTTGAACCAAATTGGTCCCCCGCCGTTAATTTGGATGAAACTTGACACGTGTAGACATGCAATTGGCCAGACTTAAAAATCACAAATTAAAAGAGAAAATTGCTAACAAATTAAATAAAAAATAAAAAATAATAAAAATTATAAAATAATAAATTAAAATCAAATAAAAAAAGAAAGAGAGAACAAAAATATATTAAATAATAAATTAAAATTAAAAAAAGGAAAAACCCAGATAAAGGAAAAAAATTCAAAAAAAAAAAGAAAAGAGGAACTAATAAAATAAAAAATCCAGAAAAAGGGGAAATTCAAAAAAAAAATAAAACACCATCAAATTAAATTCAATTAAAAATAAAATGATAATAAAAATATATTAAAATAATAAATTAAAATAGAGAAAAAAATAAAAAAATTAATTAAGTCCAAAATAAACTAAAAGAGAGAGGAGAAAATGTTAAAACTAAAAAAATAATAAATAAAAAACTAAATAATTAAAAAATATTTATTTATTAAAAACTAAAAATAAATGAAAAAATAAAATAGGATAAAAAGTCAATGCAAGTTGAGGAGACTTCCCGATCTCGTCTCTGTCCAGTTTACGGAGATGCAATCGTCCCAATATATTTGTTAATAAAAATTCGAAAAATGCGAGTATTATGTCATCATTAACTTGACAGGGACGTCTTTGTAAAACTTTTAGAGGCATTTTTTTATCCCTAATTTTGTTTTTTCCTTTTTTGTTAGTTTCAATAAATAAACATAGTTTTATTTTTTACTTTTTTTTTAAATCTTAAATTTTTATATATCTTTTTAAATTTTAATTTGCTCTCCCTATTTATTTTTTATTTTTCTTGTATCTTTTTATTTGTATAAGTTATTATTTTTAATATATTCCATTCTCTCTTTCTTTTTTATTTGATTTCAATTTATTATTTTTAAATTATATATTTTTTATATTTTTATTAAATTTATTAGTTTTTCTCTTTTCTTGATTTTTTACTCTATTTCTTTTTGAATTTTTTCCCTTTTTATTTCCCCTTTTTTTAATGTTTAATTTATAATTTTTTAAGTCTGGTCGATCGCATGTTGATACGTGTCAACTTTCATCCAAATTAACGGCTAGGGACCAATTTGGTTCAAATTCGATAATATCGGAGACTAAATTGATCCCCGCGAAACATCGGGGGACTAAATTGGTCCAGGGGATAAACATTGGGGACCATTTTAGGTTTTTGCCCTTAATTTAATCGTTCATTATTTGTCAGATTTGAAATTTCATGACAAATGACCCGTTTTAGAAATCTAAAGCTGGACTCGTAATAAGTTTCCGTAATAATACTAATAAAATAATAATAATATAACAATAATAATACTATTAATAATAATAATGCTAATAATAATAACAATTAAGGTGATCGATGAGTCGAGCCGGCTCGCGAGTTCGATGAGCCGGCTTGAGCTCGAGCTCACCCGTATGTACTCGAAAGCTCATAAGCGGGCTCATGAACTTGTCTTTTTTATTATTTTCATTTTACTCTACTTTTAAATTTCTTTAATAAAAAATTAGAAGTAGAGGTCGAGCTCTATTTTGAAATTTGAATTTCGGAATTCTAGCGTTTATCAAACAATGAATTTTGATTTGAAATTATAATTTTGAAATTCATAATTTAAAATCAACTGAATTTGTTCAAACAATTCCGAACACATTCTACCTAACATCTTGGCAAACTATAATTAAACTGAGGATAGAAAAACTTCCAAAAGTACTTATTGGAAATTCGGCCTACTTCAGAAGTAGAGCCCAGAATCTACAACTGATTGGAAAATGGGTGGGCAACCACCATCCGTGGGGCCCACAGATAATTTCATTGTTGGATAAGTTTGTAACGTGTTCTAGAGTTACCAAGGTAAAAATAATACTCCGTATTACCTATACTATTTTAAAAGTGTGAAAGTGTAGTAAAAGGTGTTTCGTCCTATTTGTTAACTGACTTATTTGCTCTTTCCATATTGAGATTATAAATATTGCGCTTAAACTTGCATTTGCCACCGCACAACAGATGTATTTTAATTTGCGCTTAAATTTGCATTATTGAATTATTTTTTCAAATACGATTAAAACATCATTATATAATTATTTTTCAAATACGATTAAAAATATTTAATTATTTTTCAAATACGATTAAAAATATTTAATTATTTTTCAAATACGATTAAATCATCATTCCATTCATTATTTAATTAATTTCCCAAAAACATACTTTGTGTCTTTGGAACATATTCTGATTGAGTGAAGATTCATGTTCCAAAACGTACTTTGTGTCTTTGGAACGTTATTTCGAAGTCATTCTGCTTCTTCGCTGGCTTTATCTAGTTGGATGAGCTCGGACTCCATCGTGGATCGAGCTATGCACGTTTGTTTGGAGGACTTTCAAGAAACTGCTCATCCACCAATGGTAAATATATAGCTACTCGTGGATGGAGCCTTTACTATCAGATATCCAATTCGCATCGCAATACACTTCTAGTAACATGGGATATCTCGTGTATAATATGTCGTGATTAATAGTGTGCTTCAGATATCTTAGCACTCTTCTTAATGCTACCCAGTGGCTATTACTCGTAAACCTACTTAGTTTACTAATTGAGTACGCTATGTCAGGTCGAGTGCAGTTAGACAAATACATCAGGCTGTTAATCACCCGAGCGTATTCGAATTGCGATACACCCTCTCCTCCATTTCTCCATAAGTGTATATGAGTTTCCACATGTGTCTTTGTCGGAGGATCATCAAAGGTGTTAAATCTCTTTAACACGCTCTCAACATAGTGAGATTGTGTAATCACAATTTCTTCGGACGTCTTAGAGACATCTATTCCCAAAATGACGTCAGCCAACCACATATCCTTCATACCGAATTAACTTTTTTAGCATATTCTTTGTATTCACGATTATTCTGTGACTGCTTCCCATGATTAACATGTCATCTACGTAAAGACAGACAATCACAAACTCATCGGGTGTGCCTTTTATATAAACACATTTATCACACTCATTAATGCTAAACCCATTCGATAACATAGTCATGTCGAACTTCTCGTGCCACTGTTTCGGCGCTTGCTTAAGCCCGTAAAGTAACTTTACAAGTCGGCACACTTTATTTTCCTGCTCGAGTACAATAAACCCTTCGTGTTGCCTCATATATATATTTTTTCCTTGAGTTCTCCGTTTAGAAAGGCCATTGTAATCCTTGTCACAGGTGAGTAGGTATGGAAGAAATCGTAATCTTCCTTTTGATTAAACCCTTTAGTTACTAAACGAGCTTTATATTTTTCGATTGATCAATCGAGATGTAAATCTTGCCAGCAAGACACTGAGGTTCCTCGGCCGGTTTCTCACGGTTTGTTTGGTTTTGAATCGTCGAGAAATGGTCTACCAGTTGGTGAATCTGCTTAAATTGTTGCTAGATGAGTGCAAAAGAACTTTTCAGGTGTTTTTCTCTTGCACATCTTGGGATTATCTGCAGGAAATAATATTAGTAGCATTCACAATTGTGGCCCATGGCTTACTCATATAACTTAGTATCTCTTGTGCCATGTATCCATCATTTTACGTACAAATTATTGCTTTAGTTCAAGGGGGTGGTTGCACTCTGGTTAAATTATTCATCAACAAGTTTGCAAGTTTTTATTCATCAACAGGGGTTTCGATTGACGGGTTTAATGTGTCTGAGTGTATGAGTACTTTAATGACTGTTGCACACCTCTGACCTTAGCATGCGATAGCTTTGCAGTACGACCAACAATTCTAGTTGTGTTATATTGATTAAGAAAGGTTTATAGCAGTTTTTTGGTCGGGAATTTGCAATTACAGAGCAGTTTTTTGGTTTGTATAAAAGATGGCGTGCTGCCACATCACGGGAGTTCGCCAGTGTCTGAAATAATTAACATGAAATAATGAGAGATATGTTATATATGTTAATGCAAATTATATGTTGATGATTGATCATACATCATTGAGTTAATTGTTCGTATCCTTGCTTTCAGGAAACTGACTTTAAAGAATGGAAGCTTACAGTTTCCCGTGTGCTGCCACTGCAGAGATGTTTTATTGTGCAGTTACCATCCAAATGAGGTTTGGCTCTTACACGTTGTTGTTCTCCGACATAGAGAATGTCCTTCCTTACTAATACTAATATACATCTTACAGAATTTGGAGGTTCATAATTTCACATTTATGCCCATATTTTTCTTTTCGGGTGAAGTTTTCTGAATTTACTATCCATACGTTACGTGCGCTACAATGTTTAGAATGGGAAACTAGTGGATCAAACTCAAACGTGTTAAATGTCTAAATGGATCGTTTGTATATGCTCGCGGACACATCTTCCATCGCCTTCTGTAACCCTCCAACACTCCTCTCTAACCTTTCGACTCGCTGTTCTGATGGCGTTCTGTTAATTTATATTTCAGCTTCAGGTATAACTAATATATGAGTATGTTCTTTATGTTCTCCTTAAAGTAACATATTGTATCAAACTCAAACGCTTTAAATGTCGACATATAAAGGAAGCAGTGCACAAGCAGAATCATCACCTCGTGGTGGCACTTGGCAGTTCTATTCTATGGGCTCAGATTCGCATTCGGCTAACCCCATTAGCACCGATTATGACGTTCAGCATTCTGTTTCTGACGGTGAATGCTTACAAATTGGACACCAAGGACAAAAGAGGTGTGTAATATTTGTGAAATGCTATTATTGAAAACCTATCTAGATCCAGATACAGCTTGTATTTGAATGAAACGTTATGGTTTTAGAACATATATTTCGGTTTTAACATGTTACAGAGGGTTTGTGTGCATGTCTTTATCATGAAATGTTAAAATCATGCTATCATGATGAGAAATGCTAATGATTTTCATCACACGAAGGAAAAAAATGTCTAAATTCCACCAAGGTTTTGCATTGATATAGGCGGGTTTAATATGAAAACAAGTTGCATTGGATACGTGATGTTTTTATTTTCCAGATAATGTTGAGCCTATGTTGCTTTGCTTCCTACTGATATTTTTTATGTGTTTTCAGGGATGACTGCTGATATATTGCCCTTTACCAGACGTCCCCTTTTCTTAATCATTGACAGCGAAAGCAGTAAAGCTTTCAAGGCATGTCTTCTATTATCCTCAATGCTCCTCTATTTAAGTCTCAGTATTAGTGCCTAGAGAAGGATCAAATCGCTCATTGCTTTTAGTTGATATTCTAGAAAACAATCTATAAACTATGCATCGACAGGTCATCAGCGGCTCAGAGAAAGGAGAACCAATCGCTATGCTTTTATCCCCAGCAACTTCATTGCCATGGAATCCTCTCGGCAGCCTAGTGAAAGCTTGTTCACTAATTTTCTTACAGCCCCTCTACAGTCGTTTCTTCTCTTGCTTGGATTTAGTGGAAACGACGTTGAAAAGGTTCGTTTTTGCATCTCGCAAGGCTTGATGAGATGCCTATTTTTCCTGTCATGTTTATTAGGATATGCCCAAATTTACAGCTATATCAGAGCATATTCAATTTATGTATATCAAACCTGACTTGATATATCAGAGAGAATACTCAAAACATAATTGATTTTTAGGATGGATCCTTCAAAAGTTTAATATCCTAATTTTGCCATTTATCAATATTCAGGACCTCTATGATAAAGCTGAAGTTCTGCTTCAGTCATCGTTAAATAGTTTGGGATCATCGCTAGCTTCATGCGACAGCCTCGACCCCGTCTGGGCTCAAGTTATTACGGATCCTTTCTTAAGGCGGCTCATTCTAAGGTAATTTATTTCTGGCTAATACTGAAAAGGAACTAACTATATTTCAGTTTATACATTCAATAATGCGTAAGATTCTTGACATCTCAGATTTATACTATGCCGTGTGGTGTTATCGCATCTCTCTTTGTCGTGCAATAAGATTGACTTCTTGCCTGAATGTGTGCCTTGCCTCCCTCCGAATTGTCAGGCGATCGTTTTTGAAGTAGCAAATTGTTTGGAGTTACAAAGAAGTTCACGTTGTCTGAGTGAACAATTGCTTTCTCTCTCTCCTTATGA